>OY720224.1:2407500-3722500 GCA_963082605.1 Rhodophaea formosa
GTATAAGACATACCCATAATAAATCAAGCCACTTGTTCATTTTTATAATAAAATTAAAAGAATAGTCAAAAAACAATGAAAAATAATTGGTATTTCCAAATAAATTATGCAGCTGACCGGGTAATTTGTGTGGTAATATTTATTTTTCTACTGTTATTTTGATTTCCTCTATCTAGTGAATAATTTGATATAGTATCACTAAGATATCTTTACCATGTAGGTATGTCTTTTAAATTATGAATATTATGTTGTTACGTAATACCTAACTATCGCTCAGTATTTTTAACTGACTACAATACTACTACTACTGTCTCCGTGGTCGTTTGCCTTGTTGACCCGGGGGTCGTGTTTCGATTCCCACGGGAAGCGTACTTTGTTAAATTGTTTCCAGTTTGGCAAGGACATTGCGGGCATGAATCAACTGATTGTCTGATAATAAAAATAATTTTGGAAGGCACGTTAAGCTGTTGGTCCCGGCTGCCATCTGGTAGTAGTTAAATGAACTACGTCAGAGGCCGAGAGGCGGTTACGAAAAACTCTGACACCAGGGTGTGCATGGTCGATTGACCGTGTCACCTAAACGAAATGATGATAACTGGCTACAATAGAGGAAGAGTAGATTTTATTTAAAATTTCCATATTTAATGAACCGCTGAGGTTTCTTTTATTTGGAAGATACATAGATATTGTGTGAAGACGATATTGTCTATACTCATAATATAAAGAGAAAAATATTTTGCATTGAATAGAAACCGAAACTACAGGAAAGATTTTCAAAATTCTTTTACCTACCAAAAGCTAATTTTTCTGCGGGTAACAAAGGATAAAATTTACACGGACGGAGTCACGAAAAATAGTAAAATTATGGCTTCCACCGAGATTTCAGTGATTCTGCCAATGTCCAGCACAATGAGATACTAAGTATCGGTGTTGTACGGTATGTGGCATCAAAGATGGCGTAAGTTCTTTGGTAGCCGTTGGAGCTTCTGATGACGAATCTATACGAGTCCATTTAACAGTCTACTTTAACTATTTTACAAATTGTTCTCGAGCACGCTTTATAACACCAAACTACACCAATTTCATATTATAAAGTCCACTTAAATCAATTTGCAAAATCGTCTAAGGCAAACGACAACTGTGCCACTTGATTCCCCAAAAACTCAAAATAGCTAGTATTCAAATAAATTGACAGATTTAGTAATTTGGCACTTAATTAACATAAAGTTTTGGGTTTAGGTTGTATCTTTAAAATTTTTCCGTCACACTATTGAGGCATCTTGCATGACAATCTGTTGTGTAATGCGGTGAAAGTGTTCACGTCACAACTAAATTACAGGGTTGACCAGATTTACGGATATGAGTCATTCAAACATTTCAAAACTCATATAGCATTCATCCATGCTGGTTTGGGAGAACATACAATATACCAGCAGGATTTTTTTCCCGAGCAGACCGTAAGAGCCGGTCAAGGGATTGCGCAACAATCTTATAAATCACATCAATAGGCGATGTGGCTAGCAATCCAGCACTATTTTGATTCCGCTTTCCACCTTTACGCCTATTAACACGCTAAACGTGTCCTTTAGCTTTAGTACCCTTAGGCTATGTCAACCCCGTAGGGGATAAACCCATGAGGATATTATGTATGTCTAGCAGAACATCGTCATCATCATTTCAGACGCAAGAAGTCCACAGCTGGACATAGGCCTCTCCTAAAGATTTTTAAAAGGACCGGTGGAGGGCGGTTTTTTTTTTTTGAACTGTATTGAACCTTTGAACTGACAGTAATTATAATTGTAAACTCAAAAACCACGAAACTAATTTTAAAAATTTTTCCACTATAGAAAGTTACATTATCAGCGGGTAACATAGGCTATGATATACGTTGAATTATTCGCGAGAAAATAGTTAATAAGGATATAAAGTGCTCCTATTCTTGTTCTTACCACACGGCATACGAATATTTACGTATCTATACGAATGCCGTATCGTTCTTGGCAGAGTAGAAAAGGACCACTCCAAGTCTTCCCGTAGATGTCGCAGAAGGCTACTTAGGAAACACAAGCTAAAAAAGCTAATAAACATCAAAGAGACCTCTCCTACCCGTCTGGCCACCGCGGAGAGTATAGGTGAAAACCTCTGACTGCACTGGCTAATACATTGCTCTGTTAGTACAGAGAGGGTCGTGCTCCTGCAGTGGAGACTAACAAAGAGCTGATGAAACGAATGAACGTGAATGAACAACATAACGGATGTTATTTATTGAAAATAAAATTCATTAATATTTACAACACGCACACAAGGAAACTTTTGTTATACCTATGGAGCTATAATGTGTTCATAATAAATATTCCTGACATGAAATTAATTAGCATTTGTATTTTCTAATTAATTAACATGAAAAAGACTAACTTTAGATTTGACCGGTACAGAAACTACGGCCCGGGCCTCGCTTATAAAATAAAATTACAGCAGAAATATTAGCTTTGCCATTAGTTAAGTTTTAAACTACTATTAAAAATAACTTAAAAATGCATACTATTGCATTAATGACTACCTAACAGATAAAGCAACATAGGAGTTATAATATGTGTGATTGTTAAGATTTAAGGTACGTAGGTATATGCACTAATATTGGACTGAGTTTCTTCCAGCACTTTTTTTTCATTCGTTATGAAACGCTACTCTCTTCGTCCTCAACTTAGTCGATTTTGCAAGTATTAAAAAGATATACGATTTAATATTTAAATAAAATTATTTTAATACGGTTTTTATCGCGTTTATTACATATATATGTATACATTAAGGAAGCAATAAATGATTGAGTATTGAGTATTTATACACCTAAAGTTTCGAACACTTTTCAGTGTTCGTGGTCGCGTAGACTAAGTTGACATAAGAAAACATTATACGATTTAGTAATCAACTCGTCAAATGCCGACGTTTTAAAGCTTTGGCATTGTCGAATTCTGTCATATTTAGTCGCAGGAACATTATAACCACAGCGTACTGTACATTTTGACGATTGAGGAATTAACCTAAGTAACATTAGATTCTTCTCATTGAGGCCGAGAGGCGGTTCCGAAGAACTTCGACACCAGGGTTGGCATTGTCAACTGACCATGTCACCTACACGAAATGATGATGATGATGATTGATATTAATAAAATAAAATTTTATTTGAAAACCTAACCACACTAATTCATAATTCCATATGTTATTAGCGCGAAAGTGCCTCTGTATACCTGTCTTTCTGTTTCTTATAGCTATAGCATTAAAAATAATTAAAACGAGGTTAAGGTTATCAGTAACTTAGATATGTCTTCAACCAATGGTGTCATATACCATATGACTAATGGAAACGATCGATCAAGTAACGCGAATGCTTAGTGGGTCGATCGTGCGATCTCAGGGTTCCGGTTTCAATTCTCGATGACCTGAATACCATGAATTGTGACAAGGATGGACACATTAAAATGATATCAAAAGAAGCAATGTATTTTGAGAAATTTAAATAACACCGCCATTGACGAGCTCCGTGGCGCAGCGGTCAACACGCCGGCCTATGACGCGGATGCTCCCGGGTTCGATACCCGGTCGGTATCGTTAAGTTAGTATCCCATAACACAAGTTTCAAACATACTCTAAGGCTAGCTCAATTTGTGTGATATATTTATATAAACATCTTTTTATAGGATGGCAAACGAGCAAGCGTCGCAAGTCACCTGATAGTAAGTGATCACCGCTGCCCATGGACAGCCTAAGTCAATCCTATCAAGAGCAATAGTTTGCCAACCAGTAGTATATGCGTCCAGGTCATTGCGCCATCTCCTTCTAGGTCTGCCTCGTTTTCGGCAGCCATCCGGTTTCCACAGCGTCACCAGTTAAGGGGTCGTTAGTCGTTTCGCACCACTAGCGATTCGAACCGCGGTGCGAATCGCCCATTTTTGAATGGGTTGTTTGGCACCGCGGTGCGAATCACCCAAAAGCTCTTTTTGAATGGGTTATTTCACACCGCGGCGGGCGTTTGAATAGCCCAAATATTTATATGAATGAGTCAAGTCAATAGTGATTCAATCTATGATTATGCCACGTTAAAATGTAATACTCTATCCCGCAAGTTTTTTTATTCATTGTCCATTTTTTTTATTATCTGTAAGTACAAATAAATAATTCGAATACATTGGACCCATGCAAAGAGTATTGGATTGTTTCGTCCCGTGGTCCGAAGATACCTTGGGACATTCGCACCGCTCAAACGACTGCGGTGCGAAAGAACCCATTCAAAAAGAGCTCTTTGGCGATTCGCACCGCGGTCCGAATCGTTAGTGGTGCGAAACGACTAACGACCCCAGGTTAATTCACCTATCCATCCTCTCGCATGCGACAGACAAGACCCGCCCAGTCCCACTTTAGCTGATGTCACTATTAAACTTATGATAAAATTATTGTAAGAAGCGTTTCCGTAAATTTGACTATATACTCTCTAGACACCGTCATGCCTTTATTTCTATGATTAAAAAAAACCGGCCAAGTGCGTGTCGGGCCACGCGCAGTGTAGGGTTCCGTAGTTGCGAATGACAACTTTGAGTTCACACTGTTTACACTCGCACCTCACAGTTTAACGACCAAAAACATCTAACAATGAAGATTGTATGAAATTTTACATTTTCCCGTACATTTTATAAGTTGGTTGCCTATAACTTTTTAGTTTGCACTTAGTACCCAGCTCTGATAGTTTTCCTTTCAACTTCAGTATATATACTACTGCTGTAATTTTTTTCACGTATCCATATATAACCGTTTAGCAGATAGAGGGGGGGGGACACGTACCTCTAACAAAAATTTGCACTTTAGAACCAAATATTTCGGAAACGGATCCCTAAATCGAAAAATGGTGTTCTCAACCTCACAATATTTTTTAAAGACCTTTTTAACGATACCCCACACGATGGGTAAGTAGAGAAAAAAAAATTACTCCCCCACTTTACTTGTATGGGAGGTACCCAAAAAAAAATTTTTTTTCAAGATTTTTTTCTACGACTTTTTTGCCATGATTAATATACATACTCATACCAAATTACAGCTTTCTAGTACTTATAGTCTCTGAGTAAAACCGCGGACGGACAGACAGACAGACAGACAGACAGACAGACAGACAGACAGACATGGCGAAACTATAAGGGTTCCTAGTTTACTACGGAACCCTAAAAACAGGACAATTTTTCAATGCTTGTGTGCGTGACAGCTTTGTGTAATCACACGCGTCCTGTCAATTTATGCCCTCAAAATCCGTCAAATTGGTAGCTGTGTGTGTGCGCGACCGACTATGAGTTGGACACTAGTTTTTTCTACGCTTTTAGGCTAAAAGAGTCTATCTAGGTTTTATATAATCTAAGTTCCGTAATATGTGAATCAATAATTGCCGATCTCTTCTTATGACTCACACGTAATGTATTTTTTCTTAGACCATCAGTTCCAAAAACCGCTAACTCTAACACTAATGGAGGTTAGAACTATAATTAGTTTTGTCATCCTCTAATCGACACAAGGTCGTTTGACATAGCGACTGATAACAATATTTAATAATAAGTTCTATTATTATTCATTATCATATCAGCCAAATAGTTGATGTTTATTTATTAATGTTTAAATTAATTAATCATACAACTGGGTTTTCTTTTGTTTCTATTTAAGAGAGCAATATTCATCTCTCTTTAACCGTGTAAGTTTGGTCATGATCATCATCATCATCTTAGCTGTAAGTAATCCACTGCTGGACATAGGCCTTCTCCAAGGATTTCCACCATTGGGTGGGTTTTGCCCACAGATCACTCTAAAATCTGTGATTTTGCCATACTCACCACGCTTGGCAAATGGGTTGGTGAGCTGTCAGTTAAGTGGTAAGTTGTTATGACGTAGTGATTTGCAAGGAAAGTATTTTATATTCACCCCCTAAGACGAAGATACAGCGTTCAAAATTTTTAATTATAACCACGAGCGAAGCCGCCAGCACAAGCTAGTTATTTCCGAAACCCGTTAACACATTCGACAAATAATGTGTGTCACTAGAGTCGTGCCCATTTTTTTGCTCTTACCGTTAGGACGAACGGTTAGTGAAGTGTGTGGGCGAAGTACAGTGCGACAAGGATCTTTTGGCACTTGGATGACATTGAAATGGAGGCTGTGTGTGATTAAGAGTGTAATTAGGACTACCACCTAACAAAATATTCCTAGTTTTATAAATAGAATCAAAAGCACGAAATATCCGCAACAAACATCAACTCAAGCCATCTTCCAAAAGTGACGCTTTACAAGATGACGGCAATGGCAGCGTTTAGTTTCGATTAAAGCCACGTGCCAAAACATCCTTGTAGCACATGACAGTGATTTAAAAGCTACTCTGCTGAGCAAAAGGTTCTGGGTTCGAATTTCCAACAACTCGCACTTCATTTTCACAAGTCTGCGGTAGTGGCGATTACTTACCTTTTTCTTTTATACGCCTACTAAAACAAAGTCTTTATCTATGGCACCAGGCTGTGTATCAATTCGAAATTATGATATTGTTGAAAAGTAATACCAAAATATAATTTACTGCCGAAAAACAGTATCAGATTTTAACATTTTGATGATGAATTAATGTAATAGTAAAAGAAATAAAATTACAGGTGACTCAAGTTGGCTCACCTTAGCCTCTTTAAATACCTACATAAAAGAATGCTACTTACATATCCTTGAAAATCAAAAAAACTTATCAGGAAGTAGAGGACTTTGATACGGCCCTCAGAGTCGGTGGTTGACCACGACTTCTCAAAATGCCGAAATAAGGTCAAGATCCACCGGTGGTTTTGTACTACGTTTTACACTAACGTAACCTTGGGTAACCGCAATGTTTATTTACGTTTCGATAAGAATTGTGACGTGAAAGCCAATGAACTATTGACAAAAAAAACATCACCGTTCAAAATTTCCTAATTTTTCAAGTTTTTTAATATTCTAAAAGGATCTGACGATACTCTGTCTATCTGTCAAAAAATATATCCTAAGGAATGCATGGGCCGTATTTGTTTATTGTTTAATTTACAAAAGAAAAATAGGCTTTATTATTATTTGACACAAGTATTGGCCATTAACTCACTCGAAATAAAAACAATATAACTATTTTGTTCATCTTCAGTAAGATAATTGTAATATTATTATTTTGGACCGGGAAACTAGCCAATCACTGAATTATCAAACAAAGTCTGTCTGTATGTTCGCGATAAAGTCAAAATCTATAGCACGCATCCTAATACGGTTTTCATCAATAGATAGAGTAATTCACGAGGAAGCTGTAAAGGTACAATACATGCCCGGACGCAGCCGGGGAGTGCTGCTAGTATAGTTTTAAACAAAATCTGCCTGTGTCTATGTTCGCGATGAACTCAGAATACAGCATGCATTGCCAGGTATTGTTCACCATTATTCATGAGGAAGGTTTACAGGTATAAAACATACCCGGTTGCAGCTGAAGAGGGCCGCTAGTTAGACTTAAAATTCCCTTACGTAGGAAGGTAGTAGGCCCTTACGCGCTACACAGTATAAAACCAAGTCTGCAAGTCTGTATGTTCGCGATAAACTCAAAAACGACTACATGTATTTTCAGGTTGTTTTCTTCAATAGATAGAATGGTTCATTAGAAAGGTCCAGAGCCCGGACGATACTGGGGAGGCCTCCTAGTTAAACTTAAAATTCGTTCGACAAATTAAGCACTTCTACGCTGGTCTCGGAGAAAAGAAAACACTAAGATACATACTTCCCGCAGCTGCTTCTCTTCCCGTTCAGATCGTAAAAGTCGATGGAGAAAAGAATCATGTCAATAGGCGATGTGGCTAGCAAGCAACCCATCACTATTTTGATTCCGTTCTCACCTACAAGCCCACCTACAAGCCCACCAACATGCTAAGCGTGGCCTTTAGATTTTACAAACTTGGGCTCTGTCTTGAGAGAGCCCAAGTCTGTCAAACCTAACCTAACCTAACCTTAAAAAAGACTTGATAGTATGTATGTATGTACAAATTAAGGTGAAAACTGCGCCCAGGCCCTTAAGAGTAATTACTTGATACACTATCTATTGCAGTTAGTCATTCAAGGCCCAATAACAATTACGAAGGGTCTTCTGACTCACGTCAAGGGCTTTCTACCTGCCCTGATTCACTTCTAAGGAATCCTATCCTTTGTTCGGTTTTAAGAAGAGATGTTCTGTGGTTTTCCCACAAGGACTACCCAGTTTTTTCTAGTCACTGGTAACTGTTTTTATTGAATGGAATCTTAGTAAGGAATGTGGTAAATTATGTGTTTTTATACCCGATGTCTCATCATGCAATTGGTGATCTCTTTAGGTTCTTTGCATCAAAAGTTAAAAATAACCCTTATTTATTTTTAAGAGCCATGCTGCTTGCCGTGCGGTTCCCAGTAGAGAAGAATTTTCTTTCCTAAGTCTTCCCAAGTCAAGTTTTTCCGTGTATGTAATCATAGAAGGCGAATTAAGGAACAAAGCTAAACAAAGCTTATAAAAAAAACAGACCTCTCCAACCCGTCTGGGCAGCGTGGAGAGAGTATGCCAAATCCTCTGACTGCTCTGGCTGATATATGGGACTGGTAGTACAAATTTGGTTGTACTGTTGAACTAGAGACTAAAAAAAATCTAATGGTGTGAAAGAGATATAGGAAAATGGTTCAGGGAAACATGACTATATAGGACCATATTTTTATTTTTTTTTATTTTATTTTATATGGACATATCACACAAATTGAGCTAGCCCCACAGTAAGTTGTGAACTTGTGTCGTGGGATACTAACTCAACGATACTACATTTTATAATATATAGATCTTCTTCTTTCGAGTCGTAGATGGCTAGTTTTATATTTGCCTTGACCAATAACTTGCAACTGCGACTGCTTGGTCATTTGCCTCATTAAGGTCTATTTGAGTGCAGGAAGCTGGATAAACATATATAGATAAACATCCAAGACCCAGGCCAATCTGAAAAAGATCGTTTTTCATCTTGACCTGGCCGGGGATCGAACCCGGGACCTCCGTGTCGCAGGCTGGCGTGTTGACCACTGCGCCACGGAGCTCGACAACCATAGGGACAAATTACACAGATTTAGCTAGCTCCAGTAAACAGTAGTTTTTAAACTTGTGTCGTAGGATACTAACTCAACGACACTATATTTTATAAAAGACTAGCCATTACCCGCGGCTTCACCCGCGTGATATATAGCCTATGTCCTTCTCAGTACCCTGTATGCAAAATTTCATAATGATCGGTTCAGCAGATAGCGCGTGAAAGCCGCGTGAAAGCGTAACAAACAAACAAACAAATAAACAAACAAACTCACTTTCGCATTTATAATATTAGTTAGGATTAGGATACTTGTATAGACAAACATCCAAGATCCAGGTCAATCTGAAAAAGAGATTTTAATCATGGCCTGACCGGGTATAAAATCCAAGACCACTAAAAAGATGGAACCAAGAAAACACTGAATGTATATAATATTCTGTGACGTTAGACTATTATATTCTTTGACTTTTGAGATAAAGAAATTAAACGCATCCTTATTACAGATTCCTTCTTCATGCATACAGTCAACTTTTTCTTAGAATCGGATCTACCTAATTGCTTTAAAAAAGATGAAACTAAAACCCGGCGTCAATTGACGTCAATTGAGAGAAAGTTATGACCAAGACCTTGGAGACTGATTTGATGATTCAGTGAGTATTTAGAAAGTAAATTTAATGCAAAGATGATTGATGACGAGTGACCAACAGAAAAAATGGCGTTAAAACCAGTTACTACTTTCGATGAAGACTATGGTTCAATGGTATTGCTAATTCCTTTTGAAACACAGGGATCCGGGTTCGATCGCCGGAAAGGTCAAAATAGGGAAAGATCTTCAAATTGACCTAGGTCTTGGATGTTTACCTATTTATATTATAAATTGTAGTATCATTGAAGTAGTCCTAACCCTATCCTAACTAATATTATACCTACATGTGAGAGTGAGTTTGTTGCGCTTTTACGACCTGTCTACTAAATCGATCACGAGACGACATACGACATAGACGAGCTCCATGGCGCAGCGGTCAACACGCCTGTGACACGGTGGTCCCGTGTTGGATCCCCGGTTAGGTCAAGATGAAAAATGATCTTTTTCAGATTGACCTGGGTCTTGGATGTTTATCTTATATGTCATCATCATCATTAGGTCTTTATTAGTCTCCACTGCAGGAGCACGACCAACTCTGTACTACCAGAGCCATATTTTAGCCAGAGCAGTCAGAGGATTTGGCCTATACTCTCCACGCTGGCCAGACGAGTTGGAGAGGACTCTTTGATGTTTATAAGCTTTGTTTAGCTTGTGTTTCCTTAGTCGCCTTCTATGACATCCACGGGAAGACTTGGAGTGGTCTTATTCTACTCTGCCGGGAACCACACGGCAACCGGGAACCACACGGCAACATGATATTTTTACTTGTTGTAAAAGTAGATGATAGATCTCTTAATAATTTGTTGCATCTAGTTTTAAATAAATAAATAAATATATACGGACAAATCACACAGATTGAGCTAGCCCCAAAGTTTTATTTAGACAATAGAAATTAATGATGTACAGTGCCCGGCAAATAAGTTGACCTAAGTGTGAGTAGGACACCGCAATACATTGCCACTGATTAATATAGGTGTGTCTCGCTCACACTTAGTTCAACTTATACGCCGCGTGTTGTACATATTTGTCTTCAATACAATTAAGTATGTTGAGATTTCCAAGGAAAGAAATCCTTATTCATGGGAAACTCAACTGAACAAAGTTTTGTCCAGATACACTCCGAATCAAACTTATGACGACTCGGATATTAGCTGCATGCTGCGCAGTACATACCCCGCCTCCTCACGCACGCCCCGCTGAATCTAATATTGTGTACTGCGCATCGACTCGCGCGATGTTCCAACCCGCCATAAAGTTTAATTCGGACTGTACTTACAGATAATACTCATTCATACAACTGTTGTTTAGAGGATAAGTCGTTAACATTCAAACACTTAAACATTTATTGATGTGAATGTGAATGTAAGACAAAGAAACAATGTGGTACAATGATTCACTTTCAAAATGGTAGCCGAATGTGACCAATAGCAAGATATTGATTACATTATTATTATCATAATAAACAAATATAATATAACCGGCTAAGTGCGAGTCGGACTTGCAACTACTAAGGGTTCTTACTACCTTAAAATATTTAACTTCAAAAGTCACTTTTACTATATAGAAACACTGATGACAAAATACGCATAACACCCCTAAATAAACCCCTTGCATGCGATGTCGATTGTGAGGTTATCAAACTCTTTCTTATTATCTGTGGCATGGAGTTTCTTTAAAGATCGGCCCTTTGGTCTGACAGGTGGATGGATGGATAACGAAGGCTTATTACATATACTAGGATCCTGTCAGCAGTTATTTCATTTCATTTCATTTCATGGGGCCTTGGTGATGGTCGGGTTCACAGAGCATAAAAGACCTAAGATTTTGTAGATCCAGAATCCAGCAGGTGTTGATGCTCAAGACGCGGTGTGGGTCAAATTATAATGAAAGTGATGACTGGAAACGTAAAAATATTTGGCAAAGTTCCTACACTTTTTTTTCGTGTGTGTATGACTAACTTTGGTTTCAGATTGTTTGGCATTAAAATGCATCTGACGTACCTACGTCAGAACTGTTACCAACTGCTACTTGATAATCATCATCATCATCAGGTCTTTATTAGTCTCCACTGCAGGAGCACGACCCTCTCTGTACTGCTAGAGCAGTCAGAGGATTTGGCCTACACTCTCCACGCTGGCCAGACGGGTTGGAGAGGTCTCTTTGATGTTTAAAAGCTTTGTTTAGCTTGAGTTTCCTAAGTCGCCTTTTACGACATCCACAGGAAGATTTGGAGTGGTCCTATTCTTCTCTGCCGGGAACCACACGCCAACCGTAAAGCGTCTTCATTTTTTTATATGCCTTCTCATGTTATTACCGGGTCACATTTTCCAGCCGATTCTCGTGATATTATGTAAGCTGGTTCAATAATGAGGGGATGGTGTTCTGGAATAAGCGGCAGCAGTATTGAGGCGTTGGGTCCGGCAAGCTGTGATTGGTCCACAATATCAAAGACAATATAATACTAACGTAATAAAATGCCCACCTCGTACAAAAATATTGGACCAAATTAAGGTTGCGTAAAGCAGGCGAATGTATGGCGCAGGAGAGTTGCTTGCTACTCGATACTAGATGGCGGTAATCTGCGTTAGCCTTTAACTTAATACGGTATCATTGTAAAATATTGTTTTGATTTTTAATAAGATATATTTTGTGAATCATGTTTTTATATTCTCATAATACGGTAGATACAATGTTGTGTAGTTTCGAGTGGCGCCATCTATGCGAGTCTCTGAGAACAAATCGTACAATTAAGGCGTTGAGACCACATGACAATATGTCAATTGTTGCTGCTAGTCAAATATTATCCAATGACACTGGCTTATTGAGGTGAGATCAATGCCTGAGTGAATTCTCATTAGTTACATAGATTTTTGTCGATACAGTTTTTGGAAACTATTCAAAATAGCTTAGTGTTAAGACTTGCAAGGTCTCACCTCGGCTCACATAGAGTCATTAGTGATATCTGGAACTAACCAACGGCTTAACATAAAATCCAAAATACGTTGTAATTCTAAAGAAATAATTAACTAGTGAGCGTGCCGGTTTTCTAACAATATTTTCCTTTACCGGTAAAATTATTGATTTCGAAATGACCATACGTGAGTCATAATAAGTCTACGAACTCAGAGTTATCTCATGTCGTGCTGAGAAAGAATCGAAGTCGCGTGTAATAAATTTTTTGAATTCTTTAACTATATAAATAACCATCGATTAAAAAAAAGCTACCGTCTACAGGTATGTTTGGATTATCTCTATATTGATATTTAAGGTTAACTAACAAAACTAATCTAGGCTTCTACTCTTCCAGTTTTGCTAAGGAGATGTTAAAAAGCAAATTTGAATTATGATAGTACGAGTAGTATTTTTTTGTTTATAGTTCTTTATTTAAGTTTTAAAAATGATTACATAATTGGTACACATATTAACCAACAGAAACCTATATAGGTTTGTAGGTGGTAAAGAGAGTCACTACTCGTTACAATTTTTGTTTGATAATATTTAATTTTTAGGGTTCCGTACAAAAATTGAAAAACGGAACCCTTATAGGATCGCTCGTGCGTCTGTCTGTCCGTCTGTCACAGCCGATTTTCTCCGAGTCTACTGAACCAAATTAGATGAAATTTGGTAAGATGGTGTAATCCTTTGACCCACACACAGATGTGCAAAGTACCTAAATAAAGATTTTTTTTAAATAAGGGTCATTTTCAGAGGCCCAATTACAAAATTTTAATAGAAAGTTTTGCAAACCTTACTGTGTTTTATGTATATCAAATAAAAGGGCTCATTATGAGGATCCCAAAAATATTTTCTTTTTGTTCGGGTAAAATCAATACTTTTGATTTTATTCCTTAAAGATTTCAGGAAAAATAATAAGAATTCTATTACTTGAAAATAAAGTAGTAAACTCACTATAATAAGTTCATCTAGGGAAATGGTTCACTAAAACACCACTAGATAGCGCTAGTCAATTGAATAATATTCATTTTTGCACATTGTGTGTGTGTTCACGAAGCATATTGTACGGAACCCTCATTGCGCGAGTTTGACTCACACTTGGCCGGTTGTTTAAGCACATATTTGCATTTGGAAACCTTGTCTATATTACTTATTTGATCAATAATATTTTTAGGATATTCATTTAGTGTACATGGCAGAAAATACTCCCATATTCTTTTACCGTGAACGTTAAAGGCCATATAGAGTAAGAGAAAAAATGCGTGCAGTAAAGTGGACACAGACGTTAAAGAAGGAAAGTTATGGCTTTCCATGTTATAATTGTAACTTACTCTTTTAGACCAATATTGTATTTATATTAGTGTACGTTGTAACTACCTGTAACTTAACAAAGTACTCTACGGAGGTTTTAGACGAATTGTAACCAGTAGAAAGTACCATAAATCTTTAATCAGGGCGAGATAACATCGCTTTTATTCTATGGGAAGGTGTTATGCAATTGCTTTTTGATTTGTCAGTATTAATTATTAACCAAAGTAATAATACCAGTGATAACATTAATATGGTGTACAATTAATTAATTCATTTCACAATAATACACGTGGTAAAACACAAATGGCAACTATCCGCAAGCAAATGGATGCGATAAGCTATTAATAATAAACAAATAACTTAAGTATAACATATTGAGTCCCTATAAGAATTGTAAATTAGGGATTTTCATTAACGTTCTGACTTCTGGATCAGAATTAATGCTTCTATCAAATATTGAGATGTCAAAAATAATCATTGAGTGTACTAGGTGTATTTGAAATTGGTGCAGTTACATTCTTTGGTTTCTTTTACTAAAATGAACTATTGTTGCGTATAGTCAATTGAAATTTGTATGCTTCTGTTCTATCTGCCTAATCTGATCACATATTATTCCGATGGGAACATTCCCGGTTACATCCTCAATTGAAAAGTCCTGGGTCTGCTATTAAGCAAAGCCTTCTTTAAAACCCCATCGCGGTCACTCATTAAAGAGATTTTATTCTAAACGCTCAACTCTAAAACATATGTTGAGCTGGCAAAAATAAATTGTAAAATAAGACATATTGTTAGTTATCATGAAAGCATATGTGACACCAATAAAGCTCTACATTTTGAAATACAATTCTAGGGACTCCCACTGAGATAAAATAAAAGAAAAAAATAAAAACTCACACAAAACGAAGAAGTAATCCAAGCAAAATAAAATCAAACGTAAAAACACTGGCAGTCAACAAAACAAAAGAAATAGCAGTCAATAAACAGCACAATGAAACTTCAAATTTCGAATTTCGAACACTTGTACTCGATACAACGAACTGTTGTTAACTGAATGAGCTGGACGTTTTGGCACAAAGCACTGAGAGCGTCGTTTTACTTTGACAAAGTAAATACAATTATCAGTCTCTCATTTTCAACCTTACTGCTAATAATGATAAGGCCGATCGCGCAACATATGTTTTGTAATAGAACTTTGTCATAATTGCAAAAGTGTATTGAGGTCAGTGACGTCCTTTTTTCTTCGGTCGTGATAACTAGAACTGATTTTGCGGAAGCGAGATGCCAATTTCAAATAGCCTTGGAGTGAAAGAGAATGTGGAAGGATGGTATGATGAAGAAAGTTACTTACTCGTAGTAGTTACTAGTTACTTCAATCTACATACGAAAGGGAGGACAAACTCTATGGAATACTGTTTGCAAAGGATAGAATATTATAGAAAAAATAAAGCGGCGAAGTGTACGTTGCAAACTCTATGGAATATTGTTTGCAAAGGACAGAAAATAAAGAAAAAAACCGGCCAAGTGTGAGTCAAACTCGCGCAATGAGGGTTCCGTACAATATGCTTCGTGAACACACACACAATGTGCAAAAAATGTTTTATTCAATTGACTAGCGCCATCTAGTGGTGTTTTAGTGAACTATTTCCCTAGATGAACTTATTATTGTGAGTTTACCACTTAATTTTCAAGTGATAGAATTCTTATTATTTTTCCTGTAATCTTCAGGGAATGAACTATATTTTGTAATTTTTTTAAAATTTTCGGCCCAGTAGTTTCGGAGATCAGGGGGGAATGGTCAATTTTTACCTTTTTTCGTGAATAAAATCAAAAGTATTGATTTTACCCGAACAAAAAATAATATTTTTGAGATCCTCATAATGAGCCCTTTCTGCCCTTTGATATATGACACAGTAAGGTTTGCAAAACTTTCTTTTAAAATCTTGTAATTGGGCCCCCCAAAATGACCCTTATTTCAAAAAATCTTTATTTACTTACTTTGCACATCCGTGTTTGGGTCATAGGATTACAATATCTTACCAAATTTCATCTAATTTGGTTCAGTAGATTCGGAGAAAATCGGCTGTGATAGACGGACGGACGGACAGACAGACGCTCGAGTGATCCTATAAGGGTTCCGTTTTTTAACTTTTGTACGGAACCCTAAAAAGTGGCTAAGTGCGAGTCAGACTCTCCCATTAAGGGTTCCCTAGTCATAAGCATAGATTATATTAAAAGAGGAAAAGGGGCCAGGTTGATAAGGAGTGCTATTTTTGAACGGGTGAAATGAAGCAGTCCCATGTAAATGAGTATGTTAAATTAACTACGAAGGAAGTACCTACTTAAATTGAAAACATTTATCGAAATTTTCGCCACAGGTAGAATTTAAATAAAACCTAACCATCATTATATGTAACCCATCGAAGCTCTTAACCACTTTATTTTTTAACGTAATAGTCATCATTGTTATGCTACATATAATAATTTTGTTATAATATATAAATAATTGTTTTGAATAAATACTTATCTACCTCAGACGCCTGTTCAAATAGGTACTGCACCAGTTTGCATATCTAATTAAAGTTAAATGTATTTAGTATTACAGGCGCTCCGCAAGGTAATTTACTAGGTCCTTTATTAATTAATTATAATAATTATTATATCAGTATATTAATTAAGAATAATAGGTGCTTAAAACGCATTTTTTTCGCATTTATTATGGCCTGTGTTACTGTTGGATGGTACTGATGGGATTATATGGGTGAAAGATTTTAAAAATTGGTTCAATAATTTATTAAGTAATCAATTTCTTAATAAAAATCGAATCGTTCCTCTTTTTAATATTAGTATAGTTAGATATATACCTATCTACTTTGACTATATCTCCTTCTTGTAAAATCATCAAAAACTTTTTTTTTTTTAAATCTGCTGCCATGTTTAGGTACGCATCGAGCATTGCGTACAAAAAAGTTTTTTGTTTGTGCTGTATATTTTATATATATATCTCGAGCTTCAGAAGGCACATTTAGCCCGGCAGTCATCATTGATGGCAATCATAGCTACCTATGTCAGATGCATTTGGGCAGCTGGAAAAATCTGACACCAGTGTTGGCCACCTACACAAAAAAAAACAAAAGCAATAAAAACTCTCCATTTTTGGGTAGAAGTAAGAACGTAAACAAAATAAATGCAAGAAATCGGGCAGCAAATGCGAAATAATAAATTCCGGGACATAACAGATTCAATATAAATAGTTCCCCGGGCCTGCCATCAAAAATCCCTCTTCTTGACTACATTTATCTGTATTATACTTGGATGGCGATTTCTGTAGTGAACCAACACTTCTTCTTCTGTACAATATGTAAAAAAGAGTGTCCAATCCGTAAATTCGTAAATCCTAATCCTATTAATATTATAAATGCGAAAGTGAGTTTGTTTGCGGAATCTACTAAACCGATAATCATGAAATGCGGGCGAAGCCGCGGGTACCAGCTAGTATATAATAATATTAAAACTCTGTCTGGTCCTTAAACGTGTGACTAATGCTGGGCATTCGAAAAAACTTTTAACATTCTGATAATAAAAGTGTTCAGCCGGCTCGATTTGTATAAAAAATTTGGTTTTTAGTTTCGAATTTTCGTTATAAATCGAAAAGTTGTTCATATTGTTTTAAGGATCGGACACGGTTTTATTGAAACATTGTACGTATATCTGCGAAGTAGTCATTTTTTTCTGTTGGATACTACAAATACTAGACTATTTTAAGTCGGCCTACATAGATACCTACAAGATTATTAAGAAAAAAACTATCATTTCTTAACATTTCGATCAAAACTATCCATTTTAACAAATGTAATTAGACTTACCAATTATCCTGTTTATTCATTAGATTATTTAATTAAATAATCGATTTCACTTACGTAATAACGTCATTTTAGTGGGTTTCGTTTGTTTTGAATAAGCAAGTGTATCTTGCCTAATCATATATATATCATAATAATATATCATTTATTCAGACAATTATAGTCCATTTTTGTTAGTTTACATTTTACTTAACTATGTTAGTGGAATTTCAATTATAATTTTATTTTTAAATTAATAATATTAATAAAGCCGCTTTGCGGGAGAAATCGGGACGTGCACAGCGACCCAACTGGCCATAAAAGGACCATCCATGCGGTCCCCAACAACACGCAAGATTTATAATGATGACAAGACAGGTATTATCTTTCGACAAGTCTTTACTATATTATTTAAGAACGCTATATAAGTGGGATTTATGAAACAATCCGCTAATAATGCAGTTTTGGATCTACACTGGTGACTTAGCCCGTCAATATGAACAACTTTTTTTAAAATTGACATTCCCATACAGTGTTCAGCCGGCCGAGAAATATGCATAAATATGTTGCATTTTTTAAATTCCAGCAATATCCCAATAAGAAACCTTTAAGAATCGGAGAGGGTTTTATTAACATACTAGCGTAATATGTATATAGCCTATGTCCTTTTCCGTACCCTAAACTATGTGTATGCAAAATTTTATGACGATCGGTTCAGTAGATACAGCGTGAAATCGTAACAAACAAACAAACTCACTTTCACATTTATAATATTAGTTGGGAAGTTGGGATGGGGATTGCAAGCCTAATAAAAAAGTACTCATTACTTTCTGTCACTGGATGCTATTTCAAAAATACTATGTTTAAAACATACTATATACATAGATAGATAAACACCAAAAATTAGGTATTGTTTTTCCCCTCCCTGTTAACTTAAGAGTATTAATGTTATTATATACTTTTAGGATATGCGTTTGGTTCCCTCTCGCATAAAAGTCGATTTAAAGGAGGCAAATCAATGTCACGTCCCACAGCCTCATACATCATACCTGAGGGCTTGTGGTTCTCGCATGCAAGAGTAGGTTTTCATATTCCTGTAGCTGTAAGGCGGTTTAGCAGATATTTTGATATATTGCTAAATATCTACGTTCTACGCAGTGCTCGTTTCTTATTCTATCATCATCATCAGGTCTTTTTTAGTCTTCACTTCAAGAGCATGACACTTTCTTTACCACCGGAGTCGTATATTAGCTAGAGCAATCGGAGAATTTGGCCTACACTCTCCTCGCTGGCCAGACGGGTTGGAAAGGTCTCTTTTATATTTATAAACTTAGTTTAGCTTGTGTTAGAATCACAAGCTAAACAAAGCTTATCTCACTGTCTTCTTCTACGACATCCACGGAAAGACTTGGAGTGGTCCTATTCTAATCTACCGCATTTTCTCCAAGCAACGTCAACTCACAATTTAAGTTAACCTTAGAATTTACTTAAATACCCATGAAAGTATTCGTAAAAAATACGTAGAACTCATTGTAATAGGATAAAAATGCAATAAAACAATGATATTCCCTACTCGAATCGTAATTTGCAAACATCGTTCGACATCAAAACAAGGAAATCACAATTCAATTGAGGTAACATACGTCAAACCGCCCAGAGGTATAGGGAAGCCGAGTTTATCTGAACGGAACACAAATTACATCCGATTTGTATCTACAATTTCTTTTCGATAGCGTGAAGTTAAGACGACGTATGTCAAAAAGGGAAGTATTTTAAGTCACTGAAATTTTTGGTGAAACGGAGCGCAAATCACATCCCGTTTTTCTTCTTCTTCTTCTTTTGTTTTATAATATGGCTTCCACCGAGATTTCAGTGATTCTGCCAATGTCCAGTAAATTGAGATACTAAGTATCGGTGTTGTACGGTAAAGTTGTAACAAGTAGCATCAAAGATGGCGTATGTTCTTTGATGCCTCGTGGGAGCTTATGGTGACAAGTCTATACGAGTCCATAATTATAACAGTTCACTTTAACTATTTCACAAATTGTTCAAGAGCACGAGCATTTATAACACCATACTACACTAATTTCAGATTATAAAGTCCACTAAAATCAATATGCAAAATCATCCAAGGCAGACCCTAACTGCACCCCTTGAGTTCCCACCACAAACTCAGTCCGATTTTTATTACAACTAGCTGACCCGGCGAACTTCGTACCGCCTAACAGTCAATGATTAAGTATTCATTACACATATCGAGTTTTAATTGTTTTTAAGATGTATTCTGCTATGCGGGGCGGAGACAAATCCAACGAATCAATAACCATGAAAATTGGTTCAGCAGATCTCGAGTTATAAGTGTTGTAACAAACCCGTCTTTGTTTTATATATATAGATTTCTTTTCAATAGCTTGAAGTTAGAAACGACGTATTTGACATATGTAAAGATTTTTATTAACGACTATCTTTTGCCCGCGACTTCATCCGCATAGAGTGCGGTTATTTAATTTTTAAATTATTTTTTATCTTATTGCCCAATACAAACTTTCAAGCCTTTTTTTGCCCCTTTAGGAGTTTAATTTTCAAAAACCCTAGGACATGTAATTGTTTATTTCTAATCGTTAATATACGAAGTTTCAGGCATCTAACTCTAAAAATGATGGCCTTGTGTTAGGGGCCGAATTTTCAAAAATCCTTTCTTAGCGGATGCTTACGTCATCACCACTATTTGTATGCCAGCGAAATGCGTTCAGTAGTTTCGGTTGTGCGTTGATAGATTAGTCAGTCAGGGTTACCTTTTATATATTTAGAAGATTAGAAGAAGATAGAAGAAGATTTCTTTTCGATAGCTTGGAGTTAGAAATGTTATATGTCAAAGTAAAGGGAAGTATTTTAGGTCACATAATAATATGGAGTTTTAACTTGAAGTTAGAAAAGTTATATGTCAAAGTAAAGGGGAGTATTTTAAGGCACATTGGAGTTTTCAAAACAATTTTAAGTCACATAGTAATATTATGGAGTTTTAACTTGAAGTTAGAAAAGTTATATGTCAAAGTAAAGGGGAGTATTTAAGGCACATTGGAGTTTTCAAAACAATTTTATATGAAAATGTCAAAATTTTTCGCGTTCCCAACATTCATCCCATAGGAGAAGTTGTTCATATTGACGGGCTGAGTCACCCCTTTAAGGGTATGTCGAGGGTCAATTTACACGTTGTATAAGCGAAAAATCGAATACGATTATTTCAATCAATTACTTTTAAAAACATTTTCCTATCTTTCTTCGCCCTTCTTGAATATTTAATTCCGATATTCAGACGGCTCTGTAAAAACATTTAGCACCCTTTCCTATACAAATTGGGTGTTAAATTGGCCGGCTACGTGACTTTTTAATATGGGGGGTGTATCTGCAATTTTTTACAACCCTTCTGAGGACTTCTTTTCCTCAAATGAGGGAATTGTTCGGTGAGTTACTTTATTAGGTTTTAACTTGAGAGTAGATATTTATTGGACTTGGGACTTTATGATTATTTTGTCGAAATCTTTGATTCTGTAACCAACCTTTAAGGGAGGTTCGATCCCCAGCCAAGACATGATGGAAAACGATATAATTTTAGATTGATTTAAATCTTGGATGTTTATCCATGGACGTATAATCAAAGATCATCTTTTTTTATACGTCCATGTGTTTATCTATACGTTTCTATTACAAAATATAGGTAACTAGCTTTTACCCGCGGCTTCGCCCGCGTAATTTATAGCCTATGTCCTTCTCGGTACCCTAACCCATGTGTATGCAAAATTTCGTGATGATCGGTTCAGTGGATTCCGCGTGAAAGCGTAACAAACAAACAAACAAATAAACAAACAAACAAACTCACTTTCGCATTTATAATATTAGTTGGGATAAGTCCTGAACGACACTTTGTTGTGTGATAATATATTTCTTCCACGTTGGTCTGGGAGAAAAGATAAAAACGTAGAATGTACCAGCTGCTTCTCCTCCCGCGCAGATCGTAAGAACCGATCGAGGGAATGGGCGTCATGAATCATGTCAATAGACGATGCAGCTAGCAACTCATCACTATTTTGATTCCGTTCTCACCTACAAGCCCACCAACATACTAAACGTGGCCTTGAGTTTTTTCAGGGTTGGGTTCTATCTATCCCGCAAGGGAAAAAGACTTGATAGTATGTATGTATCATCATCATCATCATCATCAGGTCTTTCTAGTCTCCACTGCAGGAGCACGACCCTCTCTGTACTACCAGAGCCATATACTAGCCTGAGTAGTCAGAGGATTTGGCCTACACTCTCCACGCTGGCCAGACGGGTTGGAGAGTATGTATGTATAATATTTATTATTTCATACATTAGATAATGTCCGCGGCTTCGTTTGCCTGCTGATTACATTGCACTTAGATACTTTTTAGGGTTCCGTACAAAAGTGGAAAAACGGAACCCTTATAGGATCACTCGAGCGTCTGTCTATCCGTCCGTCCGTCTGTCACAGCCGATTTTCTCCGAACTTACTGAACCAAATTAGATGAAATTTGGTAAGATAGTGTAATCCTATGACCCAAACACAGATGTGCAAAGTAAATAAAGATTTTTTTGAAATAAGGGTCATTTTCAGGGGCCCAATTACAAAATTTAAAAAGAAAGTTTTGCAAACCTTACTGTGTCATATATCAAATGAAAGGGCTCATTATGAGGATCTCAAAATCCCCCTGATCTCCGATACTACTGGGCCGAAAATTTTGAAAAAATTACAAAATGTGGTTCATTCCTTGAAGATTACAGGAAAAATAATAAGAATTCTATCACTTGAAAATTAAGTGGTAAACTCACAATAATAAGTTCATCTAGGGAAATAGTTCACTAAAACACCACTAGATGGCGCTAGTCAATTGAATAAAACATATTTTGCACATTGTGTGTGTGTTCACGAAGCATATTGTACGGAACTCTCATTGCGCGAGTTTGCTAGTCTATTAAAATATTAGTATGTAGTTCTTGCAATAATTTTTGGAGAAGAAAAGCTACATGTAGACAACTGTTTGACAGTGACATTTGTGCAGTCTTTTGTTAAATTTTTACCTCACTCACCACTCCGGTGGGTAGGCAGAGGCAGCCTTAATATCAAACTTACTACTAAGTTTGTAGTGAGACACGCCGCTGGTCAACTTAGCCCACAGCTGGAGGAGCCAGCCGACTGGACACTATTGTGCGAACTCGCTCCTCATGTGTATCCCCCCTCCTCCCCCCCCTTTCGAGCTCTGAGAACTTTGTTATACCGTACCGGACAAGGAAGTTTGCTGATGTAGTTACTATAATGTCAGTAGGTATATGTGCCGTGCTAGTATTTTCTGCCTAAAATTAGAACATCTTTGCAAAAATGAAACCCTACTATTAAGCCTCCGGTGCCCGTCTGTCAATCCGAGCAAACTGTAACAGGTAGGAACTAGAATTTTTCACATGAAGTGCACAGTGCACATGGTTTTATTTATAAAAATTGTGCGAAGTGGAATCACTCAATCACTGTCATTTAAAAAAAGCACAATCAAACAAGATTCAACCACAAAAGCTTTCCTAATAAATTTTAGAGCATCACAATGTATTTTTTTTTTTTTAAGAATTGGTGAAAATTAATATCTTTATTGATAGTAATTAGTTACAATGTATCCAGTGTCAAAAATAATATCAAAATTACACATAAACTTATCCTGGACATTTTTTACTAGTTTCTAGTATGGTAGTATATCCAAGATTTATCCTTAATGGATAAATCTTGGGTTAACCATACCACCTCTTCAAACCTCTTCAAAGATTTTCTGTTAATTGTCTTCCAGTTTATAATTGATTGCCTTGTTGTCTTAAGTTTTGGATTACCTAATCAACCTGTATCGAATGCAAACACTTAGAAACATTTTATATAGTGCACCTTTTTTTGTGACAATTTTTTCCTAAATATGAAATGTGGCCTACAGAACAGCAGCCAATGAGTATTGAAACTTTTAAAATTTGACGGCCGTAAGCTTTTTATTATCTCGTCATCAGATCTTGATAGTCTCAACTGCAGGAGCACGACCCTCTCTGTACTACCAGAGTCATATATTAGCCAAGGCAGGATTTGGCAAACACTCTCCACGCTGGCCAGACGGGTTGTAGAGGTCTCTTTGATGCCTAAAGTTTTTTTTAGCTTGTGTTTCCTTAATCGACTTCTACGACATCCAAGACTTGGAGTGGTCCTATTCTACTATGCCGGGAACCTCATGGAAAAGTGTTAAAAGTTTTATTATCTACGGAATAATATTAGCATCACCATTATAGTATTTTATGCAACGGTCTAATAGAGGCGCCACGAGCCTTTTAAGACTTAATTATAAACCGTTGCATACAATATTTTTTCTACGACTTTCAAAAAAATGCAAAACTAGTAAAACATAAATTTTGAGTTTGACAAGTAACTCGCGGGTAATGTAAATAGGTATGACAATTTTTTTTTGTCTATGGTTACCTTTGCTTCTTAAATTAATGTTCGCTACTCTTAAAAAAAGTATTTCTTAAATGGGCAGCAATGCATTTTGTTAAAAAAAAAATTTTTTTTGCAATCACGAAATCTGGGTTTAATAGTCTGTGGCTGCTAGCCGTTTCGTTATAGCCACATTATAGTACGGCTGTGCCGTACTATTATGAAGAATAGAGTATAGACTTATTATGGATGTTCTTAAGTTTGTGTTCTTGATCACATAAATGACAAATTACAGTACAGAAGTAGAAAAATATGTTTACGTGACACTGGAGTTAAAAATTAGTATAACAGCTCGACTTTGGAGGAAAAGTTATTATTAAGATTATTCATCTTCGATTTGCGTGTAAAAATAAAATGTCCAAAAAGTTGGCGATATTTTGCATATTTGGCGGCATCCGCCCAGGGGAGGCGATCCCGTCCGTTTACTCTCACTTTATCAATCAACACCTTGAATTTTTTCCACTTTTTATGGAAGGTTCCGTACCTAGTTTTCATAAATAATTAATAAAAAAATAAATTTCTGTGCTTATGTTTCGGACAAATCTCAGTAAAACGGATTATCATATAAGTTTTAGTGACCAGCATTTCTTTTTTTTTTTTCTTGGTATTTACATAAACTTCATTAAAATATAGGTTCTTTAAATATTATGATTTTATGCAAGAACCGACAGTTTGAGTTCTAAATTGTACGAAGTAAATACTTTTTTAATGTATTTATTTAAAATTACAAGTATTACTATTATTTTTATGCTATTAAAACAACTAATATACAAACTTTATTAAAAATAACTTAAATACCAAATAAAATATGGAAGATCAAATGTAAAATAATACTAAAAGGTTTTAGAGTAAAAAAATTGCATTAAATACCAATCAAAATGAAAATTGTATCCGTGTGAAACTGACAAGAACACTGGCTGCATAGCCGCGCTGAAAAGCAATTTTCAATTCTCTGTGGGAAAAATGAACCAGCGTTTTTGGAACCAACGACGTCAACCAAACTGGAAGTTAATAACCTTAATGAATTTATTGATGCCAGGACCAAAACTTGAAGATTATTATACACACGTATAAAAAGTACATAAGTTTAAAATTGAAGTCTAGATAAAAAAACCACTACAAAACACAGATGGACAAACGTGAAGTGATACTTATCATATCCACCCATTCTATTAGGAGTTGGAAAAATGGTTCGTTTTCTTAAGAAAAGGAACCCAAAATAACTGCAAAGGAAACAAGAAGCGGGTCCGATAAAACAATTTGCTTGATCATCGGCAACTTGTAGTCATTTACATACTTGGCAAAGAGGGCTATCGGGGAGTACAAGAGGAAATTTTAAAGTGTTTTGATGATTTTCGAACAAAATTAGGCCCGTTTATGAAGTATAAATGTTTGCCCCATCGGCCTAGAAGGAAGGTAATGTTTTTTATGCGTATGAAAGTATGTATCTATGCATTAAGATATGTATGTAAGTACTATTCCATAAAGCTTATAAACATCAAAGAGACCTCTCCAACCCGTGTGGCTAGCTTAGAGAAAGTAGGCCAAATCCTCTGACTGCTCTGGCTAATATATGGCTCGGTTAGCACAGAGAGGGTCGTGCTCCTGCTGTGGAGACTAAAAAAGACCTGATGATGATGATGAAAGTTTATAATACTTAATAATAACTTCGATTCTATGAAGTTCGTATACCTATAAGACTACCTATATTGTCCTAAAAGTGGAGAAAACAATGTTCCGACTATGATGCAAACACATAATACTTTTTTATATTAAAACGAATGTGAGATACTAACATTATTAATATGTAACATGTCGGCTTGTAGCTGACTTCATACCTGAGTGACTATATTTTACATAATAATAATTGTGCAATAAAGTTTATATTACTTAATAATTACTTCGAATCTATGAAGTCAATATACCTATAAGACTACCAATATTAGCCTAAAAGTGTAGAAAACAATGTGTCCCACTATAATTTGACGAGCTCCGTGGCGCAGCGGTCAACACGCCTGCCTGCGACACGGATGGTCCCGGGTTCGATCCCCGGTCAGGTCAAGATGGAAAATGATCTTTTTCAGATTGACCTGGGTCTTGGATGGTTATCTATATAAGTATCTATTATAAAATATAGTATCGTTGAGTTATTATCCCATAACACAAGTCTCGAACTTACTTTGGGGCTAGCTCAATCTGTGTGATTTGTCCGTATGTATATATGATGCAAACACATACATACCGATTTGATGGCATGATATTTGACAAAGTTGGCACCCACACAAGCATTGAAAAATTGGCTGGTTTTTTTATCATTGGAATAGAGGCATGGTGAATTTTAGAGAGAAAAGTCAAATAAGAACAATTATGTTAATGATCAAAAATATAGAGAAGGTGTTTTATACTTGAGAAAATTTACTTTCCAGGTTTGTTTGTTTTTCGTATGTGTAAGTGGCCAACACTGGTGTCAGATTTTTCAAGCTGCCTTAAGGCATCTGACATAGCTTAACGACTGCCATCAACGATGACAGCCGGGACCAACGGCTTAACGTGCCTTCCGAAGCACGGAGGAGCTCGAGATATTTTTATGCCACTTGCGGTCACCCATCCAAGTAGGGACTGCACCAGGGGTTGCTTTACATACGTAAGCGCTCATAGAGCTCACACCCACTGGACCATCGAGCTCCTCAACTTTCCAGGTAAAAATGTGGGTTTGCACCTGTATGTTTGTCACCTCTCCCGCGGTTTACGAGTCACGGAGCTCACTCGGGCTCACTTAGCGATTTTATATCTCCTATCAATGCGCAGTTTCCTGTGATGTCGGCCTTAGGGTGTGATATACGGGAAAAATATATTTTTCAGGGCAATTTTTTTTTTTCCTTGAAGAGTTTTGTAATATTTACTTACTAATATTCATAACAGGGAAGATTTGATTGTTTGTTTGGATTGAATAGGCTCAGAAACTACTGAACCAATTTTCAAAATTCTTTCACAGAAAGCTAAACTGTGGGTGGGAAAATTGCTAGTATATTATGTGTATTTTACATTTTAAAGAAATATTATATGGGCCCATTGAAATATAGTACTAGAGGGGCTACCTTATTAAATTAGCAGTGTTCTATTCCTCGAACTTTAAAATTTAAGCGCTGCAGCGCTAAAACAATATCGAAGCGTCCAATCATACATAACTCAATACCTCAGCGTTATATTTGCTACTCTCACGCGTTTCCATAGCAACATGTCAACATAATGCAAAACGGCGGGAGGTATTTATATTGATTTTTTGTAAAAAATAATGTATTTGCTGATGAAAAATTGTTCCTTTGCACTGTGCAGTGTTCGATAAGGTATTACTGCAATAACTTAATACACACCAAGGCATTTTTTATGATTTTTACCAAGTTTGTGTTTATTAATCGTGGGAAGTACCACAAGCGAAAAAGCTTACAACTGACTGAGTGAGTTGTGGCGCGATAGCCACAGTTGAACGGGACAAAGTAAGGATTTGCGGTGTCGTCTCTATAGTTATATGACATATCACACAAATTGAGCTAGCCCCACAGTAAGTTGTGAACTTGTGTCGCAGGATACTATCTCAACGATACTATATTTTACAATATATACTTATATAGATAAACATCCAAGACCCAGGTCAATATGAAAAAGATCTTTTTCCATCCTGACCTGACCGGGGATCGAACCCGGGACCCCCGTGTCGCAGGCTAGCGTGTTGACCGCTGCGCCACGGAGCTCGTCACGTATACGTATGGGCCTTCTTTTGTGCATAAACATAGTTGCTGGAAATAAATGATTTAAATTATTATCTCTTATCTGGTCCTTTGAGACGCTTGCGAGGGGACACAAATCCAACACGTAGAGATTCTTTATTATTTATATAATTTTATTTGAGCTATTGAGAGTAGAATAAGGGGGTGGCATGGCAACCCAGCTGGTCAAAATTAACAGTTTTACCTCTGAGACCAATGGTCGGAACTCATTTTTTTTTTGACGTTTTTATACAATGTATGTAACGACGAAATTTTTTTGAGTCCTATAGGAAAAGTTGTTCAATTTTTTTTACTAAGTTACTCCTTTTAAGAAAAGGTCAAGGCTAAATCACAGACACATTTTTTTTTTGCTTACTTTTTATTTGTGGGGTAATTTGAGTCGCTGTAGACACACCTTTATCTTTACACAGCCGTCAAATCTGCCGTGTCACTTTACTGTCGACACCTCACCGTTTGATAGCTGGATGCACTACCCCCAATTATGTCATCAACCCTTATTCCCACCCTCGTGATCATTGGTAGTTCTTTTATTGTTTATTTATGGGTAGCATCCATCTCTGAGCGAGTTTGTTTGTAAATAAAAAAGTTGTTAAATCCACGTCTTCGAAATATTTCTGAGTAATGCTAAAGTCAAATTTTTATAAACTCTTGGTTTTCTTTATAGGGGTTCCATACCTCTAAAGACAAGGCAAAAATTGTGTCGTACAGAGAGGTCAAGGATATCACGGAAGGGTCACTCACGTAAGTAGTAAGGCCGACATGTTTCGACCTCACTAAGTCCCATGCAGCGAATCAAAACCGACGGGTTCTTCCTGTTGATCTAGAATCATGAAATATGGCATGAAACAAGCTATATTTTTATTAATTAATAATTTATTACATAGCATAGTTAGTACTCTACCGTCTAGTCTACCGCTTATTCTACCAGTTTACAAGAAGCTTTTGCATAAGATGGACGTTTAGACCCGCTAACAAATTCACAGTTACAGTTCAACCAGGCAGGATTTGAACCCGAGACTTTTTGCTTTGGCTGGCACTTCTATACCACAAAGCTGCCGCTACAATATTTCCTAATAAACCACATTGAATAATTCATACACATAATTTTCCTATTCATTTAAGATCTCCAAGTTATCTTCGGGGAAAGTCGTAAAATTTTTACCGGGCCTTCGGCAGTAAAGCGTGGTCAATCCCACATATTGGGGTGAGTTTATTGGGGTAGTAAGACTTCCTGGGAACATATTGCCCGCAAATTTTGCCATTGTTTTACTGTCAAATTTGTTATTCTTTTCTTGTATGTAGGTACACTATAAATATATACGAACAAATCACACAGATTGAGTTAGCCCCAAAGTAAGTTCGAGACTTGTGTTATGGGATACTAACTCAATGATACTATATTTTATAACTAGCAGCCCTACCCGGCTGCGCCCGGGTATGTATTATACCTTAAAACCTTCCTCGTGAATCACTCTATCTGTTGGTGAAAACCGCATGTAATTCCGTGCAGTAGTTTTTGAGTTTATCGTGAACAGAGGACAGACAGACAGACGCGGCGGAGGACTTTGTTTTATAATATGTAGTGATAGATACTTATATAGATTTGATTGACTTAGACAGGTTAATCTGAAAAGGATCATTTTTTATCTTGACCTGACCGGAACGAACCCGGGACCATTCGTGTCGCAGACCGGCGTGTTAGCTCGTCCACTTTAACTTTAACACTTTTTGATTTTAAGCGCCTAAAAGTTTCTAATGCAGTAAAATTAAGGTACCTTGATGATAATGAGCAAAGCGCCTATTTTAATGTTCTAGACATTTTAACTTTAATAATATATAAATTTTGGGACGATTCACATTTGACAGCCTCCTAGGCGCAGTGCTTTACACGACTGTGTGCGACACGGGGGTCATGAATATATTATATATTATCATCATTAAGTTAAACTCAATGTATATGTTTTGTCCCTTTTTATCATAATTCATTTATAACGCCTATAAAACTGCCTCTGTGGTCCAGTGGTTAAGGCGTTGACTTTACTGACCCAAGGGTCGTGGGTTCGATTCCCACGGGAAGCATACTTTGTAAAGTTGTTTCCAGTTTGGTTAGGACAATGCAGGCTTGAATCACCTGATTGTCTGATAAGAAAGATGATTCCGTGCTTCGGAAGGCACGTTAAGCCGTTGGTCCCGGCTGCAATTTGATAGTCGTTAAAGGAACCACGTCAGAGGCCGAGAGGCGGTTCCGAAGTGACACCAGGGTGTGCACGGTCGACTGACCGTGTCACCTACTCGAAATGATGATGATGATTTATAACGCCTAAATATATGCGAAAATTATTAATGTATTCATCGTCACCCGAGCGTATTTCTGGTTGTGTCCCGGAATCCACTTTAATGACTGCATGTAATACTTTTTATGCTGTAATATAATTTAGAAACATTCTTACAGCGGGCCGCCTGCCTTACGCTAACCCGTCAACACTTAGCAGAGTCGAAGAGATATTATTAAGCCAGAAACCGCACGGCTTATGTTTCGAAGTAACGGATGTGGACTTATTCTCGTCACGTAGGTCCGAGAATGACTCAAGATGGCCGCTTCAAACCTCGGCATTCGTCACTTTTATACCTTTATATTTACCTAGCCCTGTAAAAGCCGATACGTAGAGCTAAGTATGATTAGATATGTTTATTATTTGAGGTCATATGTGAAAGACTTAAATTGACGACTTGTGTGTTTATGTGTTCAAATTTCGGAAAATTAGATGACATTACTTAGTCAAGGTGAGTTTTATCTTGTAATTAGAATAGAATCGCAATTTTTTTTTTCTTTTTTATAACGCTATTTCAAATAATTTTATGCTTCCGCGTGCTACCTAATGCTTACTTGCATCAAGCGGTAGATGCAGAGCCGCGGGTAAGCTATTATGACAGCTTGTTTGTTATGAACTATTCATGCTTTTACATGATTTGACAAAATTCTTACAGCGGACTGCCTGCTTTACGCTAACCTATCAACACTAAGCAAAGTCGAAGAGATCCTATTAAGCCGGAAAACGCATGGCTTATGTTTCGAAGTAACGGATGTGGACTTATTCTCGTCACGTAGGTCCGAGAATGGCTCAAGATGGCCGCTTCAAACCTCGGCATTCGTCACTTTTATACCTTTATATTTACCTAGCTCTGTAAAAGCCGATATGAAGAGCTAAGCATAGTTAGATATGTTTATTTTTTAAGGTCTTATATGAAAGACCTTTGGTAATGACCTGTGTGTTTGGGTGTTAAAATTTCGGAAAATTAGATGACACTCAGTCAAAGTGAGTTTTCTTTTGCAACTAGCTGTTACACGTGATATTCAGTAGATAGGGTGTGAAAGCGTAATAAACAAACTAATAAACAAACTCACTTTCGCATTTATAATATTAATAATTAGGATTAGTTAGGTAGGATTAGGATAGAATCGAAAAAACTTGTTATTTTTTTTTTCGTAATTGTCAAGTCTGCAGGATTAGTAACTCTGTCACAATAAGTGCAAACAGTGTCACGTATATGTCATTCGGTAGTACAGGTATACTTTATGGCTGAGATCGTGCGGATTTTTACGAGCAAACCCGTAGAACAGAGTAATGTGGCCTACGATAATGAACTATATTCCTGGGTTATTGTCTTATATTGTGTGTGTTGTGTCTTGATTAAAATAATCAAATTTCTTGAAGCTTTCTTTCTGTTGAGGGGGAAAAAATAAGATTTACCAACTGCTTTGGTTTAAACAACTTGTGGTGCCGCGTGGTTCCCGGCAATCCCGGCAGAGTAGAATAGGACCAATCCAAGTCATTCCGTGGATGTCGTAAAAGGCGATTAAGAAAACACAAGCTTAATAACATCAAAGAGACCTCTCCATCCCGTCTGGCCAGCGTGGAGAGTATAGGCCAAATCCTCTGACTACTCAGGCTAGTATATGGCTCTGGTAGTACAGAGAGGGTCGTGCTCCTGCAGTGGAGACTAGAAAGACGTGATGATAATAATAATAAAACTGCTTTATTCATCCCATCCATCCCATCCTGATCCTAATCCTAACTAATATTATAAATGCGAAAGTGAGTTTGTTTGTTTGTTTGTTTGTTACGCTTTCCCGCCGTATCTACTAAACCGATCATCATGAAATAACTAATATTATAAATGCGAAAGTGAGTTTGTTTGTTTGTTTATTTATTTGTTTGTTTGTTACGCTTTCCCGCCGTATCTACTAAACCGATCATCATGAAATTTCGCATACACACAGGTCAGGGTACTAAGAAGGACATAGGCTTATATATCACGCGGGCGGAGCCGCGGGTAACAGCTAGTCCCCACTAATATTATATATGCGAAAGTAAGTTTGTTTGTTACGTTTTCTCACCCAATCTACTAAACTTATCTTCATGAAAATTTGCATACACATAGGTTAGGGTACTGAGAAGGACATAGGCTATATATCACGCGTGCGAAGCCGCGTATGCTGTATGTTTTTAAGCTACCTTCTAAATTCCTTGCAGGATCTCAAACTCGTGTAAAAAATAACAAAAAATAAACATTTGAACCCCAGCAATATGGTAATAAGGGGTTGGCACACGACATTTTTTTAAATCAACGCCATTGCAAACAGATCAGAACATCTTGATCTCACATCAATATCCCCAACGTATAACGGGGTCTTTAGGGGACACATTTGATACATCAATACCATATTAGCTTGAATTTAAATATTTTCGGTACAATTCGGTATTTGCCTAATGTTAAGATTATATAAAATTTGTTTACAATGGTACTAATTTCTATCTAAAAGCACTATAAAAAACACTTTTAATTTGATATCGATTCGTTAAGTGTTCTTAAAGCTTCTTTAAAGTTGGGTGAATTAGACCATTTTTATAACTATGAAAATCTTTAATTACAATTATACTGTATTGTAGTCCGCTCAATTTATAGCAACTTTTATTATGAAACTATTACCACAAACGTAATATTTCGTATAGCTACCAAACAAAGTTCTCACGCCGCCCATAAAAAATACAAAGTTGTGACGTCACATTTCAGCATGCATTTCAGCAGTGCGTTTTCACGTCTAAAAATATGTGTCTTCAAAACTTCTATATCTGAAAAAGTTTTTTGTTTAGAAATGTATTTCGGTCACTATTGTGTTTACTTTTGACAGGTCTTTACATAGCGACACGAAAAATTTTTTAGTTAAGTAGCCAATTTCGTGTTCTTTTCTATAATTAGGTTAGGTTTAGTCTTAAGGCGAGGTGAGTTCACACACTAGCGCCACCCAGCAATTAATTCTATAAGTCCTAAATCATATCAAATTTTAAAAAATCTAATAGCTGAATGCCCTAGTAAATTACTTGTAGTATTATTGGTACAAGTTTTCACTATTTTTAATTTGATGAATTAAGAGAACGAATTTTTACCTCATAATTAAAAATGAAAAGTAACAAAAAGAATACTACAAGTAATTTACTAAGGCAATCAGCTATTAGATTTTTTAAATTTGATTTGATTTGGGAGTAAATGAATTTGTGTTAGGGTACTGAAAAAGACATAGGCTTTATATTGCGTGGGTAAAGCCGCGAGTAAAAGCTAGTAGATAATAAAACTTAAGGCGAAATGAGCTCACACACTAGCGCCACCCAGCAACAAATTCATTTACTCCCAAATCAAATCAAATTTAAAAAATCTAATAGCTGATTGCCTTAGTAAATTACTTGTAGTATTCTTTTTGTTACTTTTCATAGATATTACAATCTACGTTTAAGGCGCTCCTATAGTAACACTAGCGCCACCCACCAATTAATTCTTTTAATTTTTAATTAGTGTATGCAAAATTTCATGATGATCGGTTCAGTAGATTGGGCGTGAAAGCGTAAATCATATTCTTAAATGGCCACCACGTACCGCGCATGTGACGTGCGCAGCGTTGCACTCCCTCCAAGTGGTTGGACTACCTGACCAAGGTCGCAGGAAGACGCTGGATGCAGTTCGCTTCCAACAAGTTGTATTGGAAATCCTCGGGGGAGGTCTATGTCCAGCAGTGAACTTCTTGCAGCTGAGATGTTTTCCGGTAAGATATGTAGGTGTCAAGCAAACGACCATATGGAAAAAATAAGAATCTCCAATTTTTATGATATTCTCATTTATTTTAGATAAAAATATGACACCAAACCCCAATTTATTATGTAACTACTCGTATACTGCTAACATGGTCGTGGCCTGGGTTTGGGCGTCCATTCGCCACTGCAACCTGGAGATGGTCTGGGCTTGGGTTTATGCGTGGGTGGTTCACACGGTGGTGATGTAGGTTTTGTGGGTTTGGGTGTGGGAGGCGTGGGTTTTGTAGGTTTAGGCGTAGGTGGTTCACACGGTGGTGATGTAGGTTTTGTGGGTTTGGGCGTAGGTGGCGTAGGTGTCGTGGGTTCTGGTGTGGGTGTTGTTGGTTTTGTAGGTTTAGGCGTGGGTGTTTCACACGGTGGTGACGTAGGTTTTGTGGGTTTGGGTGTGGGTGGTGTTGGTTCTGTAGGTTTGGGTGTATCTGTTACAGGTGGTAATGTGGGTTTAGGCGTGGGCGGTTCACACGGTGGTGACGTAGGTTTTGTGGGTTTGGGTGTGGGTGGTGTTGGTTCTGTAGGTTTGGGTGTATCTGTTACAGGTGGTAATGTGGGTTTAGGCGTGGGCGGTTCACACGGTGGTGACGTAGGTTTTGTGGGTTTGGGTGTGGGTGGTGTTGGTTCTGTAGGTTTGGGTGTATCTGTTACAGGTGGTAATGTGGGTTTGGGCGTGGGCGGTTCACACGGTGGTGACGTAGGTTTTGTGGGTTTGTCTGTAGGTGGTGTGGGTTTGGGTGTGTCTGTTACAGGTGGTACTGTGGGTTTGGGCGTTGGTGGTTCACAGTTTGGTGTGGGTGGTAACGTGGGTTTTGGCGTAGGTTCACAGTTTGAGGTTGGTTGTTTCTTGGATTTCTTGACGGTGTTGATGATAGCCGTGTTGCTGGCGGTATCTCCATATGCCGTCTGGATTATGGCTGTGGAAGAAAACAGGGGTTGGGGTTAATTATTTTGCTTAATTGTAAAGCAGTTTTCAACCTTTTTTTTGTATTCTATTGTACGGTTATATAGAATTTTTATAAATGGCTTGTGTAGCTGTGGATACAATTTACAAATTGACAACAATTTCAATGTAATGAATGTGGCATTTGCCATGTGGTTCTCAGCAGAGTAGAATAGGATTACTCCAAATCTTCCCGTGTATGCCGTAGAACGCGACTTTGGGAAGACAAACTACACAAAGCTTATAAACATCAAATATACCTCTCCAACCCGTCTGACAGACGGAGAAAGTGTTGGCCAAATCGTCTGAGTGCTTTAAAATGACCTGATGATGATGATGTTGCCTACGTCTCATCATCTATGCCAGGACCATCCTGCTAGAGAAGGGACAGGCAGAGGTAGAGATGTTGATCAAAGGACCAAACAGTAACACCTTGGAAATTTTAGCCCACCGTTTGTTACATACTAGCAATTATCCCACGACTTCATCCGCGTAAATCATAGCAATATTACTGATAATATAGCTTTCTACTGGTGAAAGAATTATAAAAATCAGTAACCACTTTTAAACTTTCGCGTTGCATGATTATTAAATGCACTGTCGGGAATTAACGCGAAAACATACCGTTTTTCTCCAGACGTTTCGGCCGGGTTACACCGACCGTGGTCACTGGATGACTGTTGCAGCAACACCTGTTGGAAGCTGGGGCTAACCAATGGATTGAATTCCATCGTACGCAGGTCCTCTCCGCGGACTGCCATTATTATTCAAGAATGGTACGCGAGGCAATTGAAATTAAAAAGCATCCAAATAATTTCAATCGTGAGAACGGCCTTAAGTTGTCACTAGTGTGGAATCCAGTGGTTGCTAAAACACAACTTATGTTTTGTGAACGGTCGGTTAAGGCATCGGTTGCCATTAACATACGTAATAAGGACACTGTTAGTTTGGTGTGAGACGGTAGTTGGAAAACTAGAAATATGCCGGTGGATGAAGATGTCATCGCGCCGACGGGGCACTAACACCGCTGCAACAGTCATCCAGTGACCACAGTCGGTGTAACCCGGCCGAAACGTCTGGAGAAAAACGGTATGTTTTTTTATAAAAATCAGTCTTGCAGTTTCGGAGTCTATTTTATCTATTTAATACAAAGAAACAAAATCAAATCTGTCCTCTTTATTATAGATGACGATATCTGAATAAGAAGAAGAAAGAACTTACTGTATTTGTCAGGCGTTGGAGCACCATGGCTGATGTTCACCTGGAAAAAATATAAATATGTATACGTTAATAATCTTTCATATATGAAAAACCGCTAATAACACAACTAGCTGTAACCCGCGGCTTCGCCCGCGTACTATATAGCCTATGTCCTTCTCGGGACCCTAACCTATGTGTATGCAAAATTTCATAATGATCAGTTCAGTAGATACGGCGTGAAAGCGTAACAAACAAACAAACAAATAAACAAACAAACAAACTCACTTTCACTCACTATGCATTTATAATATTAGTTGGGATTTACTCAACCAATTTTGCTCAGGAACCCCAAACAATAAACATTTTTCAAATCAGTTCATAAATGACTGTCATGACGTAACTCGTACATAAAAACCGGACATGTGTAAGTCGGAATTGCTTACGAAGGGTTCCGTACAATTATATCATTGTATGTTGTTTGTATTATTTATTTGTTTTACATCGACAATATTAACAACCTATTTTGTTAAAACTAATTCAATCCAGTGACAGACGGACGGATAGAAAATGGAGGCTAAGGAAAAGGTCCCTGGTTTTTACCCTTTGGTTACGGATACATTTTAATCAGATCTGAAAAGGCCATATGCTTATTCCCTTGATCGGTTTGTAATGTCTGCCGTAGAGAAGTGTCTATGGAAGGGAAAAATAAAACAAAAAAATCTTAAAATGAAAATTACTTACCAGACCCAAAGCAAAGAAGAAAACGACCGTCTTCATTCTTATTTATTTTATAAAATATAAAATGAAGTAGTCGGTCGAATGTCAACAAAACATTGATTAGTTATATTATTTCCCCCCTTTTATATTAATTATGAATGTCGGTACGTACGTCAAACATGTGTTACCTTATTGTTTGATTATTTTTATTGTCACAGCTGATATTATCAATAACTTGATGCTAATTCATTTAATATCAATTTTGTTTTTTAATGTTTAATAGGTAAACATAAATATTTTTATTTGTACTTAATACTATGTTTCGCACGCGGCTCTACTTTCTAGAACAATTTTCACAAACAATACATTTTCTGGGATTAATGGTACTCTACCATACAATATGTTAATTAAACCCTATCTGATTTTTAAAGGGGTGACTCAGCCCATCCTTTGGGACTAATGCTAGAAATTTGAAAAAAAAATTATCTTACACGTTGCCGTGTGGTTCCCGGCAGAGTAGAAAGGACCACTCCAAGTCTTTCCGTGGATGTCGTAGAGGGCGACTTAGGAAACACAAGCTGAACAAAGCTTATAAACATCAAAGCGACCTCTCCAACCCGTCTGGCCAGCGTGGAGAGTGTAGGCCAAATCCTCTGACTGCTCTGGCTAGTGTGTGGCTCTGGTAGTACAGAGAGGGTCGTGCTCCTGCAGTGGAGACTAAACAAGACCTGGTGACGATGACGATACAAATTTATGGCTGAACCCTTTTTTTGTGGGAATAACAGAAATGATTTCGAATTTTCAGCATAAGTCCCATAGAAGAAAGTTATAAATAATAAATAAATAAATCACAAAGATTGAGCTAGCCCCAAAGTAAGTTCGAAACTTGTGTTGTGTTATGGGATACTAACTCAACGATACTATATTTAATAATAGATACATAAATAGATAAACATCCAAGACCCAGGCCAATGTGAAAAAGATCATTTTCTATCTTGACCTGACCCCGGATCGAACCCAGGACCATCCGTGTCGCAGGCCGGCGTGTTGACCGCTGCGCCACGGAGCTCGACAAAAAAAGCTTGTTCATATTGACGGCTGAGTCGCCCCTTTAGGGATCAGTTAGTTTTCATTTATTGTAAAAAGCTTTGACTGCACCCCAATGTCCTTCCTCAGGCCTCAAAGTATCTCTACACTAAATTTTGTCTTATTCGGTTCAGTAGTATAATCGAGAAAAGGTAACAGACAGAGGGACAGACAGCCGATTGTTACTTTCGTATTTATGTAAGTATGTGTGTTAGTATCTAAATAGTATGGATATTTCTTCTACATTTTCCTTTTGAATTCGTACCTGTAAGTACAAAAGTATTTGATTGTATGTATATATTTTTATTTGTTTAATTAAGATCAGAAAAAAGAGGTATGTTTGCTTGTTCTTTAATATTTTGGTGGAAGTAAATAAGTAGCTCACCAATGTTGAGTTGTGTGCAGGAGTAGGCTTCAATGATAAAGTCCGTAGTAGGCAAAACTCGTATATTGAGGATACACTCACAAGCACAAAAGTCAGAAGGAAGTAGATAGAACAGAGAAGAATAAAGTAGTGAAAATAAAGCAAGCACAAGCGGCGATAGGTAACAAGCTACGCGCGGCGTTAGTGGTTACGTAAGTAACTGCGTTCAAGCGACACGGGCTTCGCGCTTCATCGGTAGGTCTCGACTGATTCGCCGGCCGTTTGTGCGCATGGGCATTGTTTAAGAACGAGTAGGGATTACGCGTCAACAGAAAATATGCGTCTCCATAATATCTCGACCCGCGGACGACACGGTAAGAAGTGTATGGTATTTTAGGTGAGTTATAAAGTGTGATGTATGTAAATAGATAAATATTATGTATGTCGTATTTAATAGGTATTTAGTTAGGAAATATAATATATTTGTAAATAGTATATAAGGTAGGAATGTTACGTAATATATATAAAATAATGTTTTATTTGTTTTGTATAAGGAAATTAAATATATTAGAATAAATAGGTGTAGAACATAGTAGTGTAGTATTAGTAGTGTAGTAATAGAAATTGTAATAAGTATGTGAGTTACCCACATCACTCCCCTCCGAAGACCGTGCCTACGGGCGATAAAAATCCGGGAACCTAACCCGACGTCCCGAACGGGTTGTTTTAATAATTGGGGTAGGAGTGGTGTTTTCAGTTTTTTCAATAGTTTTGTCGTGTATAAGACTTTTTGGTGGGGTATTATTACTACAAGGAACTGTGTTATTAGGAACAGTTAGTTTGTCGTTCAGTATGTAGGCCGGTTTTAATCGATCTATCGATACTGTGACATTTTTCTGTTTTATTTTTAACCTAAATGTTTTAAGACCTCTCTCCACCACTTCATATGGACCGGTATACGCCGGTCGGAAGGTGCCACGGACGGTGTCATCTCTGACAAAAACGTGGCTAGACGTTGACAGATCTTTATATATAAAGACTTTGTCTTTTTGATGATGTGAAGTGGGGACGGGTTGTAATTTAGCGACAAATGAATGCATCCGAGTGGAAAATTCACGAATGTCACTGGTGTGACAAGGAGACTTGTCACCAAAAAATTCACCCGGCATTCGTAATGTCTCTCCATACAATAGTTCTGCTGGAGTAGCATTTAAGTCCTCTTTAATTGCATTACGTATACCAAGCAAGACTAACGGTAGGTTTTCTGTCCAGTTTAAGTCACCATGACAGGTAATGGCTGTTTTTAGCTGGCGATGAAATCGCTCAACTAAACCATTGCACTGCGGGTGGTAAGAACTGGTTTTCCGGTGCTTAAAACCTATTAGTTTGGCTAGCTGCTGAAATAAAGCCGACTCGAATTGTTTTCCACGGTCGGTGACAATGTCTGTAGGGCATCCGTACCGGGATATCCAGCCAGATATGAAGGCTTTGGCTACGGATTCTGCTGTAATGTCGATAATAGGAACAACTTCAGGCCATCGCGTGAAGCGATCGACTGCTGTCAAACAATACCTATAACCAGCAGATGGAGGGAGTGGACCGATTAAGTCTAGGTGGACATATTTGAAGCGTGCCTTCGGCAAATCTAACGTACCTAAAGGGGATGAGACGTGTCGATTTACCTTGGCACGTTGGCAAGCCAAACATGCCTTAGACCACTCGCGGCAATCTTTCCTCATTGACGGCCAAACAAATCTTTGAGCAACTAATTTAGCGCTAGCGTTCGCTCCGGGATGACTGAAACAGTGTAGACTGTTAAAAACCTGTTGACGGAACTGTTTGGTGACGAAAGGTCTGGGAGTCGGCGTACCAACGTCGCAGTACAATAATGAACGACTGCCAGGAATCGCCATCTTTTCCAGACGAAGGGATGTATCGCCTTGGAGTAGTTGGGTAAGTTCCGGGTCTGTAATTTGGGAATTGGCCAGGGTTTCTAAATCGATAGGCTTCTGCAGTTCTTCCACGCGGGAAAGAGTATCTGCTACCACGTTATCTTTCCCGGCCACATGACGAATATCTGTCGTAAATTGCGAGATATAATCTAAATGCCTGTACTGACGAGGTGAGCAGTTACTCTTTCTTTCGTGGAAGGCATAGCATAGCGGCTTGTGGTCGGTATATATAGTGAAATGGCGCGCCTCTAGCATGTATCTGAAGTATTTGATACTTTCGTAAATAGCAAGGAGCTCTCTATCGTAAGTTGAGTATTTTTGTTGCGATGGGCTCAACTTGCGCGAAAAGAATGCGAGGGGCTGCCAGCTGTTGTCTTTGTACTGCTGCAAGACCGCGCCGATTGCTACGTCTGATGCATCTGTAGTCAGAGATAGTTTGGCTTGAGGGTCTGGGTGTGCTAGCAGGGCTGCATTTTTAAGGCTTTCTTTGCAGGCTTCGAAGGCACTCAACGAATCACCACCTATGTCAACCGGATCTGAACCTTTAACCGAACCAGTAAGCAGTGCATTCAAGGGAGCTTGATCATGGGCAGAGTTTGGTAAAAACCTTCTATAAAAGTTGATCATGCCCAAGAACCTCCTGAGTTGCTTTACGGTTTTCGGTATTGGGAAGTCAGTTATAGCCTGAACCTTACTTTTCAGAGGTTCAGCACCCGATTGAGAGATACTATAGCCAAGAAACGACACTTCGGGCTGACCAAAAACGCATTTGGCAGTGTTAATAAGCATACCGTACTCTCTCATTCGTGTGAAAATTTGACGGAGATGACCCTCGTGCTCAGATTCACTCTTAGAAAAGATTAAAAAGTCATCTAAATAAGGGAAACAGTAATCGAGGCCACGGGTCATCTCATCCACGAATCTCTGAAAAGTCTGGCCGGCGTTCCTCAGACCAAAAGTCATAAATGGGAATTCGAAGAGTCCAAAGGGGGTACAAATAGCCGTCTTAGGAATATCCTCCTGAGCCACTGGAATTTGGTTGTACGCTTTTACCAAGTCAATGGTTGAAAAGACTTTGCAACCTGAAAGTGAGTTAGTAAAATCGTGAATGTGGCGTATGGGGTATTTGTCGGGTATCGTCCGGGAATTGAGCTGTCTATAGTCACCACAGGGGCGCCAACTATTATCTTTTTTAGGAGCGAGATGAAGAGGTGACGCCCAGGGACTGTCTGAAGGACGAGCGGTCCCATTCGCCAACATAGCTTCGAATTCAAGTTTGGCAATTTTTAATTTGTCTGGTGCCAGTCTTCGGGGCGAGCATGACACTGGAGGGCCTGGCGTGGTGCGTTTGTAATGTGTCGTGTTGTGTTTTGTTGTATGTGGTGTGCCAGCTGGTCGAGTTATTTCTGGAAACTCACCGAGAATGCTGTGATATCTCCCGAAACCAGTCAAGACCTTCACACTTGGTACAAGATTTTCTGAAAAAGAAACAGAAGCTACAGTAGATACATTGGTATTCCTATCTATTAAACGTTTGTTTCTAATATCGACGACAATGTTGTAAAAAGAAAGGAAATCAACACCAATAATGGCCTTGGTTACGTCGGCTACGATGAACTGCCACGTAAAGTCTCGACGAAGTCCAAGATTTAAACTTAACTGCACTGAACCGTAAGTACTAATAGAAGATCCGTTGGCTGCACATAGTTCATAATTAGTCTTAGCACGACGTTCACGAAGGATAGATCGAGGGACGACACATAAATCGCTACCTGTATCCACAAGGAACTGGACTTTAGATCTGCGATCCGTCACGAACAGGCGACCAGTTGTCTTCGGGCAATCGTCAGCCGCCATTACCGACCGCCCTGGAAGTTTTCCGGCTTGAAGTCACAGGGGTTGATGCACTTGCGGGCCTTGCTTCCGAATTTGGCATGGTACCAACAAAGTGGGTGCTTCCTGTACCGGGAGTCTGATCGGCTGCGGCTGCGCTGACGATAGTTGGAGCGGCTGCGGGGTCTGGATCTCGGGTTTGTAAGAGCTTGCACCTGTTTCGTGAGCTCAGCGATTTGCTTGGCCATGTCATCCATGGCTGAGGATCTTGAGTACGACGTTGAAGCTACTGCAGGAGCTGGAGGTGCAATATCTTGGATCCGGTCTGCTAAATCCGCTAGGGTGTCGAGTGTGGAAGAAGCTTGGGAAGCAATGATCTGCTGCATGTTATGTGGCAAACGGCTCATCCATATCGTTTTTACGAAATCTTCTGGGACGCCGGGGCCTGCCAAATTTTGCAGGTGTCGGAGGAACTGCGAAGGTTTTCTGTCTCCAAGTTCTTCATCCATGAGAAGTTGCTTCACCTTTTTCTCCTTTGAAGCTGATAAACGCTTAATTAACTCTGTTTTGAGCTTTTCGTATTTGTTTGTCGCTGGAGGAGACACGATCAAATCTTCTACTTCAGCCGCATACTGATTATCGAGCTGCGATATGACGTAATAAAATTTTGTTGTATCTGCCGTTATATTCGAAATCAGAAATTGTCCCTCTAATTGCGCGAACCATATCATTGGCTTATCCGGCCAAAATGGAGCAACACGAATTCCAACACGAAAAATGTCAGATGGTGTAGTGGAAACGCGCGCTTCGGAATTTCCGGGCGGGGTGTGGCTGTCACCACGTTGCGCTGATTTCGATGATTCTTCGCTGTCCATCCTCTTAAATGTTCTTGAATAGGGTCACCAGTTTGGTGGAAGTAAATAAGTAGCTCACCAATGTTGAGTTGTGTGCAGGAGTAGGCTTCAATGATAAAGTCCGTAGTAGGCAAAACTCGTATATTGAGGATACACTCACAAGCACAAAAGTCAGAAGGAAGTAGATAGAACAGAGAAGAATAAAGTAGTGAAAATAAAGCAAGCACAAGCGGCGATAGGTAACAAGCTACGCGCGGCGTTAGTGGTTACGTAAGTAACTGCGTTCAAGCGACACGGGCTTCGCGCTTCATCGGTAGGTCTCGACTGATTCGCCGGCCGTTTGTGCGCATGGGCATTGTTTAAGAACGAGTAGGGATTACGCGTCAACAGAAAATATGCGTCTCCATAATATCTCGACCCGCGGACGACACGGTAAGTAGTGTATGGTATTTTAGGTGAGTTATAAAGTGTGATGTATGTAAATAGATAAATATTATGTATGTCGTATTTAATAGGTATTTAGTTAGGAAATATAATATATTTGTAAATAGTATATAAGGTAGGAATGTTACGTAATATATATAAAATAATGTTTTATTTGTTTTGTATAAGGAAATTAAATATATTAGAATAAATAGGTGTAGAACATAGTAGTGTAGTATTAGTAGTGTAGTAATAGAAATTGTAATAAGTATGTGAGTTACCCACAATATCTTTAATAAAAAGTCGATTAAAACTTTAATCACGTTTTTTCAACTGCATAAAAGAGTATTAAGTTAATAAAAATGTTACTGCTTACAAATTTCAATCTACACATCTATCAACACGTTATTAAAAAAGTTGCATTATTTAAAAAAAATATCCCGAGTGCTGTTTTTGACAATTTACTTTCGTCATATTGATTTTATGCTGACGGTACATAGCCTGTAACACTCCAGGGAAAAATACGGATGTAATAACACCTCACTTCTTCAAATCGATCAAGCCGTTAAGGCTACAGGATATATTTATATGTTATATACAAAAAAAAAAACGAGCTCCGTGGCGCAGCGGTCAACACGCCAGGCTGCGACACGGATGGTCCCGGGTTCGATCCCCGGTCAGGTCAAGATGGAAAATGATCTTTTTCAGATTGACCTGGGTCTTGGATGTTTATCTATATAAGTATCTATTATAAAATATAGTATCGTTGAGTTAGTTTCCCATAACACAAGTCTTGAACTTACTTTGGGGCTAGCTCAATCTGTGTGATTTGTCCGTATGTATTTATTTATTTATTATTTATATACAGACATACGCGTGAAAAATATTACTCTCTTTCTGGATGGGTTAGTCGGGTAACATAGCGTTTTCTTTGTCGAGATTTTTATTCATCAATCCTAATCCTAACTAATATTATAAATGCGAAAGTGAGTTTGTTTGTTTGTTACACTTTCACGCCGTATCTACTGAACCGATCATCATCGAATTTTGCATTCACATAGGTTAGGGTACTGAGAAGGACATAGGCTTTATATCACGTGGGTGAAGCCGCGGGTAACAGCTAGTCCCAACTAATATAATATTATAAATGAGAAAGTGAGTTTGTTTGTTACACTTTCACGCCGTATCTACTGAACAGATCATCATGAAATTTTGCATACACATAGGTTAGGGTATTGAAAAGGACATAGGCTATATATCACGCGGGCGAAGCCGCGGGTAACAGCTAGTCAAATATATCAAATATATTTTTGATATTAATACAACCACATTATATACTTATATTATATACACGTATATCATCCATCATCATCATCATCATCAGGTCCTTCTAGTCTCCACTGCAGGAGCACGACCCTCTCTGTACTACCAGAGCCATATACTAGCCTAGTAGTCAGAGGATTTGGCCTACACTCTCCACGCTGGCCAGACGGGTTGGAGAGGTCTCTTTGATGTTAATAAGCTTTGTTTAGCTTGTGTTTCCTTAGTCGCCTTTTACGACATCCACGAGATGACTTGGAGTGGTCCTGTTCTACTCTGCCGGGAACCACACGGCTATGATAACATCATCAAAATAATATCATCCATCACTTTTATTGAAATGTACAGTCACAAATAAATGTAGCCGTCTCAAAAATTCAAATATCAGTTTCCTCGACAATTCAGGGAGCATTTGTAGCATCCAATTAGATCGAACCACCCCTCCGATCAACCCTTAGATATGTATAAAAAACGATTGCTACCGAAATTGGCCCGATTACAAACGCCAATACGTGTAGGGTTGACACTCGAAAGAAAGTAAGTAAGATATGCCAAGATGAATGTAGTAAAATGTAGAAGACTATAAATTTTTGCGTGTAAAAAACAGATAAATAAGTAGATACTAGATTTCACGTTATTGCAGATCCTCGGGAACAGTACTTTTCACCAGGATGTAAGGTTACCTTTTCTGTACTCCAGACAACGTGTATGTAAAATTTCATCATGATCGATTCAGAAGGTAGGGCGTGATAGCGTAACAAACAAATAAACAAACTTCGCATTTATAATATTAACTTTTTATTTGAATTCCTAGTGTTATTATTAACTCATTTTTCAAATATTTCTGTAAATTTATTTTATCAATAATAATTAGGTTGGGATGATTGACTATCAATTTTCCCGCGACATCATCCACGTAATTTATAGCTTATTACACCCGCAAATAAATCGGCGTTTTAAAAACGCCTCTCAAGATTTCCATACAAAGTTGAAAAGGCTTGTAATTCTCAAACCATTGGTATTTTAACCAAGCTGTATAGGAAAGACGTAGATTATAATGAGATTAATTGATTGGATGCTTAATTTTACTCCAAAATTTTCAAATATTGCCACAATTCCCTTTTTCCGTTTGTATGGAGACATGCGCGTCCAGGCGACTTTTAAGTCAGGTTTGTCCGAAATTTAAAGCATTTGTTCAAAAAAAGTTTATTCTTTATATTGTGACAACCCTATTTATAATTCCTTACAAAGGATATTATGCAATATAAAACATGTTGAGAACTCCTTCCGATACGTTTGATGGTATCAAAATGTTTTTATACGAAATGAATGCAATTTGGCATGTCTTGGCGTTTCGATTGTTCTTTTATTATTGTGTCCCGATTTCTTGCAAAATGGTACAAATATGATTTCATACCCGAATTCAGCAGAGACAATGTTTGTCGCGTGATATTATGTTATCAATACTAAATAAAGTGTAAATATTTGATTGTCTGTTTGTTTACTATGTACGGGCTTCGAGACCGATAAGTCTGATTTTGAAAATTCTTTCATACCTATAAAGAAATCTAATTTATATGCGGCTGACATAGGCTATAATTTACGCAAACGAAGTGCCGGAAAATTGATAGTATTCTATATAAGTATTGACTGACAATGCGGTCTAGTGGTCTAGATTTTAAAAACCTTGAAAACTTAAATACCTACTTATGTGAACTGATTATGTATTGTTCTTATTAAATCTTCCTCAACAACATCTTCTTCGTCTCCTTATAAACGTTTCAGTTACCCTGAGCATAATCTGCAAAATGTCTGCTCTACGCAATATATTCAATGTCTCCCCTCGTATTGATATCTCAATTTTATTGGCAGCTCCCATTCTGTAACAATTTTTTGTGCATAACGGCTCGCCTTATGGATTGTAAATTTTTATTATTGAGCAGTGGTGGAGGCAATTTTACAAGCTTCTATTTTTTAGTTTTTTGCCGTGTGGTTCCCGGCAGAGTAGACTAGGACTACTCCAAGTCTTCCCGTGGATGTCGTAGTAGGCGATTTAGGGAACGCAAGCTAAACAAAGCTTATTAACATCGAAGAGACCTCTCCGACCCGTCTGACCTGCACTCTCCACGCTGGCCATATGGCTCTGGTAGTACAGAGAGGGTCGTGCTCCTGCAGTGGAGACTAAAAAGACCTGATGATTTTTAGTTTCACCGGCCTCGGTGTCTGTGTGTCTGTTTCTCATCAAATATTTGAGTTTATATGTATATTTGTACAATTTTCTAACAAAATTCTATCCAATCCTTAAAGAGGCAACTAAGCCCGTCCAAATGAACAACTATTTCTATGGAGCTAATGTTGAAAATTTGAAAAAAAAAATTTTGATATTCTCATACAGAAGTGGCTATGCATAGTTTGCGGGCAAGTAAATTTATTTGATTTTATAATTTACAGTTCTAAAATCAAATGTCACAATTATAAGTTTTTAAAGAAACCAAGTATTATATAAACCATTTAGGGTCGTGCTTCAGCAGTGGATACTAATAAAAAGACCTGATGATGAATTGATGACGATGATGATATAAACCATTTGAATCTTGTATCGCTGAACAAATAAGTCACCAAATATTGCACCATTTATTTGCTGACTAAGTATAAAAGCTTGTCCCAAGAATGAAAACACGCCATGTGGTTTCCTTTCACATTGTTTTTTTCTCACAAATGCCTATACTAAGGAACAAATAGATAAACATCTTGTTTATATATTAGTATTAAAAGTTTCATGATATGATAAGATTCTTAAAATCACAGGTTTTCAGCAATGCAGAATCGAAATAAAATTATGTAAAATAATATAAGATATTTTTAACAAAAAACAAAAACCGACTTCAACCCTATCAATTTTTATTTAATAAGCATAAGAAAATAATAAAAATAAGTGTAATCCAAACGGCATACCTGTAAACATTTTTTTTTGTTTTTGTGTATTTTTTCAAAAAGCGCTCGTCACATTTTGATAAAAATTTAATGGGACCATTTGTTAAGTTTTACCTATCGAACAAAAAAAGAATTTTTTAAATCGTTCCAGGCTATCTAACTTACTACTAATTTAACATTTGAAAAAGTTTGAATTTCGAACAGTGAAAACTGTAGGAAAAATTGCATGCTTAATTATTTATGTAGATGTGTGCGTGAGCTTGTGTCGCAAAACGTTTGCATGCATTGATTTGCGTGCGTTTGAAGGATCTATCCTGTTCCATGCTGGTCCGGGAGAAAAAAAAGCGTAGAATGTACCAGCCACTACTCTTCCGGCGCAGGCTGTAGAAACCGGCCGAGGGAATGGGCGCAAATCTAAGGAATCATATAAATAGGCGGTGCGGCTAGCAACCCAACACTATCTTGATTCCGTATTTCATCTTTAAGCCCATAAACATGCTAAACGTGGCATTTCAGTCTTATGGCCTTAGGCTCTGTCTACCCCGTAAGGGATAAAGACGTGTTATTATGTACGTATGTTTGAAAATACTTATTATTATTTAGTTTAATTTATTGTAATGTTGCTTAATATGGGTCATTAGATACCTGAAATAAATGAATTTTAATTTTTTTTTTTTTTTAATTATTATGAAAAACATGTCTTGCCCATTCTATGAGTATATTTCACTGCCAACTGCCGATATAAATTTAAAATGACGCAACATTTAATAATAACTTACGATGCGTTATCCTAGGGGAACTAATGCCTTCTTTGGATATTGGGAATTGAATATGTTCACGGAGGCTTAACGCTCTGTAGCGCAGTGGTTACTATGTTAGCCCGCTACACAAAGGGTACCGGGTACGACTCACGGTGGGAAAAAAATGGTACTTCATTTTTACAGATATTTACTTGCAGTATTGAAGGTACTCAAGGACCCGTTCACCCTCCAACCTTGTCGCACTAGCAACCTGAATAGATTGTTGGGCCAATAGGCTAGTATCCTTAAAAAAATATAATAAATCCGTTAGTGAGATTATCAAAAACATTTGACATGTATATTTTCTTTTGTCAATCCAACAAAAAATTTACAAACATATAGACCGTTATCCCGTGTCGTGTGATTCCCGGCAGAGTAGAATAGGACAACTCCAAATCTTCCCTTGGATGTCGTAAAAGACGACTAAGGTAACACTGCTAATCAAAGCTTATTAACATCAAAGAGACCTCTGTCTTCTCCAACCTGTCTGGCTAGCGTGGAGAGTGTAGGCCAAATCCTAGAGACTATAAAAGACCTGATGAGGATGATTTAAAATTAATAGCCCGTTAAAATTCCTTGTGACGTCACTGTCCGATATTCTTTAGCGTACTGTGATGTCACGCGCCCCCACTCATGAACTTTGATGCGCTTTATCTTTATTAATTATTGTTTAATGAACGAAATAAAAAATACGAGTTCAATATTTTTTGAAATCTAACAAATGGACTAATTTTGTTATTATTATTTTGAAGGGATTTTATTTTCCCAGGAAACTAGTCTGTGGCTTCATAATGTGAGTAAAAAGAATCGCAATTCGAAGTTGAGTACGAAATGTGACTACTTTTACTCCCACTACGAAACCAGCTACAAAATGATTCTTACCGTATTAAACCAGCTAGGGGTGCTTTAAAAAGAACGTGTGTAACCTCTTTCCATCAGGTGGACCGTATGTCTGTTTGTCTACTCCGAAGTAAAAAAAGAAACTACGACATATGAAGAGGTCTGAAGCGGGATTTATGTCAAAAATAATTTTCCGATTTCCAAACGTAATGTCTCCTAGTAAACGTATGTTTCGTGACGAGCATTTACGAGTATATAGCTGTATACACAGTTTTATGCCATTTTATACCTTACCACATTGATTTAAGAACCGACGTTTATACACATAAATGCACGGTACTGTACGCAGACGACACCGCGTGGCGAATGTAGTATCGTTAAGGCTGCTGGTTTCAACCCATTTAAATAAGACTTGTTTTTGCATAATTCATGTTAATCCAAATATTTTTACTCAAGTGCGTTCTCCTGTTCTCTCAGTTGCTTTGCCCGACATAGTTATAAATTGTATTGCATTTATTTGATGCCTTATCAACTTTCTTTCTTTGCAATAAAAGTATTGATTAATAAGCGTAAAGAAGTAAAAAAACATCCTTTTTAATTATTATTAGATACTGACTACTACTACATTTATATTGTGTGTATGTAAAAAAAAAAATTAAACAACATTTTTTTCTACGACTTTTTTGCCATGACTAATATGCATACTCATACCAAGTTACAGCTTTCTAGTACTTATAGTCTCTGAGTAAAACCGCAGACGGACAGACAGACAGACAGACAGACCGACAGACATGGCGAAACTATAAGGGTTCCTAGTTTACTACGGAACCCTAAAAAATTGTTTTCAAATTTATTCTTTTATTTTGAATATTCAGAACAAATACGCTGTCCTAACTAGGAATACTTAAAATTCTGCAGCAAACATCGCATCCCGGATCAAACGAAGGACTCCGGGAGATCGCATTTTTCCAATTTGAATTCCAAACTATACTACTTCCGGCGGAAGCTGCATATCTCAGGCTGAATGCGGATTTTTGCATATTTCACGTTTTCGAAGAGAAACGACGTAATATGGCAATAATAGATTTTGCTTGCAACCTATACCGTGCAGAACTATTTAATATAGAATTTGATTTTTGTTTTTCTTTCATGTTAGTGGCCAACACTGGCAGCCCCAGACAATGCCACATCTTCTATCTTGCTCCACGTGTCCCTCCTCGTGTACTTTGGACGACATGATGATCCCTACTAATGATGCAATACAAATAGCCAAATTTTGGGAACAGAAAATATAGATTCTATATTGGTTTGCCACCGACACTAAAAGAAGAAGAAGTGGCCAACACTTGTGTCAAATTTTTCCAATTTGAATTCCAAACTATACTACCTCCGGCAGAAGCTGCATATCTCAGACTGAATGCGGATTTTTGCATATTTCACGTTTTCGAAGAGAAACGACGTGGTATGGCAATAATAGATTTTGCCTGCAGCCTTTTTCGCGCAGAACTATTTAATATTGAGTATTTAAGTTGTTTTCTTGTGTGTTAGTGGCCAAAACTGGTGATTTTTTTCCCAATTTGAATTCCAAACTATACTACCTCCGGCAGAAGCTGCATATCTCAGGTTGAATGCGGATTTCTGCATATTTCACGTTTTCGAAGAGAAACGACGTGGTATGGCAATAATAGATTTTGCCTGCAACCTTTTTCGCGCAGAACTATTTAATATTGAGTATTTAAGTTGTTTTCTTGTGTGTTAGTGGCCAAAACTGGTGATTTTTTTTCCAATTTGAATTCCAAACTATACTACCTCCGGCAGAAGCTGCATATCTCAGGTTGAATGCGGATTTCTGCATATTTCACGTTTTCGAAGAGAAACGACGTGGTATGGCAATAATAGATTTTGCTTGCAACCTATACCGCGCAGAACTATTTAATATTGAGTATTTAAGTTGTTTTCTTGTGTTAGTGGCCAAAACTGGTGATTTTTTTCCCAATTTGAATTCCAAACTATACTACTTCCGGCAGAAGCTGCATATCTCAGGTTGAATGCGGATTTCTGCATATTTCACGTTTTCGAAGAGAAACTACGTGATATGGCAATAATAGATTTTGCTTGCAACCTTTTCCGTGCAGAACTAATTTTGAGTTTGTTTATTTTTTTTCTGTATTAGTGGCTCACACTAGTGATTTTTCAAGCTAAGTATTTTATTATACATACAGGGTGTTAGTGTGAACAGTGCTATCATTTGAACCAACAAACCAGCCCGTCAAAATGAACAACTTTTCCGTTAGAACCAATGCTGGGAACACAAAACTTTTTTCAACATTTTCATACAAATTGCCGGTCAGCCGAACACTTCTGTAAAGAAATGACGAAATTTTTTTTAAGTTACCAGCTTTGGTCCCATAGAAAAAGTTGTTCATTTTGACGGGCTGGTTTGTTGGTTAAAAGGAGGGTACTGTTCACACTAACGCCCTGTAGATACTTATTAGAGTAGGTATCAAGTCCTGAAATTTTCTATCATGACTTGAACCTTTTGATTTAGGGTTCAGTAAAATTAAGAATCTTTGTAAACGAAATGTTATTACTGAATAGTCATTTGTTTGGCCATTCGATTAGTACGACAACCAGTACCGACCACTAACTCGGGCTATAAAGTTGCGTAGGGCGACACGGGCGATTACACAGGCTGCGAACATGTCGCCCTATCGATTAGTTTGTGAGGGGCCTAATGTTGTTTGGGCTATACATACATACATACCATCACGTCTTTCTCTCTTGAGGGGTGGACAGAGCCCTGGTCTATCCCAATCCCAACTAATATTATAAATGCGAAAGTGAGTTTGTTTGTTTGTTTGTTACCCTTTCACGCCGTGTCTACTAAACAGATCATCATGAAATTTTGCATACACATAGGTTAGGGTACTTAGAAGGACATAGGCTATAAATCATGCGGGCGAAGCCGCGGATAACAGCTAGTAAAATATAAGGGCTACATTTAGCATGTTGTTGGGCTTGTAGTTGAGAATGGAATCAAAATAGTGATGGGTTGCTAGCCGCATCGCCTATTGACGTGATTCCTCACGCCCATCCCCTCAATTGGCTTTTACGATCTGCGCGAGAAGAGAATCAGCCGGTACATTCTAAGTTTTTCATTTTCTTCCAGATCAACGTGGAAGGAATATATAGATGTATGGAATTTTTAATTTCTTTTTGTCTGAAGTTTTGCACTTTTTTCCATATATTTGGCTCGAACAGCATACCTGCAATGCATAAAGACATGAATTAACATATCTTACATATTGATGTATGTATATTTCTACGTATTCATCTATATCCAATACCTACTCGGGTGTGTCAACGGCTAACATGTCATAAACAATTTAACGACACGCTAAACGCGGCATTTTGATTACATGGAATTGGTCTCTGTCTTCCCTGCTACGAAGAAAGACGTAACTGTATGTCTATTTTTAGGTATTTCTATCTATCAGCCAGTGACGTCCACTGCTGGACATAGGCCTCCCCCATAAATCGCCACAAATTGCGATCCTGTGCATATTGAGTCCACCGACTCCCGGCGACCCTAATAAGGTCGTCCGTCCACCTGGTCGGGGGTCGTCCCACACTGCGCTTTCCTATTCGTGGCCGCCACTCCAGAACTTTAATGTCCCAACGGCCATCCGTCCTCCGGGCTATGTGCCCAGTCCAGCAACCACTTTAAACGAGCAATCCTGCGAGCTATATCTGTAACTTTGGTTCTGCTGCGGATGTCCTCATTTCTGATTCTATCGCGCAGTGAAACTCCCAGCATAGCTCTCTCCATTGCACGTTGAGTAACTCTGAGCCGTCTAATTAGTCCCATTGTAAAGTTTAACAACTTTACAATATAAATACCTAAACAAATGGTAACCCATTTGTTTAGGTATTTATCTATATCTAAAACTTACCCGGGTGTGTCAAAGGCTAACATGTCATAAACAATTTAACCCCTGCACCCCTACTCCCCACGGAAATGAAACACATCGAAATTAACCCCGCGTGTGGCATTGATTGATCAGTGAAGATTTAACTGTTATCTGCATTGCGTGACGGTTACGCCTAAAAACCTATACGTTGGTAAAACCTATAGGTAGATACTTTCTATAAGTGAAAGAATTTTGAAAACAGGTCCAGTTATTTCGGGGCCTATTCAATGTCAAGTCTCGTCTCTCCTCTTTATAATATAAGTATAAGTAAACATCTTTCACCTTCACGATAACTAACGCGCTAAACGCGGCATTTTGATTACATGGAATTGGTGTCTGTCTGCCCTGCTACGAAGAAAGACGTAACTGTATGTCTGTTTTTAGGTATTCATATATATGTCGCAGTCATCTGGTTGAATTTGCTATTTGATTGAATGACTAGCGCGTTCATTGAATGGCGACGTTCAATTGAATGACTGAAGGACAGCTCGTCAAGTCGTTGAATGTAACGTTCAACGTCTTGACTGAATGAATGTCATTTAGCGAAGTCGTTGAATCTTAGCCGACTTTGTAATATTTGGTGGTAGCATGATTTCATTTTTCTTAGTTTTTAAAGTACCCGGCAGCGGCGTTATAGTTGGTAAATCCATAATGTCATACTATTTTATTACAAATAACGCACTTTTAAGTAAATTTAATCGAAAAAAATATCAACATCATGCCATTTGTTCGAGCTGTTTGACGCCATATTTGTATTGGCGACTACTAGCGCCGCAGTGGGAAAAAAATGAACTAAATTTGAATCACCTGACTGATTCTATGTCCGCTGTTTTCAAAGGGCTATGTTACAATCCGCTAACTAGTTGGACGTTGAGCGACGCTTATTTGTTCAACGTTCGGCCTAGTCATTCAATTAAACGTGGTCATTCAATGAACGCGCTAGTCATTCAATCAAATAGCAGATTTAACCAGATGACTGCGACATATATCTAATACTTACCCGGGTGTGTCAAAGGCTAACATGTCATAAACAATTTAACCCCTGCACCCCTACTCTCCACGGAAATGAAACACATCGAAATTAACCCCGCGTGTGGCATTGATTGATCAGTGAAGATTTAACTGATATCTGCATGGCGTGACGGTAAGGTAAGTACGTATATGTAGGTTCCTCCCTCCCTAAGTTCCCCATATTTATTTATGTAAGAACTGCCTCCGTGGTCCAGTGGTTAAGGCGTTTGCCTTGTTGACCCGGGGGTCATGGGTTCGATTCCTACGGGAAGCATACTTTGTAAAGTTATTTCCAGTTTGGCTAGGACAATGCAGGCATGAATCACCTGATAGTCTGATAAGAAAGATGATTCCGTGCTTCGGAAGGCACGTTAAGCCGGTGGTCCCGGCTGCCATCTGGTAGTCGTTAAAGGAACCACGTCAGAGGCCGAGAGGCGGTTCCGAAGAACTCTGACACCAGGGTGTGCATGGTCGAATGACCGTGTCACCTACACGAAATGATGATGATGATCTAAGAATTATAATTTTTCGGTGATTTTTGCTATGTCCAAATGTAAGAACGTATTGTTCATTGAAATCTGTTAACCTATTGGGTATAGCGCGAAGAACCATTGGCCGATGGGGCGGACACACTCCCAAATCGCAACCATTACCGATGAGCGTTGGACAGCCGTCGACCAGAATGTCTATTTGCTGCCTTTTGACCACTACGGTGTACAGTAAAGTATCTATCCTAACTATCCTTATAAATGCGACAGTGAGTTTGTTTGTCACGCTTTCACGCTGTATCTACTGCACCGATCATCAAGAAATTTTGCATACACATAGGTTAGGGTACTAAAAAGGACATAGTAGGCTATATATCACGCGGACGGAGCCGCGGGTAAATAGTCAATCATACAAAACCGTAATGGATGTTGAAGTGACCATCAAGACGTTAGTACAGACTGACCAAGGTTACTTAGTTATGTTATGTTAGACTGACCAAGACGCTGCAGGAGACGATGCAGGCCGCCTTCAAGTCCTCATTTTTAATATCCTTAGAAGATTAAAACTAACGTGAGATGTTAACATTATTTATATGTAAAATACGGGTCACTCACGTATGAAGTTAGCTACAGGCCGACATGTTTCAACCTCATCCGGAGGTCTTCCTCAGGGCGTTTCAGTTGTTTATGAAGTTCCCTGCGACTGTGGAAAGACCTACGTGGGAGAGACGGGACGAAATGTGTCCACAAGGCTGCATGAGCACATACGAAGTCTGAAGAAACTGGACAGCAACGGGTCAGCCATCGCTGAGCATGCATTGGAATCGGACGTCACACATTACATCCGCTTTGACAAGGCCAAAGTTTTAGCCAGAGAGAAAGGCTTTATCTCTCGTAAAATACGAGAAGCACTTGAAATTAGCAGACGTCCCAATTTCAATCGCGATGTAGGCTGGAGCTTACCTGCCACCTGGAAACCGGTTATTCAAGGGTTGGATAGTATAAGCCATGTTCAGCTTACAGAGCCGGACACAGTGAGCTCTTTTCACATAAAGGCGCGATCACCGGCCGCCTCAGATGATGATATAGACAGAGTAGGAGATCCCAGTACATCTACGGGAATCCCTGAAGCAGAAGATCAGCTACCCCCACCAACGTCCGTATTGTCACGGCGCGCCCAGCGGGCCGCGGACCGGGCCGCCCGCACCGCCCGCGCCGCCGAAGATGCCGCGCGCTAACGTCAGTGCGGACTGGGACGACTTCGTGCACGCGTCTCGGTTTACATTCGCCCTGAGGAAGACCTCCGGGTGAGGTTGAAACATGTCGGCCTGTAGCTGACTTCATACGTCAGTGACCCGTATTTTACATATTAATAATCCTTAGAAGAGTCCAGCAGTGAACTTGTTGTGGCTGAACTTCTGAGACTGTTGAGTAGTTACGAATGGACATAGGTATGGATATACATACAGGTTAATCACATAACCAGCCTTTGGGTGGGAAAAAAATCTACCATTGGATTACAACTCCTCTTTTTGAAAGTCGGTTAGAAATAATCAAAACAAATGTGCCATTGGTACCAAAAATACATTTCCATACATCAATCACTAAGCACAGGAAAACCGAACACAGCTTCCACATTCACCCAAAATAAATCACTTACCATCAATTAAAAAAATGACGATGACGCGAAAATCTGTCGAAAACCCAAACAGAGGGCGATATTTCACTTTTACAGGGTGCACGTATACGGGGTGGTTCCTAATTGAGAGATATTTATTGGCATATTTTTCGTCCCGCGAATGACAACTTCAAAACAGGAAAAATGCGGGCGGTAAGGGACTTGGAGGAATTAGTAACTGACAATATTATTTTCAGCATTCACTTTTTTTTTGTGTCTGAAAAGAAGAAGTGGTCATCCCTGGTGATAGATATTTCAAGCTGCTCAAGGCATCTGACAAAGCTTCACGATTGCCATCTATGATAACAGCCGGGACTACGTGCCTTCCGAAGCAGAAAGTCACCACTAATTTGCAAGAACTAACTGGTGGTTATTGTGTATTCTTTTTGTAAAAAATGAAACCGACTAGAGAATGTTTTAAATTTGTCAATAAATATTGTCAGGTAATTTTAACAAAATTTTTGTATCCAGTTTTATTACCATTAAAACAATGGTAGCCAAATCGGTTTAACAAATACCTCTACTATGTTCTACTACCCCTTTAGAGTATCATGTACTCTTTCTCTCAGTGATTTGTTTTCTATATTTTATTTTATTCTGTTTATTTTTATTTTGTTTACTTATGGAATACTTACTAATATTACAAATGTGAAAACCCATTAGTACGTCATAATAATCCATAATAAAATAACAAAGCGAGGAATATTTGAACGTTAGTATATTAGTTATATGGATTAACTGCCTACTTCACCCGGAACTGTCCATAATTAGCCAATCCAGAGGTGAACCCTCAGTATTGTGTCAGTGATGCGAATAAGACCGCGAGCAAAGGCAAGGCTAGAAGAATCATAGTAATGGCAAGTATGTTTATTTGATATATATGCATTCAAAATGCTATTCTCAGAAATAAGATATGGAAAAAAAATCCAGCCTTCAACCCGCGGGAATATTTCCCATATTTTAATTCTTAATTTAATATTATTTATTTTTGCCTTGAAGGGTAAGAAATACAATGAAACTATAAGTTATCACTACCAAACACAAACTTCTTAGCATATGTTGCTATGCCACTTACTGGGTTATACAACACCACAAGCAGCCATTAGCGATCGGACATTGGAAAATGCGTGTGATAGGTAAAAATGTGGCCACAGCTAATGCTGCATCGGTGACCGTTCACACTTGGTTGCTCTCTTCTTCTCCTTCACATACATACATACTTTCACCTCTTTTTCCTTTGCGGGGAAGAAAGAACTATGCCGTGTGGTTCCCGGCAGAATAGAATAGGACCACTCCAAGTCTTCTCGTGGATGTCGTAAAAGGCGACTTAGGAAAAACAAGCTAAACAAAGCTTATAAACATCAAATAGACCTCTCCAACGCGTCTGGGCTGACCAACGTGGAGAGTGTTGGCCAAATCCTCTGACTTCTCTGCCTAATATATGGCTCTGGTAGTACAGAAAGAGTCGTGCTCCTGCAGTGAAGACTAAAAAAAATCTGATGATGATGAGGATGTAGACAGACCTCCGGTCTAAAAACCTAAAGCCACGTTTATCATGATGGTGGGCGTGGAGATAAAAACGGAATCAAAATAGTGATGGGTTACTAGCCGCATCGTCTCTATCATCACATCATGATTTCTTAGATTTTAACCCATTCCCTCGATCGGCTTTTACGATCTGCGCGGGAAGAGAAGCAGTTGGTATATTGTATGTTTTTTCTTTACTCCTAGATCAGCGTGGAAGTTGAGACCCCTTCACTGCCGTTAGAAGTCCACTGCTGGTATAAGTCTCCTTTATATATAACGGCCTCAGTGGTCCAGTGGTTAAGGCGTTTGCTTTACTGACCTGGGGTCGTGGGTTCGATTCCCAAGGGAAGCATACTTTGTTAAGTTGTTTCCAGTTTGGTTAGGACATTGCAGGCTTGAATCACCTGATTTTCTGATAAGAAAGATGATTCCGTGCTTCGGAAGGCACGTTAAGCCGTTGGTCCCGGCGGTTCCGAAGAACTCTGACACCAGGGTGTGCATGGTCGACTGACCGTGTCACCTACTCGAAATGATGATGATGATGATAAGTCTCCTCAAAGATTTCGAAAATTTGGGGGATTTTGCCATACTTACCGCGCTTGTAAAAGGTTCGATGAGCGCTGTTTGTTTGGGTCAAGAGTAAAATAATAATTCTTTAGATTCTCAATAGGTAAAGTCACAAAAGTCCCAGTCTCCCACATTGAACAGCCATACCGCCTATAAATCCCCATTACTGAAGTGTTTGGGCGAGAGGCGCCTTTATTTGATTTATCGACAACATCAATTCTGGCGAGACTCTTGTCGATTTTCCGCTGCGTTTGATTTATACACTCTTATCTAAAAGAGACTATAGATCTTTAATATAAATGAATAGGCATGTATATCTTTTAAGTATATCTCAAAATCTTTTCACCTTTTGTTTAGGTTTCGTACAATTGAATGAATAACTGCCTCCGTGGTCCAGTGGTTAAGGCGTTTGCCTTAGGGCCCGGGGGTCGTGGATTCGATTCCCACGGGAAACATACTTTGTTAAGTTGTTTCCAGTTTGGTTAGGACATTGCAGGCATGAATCACCTGATTGTCTGATAAGAAAGATGATTCCGAGCTTCGGAAGGCACGTTAAGCCGTTGGTTCCGGCTGCCATCTGGCAGTCGTTAAAGGAACCACGTCAGAGGCCGAGAGGCGGTTCCGAAGAACTCTGACACCAGGGTGTGCATGGTCGACTGACCGTGTCACCTACACGAATGAATGAAAAATATCTGAACAGCTTGATAGATTTTAGGAAAAAAACTTGTGGCATTTTATTAATTTTTAAACTTATAAAATACAGGATATAACAGTGGGAAAAAGTAAATATCCTTATTCTAACTAATATTATAAATGCGAAAGTGAGTTTGTTTGTTTATTTGTTTGATGCGCTTAACCCTACACACCGATCATGATGTAATTTTTTATACACATAGGTTCGGGTACTGAGAAGGACATAGGCTATATAACACGCGGGTGAAACCGCGGGTAACAGCTAGTATTTATATATATCTCAGTATTACAAATCCTTTTAGTATGCGAAGGATTGCGTCCAAGTTTGCTGATCATGATTTCCACCTAAACGCCCACCAACACGCTAAACTTGGCCTTTGGTTCTCAAGGCCCTAATAAATAAACAAAATATCCAACTTCATAATTTTCTATTTTCTTTTACCGTCGGGTTAAATAACCCACCGAATCAATTTCGCCCGGTTAACCCTTCGAACAGGTGCGGCCGGCTTGTCAATTTTAATAAACGATCGTTAGTACAGTTTGCTCTTTCATTTAATTTTCCGGCGTAGGGTTAAAAGTTATTTTTTTTAATTTCCACACCTCTGTATTTGACTGCGTTTTGTTGGGGTGGTTGTTGATATAACTAGCTTTTGCTCGCGGCTTCGCTCGTGTAAATTTTGTTATCTCAGAAATAATTATATTTTGCTGGAATAATAGGTATACGACCTTTCGAAGATCTCATCTTCTGTATTCTTATCTAACTAGTATGTAACTATGGTATGATATGGTAATATGGAACTATGGTCTTATCCACGCAGGTCTGGGACAAAACGTAGAATGTACTAGCTGCTTCTCTTCCTATGCAGATCGTAAAAGCCGATCGAGGGAACGTTTGTTGATTTTTAGGGTTCCGTACAAAAGTTGAAAAACGGAACCCTTATAGGATCACTCGAGCGTCTGTCTGTCCGTCCGTCCGTCTGTCACAGCCGCTTTTCTCCGAATCTACTGAACCAAATTAGATGAAATTTGGTAAGATAGTGTAATCCTATGACCCAAACACGGATGTGCAAAGTAAATAAAGATTTTTTTGAAATAAGGGTCATTTTGAGAGGCCCAATTACAAAATTTTAAAAGAAAGTTTTGCAAACCTTACTGTGTCATATATCAAATGAAAGGGCTCATTATGAGGATCTCAAAAATATTTTTTATTGTTCGGGTAAAATCAATACTTTTGATTTTATTCACGAAAGAAGGCAAAAATTGACCATTCCCCCCCCCCCCCCCTGATCTCCGAAACTACTGGGCCGAAAATTTTGAAAAAATTACAAAGTATAGTTCATTCCTTGAAGATTACAGGAAAAATAATAAGAATTCTATCACTTGAAAATTAAGTGGTAAACTCACAATAATAAGTTCATCTAGGGAAATAGTTCACTAAAACACCACTAGATGGCGCTAGTCAATTGAATAAAACATTTTTGCACATTGTGTGTGTGTTCACGAAGCATATTGTACGGAACCCTCATTGCGCGAGTTTGACTCACACTTGGCCGGTTTTTTATTTTTAACTTGGTTTGGCTCACGCCTTCTTTTGTGTGAAAATTGTTATCTCGGGAACAATATCTTTTACCGTAATTAAAAGTATACGTTTTTTTCCTATAAATCTATAAAGTTATTCATTTTTATTTATTTATTTAATGTATACACTATCTTTACAAAGTTACTCAACTGCAATAGCATACTTAATTAAGGTTATAAACATTGACTCTATACCTATTTACTACCTAAATATAACATAATAGATACAATGTTGTATCTCAATCTATCTCCTCTATTTTAATCTAATTAGTATGGAGATATGGATAAAGCACACTTTTTAATCAACAACCTCATCATCTCGACCGAAGGAGTCCACAGCTGGGCATAGGCTATACTGAAAGAAATTAAAGAGAGCATTAAATAAATATATACGGACAAATCACACAGATTGAGCTAGCCCCAAAGTAAGTTCTTAAGTAAGACTTGTTTTATGGGATACTTACTCAAAGATACTATATTTTATAACAGATACTTATATAGATAAACATCCAAGACCCAGGTCAATCTGAAAAAGATCATTTTTCCATCTTGACCTGACCGGGGATCGAACCCGGGACCCTCGTGTCGCAGGCTAGCGTGTTGACCGCTGCGCCACGAAGCTCGACAAAATGTCCAAGAATTGAACAAAATAGTTTTGGAAAAAGTTTTATAGTCAACTTTCTGTAGCTTCAAAGCACTACCGTATTTACTAACTCGGATGACAAGTGTCGATCGATGCCTATCAATCTATGATTTGCTGTTACAATGCGGTTTTTGTATTCCAAATAAAAATTTCGAGCAAGCAAAACCCGCATTGTAACTGTAAATTCTAGATTGATAGGCATCGACACCTGTCATCCGAGTTAGTAAATAAGGGGGCAGCTCAGGACGCAACCGGGATCACTCTCAGATTTGTCAAAGAAGGAGGTTGAAACAATCGGTACCCCACCTTCTTGGTCAGGGGTTAAAAACCCTATGATTAGTTCTGCACAAACCTCTATCATCAATCTAACGGTTCGAATTGAAACCGATCGCGTGACTAACCGCCAGTTAACTTAACCCATTACTTACCCCTTAATTGCTTCATAAAGGGTTAAAAGCTGATAATATGACATGATTGGAACCACCCTAAGCTTTGAACTATCTACTTAGTTGATAGTCCAACATACTAACGGAACCGACCTACCAAAAAGAGAGGTGCACTGTTTTTCACAGTTCATACTTATATAATTATGTATCACAATTATATTTCTGTTATCACAATGGTCTGGGAGAAAAGAAAACACTGCTGCTTCTCTTCCCGCGCAGACCGTCCAAGACCGACCAAGGGAATGGGCGCAAATCTTAAGGGGGTACCCTAGGCACAGTAGCGACGCCAATCATTTTTATTTCTAATACTTTACAAATAGAAAGAAATTCAAGAATGTAAATCATATAAGCACTAGTAAATAACTTGAAGTATTTTTGGAATCACGTTTTAATATTATGAGAATCAGTCATTAAGAGAAAACGTGATTACCGGTAATCTGATTCTCATAATTCTCACTGATTCTGAAAATATTAAACATAATTCCAAAAATACTTCAGGTTATTTACTAGTGCTTATATGATTGACATTCTTGAATTTCCTTCTATTTGTAAAGTATTAGGAATAAAATGATTGGCGTCGCTACTGTGCCTAGTGTGCGGCCTTAAGTAATCATGTAAATAGGCGGTGCGGCTAGCAACCCACCACTATTTTGATTCCGTATTTAATTAATTCCATTTTTAAGCCCAGCAACATGCTATATTTTGTGTTGTCTACCCCGCAAGGAATAAACATACATAGATACATAGTATCACATCTTTATCCCTGACGGGTTAGAAATACGTCCTAAATGTCAAGTTTATTATGAGCCCGATGGTCCAGTGGGTGTGAGCTCTATGAGCGCTTACGTATGTTAAGCAACCTCTGGTGCAGTCCCTACTTGGATGGGTGACCGCAAGTGGCATAAAATATCTCGAGCTCCTCCGTGCTTCGGAAGGCACGTTAAGCCGTTGGTCTCGGCTGTCATCGTTGATGGCAGTCGCTAAGCTATGTCAGATGCCTTAAGGAAGCTTGAAAAATCTGACACCAGTGTTGGCCACTTCATCATCATCATCATCATCATCTCAGCCACAAGAAGTCCACTGCTGGACATAGGCCTCCCCTAAGGATTTCCAATATGACCGGTTAGAAGCGGCCTGCATCCAGCGCCTTCCTGCGACCTTTATCAGGTCGTCTTTGTTGGCCACTTACACATACGAAAAACAAACAAAACAAACAATTATGTAAGTGGACGTTACGGTGGAAAGCGTAATGATAATAGTGATGAGTAGCTAGCCGCATCGCCTAATGAAGAGATTTTTTAGAATTTCTCCCAATCCTTAAGAAATTTGCCGATTTTACGGTCTGCGCGGGACAAAAAGCAGCTCGTTTAAGAGTCGCCTGGACGAGCATGTCTCCATACAAACGGAAAAGGGAATTGTGGCAATATTTGATAATTTTGGAGTAACATTAAGCATTTAATCAATTAATCTCATTATAATCTACGTACGTTCCTATACAGCTTGGTTAAAATACCAATGGTTTGAGAATTACAAGCCTTTTCAAATTTGTAAGGAAATCTTGAGAGGCGTATAATTCTCAAACTATTGATAATTTAACCAAACCGTATAGGAAAGTACGTACATTATAATAGGATTAATTGATTGGATGCTTAATTTTACTCCAATTCAAATATTGCCACAATTCCCTTTTTCCGTTTGTATGGAGACATGCGCGTCCAGGCGGCTCTTAATCTTTGTTTTTTCATCATCATGATCCCCGCCACAAGAGCTCCACTGCTTGACAAAGGCCTCTCCCAAAGTTTTCCATGACTGGGGCATTGTGCTATACTCACAACTCTTGAGATTGATTGTTCGTTTGTTTGTATTGAATAGGCCCCGAAACTACAGGACCTGTTCCCAAAATTATTTTATCTACATTTAAAGAAATTTTTATTCTCATAAAAGAAAATGGCCACCGTGTAGGCCAAATCCTCCCACTGCTCTGGCTAATATATCGATCTGGTAGTACAGAGAGAGTCGTGCTCCTACAGTGGAGAATAATAAGTTCTGCTCTTGAGATAGAACACCGTAAAGAGGATGAAATGTGTAACAATACTCTCACCTTGTACAGCGAACTCGTGGAATGTGGTTCGGGGCCTGATGATGAAAAGAATCTACAAAATTCACTTATAATGAGAACTTAAAATTTTACATTTAGTGGACGCATACAAAATGTCGGTAGGTAAACAATAAAAAACATTCACTCCGTGCTGGCTGGCTTATCTATAAAAATCTACTTTATCTGCGAGTGTCATAGGCTATAATTTACGCATACAAAGTCGAAGGCAAATCGCAAGTTGTGCAAATCTATGAATATTTTATAAAATTGACACGTACTGTGGAACATTAAATAGTAACCAACTAGTTTATCCTGATCAAATAATACTTGTCAAATACACCATAGCAATGATGTTAAATAAATGAAAATACTGAACCAATATTTGTGGTAGTGCGGTTGTGGCCATGTCAATACCGGTCTTTTGCAAATACAAGTAAAACGGTAAACTTATAACATAGCTAGAGAGACATGGAAGTGTCATTTTACCGCCCGGCTACAACTTTGCATTCACTTACTCTTTTTTACTGTAAAATTTAGAATCGTAATCTGACGAGTATAGTGTAAGAAATATGAACAATTTATTGTTCATAGCGCTACTAATGTATGATTAGTTTTATACGATAAATTATTCGACGACAGCAACACCACCAATATGATAATATCGGTGTTCATAGTAATAAGTCCCCGGGCGACATCCCAGGCTACTTTTGTATAAAAATATCGAATAATATTTTGAGTTCCACGGATTAATATCATAGAAAACGTTGTTCATATTGACGGTCTGAGTCACCCCTTTAAGGGAATGTTGAGGGTCAAATTATACGCTGTAAGTCACTTCCATCCCATAATATCCATGTTCACAGTAACGAGGTCCTTAGGAGGCATCGCATAGCGTCCCTGCCCTCTATTACTTATTTTGAAATACAAAGGTAGTTATATATCAATGAATAGTAAAAATATTCTAAAAATTGGCCGGGTAATCAATTTCTTTTCTTGTCTGACATAAATTGTCACTTCCGTCCCAAAATATGTTCATGTTCATAGTAACGAGGTCTATGGGTGACATCGCATCGCGATCCTTGCTCATGCTCACTATCAAGAATTTTTAAACATACAATTATATTAATAAATAGTTAAAAGTTCTAGAAATTGTCTAGGTATCCGATTACTTCTTCTTCGATCTTTTCAGTCACAACATGTCACTTCTATCCCACAATATCCATGTTCATAGTAACGAGGTCCCTGGGCGACATCGCATTGCGTCCCTGGCTTACTATTAAGAATTTTCAAAGTATTGAATTAAATATGAATATTTTGATTTATTGAGACCTGAACTAGCCATATCCATCTCTTTTTTTATACTATTAGTCCACCCCGGCTTTGTCCGTAGTACATATCTAACATTTTATACTCAAAGATACCATATATAATATATCCAACGACGAAAGAATTTTTGAAATCACTCCCGTAGCTCCTGAGATCAGCGTGATTAACCTAACAAACAAAGAAACTTCAGATTTTATATATTTGTATAGATAATGACACTTCCATCCCACAATATCCATGTTCATAGTAACGAGGTCCCTGGGCGACATCGCATCGTGTCCCTGGCTCACTATTAAGAATTTTTAATAACCCCACTGATCCACATCGCGATAGCACGCGACGGCCATGTTTAACTTTGAAGCTCAACTTGTAAGTAGGTTTTATTTAATACACTCATTACTTTACTTATAATAAACTCTTTTAATCTTACGGAGTAGACAGTGCCATAATTAGAAAGAAGGAAGAGATTGCGTAAACGATAGAGCCGCCTCTTGTATGATTTTATGTGTATTAGGTATGTGAATTTTTTTGATTTTTAGGGTTCCGTAGTAAACTAGGAACCCTTATAGTTTCGCCATGTCTGTCTGTCTGTCTGTCTGTCCGTCCGCGGTTTTACTCAGAGACTATAAGTACTAGAAAGCTATTATTTGGTATGAGTGTGTATATTAATCATGGCAAAAAAGTCGTAGAAAAAAATCTCGAAGAAAAATTTTTTTTTGGCTAGCTCCCATACAAGTAAAGTGGGGGAGTATTTTTTTTTCTCTATTTACCCATCATGTGGGGTATCGTTAAAAAGGTCTTTAAAAAATATTGTGAGGTTGAGAACACCATTTTTCGATTTAGGGATCCGTTTCCGAAATATTTGTTTTTAAAGTGCAAAATTTTGTTAGAGGTACGTGTCCCCCCCCTCTATCTGCTAAACGGTTATATATGGATACGTGAAAAAAAATACAGCAGTAGTATATATACTGAAGTTGAAAGGAAAACTATCAGAGCTGGGTACTAAGTGCAAACTAAAAAGTTATAGGCAACCAACTTATAAAATGTACTAGAAAATGTAAAATTTCATACAATATTCATTGTTAGATGTTTTTGGTCGTTAAACTGTGAGGTGCGAGTGTAAACAGTGTGAACTCAAAGTTGTCATTCGCAACTACGGAACCCTACACTGCGCGTGGCCCGACACGCACTTGGCCGGTTTTTATTGATTTTTATTTTTATGTAGTTTTGTTATATCTGTATTGGTGCAAAACAGAAATATTATAATTATTATTGTCTGTATTTAATTTAAATCTTAAGTTCAGTTTTATAAAAACACATGTTAGTAAAATACACCAAAAAAACAATAATTATTATAAAGATTTTATTTTATTCTGGCAACATACAGTCGTATACTTAAATTAACTTATAAATATTCGAAGTTGAACGAAAATATAAAGAAAACTTGTAAGCAGGTTTTATTAATAAATACACTCATTACTTTACTCGTGATAACGTCTTTGTATCTTACGGAGAAGCCAGAGCCATACGATCTACAGGCTAAGGCTTGGGCGTGTTGGAGAAAAACGTTAAAAGCCAGCTTTGGCCATTCCGTAAACAAACTTTTACGATCTGCTTGGAAAAGTAAGCAGATTTTTCGAGCTCCGTGGCGCAGCGGTCAACACGCCTGCCTGCGACACGGTCCCGGGTGCGATCCCCGGTCAGGTCAAGATGGAAAATGATCTTTTTCAGATTGACCTGGGTCTTGGATGTTTATCTATATAAGTATCTATTATAGAATAAAGTTTCGTTGAGTTAGTATCCCATAACACAAGTCTCGAACTTACTTTGGGGCGAGCTCAATTTGTGTGATTTGTCCGTATATATTTATTATTTATTTATTTATTAAACGATTTTATATATAAGAATAATTCTAAGATATAAGATGACTATATTAGTACATAGTATTTATCTTCTGTAACTTATAAAAAACTGGCACAGACCTATTCGCGATATAGAAATCTAATAAATAAAAACAATTCTTCCTTCAATAAATCCCCTGAAACGTAAGTTTCAGATAACAGTTTACGAGATATAAAATATTATACCACTTACAGCGAAAACAATAAGAAAGTTGACCCTATAAATAATGTACTAGAGATTAAGGAGTTTATCGGAAGCCCCTACTATTTGCAGAGCAACTAGTAATTGATTTTGCTTATGTTCGACTATTAAAAAATGAGCCGTTTTTTTATAATTCATGTATTAAAAGAGGTTTTAAATCCACCACAACTTTTAATGTATTTCATCACCTCCGTGGCGCAGAGGTCAACACGCTAGCCTGTGACATGAGTGGTTCCGGGTTCGAACCCCAGTCAGGTCACGATGGAAAACGATATTTTTTAGATTGGCTTGTGATTAGAATGTTTATATATATATATATATATTATAAATATATTATAAATATATATATTATAAATGTAATATCGTTAAGCTAGTATCCTACGACACAAGTTCGTAACTTAATGCAGGGCTAAGTCAATTTGTCCCTTTATATTTATTGATCATACATACACTTAAGCAGTGTCATTAAACGCAAGAAAAGTCGACAGGATGGTCGTTATCCACAAGCTCGTGAGCGCGTTAACTATTTCATAAAATTGCTATTGCTAGTGAACCCGGTAAAAAATATTTGATAGATTTTTCTCTTGAATTCAAATTTGTTAGTCGTTGTGGCTGGTTGTTTTGTATTTATCAGTCTCCGACTTTCACTTTCTGGATTTCACATTTGCCTTACTGAAAAACAATCTCCAAAAAGAGAGGTCGAGATATGAAAAAAAAAATGGTCTTCACTTATTAAATCAATCAGCAGTATGGAAAACGCTTTTTTTTTTAATTGTGTGGGACTATCATATTGGTCCCTATAAAACTGTTCATATTGTCGGCCCTGCTGTAGTGTGTAGCGCTCTTTGGTGGTAACTCTACACTGGTTATTAACTTGATGACTGGTGTCCGTGTAAACTCAAGTAACCAGTTGGAAGGTTTCTGGCCTAAAAACCAGACCACCAATAACCAGTCCAGAACCGGAACCCTGAGTTCTCCGTGTTTATATAATGCAGGACGAGTAATAGCTGTGTGATTTCTTGTTCAGCGCTATATTTCTGTTTATTTATTTGTATTATAATATCGGCAAGATATTGACATGCATTCGAGTTTCAGTAGTAACGTATGGCGGTGTATTACAATGTTTCCCGTCGATTAAGACGCGGACACGGCTCGATAATGATGCAACTTTCACATGTCGGCCGTCTAGTTTTCCTCTTGGAGCATCAGCAAAAAAACTTTACGTGCTTCAGAATAAAGCCATTTTATGGCAGTTGTTAAGTTATTTCAGATGCCTTCAGGCGGCTTGAAAAATCTGACACCAGTGTTGGCCACTTACACACACGAAAAACAAAGCAAAAAAGACACTCTTAAATGGATTGCCGTGTGGTTCCCAGCAGGGTAAAATAAGACCACTCCACGTGTTTCCGTGGATGTCATAAATATAAATAATAAATATAAATATATACGGACAAAATCACACAGATTGAGCTAGCCCCAAAGTAAGTTCTAATGAAAGACTTGTGTTATGGGATACTAACTCAACGATACTATATTTTATAACAAATACATATATAGATAAACATCCAAGACCCAGGTCAATCTGAAAAAGATCGTTTTCCATCTTGACCTGACCGGGGATCGAACCCGGGACCATCCGTGTCGCAGGCAGGCGTGTTGACCGCTGCGCCACGGAGCTCGTCTTAGTCGTCATAGAAGGCAACTTAGGAAAAACAAGCTAAACAAAGCTTATGAACATCAAAGGGTGACCTGTCTTACCCGTCTGGCCAGCGTGGCGAATGTCATCATCTTCTTCATCAGGTCTTTTTATAGTCTCCACCGCAGGAGCATACCATCTCTGTACTACCAGAGCCAGAGCAATCAAATGATTTGCTTTACACTCTACGCTGGCCAGAAGGGTTGGAAAAGTCGCTTTGATATTTAATAGCTTTTTTTAGCTTGTGTTTCCTAAGTCACCTTCTACGACATCCACGGAAAGACTTGGAGTGGTCCTATTCTGCTCTGCCCGGAACCACACAGCAAAAAAAGGTAAATGACAAACGTCATTACTGTCACAGACCACAAACCAACTGTTCTGCGCACCGTACAATTCCTATTCAGCCGTGGCAGATGATAAACGATTCTTGGCAACTACTGTCGTTAGTGGCGGTATATCTTCATTTTTTCGAAGCGAGCTTCCGAATCATTGATCAGTATTATTCTGGTGTCAGTTGATATCAGAAGCGGTTGTGGGTCAGTTGACATCATCATCTTCAGGTCGTTTTATATCTCCCTGCTGAAGCATACCCTCACTGTACTACCAGAACCGTATTATAGCCATAGCAGTCAGAGGATTTGGCAATAGTTCTTATCTTATCTTCAATTGGGGCCGATTATAAATCGGTAGCACGTCTAACCTTTGGGTTATTTTGTACTTACCCCATGCCTTACTCACTCACACGGTGATTCCCGAAGAAGGACTGCATGAGATTCTGGATATCACCTGGTGCGTAGTGCCTGTAGTCATCTAGATCAGGATACGCCGATCCTAAAAGGTCCAAACATTTACCAGCCAAAGAGTTACAGTAGCACAAGATGTGTCTCATTGTCTCCTCCGATTCCTGACATGCCCAACATAGAGGGCTTTCGACAATTTTCAATTTGAAAAGATGACTGTTATTTTCAAAGTGTCCAAATTCATACCTCATCAGTTGCCTTCTACGATATCCACGGGAAGACTTGGAGTGGTCAATGGTCATTCTACTCTGCCGGGAACCACACGGCAAAAAAAGGTAAATGACAAACGTCATTACTGTCACAGAACACAAACCAACTGTTCTGCGCACCGTACAATTCCTATTCAGCCGTGGCAGATGATAAACGATTCTTGGCAACTACTGTCGTTAGTGGCGGTATATCTTCATTTTTTCGAAGCGAGCTTCCGAATCATTGATCAGGATTATTCTGGTGGCAGTTGATTTCAGAAGCGGTTGTGGCTCAGTCGTTTAAAGCCTAAAACTAACAGGATAGATGCACGGTGCCAGCGTGAAACACTATGATAAGATGTAAGCCTCATTTTCATACTTAAAACGATCAATATCATGAGGGAAAATTGTCTTCACCTGTGGCTGTGACAGATATGTACGGTACTTGGACTAGTAATAAACTAGCTGTTGTTGAACTCGGTCGTTTCCTTTATCCACCCGCTAAATACGTATCAGTGGCGACGAGCGACGGTTTTACCTACCTACGTGCGGAAAATAAAAATAAAAGGTGTTAAAATGCAGTTTTTTGGGAACTTGTCTCCTTTTGATTACCAAAAGTGTGAGTGGTCGATTTTTAAAAGCCGACTGACGCAGTTTTTAAAAGTCAACGATGTAAAGGAGGAGAACAGAAGTGCAATTTTGATCACGCAATTATCGGATGAATCCTACCGGTTGTTACGTAACTTGGCGTACCCGGAGGAAATAGAAAGCCTGAGTTTTAAGAAGCTGGTGGAATTGCTCGACAATCACTTCAAACCTAAAGGCTGCACCTTCGCGGATAAAGCGAAGTTCTACGGGGCAACACGGAAATCAGGCGAGAAACTAGGAGACTGGGCAGCGAGGTTAAGAGGCTTGGCAAGCTACTGTGATTTCGGAGCGGCCCTGGAGACGTGTCTTACGGATCGTTTTGTCCTTGGCCTGGGACCGGGACCCGAGCGTGAGAAGCTTTTTGAACAAAACGCTTCCAAGCTTACTCTGACGCGCGCTATAGAGATCGCGGAACAGGCAGAGAGTGCAAGGGAAGCCCAGACGGTGATTTCGTCGGTAGGTTCAGCAGTTGAAGTGAAGGAGGAGAAGGTGTACAAGGTGTCTTGTGTCAAGGCGCGTGGCAATTACGGGGCTGACAGAGCGGTCGAGTCAAGGTCATCGCGTGACCACGAAGATATGCGTTGTGCTGTATGTGGTATGAAAAATCACATAACGGAGAAGTGCCGTTATAAAAATTATAAGTGCCAAAAGTGCGGAAAAAAGGGTCATTTAAAAAAAGTGTGTAAAAATAAAAATTCCCGAGTGCGCGTAAACAACATCGGAGGTGATAGCAGCGTTACGGAGACAGAGGACGAGTGTGACGAATGCCAGAATTTTAAAATAAGGTATGTAACTGATAAGCCGTTACATCTTAGTTTGAAATTAGGCAATGAGCCCATAGTTATGGAGCTAGACTCAGGATCTGGAGTGTCTGTTATTTCAAAATCGGTGTATAAGAAAATGTTTTCTAAATATAAACTAATCCACTGTAGATTGAAAATGTGTTTATATAACGGGCATAAAATCTCGCCATTAGGTTATTTCATAATTGAAGCTGATTACGAAAATCAAATTAAGCAGATAAGAATTTTTGTCGTGAATTCCAATGGTCCGCCCCTGCTGGGCCGAGATTTTATGTCTGCCTTTAACTTGGTACTCACTTCAAGTATTAATAACATTTATCATCATGACACCGATGTAAATACAATTCTGGAATCTTATCCTAATTTGTGGAAAGATGAATTGGGGTGTTTTAATAAATTTAAAGTACATCTTCAATTAAAGGATAGTGCGCAGCCCAGATCTTTTAAAGCTCGTACAGTACCCTTTGCCCTAAAGGATAAGGTAGAAAAAGAACTTGATAGATTAGTTTCACGAGGGATATTACGGCCAGTTAATAATTCTAACTATGCAACACCAATAGTACCTGTTCTAAAAGATGATGGCACGTTAAAGATAGCAGGAGACTACTCTGTTACGTTAAATAAGGACCTGGTGGTCGATAGGTATCCGTTGCCAAGAGTAGAGGAAGTGTTTGCGAGATTAGGAGGGGGTGAGCATTATTCAAAAATCGATTTGAAAAATGCCTACAACCAATTTGTCCTTTCTGATGAGTCACAAGAGCTTACAACAATTTCCACTAGCAAGGGCTTGTTCTGTTATACACGTTTGGTTTATGGTCTCGCAAACGCTCCAGCTATTTTCCAAAAATCGATGGAACTATTACTATCCGGCATAGAAGGCGTCAGTATCTGGCTGGATGACGTCTGCTTGACAGCGCCTTCTAAGGAAATGCATTTAGAAAGACTGAAACAAGTTTTATACAGGTTAGATGAGGCTGGGTTACGCCTGCATAAAGATAAATGTAGTTTTTTCAAGGATAGCGTAACTTACTTAGGTTACGTTATCAATAAACAGGGCCTTCGCACGAGTCGTGATAAGGTAAAGGCAATTTTAAATGCACCCGAACCTTCAAGTGTAACAGAAGTTAAAAGATTTCTGGGTGTCGTTAACTACTATAGGAATTTTATACCTAACGCATCTAGCATCATGAGCCCGCTACACGAGTTATTGCGCGCCGGCGCGCGGTGGGAGTGGGGTGAGCCTCAGCGCCGAGCTGTGCGGCGCGTCCGCGCCGAGCTGGCTTCCGAACGAGTCCTTGCGCATTTCGAGCCGGGAGCCCAGCTCGTGCTAGCAGTGGACGCGGGGCCGACAGGGCTTGGCGCGGTGCTGTCTCAACGAGATGGAGAGGACCGTGAGAGACCACTGGCCTTCGCCTCACGATCGCTTACGGCTAGCGAACGTAATTATAGCCAGATTCAAAAAGAGGCGACTGCAATAATATTCGGCGTTAAACATTTTCACCAGTATCTATATGGCAGGGATGAACCTTTTATTTTAAAAACTGATCATCGACCTCTTGTTTCGATCTTTAATAACAAATCTGGCATTTCAATTACAACAGCCTTGCGTTTACAGAGATATGCAATTATTTTATCAGCCTATAATTATATTGTTCAATATACATCGGGTGAGAATAACGTAGTAGCTGATTATTTTTCTCGCGCGCCCGTGCCGAGCGCTGAGAGTGAAAGTGACAAGGAATATGACGCGTTTTGTTCCTTGAAATTCCTAGATGCAAATCGGTCCGCTGTGTTGTTTACCACTTTACAGGACAATACGGTTATAGCAGTTATCTAAAAACGCAGTAATTTGACAGTACGGGCATCGCCGTCGCTAAAAAAGATAGTGTAAAGAGCGCTACGGTGATTGCCGTGCTGGGTTCATACTATCATTGTATAGAACAATATTTACTGTCTATCTACAAGTTAATCAAAGACTGGTTCTGTCAAATCTAAGAACTAAAATAAATACATATCTACATTGTATAGAAGTACGAATATGTAGGTAGTACCAGTGACACTACGGCTATAACCGCTTTGTTCGCCTAGACAATTTATAGGAACCGGTTATGCTATCCAGCGGTTATGCCCGTGGTTACTGACATACATCGGTATTCTAGTACTTATTTAAACAATTACGGCTATAGACGTGGTGATTATTTGTATGGAAAACCGGAGTGTCATCCTGTGTAATTAGAGTTCAGTTTTCTGTCCTGTAAAGTGTTAAAGAGTTACAAGATGCTACGAGTAATGACAAAACATTGCAAACCGTAATAAAATACATGCACATAGGTTGGCCTCGTAAGATAGAATGCAATTTAATACGTCCATATTTTTTATGCCGAACGGATTTGCAGTACGAAAATGGTATTTTGTTACGAGGTCATAAAGTAGTAATTCCGTTGTCATTACATGGAAGGGCATTAGATGAGTTGCATAGTACTCACTTAAGAATTGTGAAAATGAAATGCAACGCTCGTAGCAGGATGTGGTGGCCGGGTATTGATAGTGACATCGAGGCTTGGAACGCATCGTGCGAGGTGTGCGCGAGCCTGCGGCCGGCGCCGCCGCGCGCGCAGCCCGCGCCCTGGCCGCGCCCTGCTGCGCCGTGGCAGCGGATACATATTGATTACCTGTCCGTAGGGCAAAGAGTCTACCTTGTCGTAATAGACGCGTATACTAAATGGTTAGAGTGTGTGTATATGCATTCTGGTGTCAGTACACAAAATTTAATTAGTAAATTGAAACATATTTTTTCTGTATTTGGAATCCCAAATACCCTTGTATCAGACAATGATGTAAAAATAAATTCTAAAGAATTCAATGAATTTTGTTACAGCAATGGTATAAAATACATAACTTCCCCAATTTACCATCCATGCAGCAACGGACAAGCCGAAAATTCGGTTCGCATGTGTAAAAAAATGTTAAAAAGTATTGTGAAAGAAAATGCTGCGCCAAATATTATCCAAGAACAAATGTTAGGTTACTTATTTGAATATAGAAACACTGTGCACTGTTCTACGGGACACGCCCCTGCAAAATAATGTTTGGCAGAAATTTAAGGTCCCGACTGGATTTATTGTTACCAGAAAATAAGAAACATAAACATAAAAAAGAATCTGCTACTAAAAGGCATTTTAAAATCGGTGACAGGGTAAGAGTCCGGTGGTACAGTGCCAGGAAGGAATTTTGGAGACTAGGGTTGATAGATGGAATTGTTGGAAACAGAATGTATAAAGTTTTAATCGATGGAGATGGTACTAAGTGTATGCGGCACATAGACCAATTAATACATTATAAGGGCTATAAATGTGAACAGTATCAACAAGTTGTACCGCCTACACCAAGCCATGTATCAATTGCGTCCTCATCGCCTTGGCGCCTGGCCGCATCAGCTGTACAGGTTGTTGATAACAATGATAAAGACTCGGAAAACTGTGTAGACCGAGATACGAGTGATAAATCGTCTGAACACGTGGCAGAGATTGTTACAGATGCCTGCCCGGATGAAAGTAGGTTAGATGGTAGCGTGGAGAGGGTGGATCCACGTCAGGATTCACCAGCTGCAGTCACGTGTGTGACTCCAGCTGGTTCTAAGGCCGCGCCGGCACCGGCGCCGCCGCTGCCGGCTGTGTATACGCGCTCTCTACGACCCAGAAAAAAAGTCGATTACTCTAAGTTATATAAGTAAATTTTAATTATTTAGTAAGTTGTTTTTCTGTTATTGTCTACAGGATTCAAAAATAAGTGTGAAGGAGTGACAGATATGTACGGTACTTGGACTAGTAATAAACTAGCTGTTGTTGAACTCGGTCGTTTCCTTTATCCACCCGCTAAATACGTATCAGGCTGTTCTTGACATCTTGCGGCAGCAATCGACAAAGTTTTTTTATAAACTAGAGTTGCGCTTCAACTATAAAAAGATGGCGTTACGTGCTATTTTTAATATCAGCATCATTTCGTGTAGGTGACACGGTCAGACGACCATACACACCCTGGTGTCAGAGTTCTTCGGAACCGCCTCTCGGCCTCTGACGTGGTTCCTTTAACGACTACCAGATGGCAGCTGGGACCACCGGCTTAACGTGCCTTCCGAATAACGGAATTATCTTTCTTATCAGAAAATCAGGTGATTCATGCCTGCAATGTCCTAATCAAACTGGAAACAACTTAACAAAGTATGCTTCCCGCAGGACTCGAGCCCACGACCACGACCAGGTCAACAAGGCAAACGCCTTAACCACTGGACCTCGGAGGCAGTTTTAAAAGTTACCCATATTACGCTTCTTCAACACTGTTCCAGGAGAAAAGAAAAAACATAGAATGTACCAGCTGTTTCTCTTCTTGCGCAAATCGTAAAAGTCGATCTAGGGAATGAGGGTTAGGAGCCATGTCAATAGGCTAGCAAGCCATTACTATTTTGATTCCGTTCTCACCTACAAGCTCACCAACATGCTTAACGTGGCCTTTATGTTTTATAGCCTACCTGGTCTGTCAACTCCGCAACGGAAAAATAATTGATAGTATGTATGTATGTAAATATGAAATTCCAATGGCTGTCACAGTAGCGTGCGCTACGCAACGTTAAATATTACAAGTGTGAAGGAGTGGGTCTCTCCTTTGGGGCCGTATTTCAACGGTAGAGCAAACTATTGTCTGATGTACGAAGCTTAGGACTTTATATTTATGATATTGTAGAAATGTTATTTTATGTATAAATCATCAATCATCAACATGTCTGTGTTAGTCTCTACTGCGGGAGCACGACCCTCTCTGTACTACCAGAGCCATATATTAGCCAGGGCAGTCAGAGGATTTGGCCTACACTCTCCACGCTGGCCAAACGGGTTGGAGAGGTCTGGTTTGATGATTATAGCTTTATTTAGCTTGTGTTTTCTTAGTCGACTTCTACGACATCCACGGGGAGACTTGGATTGGTCCTATTCTACTCTGCCGGGAACCACACGGCTAAATAAATAAATAACTATAAATCAAGATATATTTCGGCAATGATAGGCTAGATTCCAAAACAGATATATACATACTATCACGACTTTTTCCTACATAACCCAGGTTTAAAAATCTAATGGCCACGTTTAGCATGTTGGTGGAATAGGAATATGAAAATATACATAAAAAAGCGTAAGTATATAACATAATTTACTATATCCACCTATAGTCAATATTATACCACATCTTCTAGATCAACTAATTAATAATTTTTGTACTCTATAATAAATATTTCTTTACCCGTACGATACCTATATAATTGGAAGTGTAGTGTAGTTGGAAGAAATAATAATGCTATTATTATACATTTACCATATTCACCTGCGGTCAATTTCTTACCTCCGTTTGACCCAATAGTGGACAGTTTGGACCCTCTAATAAATATTTATTTGCCCTTACTGTGCGTAGGAATTTATAATCGATTGCCAAATGAGCTTAAAAATCTTAGTAATTATTTTTTTAACACTAAATTGAACATGTGGTTACTCCAAAAAATGTTTTATAAAGTTAATGACATTTTTGATAATAATTAAGAACCTCCATTCCTGACATTCTTTGTATATAATGAAATTGTGACTTAGAAAATTTTATAAATTGTAATTAATGTAATTGACGCTAATAGTATTCTGAATTTGGTAAAAGAGTTTTTTTTTAAATATATGTAATTAAGTATTGTAATTAGAAATTGAATGAAATGAATAATTAAATCGAATACATATTGTAAAAATTTGCATGCTGTAAAGAACGGCTAAGTAGGTTAAGCTACACTTTTACATGTAACATCTTCCTGTACCCTATTTAATGCAAATAAATCTTATCTTATTGTCACCTAAATTATTGTAATTTGTACAATTAAAATGCAAAAGTAACTGTGTCTGTCTCAATTTCACGCCAAAACTACTGAACCGATTAAAATGAAATTTGGTACACAGATAGTCTTAAGCCTGAGAAAGGTCATATGCTACTTTTTTCCACGTGTACTAATTCGCGGGCAAACCTAGTCTGACATATATGGAATATAATAATGTTATTATTTTACATTTACCATGTCCACTTGCGGTCAGTTTCTTACCTCCGTTTGACCCAATAGTAGACAGCTTGGTACCTCAAATAATTATTTATTTGTCCTTACCGTCACTTATACCATTAAAATCTAAAATATTTGTATAAATAATCATGTTTTAATTTTACATTTACCATGTCCACTTGCGGTCAGTTTCCTAGCTCCTTTTGACCCAATAGTGGACAGTTAGGACCCTCTAATAAATATTTATTTGCCCTTATCGTCACCCAAATTATAACCTGCAGGTAATTTGCTTCACATTATTTATACGTTGACTTAGGACGGGGTAAAAACAATTGTTATTCTTGTATGGTTAAATAGGATGACGCTTTAACTCAACATATAATTAAATAAACAATATTTTTATTTACATTTTAATTATTAGTGAATGGTTCTGATAATTAAGTTTCAGAATCATCATCATCATCATCATCAGGTTTATTTGTAGTTTCCACTGCAGGAGCACGACCCTCTCTGTACTACCCAAGCCATATAATAATATTAGCCAGAGCTGTCAGAGGATTTGTCCTACACTCTCCATGCTGTTTCAAAATGATTTATCGTTTTTAGACGCGTGTTATCAATAATAAGTGATTGTGGTCTAAAAAGCCTAAAATAAACAAGTTTTTTAATCAATTTAAATGCGAAAAGAAACAACCGACCCTACAAAATACTAAAAATGTCCAAAAAACAGTACAGCATTTGCTGTCATAAAAATTCCGGTATCTTTAATTGCGTTTACCGAAAGATTACAGTTACTATGTGTAACCATAACCTAACCTACCTTCCGCCCCCAAGTCGAGGTCCATGCCAGTCGCTTTTATCTCCAATGTTGCGGTGGAAAAAAAAACTACTATTTGAAAAGCTCATGTCTGTTTGTTAAATAAGACATTTCTTGTCAGTAGATTTCGCATTTTTTTTTAAATTTACTTTAACACAGTAAGTATTAGTCTACCACAGATTGTCAAATGTTATTTTTTTTTCAGAAGCTTTATACCTTATATTGTCCATCTTCTTCTTTTCGAGTCAAAATGGCTATAATTTAAACTAGTCTTGAACAAAATTTGGCAACCTCAATAGCACGATCGTTTGCATCAAACAGATCCTTCACAGTACAAGAAGTGGGGTAATTGGGGCAACTCATCAGATGGGTCATCGTTTGGACAGAGCCACATCCGCACAAATTATTGTTCGAGAAACCCCACCTAACACGGCTGTCTTGGCATCTTCCAACACCAGTCCCAAGTCTATTTAACGACCTCCAGACTGCCCAGGGAAGTTCACCACCCGGTGGAAGTTTCTCAGCAAGTGGAACAGTGTTCGTTTTTGGAGGGTACATGGTTTGCCATCTTACCAGTTTAGCTGTAGGGGCCTCTTTTATATCTATATTAGATTGACGGAGGAAACTGTTACGACTCTTTAAACGAACGGGTATATTCTCCATTAATAACTATGATGTCCGTGGAAGAGCGTGCTTACATTTTTTTTTTTTTCAATTTAAATATTGCCTGAGGCTTCAAAATCAATCAATACACACAGATTAGGTCCATTGGACGAGCTCCGTGGCGCAGAGGTCATCACGCCTGCCTGCGACACGGATGGTCCCGGGTTCGATCCCCGGTCAGGTCAAGATGGTAAACGATCTTTTTCAGATTGACCTGGGTCTTGGATGTTATCTATAAGTACATGTATTTGTTATAAAATATAGTATCGTTGAGTTAGTATCCCATAACACAAGTCTTACATAAGAACTTACTTTGGGGCTAGCTCAATCTGTGTGATTTGTCTGTATATATTTATTTATTTATTGGGACAGGAAAATTTTTAGCTACGATATCTTTGAAATGTCAAAGTTAAAGATGAAAATACGTGGATCTAAAAAGATCACATTAATCAGTACTAAAATCGTGTGATTTGCCTAATACTCTGCGAGACCATAATAGGCCCCCTGATACATTTCTCGCTCGTTAATAGGTTTTCCCTTCATAAAGCGAATGTTAACCTATTTATTATGTCGGCAATATTAAAAACGGGGAGCAACGTTATCCGAGCTGTTATCGCGTGAGTAAATATAAGCGGATAGAAGAAACTCCTCATAGACGAGAAGTACAATAATCTGTAAATTTTTCTCTTGTTTTCTGATCGCGATAATTACTAAAACACATTAAAAAAAATACGGTTTTATCGCGATTACTACATTACTAGCTATTACTCGCGGCTTCGCTCGCGTGATATTTTATAGCCTATGTTCTACCCTAACTTTTGTGTATGCAAAATTTCATGATGATCGGTTCAGTAGGTGAAAGCATAACAAACAAACAAACAAACTCACTTTCGCATTTATAATATTAGTTAGGATTAGGATTTATACACCTAAAGCTTCGAACACTTGGGATAAATCCGTAATGAAAGTAATTTTATTTTAATTATTTGATATAGTTACACGCTTACTAAGGTATACTTAAAACTGTCAAATGATAATCAAGTCATGATTGCACAATTTTCTCTAGAATTGTTTAACATAGACTAGTTGTGTTAAACACTAGTTTGTTCTTCATGGATAATGTGTTCAACTTTAATTCCAGTGCTATTTGTAGTAAGACGCAACGCTTGTCCGAGAGACGGCGGTTCCGAAACGCTGGTAGTCTATGAAAAGACGTGAAAAACAGCTTAAAAAGGCCTATTTTCTAAATTAATCTTTGAATCTTTGGCCTTTGGGCCTTTTGTCGATCATTCTGAAGATTCTGACAGTCAGCCAGCTGGTCAGAAACTGCAAGGTAAGGTTAACTTATCAAATGATCATTTAGTTATTATTTAATTTTCAATAATTTTCGAATATTTAATGTCGTGACACTATTTAACTCGCTTAATTAAAGTAAAATCCTCATACAATATATCTGCCGTAGTAAGATGGACCTCTAGGGTGAGTATTTGCTCAGCTATTAAGGATCGACGTCGCGTCTTTGTGAGAAACAGTTTACGGTTGTCACGGCCTGTTTAGTCATCTTAATGACGGAATTCATGTTTTTTTTATTAATATTTTTGACGCTTTTAGCGCTTTCGAGCGTGCCCTTATTGGGTTTGATTAAAATGTCTGTGGTTTTAAATTGCTCTGTTGTTGTTGGCTTTTTGGAAATCAGAAATGAAATGAAATTATCTTTTAGAAATACAGAAATTGTTTATGGTTTAAAATTTTAAAAGTTAGTATGGTAATCTGAAAAAACCTTAAGGAAAGTTGTCTTAGTTATTTCGTAATAACTTTATTTTATAATACTCTACCTTTTGTCAATGGCTCTACTCGCATAATTCTAAAACCTCTGATGTCCTTTTCTGGGCTTTACACTACAATTCCCTTTGTCCGTTTGTATGGAGACATTCGCGTTCAGGGCCCTCTTTACTACTGACACGATCATGACATTTTTCATACACATTGCTTTAGTTACGGCAAAGGACATAGGCCAACTTTCATTCAGAAAGAAAAGTCACTCCAAAATGTATGTTACCCATTCTACTTAACATTTATTAACATCATGGCCGTTTTTAATTCACTTACTGAAGCACTAACAATGCGCTACGTTGATAAAAGAGCCCCTTGTTACCAGTAAGCTTAAAAAAATACCGATTTGTTAGAAATATAAAATCGTACATAGCGCATAGAACCGATAGCTAATAGGACAGAAAGATTCTCGAATGGCGACCAGCAGGCCTATTTGCTAACTTTTGACAACTACGGTGTACATAATTTTCATGGTAACTTCAATATTCATTACGGTTTCCGTATGAATGACTTTTTTATTTAAGAAATGAAAACCGTATTGGATGCTAAAGTGACAATCAAATCGTTGAACACCGAGTTAGCAAATCGGCTTGCAGGTACCGGCAAGCGTAACGTTGGACACCCACCGTCCAGCCGGCCTATTTACTAACTCGGATGACAGGTGTCGATGCCTATCAATCTAGAATTTGCTCTTACAATGCGGTTTTTGTACTTCAAATAAAAAGTTCGAGCAAGCAAAACCCGCATTGTAATTGTTAATTCTAGATTGATAGGCATCGACACCTGTCATCCGAGTTAGTAAATAGGGGGGCAGGTGGTCGGATGACCTGGCAAAGGTCGCAGGAAGGCGCTGGATGCGTACCGCTTTAAACCCGTCGTATATTGGAAATCCTTGAGGGAGGCCTTTGTCCAGTTGTGGACTTCTTGCAGCTAAGAAGATATAATGATGACAAAAAATCTAAAGAAATAAATATGACTTAGGTTTTAGGAGCAGAGAGTTCCATTTTTTATACAAATAAGTAGACAAACAGACCACCATGGTATATATAGCCCACCTGATGGAAATGGTTACGCAACCCTGCAACACCTTAAGGCATCTGACATAGCTTAACGACTGCCATCAACGATGACAGCCGGGACCAACGGCTTAGCGTGCCTTCCGAAGCACGGAGGAGCTCGAGATATATTTATGCCACTTGCGGTCATCCATCCAAGTAGGGACTGAACCAGGGGTTGCTTAACATACGTAAGCGCTCATAGAGCTCACACCCACTGGACCATCGGGCTCCTCGACCAGGACTGCACTCGCACTTTGCCGACTCTTAAGAAATATTTTCACACAATAATAGTACCTATTCAGCAACACATTACCAGCCATTTCCCTCACTCTTCCATCAAAAACACACAAAACATTCGCAAACAAATATACATTCGCGAGTACAAGATTGCGCCCCGCTATCGAATATCATTTTTCACAGCCCACATTCGCCGTAATACCCACCCCTGTTTACCAACACCCTTCGCGACAAAATAAAATATCTATTACTATTAGCGTAATGACGCCCGTCTTAAAATGACTTAATATCAGTTGGAAAAAAAATTAGCATCATCAAGGAGATAGCGCTTTTTTGCGTAGAATTTATTCGCATGCGTTTTGGTGGCGATGGAGAGTAATCGAAGGGAAACGAATGGTTTGATGATAGGTGGTTTTAATCGAAAAATATTTAAACATTACGTTTCGATGCTTCATTTATCGATGTAATAAATGGTTACACCTTTTATTACTCAGGTAATACGTTTCTTTAAATGAAGCAGCCATAAATTAGTATTGTAAGTGGATTTAATATGCTCAACCACTGTATGGTGTAGTAGGTAAAGAGACTTTCTGCCGCTGTAAGGTTTAGGGTTCTAATCCGCATTTTATACGTAGATGGCGTAGTGAGTTCACACATTAGCGCCACCCGGCAATTAATTCTATAAGTCATAAATCATTTGAAATTTAAAACTCTAATAGCTGAAGGCCCTAGTAAATTACTTGTAGTATTATTGGTATAAGTTTTCACTATTTTTAATTTGATAAATTCGTTATCTTATACTTAGATTGTAATATCTATGAAACAAAAAGAATACTACAAGTAATTTACAAGGGAATTCAGCTATTAGATTTTTTAAATTTGATTTGATTTACGAGTGATGAATTAATTGCTAGGTGGCGCTAGTGTGTGAACTCACTTCGCCTTAAGCAAACAGAATATTAATTGTTTCATAAAAATACTTCCAGGTACAACACACGGCGTATAAGTTGAACTAAGTGTGAGCGAGACACACCTATATTAATCTGTGGCAATGTATTGCGGTGTCCTACTCACACTTAGGTCAACTATTTGCCGGGCACTGTAAGTAACTACTTCTAAAAAGAAAATCTTCTAAAATAATTTTGTCACCTGTTTCGTGATAGCACAAAATCTTATTATTAACTTGCATGTAAATAAATGTTGTTGTTTGTTTTTCGTATGTGTTGTTAGATTTATTAAACTGCCTAAAGGCATCTGACATAATATGGCTTTACGACTGCCATCAATGACGATAGTCAAGGCGAACGGCTTAACGTTCCTTCCAAACCGCGGAGAAGCCTGGGATATTTTTATGGTACTTGCAGTCATATCCAAATGAAGACTGCGATTGGGGTTGTTTAACATGCATAAGCGCTAAAATGCTCACACCGATTGGGCTATCGTACTCCTTTTTATTTTCATATAAATACATTATGTAAATAAAAAAAATTACATCTCTTTTCTAAACATACAGATTTATATAAATAAAATAAATATGCAGGGACAAATTAAGCTAGCCCCACAGTAAGTGGTTAACTTGTGTAATACAACGACACTATATCTTAAAATACATACACTTATATAGATAAACATACAAAACCCTGGCCAATCTTACTCAAGTTGTCACTGAAAAATATTCCAAACCCATACATTTCTAACCCTACAACGCGCGCGCGATTTTCTGACACTTTTTTATTCCCTTGCATGCCGCTAAGACCGTCACATTCGCACCATATTTATCACTGGATCAGTTCGAGCCAATATTTCATTCGTTCATTCCTTCACGTCTCAATAAGCGGTGAAGAGACTGTATATCATGCGCAAGCAGACTTAGGGGTGGAGATGTTCGAAATACGGGATGTGACAAGGGTAGTTTTATTTTCAAATGTATCGGTTCTATTTTACCTCTTGATGAAATAAATGAAACAAAAAAATTGTTAATTCCAACCCTGAATAAAGACCACAGTCCGTTATCTATGGTTATTGTTTAGAGATTATTGTTTTTACGACCAAAACTATAAATATAACAAACAAAAAAAATATGGAAGTCGTTGAAAGAAAGACAGTTTTGTTTGAATGTAGCGAAGTCTTAGGTGTAAACTTTTTGATAACATTTATAGTTGATTTTATGGAAACATGTGGATATATTAGGTCTATTAAATTAATTTCATTTTTATACTTATTTAATTAAGTGAGTTGCCATATCCACAAAATACATTTCGATGTTGAAATTCGCTGCGTGATCACATCCGGAATACATTATTTTAAAAGAAGTTTAAACTTCGATACGCGGAAGAGGATTTGATGCTGTTGGGTACAAGTTATCATCTTTTGCCGTTTGATTTTAGCACATTGACGAATTACAATGTATTTCTACTACATCTTACATTAAAGTCTGCATGCATATTTTCTCGATTTTAACACATTTAAATACAGTAACTTTGTTTTATCTTGTTAGACGTAAAACCGTGCAAAAGTTTTAATTTTTTAGATCTGACGTTTTGAGTTTACAGTATTCATGTTTGCAGGTAGGCTAGTTTTGAAATTACTAATTTGAATAGGTAGTTCTTACTACATAATAGATTAATGTCAATCTAGTCTACCTACCATCATGAACACTGTGAAATGTTCGAAACATTTGGTATAAAAAACATTATAAATGCAATAAAACAGACTTAAAAGTAAATTTATTTAAATTATAATTTTGATGTTTTCATAAACCGCCAAGCGTCTGAAATTGTACCATATGTGTATTAACGCGACAATAAAACAACGTCAGCGCGCGAGTGTTAAATTTGTCACGGGGTATTAGCGACCGATCGCGCGTGAGGGTTAAAATCGATGGATTGTGGCATTTGCACCGTTGTATAATGATACCATCACCCAATGTATTTGTCAAACTTAGAAGTGGAATAACACACGGGGTGTTGGCGACCGAATGCACAGGAGGGTTAAAATCGATGACAATCCGTACTTTATCGATGGATTGTGGTATTACCACTTACCAGTGTAGTGTTGTGTGTCTGTGTTGTCATCCCGCTGTACAAGAGCATATTCATCTGTCCATAATCTACCTGAGTTGACATGGAAGTTCTTGATGGTCCTTCAGGCTATGCATGCAAATCGAGGCCTATCATGCGTACAGAAGCAGCGCCCAAAGCCAAGTTCATCCCTCCTGGGGGCTCTGTGGCAATGCTCTTTAAGGTGAACATTGGTTGAGGGCACTCTGCCCTCACCTCAAAAGTACGGTGAAGTAGCGAGAGCTTACATGTCCTAGATTGACTTATACGGTATTGGTTGAAATGGTTGAAATGAAATTGGAAGCAAATCCTGGTATAATCCAATAATTTGATCTGAAATTCAAATATCTAGCCGGAAAATTACAACATTGATAAATACCTAAAAACAAGTATCAGACTATACGATCTCCAATACATAGTGTCAGTGTCCCGCGCCCCCCACGTCACTGGCCGTGTTGTACTGACAGGGCCGCCGCAAACTTCATTAAGCTAGGGTTGTCAACGTGTAGTTACTGTTTTGTTTTTAAATAAAATTAAAAAGATATTATAAATATGAGAATTAATAAAAGTACGTTTAGAAGGGATATTTTTGAAATGGCGCGTCACCAAAACGCAAGACGTACACGACTACAAGTCACACTCGTCTTCTAAGTGACGAAATGCCATTTTGCCGTATTTTAAAACCATCGCTCGAACTGTAATGCTGCCAAGCTTCAGGCAATTCTGATTTCTTCTCATTTGACAGAGAAAATATTTAAAATGATTCTGTTAGTAAATATTTTGTAGTTAAGCGTGAAATGGATCGTAAAATCGTGACAGATGAATTTTAAATGTCAGGCAGTGACTTTGACGTAAAGACGTTCGTCGTCTGGGAAACGAGCGGTTTAAATCTAAACCATTAGCAATGATCAACTAAGGATTCAAAAATTAGGCATTTTGGAATTTCTTTCGTCAGTCACTCGTTTAGACTCTCGGAAAGTCACTGCGTCCCCCGCACGACTGCCCTGTTCTCCGGAATTCTTAAGGTTTTTAGAACTAGGGTTAGCTGCTGCTTTTGTTAGTCGCACGTTACGCGCCGTCTTCTATACGCACGTATGTTAGTACTTGAAATCATTCTGCGGAGGTGACCCTGATTATCGACTTACATATTAAGTGTATAAATAAAATAAATAAATAAATAATATAAAGTTTTATCTGTAGGCAAAAATATGACTCCGCGTGTATCAAGCACCATATCATTGATTTAGATTTGAGAATTGGCAATTGTAAACCCCAGCGGTTAGACAAAGTGTAACTAGTTTTAAGAGTGTAAAATATATGTGCTCTGTCCATTCCGATCCGATCACTGGTAATTTAGCAAGTGACAACCCTATTTACAGCCACATGTGACGTCACTAATAGCGCGATAATGCGCTAACACTAATGCCGCGATCGGTGATGGATGGGAATCGAATTTGTGTCCAGTTAATATCACCACTCGGCGCATCACTCACAACTTGTAGGTATTTGAAATAAATGCTGCTTTTTTAGAGTTTTCAAAATACTCTGTCCATTCCGATCAGTGGTAATTTAGCAAGTGACAACCCTATTTACAGCCACATGTGACGTCACTAATTGCGCGATAATGCGCTAACGCTAATGCCGCGATCGGTGATGGATGGGAATCAAATTTGTGTCCAGTTGATATCACCACTCTGCGCGTCACTCACAATTTGTATTTAAAGCTAATGCTGCTCGTATTTACTGAAATGGTAGCGAAATGAGGTTCATTTGATTAATAAGGCTCTTTTAAACGTTATCTTGTTGTTAAAGTTAATAAATAATACATTCTGGGTTCAAATCCCACGTAATTTCATTCGCTGTTATTCGCTGACATGATGGCTTCAAAAAAGAATTTAAAAGGAAGGAGTTTTCAATTCGACTGTATGTTTTCTTTCCTTTTATATTTTTTATAAGTAAGACCATCAAAGATTGTCCCGTATCATTTAAACGAAAATAATTTAAATCATTATTTAAAAAACAAAAAAAAAGAAATATGATGTCATTCGGTTTAAACTGACATCCCTCCCAGGTGGCTGAGGAAGATAAAATTTGGTGTTCGTGTAGGTTATTGGATTAAAACAAAAGTAAGACAATCAAAATATTCTCGTAATCTTGCCTGGCACCGACTCCAAAAATAACTGATCACTAAGATGTAGATTTAAACATAAATCGTTTTAGCAAAATCAATATGCCGTGGTATCAATAATGTACCCTATTCTGTTTTAATATTTGATATTCCGTGTCATCATAATATACAACGTGTACATTGATATACCTTTGAAGGAGTGATTTAGCCCGTCAAAATGATTTTCCTTTGGAATCAAAGCTGGGAACTCATCAGAAATTCGACATGTTTTTACCAAAGTGATCAGCTCCGGGTAATTTGGAAGTGAAAATCTACCAGCTTGAGCTACCAGCATTGTCTCCATAGAAAAGGTTGTTTGTATTGGCGAATTGAGTTACTCTTTTAATGTCGAAGGTCTATTTACACGCTGTATAAAATATCTGATATATCTAATATCCTCTGATTATTCAGGCTAGTATATGGCTCTGGTGGTACAGAGAGGGTCGTGCTCCTGCAGTGGAGACTAGAAAGACCTGATGATGATGATGATGATAAAATATCTGAACCAGTAATAAAAGAGGCAAGTTCCTTCCGGTCTTGAGTAAAATACAAAGTCCTGATACTTCAAGTAGATACTTTACGTTATAGCAGTAGTTGTACAGAAATATCGTCTAAAATCATATCTTCAACCTTCCAGCCCTTCAGTCATAAAACAGACCTGGCTGCTATAAATCGTCGCGAAAAGGTCGCGTCAGCGGCCGCTATCAGGAAAAATATATACTTCCCGATAGAGGCGACACTACTGTCTACGACATACCTCCCGTTGTGCAGCCGGCTAAGAAACTATGGAAAAAGCTTTAAAAAGGTCGCTTTATATAATGTCACTGTATATTCTTGGGATGCCCATTTCTCTAGGTTTATTAGGTCACATCGACGGAAATTATCAGGAAAAGTTTATACTTCCCAATAGACGCGATATTACTGTCTGCCACATACCTCCGTGTGCAGCGAGAGAAATATGGAAGTGGCTTTAAAAAAGTCACTTTAGGGGCCACTTTTCTTCTTATTTAAATAATTCATATTCATTAGGGGGGTGTTGGATCTTTAGCCCACCGCGCTGGTCCAGTGCGTGTCATAATTCTTAGGATGCGCATTTGTTTAGTCTCCAAATAGTTGAGGTCGAAAGGTCGCATTGGAGCGGCGGTATAGTTAAAACAAATAAATCCATGGCATTAATCCTCGACCTCAGAAGAGTAAACCTCTTGTATTCATTCCTAAGAGAGTCCACCTCCATACAAAGAAGCAAGACCCTTAGCAATAACGAAGTAATTCGATTTGGGTTGACATAAACGTACCTACTTTAAAAATACGGAAAAGTCCTATGTACTAATCTATTCACGACATAAAAATAATTTTTTTCACTCATGCTGGCTATTTATTTGTTCAAACAGATAAATTTTTAATCCCCATGCCCAGGGTAAATCTTCAAGTATTTGCATGTAAGTACGTTGTTTATTTCCAAATGTATTATGGTGCAATAAAGCACTTTTACTTACTTACTTAAATGTAAAATCTCATACAGGAATAAAGATAATTATAATTAGATAAGATAATAATTATGATATAAGAATAATAAGGCTCATTTAAAAGCAAAAATGAACCAATTCTTATATTTATTCCCAGAAGAGTCCATCTCTATACAAAGAAGCGCGACCCTTAGCAAGAATGCAGTAAATCAATTTGCGTTCAGGAATAGCTGCACCGATAGTATTGCATGCCAGGGTCGCGTGACGTGCTGTCGATCGGTGGTACTCCATGACTTGTACAGACTTTACTATTACCGATACGAGGACCCCGATGGCCTAGTGGGCGTAAGCATTATTTGCACTTTCGCATGTATAAAAATGTGATGTTGACATGTCATGTTCGCAAAAAAATATTATATACCCATACAAATTGTCCGGGTGGCTGAAAATATTTGTATGGAAATGACAATTTTTTTCGAGTTCCCAGCATTGATTCCGAAGAAAAAGTTGTTCATATCAAAGGACTGAATAACTCCTCTAAGGGTGTTAAGCCATCAAAATTTCAACAGGTATTTATTGCAAAAACGTGTCGAAATCATCTCTCCAACTCCTTCTTGGTCTACCTCTTCCTCGGCGGCCCTCAGGAATAAAAGGTAGCCAAATATAGATACCTAGCTAGCGTTTCTGAAATATTGCATTTCATTTTAGGTTCCTCCTTGCAGCAACTGATCCTACCTTATGGTAAAGGTTAACGGGACGAGATTGCATAACGATAAGGCCGCCTTTGTACCAATTAATTTATGCTGTTTTTTTTTCTTAATAATGGTGCAATAAAAAAGTATTTTCTTTCTTCTTCTTTCTTATCTCATATTTTTGTATAAAGTTGACAATCTATGCTTGAATATTAATTGTCTTTGTCTGTCTCATAGACTGAACGAACACCGGTACTAAGACAGACGGAAGGTTGTATCGTGACCTTATTAATTCGCTGCATTGATCTAGCCAGCCATGTTTTATTTTATCTGATTTCGGTTTATGACCGCGACGAAAGGGTTAGGAATCTATGATCGCGATATCAAAATGTAATTTCAAAATATTGCATTTAATTTTAGTGTTTTTAAATTTACAGTCCTATAATCTGTACAATACTACGTAGGTATAATAAAATAGAAAAACTAAAGTGACTATACATTCAAGTTAAGTGCTATTTCTGAATGAGCGGTCGCTCGAACACAAATGCTTCTTGTAATAAGATTAATTAATAAAACTGAAACCCGTCATTACCATCTAGTTCAATAGTTAATAAAAAAATACGGAGACTTTTTAGCCGTCGCAAACATTTAAACCGGTAAAAAATTTTGCGGACAGCATTGTTGATCACATAACATACAAACGAGTTAAAAAGTGGTTACGTAAATATGTATGTAAGTATGTCTGTTCCATTTTCCTGTAGCCTAAATAGTTTGACCACAGAACTATGCTTGACCGATTTTGAAATGTGAGGAGTCATATCATTAAAACTAACGTGAGATAAAGAAATTATATACAACAACGGGTCACTCACGTGCTATTTGTCGGGATTGCCGACTATAATTTCGTACTCGTCAGGAGTCCATTTTCAAGGCGAGTGCGGGACGCGCGGCGGTGGGTCCCTTGACAATGGGCTCCTGACGAATCCGAAACTATACATAGTTGGCAATCCCGACAAATAGCACTTGAGTGACCCGTTGTTATATGTATATAGTGTGAGGAGTCGTTACATTCGTATTCTCCCCCGGTGTGTCATAGGCTATGTAACATCAGCAAAAAACTGACAAAAACAGCAGCTTTTTTAAAAATAATTCCACTTGTAAATTCAGCCTAAGATTCAAAAAGTGAGGCTTGCTAGGCTAATGGGACACAAACAGAAAATGAAACTGAATACTTTTGAATTAAGTACTGCAAGAATAGTGTTTTTGTTTCAAATTACTTAAACTTGTAGTACCTATATATTGTAACCTAGTACACCAGTCAACATTGCATGTCGCGCGCGTGTTACTATGTCAAGGGCGGTCCTACAGTACACTGCATTTCTTGTTACATAGATGTTCAATGTCAGGATAATACGATGTTTTTGCTCGTTGAATTATAGGTATAGGGTAGTTTTATTACCATACTGCTGGATGGTTATCTGTTTCGTACCTATCTATGTAAGTATCGTTGAAATATATATATCACACAGATTGAGCTAGCCCCAAAGTAAGTTCTTAAGAAAGACTTGTGTTATGGGATACTAACTCAACGATACTATATTTTATAACAAATACATATATAGATAAACATCCAAGTCCCAGGTCAATCTGAAAAAGATCGTTTTCCATCATGACCTGACCGGGGATCGAACCCGGGACCCCCGTGTCGCAGGCTGGCGTGGTAACCACTGCGCCACGGAGCTTTATGTTTTTATGCACCAATGCTTTATATATTGATTAGATATTAGATTAATAGTAAGCTCAAGTAAAGATGATTATATGGTGATAACCTTTTTAAGTATCCCATACCATCCCAAAATGCGAAAGTGAGTTTGTTTATTTGTAACGCTTTCACACCCTATCTACTGAACCGATCATCATGAAATTTTGCGTACACGTTGTCTGAAGTACGGAAAACCAAAAAAGTTCCGTTCTCCGTACTTCAGACAACGTGTATGCAAGATTTCATGATGAACAGTTAAGTAGATAGGGATATAGGTACCTTTCATCCTGGAGAAAAGAACTGTTCCCGAGAGATTTTTTTTTATTCGGATCGCTAACTGTTTGAACAACATACAAGTAAAATACACATACAAATCAGATCACACAAGTTGCCAGCCTACTTAGAGCGAACACAGCATGCACATTTGATATAGCTCTCAGTTGCTTAAATGGAAGATTACAAAAACATTAAATTTTAAATTACATTTAGTTTAAAATTAATATGCTAGTTAAGAATGTAAATAACTAGATTTTAAATTAAAGATTACATTGTTGTGAATAAATAGTTTTTAATCATATTGGCCGATGCACTAAAGATATCGATTTCATTACATATTTTATTATAATTTGCACTCATACGATTCAACGCCGAATGTTGGCGGTAATTAGTTCGACAGATGGGCAACGTAAAAGTGACTCTGTTGTGTAAGCGACTGCTTGGCCTAGGAACAGACAAAGTGACACTAACGCAAGCGGAACCGCTGTCGAAAGCTAGTATTTTAAAAAAACAAAAATAAAAGAATATTATTGCAAACTCTTTTCTTCTAGTTGTAATACTTCTATGTTCGAGACAGTTGTTGAAATGTCGTGATAATGGCAAGTCGTTGTGTCAGCGTGTAACGAGGACGCAAGGGAAGTCTGGTCAGCTGGTACTATACATATGTCGCAGGGAAAACTAACTCGAACCTAACTTCTTTTATTTTTAAATGGTTCTTTTTTTTAGGTTAGTTTTTATTTTAGGATTAGTTTTTGTTTTTATCTTAGTTATCGTTAATATTATGTTAGTTTAGTTCCTTATGTTCATAAATAAAATGTTTACCGCTTTGTAATGGGTTAAAAATATTATTATAGTAAGTAATATTTGTTCCAAAAATTGTGATACGCGGCTATCGTTAATTCTAAAGATATGTACCTACGCCAATCGATTTTAGCCCATGAAATATTAGAGATTCTAAAATTAGGACTAACAATTCATAGGCTAAACTATTATTTTGCAAAAATATTAATTAGGCTAAACAATAATTTTACATAACAAGTTTACACCAATAAAGTTCGACGAAGTGAAATTAGAATTAAACAATTTACGCTAAACAATGGGCACACTAACAAACATTTATCGATATTTTATTGAACTAGTCTGGGCTGTTGATCAAATCACTAATTTTGTTTAGGTTAATGATAAAATCGTGTCGCAGGTAATAAAACCAGGGAATTAATCAAATCCCTAAGCGATTTGATTAATTCCCTGGTTTTATTACCTGCGACACATACATACCTACATTTGTTTTAAAAGCAGCTTTTAATTTTAAATTAGTAAACGTATCACACTGATTCCTCTAGTTCGTGAAATTAGGGTGTAAATAACTAAAGTCTACAAATCACAAGCTTTTGTTGGGGAAAAAGTATTTTCGTATTATGTATGAAAATTTTAAAAGAATGCTGTAAGTTTAACCTCAAAAATTTTAGACCGAAATCCCTTGAACCAACTTTGTGCTACTGTTGCTAATACTACCGGTATGTCCATCAACACCAAAATTCATTTTCGATCGTAGTTTATATTTTTAAACACATTTTTAAAAATGACCATCATTATTTTTTTTGTGACGCACATTTGAAATTATGAATATTTTCTCCGACTCTTCTCTTTCACAAGCATTTTCATTGCAAGTTTTACAAAAAAACAATATTTCGTAGCAACATCAAATCAGCATCCTAAAAATTTTCTGCACAAATTATACTTAGAAAATACATACATACATACATACATATTATCACGCCTCTTTCCCATAGGGGTAGGCAGAAACTATGGACTTCCACTTGCTACGATCCTTACAAACCTCTTTCGCTTCATCTACATTCATTACTCTTTTCATACATGCTCGCCGGTTTCGGGTACTCCTTACATCTCCTTTTGCGAGAATGTTCGCAATTTGGTCGCGATAAGTTCGACGAGGCCGGCCCTGCCCGACTGTCCCAGCCACATCTGCTGAATATATACCTTTCGTTAGTCTCCTTTCATCCATCCTCTCAATATGTCCAAACCATCTCAACATACCTTTCTCAATTTTAGTCACTATATCGTCTTTCACTCCACACCGTTCCCTAACTACAGCATTTCTCAAACGATCCATCAAACTTACTCCACACATACTCCTTAGTGCTCGCATTTCAACAGCATTTATTCTACTTTCATCCTTTTTCTGCCATACCCAACTTTCACTACCATACATCAGAGTTGGCAGCAACACTCCATTATGAACAGCTAGACGTGCCTTATCAGATACTTTTCTGCTATTCATAAAGGAATGCAGCGCCCCATTCACTTGGTTGCCTGCAGCCACCCTTCTTTCTATATCATTCTCGTGCCTTCCATCTCTCGTAAACACACAACCTAAGTATACAAAATCTTTCACTTGTTCCACTCTTTCTCCATTTATGAAAACATTACATACCGTTGAACATTCACCCCTTTCAAAAACTATTAGTTTAGTTTTACTTACATTCACTTTCATTCCTTTCTTCTTTAACGCGTCATTGATAACTGTTACCATTTTCTGCAGCTCATCCTCAGACGACGCAAGAATTACTTGGTCATCCGCATACAGGAGGCATTTAATGAGTAACTCATTCATTCTAATACCATATTCACTATCTTTCAAATATTTTAAACAACTGTCCATGTATAGGTTAAACAGCCACGGCGAAGCTACACATCCTTGCCTAACGCCTTTATGGATGTTAAACGAGTCTGTGTAGTCCGCATTAATTCTAACGCAAGCGCTGGAATCCTTATAAAGGGATTTCAGCGCTCGTATCAGACTGCCTTTTAACCCATACATAGACAGCGTTGACCACAGTTCATTCCTCACCACTCTGTCATAGGCCTTTTCCAGATCCACGAAAACGCAATACACTTTTTGCCCCTTGGCCAAAAATTTCTCTAGTATGCATCGCATGGAAAAGACCTGGTCCGTACATCCCATACCCTTTCTGAATCCTGCTTGAACATCCCATATCTTACTCTCAGTTTCTTCCATAACTCTTTCAATCAACACCTTTGCATACAGTTTGCCGACCACGCTAAGAAGGCTAATGCCTCGGTAGTTTTTACACTCTTGCTGTGAGCCTTTCCCCTTATAAAGTGGCACGATAACCGCTTTGCACCAATCTGTGGGTACAATGCCCCTTTTAAAGCATAAGTTTTTAGTAAGTCAATTGAGTTGCCACAATGCCCTGTCCGGCCTTCAGCATTTCGACAGTAATTCTATCAGACCCACCACTCTTTCCAATCTTCATTCCCTTCAAACCTTTCACTACTTCTTCGATACTTATTTCATTATCAGTCTCTACGCTATCATTCTCTACGCTATCACTCTCTTGCATTCCATTGTCAGACACATTCATTCTTATTTCATCTTTTTCATATAAACTTTCAAAATACTCTCTCCATCTATTTAAAATACTCTTATCATCTTTCAATATATTCCCATTCTTGTCCCTGATCTTAGTAAGCTCAGAGGTTAGACCTTTCCCTCTAGCTCTTCTTATTGATTTCCAGAAATATTTAATATTACTTTTGAAATCCTGGGACAGCCTAACATCGAAATCATCCTGTTCTTGATCTTTCTTCATCTTTACGATTTCTTTCACACACACATTCAACTTTTTGTATACTTCCTTAGCCGCATTTACATCATCATCTGCTACCTTTTGCTTTCTCTGATCAGCTCGCATAGCCAACCAATCCTTCCATGCTTTTCTCTTTGCACTAACAACTTTCTGAACTTCTGCATCCCACCAGACATTCTTAATGGCATTATAGTTTCTTCTTTTCGTTTTTCCACATACTTCTGTTGCCGCACAAACAATTCCTTCCTTTAAGATATTCCACACTTCTTCTACTTCCTTTTCGTCATCTATTCCCTCAAATTTCTTAATTAACAATTTTTTGTATTCCTCTTTTGCGTTCTCCTCTTGTAAATTCTCTACTTTAATCCTTTCTAACCTATTGGCGGGTTTTATTTTGTGATGTCGCCATCTTTTAAATATGTTTTTGATCTTAGATATGACCAAATAATGGTCTGTATGTATACCCGCTCCACGGTATGACCTCGTATCAAATACATTCTTCCGCAGTCTTTCATCCACTATTACAAAATCAATCATACTCTTCATTCCATTCTCTTCTCTTGTATACATATGAATCTTTTTGTGACTAAACATAGTGTTCGTCACGCAAAGATTATATTCCATACAAATTTCTAACAAACTTTTTCCATTCTCATTCTCTCTTTCGTCGCCAAACGGACCCAACACCTTATCATAACCATGACGTTTGACTCCCACCCAGCTATTAAAATCTCCTAACATAACTATTTTTTCATTCTCCTTGCATCCACGTAATACATCCCTAACACTATCCCAAAATTCCTGTCGTTCTTCTTTGTTTCTTTTACTCGTTCCTTCCGTAGGCGCATATACTCCTAAAACAAACAATCGATTTAATCCTACTTTCATCTTCACCCAAACAAGCCTAGCGCTCACAAACTCGTACTCATTTACACATTCTGCCATTCTTTTTGAAAGGATAAGGCCAACTCCTTGACGACCTTGCGCGGTTTGCGGTACTCCAGCCCAATATGCAGTAAATGAACCACAGTCTGTGGTTTCGCATCCTTTCCGCTTTGTCTCATTCACACATAGAACATCAATCTTTCTTTCATTCATTACTTGACATACCTCGTCTAATTTATCATCCATCCCTCCTCTAACATTCAAAGTAGCAAAGCGACTCTCCGTAGCCCGCTTTTCGCCCCCACGGGAAACGAGACGTGATGAGTTGCGAACCGCATCGCCGCCATTTGGATTTTTTATTGTTTTAAAAATCATTGCGTTCCCACGAGTATAGGGGATAAACCGTCGCACCCGGCAGTGCCCCTTGTACCGGGTGAAGGCTAGCCTGGTTCTGGGGTCGCCCGATCCCAGGGCAAAATGGCTCGCTTGGTATTAGGCTCGCCCCTAATCATGCATCCCTCGGCACGGCAGACCTTGGATTGGCGGAGTAGGAAATAGGAAAATAATATATAATAGGATTGTAAATAAATATGGATAGGATTATTTGGATTTGGGAAAGGATGAGGGTAAAGGATGCTACCAACTTGGAAGATATAAGGAAGAGTCAGTAGCAGCTCGGGAAGCCGGGAATGCATACCCCGAATGCCACACACATATACTACCGGACAAGACAGTATAGGATGACACCCCTGACCTCTACTACTTAGAAAATGGCGCTTATTATTTAAAGAAAATGTAAAACCAAAGTATGAAAAACTAAATTTCATTACCATCACAAAATAAATACTTTGTATATCTGTTGACAAGAAATAAACTTCAGAAATGGCGCCATAAAATTTTATTTCACTCTGTAGCAAAAATACTGGCTGGAAAATACGAAATAAAGAGAATAAAATCAACCGCAGATCATTCAGAAGACGTCCCGCTGCGTTCAAACTTCGAATATCTCCGTTCGAAATTCAAAATACGTTCGGTACTTGTACGCAAGTGATGCGTGATCACGTTGCGAGTCAAGTGTATCTTGACTTGATAATTTGTCACAGGAAATAGAACTTTACTAAGTAAAAATAAGGTGTAAACTTGTCCCAGAAAGAAGGAAGTCCGTAAAATGACAGTAGCAGATTTTTTATACATGAGGTTGTTATCTAGCCAATACTTTGCTACAGGCTGTTCAAGTTTCTATTATAATGATTTTTTTTTGGTTAATTTGACTTAGTTTGTTCTTATCATAGAGGCTGCAATATTTTCACAAAAAGTCACGCTAGTTCACTTCAGTTATGAAAAACCTATGTCTTAAAGAATATAAATAAGCATAAGTAAAAAATTATCATTCAAACGCCAATTGGTGACTTGGTTGTCTGTATTTTAGAACATTTTATATGGACGCACATTCATTTCTGCTGCAACTATTATGTATGTTAAAAAGTAAAAAAAAAAATACATACTTTTTAATACTTATTGAAAGCACCCTGGAATCATCATCTTTACCAGTAGCCGAGAAGCTCCCACCGGGTAGCGATCTTCCTTTTGCAATTTGGAAGTCGCTAAGCAGACTCTGGCAGTGGATAGGACCACTCCAAGTCTTCCCTTGGATGTTGTAGAAGGTGGCTTAGGGAACACAAGCTAAACAAAGCTTACAAACATCAATGAAACTTCTCCAACCATCTGGCTAGCGTTGAGAGTGTAGGCCAAATCATTTGAGTGCTCTGACTAATATATGGCTCTAGTAGTACAGGAGAGGGCCATGCTTCTGCAGTGGAGACTTAAAGACCTGATGATGATTACATTACAACTCATTCATCTCGATCTTTTCAAACTGTATGACGACAAAAATAAGTCAAAAAAATACAAAAAAGCAATAAACGAGCATCCTGTATAGCCGGCGCGGGCACCCTGTAAGTAGATAGTGCGCCTTTTCTTTGCGCCACTTCGACTAACGATGTCATTCGCGTTGACGAGTTATTGAGACTTTCAAGAGACCTGCGCCGAGTGGGGAGGGGGGGATATCAGTATACTGGATATGGCAATAAAAAAAGATTAACCGTCTTATTAAAAACAAGGACTTACTTTGGTTTATACCGTTATCCGGCCAAAACCAATTGATAATGTCAGCTGAGAAAACGTCAAAGTGAAAATTGTTAGGAGTTTGTGGTGGGAAGTCAAGGGGTGCAGTTCGGGTCTACCTTGGACGATTTTGCAAACTGATTTTGGTGGACTTTATAAAATGAAATTGGTGTAGTTTGGTGTTATAAATGCTCGTACTCATGGAACAATTTGTGAAATAGTTAAAGTGGACTGTTATATGGACTCGTATAGACTTGTCACCATAACCTCCCGACCACGAGGCATGAAAGAACATACGCCATCTTTGATGCTACTTGTTACAACTTTACCGTACAACACCGATACTTAGTATCTCAATTTACTGGACATTGGCAGAATCACTGAAATATCGGTGGAAGCCATTTTATAAAACAGAAGAAGAAGAAAATTGTTATACTTACTTTGGTCGGATAGTGGTTTAAACCACAAAATTGTTCCTCGTTTTATAATGAAACGATGTGTATTCAATCCCAATCCCAACTATCCCATCACAACTAATAATGTGAAAGTGAGTTTGTATATTTTTTTTGTTGCCTCTTCACGTTTTATCTTCTTAAAATTTTGCATACACATGGGTTAGGGTACTTAGAAGGTTATTTTTCATCCCGGAAAACAGTACTCTTCCCGTGGGACTTGGCAATTTACGACTCAGGTAAAAGGCTAAATAAATAAATACGGACAAATGAGACAGATTGAGCTAGCCCCAAAGTAAGTTCGAGACTTGTATTATGGGATACTAACTCAACGATACTATATTTTATAATAGATACTTACATAGATAAACATCCAAGACGCAGGTCAATCTGAAAAAGATCTTTCCATCTTGACCTGACCGGGGATCGAACCCGGTACCATCCGTGTCAAAATTTCTATAGTATTAAAATATTTGGTTGCATCTCTTCCAGTGTCCACACATCCACGTCATACCTCAATACGGTATCTGACGATAATTATCTCGCCAGAAAGATTGAATGCTCTCGCGTTTTTGCAAGGAGGGACGATTGGTGGATTACGGAGCACCAGCTTACTTTGTTGCTGATAGATATATAAATATGATAGATATACTGATACTTAGAAAGACCTGATGATGATGATGACATAGATATATTAGTCGAGCTCCGTGGCGCAGCGGTCAACACGCTAGCCTGCGACACGGGGGTCCCGGGTTCGATCCCCGGTCAGGTCACTATGGAAAAAGATCTTTTTCATATTGACCTGGGTCTTGGATGTTTATCTATATAAGTATATATTATAAAATATAGTATCGTTGAGTTAGTATCCTGCGACACAAGTTCACAACTTACTGTGGGGCTAGCTCAATTTGTGTGATATGTCGCTATATATTTATTTATTTATTTATTTATTTATATTAAGAATAATCATCATCATCAGGTCTTTGTTGTCTCCACTGCAGCATCATGACCCTCTCTGTACTAGCAAAGCTATACATTAGCCAGTACAGTAAGATAATTAGGCCAACACTCTTCACGCTGGCCAAATGCTTTGGAGAGACCTATTTGATGTTTATAAGCTTTATTTAGCTTGTTTCCTAAGTCGCCTCCTACGACATCCACGGGAAGACTTGAAGTGGTTATTATCTACTCTGCCAGTAACCACACGGCGGAAAAATTGCTTGTATAAAATAAAATATTTGTTTGCATCTCTTCCAGTGTCCACACATCCACGTCATACCTCAATACGGTATCTGACGATAATTATCTCGCCAGAAAGATTGAATGCTCTCGCGTTTTTGCAAGGAGGGACGATTGGTGGATTACGGAGCACCAGCTTACTTTGTTGCTGATAGATATATTAATTACTATCTTTTACCCGCGGCTTGGCTCGCGTATGTTTTTGCCGAGTGTTTATCGCAAATCCCACGGGCCCAGTTCTTTTTTGGGACAAAAATATTTAAATTGGTCTGATTTAATTAATTATCAAGTCAATCGACAAAAAGATGTTATACCCTTCTTCTTCTTAGCGTGTCGACTCGGGCGAATTATATTTGTGTTGACCAGAACTTATAAATTAACCATTATTGTTTATTGTGACAAAAACGACCATAGCCTATTACATTTACATATGATACCATACACCCTTTTATATGGATGTTATACCCTTAGATTTTATAAAGCCTAGATAGACTCTATTGGCCTCAAAGCGTAGAAAAAACTAGTATCCAACCCATAGTCGGTCGCGCACACACACACTAGCTACCAATTTTACGGATTTTTAGGGCATAAATTGACAGGACGCGTGTGATAATACAAAGCTGTACACACAAGCATTGAGGCCAGTTTTTTAATTATTGAAGGCTTGACGGTGTCAATTAATCAATTTATCAATCAATGGTTTATTGCTTCCTAGAGAGTATATAGTCAAAAGTTATACCCTCTAATTTACCCCCGACATTCCCCTAAAAGGGGCAACTCAGACCGTCAATATGAACAAATTTACTTATTTGACCAATGCCGTGTGGTTCCCGGCGAGTAGAACAGGACCACTCCAAGTCTTCCCGTGGATGTCGTAAAATGCGACTTAGGAAACACAAGCTACATAGGCTTGTAAACATCAAACCTCTCCAACCCGTCTGGCCAGCGTGGAGAGTGTAGGCCAAATCTCTTACTGCTCTGGCTATATGTAGTAGTACACAGAGGGTCGTGCTCCTGCAGTGGAGACTAAAAAAGATCTGATGATGATGACCAATGCCGGGATCTCGAAAAAAAAGTTGACATTCCCTTTACTTACAAATTGGAAAATGACTAAAAAAAATTTTGCTTTATATTTTGTGAGTAATCATGAATGAAAAAGAACGAACAAGTACTCGATCTCAAAAACGAATATCGATTGCAGCCCACGAGGAAAACAGTTTGGGGATAATAAAAACTCAACCCAGCCATTAACAGATTTTAAACTACCAATGGTACGTGCTTTGAACTTTCAAGCCTTATATTGTGGGTAGTAATGAATGAAAACAGAATGAACAAATGACAAATTATATTTAAATATTGATTTATTTTAGAGGTACCTGCGTATTTTGAACGTAACACTACCGAGACTTCTGTAGATTGGAATGAAAGAAAAAAGAATTAACGAATGAGTGAATGAATGTACTCGATCGCAAAAACTAATATCGATTGCAGCCCACGAGGAAAACAGTTTGGAGATAATAAAAACTTATAATAAAACCAAGTCATAAAGATCTTAACTATCGATGGTACGCATTTTGAACTCTCAATAAACTGATTATAAACTATTAATGGCTTCTTAAACTTTCAAACCTTATATTATATTTCGTGTGTAAGAATGAATAAAAAAAACAAAATGAACGCATGAGTGAATGTATAAATACTTGATAGCAAAAACTGATATAAATTGGAACCAACTAGGAAACCGTTTTCAGAGAACATATGAAAAAAAATAAACCTAGTCATAAAAAGATTAAAAAATATCAGTGGTACCGGCATAATATTAAACTTAATACTTCCGAGACTTATATTTTGTAGGTTAGAATGAAAGAAAAAAAAATGAACGAATGAGTGAATGAATGTACTCGATCGCAAAAACTAATATCGATTGCAGCCCACGAGGAAAACAGTTTGGGGATAATAAAAACTAATAGAACCGAGCCATTAACAGATGTACGGAACGATTTCTGTTAAGTGTTATGCGGGGGTCAGATACACTTGCAATTACATGCGGGTTTGCTTGTTTGTGTACATATAAGTATATTTAGTTTGTATAACTATACAGCTTGTCTTCCACGCTGGTCTGGGAGTAAAGCAAAAACGTAGAATATACCACCTGCTTCTCTTGCCACGCAGATCGTAAAAGCCGATCGAGGGTGTGAGGAAGGATGCGGCTAGCAACCTATCACTATTTTGATTCTGTTCACCACGTATAAGCCTACCAACATGCTAAACGTGGCCTTAAGGTTTTACAGTCCTTGAATCTGTCTACTCCGCTAGGTAAAAATAAAAAAATATATTCGGTTTAGACGCCCGAACAATTAGAATGGGAAAGTAAAAAAAAAAAAGTTCTTAGAAATTGATCCCAAAGAAAAAGTTGTTCATATTGATGGGCTGAGTCACCCGTTATGGGAATGTCACTTAATTTTAGCGGAAAGTTAGGTTTAAACGCTGTTCGTGGCCTGAGACTATGATAATGTAAGTTTATGAATGGATGATGTTAAGAAATTCACAAAGATATCTCTTTTTTTATAATGTTTATTTTTTTCGGTATATTTCTTATTGTTATAAACGTTTTGTTTTTAATGACATCTGTTTTAAAGAGTCGCCTGGAAGTGCATGTCTCCATACAAACGGAAAAAGGGAATTGTGGCAATATTTGATAATTTTGGAGTATAATTAAGCATTTAATCAATTAATCTCATTATAATCTACGTACGTTCCTATACAGCTTGGTTAAAATACCAATGGTTTGAGAATTACAAGCTTTTTCAAATTTGTTTGGAAATTTTAAGAGGCGTATAATTCTCAAAATATTAATAATTTAACCAACTGTATTGGAACGTACGTAGATTATAATGAGATTAATTGATTAAATGCTTAATTTTACTCCAAAATTATCAAATATTGCCACAATTCCCTTTTTCCGTTTGTATGGAGACATGCGCGTCCAGGCGAACCTTAAGTTTACTTATTATAAACATAGGCTCTAGTATAACAAGCGGATTCACTTTCGCATTCGCAAAAACTGTGCATACATATAGACATAATATCACGTCTTTTTCTCTTGCGGGGTAGACAGAGCCTAGGTCTGTAAAACCTTGAGGCCACTGTTTACGGAAAAACTGTTCTATTTTATAGTTATCGCAAATGTATTGAAAAAGGGTGCGTATTGTTTGATATAATAACAAATTATATATTTTCATTTCAATAAAGTTCAAAAGATATAATATTTACTTGATATAATTATTACTGTCTATATTCTTAAAAGCTATAATATTCATAAAATTTTCAATTCGAAAACCATAAACTCATTTATTATAACGTTTATGAACACTAAACATCACCTGCCATACAACTCGTTCAGTATACATGCCATAAAATATATCAATCAAAACGAATACTATTTAAAATATATATCAATTAAAATCTAAATCAATCAAATTGATTATGAGAAGCGAGAGAACCTTAGGTGCGATAGTGACTGGTTTGGATACGCAACTTGGTAACAAAAGGTAGGTTAGGTTATGGTTAGACATAGACCACCATATGAGCGAGCGAGCGAAGCGAGCGAGCGACGACTGAGTGCGAAAGCGACTGGTTTGGATACGCAACTTGGTAACAGAAGGTAGGTTAGGTTATGGTTACACATAGACCACCATATGAGCGAGCGAGCGAAGCGAGCGAGCGACGACTGAGTGCAAAAGCAGTTGCTTTTGCACTCAGTCGTCGCTCGCTCGCTTCGGTCGCGTATCCAAACCAGTTGGTTTGGATACGCGACCTGGTAACAGAAGGTAGGTTAGGTTATGGTTACACATAGACCACCATATGAGCGAGCGAGCGAAGCGAGCGAGCGACGACTGGGTGCGAAAGCGACTTAGTCACAGAACGTAGATTAGGATCTTCTATCACATTATTTGTATAACCAATTATTATTATACTTAATAATAAGTATATATTACGTTTATTATACGTAACAACAAATCGATTTGTTAAATTTTATAACAATAAAACGGTATATGAAAGGTTTGTTATGTTGATAATTGTTATAACAAAAGATTTTATTTTTTCAAAATTATTTCTTTCGATTTTTATCTTGATTGATAATTATACTGACCAAAATTATATATTTCGTTGGTATTAATCTTAAAACATATATATTTTGTGTTTATATGTTATATTACTTACCCATTGAAAAACGTTGTATGATGCGCGTACTCAGTAAGTTCGCAATTATAGTCATTAGTTTATATGAGTATAAGCACTTGGCTTTGTCTCCTGCCTATAAATGCCTCGACTATAATTTCTTATTAAATGTGCTTGCATCGTTATGTACTATACATTAGCATAAGCCTGTGACGATGTCTGTGATAAAAACTATGGTTCTAATCTTAATTCTATCGAAATCTACTCATTAATTTGTATTTCTACGAGTATGTAACAAACTTTCGAAAGGTGAAATGTTTCCTATACTTAATAATTTAAAGGATTTAAAACGTAACCCCAAAAACATAAACAACGCATCGATTAAACACTCAAATCGAGTCACTCGACTATGAAATCGACGGAATGTTTCGAATAGTCGATTAATTCGCTTCCGGTATACAGGTTGTTCAAACGAGAGGCCATTACCTACGTCGGTGGCACGAATTAATGATGATTTTATTCCGCACCCTGTATATACGGTGCCATTTTGAAAGTTTATTGTTTATTGGCGATGATGTTTCTGTTTTTGGTCAATTTAGGCGTTATTTATCGTAGTTTTTACTAAGAAAAGAAAAAACGTAGAATGAACCAGCTGCTTCTCTTCCCGGACAAATCGTAAACGCCGATCGAGGGAATGGGCGTAAGGAATCATGCCAATAGGCGATGCGGCTAGCAACCCATCACTATTTTTATTTCGTTCTCCTTCTACAAGCCCACCAACATGCTAAACGTGGCCTTTAGGTTTTATAGCCTACCTGGGCTCTGTCTACCCCGCAAGGGAAAAAGACGTGATAGTATGTATGTATTTATTGTAAACATGAATTGACAGTACTTCATTAACTTAAATAATTAAAATGGGGATTTATTACAGCATCCCTGGTGTTGCAGTTGTCCATGGGCAGAAGAAAACAAAAAACTAAAAAAAATATATATACCTATAGTTTCAAACAATGATTTTCATTCATTTTTCATAACACAAACAAATCCTTGTTAACAAACTCCCTCAGTGAAGTGATCACTTGCCATCAAGTGACCCGCTTGTTTGTGCCGTCCTATGTCGCAAAAAAATCCTAATCCTAACTAATATTATAAATGCGAAAGTGAGTTTGTTTGTTTGTTACGCTTTCACGCCGTATCTACTGAACCGATCATCATGAAATTTTGCATACACATAGGTTAGGGCACTAAAAAGGACATAGGCTATATATCACGCGGATGAAGCCGCGGGTAACAGCTAGTTTACTATATATTTTAAAGTGATAATGATGTATCCTAATTTGGAATAAGGTAATATTTCATAGTGTGTTAAAAAAATATTAAAATTAAATGGCTTTGTAACTATTTATCGTTTGATTTAATCAAGGAAACCGTAGGTTGTCATTTTAATTCCAATCCTAACTAATATTATAAATGCGAAAGTGAGTTTGTTTGTTTATTTGTTTGTTTGTTACGCTTTCACGTCGTATCTACTGAACCTATCATCGTGAAATTTTGCATACACATAGGTAAGGGTATTGAGAAAGACATAGGCTTTATATCACGCGAGCAAGGCCGCGGGTCACAGCTAGTAAATTTATATTTTAGATGTTGTTTTATTTCATGGATATATAATTTTGAAGTTTCTATAAAAATTATAATTATTTACGTACAGAGATCCAAATTACAAGACAAAAACAAACAATTTATTACCATTATTAACATTCTCCATAGCTATCTACAGAGCTAATAGACAACAGGACAAACAGGGACATCCCCAAATGACAGGAATCAATAACGCTGACATTATGCTAGATTTATTAGCGGCTCTTATTAGGAGCCGGACTCGCTAGGAATGTAGAGTTAAGAAGGAATAGACAGAGCTTAGACTGCAAAAATTGTAGACAAATCTGAAATGTACGATAATTATTTTGAGTTAAAAAAATATGATAAGTATTCAAAAAATAATTTTGAATTTAAACATTCCTTAGTGAATTATGTTGAAAAAAATATTTAAAGAAAGGCAAGTATGTTGCCCTGCCTTTCGCAGTTATTTAAAACATCCACTATTTTTTCCTCTGCGTGATTTCTCTATTTTTTATTTACAGTAGAACTGTTTTATCTACCAAAAATGAGAGGACTGACGGCTTAATGTAGCTAAATTCAATGTTAGTTTTGCATTATTAAATCCAAGCTAAGCTTAGTAGAAGATTCATTTTTTCGCTTTAGTTTTTAAAACGTACCTAACCATTTTTTGGCCCTTTATTATGGAATTTCAATAAACCTTTTTCTCGTAGGAAGACACGGAGTTATTGAAAAATCAACAAACATACAAGATACTCTTCTTGCCAGTCTGTAAAAATAAGAAGGGTAAATCTCGATTGCTTTTCCATTAAGAACTCTTAATCCAAACTTCGTAAGCCTGTGTAAACTGGCTCGAATATTTCAATAATATATATAAATATTTCTTTTTTTTTTAAAGATTCAATATAAATTAGACAAAGGACATAACATGCGCTTTTAAATTTGTGGACGACTCTGTGAAATTGGTAACTCTACTCTATCCAATATACAAAAGTCTGCAGGAATGCGACAAAGTATTGGTGTATAAAAACCAAATGCTGGCGACCACTCGCCGCCTTCTCCACGTTTAATATACTCCCATGTACAGATAAGCCCAAATGCAGTTTATCGAATTAAGTTTTTAAAAATAATATCCTAAAATTAGGTTTATACCTAATTTTAGGATATTATTTTTAAAAACTTAATTCGTTGCATTTTTGTGTAAGTAAATTTACCCTATTTGAATATGCTAGGGTATTTTTTTTCAAACGCATTTTTTTTTTAAATAAATCTATTATTGTTTTCCTATGTTTTCGCGATTGTTACACATTTAAATAAAACTAATTTATTTTATTTAAATGTGTGTTGCTATTACGTTAATGATATACAATTAATTTAATTTAAAATATCAGCTTTCATATCGAACGCAAATTATCTCACTTCGTAGCCTTGGTATTCAAATTATTTTTTTAAATATTCAGCATAAAAACTATTAAATTAAACAGTTTATCTGACTTTTTAACATATTTTGTTCCCTTTATTGTCTACTAGCTGTTACCCGCGGCTTCGCCCGCGTAATATATAGCCTATGTCCTTCTCGGTACCCTAACCTATGTGTATTCAAAATTTCATGATGATCGGTTCAGTAGATACGGCGTGAAAGCGTAACAAACAAACAAACAAATAAACAAACAAACTCACTTTCGCATTACGCACATAGTTGGGATTTAAGTAATTGTCAATTAAAATACTAACATATGCATACATTCATATTATCACGTCTTTATCCCTTGCGGGGTAGACACAGACCAAAGTCATTAACCCAAAGGCGTCAAAAAGGTGGAAAACGGAATCAAAATAGTGATTGTTTACTAGTCACGTACCTTACTAACGTGATTCCTTAGATTTTCACCCAATTTACGGCCGTCTTTTACGGTCTGCGCGGGAAGAAAAGCATGCTGGTATGTTCTATGTTTCCCTTTTCTCTCAAACCAGCATAGAAATAAACCCAATCAAAATGACAGTGTAAGTATAACAAGATTTTCTTAGATTATAAATATTTATAAATTACATGTGTTCAGGGTGTGAGGAATCATGTCAGTAGGCGATGCGGCTAGCAACCCATCACTATTATGATTCCGTTCTTTACCTACAAGCCTGCCAACATGCAAAATGTAGCCTTTAGGTTTTATAGACCTGGGCTCTGTCTTACCGTCAAGAGAAAAAGATGTGATAGTTAAATGGATGATGAATGAATGAGTCAAAATATTTTCAAATTTTACAACACTTCTCTGCTCGACTGCCCCGAACATATGTCACCGCGCGCGGCGGTACAATAAATAAATAGCGCAAATTCCGAAGTGACCAGACCGCCCAATAAAAGCTGCCCAGCAGATAAATATCCGCCCTAAGACTACCGGCTGGGAATTTGATAGTTTAGTTGGGTATTTGTTTATTTATTTTGGGACTATATACTTTATTATTATTAATACAGAAAATTAAAATTATTACACTATTTACATATTTACATAAAAAAAAGAAACCGAAAACACAATAAATTTAGAATAATTCCTGCCCGTTTGGCACGGTGGCAAGAACACTGGCTGCGTTCCACCGTTGGATAGCTATGCTAATCCGTTGGGCGAAAAAGCAGCCAGCCCTCTTATCACCGGAAGCTGATATAAGCCTATACATGGCGAAATTTTGATCGTTCTGGACCCTGAAAGGGGTGATTCAGCCCGACGATATGAACCATTTTTCCTATGTTTATTTTTATTATGTGTGTGTTTTTATTATTGTGTTCAGCCGCCCGGGCAATTTGTATAGGAATGTCGAAATTTTTTTTCGAGTTTACAGCATTTGTCTCATAAAAAAAGTTGTTTATATTGACAGGCTGAATCACCCCTTTAATGGTCCGGAACGATCAAAATTTCGCCATGTATTTTGGGATGATTATGTTATTTATGCAGGTAGTTTTGATCGAAATATTAATAGTTGGTTGGAACAACTAATAATTAGTTCCTTACCAATATAAATATCGTCCCTAAAAGACTACTTGATGGCTATTTGATAGTTTAGTTGGGTATTTGTTTATTTATTTTGGGATGATTATGTTATTTATGCAGGTAGTTTTGATCACAATATATTTTTTGTTAGGAACACCTAAAAATTAGGTTCTTACAAATATAAATACCCGCCTGGCCAGTGTGGAGAGTGTAGGCCAAATTCTCTGACTACTCAGGCTAGTATATAGCTCTGGTAGTACTGAGAGGGTCGTGCTCCTGCAGGGGAGACTGGAAGGACCTGATGATGAAATATAAATATCGTTCCTAAGCATCTGATAGTTTAGTTGCGTATTTGTTTATTTATTTTAGGACTATATACTTTATTATTATTAATACAGAAAATTAAATTTATTACACTATTTAACTATTTACATAAAAAAAAGAAACCGAAAACACAATAAATTTAGAATAATTCCTGCCCGTTTGGCATGGTGGCAAGAACGCTGGCTGCGTTCCCCCGTTGGATAGCTATGCTAATCCGTTGGGCGAAAAAGCAGCCAGCCCTCTTATCACCGGAAGCTGATATAAGCCTATACATGGCGAAATTTTGATCGTTCTGGACCCTGAAAGGGGTGATTCAGCTCGACGATATGAACCATTTTTCCTATGTGTTTATTTTTATTATGTGTGTGTTTTTATTATTGTGTTCAGCCGCCCGGGCAATTTGTATAGGAATGTCGAAATTTTTTTCGAGTTTACAGCATTTGTCCCATAGAAAAAGTTGTTTATATTGACAGGCTGAATCACCCCTTTAATGGTCCGGAACGATCAAAATTTCGCCATGTATTTTGGGATGATTATGTTATTTATGCAGGTAGTTTTATTAATAGTTGGTTGGAACAACTAATAATTAGTTCCTTACCAATATAAATATCGTCCCTAAAAGACTACTTGATGGCTATTTGATAGTTTAGTTGGGCATTTGATTATTTATTTTGGGGTGATTATGTTATTTATGCTGGTAGTTTTGATCACAATATATTTTGGTAGGAACACATAATAATTAGTTCCTTACAAATATACATATCGTCCCTAAGAATACTGGCTGGGAATTTGATAGTTTAGTCGGGTATTTTTTTATTAAGTTTGGGGTAAATAAGTTATTTGTACTGGTAGTTTTGATAAAAATATTTATATTTTTGTGTGTATATAATCATAAGTTCCTGGCAAATATAAATATTTTGAACCAGTGTATGGGTGTTTAAAGTGCATAAATTGAATTTACCATCATGCTATGCTCGTCTGCTTTTTTATGAGACAAAATTATGAATTATCTACTCGAACAATAAAGAATACTTAGTATTTTAAAATTAAAATCAGAAGAAGCTCCGTATTATCAACCGATGTCATCCCACGTGCATTACATGAACGCCGCGAGCGATACTAAGTACAGTCCGCTGCATCAAGAGAATCCCATTCTATGAATTTATTATTAGGTGGTATTTTTTAACGAATTTTTAGGGAAAAGTTTTGGTGTAAAGAGAATCAATCGTTATGCTTTGATTTTTTTTTCGTTTACATTATTTGTTATATATTTATTCTTCTTTCTATAACGGAAGCGCAAGCTCTTTTTATATTATTTTCATTAATATTAATTATATTCAAATCAGCGAAAAAATGATTCTTAGTTTAATTAATATTGTAGGTACTTGATTCTATTCAATGGCTTTTAATAATATATTTTGTAAGATTATATTTTGTAACAGCTGCCCACTTATTTGTATATTAGTTGTCGTAGAGTCACGCTACCGGCGAAATTCACTTTTCTAGTAGCATGAGTGGGCCGGCACGTCCGGGGAAGTACCACACTCTTATAGAAAACTAACGTTTTAGTAGTAACTTTACGCTGATATACTTAGTTCGGTGAGTGAGAGAGTCGGAGGCCCATTTTTTCTACCCTCTGGAAGGGAAAAATAAAAGGCTCGCAACGCTATGGTCCCCCCATCCATTTGTCCATGGGCAGCGTCGATCATTTACCATCAGGTAACCCGCTTGCTGGTTTGGGTCCTTCCGGTGGTTTACCGTCCTACGCCATAAAAAAATGTCAAAGAATAATTCTTTGACATATAAGTAGGCAACAAATACAATACACAAAAAACGCATGAAATTTTAACACTCTTTATTACACACTTTTTCTATTAAAGCACTTATACCCAACTGACTGTACTTAACTATGCTATTCAACTCATACATTGTAAAAACTTTAATGTGTATTACTATATTTCTTTTTCTTCTTTAATGCATATTTCTTTGAAAAACCATCCTTTAATGCGTCTCAGTGTACTTTAAGGCCGACTACGGCCACAATGCAAACAAAAGAACGACCCGCGGCCACGAATCTTAATCTTAGCATTCATTACACAACCTGAATTTATTCCAGGTAGCTGCTATATTAGCTAGCCTAGATTAATAAAGTATTTACTTGCAACTTAATGAAACTTATATAGCTTACTTTGTAAGCTTTGGTAGCTAAAGCTTAGGTAAATAGGTCATGGAATGATGAGAAATCATAGACGTAGTTTTTTTCAGCCAGTGTAAAATATTACATAACAAATTCCAATGAAAAACTTTTTGCTTTTTAGGGTATCGTTATAAGATAACAAGGAACCCTAAACCTTTATAAGATTACTCCTTTATCAGGAATGCGTGGACATATTAGATCGAAATTTACAAAATATATTTAATTATGTAGTCTGTTGAATTGCAATCAAAAGACGTGGCCTTTAAACTCGCAAGTATTGCGAAAATTCCGATTGTATATTTTTAACTATAAATGTAATAACCGGGACTAAACGCGATGACTACGAAATGCCTATCGCGTTTAGTCCCGGTTATTACATTTATAGTTATAATGCAACGCGAAAGTTTAAAATCTTGTATATTTTTACTTTTTAGGCTATCGTCGAAAAATAAAAGGAATTCAAAAAGGATCACTCATTTGTCAGAAACGCGTAGACATATAAGATCGAAATTTACATTGCATATTTTTTTTTTCATATGTGTAAGTGGCCAACCCTGGTGTCAGATTTTTCAAGCTGCCTTAAGGCATCTGACATAGCTTAACGTCTGCCATCAACAATGACAGCCGCGACCAACGGCTTAACGTGCCTTCCGAAGCACGGAGGAGCTCGAGATATTTTTATGCCACTTGCGGTCACCCATCCAAGTAGGGACTGCACCAGGGGTTGCTTAATATTCGTAAGCGCTAATAATGTTCACATCCATAGGACCATCGGGCTCCTCGCATATTTAAATTTGCAGTTTCTTGTGTTCGTGAAAAAAATAATCAAATTCAACGCAATTAAAGGATATGTTTTTTTTTTTTTTTATTTCAGAGGACGGCAAACGAGCAAGCGGGTCACCTGATGGTAAGTGATCACCGCTGCGCATGGACTAATGTAACACCAGGGGTATGACAAGAGCGTTGCCGGTCTTTTGTTTTCCCTCCCCAGAGGGGAGGGGGGATGGGCCTCCGGCTCTCTCACTCACCTAACGAAGCATAGAAGCTGTAAAACTACTACTCAAACGTCGATTTTCTGTATGTCCCTTTAATGTCGCAAATATTGCGAATCAGCCCAAAATTGCAGGAGAATTGAAACTTATGGGGTACTTTCTGTTGATCTACAACAATTAAATATATATACAAGTATGACGCAAGGTAAAAAAGCACAAGTTAAGGAAAAAAATTCGAAAACTGTTATTTTTTAAACTACTAAAGAATTGTGATTCCTACTCGCATTTGGCTGGATTTTTTTCTTGTATAGCTACCAGTGCTATCTGATTTTTCAAGATAAAAGCTCTCGGGAAACAAGAAATAGCTCTTAGATTATGAGAAACAGTCATTAAGAGAAATAGTGATTACCGCTGATTCTCATAATTCTCACTGATTCTGATAATACTAAACAGGATTTCAAAAATACTTCAGGTTATTTACTAAGGCTTATATGATTTACATTCTTGAATTTCTTTCTATTTGTAAAGTATTAGGAATAAAATGATTGGCGTCGCTACTGTGCCTAGATGGTAAATAAGTCAAAAAAACATGGCGGAACGATTTGAACAGGAGGCTACAATGAAACAGACACTGTTGCATACATACGAGTATATACATACATACGCAAAAATCATTAACCTCGTTCTGCGTGGATCAGTCGGGTAAAAACTTGTCCTATTAATTAATAGCTGCCGAATATTTCCACCCTCTGTTTGTTTGCCTGTATTTCTGAATTCAAACATTGTTCTTCTTCCTCAACATCTCCCCAGATTATGGGAAAATGCACACATAATACTAAAACCATACAAAATGACATTAAAATATTTATGGCTATCATACGACCATCCCCACATTAATGACAGTTTTAATCTAAATTGGATGAGCCTTCAATACCGTCATTACGGTGTTTCGTTTATTCTCTTTGGATCCCACTATTTGATACAATGTTAAGGTGATGTGTTTTTCTTTTAAAACATATCGTTCAAAAATATGTAACACATACTTATATTTTTGATATAACTTTATAACACATTTTATGTTAAGATACTCAATTTTAAATTCAGTAACTGTCCTCGACCCAATTTAAAACGAGAAGTATATAATAGCTACGTATTGATATGTTGTATTGAATTTTAAATAAAAACAAGATATATTGTTTTATTGTACTGAATTCAAAATGAGAAGTAATTATTGTGTAAAAAAATGATCTCATTATTTGAAAGAAGAAAAACGTTCGCATTTATTTAGTTTTTATCTTGAAAATATGTAAATTTAAACGTAAAGTGATACTGAAGATGGATTATAATATTTAGTACAGTTATTGTTTTAACCAACTTTTGTTAGTTTCGCCTTTTTTCAATTATGAATTGATTTATAGTGTACCTGTATTGAAATACTTTGGTTTTAACTAAGTACTCTACGAAAATGGAATAGAATAAAACTATTTGTTCCCAATTGGTATACAATGTGTTTGGTAATATACGAACAACTTTTGATATGTGACCAAGCCGGAAATGAAAAAAAGCAATTGACCTGCTATGACTTTTCTCCATTTCTTACTAAGACACTGATCAAAATTTGTTCGTATCAAGTTGCAAACGTAAATTTAAATTATCGGACACCTGATACGAAACACGTTGTATAACGACATATACAAATTGGGTCTACAATTAGGGGTCCAAAAGGAATAAAGTGTTGCTCGGCGCGTTATGGCGTTATAAAAATAATATATTATTTTATGATCATATCTCGTAATTATTATGTCAGGAGTTAGGGCACTTACACTTTGATTAGTATTGGTTGGCGTCTTCGAGCAACACGGAAGGGAGTAGCCATACGCTGCATTCCCCTCTGTCAAGGTACAAGCCAAAATTAGGCATATGCATGTCTATGTGTTAGTTGTGTGACTCATCTGTACACAAATTATTTTTTCTTTTTTATGTCATTTTTTGTGACAATGTCATAATTACTATCAAGTGACAGTTTAAGTTTTGTATGTAGGTGTGCGGAACTAAACTTGTGTGCACATTTCCCCCCGCAAAAAACGCCAGAAAAATTGTCATAGTAAATTGTCGCTTTGCCCACTCCCTCCGTCCGGTACGGAGGCCGTGTTGCTCGAAGGTTGGCGTAGATAAAAGTGGAGAGAAAATGTGATGTGTTTCAAGAACAAATTTCAGAAAAAATATCAATAAATGGGCATTTAGGATATTGTTTGAACACCTAGGGATTACTTCTAAAAATATTTATTATTAATATAGTTTTAATGAGGAATTCATACTTGATTTCCGATAAATTATTATTTATTTGAGCCATCATTATTCTACTGCTGGGCCTTTGTTCACGCTTGATTTTCGATAAATATATTGTATAATTCGTAAAAAAACATGAATACAATAGACAGTGCGTTAAAATTGTGGTCAGTTCGGTGACTCTTTAAAACAGCTGTATGTCGAAAACAAATTGGTACGTAAATGACTTGATTTTACTTACTCACAATCATATAACAATGACTACCTCGGTGGCAAATTGGTTAACACGTCAGCCTGCGAACCAAGAGGTCCAGGTTCGATCCCCAGCCAGGTCATGAATAAAAACGTTTTTAAAGATTGGCCAGGGCCTTGGATTTTTATCTGTATGTATGTTAGTATATTTAATAATATATTGTATTTTTGAGTAAGTGTACGACACTATTTCATAACTTACTGTAGGGCTAGATCAATATATGCAATTTATTTTCACATTTTCAACAACAATTTTAGAGAGTAGAAAAATTATATAAAAATAACTGTCAATTACATAAAGTTCCTAAAATAATTAAAAAGTTAACATAAGATTTTATCTGAAATAGAAATATTTTTTCTTTACACATAAGAATTAAGTGCCTATCCAATTATTTCCCGAACTTTTTTCTCTTGTACACGCTCTTTATTTTCTTCCCCACCAATATCATATCTACATCTACCATTAAAACTTTCCAAACTTCAATTATCTTCTAAAAACATAGCCGCGAGACGCAATCAATAAAATTACAACCGAGACATCCAAGACAAAAAAAGCGGAGGTGATCCCTTGGAAAATTAAAAAGCCCTCGGGCTCCTCGTGGTTCGTTCATTACGGCCGGCGATTGCAACTCAGGTGTATGAAAAAATAGAATGTTTTTCTTGAGTATTTATTTTGTATTACGTTTGGTTGTGTGGTTTAATGTGGAGGATTTTTGCTTGGGAGGTAGGTAATGAGAGTGCTTTGATTTTGAAGAAAAATTAAATGTGGATATAATATTTTGTGGCCTTAGTGTTCCCGGCAGAGTAGAATAGGACCACTCCAAGTCTTTCTGTGGATGACGTAGAAGGCGACCTAGGAAATATAAGGTAAACAAAGCTTAATTACGTTAGACAAACCTCCAACTTGTCTGGAACGTCAGCGTGGAAAGGCCAAATCCTCTGACTGCTCTGGCTAATGTATGGCTCTGGAAATAAAGATAGATTTATGCTCCTGCAGTGGAGGCTAACCAAGACCAGATGATGATGATATTTTGTTGTAACAAAATGAGAAAATAATTATTAACGCGCATAATCAGTCTATGATATTTAACATTTTTCTGCAGGGCAAAAACTTTGAAAGACAAAAAGAAAAAAATTACCGGCCATACAAAATGATTTATGAGCTAATCGAGATTTTGAAGAACTAAAAAGTTTAAGTTCGCTAGCTGATGGCGTTGATTTGTTTTTCGAATGTGTAAGTGGCCAACACTGGTGTCAGATTTTTCAAGCTGCCTAAAGGCATCTGACATAGCTTAACGACTGCCATCAACGATGACAGCCGGGACCAACGGCTTAACGTGCCTTCCGAAGCACGGAGGAGCTCGAGATATTTCATGCCACTTGCGGTCACCCATCCAAGGGTTGCTTAACATACGTAAGCGCTCATAGAGCTTACACCCACTGGACCATTAAAGGCAGATGTCGATGTCATGGATAACAAAATTTTAAAGTGGCTTATGGAGTTTTTGGTGGGAAGTCAAGGGGTTCAGTTGTCGTTTGCCTTATACAATTTTGCAAATTGATTTAAGTGGACTTTATAATATGAAATTGGTGTAGTTTGATGTTATAAATGCTCGTGATCGAGAACAATTTGTGAAATAGTTAAAGTAGACTGTTAAATGGACTCGTATAGATTTGTCGCCAAAATCTCCCACGAAGCTGCCAAAGAACATACGCCATTTTTGATGTCACATACCGTACAACACCGATACTTAGTATCTCATTATGCTGGACATTGGCAGAATCACTGAAATCTCGGTGGAAGCCATAATTAAAAAGAAGAAAGAAAGAAAGTGGCTTATTGTTGTTTGTGGTGGGAAGTCGCACTTGGAGTTCGCCTTAGACAATTTTGCAAATTAATTTATGTGGACTTTATAATATGAAATTGGTGTAGTATGGTGTTATAAAGTCTCGTTTTCATAAATAATTTGTGAAATAGTTAAAGAAGACTGTTATTTGGGCTCGTGTACATTTGCCACAGAAGCTCTCACGAGGTTATCGAAGAAGAAGAAACTATACCATACAACACCAATCGAAGTATCTCATTAAACTGGACATTGGCAAAATCACTGAAATCTCGGTGGAAGCTATAATATAAAAGAAATAGACACATTATTTTTCGAATTTGGTCTGAGTAGGTACTTATTTGACACTCGACCTACATCAACCCCATCTAGTGAGAAAAATAGTAATTTTTTTTTAAATGTCACATATTAATAATTCTCTCATTATTTTTGTGTTTCGGCTAGATAATTATGAATTGACACGAAACATAGCCCCTACAATTCGGAATCTCTATACCGTAACTAGGGGATAAACATCCCATGTTTATTGCAGTACAGTCGCACGCAACTGATCAATAAATACATGTCCGCAAATTGTCTGCGGTACAGTCGGACGCATTTTCTTTTACGATCGCCCGCTGTTTACGTGCTCAACAAAGATACGCCCGATAGCAAGGAGTTACGTTTGTATTGATTAGATCCGCTTGGATGTGCCATTTGCTTTCGGAGCATAAGTCATGGATTTTTTTTAAAACACTTTGGAGACAAGACGAACAAAGCTTATAATCAAAGAGACCTCTCCAACCCGTCTGGCCAATATATGGCTCAGGTAGTACAGAGAAGGTCGTTGTCCTGTAGTGAAGACTAAAAACCTGACGAAAATGATGATGAATATTTCAAATATTGAAAGATACGCCTGATAGCGCGAAGCTAAGTTGGTATTAATTAGATTCGTTTGGATGTGCCATTTGCTTTGGGAGAATATGTCACGGTTTAAATTCAAATACATATGGTACGAAGATTATTTAAGTCTGATAATAAATTATTTTACAAAACTACGTATTTTAAAATCCTTTTGAATCCATTTCATTGTTAGATGTGTCTTTTATGATACGTAATTGACAGCAGAAGTAATTTTCGGGTCCAAATAACAATTTTGTTACCAAACAAATATTACAATCTTTTTTCTCTTTTTCAGCCCTTATTAACCACTGTTCGGTATAGGCCTCCTCATTGACACGCTATTCCTTCCTGTCGTGGGCTCTTTGCATCCAATTTTTACTACATGCTTTGGCTATGTCGTCAACCCATCTCGCTGGTGGACGCCCAACACTTCTACGCCCAATTCTCGGCCTTCACTCTAACACCTTTCTACTCCACCTTCCATTGGATCTTTGGCTAACGTGGCCTGCCCACCTCCATTTCCTTTCTACAATCACACGCGCTATGTCGGATAACTCGGTGCGCCTGCTAATTTCAGTATTCCGTATTGTCACACAAAGAAATTCCGAGCAGGACTCTCTCCATCTTCCTTTGTGTGATCTGGATCTTGTGGATGAGATCTTCCGTGAGTGTCCACTTGTCCAGTATAGTAGAATATTACAATATTTCATCTAATTTAATATTCATAAATCGGTAATTTTGCATAAAGAAAAAATAATGCAATTTCGACGAGTTGGTTCAGACCAGCTCGTTGAAACTGCATTATTTTTTCTGATGAGATGATGATGGAGTTCTTTTTGAATGCTGAATGGCTTAGTTACCAAATATTAAAATGTTTAATAAGCCTACGATAAAAGCCTATTCCTAAAATTCATTTTTTGACTCAGCTTGATATTGTCTTACTTTTCCTGAGCGAAACTGTGATTATTATATAATTCTATTATAGGAATTTGTTAACATACAATAAGTTACATATATTACAAATTCAAGAGGTTGATGAAATTTTACATAAAACCCTATCCAAAGGTTTCTAACTCAATGGCACCAAAGCTAATAGCGATCGCCTAATAGCAGGCAGGCTAGTTGTAGCCTCGTAAAGACATCCGACCGTTTATTGGACCTATACCCGACCAACGGCTACTGGGGATAAGGACGTTCGATTCGATCCTTTGGTTTCAGTATCGATACAAAATTTTTATCGATACACCAAAGAAAATATTGATAATTGTTATTGCAAAGACATCCGACCGTTTATTGGGCCTATACCCGACCAACGGCTACTGGGGATAAGGACGTTCGATTCTATCCTCAGACTTTAGTATCGATACTAAATTTTTATCGATACACCAAAGAAAATATTGGTAATTGTTATGGCAAAGACATCCGACCGTTTATTGGACCTATATCCGACCAACAGCTACTGGGGATAAGGACGTTCGATTCTATCCTCTGATTTCAGTATTGATACTAAATTTGTATAGATACACCAAAGAAAATATTGATAATTATTATGGCAAAGACATCCGACTGTTTATTGGGCCTATACCCGACCAACGGCTACTGGGGATAAGGACGTTCGATTCTATCCTCTGATTTCAGTATCGATACTAAATTTTCATCGATACACCAAAGAAAACATTGATAATTGTCATAGCAAAGACATGCGGCCGTTTATTGCACCTATTACACGACCAACACAAGTATCTGGCATTATAATGGCCCAAAAAGAAATGCATTGTAAAAAGGCCCAAATAAAAAAAATAGTTAGACATTGCCGTGGATACCATGCTTTGCAGAACTGTTTCAAAAGAAATAAAAAAAATCGCTGAAGTTGCAACAGAAGGTACCCAAGAATTTCCACGCGTTATTTCCTTATTCTTCACAGTCTTAAGTAATGATAATAAATAAATAAATATATACGGACAAATCACACAGATTGAGCTAGCCCCAAAGTAAGTTCTTTAAGAAAGACTAAACTTGTGTTATAGGATACTAACTCAACGATACTATATTTTATAACAAATACATATATAAATAAACATCCAAGACCCAGGTCAATCTGAAAAAGATCGTTTTCCATCATGACCTGACCGGGGATCGAACCCGTGTGGCAGGCTGGCGTGGTAACCGCTACGCCACGGAGCTCATAACCAGAAACTCGGTGGTCATCATTTTTAGTTCGGCTTCGACACACCCGTAATAAATCAAGCCTCGGTCTATTCAAAATCATTGTAGGATAATGAAATTAAAATAACCGCAAATGGCAAATAACTTTCGGCATTTCCATACAGCAGCTGCCCGGGTAATCTTATGGGAACATCGATTTTTTTTTTTGTTTTCTGACTGTTATCTTAATTTCATTACACTAAAGGAATCTTGTATAGCCTATGGTTCGATTTATTACGAATAATATCCCTTCCACACTGTATTAATACGTGTCCACACAGACTATCGATACATAATCAAGTACAGCGAACATCACTAGGCACCCGATAATATAGCCACTGTGTTGTCCCCTGGAATCAATTTCGGCCACATCAAAGTTTGTTGCTTTTTTATGTCTTCCCATGGGACAGTGGACTTTTAACAGATTTTGCGAAACTTAGACATAAACCTAAGGTAGGGAATGGATCAAGTTATTATAATACAGGGTCCAACTAACGCTTAGTAAAATTTTTCATCTCTAAATATTTAAGAACTTCGTTTTTGTGGATGGACTTGCATTGTTTTAACTGTGCAGTCTGAAATAATATACAATTTTATTTCAATTTCATTTGTGTGTTATTTCCATGTCCTCATATCTTCAGTTATCCATTTGACATCCTTGTATGAAATTTCCTTTTATTCCATAGTCAAAAAGTTTGTAAGGATCTAACTATTTCAATTTGGAAAAGTAGGCACAAGTAGACTTGTTTCACTTCCATACTCAGTTCCTTAATAGTACTTAATATCTTTATGATAAACCTTAAATACGAGTATAAGTAGCTCTGTGACCTATAGACCTCGCGAGTTCTTCAGCTTCCCTCCTTTTCCGACAGGTATTCAAATAAAAAAGGGGATTTTTTATACAGAAGCAAGTAGTATACACATTCTGTGAAAATTTTAAGTCCCTACGTATAACTGTTCAATAGATTCAGCCCTGTGACAGACGGACGGACATCGAAGTCTCCGTAATAGGGACCGGCTCCGTGGCGCAGCGGTCAACATGTGCGGCCTGTGACACGGATGGTCCCGAGTTCGATCCCCAGTCAGATCAAGATGAAAAATTATCTTTTTCAGATTGACCTGGGTCTTGGATGTTTATGAATATATGTATTTGTTATAAAATATACTGTCGTTGAGTATCCCATAACACAAATCTTACTTAAGAACTTACTTTGGGGCTAGCTCGATCTGTGTGATTTGTCCATATATATTAATATTTATTTATACATTAAAAATATATACCTGTATAGATTTTTACCCTTGAGCATGCAATAAGTGACTGAGGAGGCTGTCTTAAAACTCCAATCAATCCCATAATTGGCTACGACACTAAAAGATCACAAAATGTAACTTTTATAAGTCGTAAACCAGTTAATGACATATCAACATCACCAGTAGTGGTATTTATAGCGTGGGGTCGTAAAAATATTATAGTTTGTACGGATTACGTCTTAGGTGTGTAGTTTTGAAGTATTTTTGTAACAACTAGTCGAAACTTGCATTTGACGGGCTTAACAACATTCTGAAATGAAGTATTGCTACATTATTTATTTATTACTAGCTGTTACCCACAGCTTTGCCGCGTAATATATAGCCTATATCCTTCTCAGTATCCTAACCTAATGTATGCAAAGTTTCATGATGATCGGTTCAGTAGATAGGGCGTGAAAGCGTAACAAACAAACAAATTAACTCACTTTCGCGTTTATAATTGTGCAGTAAGGCAGTTGCATTTTTGGAAAAATAAAAATTCGACTGCCGTTTTGACAGTTAAACATCCGCCATATTGATTTTTTGTTGACGTTACACAGCCTATGACACTCCGGTGAAGAATACGATTTTTTGATTAAAACTAACGTGAGATGTTAACATTATTAATATGTAAAATACGGGTCACTCACGTATGAAGTCAGCTACAGGCCGACATGTTTCAACCTCATCCGGAGGTCTTCCTCAGGGCGAATGTGAACCGAGACGCGCGCATGAAGTCGTCCCAGTCCGCACTGACGTTAGCCCGCGGCATCTTCGGCGGCGCGGGCGGTGCGGGCGGCCCGGTCCGCGGCCCGCTGGGCGCGCCGTGACAGTACGGACGTTGGTGGGGGTAGCTGATCTTCTGCTTCAGGGATTCCCGTAGATGTACTGGGATCTCCTACTCTGTTTATATCATCATCTGAGGCGGCCGGTGATCGCGCCTTTATGTGAAAAGAGCTCACTGTGTCCGGCTCTGTAAGCTGAACATGGCTTATACTATCCAACCCTTGAATAACCGGTTTCCAGGTGGCGGGTAAGCTCCAGCCTACATCGCGATTGAAATTGGGACGTCTGCTAATTTCAAGTGCTTCTCGTATTTTACGAGGGATAAAGCCTTTCTCTCTGGCTAAAACTTTGGCCTTGTCAAAGCGGATGTAATGTGTGACGTCCGATTCCAATGCATGCTCAGCGATGGCTGACCCGTTGCTGTCCAGTTTCTTCAGACTTCGGATGTGCTCATGCAGCCTAGTGGACACATTTCGTCCCGTCTCTCCCACGTAGCTCTTTCCACAGTCGCAGGGAACTTCATAAACACCGGGAACGTTCAAAGGATCGCTGTCCTTTGGGGAACGCACAAGCTGTCTAATTTTTACAGATAGACAGACAGACATTGAAGTCTCAGCAATAGGGTCCTGTTTTACCCCTTTTGAGATAAGGAATGATAAAAAGCTTGGATTTTCATAGAAATTTGCCAAGTTCATCGGAGACCTTGTATGGCAGATATTTTGTTTATTATTTTTTTTTGCAATTCTGTATTCTATCGTAGTTTATCTTTTTATCTTGCAGTTCTTTTTTCTACAGGGATCCTGATTCATAAAAATACAGTCAAAGGTTCAAAATAATTTTGTTCACTGAGATAGAGTTTTACCATCTCAATCATAGCCAGTAATAACTAAAGTTAACGTTAAAATTCTGAATTAACAAACATACAGCTAATGGGATCGTGTCCCGAATATTTTTACACGCTGTCCCAACAATCCGCTGATAAGGAAAGTTGGATGCTTTCGGGCACCTAAAATGTTGCGAGCAGTCACTGAAAATGACGCTTAAAATTTTTTTCTCAAATATAATTTTTGCAATTCACTTACATCATGATCATCAGGTCTTATTTTAGTGTCCATTGCAGAAACGTGATCCTCCCTGTACTACCAGAGTCATATATTAGCCAGAGCAGTCAAAGATTTGGCCTACACTTTTCACGCTGGCCAGACCGATTGGAGGTCTCTTTGATGTTTATAGGCTTGGTTTAGTTCGTATTTCCTTAGTCGCCTTCTACGACATCCACGGGAAGACTTGGAGTAGTCCTATTCTACTCTGCTGGGAACCACACAGGGTATATTTACATTAAATATAATTTCAGTTCAACTTACAAGACAAAAGTAAACAAACTAATATTGAATACACTTTACTACCACCATATGCATTCTATACTCAGCTGTCTATTAAATAAGTATTCAAAAACCCTACTAAGTGGAGTTACCACTGCAAACATCAGAATCTTTCCATAGAATTAGATGACAACAGTATAAAACATGCTAGAAGATAATTTTTTTCTAACGACGATCTACAAATTTCATAATTTACTAGCAAAAGTAATAAAAAAACACCTTATTCCCCATTTGAATTCACTACACACTTACGGCTGAAAAACAAAACCTCTATTTCCGCCGCAGTCAGTCAAAAATCACAACTCCCTAAGTTATATTTTAGCGCCCCTAACGGATGCAACAAGGCGACCCTTTGACACTGGCTAACGTATTTAAATTCATAGTCTTATGAAGTTAGCCGGGAGGGGGGGCTCCCCCCTTAGCAGGCGTGACTGTACACTTTTTGGCTTCGGCTAAGCCGGATCGCCACTAAACCGTTGGTGGAAGAATGGGTGTATGTTGGAAATTTACGGTCTTGGAATAATTTCAGTTTAAGAAACGATTGTAATTTGTTAGATACTCTGTAGTTGAAAATGTTTTTGACATAATGAAATCAGCACATTTTTTATGTTTACTTCCTAATAGGAGCAAAATAACTGATTCGTTTATTTATGTTATGATAAAATATTGTGATACCTTTGATATACTCGTATAAATAACTATACAGTTAATTCAATGATTTAAATAAAGGTGACAGAGTTTTAATAATATTAAAAAGAGAACACTAAAATTTTCTTTAAAATACGACAGATTCATGAATAGTATGTTTGCAAAAACATCGTTTAATTATCCTCTTTCCCTTTTGGGAAACTGACTTTTAACGGTTTATCAGAATGAGTTAAAATGCTTCAGTTTATTTTTACGAGTTCGACTGTTACGTGTATTTTCCTATACCTTTGAACTTGATATATCGTAAACTTAAGTTATCTTAAATTATTAACTTTAGTTACCTTCCCGGACTCCGTTTTCTCAGAAGAACTTAAAATGCTTTAATTCGTGCTATAGTGAATCTTATATTTTATGAAGATTTTTTATAAAAATATCCACTTACCTTATGCCGTTTTCTCAGAAGAAAGTAAAATGCTTTATTTCGTACTACAGGTACCTTATATGTTTTAAAGAAAAATATTCAAAACGAGAGATACCCACTTTTCCGTCCGCCGCTTTCTCAGAAGGAGTTAAAATGCTATAGTTCGTGCTACGGCATAAATTAAGGCGGTAACTTGGCGAAGAGAAACCGCCGCGCATATTATCGCAATTTTGTTTAAGATTAACGAAATATAACATTAATATTCATACCAAAAATTGGACTATAGATTAGCCATAGGACGAGGAAATTGAGGCCTAAAGTTTTGAAGTCGTGAAGTTTGAACAGCTTTGTTAAATTACATTTAGGTTCTCAGTGGGATGACTGACTACAAATGGTATAAAAATTTCTCGCTCAGTCCTTTAGATACCTTTGGAAAGCTCGAAGAATCTGATATTAACGTAATTATATTATATAGAGATAGAGACAAATAACAAAGATTGAACTAAAGTTGTGAACTTTGTCTATCAACTAACTATTCTATATTTTATAATAGATTCGTATAGATAAACATCGAAGGCCCAAGACAATCTGAAAAAGACGTTTTTCCAAACCAACGCTTTTCCAACCTGTCCAGAAATTGAAGCCTTTTGTTTCAAAACTTTGAAAAGCTGTCGCCACATCTTATCGTATGTAGACGGTCTACGGCGTAGGTCTGTCTACGTTGTAGATGGTCTACGCCGTACAGCTTTTACGTCGTAGCGATCACCCAAGCGAGGTAGTGAATAAACTTTACCTTATTATAATGCATACATGATTCGATTTTTTTATACCGTTCACAAAATTTTCGCCCGCGACTCCGTTCGTGTTTGTGTCTGTCCCTCCGGCATAATGATTCATTTCCGAAATGAAAGGTAAGCCTATGTACCCCGTATGTATGTAGGCATCGGTAGAATTTTAGGTATGTAACGCAAATGTAAACATTTAAAAAAAAACAGTTGAGTGAAAAATAACTAATAAAACCTTTGCAATATTAATTAGGATCTTAACCAAATATTTAAATAACATGAAGTTTTGCGTAACAAATAAAATAATCGATAGAGTGTTTATTTTCCAGATTACTCAGACATCACGAACAGGCTCCATAACAGTAAACTGCCCTGTTGAGTTGCCCCTGTTAGGTTACACTAGGTAAAGCAGGAACTTGGGTCTTTTAAGTGGATCTATGAATGTTTCAAAAAGGGAATTTTTCCAAGTATTTTGCTTATAGGGATTCGGATTCGGAGACTAAAATATATAATAGTTCAGTGGTCCAAGTCAGCCTACACCCTACATTCATTTTTGTTAGACTCAAGTTAAGAATAGACGTAATACAAATTACGTCTATTCTTAACTCATGTGTGACAAAAATGAATAAATCATGTAACATGCATTATAACATCTTTATTTTTAACCGAGAAGGCTATGTATGTGTGTGTTCGTAGGCTTACAGGTAGAAATCGGAATCAAAACAGTCATGGGTTGCTAGCCGCATCACCTATTCACATTATATTTACATTTTTGCCCATTCTCTGGGCCGGAAGAAAAACAGCTACTTTTTTATTTACTTTCAAACTAAAATGCAACATATATAAAGCCGAGTTCGAACACGGCTTGTGACTAAGTGGAGTAGTGAGTATTTTAGTACCGAAACACTCAACAATCACAATTGCCCAAAAATCGTTCACACTGATCCACTACAGAGCACGCATAAATATTAAGCTGCCATTTATAAACTTGACTGAACTGACTCGTCCCGATTTGATTAGGCGACAATGCAGTGATGATGGCAGAAGGTGCTACTCGCCAAAAAATTGTGTTGATTCAGTCGGCACGACTAAATTCCTTACTAATATACTCGACTCTAATGTTAAGACACGGCGAGTTACTAAAATACTCGCTTCTCGACAAAAATGCTAGCTGTGAGGGACCTGGCCTTACTCAATCAATCTCCCATCTATCAAATAGACATATACCTATCATCAATACTCCTCACTTACCCCAGCCGCCCTTTAGACATTCCGAACCCACCGTATTAGTGAAAAAGGCACTCGCCTTCCGGATATATTTTCCGGTTGGTTAACCGATGTTCCGGGCAATTGGTTTTAAGGCTCTGGCCCCCAAAGGTCGACTGGACAATAGCTCAATAGTTTATCGGCTATTTTAATGTTAATAGCGTTTCTTTGTGCCTCAAATTAATTGTCTGTTAAGATTTTATGGGCATTCGTAATTGGTTTTCGGGGACGGATAGGTCAACAATGTTTTTGTGGAGTCTTCAACTCGTCGTCGTGTGGAGAGTTACTTAGAAGCTAACATTGAAAAACTAAGTGAGATTTAGCTTCTGTATTTGGTCACACGGCCTCCATGGCGCAGTGTGCCCATAAGGACGCTAAACGTAGCCCTAAAAGGCACCCCTTTCAGGGCTACGTTTAGCGCCTTAATTATTAAAACAAAAAAAATTTTTTTTTTTCTTTTTTTTTTGACATATCACACAAATTGAGTCAGCCCCATAGTAAGTTGTGAACTTGTGTCGCAGGATACTAACTCAATGATACTATAATTTTATAATATATACTTATATAGATAAACATCCAAGACCCAGGTCATACTGAAAAAGATCGTTTTCCATCATGACCTGACCGGGGATCGAACCCGGGACCCCGTGTCGCAGGCTAGCGTGTTGACCGCTGCGCCACGGAGCTCGACCATGGTAAATTGTTTATATTGACAGGCTGAATCACCATTCAACAATAAGATTTAGCAATATGTATTGCAAAGTAAAAAAAAAATTTGAGCGCCCAGCCGTGATGCCATAGGAAATGTTGTTCATATTGAAGGGCTAAGTCACCCCTTTAAGGGAATATCGAGGGTCAATTAACACGCTCTCTATTGTTTTTGACCAGGAAGTAGAGAACGGTGGAACCGCCACTCTCCCACCAATCCATCCTAAACAATAAAAAATTAATAATAAAACTGAAAAATAAACATCTAAATTGTAAAAAATACAGGGCAGCCCCATCAATTCTCAATTATAAACACATAAATGACGTCCTGCGAGTTATCTCGCCGTAATTACGACAAATATCTTTACCCATAAGCAGGCCGTGTCCTACATTGGTGACAGGGGCGTACTCGGAAGTAATATTGGAAAAATTCACGCGCACATAATATAATGCTTTTTTTTAACTACGTCACTTTTTTGTTAACTGATTGATAACAAATTTTCAGTGATTTTATTTGGTTTATGTTGTTATCGTTTCCGATTTAACTACCATGAATGCAATGAACAACTTTTACTACTGGATCAACACCAAAACTGCAACGAATTTTGAATTTGATCCTGTACAACAGCTTTTTATTATATAATATATTGAAAAAAAAATATTTTCATATATCATTTTGACTGCCTCTGCTACGCAGTAGTTAACACGGTAATCTGCAAAATGAGTGGTCCTGAATTCAATCCCCGATCATGATTGAAAACGATTTTTTTGAGATTTGCAAGGGTCTTGGATTTGTACATATTTAAAAATATAGTAGAGTTAGAATCCTATGTACACTAGTTTAGAATTTACTGTGGGCTTGCTAAACTTTTGTGTTTTATTTTATTGCAGTCATAAAGAACATTTTGCTTAGTTAATATTTTTGCTATTTGCTATTATCGGGTTAAACCATAAATATAATAGTACTTGACTATCTCGTATCCGTACATAATCATCGTAACTATCAATAATTAAAACTAACGTGAGATAAAGATATCATCACTACGAATCTGAAATAATATATTTTTGCAATTGTATAACCTAAAACAAACACATCCGTTTTAAAAGTCAGCTGAAAATAATATCCACCACGGTAAATAAGCACGTGACACTATTCGTCACCAGGCTATCAGCGTTATCGCGTCTCCAGAGAAAAAATTGCGACCGCCAGGACAACTTCCGACCATAAATTCATTAGACGACGCCGGCGGTTTTTTTAAACTCACGTCCGAGTTGCCTTTGGAAGGTTTAGAAGCGACAATGACCGTATTTTTACGTTGAATTACAACATTCCAATTTTTGAAAGCAATCAAATTTGTTTAGTTAGGAAAAAGTACTTTCAATTCGGTTTAGGAAACAAAGATACTGTATTTTTTTACTTTTAAGCTTATATAATAATATAGTAGAAAACCTGATAAATATTTATTGATCGTTTATAATTACAATTACAAATTAGTTCGGTTCTAACTTATAATTACTTTACCATTTTTACCTTAAACAATATTGATGGCTGGAACTGGAATGAGTGGAACTATTGGAACCCAATTTTGTAGTTAAGTTTATACGAATGAGCTCTATTAGCTCAAGAGTCAATTCACAGTGAAATTATCTTAAGTAACATAGACTCCACTTACGCTTAGGTCCTTTATGCCAATTCCGCCATTTTGATAATATTCCCAAAAACTGTAATGAACAAAATATTTTAAAGTATTTATTTAATAATTACTTAGAACTTTGAAAATCAATTGAAATAGACAATCGAAAAAAAAAATCTGATGTCAAGACGTCGACTATTTCGAGTACATAGATAACAAAAATACAAATGATCAAACTTTTAAATAGCTGACACTTCTATTCACACCAACAACTCTACACCGCATCCCGTGGAGATGGGAGAGCGGTTAAAAAACCTCACTATATCATAATTTATTTATTCAGATGACCTTTCCGAGTCCGGTCCTGTCCTCTATATATAAAAATACATTTAAAAAATACAGTCCCCTAAACGTATTGTATTTATGCTTTACAATATGGCGGCATTTTTTATCTGCACCTGTTTAATGTCTTTTTTTGGAGTAATTAAAAATATTATAGGTATTTATTGCCACAGAGAGCCATTTGGCGTGTTTGTTTGTGCAGCTAATCGTTTTGTTAACATTAATTAGTAATGCTTTAAGCGAATTCTTTGCTTTATTGCTGTATAAATTGCGCTCGTGGACGCAGAATGGCTTTTAAAAACACTTGAGGAATATCATTTTTTGTAATGTTTGTGTTTTGTGTGGAGATACTGTTTGGATATTTTGCGGACGTATACATCTTCAAGGAAGATGCTTCACGTTACAAATTGCGATGACTGTTAAGTAATTAATTTTCAAAATAAGAGAGTATTTTCATAGACTTCATAGTATACACATCATTTCATTTTAACCGGTATGAAATACAGTTGATTTGATTAATGTGCCGTGTGGTTCCCTGCAGATTAGAATAGGACCACTCTGAGTCTTCCCGTGGATGTCGTAGGCCACTTAGAAAAGACAAGCTAACCAAAGCTTATAAACATCAAAAGACCTTCCCAACCCGTGGGAGAATGTAAACCAAATCCCTTGACTACTCTGACTAATATATGGCTCTGGTAGTGCAAAGAGGGTCGTGCCTCTGCAGTGGAGACTAAAAAAACCTGATAAGACGATGATGATGAACTACTAACGAAGTTCACTGTCCAGTATTGAGTCACTAGATTTGATGGCATCTTAATATCAACCTATGTCGTATCTGGACATCCAAATAACTATATACCTAAATTTCAAAATTCTATCACCAATTTGATAGTGTAATATTAGTAGACAGCGTAGTAAGTAAGCAATGTAGCAAAACTGAGGCGTCGGACGGAGCGCTTTGATTGCACCCAACGGCTATTACTGACTAACTCGCACGACGATACAGTGCCACTGACCAGTCTTGATATTTGCTATTTTCAAGCAATGTTAGTATGTGTGTTAGTGGGATATAAAAGTGACTGCAAGGTCTAGATTTCAAGTATCAAGCTAGTAAGTCGAAGTATCTTGTATGTTGCAGACTCGTGACCAAAATGTTATGATAGCTCCCAATAACAGCCGGCGGCTGTTAATTATTGTGCTATTAATGAAGGCCCTTTTATAACCAAACAAGCACACACTATTAAATGTCTGTAACGATCTGGCAATTATATTATGCAAAATTTTTTAAACTTTCATTCATACTGTTCTAAATTGATGAAATAGACTTATAAATGAAAATATACGTGAATAAGTATCACATTAAAAATATGGTAATTCAAATAGCTTTACATAATACTATAAGTACCTCAAGGGTCTCACTTAGGGCCAATAAGAAATATGTTGTAGAAAAATGACTGCAATATCCAGATTATCGTAAACATTCGTTCAAGTATCAAGCTAGTGAGTCGAAGTATCTTTGTATGTTGCAGACTCGTGACCAAAATGTTGTGATAGCTCCCAATAACAGCCGGCGGCGGTTAATTATTGTGCTATTAATGAAGGCCCTTTTATAACCAAACAAGCACACACTATAAAATGTCTGTAACGATCTGGCAATTATATTATGCAACATTTTTTAAACTTTCATTTGTACTGTTCTAAATTGATGAAATAGACTTATAAATGAAAATATACGTGAATAAGTATCACATTAAAAATATGGTAATTCAAATAGCTTTACATAATACTGTAAGTACCTCAAGGGTCTCACTTAGGGCCAATAAGAAATATGTTGTAGAAAAATGACTGCAATATCCAGATTATCGTAAACATTCGTTCAAGTATCAAGCTAGTAAGTCAAAGTATATTGTATGTTGCAGACTCGTGACCCAAATGTTGTGATAGCTCCCAATAACAGCCGCCGGCGGTCAATTATTGTGCTATTAATTAAGGCCCACCTGTCGGCGAGCGAACTTGAGATTGTGATTTTGGAGTAACTTTGATTTGATGCAGTTGAAATTGGATGAGATTCTACGGGCATGTTTCTAAGTGGTGCTTATATTTTATGGTAGCATATCGTTTGGCAATACTCCTCACTGAACATATGATTGGCTTCATGTAATGCCTTTCGACAGATTGTTTTTTTAATATTTTGTATTGTAAATCCATAGGAAAATAAAAATGATTTAAAACTTATAAATAGACTTATCTTATGATTTTAAGCTTTCGCGGTCACAATCACTATTATGTTCACTACGGGACTTACCGCGATTATTTTTGAGTTCTGTCTGATATTTCGACAACATTTCAGCTGCCATTTTCACTCAAAAATAATCGCAGTCAGTCCCGTAGTGAACATAATAGACATATCTTTTTAAACATAATCATTTGTATTGATAAAAACGACACATTATAACTATAAGATTTAAAAGAGCCGTTTTTGTTAAAAAGAATGCTAAGAAAAGCTTAATATTTTTAATTTAAATTGAAAACAGTAGTTAAATATATAGAAGAGCCTAAAAGGACAAAATTTTAAATACCATTGTGTTTTCTTTCCAGTAATTAAATTTCAAATGGGGGCAGCACTGGACCCCGGAAAATACATGAATTTACGTTGTAGATTTTTAACTAAAATAAATATAAACAAATAAATAAATATAAATATATATGTGGACATATCACACAAATTGAGCTAGCCCCACATTAAGTTGTGAACTTGTGTCGCAGGATACTAACTCAACGATACTATATTTTATAAAATATACATAAATAGATAAGCATCCAAGACCCAGGTCATTCTGAAAAAGATCGTTTTCCATCATGACCTGACCGGGGATCGAACCCGGGACCCCCGTGTCGCAGGCTGGCGTGTTGACCGCTGCGCCAGGGAGCTCGACATTATGAGTTGATGCGTTAAACAGTTTGTTGATTATCAACAATTTGCCGTTGTAAATCAAATCTGAAAATTAATAAGGGATCACATAAACCTTTATTAATTAAATGTTTGAATCTTAATATCAGAAAACTCTGACAGATGGATAATAACATTCCTTTAAAAAATCCCAACCCTTCTTTTATCTCAATCATTGGACAGTTCTCATGACTGATGCTTAGTTATGATTTATAGGAGCCATTGTCAGAAAAAAAACTTCCAAACCCCTTCGTAAACCCTTGCTAATGAAATTAGCTCGGCTCGATTGCGCTGGGGAGCCATTTTTCTTAGATAAAATTTTTAATCGTTTCTCATGGTTCACTTACATTAGTTTGGGAGCTAGAAGGCAATTTTCCTCTAGTCACTGTTAGATATAAAGCTAATTTAACAAAAATAAATAGAGTTATTGTGGCAAAAGCAAATCTATTTAATTAAAAAATTAACACTTTTAGTTTGTTAAAATCAAATTGACAGTCTTTAAAATTCCGATTTATTGTATTTATTATATTCATTTCAAAAAATCTTTATTTTGACCCCTTACTACTCCCATAAGAAAGAGGAGTGATAATCTTGTAATTAAATTTGTAAATTTAATTCTGCTATTAATTTATCAAACAAAAAGAAAGTCACAAGATTCCTACTAAAATAAGTGACAAAACTGGCAATATTTCTCAAACAAACAGAATCAAAATTGTGATGCATTATTAAGCGCATCACCTTTTCACACGATTTCTTATATCTTCGCTTGTTTGCTCGGCTGGTTTATACAATCTAAGCAGGAAGAGAAGCAGCTGATACATTTTATAATTTTTCCCAGCCTCAAATCCTTATGAAAAATAATCAATTTTTTTTCAACAGTTTCAATTTTTTCAGCATGTAAAATCACAATTAGTTAATTTTACATGCTGAAAAAATTGAAACTGTTAATACGAAATATTTTAAAATGTGATGTTCATGGCTCACAGTTTAAAAGTTGAAGAATTTCTAATGGCCACTAGCTCTCACCCTACGATACTATACGGTTGAATGCGCAGATATTTTTCTACCCTGTTCTGTTTGACTTGGTTTCCGGTCAGTTACACACGGAACTTGGTTTATTTATAGTCGATAAGATACCAACTTTTATTCGATTTTTAAAAAAATCGTTTCGAATTTAATTTACGAAGATTAAAGTGAAATAAGTGGAAATATATTTATAAAACCAATTTTCTCTACCCGTTACAAATATGGACGTTATAACTTCAGTATGACAATGCTTGCAATTTATATGACGTTAATTGATCATAAAGGATAACGCTTACAATTTAGTAACTAAAATACAAATGTATTTCGGACATGTTGGTAATAAGAAAATTACTATTATACGATGACACTTTATACTTCACTACTTACCTTAATCAATTAAATTTGTTGTTCTAGCGTAACTCCATTTACTGACTCTGTCGATTATACAATACACCTTTATCTTGTCAACAGTATACAAACTTTAAGGGGTGACTCAGCCCATCGACATGAACCACTTTTGATATGGGATCAAAGATGGGAACTCAAAAAAAAATACATACTTATATAAAAGTGTCCAGATGATCGCACGCACCAAATGTATGGAACCGGTAAAAAATTTCAGCATTGGTCCCTTAACAAAAGTTGTTCATGTTGTTGGACTGAGTCACCTCTTAAAGATTGTGTATTGAATTTAAAATTAGGGGGTATAAAAAAATTCTGAAAACGAAATTTCTTACACTAAAACTGTCATAATACTACAATTCGAATTCGAGGAGTGAGGCAGTTTTTCGAATCAAAAACATTCAACTCTTTTAAATTGAAACATGGCTGAACGAATTGAATTAAATTTGGCACTCAGTATAACACACAGTATTATTTTCATGGCTAGTAGATTTTATAAAAGAATCACCATCATCATCATCAGCAGGTCTTCGTTAGTCTCCACTGCAGGAGCACGAGCACGTTCGGTAGGAAAGAGAGGGTCGTGTTCCTCTCTCCACTCTCCATGCTGGCCAGACGGGTTGGAGAGTAATCTTTGATGTTTATAAGCTTTGTTTAGCTTGTGTTTCCTAAGTCGCCTTCTACGACATCCACGAGAAGACTTGGAGTGGTCCTATTCTACTCTGCCGGGAACCACACGGCGTGAAAGAATCATCAATATACTCTGAATTCTAAAAATTACATACTTCTTTTGAACCCTGACACGAAACATTTTGCAAACGAACAAGAAATATTCCAAAGGAAAATAAAATTAAAACTAATGTTCAGCAAACAAGAAAATTCTTATTTATTTTTCGACCATTTTAATTATATTTTAAATCTAGTGCACAGACGCCAACCTCAAGCGGTTCTTCGCCAACTGGACAATTATCTGCTCACGCGTATGTCCAGTTCATATTACTTTAAATTAACTTCAAATTCTTTTGTTAAATGTACAAACAAATAAAAAAAAAGGTTCTTATAGGTATAAATCATCATCACTATCATCTGAGCAATTTTGCTCAGCCACATTATAGTGAATAGGAGTTCACGGTCCGCTATTATGAAAGTGTTCATACTGTTTTATGGTTTGACTAAGTTTTTACGGCTGGCCACCTTCCTATTGCAAACTTTCTCGATTTCCTCCAGTACTAATTGGAAAATATCAATTTTTGAGAAAGTATTTAATAATAATAATCATTTATTTCAGGTAATAGTATTGTACTTAAAACTATGTACAATATCAGAGGCCCATAAATATTTAAATAAAGATTATACTAATATAGGTAATACAATAAAATATATGTCTAACACAGACTGTGTTTTTAATCGTGTCTATTGAAAGAAAACCCATGGTCGAAAGGAATCAAGCAGCTCAAAATTAGATTTTAGTCAACGACAATCAAAAGTAATTTACCTCGAATATTCATCACTACACATACATGTGTCCAAATCTATGTGTCCGGTTATTGCACAACCACTTGAAATAAAATCCACTGTTTGAGTTGCCAATAACTTAACCCGAAATTATGAAAACAGTCTTAATTCATAATTAAAATATGCAGGAGGTGAATTAACACATGGGCGTAAATAAAAATTAGGGGTAAGCAGGTAGGGAAAGACCCTTTTAAATATAATTAAGTATAACCCAATAAACTCTCGAAACAAAACAAAAACGGAAAAGCTACGGAATTTTATTATCATTATTTGCATATTAAAATAATTATATTAACGGTGGGTTAAGACAGGGTTATCGTGGGTTAGCTTTGTTCGCTGGATTTACTTGTGTAAGGACTGGTTTAGAAATTTATTTGATTTCAAAAATCGATTTTGAATCCAATCAAAAAATTTTCAAACAATCAAAACATGTAGCATTCTTTCAATAGTTAACGTCCCGTTTGCCGTTTGATAGTTAACGTCCGCTATATCAATATTTTACTGACGTCACATAGCCCCTGACACTCCAAGAGACACCAAATTTGACGAATGAGGTGTCAATATATTCAGACTCATAACATCTCATACTTCAGAATCGGAAAAGAAATCAAAAAATTCAGTTGAATAATAAAAAAATGTTGTTTTTAATCTCTCTCTCTCTCTTTTAAATTAGGTTTTTGTGTCACATGCATGGCGCTTCTTATAACGAGAGTAATATTTATGCCAAATAATCAATACAAAGTTTCGTTAAACATAAAAAAAAAATTATGTTAAACGAAACTTTGTAGGGAGACGATGAGAGTTTCTGTTCTGTATGTTTTTTTAATGTCCCTTTATTAAGATTCTACTCAACTCAACAACAATCAATGCATTACATTACAAACTATTAGTAACGGCACACAAAACACATAATCCTCCTTCTCAGCACTCGGTTAAAAAATAAACGATAAAACACTTCAGTCACTCCTAATTTATTTACAAAGCTGCCATTTATTTATATTTTAAAGAAAACATCAACTTAATTAACTTAAAATCATCAAACAAGTTATCTACCCGTTACCACTCCGCGTACCCATTTTAAGCTCGCAGCCCTCCATTGAACTTTCAACCCTAAAGCTTGGAAATTAAAGTTAAAAATCCAAGTAGATACCATTGGCAATTTTTTACATAGTGTGATCATATTAATTTATATTCTAATGTAATTTATGTGGGTTTTCCTTCTTTGGTATTTAAAAAGCCTTTGGTTTTGAATTCTTTGTTATTCTCGCTCGACTCGTGGTCCGGAAAATTATGAAAAATTACTTTTGGGTCCCCTATTTCGTTGTATCAATTCTTGAGGCTGTTTGGGTGGTACCCTTTTTAACCCTTTCGGTGTGATGTATAGATGCTATTTTTTATTGTTACTGTTTGTTAGTATTTTTCAATAGAATAGGTTTATTTTGAATAAAGTTCGTTTCGTTTTTAGCGTTCCGTGCCTCAATAGGTAAAAAAAGAACCCTTAAACACTATACGTTTGTCAAGACCAATTTTCAAAAACGCGTGGACATAGAATATCAACTCGAAATTAATATCCATAGATATATGATAAGGAAGCAGAAGATACAACATGTGAAGGATATGACATGTTAAATCTGTAAGTCCCAAAAGTCAAACTTGTAAACATTATAAAATGTCAAATCTCGATCAATATAAATCAAAGAAAGCACAGTTTTCCTACAATTCAAGGTTTTGTGAGTATTGGTATGTATTTAAAATACAAACCCATTAATGTATTAGTCAACTAAATCAGTAAAAAATAGTAATTTTTACGGAATCTGCATCACTGCAAATTGCTACAATAACATTCTTGTCCGTATATATTTGTTTCTATGAAAGTTTATGTTGAGTCTGATTAAAACAAAAAAAAATGAACATGTCTGTGTTAATATCACATAAGTACCTATTTAGATCTGTGGTCCCTCTTGAATCTGTAAAAAAACTAACTTCTGCTTAGTCAACGACAGCAAATTTGGTATTTAAGTGTCCCACGTAAAGCCGAAGATTGGCTTAACTGTTGTAAAACTAAAAACCAAACTACATTTGTATGGGATTTCGGCTTTACATGGGACTCTTAAAGCACAATCATCATCATCATCAGGTCTTTCTAGTCTCCACTGCAGGAGCACGACCCTCTCTGTACTACCAGAGCCATATACTAGCCTCAGTAGTCAGAGGATTTGGCCTACACTCTCCACGCTGGCCGGGTTGGAGAGGTCTCGTTGATGTTAATAAGCTTTGTTTAGCTTTTGTTTCCTTAGTCGCCTTTTACGACATCCACGGAATGACTTGGAGTGGTCCTACTCTACTCTGCCGTGAACCACATTTGTAATATTAAAATTAAAAAGCCCTTGGTGGGCGAGCCCGACTCGTACTTGACCGATTTATATTCTGATTTTTAGTTTTGATACCAACGCATTAACATGGGATTACTTGTAGTTACTTTATTATAATCACTTCTTTATTAATTTATATCATGTCCGCAATTGAATTTAACTATCCGAAAATAATTTCACTGGTGCTCTTTCGAATTCCATCAATGCACAATGGAAATATCTAAGTTGGTACGTCACGGGACACTTTCTCCATTATTATTGCCCTCCTTAAAAGTATGTCCATAAACAGAATAGATCACTCATAACGTTAAAGCACAAATGTAACGTGTAACGAAGCGTTGTCTGTTTAAAGACGGGCTATTCTGCGGCAAACGGTCTTAAGCCGTGTGGTTCCCAGCAGAGTAAAAATGGACCACTCCAAGTCTTCCCGTGGATGTCGTAGAAGGTGACTTAGGAAACTCAGGCTAAACAAAGCTTATAAACATCAAAGAGACCTCTGTAACCCGTATCGTCACCGTGAATAGTATAAGCCAAATCCTCGGACTGCTTCGGCTAATATATAATAATAAATAAATATATACGGACAAATCACACAGATTGACCTAGCCCCAAAGTAAGTTCGAGACTTGTGTTATGGGATACTAACTAACGATACTATATTTTATTACAAATACATTAGATAAACATCCAAGACCCGGGTAAATCTGAAAAAGATCATTTTCCATTTTGACCTGACTGGGGATCGAACCCGGGACCATCCGTGTAGCAGGCTGGCGTGTTGACCGCTGCGCCACGGAGCTCGTCAATAAGGCTCTGGTGTAGTACAGAGAGGGTCGTGCTCCTGCAGTGGAGACTAAAAAGATACAATGATGAAACAGAATAGATAATTTTCCAAGAAAACTGCCTTCGAGCATCACTAATAACGTTATAACACAAATGTAACGTGTAACGAAGCGTTGTCTCTTTAAAGACGGGTTATTCTGCGGCAAACGCTCTCTAAATGGAATTAAACCGCGTCTAGAGATATGCGATTATAATTTATTATGAATAAATGAAATATTATAAACGCATCGGCGCACCGTCCCGACAACGCCAGTGGCAATGGCGTTTGCTTTGTTGGGTTAGGGGTGGGATGTGTAGTATCGATATCGATAAAATAATTTTATTATAATAGGAATCTTTGTACGAGGAATAATTTACTCGTACATAATCCACAATCGAAACCAAATACTGACTATCAACAAGTCTAGATTTATCGATATTTTTTTAACACATCCCCTTGCTGACTTCCTTCACATCCGCAAGCATTCGTTCGTGCCGTGCCTCAGGAACTAGCTGCGGTATATCAAAGACAATTAAAACTAAAGACCGACTATCGACACGTCAAGTTTTATCAAAGTCTTCCCTACCCCATCCCTACCCCCCTAGCTGGCTTCGTTATACTCGCAAGCACTCGTTCTTGTCGTGCCTTTTTGGGAACAATCTTTTGTATCGTTTTCTTCCTTTAGGTTATCTCACTATTTTATGTGGGATCGTCAACAGTATATCAGTTCTCTCTATTTTGATCTGTCATCTACAATAACCTGTGTCACTACCTTCTTGTTTATACTCTACTTCTATCTTCGGTATATAAAATCTATTAAAACCAATGTTTTATCGATATGTTCTCTTCTGCCATATCTTTGTTAGGAACTATTTTTGATAAAATCAAAGACTGACTATCGACAAGTCTAGTTTTATGGATGTTTTCATTACCTCATCCCTGCTCCCCTAGCTGATTTATTTTTATACTTGCAGGGACAACTTCATACAGTGCTTTTGTCGGGAGTAATCTTCTGTACATAAACGACAATCAAAATCAAAGTCTAGCTTTTATCGATGTTTTCCCTACCCCATCCCTACTCCCCTAGCTGACTTCCTTCATACTCGCAAGCACTCGTTCGTGCCATGCCTTTGTCGGGAACAATCGTCGGCAAATTAGAAACGAATTGAGTTATTTAATATCTACAATACAGTCATTGTTTATTACTTTAATGAACTACCGCTGATGAGATTCAGATGAGAAAAAGCCTGTGACAATTTAACATAGCAGCTTTGGAGATTTCATTGTTTATTAATGACTTTTCTCATCTTTACTAAATATCAAGTCTTTAAAACTTGCGAAAAGATAAAAATGTTTGAAAATGGACATTTTCATTTCATGTCATTGAACTTAACAGTATTTCACCATCGTCTCAGTCGTAAGAAGTCCACTGCTGGACATAGACTTCCCCCAAGAATGCATTCTGCATCCAGCGCCTTCTCAATCTTTATCAAGTCGTTCGACCACCTGCCCGTATTTACTAACTCGGATGACAGGTGGCGATGCATATCAATCTAGGATTTGCTGTTACCAATGCGGTTTTTGTATTCCAAATAAAAAGTTCGAGCAAGCAAAACCCGCATTGTAATAGTAAATTCTAGATTGATAGGATCGAAACCTGTCATCCGAGTTAGTAGATACGGGCTGGTCGGTGCGTGATAGCAATCAGCTGATTGACATACTAGCAGAAGTAGGTTTTTTTAGTATTTTGGTATATTAGAAAACTACTTATGTCTGATGGAACAAACTTTTTAAGAATCCCATAGGATGCAAACAGTTTATTTTCTTAGACTCTTAGGCTACGACAGGGCTATATTTTTTCTCTGTCTATTAGTAATGCCTTGAAATTTTTCGTGAATACGTCACTTTTTTCACTTTTACCAAAGAGCATATATAATTATACTACGCAAAAAATACAAACGAAATTTCACAATAAGAAGTAGACCTTTTAGAAGTAAAAACGTGTTTTTATTTCTATCGTTTTGCAGTCAGTATATTATATGGTATTGATTTTTTTTTGTGAAAATATTACTTTTACCTGGCCTTATTCAAGATATTTAAAGCTGAACTATTAAAACGTGAGATGTGAAGGTGAGAACGAAAAAAAACTACGATCCATTCGTCCTCTTTTTCATCTCATCATAATAGACATGACATTATACATATAGGCATCATCATCAGGTTGTTGTTTTTAGTCTCCACTGCTGGAGCATGTCCCTTTCTACTCTACCAGAGCCATGTATTAGCCAGACCGAGATTCATTCTGCGGTGGTAACCCTGACTTTTAATTTACACATTGACGTGTGCAAGGATAAACATTTCCATTTGCAGTAGTATAGACATAATTATTACTACGCTTGTTTGAAACTAACGAGTCAATAAGAAAAAAAACTAAAATTACTGATGTAGTAGAAAGAATACGGAGTCTTAAATGGAAATGGGCCGGCCATGTATGCAGATTAGAGAACGATAGATGGACAAAGAGAGTTACAGAATGGACACCTAGAGATGGGAAGAGAAAGCCAGGTAGACCAAAAACGCGCTGGAGAGATATTTTTAACAAGAGATGTGGACCAGACTGGATGAGACAGACAAGGGACAGAAAAGAGTGGAAAAAACAGGGGGAGGCCTACGTTGCAGAGGCGACATCCAAAGAGGAAAATAACTAGTTTTTCTTTTTTTTAGCGATAAGTTTAGGTAAAAGTTAATGTATTTATACTTTGGTTGAATAAAGGCTTTTTTATTTTTATTTTTTTTATTTTTATTTTATTTTATTTATTTGTTTGAAGCGCCAACCATAGAAAAGTGTCCAAAGTAACTATTTATCAAAACAACTTTTCTAATTAAAAAAGACAAATTATAGCGTATGTCGCCCGCATATAAATTAGCTTTCCATAGGTGAAAGCATTTTAAAACGTTCAGTAGTTACGGAGCCCATCCAATACAAACAAACAATAAACTCTTTCCACTTTATAATATTTGTATAGATAGAAATTTAGTCTAAGCTGTCATAAAAGATCTTTTACTAACAATATATGAAAACCCTCAAGAAAAATCTCAAGCCATTCTATCATTTGATATACTGGAATGATATAGTGCTATAAAACATTGACAAACACTGTATCATATTTTATACTTTATTGCGGATAAGGTGCTGGGGGCTATTGGTTGTATTGCGACTTCAAAATGGCGCATGTGACTTACATTCCGTTTTGTGAACTCTACTTTTTAGTAGGTTTATACATGGCAAAATGTTGATCGTTTTGGACCAAAAAAAGGATGATTCAGCCCGTTGATATGGACAACTTTGCCTATAAGAACAATGCTGGTAGCTCTATAATTTCTTTGACATTTCCGTACAATATATTAGTAATTGGAATGAGAACTTTAATATACATAGATAGATAGATTGTTTACATATACAAATGTTGTTCATATTGACGGACTGAATTACCGGTGTAAGGGTCCAAAACGATCAAAATTTCAGCATGTAGATTTTTTTCACTTATGAAAAAAAATCTTATGAAAGTTATAAATTTTTGTGTCTTAATATGCCGTGTGGTTTTCGGCAGAATAGAATAGCACCACTCCAAGTCTTCGCGTCGATGTAGTAAGAGGCGACTTAGGAAACACAAAACAAAGCTTATAAATATCAAAGAGGCCTCTCCAATACATCTGCCTAACGTGGCAAGTGTAGCCCAAATCCTCTGACTGTTCTACCTAATATATGGCTCTGGTATTACAGAAAGGGGTGTGCTCCTGCAGTGGAGACTAACAAAGACCTGATGATGTATATAATTCATGCCATACCGTTATCAATTTTTGAATGTTGACAGAAATTAGAGCAACAATAAAATAGATAATTACTAAAAGATAATTTACCCTAAATAGATTGTTACTTAAGCCGTTTAAGGGTATATTCGAAATGGTTCAGCCTATCAAAGTAAATTGCCATAAAAATATTCATCTCCATAAAATTATACAATACCCACTAAAAAACAAAACACGTTCGCCGTATTAAACTCGCAAAACTATCGCGAATATACAAAACATCGGGGCCGTATTCAGGATTCTGTCGAAGCGTAAAAACGCCCAAGGGGCCCGTCTGGGCCTATTTATCCGCAGTATATCATACAAACCGTGAGGACGTAAGAAAATATATCTATTATTATCGGATTGCCGAGTCCGCCCCTGTACCCTTTCGAACGATTGACTAGGGATTTCCCTGATTTGTTTGTTTCTTGTTAGCCGTGTTGGGATAAACTGTTGTTTTTGCTGTTTGAGGAACTGTGATGTAAAGTTTTTTTTTATCTGCATGAATCAGCATCATTTTATTGGTTTTTTATAAAAATTGGTATGAAACTCCTACTCAGCCCTAGTCAACAGCATGCAAATACGATTTAATCAACTGTTATATTGTGTGCAGAACAGTTCATTAATGCCAGCGGTTAGTATATCTTCTTCTTCTTCCTTGCCTTTTACCTATTTGGGGTCGGCTCTGTATGTCAACTCTCTCCAAAGTTTCCTGTTACCAACCATATCGACACTTGCTCCCCGTTCCTTCATATCATTCCTCACACATTCTCTCCACGACTTTCTCGGCCTTCTCTTTCCTTTTTGTCCTGACACATTTAAGTGTAGCGTCCTTTTAGCCAGGTGATCGGCATCCCTTCTCTCGATATGGCCATACCATAAGGCTTTACGTTAATTCACATTTACAATTTTCCTATTCATTAAATTCATTAACGATTATTATTCGACGAGCTCCGTGGCGCAGCGGTCAACACGCCTGCCTCCGACACAAGTGGTCCCGGGTTCGATCCCCGATCAGGTCAAGATGAAAAATGATCTTTTTCAGATTGGCCTGGGTCTTGGATGTTTATCTATATAAGTATCTATTATAAAATATAGGATTGTTGAGTTAGTATCCCATAACACAAGTCTCGAACTTACTTTGGGGCTAGCTAAATCTTTGTGATTTGTCCGTATATATTTATTATATTTATTATATTTATTAATGTATTTCCACAAATCGAAATAGCATAGCATTCTCAATGCCTCGGTGTGAGGTAACGACAATTTTTGCTTCCTTCCTCGGCCATAACTCTCGTCTTTGTGTCGTTCCTTAAGGAACGTAGTTTGTAGGTTATATTTCTTTAAATAAAAATAATAAGTAAAAAGCCCAACTTGACACATATTACGTGCTGTGGTATTTTGGTTGGTGTGCATAAAAGTGACAAATCTGAAAACTTCTGCAATTCAGTCGTATCTTAAAAAGTGGTTACAGTTTGTCTGATAACATTAAGTTAAAATCTGACACTAGTGACACTTACAATTGCAACGAGAAGAATTATATTAAATAAGTTTTTATTGCGTTTATTACTAATTTCCACACCAACCAAATAACGGTATTAAAAATAAATTTATATAAATGTGTAACAATTGCGAAAACATTACCCCAAACACTCTTATAACTTCAGACATTTTGCTACCTTAATGACCTTCTTTAAAAGAAATATTTTGAATCTATTATATTTCCAAAGATCGAAATAGCATGCCGCTATATCTCTGTGCGAGGTAACGACAATTTTTGCTTCCTTCCTCGGCCATAACTCTCGTCTTTGTGTCTCCTCAAGGAACTCCGAGTTGTCTTTGTTCGCGTGAGTTACGGCCTCCGCAGGATAACTAAGGAGTTATTGTTTGGAGATTTTGACTCCTCTTGGAGTTGGGATTTCTTGATAGTTTTTAAGTAATATTCTCTTATTACTATGTAAAATACGGGTCACTCACGTATGAAGTCAGCTACAGGCCGACATATTTCAACCTCATGCGGACTGGGACGACTTCGTGCGCGCGTCTCGGTTTACATTCGCCCTGAGGAAGACCTCCGGATGAGGTTGAAACATGTCGGCCTGTAGCTGACTTCATACGTGAGTGACCCGTATTTTACATTATAATAATGTTAACATCTCACGTTAGTTTTAATCAAAAAATATTCTCTTATCTTAAAATATAATTATAACTTTTGATACTGGATATCAAGAGCCTAGCAACACACTTTTATCACTTTCACATATTAATACACTCCTGTTAAGGACTTCACTTAGGTTAGTGTGCATAAAAGTGACACATCTGAGAACCTCTGCAATTCAATCATATCTTGAAATAGTAGAAGTTATCTAATTACAAAAACAAGTTTGGATATCTAACAGTATTGACATATACAATGAAAAACGTCAGAAATCAGACGACTTTTACACTCTAAATACATTAACTCCTCGGAAAGTTTTGCTACTATGATATACCTTATGGGATTGAAATAGCATCTCTGTGCGAGGTAACGACAATTTTTGCTTCCTTCCTCCGCCATAACTCTCGTCTTTGTGTGTCTCCTCAAGGAACTCCGAGTTGTCTTTGTTCGCGTGAGTTACGGCCTCCGCTGGATAACTAGGGAGTTATTGTTTGGAGATTTTGACTCTTCGCGGAGTTAGGATTTTTTAATTGTTTAAGTTATATCACCACTAAGCATATTATTATTACTTTCGATATCCAATGTCAAGATTAGTAAAACCTAGCAAATATACACATTAATATCACTTTCTTATATTAAGCAACTCCTTTATAACTGTGTCAAATCTAGAGAATCTCTGCAATTCAGTCATATCTTTAAATATGAGTAGTTATACTTCTGATTGCAATAATAAGTGTGAAAATCCAACATTAGTGACATATACAATAAAAACGACGGCGACTTTAACTCTCTCATCAAACTAATTCCTCACATAATTTTACTACTTCTCCAATATAAAATTTGAAAGAAATATTTGAACCCATCATAGTTTCAAAATTCCTTAGGATTGAAATAGCATACCGCTATATCTCAGTGCGAGGTAACGACAATTTTTGCTTCCTTCCTTGGCCATAACTCTCGTCTTTGTGTCGCTCCTCAAGGAACTCCGCGTTGTCTTTGTTCGCGTGAGTTACGGCCTCCGCAGGATAACTAAGGAGTTATTGTTTGGAGATTTTGACTATTTTTGACTCTTCGCGGAGTTGGGATTTTTTGAAACTAGTTCTTAAGTTTTCTTTCTCTTTCTACTTTGTATTAAGATTTGTATCAAAGAGAAAGTCGTAAAATCATCTAATACTAAACAGATAACTTATTTTACACTTATTTTTTGGAGATTTGACTTGTAGCAGGGGGAGGGGGAAAGGGCCTCCGGCTCTCACACTCATCAAAAGAAGCATAGCAGCGGTAAAGCCACTACTTAAATGTCGATTTTCTGTGAGAGTGTGGTACTTCCCGGAAGAGCCGGCCCATTCATGCTACTAGCAACTACTAAGTGAATTTCGCTGATAGCATGGTTCTGCCACAACTATTTATATAAAATTTTAACGTAATAATTAATAAGCATCTAATACGTAACCTAAATGCAATCTAAAATATTTGATTTATTTAATGAATGATTTCGCGAAATATTAGGATTTTTCTTATGATTTCGCGATTGTTACACATTTAAATAAAATTATTTTAATACGGTTTTTATCGAGTTTATAACATTATTTATACACCTAACATTTCGAGCACTTTACAGTGTTCGTGGTCGCAGGTAAGGAAAGTGCTCGAACCGTTAGGTGTATAAATAATATAATAAACGCGATAAAAACCGTATTATTTTAATACGGTTTTTATCGCGTATATACCTTATTTAAATTATTTAATGAAATTAAGTCTGAGCCACTTTCAATTCCAAATAAATGAGATATCAAACAATTAATTTTTAAGAAATAATTTTCCACCAATTGAAATTACCAGATAGGCGTTGAGAAAAGAGAAAATATAATGTTTTCTATAAAAGCGATTAAAGCCGTATAAAAAGCATTTTTTTAATTTTTACACATACACTTATTAAATTTACACTCGCTACAAGCTAAACTGGCCTTTGGGTCTTGACTTCATAGCCTCTGCCTCCCGCGTAAGGGATAAAGACGTAGCGATATGTATGTAAACTATCCCTACCTACCTACAATTTCGAAAACGTCTATGGCGCAGTGCTTAATACGCTGATTAACAACACGAGTGGTCCCGGGTTCGCTCCCCGGTCAGGTCATGATGGAAAACCATATTTTTCAGATTGTCCTGGGCTTTGGATGTTTATCTATATAATTAAAAATATATATATATAGATAAACATCCAACTCAACCATACTATAGTATGGTTGAGTAAGTATCTTACGACACAATTCCACAACTTACTGTGGGGCCAACTCAATTCGTGGTTTTTATCCCTATTTATTTTGACGATTTTCTATTGCAAATAAATAAAAAAGTAAACATAAACATATCAGCCATCTCGAAGGCCTACATTTCTTCGGCCGTCGTCGGTGGCACCCGTAATTTCCCCTAATACAGCAAAGAAATTAATTCCACGTGCATCAGCCCTATCGCGACATATTTATGAGTGTTTTTTTACCTTTTTCTTAGGGATCAGTGGTGAAATTAAAATATATCTTTGTACATGGAAAAATACGCAATAAAAAATTAAGGTTTTTACTTCTTCTTTTTTTACGAAATAATTGAACATTCGAAAATGTGGTTTTTTAAGGTGAATTTTTATTAAATTATTAAATGTTACGCGAGACATAATAATTATTATTAAAAACGGTTGCACTCACGTTATATTTAGTCGCCCTGAAGATGGCCATCTGAATTGGCCAAAACCCGGTCGGCAATACCGACTTAATATAACGTGAGTGCAACCGTTTTTAATAATGAATTTTTATTGTTTATCTAAATACTATTAATTTATTAATAATAAGTACTTAAAGGCAATCTTTACTATAAAAGGTTCTCCAGTCTCGTGCTTTTACTATCTACAAGGTACTAAGGTTTACAGATATTTATTGACCTAAAGAATACGCATATTTACTCACTAGCCCGTACCCGTGGCTTCGCCCGCGTTATATATAGCCTATGTCCTTATCAATATCCTAACCTATGTATACCTATGCAAAATTTCATAATCATCGGTTCAGTAGATAGGGCGGTAAAGCGTAACAAACAAGCAAATAAATAAACAAACAAACAAGCTCACTTTAGACATGTGGTCTCAACGCCTCAATCGTACGATTTGTTCTCAGAGACTCGCATAGATGGCGGCACTCGAAACTACACAACATTGTATCTACCGTATTATGAGAATATAAAAACATGACTCACAAAATAATCTTATTAAAAATCAAAACAATACTTTAAGCATAATATTTTAAAATGACACATTATATTTAGTAAGTTATAGGCTAACGCAGATTACCGCCATCTAGTATCGAGTAGCAAGCAACTCTCCTGCGCCATACATTCGCCTGCTTTTCGCAACCTTAATTTGGTCCAATATTTTATTACGTTAGTATTAAATTGTCTTTGCTTAAGATTAGGATAGGATAATGATTCTTAAACGAATTATAAAAATATGTATAATTTATGAACAGTATTGTCTGGCCAGCGTGGAGAGTGTAGGCCAAATCCTCTGACTACTCTGGCCGATAATATGGCTCTGGTAGTACAGAGAGGGTCGTGCTCCTGCAGTGGAGACTAGAAAGACCTGATGATGATGATTGTTTTGCAAGAATTTAAATCTAACTAATGGAGACGAGATTGCCGTGGGTCTTGTACTGGTACTTATACATTTAATTTACAAAAGATAGTATCGTTGAGTTAGTGTCACTTATACGACACAAGTTCACTACTTACGATGGGGCTAGCTCAATTTGCCTTAAATATATTTAAACAATCGTAATCTTAAATATATTTAAGATTACGATTGTTTTGAATATTCAAGGTTAAGTACCCCAGATCTTTTTGTATAAAATTAATATGATACTTAAACATTTTATTTTCTAGCCAAGAAGACCATTCTATTTAAATGGCACGATAAAACACACCTCTCAGACTTGAACTACGGAACCGCCACGGCACATCCGCTTCGCGCTTGACATATTGTTATTTATTTGTCAGCCATAAATACATCTTCGCCGCGTTCACACGTAAGACGATAAATATATGTGGAAGAGCCGTTTACGGTACTTTACCTACGCAAAAATATATGTGAAAGAACCGTTTTCTGCTTTACCAACGTTTGTATTGTTAAAATAGAGATTTTGTTGCCTCAAAGTTCCAAAATAAATAAGATTGGTCTGAATTTATTGCTAAAAGTAGCTTTTGTCCATGTTTAGTCACTAAAGGCCGTCAGTCACATTCATTCCGTTCATTCATTGATGAGCTCCGTGGCGCAGCGGTCAACATATGCCGGTGACACGGATGGTCCCGGGTTCGATCCCCGGTCAGGTCAAGATGAAACATTATCTTTTCAGATTGACCTGAGTCTTAGATGTTTATCTATGTATGTATTTGTTATAAAACATAGTATCGTTGAGTTAGTATCCCATAACACAAGTCTTACTTAAGAACTTACTTTGGGGCAAGCTCAATCTGTGTGATTTGTCCATATATATTTATTTATTATTTATATTTATTCCGTTTTTCATATCCCATCCCATCCCAATCCCAACTTTCCATCCCAAGTACCCCAACTAATATTATAAATGCGAAAGTGACTTTGTTTGTTTGTTTATTTGTTTGTTTGTTTGTTACGCTTTCGCGCTGTATCTACTGAACCGATCATCATGAAATTTTACATTCACATAGATTAGGGTACCAAGAAGGACATAGGCTATAAATTACGCGGGCGAAGCCGCGGGTAACAGCTAGTAATATTATAAATGTGAAAGTGAGTTTGTTTGTTACGTTTTTACGCCCTATTTTCTGAACCGAACATTATGGAATTTGGCATACACGTTGTCTGGAGTACAGAAGAGGACATAGGCTAACTTTCATGCCGAAGTAAAGTACCGTTCCCAAGGGATCGATACTAACGCGAGCGGAGCAGCGGGTGAACGCTAGTCCAAAGTTATACAATATATATAACTATAAGTTATAATATAAGTTATATAAAATATAATACACAATTAATTATTCGAAAGCTCCAATTCATATTTTGTAGCCATCAAAATCTTGTAGACCGTAGTTATCATAAGTAACCAATAACCATATTCACCGATAAACAATAAAACAATATAATCATAATATTTATTTTTAAGTCTTTTAGTTGAAGTTTAAATATTACTTTTCTTTTTTTTCATTATTTTTATAGTTTTTTTCTTAATATTAAGTTTTTATATAATGTGTTTTATAATTAGATGTTACTTGACTGTACATGAACATGCTTGTCGAGCTCCGTGGCACAGCGGTCAACACGCCAACCAATCCCCGGTCAGGTCAAGATGGAAAATGATCTTTTTCAGATTGACCTGGGTCTTGGATGTTTATCTATATAATAAGTATCTATTATAAAATATAGTATCGTTGAGGTAGTATCCCATAACACAAGTCTTACTTAAGAACTTACTTTGGGGCTGGCTCAATCTGTGTGATTTGTCCGCATATATTATTATTATATTATGCTTAGCACATAATTAAATATTTACTTTTCTCTCCAATTATTTACTAAATCACATTTTTTGCATAGCAAAAATACTTAAAATGACTGGGTCAAACCTACCACGTCTCAGGCACCAAGTACTCTCCACTTGATGCCTAAGATAGGTAGGTAGTAGGTTTGACCCACTTGTATAACAGGTCACCTCGCTTACTCCACCCTTATGATAGATACGACATCGGGACGTATGCAAGTAATGAGGGAGCGATAAAAGTAAAAGAAAGGAAAGAAAAAATTACATAGTTGTAGGACTATGTGCTAATATTAAAAAGAAGATACTAAATAAAAAAATAAACATATAAATCTAAATGTATTGGAGTAGGTGATTGTGTTGTATGTATAGATTGTGGGAGTATACAAAAAAGGAAAATTTTCTATTTAAATTATTTTAATAAGATTTTCAGTGGATTCGTTGCCGAGTGACGACGGCCATTTAATGAAAGTAATTTTGCAGAGATTTCTTAGCATTGGATAGTTATTAAGTATTATTTATAATATCTAACAAAATGAACTTATTTTTTTTAAATAAAAACTATGACAAGATGATATGAGGTTCACAACGATATCCTCTTCATGAAAATCTGTTCCAGTCCTGTTACCTCACATACGTACAACTTACATAATTGCAAACATACATAATAAATAAAATACAATAAACTCCAAAAAAAATATTTTTATGGGCAATGGTATAAAAAGGATTGTCGATTTTAACAGTTGCTTTTATTTTTAAGTAATTTCTTCTATAAGTTGTCATGTGTATTTCTTTAAATGTTCCTTTATTTAAAATTGTAAGATTAAATAAAATATTCCATTTCTTGATTAAATAAAAAGTTTAGTAATGTCTGAAACGTACCTTATTCTTATTTGGTTAATTTCATAAAGATTAAAGATTTGTTACTTGGTAATGTATAACTTAGTAATCATCATCATCATCATCATCAGGTCTTTTTATTAGTCTCCACTGCTGGAGCACGACCCTCTCTGTACTACCAGAGGCGTATATTAGCCAGAGCAGTCAGAAGATTTGGCCTACACTCTCCACGCTGGCCAGACGGGTTGGAGAGGTCTCTTTGATGTTTATAGCTTTGTTTAGCCTGTGTTTCCAAAGTCGCCTAAATTAGTAATAGTACATATTATTTAGTTTTGTAATGTTGACATCACCAAATAAAAAATAATTACAAATACATTTAAGTAAGTATTTAACACAATGAAAAACTTTTCTACGCGGACACGTAATGCCATCTAGCGTCGAGTAGGAGAAGTACGCGGAAAACTGGGGTGGAAAATTACTCCAATACTTTGAAAGCGATGTGTTCCAATCATTTTACCTTTGCAAGTTATGAAAAATATGTTTATAACATTATAATGTATGGATAACTTTAAACAAATTCTTGAGGTTTATTCTGAGTTTATATTTACTTATTTTAAGTTGTGCATATTTTGTTTCGATAGTCTAGTGTGATAGTTTAATAGTGATAGTTAAATTTAATTTTATTTGCGGTAATTAAAATGTCTATACATAAGTACTAGTAAGATTTTGTTGACTCTCTTTTCATAGTTGCCAGCCACGCCTTTTTTTAATTTTGTAAGTTCCCATAAATTATTGGCTGTTCATTTATTTACGGCGTGTAACTTGAACCTTAATATTCCCTTGAAAGGGTGACTCAGACCGTCAATTATGAAAAGCAATGCTGGGAGTTCAAATTTTTTTTCGACTTTCCCATACTGATTGCCGACTTTTGTTTTAGAATATCGTTTTTTTTTTAATTCCTAGCATTGGCCAATGGGAAAAGTTGTTCATATTGATGGTCTAAGTCACCCCTTTAAGAGAATATTGAGAGTCAATTTACACGCTGTATACGTAGCACGCACTTTTATAGTATTTTCTACATTGAGTAAAATTATTTAAGTCTGCATACTTTATTTAAAATATAAGTACCAATAATATTTATTAAAACTGAATTAATTCAACCACCCTGTCTATCTTAAGCCTCCCCATAGCTCACCTCGTAAAATACCCAAATCCACCTGAAATTTAATGAAGTCAAAAATAATAATAAAGAGTTGTCTCCGGCTAAAACGAAAGCTGTGTTCACTAAAATGGGTTAAGGAAATGATATTTATTACCTCTCTCGCGCCTCATTAGTGAAAGTACACAGTCGCTCTAAGTAATTTTATACTATTTATGAAATTATTAATATGCCAGGAAATAAAATGTAATATTAACCTATAAATTATAAATTACCCCTTCTAAAAAAATATAAAGGTAAAACCTGTTAATTAAATTGTATAAAAGAAATATTGCATCTACACGATTATTTGTAAAAGCACGGGAAAAATAAGTAAAAGTGTCAGTTTTTAGGGTTAGTAAACTAGGAACCCTTATATTTTCGCCATGTTTGTCTGTCTGTCTGTCTGTCCGTCCGCGGTTTTACTCAGAGACTATAAGTACTACAAAGCTCAAATTTGGTATGGGTATGTATATTAATTATGTCAAAAAAGTGGTAGAAGAAAATATTAAAAAAAAATTTTTTTAGTGTAGCTCCCATACATGTAAAGATGGAGTAATATTTTTTTTTCTATACAAACCCATCGTGTAGAGTATTGTTAGATAGGTCTTTAAAAAATATTGTGAGGTTAAGAACACCATTTTTCGATTTAGGCATCCGTTTCCGAAATATTTGGCTTTAAAGTGCAAATTTTCGTAAGACGTAAGTGCCCCCCCCCCCCACCCCCCCCCCTTCTTTCTACTAAACGGTATTATATGGATACGTGAAAAAAATTACAGCAGTAGTATATATACTGAAATTGAAAGAAAAACTATCAGAGCTGAGTACTTAGTATAAATTGGTCGTTAAACTGTGATGTGAGAGTGTAAACTCAAAGTTGTCATTAGTAACTACGGAACCCTACACTGCACGTGGCCCGACACGCACTACGCCGGTTTTTTTATTTCTTTTTTTTATGCTTAAGAGATTTTGATCATTGCTTAGTATTTTTTTTTTTATTTAATCGACACGTAAAGAGGACTTAGGAGAAATGGAAAAATTATTACCTTTTTCGGCCGTCATTACTGACGGCACACAGGCAACCCAAGTAATTTGATACTTTAGAAATTATTTGTGATCTAAGAAACGATTGGCTTACCTAGCTTAGGCTAGCATATCAAAATTAGAGAAACATCTAAAGCTCAATATACTTTAAGTAGGTAAGGCGTGACAGCAAAAAATCTGAACTTCTACATCTTAGCGTTTCGATGGCAAAAACATTAAATTGTCGCGGCCCAGATATTAGCCACCCCAATCGCGTTGTCGGTGGCATCCATTAGGTCCTGCTGCGTGAAGTTGTTCGGGCACACAGAGCATAAATTCAGGTGGGCTATTTTTTGCAACGCACCACACACACAGCTCAAGTCTGTGCCATCAGAAAACCTCCATCTGGACTTATTTTCTTTGCTACAACCGAACCTGTATCCGAAGTCTATTTAAAAACTTCCAGGTTAGCCATGGTAGTTTATGCCCAGGAGGAAGGTTCTCTGGTGGAACAAATGGGTTTGGCAGAGCTCCTTCATAGTTTCCATAGCTTGCACCTAGCTTTTGATGGCTCCATGGACAAAGGCTCAACACACTTGTGAACAATGCTATTCTTTTTTTTTCATGTCATAGGACAGAAAACGAGCAAGCGGGTCACCTGGTGGGAAGTGATCACCGCTGCCCATGGACAACTGCAACACCAGGGGTGTCACAGGAGCGTTGCCGGCCTTTTATTTTTCCCTCCCCAGAGGGGAGAGGGAGATGGGCCTCCGGCTCTCTCACTCACCGAACGAAGCATAGCAGCGGTAAAGCTACTACACAAACGTTGATTTTCTGTGAGAGTGTGGTACTTTCCCGGACGACCCGGCCCATTCATGCTACTAGCAAAAGTGATTTTCGCCGGTAGCGAGGCTCTACCACAACTCTATTCAAATTCATTCAATACGTCAATTTGTTTACTCCATTGAAGGCATAGCGCTTGGTACAACGAAATTTGTGGAGTTACCTATGGCTTATTTTCGTTATTATTTACATATTTCGTATATTCATTAAGTGCTGGGGTATGCATTAATATAAGTAATTAGTACTATTATTTTCTTTTTAACTTTTGCGATTTCAACTCATAGTTATTAATGGTATTATATGGACTTAGTACGGACCTATTCTTTGTTTATTTTCGCTCTATAGATAGCTCTGAAATATAATTTTTAACTGATATTTTTCTGTCGTCTCTAAAGAATTATGCAGTACCCTAAGTGACTTTTAGGTATACTAAATTCCAAACCAATAAATTCCAAAACTATAGTGGAATTTGGGACAAATGGAAACAATATAATATACCAGCTGCTTTTCTTCCCGCGTAGACCGTAAAGGCCGGTCAAGGGATTGGGCGAAATCCTGAGGAACCACGTTATAGCCGATGCGGCCAGCAACTCATCTCTTTTTTGATTCTGCTTTCCACCTTAACGCCCTGTCTACCCCGCAAAGGATAAAGACGTGATAATTTGTATGTATTATAGAAGAAAATCTTCAAATAACTTTTGACTCCGGAAGTGTCCGACCCGCCCCGTTCCCGCCCACGCCTATCGGAAACGGATATCGGTTCGAGTCTGCGCAGTGCGGCGATTGAAAGCCTTTTTATATCGGCCGAGCTTTTTACTTGAACTTTCGGAAAAGCTTGGGAGGCGGAGATTTCTCCTGAAACCACTTGCACGTTTCTTCTTTTTAACATCCGTCTTAAATAGAAAGTACTTCAAACCTTCTGTGCTTGTATGGGAGAAAAGGAAAATATAGCTGTATATGTATTTATACAAGCTCTTACCCGTGGCTTCTACACTACACTAATCTATGTGTAAGCAAAATTTCATGATGATCGGTTTAGTAGATATAGGACGTGAAAGCGTAACTGCTCTGCCTTTGAAAACCCCAAAATGTTGTTAATCTGTTTGTTTGTTACGTAAGTTAAGTGTGACCATGGGTTATTTTTTTATGTCATAGAACGGCAAATGATCGAAGCGGGTTGCTTGATGGTAAGTGATCACCGCTGCACATCCACAACAGAACGTTAAAGTTCGTATATCATGTGTGATGAATGAACACTGATCACACCCATTCCAAAAGGCGTGTAATTGAAAAGGCATATAGAGTATCGGTTTTGCTCAGCCATAAAAAATTCGCTCAATGATTGTTAATCTGTTTTTTATGGGTTTTTCATGTACAGATTCTGTGTAAGAAGTGAAATTCTTACACAGAATCTGTACATGAAAAACCCGCGTAACGTATTTAAGAGTCCCACGTAAAGCCGCAATCCCATACAAACGTAGTACCTATACAAAATTACAGCAAGTACAAGTTTTCGATACAAAACTTCAACTCGCTGTAATTTTGATAGGTATTGTTTTTAAAATTGAAATCTGATTATAAACATCAATATGCCTTATCCGGTCGTATGTACGAAATTTGGTTGAGATTGGCTTAACTGTTGTAAAACTAAAACGAAACTACGTTTGTATGGGATTGCGCCTTTACGTGAGACTCTTAAGTGTCACGTGAGTGGATTGATGCCACGGATGAAAATTCATATTCGACATAGTAGAATAGGATCACTCTACGTCTTCCCGTAGATAATTCCTCGTAGAAGGCGACTAAGGAAGCATAAGCTAAACAAAGCTTAAATACATAAAAGAGACCTCTCCTACCCGTCTGGTCAGCGTAAAGAGTGTAGGCCTAATGCTCTGGCTAATTTATGTCTCTGGTAGTACAGAGAGGGTCGTGCTCCTGAAGTGGAGACTAGAAAAGGCCTAATAATGATGATTTATGTATCACCTGAGTAATGTGCCACGGATGTCAGTTCATATGACATGTGTGAATAAATAAATATATAGGGACATATCACACAAATTGAGCTAGCCCTACGGTAAGTTGTGAACTTGTGTCGCAGGATACTAACTCAACGATACTATATATTATAACATATACTTATATAGATAAACATCCAAGACCCAGATCATTCTGAAAAAGATCGTTTTCCATCATGACCTGACTGGGGATCGAACCCAGGACCCCCGTGTCGCAGGCTGGCGTGTTGACCGCTGCGCTACGGACCCACCACTGACCACACCCATTCCAATAGGTGTGTAGTCGATAAGGCATAATATTGAGTATCTATATTGCTCTCTGCCTGTATATTTAGTAACCAGTTTACCATGCTTTCACTCCTCAAACAACATAGTACATGAGACCCGCGTAACTTATTTAAGTGTCACGTGAGTTGAGTGTCGCCAAGACGAAAGTTCGTATGTCACGTATGAAAGGGTGTGCCATTGGGAAAGGCATGTAGCCGATAAGGCGTATTGAGTATCGATACTGCCCCGCCCAGAAAAAACGCCGCGATGCGCATGTCCGATCACTGCACTTGTCTGTCGCATGCATGCAATAAACGTGGTTAGATGTATTTTACGAGCCGGACTCATAAAGGCTGATTTTGATACTATGCTATATTAAAATTATATGCTATATTAAAATCTCGGAATCAGAATCCCTTTTGGAATACAACATTGCAAGGTAAAAGAAAAAAAATGATCTCCCATTCAAAATCACCGATCAGCTGGGCGAATTTCTATGGGAACTCAAATTTATTTTAAGATTGCACCATTTTTTCTTGCATTTCTGTATTCCATTAGAGATTCTAATTCTAAGATTTTAATATAGCTCATAGGTTCAAAATCAGTATTTCGTCTCATTATAAAGTAGAGAGTAATGAACATAAACTTGACAACTCCTCTACACTACTAGTTATTATGCATTCATACATTGCTTCCGTGCTGGTTTGGGAGAAAAGCAAAAACATAGAATATACCAGCTTTATCCCGCGCAGACCGTAAAAACCGGTCAAGGGATTGGGCGGAAATCTAAGGAATCACATTGATAGGCGATGCGGCTAGCAACCCATCACTATTTTGATTCCGCTTACCACCTTTACGCCCACTAAGATGCTAAACGTGGCCTGTAGGTTTTACGACCTCGTGCTCTGTCTACCCCGCACGGGATAAAGACGTGATGGTATGTATGTATATATACATTGCCACGTTTTTTCACTTGTGGATAGACAGACCCAAGATCTAAAAGACCTGGCTTTAGCCATGGCCACCACGTATAGCTTGTTGGGGGGCGTGTAGGTGAAAAACGGAATCAAAATAGTAAGGCTGCATCGCCTATTGACATGATTGCTCAGATATCCGCCCATTCCCTCTCTCATTCTCAAAATCTGTGCGAGACGAGAAATAGCTGGTACATTCTACGTGTTTTCTTTTCTCCCAGACTAGAATGGAAGATTGCCCCCTTCTTTTATCCAAGTAATGCACATGTCAACATATCGAACATTTGGAAATTTACAAGACTCTTCAGAGCTTTGTAGCCTAACGGCAAAACGGACAAACATGATGAATCTATAACGGAATAGATGTTTTAAATATAGATTTTGAGCACGTTTTTATAATCAACGTATATATTTTCATATTGTTAATCTTATTACTTAAATGTTCACTCGTGTCTTCTATGAGAAACAGCTGGTATATTTCTTGGTTTTATCTTTTTTCCCAAACCAGAAAAAAAAGATCTACCAGGGTGTTCTACTCCAATAAGCCACAGAGTTCGTGAAATCAACTTGTATTAATAAAATAATCAAAGTATAGATAAATTCCGTGCCGTTCCCGGCATTGCCGTGTGGTTCCCGGCAGAGTAGAATAGGACTACTCCAAGACTTTCTGTGGATGTCGTAGAAGGCGACTTAGGAAACTCAAGCTAAACAAAGCTTTTAAACATCAAAGAGACCTCTCCAACCCGTCTGGCCAGCGTGGAGAGTGTAGGCCAAATCCTCTGTCTGCTCTGGCTAATATATAACTCTCGTAGTACAGAGAGGGTCGTGCTCCTGCAGTGGAGACTAAAAAGACCTGTTGATGATGATGATGATAGATAAATTTATAGCGTGGGAATTTACCAATATTCGATACGTTTCTAACGAACGATACATTGAAACCGATAGAGCGTATATTATGGTTTGATATTTTATAGAGAAAGAGGAACTAAGTATTATTTGTGGTTTCGACTTGCACTCGGCCGTTCTAGAGGCACCTCTTATTCAGCCAAATTCCTTTTTAAAATTCGAATCTTCCAACCTGTTCCAAATTCAAGCGATATAAAAACCCGACATGTAGTTAAAAATTAATATAGATCCTATCATGTGCCATTCGAAGTCACACTTGGCCGTCTTAGAAGAACCTCTAATTCAGCCAAATATCTTTTTAAAATTCGAATCTACCAACCTGTTCCAAATTCAAGCGCTATAAAAACTCGACCTCGGATAGGCCGGCCGTCCGTTCCGCACGTTATTGGTTATTGATCGGTTTCCAATCAGCCAATCAGGACGCGCCGGGCACGCCCGTGTGTAGAACGCCTACCGGACGAATGAGGAAAATGGGAAAATTATCTGAATTCCTAGATTAATTTTGGTACCGATTTGATGACATAAGTTGATATGACTCCTGTGTAAGAGTTCTTGGCGGGAATTTTAGTGGACTACTCAGTGTTTTATAAAGTGAAATCGGTGTAATTTGGTGTTATAAATGCCCATGTCCAAGAAAAAATTAATAGGATAACCTTAGATTAATAATTGCGCGCGCGGAGACCAATTATTAATCTAAGGGGTTAACTTTAAGTACAAAATAACCCAAAGGTTAGACGTGCTTCCGATTTACAATCGGCCCCAATGAAGATAAGATAAGATAAGATAAGGGGATAACTGTCATGGTGCGGCTGTAATGAGATTTACATAGCGGGCTGGTGGTTGTCCGCCTTGCTGCGTCGTCTATAATTGAACCAGTGGATTCGTGATGGATTGCCAGGAGCTCCGTCGAATCAACGAAATGAATAAATAGTGATGGGTTGATACTCGCGTCACCTATAACTGTGATCCCTTGGATTTTCGCCCAATCCCTTGGATTTTCACCCAAACCCTTGGATTTTCGCCCAATCCCTCGGATTTTCGCCCAATCCCTTGGATTTTAGGGTCTGTGCGGCCAGAAAAGCAGCTGGTATATTCAATGTCTTTTTCTTTTCTTCTAAACCAACTTGGAAGAGAAGGAAAGACAGTTTGTCAATTTTCTGGCAAAATGGCTGAAACTTTTATATTTTAATAAACAAAGCACGTTGGGTCGTAACGTTCATTTGCCTTATTATTATTGTCTCTTCGCAAAGAATTCTAGGAAGGGTTAATTAGTATGGCCAAGAATTGAATTAAAACATACCGAGATAATATTGTGGATATACCTGAATCTACATAATATGCTTTACCATACCATGATCTTCCATGCTGGACTAAGTAAGTAAATAAAGTAAATAAATAAATAAATATATAAGGACATATCACAAAAATTGAGCTAGCCCCACTGTAAGTTGTGAACTTGTGTCACAGGATACTAACTCAACGATACTATATTTTATAACATAGGTATACTTATATAGATAAACATCCAAGACCCAGGTCAATATGAAAAAGATCTTTTTCCATCTTGACCTGACCGGGGATCGAACCCGGGACCCCCGTGTCGCAGGCTAGCGTGTTGACCGCTGCGCCACGGAGCTCGACAACGGCGGACTGGGAGAAAATAAAAAAAAACGTAGAATATACCAGCTGCTTCTCTTCCCGCGCAGACAGTAAAAGCCGGTCGAGGGAATATGCCAAACTCTAAGAAATCATATCAATAGGCGATGCGGCAAGCAACTCATCACCATTTTGATTTCGTTTTCACCCATACGCATCAATACCTATGCTAAACGGGGCCTTTGGATTATACGAAATTTATTTTACATTCACAATGCTATTTTACCTTATTTTATAAAATGAAGAAAATAAGAAATGGTAAAAACATTCCACACGGGCGCATTGTATGGCATCCTTCACATTAATTGATTTTCAAATTCATTGCAAAATTAGTTGAAATCTAATACCGCACTTGTAAAAGTTGGGTAGTTGTGTTGGGTGACGCAAACCTTGACGCGTGTAAGAGGAATGGGATATGGTGGAGAAATTCGGCGCCCGGGCTTGAAGCGCGGTGGCGTAATTGGCAACGCATAGATCGTACAGAGATCAAGTCCTGCCCGCGTCGAATTTTTCACCATTTCTTATTTTCTTTATTTAATAAAATTAGGCCTTCGGACTTTGCTACCTTAGGCTCTGTCTACCCCGTAACAGATTAAGACGTGAAACTATGTATGTACTTATTATACCATTTAATTACGTGAAAACTAAGTGTAAATTAAAACCAGACATAGACTTTGAGGGGTGACTCAGCCCGTCATCATCATCAGATCATTTTTATTCCCCATTGCAGGAGCACAACCATTTATGTACTACCAGAGCCATATAGCCAGAGCAGTCAGAGGATTTGGCCTACACTCTCCACGCTGGCCAGACGGGTTGGAGAGGTCTCTTTGATCTTTATAAGCTTTGTTTAGCTTGTGTGTCCTAAGTCTCCTTTTAAGATATCCAAGGGAAGACTTGGAGTGGTCCAATTCTACTCTGCCGGAAACCACACGGCACATTAGTCCGTCAATATGATCACTTTTCTTATGGGACCAATGGTGGGAATCAGAAAATTGGTCTTCATTTTCATACAATATCGTACGAGCGGCTGAACATGAACTGTATAGGAATTGTTACACATAAAAAAATACGGTTTTATTGCGTTTATTACATTATTATAAACACCTTATGATCACTTGACAGTGTGCGTGGTCGCAGGTACAGTCTACATAATGTAGAATAAATAATGTAATAAACATGATAAAACAGTAATGAAATAATTTTATTTTAAATGTATAAGGATATCGAAAAATTGTGTACAAGCTCTAGGCTCCAAATTATTGTAACCAATAAAATTTTTAATACTGAGAACACTCTGAAATGGGTAAGACTCTTATAAATAAATATATAGGGACAAATCACACAAATTTAGTGACCTCCATAGTAAGTTGCGAACTTGTTTCGGATACTAACGAATATAAATAATTGACGTTTCTCAACGATAATTTATTTAAAGAAAATAGATAAGTATATTCTTTTAAACATAATATCGTTGAGAAACTTTTCCATTATGACCTGACAGAGGATCGAACTCGTGTCGCAGGTTGGCGTATTAACCGCTGCCCAATGGAGGTCGTCAGCAGAAGATGTCACGAACAAAGCTAAAAGTCGTTAGCGGAAATTAAATAATAATGAAAACGAAAGGCATATCCACACTAATCCACCGACATCACCAATGAATTACACAATGAACGCGACGACAGATCGCGACTCAAAAAAACATCGGAAAAAAGAGACGACGGAAGAAATATCTTTTATCTTGTAATTATTTTTATCCTTTAAGAAAGGCATAGATAAAGAGAGAAATAATTAGTTTGTCCGAATCAGACTACTATTGTGCGGCCATTGTTGTTGGATGAGATTAATTTTTTAATGAAAATCTTATTGTTTTCGATGCTTTTTTGTTTTTTGTTTCGATATCATTCGCTGTGCATTTTAGGCGCTTTGTCTTGAATTAAAGAGTTTTTTTTTCTATAAATAAGAATGAAAAACCTAGGTAGAATCGCCCGGGTAGAAAACCCTTATTTTTAGGCTTCCGTACCCAAATGGTATAAACGCGACCCTATTCACGAGACTTCGATGTCCGTCTATCTGTCTATCACCAGGCTGTATCTCATAAACCATAAAAGCTAGAGTGTTTAAATTTTCACAGATGATGTATTCTGTTGCCGCTATGGTTACAACAAATACTAAAAAAGAATATTCCATACAACAAACATGATTCTTTGCCTTTGTGGACGATAGTCTAATGTTGTATATTATGTTTAATGGTACGAGTACAAAACCCTTCATGCGCGAGTCCAGCTCGCAGGTTGCCGATTGTTGTTTTAGTGGCAATAGCTATACATATTCTTTAAAAATTTGAAGACTTTACCTCTAACGGTTCAATAGATACAGCCCTGTGACAAACTGACGCACGGACATCGGAGTCTCAGTACTATAACTGAGACTCTACCACGGGACCCTTGGTCTCGTTGCACCCATAGCGTAACCCTAAAAATTACCTCCAAAGCATGCAATCTAAGATGCTCAGATACGAAATAAGAGAAAACATTCAAATTCACACCGTAAACAAATGGATGGTCACTATACTATTGACAAAGTGAACACTAGTGATAGCGAATAACAATAATTGCTTTCCCTCGGTAGGGTCAAGCCGACCGATTGTCCACGGCAGAACAGGCGCACACTTGCGTTTTTCAGCGCGTTTTATTCAAAGTCAAAGTCAAAGATTTTTATTTTAAATTTGATAATGGTATCTCTTTTTGAACGTCATTTTACATTGAAAAAAAGGTTGTCAGTGATATTTATAAAATTACTAGCTGTTACCCGCGGCTTCGCCCGCGTAATATATAGCCTATGTGCTTCTCGATAACCTTACCTAAGTGTATGCAAAATTTCATGATGATCAGTTCTGTAGATGCGGCGTGAAAGCGTAACAAACAAACAAACTCACTTTCGCATTTGTAATATTAGTTGGGATGGGATTGGGATTAGGATTAATATCTATTTTTCCTGTTTAGGCGGCGTTGATACAAGTCAAGTGTACAAGGCCGTAGTTCTATTTTATGCAATTTTTTATTTCATGGCTTCCACCGAGTTTTCGGTGATTCTACCAATGTCCAGTTTATAGAGATACAAAGTGTCGGAGATGTACGAGATACAGTTAAAACAGGTAACAATCAAATATGGCGAAGGTTTTTTGATGGATGCTTCTGGTGACAAATCTATACGAATCTGTAAAAAGCCATCGTTAAAAAAAATAACGATCAGATTTTCTCATTTCTGATCTTGACATTTGCATTTTATCAACGGCATCTATACTCACTTAACTTAAACTTCTTGGGATTTTTCTTTTGAAAACTTCTGACATAATGGTGCTATAAAGTTAATTCATTCATTTAGTCAAAAAAATGCGAATTGCGTTCAATGGTGTTCGATCGCAAGTGTGCGTCCAGCCAACCGAAGGGTTAAGATGGTCGGGGGTGGGTAATGACCAGAAAGGGTTGAACTTTAATGCGGGCACCTGCCATTCGCTGGAATTAACTGGGTTTGTTTTTAGGTTTTTTTCGTGTTAATTAGGATGTTGATTTTGCCCGTATAGGGTGACAGATTAAATAACTTTCAGGTGACGGAATGTTAAAAAACTTCCCAGCATATATTTATTTTTAATGTTCAAATTACGTTTAATAATGTTTATATTCTCAAGTGCCCAATTCCAGAGAACTTAATTCAAAGTCATCCAATTTTCAATATCTTTAATGCATTTCATATTGCACACTTTGACTAATCTAAGATTGCACATTACATCAGCTCATACAATAATTATGTCTCTGCACTGTAATTCTATACCCTGTTCCTGTAGGCATCGGATAAATAAAATTTGGAACGTCAACCGTGTTATATGGTATAAAATATAAAAATACTCAAAGGGTAATTTATAAGGTCTTTAGTATTGCATCCCATCCTTATAATATATTTTAAAAGGGACTAATTCTAAAAATTCTGAAAAAAAATCATACAAATGGCCGGCCGGATTTAATATGCGAATGACAATTTTGTTTCAATTTTCTGTAATAACTCCTACGGAAAAGTTGTTCATATTGACTAGCTGAGTCGATAGGATTTTATTAACATATTGTATATACTTTTATACATAAAGGTACAGTATTTCTTCAGCAGGGACGAATCCCACCCATGTAGGCCCAAATTCTCTCAGATCAGCACAATAAATAAAGACAATCCACATAAGACGGAGCGCCACGGCCCTTAAGGTTTACAGCGGCCGCTGATATCTTTACGATGTCCGGCCCTGGCGTCTGGGGACGGACTAAGGCCGTGAAACTTAAAACTATGTTAAATTATAGAATAGAAATGTAATTGCACTAAAAACACTACAAAAAGCACTATTTATAATAAAAGGTACATATTTCTTCACCAGGGACGAATCCCACCCATGTAGGCCCAAATTCTCTCAGATCAGCACAATAAATAAAGACAATCCACATAAGACGGAGCGCCACGGCCCTTAAGGTTTACAGCGGCCGCTGATATCTTTACGATGTCCGGCCCTGGCGTCTGGGGACGGACTAAGCCCGTGAAACTTAAAACTATGTTAAATTATAGAATAGAAATGTACCTAATTGCACTAAAAACACTACAAAAAAGCACTATTTATAATGTAAGGTACATATTTCTTCACCAGGGACGAATCCAACCCGTGTAGTCCCCAAATTCTCTCTGATCAGCACAATAAATAAAGACAATCCACATAAGACGCCGCGCCACGGCCCTTAAGGTTTACAGCGGGCGCTGATATCTTTACGATGTCCGGCCCTGGCGTCTGGGGACGGATGGAGGCCGTGAAACTTAAAACTATTAATATTGTTCTCAGTTTTAAGAGCAAAAGGAGAGCAATTATTATTATTTTATCCTAAAACTGGTTTAAGTACTAAAAAGATATTTTTTATCTATGATGTAATATAAATATCTTTTAAATATAGCACATATCGCCATCGATGTTTATTTGGAACACAACTCTGAAGTCCAGAGATAATAAGTCCCGAGCAAGAACCACGTACCTACCTAACAGTAATTTGGCTTAAATTTTTTTTTTTTAATACAATTATAGTGTTCTTACTAAGTAACAATATTAAAACTAACTTATATAAACTAAGAATTAAACCTACCTATAAAATAAAACTACTTATAAATAAAACCTACCTATAAATAAAACTTACCTATAAATAGAAAATGTCCAGCAGGTCATTGCCCTGCGGTAATGTGCCCAGAAGACTGGCAGCATTGCCACGTTGAATGGCAATGCTTATTCTTTGGGCAAAATAGAGCCAGCCCTCTGGTCATTCGACACCTCGACCAGCCTTTTGCTCACAAACTTAAATAGTTTGTGAGCTGAGGTAAGTTTGTTTGTGTTTTTTTTAATATAGACATCTTTTAGCACGAAAGTATGTTTTTACGTAGTACATATATCTCTATATTTTTTTTATTATATATTGTTATTTTTATATCTTGGCCTCAATAGATTTCGACAACTCAGTTTCATAAATTATACATTTTTATATCTAGTAATTTTACTTGGTTGTCGTTAGTCTTCAAAAGGATGAATGTGCAGTGCATGTATTTAGAACCGAGAGTTTTGATATTGATAAAACTTAAGTTAATATAAGTCTGTATCTTAAGGCGCTCTTATAGTAACACTAGCGCCACCCAGCAATTAAATTCTTTAAGAGGGTATACTAACAGTGCGTTTTCCATACAAATGTATTTCTCTATTTTCTTGCTGAAAACTGCTTCTAGAGGCACAATTCTTTTTACATACAATCTATTACTAAAATAGGTATGTCCCAATGTTTTATTTTTTTCTAAAAAGCTGTTTAAAAGAAAAAAAAATTGTACAAAAACAGTTTTTTTGGAAAAAGTAAAAAATAGGGGCATTCTTATTTTAGTACTAGATTTTATGAAAAAAGAATTGTGGCTCTAGAATCAGTTTTCAGCGAGAAAATAGAGAAATACATTTGTATGGAAACCATATTAAAAAAATACTGCTAGTATACGCTCTTAAATCATATAGGTATCGAATTTTAAAAATCTAACAATTACAAAACTTCTAAATTACCTAAAGTATTTTTTGTTTATTTTACAAGTAATTTACTAGTGCCATATTAAAGAGAAAAAAATCGGTTAACGCCAAACGTGGCCACTTTTGGCGTTAACCTGTTTTTTTCTTATTTTATCAATCGAATATTACTGGAAATGAATACAAAAATACTACAAGTAATTTACTAGTTATGTACTTATTAGATTTTTAAAATTCGTTTAAATTTAGGATTAAAAGAATTAATTGCTGGGTGGCGCTAGTGTTACTATAGGAGCGCCTTAATTCAATCTAATGCTTAGTAGAGACAACTTAAAACGTAATTCAATTACAATAGTTTGATAAGTTTCCATACGCGATACAGACGGTGGTCAAACTCATCGAAACTTAGACAATTTGGACGAGTTGACCCGATCCCTGGGATCAGATTAGATCAGATGGGTCGGTGACGAGTACGCTGACCCATCGCTTACCTCGATGTAAGGTCACCTGCAAAAGTCTATATATAATTGTCTTATAAAGTCGTGTGTAGCTACGATACTATTCAAACAATGAAAGCATTTTCCATCTTATGTATGTGGCATAAGGTACATATTACTGCTAAATAATTATGCTTTCCTAATCAGTGCAATCAATTTTCACCTTAAGGCTAAGAGAAAGGCTAAAGAAGAAGAATACGAAATGAAATTTATTTTCTGTTTTTATGATCATTGGATCACTATTAACTACACTCATATACCCAAATATACCCACGTTATAGGCGATGCGGCTAGCAACCCATCACTATTTTGATTCCGTTTTCCACTTTAACGCCCACTATCACACTAAATGTGGCCTTTGGGTTTTATCATTTTGGGCTCTGTCTACTCCGCAAGAGATAAAGACGTGATAATATGTCATCATCATCATAATCATCAGGTCTTTCTAGTCTCCACTGCAGGAGCACGACCCTCTCTGTACTACCAGAGCCATATACTAGCCAGAGTAGTCAGAGGATTTGGCCTACACTCTCCACGCTGGCCAGACGGGTTGGAGAGTTATCTTTGATGTTAATAAGCTTTGTTTAGCTTGTGTTTCCTTAGTCGCCTTTTACGACATCCACGGGATGACTTGGAGTGGTCCTATTCTACTCTGCCGGGAACTACACAGCTAATATGTATGTATACCCAATAAATGCAAGAAAATACACATTCTTCGATTACGCTATGCTGCTAAGACCACTGCACAATTTATGATAATCGCTCGCCCCTTCTGTGTGGTCATTACAAGGAAGGCAATCAAAGTCGGGCCAATAAACGTAATCGAACTGGCCAGTTGATGGGGGGTCGTGATTTGTCCCTATTATTGTAGTGGACATGTAATTAAATTATATTACTACAGAATCGCAAGTTAGTCTTGATTTTATTTCCAGATAAGTAAGGATAAATAAGTCGAATGTCATTTTTCGTTGTTAATTTGATAAATTTAAGAGACAAAAAAAATGGTTGAAAATTTTAGAATAAATGTTTTTTTACCTTTATAAATATTTCTTCTTTCGAATGGTATCAAAATCAGCCAGAATACGTCATAGCCTAAAATATGTAATTACAACTTTATACAAAAAATATTCAAAAGAACTTTTTCCCCAACCTGAGTTATATTTACCTGTATGATATTGTAAGACAGTTTACTAATTAACATTCCTCATGACTGCCAAAAAAGGAGTTTTTTTTAATTTCAAGTTAACATTATTAAATATTTAAAAAAAATTTATTCAACCAAAATTTCTTAATGCCTTAACGGATCTGAAACTATGAGGTATCTTTAGAATTATTTTACCTTCCCGAGTGTTATAGTTTGCAAATATTTGGGCAAGGCAGTTTTGTAGTTGAGTTTTTCCTAAATGACTGGCACCACATTTTTCCACAACATTCCAGTAACTTTTCCCCCGAAACTTTGACAAATCACTCCCTAATTTATTGACCAAAGACTTTTTATATTGGCGCATAGACAACGAGCCAATTTGAGCATCAACAAAGGGTTCAAAGGGATTGTTTGTAGAATCAAGATGCGAAAAAAAAGACAATCTCCCTTTGTGCTATTTTTTCTTAATTTCAAGTTGATCCCAATCAGGAGTAAATTATAATGGAGAGTTAACTAGAAGAATGTCCCGGTTGTATTGTCTTCGTTGATTTCTTTTTTCGGTTGGTATCTTCGGGATTTATATAGAGATGTTTGTTTGTGATAATTAATGCTAACAGACCTTATAAATACAACTTCAAATTTGTTTTGAATGAAGGAGGGTTAAAGGTATTTTTGACAGCTGTCAAAATCTACCAATCATGTTCAAGTATAAATTTTATGATTGATAAATTTGAGAGCTCCTGTCAAGAATACCTTTCGAAACAGTGCCCCTACCTGGGGAAAAAAATAATTGCAAAAGCCCTTATTGTTTTGAATTGTTATTTAGTTAGTTTAGCTATGATTTAGCGTTTTCGCAAAAAGTGGGCTTCTTTGTCAAAAACGCACAGAAAAAAATCACCTTCTCACTTAAAATTGAAAACCAGTTGTTCATAATTGGGAGGTACTTCGCAGAAAATAAAATAAAATAATTCTCTGTATTCTTTAAAACGATTTATTTCAAATGGTAGCACTGTATAACTAAATGAATTATCCTGTAAACTACTATAAAGAACAGTAGTTTGTACTAAATGCTTCGCGTGTCTATTTTAAGATAAAGTAGGTACTTTAGATAGAAAAAAATTAAAAAATAATAAAAAAAGACCTGATGATGATGAGGTACTTTGGAAATTTTGTTAAATGCCTCTTTCGTTTTCAAGTCGGTTAGTAAAAGACTTATTCTCCAATTGATTTCAGAATATAAAAATTGACACACCAAAACCGCCCTCCAACACACTTTTCCCAAACTAAACTCTAAAAAACAAAGAAAAAAATATTCCCGTCTCTCCCAAATTCGCTTCCTCGTTCAAGTTTAAATTAACTTTTTTCCCTTTTTTTTGTTTATCGGCAGATCTTAACCCTTCCCGTTGTATCGCCGAAGCATCAAAGATCCAAATGAATGTCCCGGCCAAAATTGAATTTTTATCGAGATGAAAATTCGTCTTAACACCGGTTTTTCGATTAAAAAATACAAAGAAAGTTTACGGGTTCGACTCTTTTGACGGTGGTTTTTTTTAATTAAGGTCTCTAATATTCAAAATGGCAACTCTTTTGGGCGCCATTGATATTCGAAATAATGGGCCTGAAATTGCTAATGAAGCGTAGGATCTGTCGGAAATCTGTGACCCTTTATTTGTTTTGATATTTAACTTTTTTGTCTTCAATATAAAAAAAAAACATTATTATACGCATAGGTCTTATACGGCATTTATATAAAGGTTTATTACCAATTTATGGTAGGACACATTGTAGGTTATAATAGCCAGCTTACTGAGTACGGGCAATATACGACCTTTTCCAATACATTTGCGACTACTATAAAATAAATTAAGCAATCGGGCCTCGTCCAATACAACCAAGTTTCGATATCATAAGGACCGTATTTAAAATTTCATAAGAAGCAAATGTATTCAATATGCCGTATGTAGTATCATAAAAAAATCCTTGCCTTCTTCATATAGGGTACTAGTGCATGCCATGCCCGTACTGATTGTATTATCAATAGGTTTTATAATTAATGATTAAAATATTATTAAAGATTATACCATATAGGCAACTGAACTTTGAGTATGCCTAATGAAATTTAAAGTACTTTAATTTAAGTAGTTTTACCTATATATTTTTAAGTTCAGAGCTTTTAAATGCCTGCAAATTGTATGAAAGCTATTAAATATTGTTAAATTAAAAAGTCCAACAGGATGACAATGCGTGCAGAATCCCGGATACTCGTATTAATTAACAGGAGTGAGCTCTACGCTAATTGAAGCGGTGACTAGTGTGTGAAAACACCCGTTTTTAGGGTTCCGCGCCGAATAACAAATTTTTTTTTTTTTTTTAAATGATAGATCAAAATCAAAACGTTTATTCAGAAAATAGGCCTTTGCAGGCACTTTTTCACGTCATATCATATTTAAAATTATCTTATTAGATAATATGTATTTATTAATTGTTCAAAAGCTACAGACTACTAGCATTTCGGAACCGACCACTGCAGAGAAGAAACGCCGAAAGAAACTCTTATCAACAGTTTTGGTCGCCTACTCGCCTGAAGGGCTTTATATGATTACGAATATTTATTCCTTATTGTCTTTTTCTTTCTTTTCTTTTTTCTTTCTTTTTTCTGTTTTCAGGTTACAATTTCAATATACATAGATTTATTATTTTTGGAACATGTTTATGTTAACGATCGAGTGTGCAAAGATAATAAACAACATATGATACTTAAAGTAGTCTCAAAGAGGCCGAGCAGACCAGTCCCCCCTGACAGCACCCGTTCACGAGTTGACGTGTGGATCAGCCATCGCTGAACTCAACCATATTAGAGGGAAGTTAAAAAAACATTTGATGTTTATAAGCTTTGTTTAGCTTGTGTGTTCCTGAGTCGCCTTCTACGACATCCACGGGAAGACTTGGAGTGGTCCTATTCTACTCTGCCGAGAACCGCACACGGCAAACTTTTTATTCAAGACTTATTATAACTGGTTCACAAAGGATAACATTAAAGTAATGAACTAACTATCAGAAACGACAAATAATTATCCAAATAACCAAATTTTGAGTCCAAAAAATATAATTTTTAAATTGCTTTGCCACCGACGCCAAAAGAGGAAGATTATTCATATAACTACGGAACCTTCTGTGTATGTACCAACCAGTTCTTTGCTAGTTCATTTATGTAACTCCATACATCAACACCGTTTAAATGGAGTCCTCTTCTATTAATTGGCACCTACTAAATGTTAGGCTCTTTTACTTTTTTTGTTACAGTTTCTGGTATTTTCCTACATCTAGCGATCGGAATGAGTGGAGTATATTTATTTTAAGTTCAAGGGATTTGATAATCATATACAATTATTTGATTATCAATATATCAGCGCGCGTATACGCGTGCTTTTTACACGACTGATCCACCCATAAAGAGGGTAATGTTTTTCGCAAGTGTTTATATAATTATGTTTGTATGTATTGTTGGAGAGAACAGTTGGACCACTGCCCCTCATTGTTGCCTCCTGTTGCTTGTGTGGTGTTATGAAATCTGTATTCATTCCCGGAGTATCACTGGCTACGTGACGTCGGCAAAATATCAACTTAGTGGATGTAAACAGCGGAGATAGACAGTAGGGTTATTATTTTTTTAATTTTTCAACTTGTTAACGGAGGTATTATTCGCTCTTGTGATGTCGAAGTTAAGGTAAACAGACTTTTCTTGTCCCGATCACTATTCTCCAGGCTGATAGATGAATCATCAGCACAAGTACATTTTGTTTCTTTTCATAAAAGACTTCTTTTTAAACAAGTGGTAGGTTTGTTTTACTTATTATAAGGTAAAACCTCTCCAACCCGTCTGGCCAGTGTGGAAAGTGTAGACCAAATCCTCGGACTGCTCTGGCTAATGTATGGCTCGAGTATAGTACAGAGAGGGTTGTGCTCCTGCAGTGGAGACTTAAAAAGACCTGATGATGATGATTATAAGGTGGCCGATGGCTAATGGGACAGAAAGATGGAGAAGAATTTACGTACAGGCAAGCGCAGCGTTGGTCACCCACCGACTTCTTAGATATGTAGACGATCTGGATGATGATTAGGTGGTCCATCTCTTGTTAGAGGGTGGAGATGGAGATTAGGCTAGACCTTATTTCCTTCTCATTCAAACATCTACGATAAATCTAAAAGATAGATATGAAACTGTTTTTATTTTTATTTTGGCACTATATCGCACCACCCACCCCCATCTTAATTTTCTTTTTGGTCCAAAGGTTTGGCTGGGAGAGAATGCCATATGGCATTAAGTCCACCTTTTGTTCACATTTTTTTAAAATTGTGCAATAAAGTTTAAATAACAAAAAATATTTTACAAATAGTAGATAAAAGCACACAAATGAATACAAGCACATAATCACATTGAACAAAAAACAAACACTACAACCGAAACAAAACACTTAAAACATTTAACCTAAAATTTATTTGCTGTGAAAAGGGATCCAACTCAGCATTTGCTGGCAATTCATATAACGCCAGTGCTGGTCTTCCGTTGGACCGTTGGTTGACGGCACGGAAATCTGCACGAAAAACAACAATACATATACACACAATAACAAAACTTTGGAACAGTACTGGGCTGCCATTCCTGAACAGGCGACGACACGAAACCATCAATTTGCACATTCGCATCAGCCACCCGTTCCAAAATAGCAAGAAAATGTCCTTATTCATTTGAAATGTAAGCGGGAACGCTTATATCTTCAAATTAATAAGAAAACTAGTTCCATTATTACCATATATGCTTTCAGCATAAAATAAAACAAAAAAAGGCACATTTTTACTGTTAACGCCTACCTCCTTTTTTTATTATATATTTTCCATTGTCTTAACCAAATTGCAGGCTAAAAAACCTCACGGCCAACAATTCAAGCGCCGCCAATCCCCGATCCGTAAGACGTCAACTATTGGCCGTCTTATCCGCGCATTTGAATAATTTTTACATTTAAAATCATTCGCAACGACAACATCCAAAGGGTAACCTCTGAATCGCGGCCATAGCGGCGAGATAAGGAGGAAACTCCGATTTTTGGTGCAAGCTAAGAGGAGCAGCGACGTTTTGGACTGGCTCGTTTCTAGATTTGTTTTTCTTCAAAATAATCACATTGTACCTATAAAAAAATTACAGTGTAATCATCGCAATCATGGCCTTTAAATACAAACTTTGGATCCCGTGTCCATCCCTTTTGGAGGTGAATTTTAGAAATCCTTTCTTAGCGAATGCCTTAAACCAAACTTCTTGCACTATGCAGGATCTCAATGAGGCAAACGAACGGGCAATCATAGTTGCAAAGCGCTGGCTAAAACATATTAAATGTACAAATATTGCCATTCTACGACTCGATAGAAGAAGAAGAAGCGAATGCCTACCTTATAATAACTACCTACGTGCCAAATTTCAACTCAATCCGTTAAATGGTTTAAGATTAAGATGTGTGTTGATATATCAGTCAGTAACGGATCCCTTTTAAATGTACGGATATATTTTGAATTTTGCATGAGACATGATATACATGATTATTTTGACAGGATTCATACACTGGTTAATAGCATTGAAAGAGAAGGACCACAAATAAGACTTACGAATTTACCCACAAATACACATCAAGTTACACGTAACAGTGCCGCAAACACCAATGCAATAAAAACGTGTTGCGACCCGTGTCACGCGACACGCGTTAGTTCACTCATATATCTATAAAAGAAGTGCATGAATTTTTTCCAACATTTTCCCCTGTTCGAATTTCAAATTCTTCTAAATGTAATCATCATCGTCATCAGGTTAACAAACAAAAAGAATAATGTCTTTTTTTGTCTCCACTGCAGGAGCATGACCACGACCCTCTCTGACGGACCACGACAAGAGCCATATATTAGCCAGAGCAGACAAAAGATTGGGCCAGATGGGTCGGAGAGGACTTTTTGATGTTTATAAGCTTTGTTCAGCTTGTGTTTCTTGAGTCGCTTTCTGCGACAGCCACGTAAAGTGGTCCTATTCTACTCTACGGTTCCAACATGGCAATATTAAATTCGTACCTATTTATTCCATGTACTAATGTAACAGCATGGCTCCGTGCTCGTACGAAAAACTGACACTTCCGCCATATTTGCAGTTCGTTCAGTGCAAGAAATTAGTGATAAATTCAAACAATAACATTTTTTATTTACACTCAAAGGGATACTGTTATAGGCCATCGTTTGCAAAAAGGTTTTTTACTCTTGTTTACCTCAGTACGTGTGAATCTATAACCGGTCTAACTTTCAATCACCTATGCATAAGTATAACCTGTTGTGTAACAAATTGTGAACCATCTACGAGTATCATGCCTATTTACGGAAGCATAGAATATTTAATCTTGTATAACAATACTAAAATGATTTTGTTAAATTTTTCCTACGAAAATGTAAGCCATGTAAGGCACTACCTCACGTACTATCCCACGAATACTATATTATTCGAAATACCCTGCGGGACTCCGCGTTTTGTGTTCTATTGTGACAACTCAACTAGAATTCCCTCAGCCGTGTTCGCCGTATATAAAATAAACGGTTTTTTGTATATTATTTTTTATTATCAGCAAATTTCAATCGACAATTTAACCCATACCTTTTTTCATAGTGACCTGTCATTATTTTATAACTTCATTACACCTCAACTTCATCACAACTTAACTACGTGTTTTAATATTTCAAAACCAAATAGCATATTTCTACTAACTTGGATTAATTATTCAGTGCTCCTTGAATATTTCAAAAGCTTTCTTAAAATAAAATTATTGATTTCTTTGCCATCTATTTATGGATAGTAATTTATTGATATACTACCAAAATTGTCGAGGTATTAAAACTAAACTGCATACTCTGTACCTCAATATCTTGTCCAATACATATGATATTATTATTTTGACTGAGACATGGCTGAACTCAAACATATTCGATAATGAAATAATAGACAAAAGATATCAGCTGTTCAGGGCGGACAGAGATCGCGTAACGTCAGACCGCAAGGAAGGCGGAGGAACATTGGTAGGTATATTGCGCTCGTTGTGTACGACGGAGTGCACCGACTCCCCTCCCGCCGTTATGCCTTATGGATACTGTGATATTTCTCCGCTTGTTGACCACTTGATACTGAGGATACGTTTAGGTAGTCGTAACTGTTTATTAGCCGCGGTTTACATTCCACCTGGGCAGAAACTTGAATCATATGATACTTTTTTTACCAAACTGAACAATTATTTATATAATACCGGAATGGACTTTTTCGTCGTAGGTGATTTCAATCTTCCAAAACTAAAATGGAAATATACAGGGTTGCACCTTCAACCAATTATTAATACTCAAATAAATTCGAAACATTCATGTCTAGCTAATTTCATGTCGTTACATAACTGCTATCAATTGAATCCAATTTTAAACAATTCTAATAACATTTTAGATCTTTTTATCACCAATAATCCCAATTGTAGTCTTTCATCTGCAGCCCAATCAGCCCTAGTCCCAACTCACGATGATCATCCCCCTTTTCACGTTTTGCTCTCTGTATCGGATATTTCACCTTGTATACCGTGTAAATCGCGTACAAAGTACTGTTACAGAAACGCTGATTTTAGTAAGGTATGCGAAGATATTTCAAGTATAAACTGGAATGAATTATTTTCTGGTCTCAAAGCTGAAGCGGCAGTTTCGTGTTTTTATGAACAAATTTACAAGATTATTAAAAAACACATACGAACCAAAGTGATTAAGTACTCTTCCTATCCATGTTGGTTTACCCCTGAATTAATTCATTTATATAAAAAGAAAAATAAGTTATGGGTTCAAATGAAAAAATTTTATAATGAATCAAATTACTCACTTTATTCCATATATCGAAAAAAATTTAAAGAGGCATCCGAACGTTGCTTAAAAAATTATTTTAATAAACTAGAAAGTAAGCTCAAAGAAAATGCTAAATATTTTTGGTCATATTTAAAAAAGCAAAAGAACAGTTCGGACATACCTAGTACAGTCGTCCTCAAAAACGAAACTGCTAACTCTCCAGCTGAAATCTGTGCTCTATTTTCAAAATACTTTCAGTCAGTATTTGAGCCCTCCACAGTACCAGATAACTTTGATATTAATAATATGAATTTAAATGAATGTGGGTCGTCTGACGCCTTTATCACAGATGTATTTATCGATAAAAATAAAGTACAAAATGCATTAAAGTCGCTAGATACCTCCAAAAGTTCAGGAGTGGATGGTATAGATGCATTCTTTCTAAAAAATACCGCTAAGGCTATAGACGAGCCACTTTATTTATTATTCAATAAATGTTTGCAGGAAGGAGTATTTCCAGAGATCTGGAAAACTGCCAGAATACATCCTGTGCATAAAGGGGGATCTAAGAGGGACGTTGAGAACTATAGACAAATATCTATATTATCCATCATATCGAAGGTTTACGAGGGTCTGGTTCATGACGAGATATATGCGTGTGTACATGAGAACATCTCCGAATTTCAACATGGTTTCGTTAAGCACCGGTCGACTGTAACTAATATGATAGTATATATGACATACTTGTTCAAGTCTTTAGACGCTAACATTCAGGTGGACAGTGTCTATACAGACTTCCGAAAGGCCTTCGATAGGGTTGACCACAAGATACTCCTTGAAAAAATAGCCTATAATGGAATCAGAGGCAATCTATGGCGGTGGTTTAAGTCATACATCTTGAACAGAAATCAAAAAGTTATAATTAATAATTATGAGTCTGAATGCGTACCTGTTACATCCGGGGTGCCACAAGGGTCTATATTGGGACCCCTTTTATTCGTACTGTTTATTAATGACATTGGTAATTGTTTTAAGTTTTGTAAATTTCTTTTATATGCTGACGACCTTAAAATATACAGCACTATTGAGAATGATGATGACCATATACATGTTCAGGAGGATTTGAATCGTTTGTCACAATACTGTTCACAAAACAAACTTATGTTGAGCCTGAACAAGTGCAAACTCATTACTTTTTCTAAGAAAAAGTGTGTAAAGTATTGCTCGTATTCTATTTGTGGCACTGTTCTTAAGAGGGATACCAATGTCAAGGACCTTGGAATTATTCTAGATTCCAAACTTCATCTAGACTTACATATTGAAAATTTAATTAACAAAGCGTTTAAGATGTATGGCTATGTTATGCGGTCCTCTTTGATGTTTAAACAAACTTCTACATATATCTGCTTATACAAATCTTTGGTGAGATCACAATTGGAACATGCTGTCGCAATATGGAACCCATTTTATCAAAAGTATATAGATCAATTGGAGATGGTTCAGAAGAAGTTTCTCAGATGTATGCAGTTTAGGTGTGGGAAAGGTGGCCTATCATATCATGAACTTCTCAAGGAGTACAATATTTTGGATCTGAAATGTAGAAGAGCGCAGCTCGAGAAAATGCTGTTGTACGACATACTTCATAATAGATATGACTGTAATGATATTACCAGCGAAATAAGTTTAAAAGTCCCCTTCAGACCTAATGTTCGATCAACACGTTCTTTGGATCTATTTTGGGTTGAATCGAGTCGTACTAATGCCGGGATCAGGTGCCCCTTAAATCGTATGAAAATGTCGTACAACAGAATGTTTCAACATCTGGATATATTTAATTTGAAATATGCTTCTTATAAAAAAGGAATTTTCGAAACATTGAGTGGTCACATTGGGACATAAATTTTGTATGCGTTACCCTAATTATACAACCATTTATATACGTATATTTGTAGCTTTTGTCTTTAATTTAAACTATTTGTGTATTAACTGCATAATGTATCATTTATATATACCTTATTAAGCGTTACAAATATTATTATTGAGTTAGAGTGTAATCTGCCTGGACCTGTTGGCTTCCACACAATGTAATAGCATTTAATGTAAAATTGTGACCAGCATCGCTGAGTTCACGGTAATGATTTATTAGATATGTTGTTATTTTCTTTTTACTTGAAATACTGTGAACTTGTTTGTGGTTCAAATTAATAAATAAAAAAAAAAAAAAAAAAAAAAAAGTAGGCGTCACTTGTGACGCCCTCAGCGTCTAGTCTATATTAATCCTACGTCCATGAATAAAGCATAACTTGTTCTTTCAGGTAAAACATACAAACAGAATAACCCCTCAATGTTTGTTGCTTTTTAGGGTTCCGTACAAAAATTGAAAAACGGAACCCTTATAGGATCACTCGGGCGTCTGTCGTCCGTCCGTCCGTCTGTCACAGCCGATTTTCTCCGAATCTACTGAACCAATTTAGGTGAAATTTGGTAAGATGGTGTAATCCTATGACCCAAACACGGATGTGCAAAGTAAATAAAGATTTTTTTGGAATAAGGGTCATTTTCAGGGGCCCAATTACAAAATTTAAAAAAAAAGTTTTGCAAACCTTACTGTGTCATATATCAAATGAAAGGGCTCATTATAAGGATCACAAAAATATTTTTTTTTGTTCGGGTAAAATCTATACTTTTGATTTTATTCACGAAAGAAGGCAAAAATTGACCATTCCCCCCCCCCCCCCCCCCCCCCCCTGATCTCCGAAACTACTGGGCCGAAAATTTTGAAAAAATTACAAAATATAATTCATTCCTTGAAGATTACAGGAAAAATAATAAGAATTCTATCACTTGAAAATTAAGTGGTAAACTCACTATAATAAGTTTATCTAGGGAAATAGTTCACTAAAACACCACTAGATGGCGCTAGTCAATTGAATAAAACATATTTTTTGCACATTGTGTGTGTGTTCACGAAGCATATTGTACGGAACCCTCATTGCGCGAGTTTGACTCACACTTGGCCGGTTTTTTATTGTGTGTGTAAGTGGCTAAAACTAGTGTCAGATTTTTCAAGCTGCATTAGGCATCTGACATAGCTTATCGACTGCCATCAACGATGACAGCCGAGACCAACGGCTTAACGTGCCTGCCGAAGCACGGAGGAGCTCTAGATATTTTTATGCCACTTGTGGCCACCCATCCATAAGTGGACCGCGCCGGGGGTTGCTTTACACGCGTAAGCCCCTACAGCCCTAACAGTAATTATGCCCACTGGGCCATCGAGTTCCTTAAAAATCTGTTGAAAACTACTGTTAAAAACCAATGAACTTTTTCCCTCTCAATTGAAGCTTAGACCGCAAAAGCTTTCTTCTCCCGCCTTGCACCACATCGAAAATAAATTCCGAGTGATTCTTTTAATACGGATTTTAAGCAGATTTTCTGTGGAATAAGTAAAAACGAATCCGTCAGTCCTAACGGTTTAAGTCGGTTTTGTGAATATTTATAAGTTTTTCTATTATTTTATTAAGCTTTCGGGACTTTCGGGGCTTTTATTTTAATGGCTATAGGTTTTAATTCGAGCTTATTTATTTTTGGTTAAATTTAAATCGCTTGCTATTTCGTTTTGCGATGTTTATTGTTTTTGGGTTGTTTAAATTAGGCGAATTATGTTTTGGTTGAGATTGTGACTTTTAATGTATTATAATTAGACTCGTTTTTGTTTTATTAAAGGTTGCATTAAATGTTTGGTGACAGTGGAAATTGTCTGTAGCTCTGATAACTTGTGACCACCCGACGGTCCCGGATGGCGTGCACCCAGGATAAGCCCTTTTGGCGACGTTGCTTTAGGCCCATATGGCAAAACATGAGAGTTGCTGCTCTCCAAACTTTGCCATTGTTTCTCAGTTCAGCCCTTCAGGCAATGCTTGCAAATCGTGGCCAATCAGGCATATGAGAGTGTGCTGTCTCTCCAAGCTTTAGGCACTCAGGCAATGCCCACAGCCGAGGTTCGTCTCTCCTGGGGGTTTGGTGATGTTCGAATTACAGGTTGAGTGCTCTTACCGCTTAAGACGTAGCGAAAGCTCACTTGGACCTAGCTAAATAATCTATTAAAAACAAAATAACAAACATACACTCCTGTTATTATTTTAATTTCAGTAATAAACAATATAAAAATTTAGAAATTAAATAAAAAGAAAAAAAATATAAAGAAAAAAAATAACAAATTAAAGCAAGTGTTGGTTATTTTATATGAAATGATCGTCGATCGACCGGTCGTACCATGACCTGTGTCGCAATCATTTCATATAAAATGTGCGACACTTGCTGCTATCACTGAACTTCAAAGTCAACTAGATTTAGATATTTTAAATCACCTAGGATAGTGACTGACCACCAACTATGAAGCGTTACCGCTAAAGATACAACCGGGAATACGCTCAGATGATTATGATTTTAGTTTAAAGGGTATAAAAGATCTTTCATGCTGGTCTAGGAGAAAAAAAAAATAACAAAGAATGTACTAGCTACTTCTCTTCTGGCACTGATCGTAAAAGCCAGCTGAGGCAATGGGCGTCAGGAATCATGACAATAGGCAATGCGGCTAGCCACCCATCACTGTTTTGATTCCGTTCTCACTTACAAGCCCACCAACATGCTAAACGTGGCTTTAAGGGATCTGGGTTCGGTCTACCCCGCAAGGGAGAAAGACGTGATGGTATGTATGTAAAAAATATATCGCCCTAAGCAGTCATAAATATCTATACTATATAGAGTCGAAAGTACGCATTCAGATGAATGTCAGCGTACCTGCCTCAGGTACCTAATTCATAATGTACGCTAGAGCTCTGCAGGCTTGGCTGACAAAACTCATCACTATAATACCTGATTACGCACAAGTATAACGCTAATTATTCAGTACTTCGCGCCAACGCTGATTCCGATATCGCGTGGAGATGATATTACCACTCTTTCATTTGTTCATAATAAAAAAATCTTTCATGAAGTTTGATTATTTATTGGCTTAGTTTCAGGCCTATTTAGAGGGACTTGACTACCTAACCATCAACCTTTGTCATCTAAAGGACCACAAAATCTGTAAGAAAAATTATTCTTCATTATACATTTAAACCTTTTGACTGCTGTAATACTTAATTTAAGAATTTAATATCTATACCATTAACTTTCAAAATATTATGAAAGTAAAGTTCTGTGTATGAATACTTAATTAATATACTAGGTAAGGTACACAGCTTCGCCCATTGTGATTGATATTGCTGGATTTTTGATTTTATATAGTAAGAATTCTCAATGCAAATTTATTATGTATGAGTACATTGTACTATGATGCTATTTTGTACAAAACAGTATTTTTATTCTAAAAATTTTCATTTATCTTATTTTGTAAGGTGAAACTAACAACTCTATACAAATACACCAAATAATACCGTTTTGTTGGATCGTACCGATATATAATATAATAAACTTTTCAGCTGGCTTCTGATAGAACAAGCGTCATGATCTATTTATTTATTTTTGTCATAATCTTAGCTTAAAAGCTGGTACTATCAGCTCTATGCTATTCCACCTAATAATACCGTTTGACACGTACCAATTTTCGGTTCATTTCATATTAAAAGCTTTTCAGCTGGCTTCTGATAGAGCAGGCGTCATCGCCTATTCTGCTAAATAGAGCGGCGTGTTCCTGCTGGCTCTACTGGTTAGATTAGATTCCCTATAATGTTAATATTGACAAACATACATAGATGTAGGATATGAAAACAAGCCGGGGTTAAAACGTATTTTTTTTTTTACTTACGGTCAAATCACACAGATTGAACTAGCCCCAAAGTCAGTTCGAGACTTGTGTTATGGGATACTAACTCAACGATTCTATATTTTATAATAGATACTTATATAGATAAACATCCAAGACCCAGGTCAATCTGAAAAAAATCATTTCCATCTTGACCAGACCGGGGATCGAACCCGGGACCATCCGTGTCGCAGGCAGGCTTGTTGACCGCTGCGCCACGGAGCTCATATTGGCCGACGAAAACAAGTTTTAAGTATTTCTTTGCTATCTAAAGCCTGGATACCTCCTTCAAGAAAATCACAAATCCCAATCCCAACTAATATTATAAATGCGAAAGTGAGTTTGTTTGTTTGTTACGCTTTCACGCCGTATCTACTGAACCGATCATCATGAAATTTTGCATGCACATAGATTAGGGTACCTAAAAGGACTATTACGCGGGCGAAGCCGCGGGTAACAGCTAGTTTAGAATAAACATCACACTGACCATTCCATACAGAGCACATCAGTAGTGGGACCATAGATTAGTACTATTATTAATTCTATGTAATCTCCCCTGAAATTAAGTAGAGAAAATGTTACATTTAGAACAAAAATTGTTATAGAAGATGACAAAGAGTGTGCACCAGTAGTAACTTGTCGGATTTAAACTCTTATTGGGCTCATTAGATGAGGACAACTTCTAGTTTTAAGTATTTCTTAGTAACCTAGTCTGAATGTCTTCTCAGATTTAAAACAAACATTATGACTGACAGTATCATACAGAGCGCATCATTAGTGGCACCATAGAGCAACGCATAGCGGCATGAAATGCGGTTATTGTAATTAGCTGAGTTTATAATTTATTATAGGGCTCATTAGATGCGGACTTCAACGTGTTTTAAGTATTTCTGTACTGTACTGTATTAGTATTGCCTGTACAAAGGACTCATTTATACAGCAGAAATTGCTACTCAATGACTATAACAATTTATAATAAGCTACCTACCTCGTTCATAGCACTGAATATTAAACAATTTAAAATAAGATTGCTGAAGTGGCTAGTCGAAAAGTGTTTTTATTCAAGAATATTTAAATTGTAAAATCGACATTATCTGATTCTGCTTATTACTTTATATGACATGCTCCTTTGTTAACATTGACCAATTAATTTAATTCACACATGTTTAAAATTTCCTTAATTTAATTTAACTTTTAATTTGCATGCCATTATTGGCTAAATGTATGTGACATTTTATATACCTACCTAACACCACCTTTTATGACTACATTTAACGCAAATATAATTTCATTTCATTTCATTTCTTTGCTAACTAACAGTCTGGGTGCCTACTTTAAAATGAAGTCGAGAAAATTAAACATTATTCAGTCGGTGGCATAGGGAGCGCATCAGTAGTGGGACCATAGAGCAACGCAGAGCAGCGGCATGAAATGCGGTTATTGCAATTAGCCGGGTTTTAACAGATATTGAGCTACATTATGCATATGAGGAGACAAAAATGTCTATTACTTGATTAATTATAAATGTTAGGGTTCTTAGAGTTCTCACAGACATTTTATGATGGCCTAAGTAGGACAAAAATAAATTTAATTTGATTTTTGCAACTGGTGACTTGCAATTCTATAAAACAGATCAAAGACACTTGTTAAATCCCGAGGAATTATATCAGTAGATACGCGTACGGCTAGCAACCCGACACCATCTAAACGATACCAATAATGGCAATAATTAACCTCTTTATTGATAACGTGTAGGTTGTGTGTATTATGTTCAGATTGATAGGTTTTCAAGGACCTTCGAGCTCACAATTTTAAATTATGTCTCCATTCTCTTTCAAATTATTTATTTAAAATGGGCGCAGCACTGGACCCCGTATATCGTCTTATTCACCGGTTTATAAGTTTTTGATCATCATCATCATCTCAGCCACAGGAAGTCCACTGCTGGTCATAGGCCTCCCCCAAGGATTTCCAATACGTCCGGTTGAAAGCGGCTTGCATCCAGCGCCTTCCTGCCACCTTTATCAGGTCGTCCGACCACCTGGTCGATGGATGTCCAACGCTGTGCTTGCCGGTACGTGGTCGCCATTCAAGAACCTTTCTACCCTATCAGCCATCGGTCATAGAGAAACACCGAGCATAGCCCACTCCATAGTTCTTTGAGCGACCTTGAGCTTTCTTATGAGGCCCATAGTAAGAGACCAAGTTTCGAACCCGTAAGTCATCATTGGTAACACACATTGGTCGAAGACTTTCGACTTTAGGCACTGAGGTAAGTTTTTGATGTTAACTAGCACATAATATTATTTGGTATCTTTTTATATTAATTAGTATCTTCATCTTTGTACGCCAATCCTCTGACTGATCTGGCTAATATATGGCTCTGGAAATACAGAGAGAGTCGTGCTCCTGCAGTGGAGACTAACAAAGACCTGATGAACATGAAGAAGTATCTTTTATCAAAATCCCTAAATTTCCAAGCCAATACACGGAACATTGCTAGAAACCCAACATCCTGGCTAATGAAGCCAACAAGATTCAATTATAATTATCTCAGCGCCGCGACGTAATGCGTTACAGTTTTGAAAATTTGATAACTTTATCCAAATTGGTAGGTCGTAGGGCCCGTTTGGGAAATCTCTTGCGCTCATTATTGTTTCTATCGCGGCTCGGGGAGGCGATGCGTTGACGCGCTAATGTAGCCGCACCTTAACGCAGAGCTACGAAGGGTTAGACATGGCACGGATGTTTAAAAAGTCTTGGATATTTACCATTGTGGACTTAAATAACTCTTTTTAGCGAAAAAGTTTAGAAAAAAATTGCATCCAACTCATAGACTATGATGCAAACACTAACCTACCGATTTGATGACATAATTTGACATGACATATACGCTAACTCAGAGCTGTCACGCACCCAAGCATTAAAAAATCTTTTAATCATTGAAATAAAAGCCTTACGTAGTCAAGAAAGTACATAGTCAAAGCATATAACACGGTATTTTCTTAACAGCAGTTTTATAAACATGTAGTGACACTCTTGAAACATAAAGAAATAAAGGCAATATGACAAATTAAGACAGACCTTTTCTACTATTTATACAAGTACCAAGACTATGACAAAATGACAGATATTTTCATCCAGATATGAATTAAATAAATAAATAAATATATAGGGACATATCACACAAATTGAGTTAGCCCCACAGTAAGTTGTGAACTTGTGTCGCAGGATACTAACTCAACGATACTATATTTATATAGATAAACATCCAAGACCCAGGTCATTCTGAAAAAGATCGTTTTCCATCATGACCACGGAGCTCGACTAATTTGAAGAACTTTGATAAATTCTGAAGCTGAAAAATACATTTTCCGTATGAAATACTTCGTAAAGCATACCCCATAAATATACAAGTTACGAATAGAAATGGTATCGCTTTGCTTGCCTCATATCCACTACCTTTTACTGGGCAATAAATACAAAAAAAAATCATTAAAAAAATATAGGTCATCGATCCTTTGAATTAAAAGGAGCTACTTCGATTGTTACTGATATAGTTGGTAGCTTGAAAATTCTCTAAAGAAGCTTAATCAAGTAGCATCCGAACACTCGAAAGTATTTAAAAAATTCAAAACTCCGTGGCGCAGCGGTCAATACGCCGGTCTGCGACACGGATGGTTCCGGGTTCAATCCCCGGTCAGGTCAACATGGAAAATGATCTTTTTTAGATTGACCAGGGTCTTGAATGTGTATTTATAATAAGATATAGTATCGTTGAGTTAGTATCCCATTACACAAGTCTCGAACTTCTTTGGGGCTAGCTCAATCTGTGTGATTTGTCCGTATATATTTATTTATTTATATTTATCATTCTGTCAGTTCCAAAACAATTAATTAGCTAGACAACGCAGCACAAGGTTTATAAATTTAGTCATTTAAATTCAGTAGCAGAATTTTAATTTCATATTTCATCACTATGCCGCCTCTAATCCTTCCAAACTCACCTCCCATCGCAAGTGCGAACGGAGTTGGTCGCCACGAGAGCCCTTAAGCGACAAGTTTTAGATGGATTTTTGCTGTACTGCATAATTAGACGCTATCGGACGTACAGTGCGTATTGTCCCAGTAATACGTTACTAGCTTACTTGGGACTCGTTTGAACTTTGTTGTGTGATGAATTTTGCGAATAACGCGGAAACTCTAAGTGAAATAGAACATATATGATTTCCATGAAATGCTACATGGAAGTTGAAATTGGGAAGGTGTGAAATGCTGTAAAGTTTGTCAAGTCCATAGTAGACTGGAGTGAGATTGTGTGGCCCCAGCCAGTGAGCCTAAAATAAAATCACTCTTTCTATTCTCATGAAGCGACATCATCATTATTCGTGTCGGTGACACGGTCGGTCGACCATGCACACCCTGGTGCCAGAGTTCTTCGGAACCGCCTCTCGGCCTCTGACGTGGTTCCTTTAACGACTACCAGATGGCACCCGGGACCACCGGCTTTACGTGCCTTCCGAAGCACGGAATCATCTTCCTTATCAGACAATCAGGTGATTCATGCCTGCAATGTCCTAACCAAACTGGAAACAACTTAACAAAGTATGCTTCCCGCGGGAATCGAATCCACGACCCCCGGGTCAACAAGGCAAACGCCTTAACCACTGGACCATGAAGCGACAAAAAGAAGCTTTTCTTTCAGACTAATCTATGGGATTTTAGAACTTATACAGCGTGTTACTTAAACCTTGAAATTCCCATAAAATTACAACCTAGACCGTAAATTCGCTAATACCATTTGAACAACTTTTCATATGCTTTGAAGGCATAAAACACGCGTCAATTTGTATCCTTCAATACAAATTCAAATTTAAATGTATTACTTTTAATAAAATTTAACCTCACTCCAAATTTGTCTACAGTTTCTATCGCCTAGAGAAAGTCGGCCGTTTGATTCTAGTTATAGTAGATACTCATAATTTCTTCGTAGTTAGTGTGTCTCTTCCTCTTCTTAATTCTATATTGCCTCCAATGAGTGCTAACATAAACTTGTCGTGTTTCAACAAGAATGCTATCATATTACCTCTTCTTTTTTCAATCGTCGGTAAATTACATAATTATTGTCCAAATTACTTACATTGCAACAAATAATACAGGTCTCTTTTTAACAGGGCAGGCAGTCAAGATTCAAGATTCAATCGTTTATTTAATATAGGTTTATTTGAACATTTATTAATTTTTATATTTGTGTTTACAATTTTCACAACAAAAAAAAATTCTGTTGACGTCAGTAATTTACTTATGACTAAGTTTAGGCCGCTTCCAAAGTGGAGTGCAGAAGAAGCGGCAACAAACTGCACAGCGCATTTTCTCCAAACGACGTCAACTCACAATTTTAGTTAACCTTAGAAACTATTTAGATATGTGGACAGAGTATGCATTTCTTTTTGAATTAAGTCTAAAGTCAGCGGTTTTGGAGATCTTGGTAATAGACTAAGCCAAAATAGAGATCCTTTTCCTAAGGTCTCTCTTATCGAAGCGATCCTTATTTGTGAAAGTTTGTCTATAAACTGCATGTACCTACAGAATGAAATACTACAATTCTACACATAAAGAAGCGGTCACCCATCTTGGACTAGACACTGTAATGGTTGCTTACTGCCTTTTAACTTTATAAACGAATCTTCATCAACCCTCTACAACTAACGCTAAGTCCTACAGACACTAAAAAGCCTGTGGGACTATTGGTAAAAGAACTGTAGAGAGTTAATGCAAGCGAATCCGCGGGCCTATCCTAGTATTTATCAGTCACCCATCATATACAAGACAGTGCAACGGTTGCTTACCGTTTACGACCTTTAAATTATCTTCCCGCGCAACAAATTCATCCCCAAGGCAATAAAAAATGACAAGTTGCCGTAACAGACAACTCGAATCGCCGAGTGCTTCTAATAGCGTCATGTATCAATTTAGCAAAGTTTAAGCAAAAAAGTTGCGTCGAAAAAGGCCTTAACTGCACAACTTGAACTTTGTTCTTGTCATCGGATGGCTTATTTAGAGCTGTTTAGGGCTGGTTTATATTGTAGACTAAGGATTTTTCCATAATTCTTTAGTGTAAAAATATAACAATTACACTTATTAGCAACTAAGAATGTAGAATTGCCGTAACAGGCAACTTGATCGAGTACTCCTAATTGCGTAATGTGCCTATCAATTTACAAAGTTTAAGCATTAAGTTTGTAGCAAAAAAGGCCGTAACTGCACGTTTTAACTTTGTGCAGACTTTTCTGTAAATCCGTCTGTCCATATGTTTGTCACTAGCCTGTATCTCATGAACTGAGAATGAACTTGACATTTTCACAGATAATGTATTTCAGTTGATGCTATATAACAACACATAATTTTTGAACTGCCGCTATATCAGCCGTCATGAACTGATATAGTTTGAATATTAACGGGGACCTACTCTCCAGAGAATAACGCGCAAGTCTACACGCTCCTTAATCTTTATGCAAATAAAATGATATTGTTTTCTTTACAAACTCCTATTAATTAAGAAGTGAGTCATTTTATTAATCTCAGCCCGGGAAGACCCGTTAATGTTCGAAACTTAACACAAGGTGTGCTACAAAACAGTTAAATAACTGTTATTATAACTGTTATTTATACGACTTATAACTCACAATTTTAGCGACGTTTTTCAAAGAACTTCTTTACGCGTTTATTTTCTGTAAGTGAGAATAATGGAAGCTGTTTTACTGCTATTTTGTTATTTAATTGGATTTTTGAGTGCATGCTATAAAGCGTTATTCATTTTAAAGTTACTGTACCGCAATACCGCTATGGATGACAGTTATATATTTATCATTTTCTCCCTTTTTTCTTTTGAGCGTCTTTTACGCTGATCTGGGAGAAAAGAAAAAACGTAGAACATGCCAGCTCCTTCTCTTCCCGGGCAGATCGTAAAAGCCGAAGTATGGGCGTGAGGAATCATGTCAATAGGCGATGCTAGCAACCCATCACTATTTTGATTCCGTTATCCACCTACAAGCCCACCATCATGCTAAACGTGGCCTTTACGTTTAATACGACGAGCTCCGTGGCGCAGCGGTCAACACGCCGGTCTGTGACACGGATAGTCCCGGGTTCGATCCTCGGTCAGGTCAAGATGGAAAATGATCTTTTTGGAGATTGACCTGGGTCTTGGATGTTGATCTATATATGTATTTGTTATAAAATATAGTATCGTTGAGTTAGTATCCCATAACACAAGTCTTACTTAAGAACTTACTTTGGGGCTAGCTCAATCTGTGTGATTTGTCCGTATGTATTTATTTTGTATATATTTATTTACATTTTATATTGACGGTCCGAGTTACTTCAAGGAATTTCGAGGTTAATTTACACACTGCATAAAATTGCAACAAAAATACACACATTTTTATTATTATAGATTCCACAGACTTCAATGTTACCACTGATGCTCATTATTACCTCAAGCACTAAAATACGAAATATTGCAAAGCCTACCCTTCGTCGCCACCCCGCCAGTTAATTTTCACCCCCAAGTTAACACCTGACTAAAGTTTCACTCCTTTATTTATTGTTATGACAAAATATTGTTATTATTATTGATGCGGAATTAGTTGTACCATCGTTTCTTCATTTTAGCTTTTGTTGACATGAAAATTCACAGTTTTGGATATATTTTTTTCAATTTTAATATCATAAATATCATTTCAACCACAAAAAGTCCTTTTTGGATATCGGCCACTCCCAAGGATTTCCAAAATGCCCGGTCGCAAGCGGCCATCCCACGTTTCCTTGCGACCTTGGTCAGGTCGTCTGTCCACCTGGTCATTGGTTGGCGCCATTGGTCATCGGGTCTCCGCGCTATGTGCCCCAATTTTAATGTGATATTTTAATCAGGTCCATTTTCAGTCTCCACTGCAGGAGCACGACCCTCTCTGTACTAGCAGAGCCATATATTAGCAAGAGCACTCAGAGAATTTGGCCTACACTCTTCATGCTGACCAGATGAATTGGAGAGGTCTCTTTGATCTTTATTAAGCTTAATACATACTATTACGTCTTTATCCCTTGCGGGGTAGACAGAGCCAAAGGTCATAAAACCTACAGGCCACGTTTAGCATCGTAGTGGGCGTAAAAGTGGAAAGCGGAATCAAAGTAGTGACCGGTTGCTAGCCGCATCGCCTATCAATGTGATTCCTTAGATTTTCGCCCAATCCCTTGACCGGCTTTTACGCTCTGCGCGGGAAGAAAAGCAGCTGGTATATTCTATGTTTTTTCTTTTCTCCCAAACCAGAATGGAAGATATATTAAGCTTGTGTCTCTTAAGTCACCTTCTACGACATCCATGGGAAGACTAGGAGTAAATAATAAATAAATAAATATATACGGACAAATCACACAGATTGAGCTAGCCCCAAAGTAAGTTCTTAAGAAAGACTTGTGTTATGGGATACTAACTCAACGATGCTATATTTTATAACAAATACATATATAGATAAACATCCAAGACCCAGGTCAATCTGAAAAAAATCGTTTTCCATCATGACCTGACCGGGGATTGAACCCGGGACCTCCGTGTCGCAGGCTGGCGTGGAAACCACTGCGCCACGGAGCTCGTCGAAGGAGTGGTCCTATTTTACCCTGGCGGGAACCACACGGTTACCGCACCGCAAGATTACCGTACCACCGTATTTGTAAAATACCGTGTTCTTCATCGTATCGTCCATGTATCTTTATTAACATCGAAACCAAGACGAATCCGAATCTAACAATGCAAGCGAAACAAAGGGGTAGGGATAAGAACCCCTGCTTGCTTAGGTAATTATTCTATTGTCGTTTTATTTATATTTTGCGAAGTTATCGCCGAGATATCTCCTAATAAACTTTAAGACGGGGTTCGCGGGAATTCTAAGTGCTATTTTATGTTAATTATGTAGTTGTATCACTCGTAAAGAGATGGCTGCTGAATTTGATAGCATTAGCATTTTTGAAATATGGCCCTTAAAAGTGTTGCTGATGTTTGTGACTGTTGTTAATTTGCTACCGGTCGGTGGCAATTTATATTGTCAAAATATTTATAGCTTGTAAAAACTTTTATTAAATTGAGAAATAAGTTGTGGAAATAAATTTGAACTTAGCCTTTGTCCGATTAATACTTTACAAAGACCCTAGGTTTGAATTCTTCCCGCGTGCAATTTATTAATCATCATCATTTCAGCTGTGGGACGTACAATACTGGACGTTGGTCAAACTTCTGGCTAGAGACTTCAAAACTTTCTGTCTCAAAAATTATTATACTGATTTCGAAGAAACTTTTACTGTTAGAACTAATCTAACTTAAATATATTTATAGCAATCCGACTAAATTTTTGAGGTATGCGTGAAACATAATATATATATGTAGGTACATATACTTATAAAAAATTCCTCACATGTTTGGAAGCTAAGAAGAAAAGGCAAGTCTGACAATATAACATACATACGAGTCGAATTACTAATCTCCCTTTTAGAACACAGTAAGAAACAGACGAAATTTTTTTTTAAATCTGTGGTAAAAAACAATAGCTTTATCAGACTAATTTGAAATCATGGAGATAAATACTTGCAGTTGTTTAAGTTTTTGTCAAAAGAAGTGTCAATTCCAGCGCCAATCTAGGGCACATTCATACAATCGGCATGGTCTATTTGCCAGTGGTCATCTCGGCTTTCATGCGCTGGACAAATGTTGACCAACCCGCGCGAATGCCGATGTAGGCTCGTTTGAATAGAATAGTACACTTGTAAGAGAAACAGTTTAGTTACTAGCCATTAAAAGGGGTTGAGTACATTGCACCTCGAACTATATTAATAAAATGCAATATTAATTTCAACGCGAACTTGAACCTCGCGATGTTTTTTTTTAAATATCTACTAAAATACTACGATTTTGATGCTTAACGACATACTTGCACTCATATACAAAAATTGTGTTTACGCTTTAACAACGTGTTAAAATAACCCTAAAAGGGGTTATTTTAACTTTCAGCTATAAACAAATAGTACACTGCTGTCAAATATTTGTCAATAACAGCTGGTTTGGAGCCAAAAAATACACTGGCAATGCTGTAAAAACCAAATAATTGTATTTTTAAATTAATTCAATATTTGTTCCTTCTCAAGTTATTTAAACCTTATTTATTTTTTTAAATAAACATGTAATATAGTTCGCAAAGTCAATGAATTTTAATTTTCGCGTCACAAATCCTCCATAACGAATTAAATATATAAATATTTTATGTGCACTATAAATATTACAACCAAAATATATCACAAAGTGAATCAAAATATTCTTGCCTAGTACTCGTACTAGTATAAAATACTAGACTAATTTTCAATTCAGCCGTGTAAACGCTCCTCCTTCATCCAGCACCGTTAATGATGTCCTATTGACTGCAAGCCGGTCAGAGCATTGAAAGAAACGTCTCCCGGTCAGTGTAAACACACCCTAATAGGCCGCATTCACGTTTCAAAGTGCATGCGATGCGAATAGAGTTCGAAATTGCGTTTTGTGTTTGTGAATATTAAAATAGTTGACGATATTTTTGTGCGGGAAAGACAGATTTAAAAGCGAAATCCCATACAAACGTAGTACAAAACAACGAAGTTTTCGATACAAAACTTCTACTCGCTGTAATTTTGTATAGGTATTGTTTTTAAAATTGAAATCTGATCATAAACATCAATATGCCTTATCCGGTCGTAAGTACGAAATTTGGTTGAGATTGGCCTAACTGTTGTAAAACTAAAACCAAACTACGTTTGTATGGGATTTCGGCTTTTCGTGGGACTCTTAAGTTCTTAAAGATTTTAAAAGCATCATGTTGCTGAGAATTTCTAATGTTTTTAGTTAAATATTTGTTATTTTAACATATAACTGAAAGAAGAAGCAGAAGTATTTAAGAACTTGGTGTTTCGTGGGACTTGGTCCGCATGGATTTTGATTTTATGACAGTCTCATCAACATTATCACAGTTGCGTGAAGTCCACTGTTGGACACAACGCCAAGGATTTCCACATTGGGAGATTTTGCCATACTCACCACGCTTGTCAGACGGGTTGGCAACATTATCACAGTTACGGTCACCTTTGACATCACAACATTGACATGCACACATTTTTTCAGTCAGTCAGAGGCCATTACAGCTGCCACATTGCCAAAATATTTAACAAAACTTAAAATTAAACGTAGTATTGTCATGTTAGCAAACCCCGGGCTCTTAAGAAGGACATTGAAGATGTAATGTGGAACAACTTCTGATAAGGAAGAAGTTATATCGATTACAACTACAAACTAAGCCAATTCCCAAGACTCCAGCATACTTTATCAGCAGCATTTCTCTCAGTTTGCAGCCGGAGACATAAAAAACGAGAGTACGGAAACGTAACAAAGTCTTGAACCTCCACGAGCAAGAAAATTGCGACAAGTCTGCGCTCCTATCTAATATTATATATTCTATTCAGTGGGCGATAAGATTGACATTCGCTCGAACTCTGCCACTCGTCGTATGGCGGCGATAATATCTCCATATGTACATGCTAAATGCCATGTGTAAAATAGAAAAATACATTTGTATGGAAACCATATTGAAAAAATACTGCTAGTATACGCTCTTAAGGGTGCGCTAGTCAGGTGTTTCGCCATACAAATTCTGTAGGGTGATGACTCCGTTGTTCGGTATCGTCTGTTTAAAGTTTTTAATTCTATCGAATTGTTTTGTCGTTATCTATGCTTGTATGGAATCATAATTGTAAAATTATAAGTGCTTTAAAAGTTATGAGTCTCAAAACATTCCGTTTTAACACGTAATTTTAACGCATCTTTGGGCACAATTAAATACCGGAAGGAGTATAAAATCTCTAAAACAAAATTCATACAAGCATAGTTTGGTTATTAAAAATATAAATTATTTTACTTTTAATAAAAACATTCAGCTGTTTTATCACAAGAACACTTCTCCCAAACGCATACTCGTGAGTTTTTAGACGACGAAGATTTAGATTTTCAACAATATTTGTGTTTGCACACACTAGACTGTTGTTCCGATGTGCTTATACATCAGTGTAAATAGTTCCGCACTGTTCAAAACCGAGTCTATCCCTTTCTCAGCGAAACAGCACGCATTTTAGCCACGTGCGCTGACGAGTTCGAGTTCCCGACTAGCGCATCCTTAACGCATTACTGGACATTAAACGAAACACAATAGAAGTTTTATTGTTTTAACTGCTAAAGCAATCCACTGTCCTGTAATGTGTTAAGAATACTTTCCTGACTGGTTGTTTATGATATCAAATCTTGCAAGCCACTAACGACTTACAAATTTTAACTTTTTTCAGGTGATCAAGTATGAGAGCTTAATCGAAGGAAGAGAACTAGTGGTCAATTTTGAACAGTAATTATGAATTTAAACATGAATATTAAAATTGAAAATGTGAATCGACGTGGAAATGTGCCAGCGACGGCTAGTTTTTGAATTAAACTGGAATATTAATCGGAAATTCTGTAGATATATAAGTAATACGGCAATATAGATGCATATACTGGCAATCTTTTTTACCTAAAGAAGGTTGGCATCACGCTGGTGGCTGGCTGTAAAGACTTTACCAAATCACACAAGCATTAAAACAAATACGCTTAGTATTCCTGAGATACAGAAAAAATATGTACATATGTTACTTGCCATTACTTGGCAATCGTAATTACTTATAAGTTGTACTAATTGGTTTCATCATGTCCGATTTAATAACGCGACGATATTATTTGTATTTTTTTTTATTTTTTGCCATGTGTAATCTAGCAGAGGGCCACTCCAAGTCTTCCCGTAGATGTCGTAGAAGGCGACTTAGGAAATACAAGGTAAACAAAGCTTATAACCATCAAAAAGACCTCTCCAACCCGTCTGGCCCGCGAGGAGGATGAAGGCTAAATCCTCTGACTGTTTTAGCTAATATGTAGCTCTGGTAGTACTGAGAGATTCGTGCTCCTGCAGTGGAGACTAAAAAAGACCCGATGATGATGAATATTTGTAATTGACAGCTCTAGATAACCTTGCCTGTCATCTCTCGCGATAAAAAATTATCCTCTAAGTACTGGTATGACCTCTCCAGCCCCTCTAGCCAGCGTGGAGAATGTAGGCCAAATCCTCTGACTGCTTTGGCTAATATAAAGCTTTGGTACAGGGAGGGTCAGGCGACACAGACTAAAAAAGATCTGATGATGATGTAATGTCTGCGCTGCAGAACTTCTCTAGTTTAACTAGTTTATACCCGACCGGAACAAACTAACTCGGTTGATTTTTATTCATTTGCCCTATCCGCCCGTCGGCGGAGACATATTGGCCCCTTGCCCCGCGAAATTGCATTCTGGACCCCTAATAATTCGTTTCCACGCAATGCCACTTTTATTGTGGTGTCGTATTGGTTTATTTTAGTAAAAGTACAGTACATTTGCTTCCACCCGCTGGGCGGGCTTTGAGAACTAGACATTGTATTATATTTTTGCCTAGCGCTTTCCTATTTCTACGACTACTGCGTAAAATAATAGTCTATGATACCCGTAAATTATTTATTAGCTTTCTATAGTTTTCATCCCGGGTTCGATCCCCGGTCAGATCGAGTTGAAAAATGATCTTTTTCAGATTGACCCGGGTCTTGGATGTTTATCTATATATGTATTGTAATAAAATATAGTATCTTTGAGTTAGTATCCCACAACAGAAGTCTCAATCTGTGTGATTTAGCCGTAAGTATATATTTTTATAACAAATAGTTTAAGAATTTTGTAAATTGTTCCAGTTGTTTCTTTATTTCCAGACGATTTTTTTTTTAAATCTGTTTTTTTTTATTAAAATTGAAAATATGTGACGAAAAAGAATTCGCCACAGGTAGGATTCGAACCCACGAGTCTTAGGTCCGCGCCCTAAGTGTGTTACCAACTACACCACCGTGGCTTCGAATCACCGCGTCGAATTCTCTCATCACATATTACCCCGTAGGATAACGCATTCAAAGCATGCATATTTCTTCAATACTACCCACTATTTAGTAGTGTAGTATTCTACTTCATATCAGATGAATAGAAAGTTGATTAAATTGAAGAAAGCTTCTATTATATTTATTCTATGTTTTTTCCTCATTATAATATCAAAATTTAGTATGAATTGCGGAACTTTCATTAGGAAGAAGATTGGGTCCCTAAGTATATTTTTTTATGACATAGGACGGCAAACGAGCAAGTGAGCCGCCTGATGGTAAGTGATCACCGCTGCCCATGGAGAACTGTAACACCAGGGGTGTGACAAGAGCGTTGCCAGCCTTTTATTTTTTCCCTCCCGGAGGGGATGGGCCTCCGGGTCTCTCACTCTCACTCGCGGTAAAGCTACTACTCAGACGACGATTTTCTGTGAGATAGTCTGTATCTTGAACTTGCATTTTCTTCTTTTTCTGATATTTTAGGAGATTGAACTCTCTCTATCTCTCTTTTCTGAGCGTTTTCCCGGTTCTATCGACGAGCCCGGGTCCACTATTAGTTATTATTTTATGGTATACTCACGGCTTCGCCCGCGTGATATATAGACTATGTCCTTTTCAGTACCCTAACCGTGATATAAGCTGCTGATATTCTTAGCGATCGCTTTTTGATTCGCACTCTTTCTGTCTTGCACATTCTAGTAAATTATGTTCACATTTTTGGCACTCTAGGTCTTTTCTCTTGTAATTTTATACTCATAAGTTAATTTAAGTATACGACTGTATGTTGCCAGAATAAAATAAAATAAAAAATAAAAATAACCTATGTGTATGCAAAATTTTATGATGATCGGTTGAGTAGATAGGGCGTGAAATCGTAACAAACAAACAAACAAACTCACTTTCGCATTTGTAATATTAGTAAGGCTTATGATATTGCCCATGCACCTGCTTGATGCCTACAACTCCTCTGTTGTTTGTTTTCGTATGTGAAAGTGGTTGGGGGACATGGTTTAACGACTGACATCAATGATGATGGCAGGGACCAACGGCCTAACGTGTCTTCCGAAGCAGAGAGAAAATCGTATGTTTGGCTGTGCTCAATATCTTTCCCTCGCAAACAGTACTTTTCTTTGGGATGGAAGATAGCCGTGTATGCAAAATTTCATCATGATCGGTTAAGTAGATAGGGCGTAAAAGGCTGCCTCCGTGGTCTAGTGGTTAAGGCGTTTGCCTTGTTGACCCGGGGGTCGTGGGTTCGATTCCCATGGGAAGCATACTTTGTTAAGTTGTTTCCAGTTTGGTTAGGACATTGCAGGCATGAATCACCTGATTGTCTGATAAGAAAGATGATTCCGTGCTTCGGAAGGCACGTTAAGCCGGTGGTCCCGGCTGCCATCTGGTAGTCGTTAAAGGAACCACGTCAGAGCCCGAGAGGCGGTTCCGAAGAACTCTGACACCAGGGTGTGCATGGTCGACTGATCGTGTCACCTACACGAACAGAGAGTTAGGAAGGATGGGATAGGATAAAGAGTCGTTATGTATCAGTCACTAAGTAGGGAAATTTGGATTCGGATTTACTTTTTTGTGAAGATAGAGGATGAGTCAAGCATTGAATCTGCTTGTACTGAACCCTGAACCTTCTAGTTACAAGAGTTGCGATTATAGACCACTTGACCTTATTAGTATCTATAATGACATCTGTACTCTAGGCCGACATTCCTGTGTAGACATTAAGAACCTAGGTCATGTCTATCCCGTAAGGGACACAGACGTGATTAGTATGAATTTACTTCGAGTATAAGCATATACTTCTCATACTAATCAAATATTCTGTAAACAGAAACTAGTTACATGCAAGTTGTTCAATAAGCCCGAGCGAGCAAACAGCTGTATATTGCGATAAGTCAACTTATTGGCGAGTTCGCAACACAAATATACAAACATACACTGGTCCTCAATAGTTGGAGGTTTTGTAATAACTTTAGTTTGAAACAGAGAGCACGGAATGTCGTTCAAGCCCTACTAGAGATGAAAATAATAATAATACCTCGTGTCAGCCCGCGCCCGGTTAGTTGGATAAAGTCGCATACTCAGCCTGTTAGTTCGTGTTCAAAAAAACGTAAATATGCGCCAAAATGCTGGGATATAGTATCATTTATCATTATTAAAATACGTAACATCGGGTTACTCAGGTAAATAGTCAGCTACTGGTCGACATGTTGAACCTCATCCGGAGGTCTTCCTCAGGGCGAATGTGAATTCGGTATTTGCCTAATGTTATTAAGATTATATAAAATTTGTTTCCAATGATACTAATTTCTATCTAAAAACACTATAAAAAACACTTTTAATTTGATATCGATTCGTTAAGTGTTCTTAAAGCTTCTTTATAGATGAGTGAATAGGACCATTTTTAAAAATATCAAAATCTTAAATACTGTATTGTAGTCCGCTAAATTTATAGCAACTTTTATTATGAAACCATTACCACAAACGTAATATTTCGTATAGCTACCAAACAAAGTTCTCACGTCGCCCATACAAAATAAAAAGTTGTGACGTCACAAATATGTAGGCAAATCTGCAGTGCGTTTTCACGTCTAAAAACATGTGTCTTTAAAACTTTAATATCTGAAAGAGTTTTTTGTTTAGAAATGTATTTCGGTCACTGTTGTGTTTATTTTTGGCAGGTCTTTACATAGCGACACGAAAAATTTTTTAGTCAAGTAGCCAATTCAGACGCGCGCACGGTGTCGTCCCAATCCGCACTGTGCGGAGGTTGAAACATGTCGGCCAGTAGCTGACTATTGACGTGAGTAACCCGTTGTCACGTATTTTATTAATGTCTATATCTAACGTTAGTTTAAATCAACAAATCATTTATCATCCCGTAAGGGACACAGTTGTGTAGTCGAGCGCCGTGGCGCAGCGGTCAACATGCCAGCCTGCGACGCGGGGGTCCGGGGTTCGATCCCCGGTCAGGTCATTTTACAGTATGACCTGGGTCTTGGATGTTTATCTATATAAGTATATATTATAAAATATAGTATCGTTGAGTTAGTATCCTGCGACACAAGTTCACAACTTACTGTGGGGCTGGCTCAATTTGTGTAATATGTCCCTACATATTTATATTTATCATCATCATCAGGTATTTTTAGTCTACACTGCAGGAGCACGCATGATCTTCTGTACTAACAGCGCTACATATAATATGAGCAGTCAGAGGATTTGGCCTACACTCTCCACGCTGGCCAAACGGACAGGTCTCTTTGATGTTTATATTGTTTAGCTTGTGTTTCCTAAGTCGCCTTTTACGACATCCACGGGAAGACTTTGAGTTGTCCTATTATAATCTGCCGGGACAGCAGTGATATCATTATTACGGTGAAAAGGTCCGACGAGGAATAAACGACATTCTGATGTAATTTATATCATTACTAAGAAAATGGCAGATTTTTGCATTTCTACAATCACGTTGAAACCCAAAACCTCCATAAATGGTACCGCCCCCTGACACACTTGTTCCGTATGAAATGTGTCGAAAAGGCGTCGTCTCTAGCGCGGGAGCGACCGTCACATTAGCTGCTCTGTGGTTTGAAAGCAAATTTCTGTTAACCTCTATTGTAGTCCCAACTCCTTTTTTTTTTATAGTTCTTTATTTAAGTTTTACAAAATGATTACATAATTCGGTATTAGACAGTTGTAGCAATAAAATATGAAATATATTTTTTGTGGTAGCTTATAACTAAACAATTATCATCCAATATGTTTTTTGCATTAAAACAATTTATTAATATTTTATTTTTGGAATATTAATCTCAGTTTTTTTTATCTGTGGTCTACAAGTGGCGGCCATGATTAATCTTCGTATGACGTCATAACTCAATAAACAAAACGTCAAAGTCAACGTGATCAACGTCAAGAGCTCGTCAAGTCGTTTGTTCTCATACATAATATGTCTCCATATTTGTTCTTTACAATGGTTTGAGCCTCCTTAGTTATATATTTTGCTGAGAAAAAGTGGAGAAAAATCGCTCATATATTTCGATTTATGAAGTCAGGCTACATTAAAGCGAATAGTGCAGCCCAAAGTCGATTCGTTTATGATCGCAAAAAGATTTAAGCAAATATACATACAGATAGCAGGATGCGACTTTGTTTTATACTATTTATTAGTGACAGTGATTTGATTAGTGATGATTGTAAGAAGTTAGGTTAGGTGTAATTTATTTTTGTAAAATCAAAGTGATCCGCGCAAAATAATATCACAGACTTATCAGATGGAAACTGTGGGTATCGGCGTGGCAGGACTGGACTTTTAGAAACGTGTATAAACAATTTGTTGGGATATTTAACTGTCGTACTTCTAAGCATAGGCACCGCACACGTTTTGTAACTTGTAATTTTCACAATTCCAGTTAAATCTGTTTTATTAACACCTCTAAACAGTTAGAGCGCCGTATTAGCCGTGCTTTGTTTATTGAGTTGTGACGTCATAACATGGAAATGTCACGTGACACAGTGTTTTAGCGCGAATTTCGAACCAAAAGATAAAAAAGTCATGTTTTCTTATCAAATAAAGCTTTTTTGAAAAAAATATAATTGTAGGGGGGTTTAAAATAAGTCTACAGATATTATAAAATATATTTCAGAAAATTGTCAAGTAGCGAATTGTTTCACATATTTACCAACAAAAACCTATATAGGTTTATACGTGGTAAAGAGAGTCACTACTCGTTACAATTTTTGGTTGATAATATGTAATTTTTAAGCACATATTTGCATTTGGAAACCTTATCTATATTACTGATTTGGTCAATAATATTGTTAGGATATTCATTTAGTGTACATGGCAGAAAATACTCCCACATTCTTTTACCGTGAACGTTATTATATGACGGTAGGGTGTATTTAGGCAAGTATGATAAATTACGTAAGGCCGTACTTCTAGTCCTCATATTTAAACATTTAATTTGTTGTAGGTTTTCACACACAATTTCCATTTTTACTTTATCATATACGTTTATAATTTTACAATAATTGAATAATTCATTATAATTAGGTTTATATTTATTTTTTATCTTAGTCGGGGTAATAATCTTAAGTAACCTTAGTTGTAATTTGTAAATATTTTCAATATGTGTCTTGTATGTTCTGCCATAACTACTTATACCATAGTTACTTATACCTATCGCGTACGGTTTGTTTAATACTCATTACATAGATGGTGCCATAGGTTTATACACAAATATGTATCTGTCGCAGTCATCTGGTTGAATATGCTATTTGATTGAATGACTAGCGCTTTCATTGAATGATCACGTTTAATTGAATGACTAGGCCGAACGTTGATTGAACAAGCGTCGCTCAACGTCCAACTAGTTAGCGGATTGTAACATAGCCCTTTGAACAGAGCGGATATAAAATCAGTCAAGTGATTCAAATTTAGTTCATTTTTCCCCACTGTGGCGCTAGTAGTCACCAAAACAAATACCTATGGCGTCAAACAGCTCGCACAGATGGCACGGTGTTGGTATTTTTTAAATTAAATTTACATAAAAGTGCGTTATTTGTAATGAAAGAGTATGACATCATGGATTTACCTATTATTACGCCGACGCCGGCTACTTTAAAACTAAGAAAAATTTGCACAAATATGAGATTAAATAAAGCTTTGGAATCATTATACCACCAAATATTAGAAAGTCGGCTAAGATTCAACGACTTCGCTAAATGACATTCATTCAGTCAAGATGTTGAACGTTACATTCAACGACTTGACGAGTTGTCCTTTAGTCATTCAATTAAACGTGGTCATTCAATAAACGCGCTAGTCATTCAATCAAATAGCAGATTCAACCAGATGACTGCGACATATCCACCACCACTTGCACTTCAACGCTGGTCAAGGTGAAAAAAAACTGTAGAATGTATCAACTGCTTCTCTTCTCATGCAGATTGGGACAGGTAGTTGCGGATGGCATCCCTGACCTTTTGCACCTACGAATGCATAAACATTACCTATTTCCCCATCTCACTAACTGTATACTTATGGAGTTTTTAAAAACAGTTTTAAGTGAAAAATCTGTACTTTACAATTTAGCATCGCCTGGAAATACACGGCATTACATTCAAGCTTAACATCAGAGCTTCATTCTCACGGCGGCACATTCAGTAAGGTGAATGCTGGCACATCGTGTATTCTATACGGTTTTAGAATACACCGTAGGTAGGTACATAAGTATATGTTTACATACAACTTCGAGGATTGCTAAGTGATTAAATGAAGAAGTTAAGCGCGACTTTTGTTGGTATGGTATTTTTTTACGTACCTACCTACTCTTTATTTGTTTTTCGCGTGTGAACGTGGTCAATGCTGGTGTCTGATTTTTCAAGCTGCCTTAAGGCATCTAACATAGCTGAACGACTGCTATCAATGATGACCCAACGGTTTAACGTGCCTTCCGAAGCTAGGAGTAGCTCGAGATACTTTTGTTGTTCGTCGATCGTGGTAATAGACAAAAACAACAAAACATGGCATACTCTTTAGTTGTTTATTTACGACCTACATATAATAAAAAGCAAATTTTGTAATTTTTTTTTGAGTTCCCAGCCTTGATCCCATAGGAAAAGTTGTTCATATTAACGGGCTGAGTTACACCTTTTTATATGCCGAGGGTGAAATTACACGCTGTAAGTTCGTCAACACAGAAAAAGATAGCTATATGTTTCTTGAATAATCTAATAAAATATAAACACAATAGTAACAAAATAAAATGACATTTGGGATCCCCACAAGTCAAGAACAACTCAAGAAAACAACCCCTTTCACCAACCCCTTGATCGACAGATTCTTGTAAAACATATTGTTGGCATGTCCAAGGTTGACCCACCCCGTTACTGCATAGATTTCCCATGTTAAGCAACCCTCGAGGTCAAAACCTCACCCCAGGGACGAATTTCATATCGTATCTTTATATTTTTTCAATGGACGAACGTAATTTGGCAGTTTGTATTCTTCAAGTGGTTGAAGGGCGTTTGAATTGATCAGTTGAAAAGTTACTTTTTTGATTGAATACCTGAAAGGTTGAGGGTCGATTGAATTTGGGAATTCTAAGGGTTTTGTGAGACTTTATTGGGAGGAAATGTATAACATATGTTGATTTTATCATCTTAAGAGCCTGCGGGCCTAGTGTGCGGTGAGCACTATTATTGCTATCGGATGGATGACCACAGGTGGCATAAATATAACTCGAGCTTCTGCGTACTTTGGATGGCACGTTAAGTCATAAGTTCCGCCTGTCATCATTGATGACAGTTATTAAACTAAGTCACTTACACTTATGGGCAACCTCTGGGCAACAACATTTAGTACATATATCTCCATGGCAACAATTAACCAACTTCTAATTAAATCAATTTTATATTTATTTGATGTTTTCTTTTTGCTAGTTAATCAATTATTATTAAGTAGGACCATCTTTATTTTTAATGCCGAAGAAAGTTGTTATTTTCAGGCACTTGTTATACGTTTTAGCGAAAATCATTACTGAAACCGACATCACCAAATATTTTCTAAAATTACCTAGTAAGATTTAATAGACATGTGCTGGTCTTTATGTAGGTCGTGGACCTACAAATAATATGAACCATTTCGAGGGCATACAAATGACGCCAATTTTTACGTTAGATATGGATGAGTTTGAATTTAGAACAGAGGAAAATGCATGAAAATATTCAGGCCTTTCTTAAACCAATGTTTGCGTCTTGTGTCGCGATTAGTTTGCAAAAAAATTACTTCTATGTTTGCTTGCATTGGTATTTGCGTCACTGTTATGTTTCTAAGGGCCTGTCCTGGTTATTTTTAGATTCATGAAGTAATTAGAAAACTATTAGGACATGATAAACTCAAATGAATGTAATAGACCTCATTGCAAACATAAATCATCAAAACAAAAAAATATATGTAAGATCAGCAACAGCAACTTCATTTTGAACAATCCCAAATCTTCCAAAATTCCAATCCCAGGAAAAAGAACATTTCAACCTTTTTCATTTAAAAATCCCGTACAAAAGTACCAGATTTTGCAAGAAGAGATACAGCTCTGAAACGAAGTACATTTTAATATAAATAATAGTTCAATGTTCAGCTCAGACAGCTCTTATATTTCACATCTACTAAGCTGTTCTCTCAGCGAATATAGCTATAAATCTACCGTGCAGCACATTCCGATTCACTCCAACTTAACTTTTAAATAAGAAGACAGCATTTTCAACAATAATCAAAATAAATTACCTGCTAGTTGCGCTGGCAACACTCACGCGTGATTAAAAAATGGCGCCCGCAGACGTACAATAAATTCTCGTAGCTACTTTTTGTTTTCTCGTTTTCAAAAACGAGGAACTGTCGTATTTCCCAGTGCGCTCGTAAAGCATCTCGATGTGGTGCGAATGAGATAGAATATGCACACCCGATATTGTTTCTTTGAATTTTAAATACACAACTTAGAACGGTATACCGCGTAACAAATAACCTCAAAATCTTAGGCGCCCGGAATAAGAACTGTTTTCCCGCGCGCGCGCGTTTTGACAGCTCATATTTTTTTTGGCGCGGCACAGAAACAGTTTGGGGAACGAATGGTATCGGGATTTTAGACAAAGTTTCCTTTGCCTTTGCCGTAACCCTTGGAAAGCGCGGGATAGAGTCGAAATGTTTTTTATCGTTTTTCCTCTCTTTGTAATTTCGCGAAGACGTATTCGCATTTATGGTGTACGTATGTGAATATTTCAAAATATGTAAATTTTGGCATTAGACGAACGTACGCTGCCAAATATTATTATTGCCTTTTTGTAGATCCATTGAATGCTGCTCTTTGAGGAAACTTCCATTATGTTATTGAAAATAAATCAATCTTTTTATGTCAGAATTACCTTACGTAAGCGAAGTTATAGTCACGTCTTGAAAATTTTTGAATATTTTTAGTGAATCATCAGTGAATAGGAAGAAATCGTAGTGAATAATTGTATGAAGAATAATCAAAGTATAATGATGCCACTAAAAAAGTAATGTACTTTCTTGATATTTTGCGGTTTATGAGATTTTAGATTACCTTAAATCTACTTACTTGCTTTTAGGTAATATGCAAAGTTAAAAATGGTACGTAATTCTCAATGTACGTAATAACAAATATACTGTTTTTTTAGTTGTGGTAGATCACTTGCCATCAGGTGGCCCGCTTGCTCGTTTGCCGTCCTCTGACATAAAAAAATCCAAGAGACCGTGTGAAGTTTCGAAATTATTATAAATAATATGTTTTACTCAAAATTATCATGATATACCTGATTGTTACAGTATACTCCCATGAAAAACTGAAAATGGTACCTTAAGTATGTAAAGCGTATTAAAACTAAAGTTTCATGAAAGGTTTCAAAATTAAAAATATATTTTGTGTTATTTCAGAGTTTAACTAATTTTAACCAAATTTGATTCTAGGTAAGAATTTCCCGTATGAAAAACGTAGTATTTCCTAATGGATGCCAATAAACCAGCTGCCCAAAAAAGCCTCAAAACGAAGAACCTGACAGCTGTCTAAGATATCGTGTGCTGTTTCGGAATTATTAGAAATAATATAGAAGTTTTTGGTGGGAAGTCAAGGGGTTCAGTTGTCGTTTGCCTTATACAATTTTGCGAATTAATTTAAGTGGACTTTATAATATGAAATTGGTGTAGTTTGGTGTTATAAATGCTCGTGCTCGAGAACAATTTGTGAAATAGTTAAAGTAGACTGTTAATTGGACTCGTATAGATTTGCCGCCAAAATCTCCCACGAGGCTGCCAAAGAACATACGCCATCTTTGATGCCACATACCGTACAACACCGATACTTAGTATCTCATTATACTGGACATTGGCAGAATAACTGAAATCTCGGTGGAAGCCATAATTAAAAAAGAAAGAAAAAAAGAAAGAAATAATGTTTTTGTCAAAATTATCGTATTATAGTATCATACACAGGCATTATTACAGTATACTTCAGTGAAAAACTGAAAGTGGTACCTCTCTATGGTAATGTAAACAATGTTAAATAATAAAGGTTCCTGTATGCTTTTAAAAAACAGATATTTTTCGTGATACCTATTTGAAGTTTAACTAATTTTAACCATATTCAGTTTTAAGTAAGAATTATATGAAAAACGTGAATTTCCTCTTGGACTCCAATAAACCAGCTACCCAAAAAAGCCTCAAACGGAGACCTGACAGCCGCAAAAGAAAGAAACTATATAACTTGACGGGTGAGACTCGGCCAAACAAAACCATGTGCACACATAGAGCTTCGAATTATTAGATATGTAGAAAAGTGAGGTTAGAAATATATCTTTTGAATTTCGAGCTATACGAGACTTTATTTCGTATTAGAGAAGAATATTACAAAATTATATGAAAACTAAATGTAGACCAAACACTAACAATTAATCCTACATATAAAATATAATTGTCCAAACAAAACCGCTATACGTTGGTGCTATCTATCCTTTCCTTACAAGATCAAGAGGATTTGTGGACTTAATGTGTTAAGTGTTTTTTTTTTCTTTTTAACATAAGTTTTCAAATACGTTATTTTAAAATACCTAACCTTTTCCGACTTAATTATATCTTTATGTGTATAAAAGAAGTAGATTCTTCCATGCTGGTCAGGAAGACAAAACGAAGAACGTATCAGCTGCTTCTCTTTCCACGCAGGCCGCAGAAACGGGCCGAGGGAATTGGCGTAAATCTAAGGAATCATGTAAATAGGCGGTGTGGCTAGCAACCCATCACAATTTTGATTCCGTATTCCATCTTTAAGCCCGTAACATTCTAAACGTGGCCTTTCGGTCTTATGGCCTTAGGCTCTGTCTACCCCATAAGAGATTAAGACGAGAAACTATGTATGTATTTAATAATAAAATTTTGTTTAATTTACATTACGTCATGCCGTGTCTGAAAATGCATAGATCTACGGCAAGCGCAGCGAACCAGACAAGTTCCCCTTGGATTTGCAGATTATTCTCATAGCATGCGAAAAATCGCTAATTTCGGCTGTCTGCTCGCACAGGTTGTTTGACAATGTTGCTGTTATTGCTCAGGGCTCGAAATGAATGATTGCTCTTTATTTACCCTACTTTTTAAGGATTTTTTAAAATCTTTAGATATTATATCTCTTCATCACCCAATTGATTTATAAAATATATTCTATTTACAGACACATTTTTTTACTGTTTTATTATACATATTTGCAATAAAATAAAAAACCGGCCAAGTGCGTGTCGGGCCACGCGCAGTGTAGGGTTCCGTAGTTGCGAATGATAACTTTGAGTTCACACTGTTTACACTCGCACCTCACAGTTTAACGACCAAAAACATCTAACAATGAAGCTTGTATGAAATTTTACATTTTCCAGTACATTTTATAAGTTGGTTGCCTATAACTTTTTAGTTTGCACTTAGTACCTAGCTCTGATAGTTTTCCTTTCAACTTCAGTATATATACTACTGCTGTAATTTTTTTCACGTATCCATATATAACCGTTTAGCAGATACAGGGGGGGGACACGTACCTCTAACAAAATTTTGCACTTTAAAACCAAATATTTCGGAAACGGATCCCTAAATCGAAAAATGGTGTTCTCAACCTCACAATATTTTTCAAAGACCTTTTTAACGATACCCCACACGATGGGTAAATAGAGAAAAAAAAAATACTCCTCCACTTTACTTGTATGGGAGCTACCCAAAAAAAAAATTTTTTTCAAGATTTTATTCTACGACTTTTTTGCCATGATTAATATACACACTCATACCAAATTACAGCTTTCTAGTACTTATAGTCTCTGAGTAAAACCGCGGACGGACAGACAGACAGACAGACAGACAGACAGACAGACAGACAGACATGGCGAAACTATAAGGGTTCCTAGTTTACTACGGAACCCTAAAAATTGTGTTTAGATTAAATTACTTTATGCCACGTCTGAAAATGCATAGATCTATGGCAAGCGCAGCGAACCAGACAAGTTCCCCTTGGATTTGCAGATTATTCTCATAGCATGCGAAAAATCGCTAATTTCGGCTGTCTGCTCGCACAGGTTGATTGACAATGCTGTTGTTATTGCTCAGGGCTCGAAATGAATGATTGCTTCTTATTTACTCAACTTTTTTTATGAAACAATATACCGAATACAGAAGTAAATATTATCACGTCTTTTTTCCTAACGGGGTAGACACAACGTAGAGCGTTAAACGTTTAGCGTGTTGGACTAGTTGGATAGGTGTGTCGTGTATGTGAAAAATGAATCTAAATATTGATGGATTGCTAGACGAATCGCCTATTGAAAATACTCCATAGATTTTCGCCCGTTCCGTCGGCCAGACTCTATGGTCTACCCGGTAAGAGAAGGAGTTGTGCCTTCTTCGTTTTTTCTTAACCCCAGACTAGCATGCAAGAGCTTGAAAATTTTATTTTTTTTATTTTTTTTATACCTTATAGATGGCTCGTAAGTTACTTGACATCGGGAATACAGCGTGTAAATCGACATCATACACTTATAGGGGCGACTCAGCCCGTTAATATGAACAACATGGGGTCAATGGGAGCCAAAGAGGGATGGAGCTCGGCTTTGGGCGTTGCCTGTGTTCGCAAGGCTTGGAGAGGCTAACTCTCCTATGCCTGATGAGCCACGATTGCATGCGTAACCTGATGGGCTTAACTGAGGATCAATGGCATATGCCTTCACCAGACCACATTCACAGCACAGATCTGAAAGCGCTAGCGTGCCTTTGTGCTAGAGGCCTAGACTCATTTTGAGTCTTTGAGCCAGGCCAATAGAGGTACATAATGCGAAAAGAGTTACTTAGCAAGTTTAAGTGGTTATAATTATAGCAATGATGCAAGTACGGTAAGCTATATATTACAGCCGAGGTGTTTAAAAAGGCACTAGGCGAAGCAGAGTGCTTATAATAGACCCATGACTACATAGCCAGCTTACTGTCTACGAGCATCATACGAGGTTTTTCAATACATTTGCGATTACTATTATAGTACATTGTGTAGCAAGGGCGGTATAGAAGACATTACGTCAAACGTTTCGCCTCGTGCTTGTTAGTAGTCCGAGTTTGTAATGTCTAATACCGGCCGTGATACACACAATGTTTTTTATCTCACCGAGTAAATTGAGATTCATGGAATTTGTATGGAATCTTATAACCCGTGGTCGTAATAGCGACCATCCAGCCCACTTTGCTTGCATTTAATGACACTGTTTAAGGGTAGGTGAGATGAAAAATATATTGTGCAATTATGATTACTGTAAAAAATAGGCCTAGTCTGTAAAATACAATATTGCGATGCAAATTTCAATGAGATATTGACCGTTTTAATATTAAATGTATGACAATAGTACATTATAATGCAAGTACGTTATGCTTAATATTATAGTCGTGGTGTTTTATAGGCACAGGGCTAAGATCATTTCTAAGGCACGAGGAGAAGCCGAGTGCTTATAAACACCTCGACCTAGGGCCTAGTCTATAAAATAAAACATTACGTTGCAAATTTAGATGTCATAAGGACCGTTCTAACAGCAAATGCATTGACTCCTTTACTTACATATTACGCAAATATTCTATAAAATCACGCTTGCTTCTTTAATGCCCCATCATTAAACATTTAGACCTTATTATGACTCTCAAAGCGAATGACATACGAAGAAAAATCACTCGTCCGTGTATCTGAATTTTTTATGTTTCATTAAAGCATTTTACAATCTTATTTAACATCCAAAACATTTAATTATAACCTCTATTACTATAACGACAAGAGTGGAATTAAATGTAGAGTTAAATCGGTATGTTCTCTCGTATGGATTTCGTTAGAGATGTCAAGTTTCGATACTGAGGACGTTTTCGTGTTTAGGAAATTATATCAGGTTTTCAATTTCTGTTTTTTTTTTCGCTTTTTTTGCATACTACATATTTCATATTCACGTGTGATGGAATAAAGAGACTTTTGACTGGTGGTGTTGCCTTATGACACGGAGGTCGTGGGTTCAAATCCCACAGGTTTGCATACTTTGTGAAAGTTGTTTTCATAGTCTTGATAGGATATTGCAGGCTTGAATTATAAGTTTTTATGCTAAAATAGTCCGTTTTGTGTCTGGCAGAATAGAATAAGTCCACTCCAAGCCTTCACGTGAATGTAGTAGAAGGCGACTTAAGAAACACAAGCTAAACGAAGCTTATAAACATCAAACAGACCTCTCCAACCCGTCAGGCCAACATTTAGAATGTAGGCTAAATCCACTGGCTAATATATGGCTCTGGTAGTACAGAGAGGGTCGTAGCTCCTGCAGTGAAGGCCTTTTTTAAGGCCTGATGATGATCTTAAAATAGTACATTCACAATTTATCCAATCTAAAATCGTACTAACAAAACATATCAGTTTATAGTAAATAATCCCAAAATATTCCCACATACCAAAACAGTATCATTAAAAAATAATCCAAACGTGGCCACGTGGAGGTTGCGATTCTTCACTGCTGCATTGGTCGTTCATTTTTGATGAGGAACCTTTTGATATCCCCCCGGAGCTTCGATAATACGGTGGACACACCGATGGCAGTAATGTACAACTTGTAAGAATTGGTCATGACCGGAAAACTAACGCAGATAGTATGACTTGTACTTGTATTTCTTATAATCCTGTGAGTAAGATTTTTTCGATCAAGGTAGAGTAAGGCGTTTCATTCTTCACTGCTGCATGAGTCGTTCATTTTTGATGAGGAACCTTTGGATATCCTGGAACACTGCTTCGATAATATGTTGTACACACAGGTGGTAGAAATGTACAACTTGAAAGAGTTTAAGAAGGCATTCTACAAAGAAGCCTCCTAAAATTAAGAAGGAAGTTCATCACACTGACAGTCAGTGTGTCTCATAAGCCCGGTGGCAGTGACTTGTATTGAATATTTTGAATATGCCAGATGCCACCGCTCAAAGGAGTCGGCTCTATCTCAAAATTTTGCAATAACTTCAAATATAAACATTGTTTCTCATCACTATCTTGTACGTTCGTCACACTATCAGTTGGTGACTTCCATAAAATCGGGCGGCAGTGGCTAGTATCGAAATTGCAAAATTTTGGGATACACGAAAGAGCAGAGTGTATCCCAAAATTTTGCAATAATATCAAATGCAAACATTGTTTCTCAGCAGCGCCTTTAACATTTGTCACACTGGCAGACATTGTGTCCCATAAAACCTGGCAGCAGAAGGTAGTATTGAAATTTTTGAATATGTGCGATGACATCTCTCAAAACAGTCAACTGTCTTTTTAAATCTTGCAATAATTTCAAATACCAACATTGTTTCTCATCACCATTTTGCACGTTCGTCACACTAGCAGTTAGTGTGTCCCACAAAACCAGGCGGCAGTGGCTTGTATTGAAATTTTTGAATATGCCCGATGCCACCACTCGAAAAAGTCGAGTGTATCCCAAAATTTTCGGCGTAATTATGTAGTCAAGTGCGTCTCGATTTTAGCTCGCTCGACTTGCCGTTTGCAGGATTTGCTTGTTTTTATGATTATTGAGAGCTGAATTTGGATAAACAAAGAGCTAGTCTGAAATTTTAAAAGATATATATAAAATATAAATAAAAAAAAAAAATATATATATATTCAACAAATATACACAAAAATCACACAGATTGAGCTAGCCCCAAAGTAAGTTCTTATGTAAGACTTGTGTTATGGGATACTAACTCAACGATACTATATTTTATAACAAATACATACCTTTAAAGATAAACATCCAAGACCCAGGTCAATCTGAAAAAGATCATTAGATCAGACGTAAATTAACAAAATTCGATGGCATTAGTACCAAATACTTTTGTGTATAATATTTAAAAACCAAAAAGCCTGATTAAAATTTTTAACTATATATTAAAAAATGTAACTACTATTTTTAATGTGATATGCCAAAATTGTTTTAATATATAACAATACCTTATTAGGCTATGCTAAGTAAACTGTACTTAACAAAATGGTATGGTCTCATTGTAAAAAAAGTTAAATCAAATACCACACTTGGAATGGTGATGTATGAGGAATGGGATACAGTGTAAAAGTTACGACGTGCAAAATCTAACACGGTGGCCTAATTGGTAAAGCGTTAGTTCTATGACTAAAGATCACTGGTTCGAAACCTGCCTGCATGGATTTTTTTCCTATATCTTACTAGCAGTTACCCGCGGCTTAGCCCGCGTAATTTATAGCCTATGTCCTTCTCGGTACCCTAACCTATGTGTATGCAAAATTTCATGATGATCGTTTCAGTAGATACGGCGTGAAAGCGTAACAAACAAACAAACTCTCTTTCGCATTTATAATATTAGTTAGGATTAGGATTAGGATTTCAATAAGAGTATATCAGTTTTTTTTTTACGGACAAATCACACAGATTGAGCTAGCCCCAAAGTAAGTTCTAAAGTAAGACTTGTGTTAAGGGTTACTAACTCAACGATACTATATTTTATAACAAATACATATTAGATAAACATCCAAGACCCAGGTCAATCTGAAAAAGATCATTTTTCATCTTAACCTGACCGGGGATCGAACCCGGGACCATCCGTGTCACAGGCCGGCGCCACGGAGCTCGTCGTGCATTCTAAATACATGAAATTACCACCTGAGAATGTTGTTAACGAGTATAGGTGTTGCCGACTGGCTGGAGTGCGACCTGTTTGGTAAAAAACAGATGTCAATATTTTTAAGAATAGATCTTCTCCGATTTTGCGAACGCGCTCTTGTCGTGTGTGTCATTGCTGTGGTTTGTCATGTGAATTTATTATTTAAATACTATTATATTTCCTTACTGATATTTCTCTGCGTGTTTCTTTCATCACCACACACCATCCTTTATCACAGTCCACCGCTCACTAACATTTTGGTCCTTTCTTGCCATAAAAAATGAACCCATTGTAGTTTTCCTTGTTAAATATTTTTACATTTGTATGTCATTGTAGTTTTCATCTTTATTTCCTAGAACATTTTTTTTTTTTTTTTTTTTTATGTCATAGGACGGCAAACGAGCAAGTGGGTCACCTGATGGGAAGTGATCACCGCTGCCCATGGACAACTGCAACACCAGAGGTGTCACAGGAGCGTTGCCGGCCTTTTATTTTTCTCTCCCCAGAGGGGAGAGGGAGATGGGCCTCCGGCTCTCTCACTCACCGAACGAAGCATAGCAGCGGTAAAGCTACTACTCAAACGTCGATTTTCTGTGAGAGTGTGGTACTTCCCCGGACGAGCCGGCCCATTCATGCTACTAGCAATATGATTTTCGCCGGTAGCGAGGCTCTACCACAACTGAACATCACCTACATTTTTCAATTACTTTGCATGATGGAAACACCTAGTAAAACAAGGGCAAACCCGAAAGCTACGGAAACCGGGGGGGTGCAGCGCGAACATCATGAACATTCTCCGCAGGGCGCCCGGCCGGGTTCAGCCACAGACAATGACAACGCGCCGGCACAACCAGACGGTACACAAGTGGCGGGTAACTCCCCGCGTGCCGAAGCCGGAGCAATATCTAATAAAACCTGTAGTGTTCACAGCAAACAGTCGTGCAGTGAGCGCTCGCATTCATCGCGCTCCTCGGCAACCGTGCGTGCGCAGAGACTGGCCATTGAAGCGGACGCAGTGCGACGCCGAGTAGAGCGCGCTCGTCAACAGGCAGAGCGCGAGCGCGAGCTCTTTCTGCAACAACTGGAGCGCGAGCGCGAGCTCGCTCGCCTCGAAGCTGAGGCAGAAGATACAGCGCTACAGGCTAAACTTGCCGCCCTAGAGGCAACAAACTCAGATAAGTCAGCCAAAACATATTTTTCTAATCGTCGTCTTTCTGAAAAACGAACAGCGACGTGGGTTTCAACTCATGCAAACATGACTGAAGGGCCACCTGTCACACTGGAAAATCTTCAAGGATTTCCGTCACAACCAGCCCTTCCTGTCAACCGAGCAACAGACTTAGAACCCACGCATGCCAAGTTAGGAAACAAATATGACACAATGGCGCGTCACCGACTTCATTCTGAACGGTCGCAAGACCCAATTCGCTACTTGACAATTTTCTGAAATATATTTTATAATATCTGTAGACTTATTTTAAACCCCCCTACAATTATATTTTTTTCAAAAAAGCTTTATTTGATAAGAAAACATGATTTTTTTATCTTTTGGTTCGAAATTCGCGCTAAAACACTGTATCACGTGACATTTCCATGTTATGACGTCACAACTCAATAAACAAAGCACGGCTAATACGGCGTTCTAACTGTTTTGAGGTGTAAATAAAACAGATTTAACTGGAATTGTGAAAATTACAAGTTACAAAACGTGTGCGGTGCCTATGCTTAGAAGTACGACAGTTAAATGTCCTAAGAAATTGTTTATACATGTTTATAAGTCCAGTCCTGCCACGCCAAGGCCGAGACCCACAGTTTCCATCTGATAAATCTGTGATATTCTTTTGCGCGGATCGCTTTGATGTAAGTATTTAGAAGAAATCAATATGTTCGATTTTACAAAAATAAATTACACCTAACCTAACTTCTTACAATCATCACTAATCAAATCACTATCACTAATAAATAGTATAAAACAAAGTGCATCCTGCTGTCTGTATGTATGTTTGCTTAAATCTTTTTGCGATCATAAACGAATCGACTTTGGGCTGCACTATTCGCTTTAATGTAGCCTGACTTCATATATCGAAATATTTGAGCGATTTTTCTCCACTTTTTCTCAGCAAAATATAGAACTAAGGAGGCTCAAACCATAGTAAAGAACAAATATGGAGACATATATAAGAGAACAAACGACTTGCCGAGCTCCTTGACGTTGATCACGTTGACTTTGACGTTTTGTTTATTGAGTTATGACGTCATACGAAGATTAATCATGGCCGCCACTTGTAGACCACAGATAAAAAAAACTGAGATTAATATTCCAAAAATAAAATATTAATAAATTGTTTTAATGCAAAAAACATATTGGATGATAATTGTTTAGTTATAAGCTACCACAAAAAATATATTTCATATTTTATTGCTACAACTGTCTAATACCGAATTATAAAACTCTCACAAGCCATCAACAATCTCTCCAACAAGCCAAAAAGACCCGAACTGGTTGTATTCTCGGGTGATGTCGGTCAATGGATGGCTTTTAAAAGTAGCTATGAGAGAACTAAATTAAATTTTTCCCCTTCAGAGAACTTAGACCGTTTGAATAGTGCCGTCCGGGGTCCAGCCTACCAGTCTGTCGCATCGCTTATGTGGACTTCTGGCGATCCTGACGACATCGTTAAAGCCTTGGAGCAGACATACGCACGGCCGGAGCTCCTGGTGGCCCGCGAAGTCACCGAGCTACGAAATAGTCCAAAGCTAAGTTCTCCCCAAGATTTGAATAATTTAGCGAACAAATTACGCAACTTTGTTACGACTCTAAAGTTACTCAAACAGACCGAGTATCTTTCTTCACCCGAACTCTTTCGGTGCGTTTTGGTCAAATTGAGTGAACACACGAGAGCCCGTTTTACAGACTTTGCTTCTAGTCAAATGTTAGAAGAACAAATCCTTACAAAGCTTGAGTTACTGTCATTATTTCTCTTGTCGGAGGCTGACAAACAGTTGAAATTTAATTTTGTTGCTGACAATACAATAAAGGTGCAATCTCCACCAACGCATTTGTCGAAATTCCAAACAAAAAGAGAAACTATACACGCTACAGTATCTACCGATAAAACGTCGGAGCAATGTACCTATTGTAAACAAGGACCTCATAACATAAAAACTTGTAAGAAATTTTCAAGTCTAACCATAGATGACAGATGGCGCTGGGTTCGAGAGTCTAAAGTGTGTTACCGTTGCCTAAAGTCTAATCCACACACGTGGAACAATTGCCGTGCCAAACGTTGTGGAGTTGATGGCTGTTCAAGACGTCACAACGCGCTCCTACATGGCACAGCGACACCCGATGCCACAGATAGCCCATTGACTTCTGGACAGTGCAATATTATTCAACCGTCATCTGACAACTTAAGTAGCTCTGCTAATATAAATAATATTGGTGTTGTGAATGTTTCTGATTTTTGCATTAATGCCACAGGGTCTTCGCCGTTGGCCTCGCGTCCCCGCGGTCTGCTAAAAGTAGTTCCAATTGTACTTGAGGGGCCCAACGGTGACTTCGAAACGACAGCCCTTCTTGATGAAGGCTCTACGGCTACACTTATCGAAGGCGAGGTAGCTGCACGCATCGGCGCAAAGCCGACCTGTCAGGAGCGTCTCCGCATCGAAGGTGTCAGTGGTATGACCAAGGAACTTGACGTAAGTTACGTCAATTTTTACATACGAGGCCGTAATCGGACTGATCGCTATCTAGTAAAGCACGCTCGAGCCATTACCCCTTTAGGGCTTAGGGCACAAAACCCCGATATGATAAATCTTATGGATTACAATCATTTGGCTGGCTTATCTAACGAGCTTTCGTATTCTGATATTACCCCTACCGTCCTTATCGGTGCTCCAGATTGGTATTTATCTTTAAGCCGTGAAGTAAGGTGTGGAAAAAAGAACGAACCCGTGGCATCCAAAACTTTATTAGGTTGGGTGCTCCACGGTGCATTTTCGGTTTCATCAAAACCTCTGGAATTTATAAATCATGTTTCAGAAGATTTGGACACCCTCATAAAGCGTCAATATGACATTGATGCTTTAGGAATCATGAAAAAGACTCCTCTTCCAAATGATGATGATAAACGTGCAATTGAAATAATTGAAACTTCAGCTCGCCAGCTTGACGATGGACATTTTGAGGTTGGTCTACCTTGGAAGAAGGAACTTCCAAAGATTATACCAGATAGCTACCCGCAAGCACTATCACGTTTAAAAACCCTTGAAAAACAAATGGTAAAGGACTCAGCCTTCGCTGATGCTTTCCAACAATTTATAAGGGACATTATTATCAAGGGCTATGCCGAGGAGTGCGATCCGAAGTCGTACCACACACGATCATCATCAAACAACCTATTAAATGATCCCATCCGCTGGTACCTACCTATCTTTGGAGTTTATCATCCACAAAAAAATAAACTGAGAGCAGTCCATGACGCAGCCGCAGTCACGAAAGGTGTAAGCCTAAACAGCATGCTTCTACAAGGCCCTGACCTATTGTCTCCCCTGCTTGACATCTTGTTCCGTTTCAGAGAAGGTGCTATTGCTTTGATCGGCGACATAAAAGAGATGTTCCCACAAGTAAAGATCGCAGAAGGAGACAGAGATGCACAACGTTTCCTCTGGCGCGGCAGGGATGGTGAGCTGAAAGAATACCGCATGGCCTCAATGATTTTCGGCGCCGTATCGAGTCCTTTTATTGCGCTTTACATTAAAAACAAAAATGCAAAAAAGTATGAGGCCATCTACCCGGCCGCGTGTGGCGCAATCATTGATGACCATTATATGGATGATTATCTAGGCAGCCATACCAGTATTTGCGATGCAGCCCAGCTTGCTGCTGACATAGTCACGGTGCATAAGGCCTGTGGTTTTGAGATGCGTGCATGGACATCAAATTATTCTGAGGCACTATCACTTATTCCTAAAGATCTTCGAAGTGACCCTACTTCCGATGTATACCTACCCCCCAGTAGCGAGGTTGGAGTATTAGGGGTTAAATGGAACCCACGACAGGACAAATTAGGTTTTCGCGCTGTACCTCAGATACGTTCTGACACTTTAACAAAACGTAACCTCTTGTCTAATGTTATGAAGGTATACGATCCACTCGGCCTTATGATGCCAGTCGTTATCTGGGGCCGAATTTTAATACAAAGGTTGTGGCGAGCAGGTATTGGTTGGGACGCGCAGCTACCTGATGTGTACATTTCCGAATGTAGAGACTGGTTCGCACAATTACAAGTCGCCGCCGACATCAAAATACCTCGCTGGTACATGACTAGGCCGGACCTTACCGACGTTCAGCTGCATGTACGAGTATTAGCCGACGGAGGTGAGCAAGCATACGCTTGTGTCGCCTACTGGCGTTTCAGATATAGTGACGAATCAGTTTCTACAACACTCATCGGTAGTAAGGCGCGCGTCTCACCCCTTAAACCGGTCTCGATCCCACGTCTAGAATTACAAGCTGCTCTAATAGCAACACGTTTTGCGCAAACTATTTTAAAAGCGCATCGTATTAAGCCCTCCGTAACCATTTTTTGGACCGATTCTACAACTGTTCTAAAGTGGATCCGGAGCGACGCTCGCGCGTTTAAACCTTTTGTCGCGCACAGGTTGGGAGAGGTATTGGAAACCACGAATCCATCAAATTGGAGGTGGATCCCTACCTCTCTCAACGTTGCAGATGACGCAACAAAACCGAAAAAAAAAGATTTTTCCGCGTCACATCGATGGTTCACTGGACCTCAATTTCTTTTACAACAACCATGCGCTTGGCCAACTGAGTGCAGTAGCAACGTGGAGCAAATTTCACCAGATCCAGAATTAAAATTAGATATGGTGGCTCTGCTTCTCGTCACGCCAACTTCAAAATTAATACCTAACCCGACGCGTTTTAGCTCTTGGTTACGATTAATACGCGCCACCGCTCGGGTTCTTCAGGGCGCACGACTCTTTCGACGTAAATTGTCTCGGCCAATAGCTCCAAATTCCAAATTATATATAGACAGCACCATATCCCCCGACCAACTACACGCAACGGACATCATAGAAGCAGAAAAGATGGTGATACACTTAGCACAGTCAGAGAGTTTTCCCGAAGAACTTTCAGCCTTACAATCATCAAAGCCAGTACCCAAGAATAGCCGCATTAAGAAATTTGGACCCACACTTGACAAGGAAGGCTTTCTAAGACTGAACACGCGTATAAGGTCCGCCCCAGGAGTGAGCGAGGAGATGAAGTCACCGATAATTCTAGACGGCCGTCATCACGTCTCACGTCTATTGATCCTTCACGAACACGTCAAAGCGTCACATCAGTTCAACGAGCTAGTTTTAAACGAACTCCGACAGAGATATTGGATCCTAAAGGCCAGAAGTACCATCTGAGGTGTAGCAAACGCCTGCTTACGTTGCAGAAGGTGGAAAGGCCAGCCAATTCTACCACCGACCGGTGACTTGCCTTTGGAACGTCTAGATCACCATAAGAGACCATTCACCCATACGGGCCTCGACTATTTTGGCCCAATTCTGGTGACAATTTTGCGGCGCCGCGAAAAGCGTTACGTCGCTTTGTACACGTGCCTTTCAACCAGAGCGTTACATTTGGAAATTGTAAACTCATTATCTTCAGACGCAGCTATAATGAGTCTTAGACGGTTTATCGCACGCCGAGGGTCACCTACTACCATATTTTCTGATAATGGGACAAATTTTGTTGGTGCCTCGAGAGAGCTACGTTGCCTTCACGATGATACAGTCATAGAATACGCCACCAACCATAAAATCAGTTGGCACTTCATCCCCCCAGCATCACCGTTCATGGGGGGTGCATGGGAACGGTTAGTACGGACCGTGAAGACGGCTTTAAGATCCTGCCTGCACAATCAACCTCTGAAAGAAGATGTACTGTCAACGCTCCTACTCGAAGCAGAATCCATAGTAATGCCCATGCCCATATTTCTAAACTTTCCAATAGGCTTAGATCTGCAGCATATGCTGTGAGGAGGATAAGACAATTGACAGATGAGGCAACTGCTAGGCTCGTATACTTTAGTTATTTTCATAGCTTAATGTCATATGGATTACTTCTGTGGGGAAAGGCAGCCGACATTAAAACTATTTTTATTTTACAAAAAAGGGCAATTCGTGCCATTTACGGCTTAGGATCGAGGGACTCACTCAGAGAGTTGTTTAAGGACATAAATATTTTAACTGTAGCCTCACAGTATATATTTGACAATATAATGTACGCAAGAAAAAATATTTCTAAGTTTAAGAAAGTAAGTGATTTAATTGATAGACCCTTGCGTAACAATCATAGATTATTTCTTCCGCAGTTTCGGCTAAGCAGAGTTAGTGATTCGTTCATGGGGAACTGTATACGCTATTATAACAAATTGCCAAAGTCAGTCCTTGATATGCCTGATAGTAAATTCAAAAGTTATGTGAAACGATTATTATGTAAAAAGGCATATTACAGGACTGAAGATTACCTTACTGATAGCAATATTTGGCTTGAGCTTGGCGCAGACGCCTCGTAATTCTGTATGCACAGAAATATTACGTTTGGTACGTTCGGTACATAATATTTTATAATATGACATTTTTATTTAATTTCAACAATTTGACATTTTGCTAATTAAATTTTACCTATTTAACATTTCAATGATGACATAAATTTTTTCCAATTCAATTTTTATCATGACATTTAATTAAAACAATGCACACTCAGTCCACATATATATAAGTAGTTTATAAGGTCTAACTAGATTTGTGAGTTGACGTCGCTTGGAGAAAATGCGCTGTGCAGTTTGTTGCCGCTTCTTCTGCACTCCGCTTTGGAAGCGGCCTAAACTTAGCCATAAGTAATTATTGACGTCAACAAAATTTTTTGTTGTAAAAATTGTAAACACAAATATGACAATTAATAAGTGTTCAAAGAAACCTATATTAAATAAACGATTGAGTAAACTCTCGGCCGCTCACTTACGTTTCGTCAAATACTGATGCACCAGAGGCCATAACACCGTTCCATTTTATTCTCGGCTCCTCATCAGTTGTACCGTGGACATCTTCATTAACTGACGCAGACCTATCTCGAAGATGTGATTGGCGGCGAACTTTGCGACTCACAGATCAGTTTTGGGCACGATGGCTTCGGGAGTACCTTCCTACACTTCGGCCGAGAGGCGCTACCAGGAACGCTATAGACCTTGGTGTGGGTGATGTGGTGCTGATTGCTGATCCTACTCTTCCTCGTGGTCTGTGGCCACTAGGAAGGGTAGTCAAGGTCTACTTTGGACCGGACGGAGTGGCCCGCGTTGCAGACATTTATACTAGAGGTGGAACGCTGCGCAGACCACTCCGAAAAATTATTTTAATGGAAGCCGCACCCCAGCCAGCGGTCACCAGTTGCTAGTGTAGCACACTGGGGGTCCGGTATGTTGCCGACTGGCTGGAGTGCGACCTGTTTGGTAAAAAACAGATGTCAATATTTTTAAGAATAGATCTTCTCCGATTTTGCGAACGCGCTCTTGTCGTGTGTGTCATTGCTGTGGTTTGTCATGTGAATTTATTATTTAAATACTATTATATTTCCTTACTGATATTTCTCTGCGTGTTTCTTTCATCACCACACACCATCCTTTATCACAGTCCACCGCTCACTAACAAGAGGTATTTAAACGTATTACTTCCTCCATTATTATATGGTAATATTCAAATGACATCATGACTGGTCGACTTAATCCTTTTATAATTACCACAAATGTACCGTCACTGTTATTATTAACAATCGTACAAATATAAAATGTATCAAATTATCCAATATCCGATACGATTATACCTATATTTGAAGACTGTTTGTATGTGTATACCTATAGCCACATCAACTAGGTAAATGTTTACTTCCTCTATGATAATTGATAAAAGTCGAATGACAATCATGACTGGTCAACTTAATCCTTTTATAATTACCACAAACGTACCGTCACGGTTATTATTAACAATCGTACAAATCACGACTGGGAGCGGCGAAATGTAATAACTGATACTATCACACGTCATGGGGCGATTTTTTAATTTACTAATAGATTTAAATGTAGGAATTTTATTAGTTCGTTGGCAGTGTAAGTTGACTCATTCGGATGTGTCACTTCTTCTTCTATCGAGTCGTAGAATGGCAATATTTGTACATAGTAAATATGTTTTGACCAGCGCTTTGCAACTATGATTGCCCGTTCGTTTGCCTCATTGAGATCCTGCATAGTGCAAGAAGTTTGGTTTCCTGGGCACACTAATGTGTGTGCACAACGATGTGTCACTGTGGGGCAGTGATAGATAACTGCACACCCATTTATTTTAATTTAGAGTTTTGGTTTGTTTAAAATATTTTAATACCTTAGATTTTACGTTGCGCCGTGTGGTCCCCGGCAGAGTAGAATAGGACCACTCCAAGTCTTTCCGCGGATGTCGTAAAAGGCGACTTAGGGAACATAAGCTTAATAAAGCTTTAAAACATCAAAGACACCTCTCCAACCCGTCTGACCAACGTGGAGAGTGTAGGCCAAATCTTCTGACTGCCCTGGCTTATATACGGCTCTGATAGTCAGAGAGGGTAGTGCTCCTGCAGTGGAGACTGAAAAAGACCTGATGATGATGATTTTACGTTCCGGTAAGTGCAGCGTTGGAGACCCACCGACCAGGTGGTCGGATGACCTGATAAAGGTCGCAGGAAGGCGCTGGAAGCAGGCCGCTTCCAACCGGTTGTATTGAAAATCCTTTGAGGGAGGCCTATGTCCAGCAGTGGACTTCTTGTGGCTGAGATGGTGATGATGATGATGATATTTGAAATACAAAAAATCTTCTTTATCTAGACGAGGAGCTAGTTAGCACAGGCGCAGTGCTACAAGTAGAGTAGTCTCGTAATACCCGCTAAAGTGACATGTGGTAATCTGACCGCGCCCTCTATCAGTGACCTCACTGCGATCATATTATAGAACTCATGGTTAGTAGTTCCAAGATATGTCAGTAATTAATTTTCGTTAATTATTAATTTATTTATGTTAGGTATGACCCTTAGAGTCATTAAAAGAATCTTTAATATAAATACACATTATTTTTACAGAAAAAATAAAAGTTAAACTATAAAACTACTATTTACAAATAAAATAGGCCTGGCAGCTCGTTGCCCCGTGGTAGCGTGCCCAGAAGGCTGGCAGCATTGCCACGTTGTATGGCAATTTACGTTGTGTTTGTTAGGTAGTTATCATAAATTTATTTAAGTTATCTCTTGGATAGGCGTGTAACATCCTTGTCTTCATCTTTATATAATTTATTTCTTATTTACTTATCATCAGGTGAGATGGGAGACAAATGCCTAATTCAATATTATAAATTTTTAAAGTTCCTTTATACAGTCACAAAAACGAGTGGTTTTTGTTTTCATAAGTCTATTTTGATCATCATCATTTCGTGTAGGTGGCACGATCAGTCGACCATGCACACCCTGGTGTCAGAGTTCTTCGGAACCGCCTCTCGGCCTCTGACGTGGTTCCTTTAACGACTACCAGATGGCACCCGGGACCACCGGCTTTACGTGCCTTCCGAAGCACGGAATCATCTTTCTTATCAGACAATCAGGTGATTCATGCATGCAATGTCCTAACCAAACTGGAAACAACTTAACAAAGTATGCTTCCCGCGGGAATCGAAGCCACGACCCCCGGGTCAACAAGGCAAACGCCTTAACCACTAGACCACGGAGGCAGTTAGTCTATTTTGATAATTAATTATGGAATAAGATATGCCATAAGAAAATAACATAATATAATCAATATGCCCGCTCTCTCTATCCGTGACCATATTACAATCATATTTATAGAACTCATGAATAGTATTACAAAGATATTATTTTAATATTTACGTCTATATCCATGTTACTAACTTTTAACTGAACATCCAAAAAAAAGAATGTTATATTATAAGATTCATGAATTTACACGCTATGTAATCCTAACTGATATTATAAATGCGAAAGTGAGTTTGTTTGTTTGTTACGCTTTCACACCGAATCTACTGAACCGATCATCATGACATCCTGCAGTGGAGACTTGCAAGGACCTGATGATGATGATAGAATAGTTACACTTTTTTTTTATATTTTTGTTTTTATGGTGGTCTGTATGAATATAGACATAGATTACAGGGTGTATGTGTGTATGTTTGACGAGCTCCTTGGCGCAGCGGTCAACACGCCGGCCTGTGACACGGATGGTCCCGGTTTCGATCCCCGGTCAGGTCAAGATGAAATGAGCTTTTTCAGATTGACCTGGGTCTAAGATGTTTATCTATATATGTATTTGTTATATAATATAGTATCGTCCATAAAACAAGTCTTACTTACGACCTTACTTTGGGGCTAGCTCTATTTGTGTGATTTGTCCGTATATATTTATTTATTTATAAAAAGTGCAGTGTAAATATGATAAAATTTTCGTTATCATCGGTCAAACTTACAAAGATCACGAAGAAACAACCAACTTTATTTAGTGATATCCAAACGCAGCTATAAATACCAAATGGAAATATTATCCAATAATTACACAACAGTCTTTAAACCCTACATCAAATTGACAGACATTGATGACTTACTTCAATGGTATCCAAAACGCAGTAATAACCATTTATCACTTTACAGATATTAATAACGCACACATCGCATGCGTCGCCACAATTAACGGGTTAGTCACGACACGTTTGATTTCATCGGTTTGTTGATGAGTGTACTAAACACACCAACTTTTATTCGGTTCGAACTAAAAATAAATACTTGTTGTACGGTATACCATACATATAATCAAGTCTATATCCCTTGCGGGGTAGACAGAGCCCAAGGACATAAAACCTAAAGGCCACGTTTAGCGTACAAATACAATTTAAAGGCACAACAGGTGGACTTAATGCTCAAAGCATTATCTAACAGTCAACCTTTAGGTTATGCAGAGAATTTACAACGTCTTTCTTCAACTGCAGGAGCACACCACTCTCCGTACTACCAGAGCCGGATATTAGACAGTGCAGTCAGAGGATTTGGCCTACACTCTCCACACTGGCCAAATGGGTTGGAATCGTCTCTTTGATAAATATAAGCTTTGTTTAGCTTGTGTTTTCTAAGTTTAAAAATAAGTAAGACTGGCCCTATTCTGCTCTGCCGAGAACCACGCGGGTAGATCTCAATTAATTAAGTACTGCGAACAAACTGCTACATATTATGCCTGGATTTTTTACTCTTTAAACCCTACATCAAATTGACAGACATTGATGACTTATTTCAATGGTATCCAAAACGCAGTGATAACCATTTATCACTTTACAGATATTAATAACGCACACATCGCATGTGTCGCCACAATTAACGGGTTAGTCACGACACGTTTGATTTCATCGGTTTGTTGATGAGTGTACTAAACACACCTACTTCTATTCGGTTTGATCTAAAAATAAACATTCGGTATGGGTATTAAACAGGTGGTAGTGGTACCAGTATCTGCTAAAACAAAAAAAAAACAGCATTACCATCACGTCTTTATTTATTTGACAACTAGCTGTAACCCGCAGCTTTGCCACGTGATATATAGCCTATGTCCTTCTCAGTACCCTAACCTATGTGTATGCAAAATTTCATGATTATCGGTTCAGTAGATAGGGCGTGCAAGCGTAACAAACAAACAAACAAACTCACTTTCGCATTTATAATATTAGTTAGGATAGGATGTAAAGCCACAGTGGACTTAAAATGCTAAAATCATTATCTAACAGTCATATGCAAAGAACTTACGTGGTCTTTGTTAGTCTCCACTGTAGGAGCACGACCCTCGCTGTACTACCAGAGCCATATAGCCAGAGCAGTTAGACGATTTGGCATATACTCTCCACGCTGGTCAGATGGACTGGAGGTGTCTCTTTGATGTTTATAATGCTTTATTTAGCTTGTGTTTCCTAAGTCGCCTTCTACGACATCCATTGGAAGACTTGGAGTGGTCCTATTCTACTCTGCCGGGAACCATACGACGCTGAGATAACCCGACTTAAAGCAATTTGTAATCCATTGAAACTACTAGTTTTGTAAATATCATACTACTAACATTTCTATTTGGGATGTACTTGCTCGGATAGATTAGGGATGAGAAAGTAGCAGCTCGGGAGTTTGGATGCGCATATCCAATGCCATACCTGCAACCACCGGACAGGTACCCAGCCCCTGAGAACACCCCTGAATTTATTTCTGCCTTATTTAATTTCCACATACATACATACTGTCACGTCTTTTTCCCTTGCGGGGTAAACAGCCCAGGTCTATAAGACCTAAAACCACCTTTAGCATGGTGGGCGTGGAGATGGGATGGGAGCCACATCGACTATTGCCATGAATACTTAGATTTTCGCCTATTTCCTCGATTCGCTTTTACAATCTGCGCGGGAAGAGACGCAGCTGGTACATTCTATATTTTTTATTTACTCCCAGTGTGGGTTTCCACGCTAATTTGCATTCCGATTAGCAGCAGTTCTCATCATCAGGTCTTTCTAGTCTCCACTGCAGGAGCACGACCCTCTCTGTACTACCAGAGCCATATACTAGCCAGAGTAGTCAGAGGATTTGACCTACACTCTCCACGCTGGCCAGACGGGTTGGAGAGGTATCTTTGATGTTAATAAGCTTTGTTTAGCTTGTGTTTCCTTAGTCGCCTTTTACGACATCCACGGGATGACTTGGATTGGTCCTATTCTACTCTGCCGGGAACTACACAGCTAAGCTACACTGCTAGCAGCAGTTCTATATTTCCAAAATCATAGCTTTAACGTTCCACCTCAAATTCCGCAGTATCGTTAAGCCCATTAATACACAAAACCTTTTCATATAATTAAGCAATCAGCATATAATTTGATGTCAACGGAATATAAATCGGGACAGTCAGGCACGCACTGTATCAGCCATTAAAAATAGCGAGGACAGTCAGCTCATAATTCGATGGATACGCCCGAATTTCCATCAAACACATCGTGCGGTTTAAAGTATAAGCTATAGGGGAAAATGTTTGTAGTTTCTTCTTCTTAAAGTGCCCTTCTCGACGAAGATTGGCGACCATTGGCTATCTTTACTCTTGAAGCTACGGCACGAAAGAGAGTTTTTGCAACGCAGCAACATGCACTAAACCAATCGCTTGCCACCGAGCCCACTTTCTTGTAGACCAGTGCGATGTGCATGGCATATAAAACCAAATTTTTCTCTTTCATTATTGTTAATTTGTAGCTCTTTATGTATTAACTCTTTTAATCAAGACATGTTAAATATAAATATCAGTAGTAGTGTTTGTGCAGTGTCCACCTATAGCTCTACAATATGGTGCCGTAAAGTATTGCAGGCTTCATACCCCCATCGCCAACGTGGCGCCGCTCTAGCGGCCAACTTCTAGGACTATAGGTATTTCTGCTTTTAGGACTATAGGTATTTCTGCTTTCGTGTAAAGCTTGTACCACACCGATCGCATGCCACCACTCCCACTATTCGTATAGACTAGCGCGATATGCAAATATGGAACAAGGGCAATATTTCGTGCACTTCTGATCAAATCAGTTTGTATGACAGTTAATAACGTTAGGTCAAGATTTCTGAAAATAAAGATTATGTACAATAAAAGTTATAGTATTGCAGGGTCTGTACGTCTATCTCCAACGTGGCGCCGCTCTAGCGGCCAACTTCTAGGACTATATTTCCGCTTGCGCGTGTAACTTGTACCACACCGATCGCATGCCACCACTCCCACTATTCGTATAGACTAGCGCGATATGCAAATATGGGACATAAAGGCAATATTTCGTGATAACATGGCGGTAATTAATAAAATATGTCCTCTCGTGGGCGAGGATTCTAAGCTGATTGCTTGCCGGTGATTTATGTGTAGGTGTGTTTGTTTTCGTGTGGCCTTAATTATTTTTTGGTATTTGGAGCGGAGAAATGTGTGTAATTAAGTATTAGTTATATGTGATATTTGTATGCGAACGAGATTAGGCGTGTACAAATATGTAAGCTACGTAACAATAATTTCGATTCCTGAAATACCGCGCCTACACTTGCATTCATGAAAATTCTTCGAGAAAAGTACGTTTCCGGAATCAATGGAAGATACCCTTTGTCTAATCCATCATCATCGTCATCAGATCATTTTAGTCTCCGCTACAGAAGCACGATCCTCTTTGTGCTGCAAGCAGTCAGAGGATTTGACCTACACTCTCCACGCTGGCCAGACGGGTTATAGAGGTCTCTTCGATGTTTATAAGCTTTGTTTAGCTTGTGTTTCTTAGATCGCCTTCTACGACATCCACGGAAAGATTTGAGTGGTCCTATCCTACTCTGCCGGGAACCACACGGCAGACAAATAAGACCAAATGATGATGATAATGATGAATAGCTACATTGATAAAATAAATCTTTAATTCAAAAATTATATGAAATCAATGATAGAATTGATTATTGTTTAGTAAAGACTTTAAAAGGGCTGTGACCAACAAGCTTACGAGAAACTCTCCCTAACCTAGCACCTAAGCCCTTGTATGCAGCTAATTACTCTGTGTCGGACACGACGACTGATCATAGGAAATCAAACTCGCCCCGAGGGCCGAAGTGCCCCACTACAAACTTGTACCTTTTGAGTTGGAAAGGTAGGGTGACCATGATATTACAACCAACTCTATGAATATATTTAATCCTGATCCTAAATTCCTAACTAATATTATAAATACGAAAGTAAGTTTGTTTCTTTGTTTGTTACGCTTTCACGCCCTATCTAATGAACCGATCATCATGAAATTTTGCATACACATAGGTTAGGGTACTGTGAGTGACATAGGCTATATATGACGCGGGCAAAGCTGTGGGTAATAGCTAGTAAAAAAAAATAGAAAAATGATGTTACCTTACATACAGTATGACGTAATTTTTTTATATTTAGGGACATATCACACAAATTGAGCTAACCCTACAGTAAGTTGTGAACTTGTGTCGCAGGATACTAACGTAACGATACTATATTTTATATTATACTAGCTGTTAACCGCGGCTATATGTAATATATGTCCTATGTCCTTCTCGGTACCCTAACCTATGTGTATGCAAAATTTCATGATAATCGGTTCAGTATATTCGGCGTGAAAGCGTAACAAACAAACAAACAAACAAACAAACAAACTCACTTTCGCATTTATAATATAAGTTGGGAAGTTGGGATAATAATAAAGATAGACATCCAAGACCCAAGTCAATCTGGAAAAGATCGTTTTCCAACATGACCTGACCGGGGATCGAACCCGGGATCCCCGTGCCACTGCGCCACGGAGCTCGACTTTAATATGTCTTTAATTATTCGGAAGCCATGGTCACCCCACACCAAGATTTCATACGACCAAAGGTAGTATTTGCACTCCAAGTTACTGACCCATATTGACTCAACGATTCCCCACCACTAAACCGGTTAGTTTCCGAGTTATTAACGTACAAACAATAGACTAATTGATGTTTGCTGAGGCGAGGGCCCTTTCGTCTTCAGCAGAGTTCATGTGAGCAATTAAGACGTTTGAATATGTTTGTTTGCTTTGTGGTTTTTAAATTATGTGGTCTCAGTGGTCTTCAACGCTTATGAAACATTATTACGAAAATTAAGTCTTAAGTAAACCTCACTTAAAAAAATAGTTTACTGAAATATTTTATTTTATCGAGCGAAAGTTCATAATAAGTCAGTAAGTAAATTAAGTTACTCTTGCCCGAGTATACCATGATAGCATTATAATTGAAAAAGATGGATTATGATTTTCAAAACAATATTACAAATTCGTAGCAGTCATCTACGGCGGAAAGGCTATCTCAGTGATGGGTGTAGGCGTCGTAGCAGTACCAGATGTGTGCTACGCCGTCACACGTCTACAAACGTAGCACATCTACAACGTAGCACATTTACATCGTAGGCGCTGTGTGTTTGTCAAAAAAGACCAAGCATAAAAGGTGGCAGTTTGTTTATAGAACTTAATTAGTAAGATCTTGCCGTGTCATCTCGGCAGAGTAGAATAGGATGACTCCAAGTCTTCCGTGGTCGTAGAAGGTGACTTAGGAAACACAAGCTAAACAAAGCTTATTAAAATCAGAGGCCTCTCAAACCCATCAGCATGAAGAGTTTAAGTCAAATCCTGCTCTGGCTAATATGGCTCTGGTAGTACAGAGAGGATCGTGCTCCTGAAGTGGAGACTAAAATGATCTGATGATGATGACGATGACGATCTCAGCCACGAGAAGTCTACTGCTGGACATTCCCTCCCAATTATTATCCAGTTCATGTTTCAGACGACCTAACTGTGATTTTTTGTAAAGCGGAATTACAAAAAGTCATCTTATTTAAAGTTTCTCCGTCCCTTTTTCAAAAAATCGTTTACTGTACTCGTACAGTTCAAGTACAGAACTCATCTTTGCTCCAACTAATCTGTTCGACCTCATACGGCGAGATATTAGAAAAAGACAATCAAAGCGGCCAGTTATCATACGAGCATCACCCGCAGACCTTATTAGAAAAAACTTTATCGGGGGCCAGCATAACTGCCAACATACCCCATCTTTATAAAACTGCAACCTCCACCTCTATTGCTAAAAAATTAAGATTCAAAATCGTTTCTAAATTTTGCGGAATAACGGTAAAGTTAAGTTGGCAGAGTTGTAGTTAATATTGACTCGTCAACAGTAGATTTTGTTCGGAACTTTTCTCATTTCGAAGCAGACTGAAAGGACCGGCTCCTTTTAATGTCCGGTCGGTATTAGGTTAGGTTTTGCGATTAGTTTGTTGTCTCGATCGATTTAGTACATTAGCCAAATTATTTAGAAAACTTCGTTACATGGGCCGTCTAATTTGAACGAGTTCTAGGAGCCCTTTTGACTCAGAAACGAGAGCGACGAGCTCTGTGGCGCAGTGGTCAACACGCCAGCCTGCGACACGGGAGTATCGGGTTCGATCCCCGGCCAGGTCAAGATGGAAAATGATCTTTTTCAGATGGGCTTGGGTCTAGGATGTTTATCTATATAAGTATCTATTATAAAATAAAGTATCGTTGAGTTAGTATCCCATTACACAAGTCTCCAACTTACTTTGAGGCTAGCTCAGTCTATGTGATTTGTCCGTATATATTTATTTATTATATTTATTAAAAACAAATATGATGCCTTCAGACACCGTAAGCCAATACTGTAATTGATAACGTTCCGGTGTAACATCCATAAAAACTTTTTCAATAAATATTGTAAGCAGTAGTTTAGTATAATTCTAATAAAAAAATGACATAATATGTCAAACTAGTCTACCTGTGATCATAAACACTTCAAAAAACAAGGGTTCGAGGGTTAAATAATGTAAAAACGCGAGAAAACCTTAGTTACAAGTAAATTTTTGTTTAAATGACGCTAAATTGCGAACCTGAAAAATTCAGGATTGACTGATGAAACTCGTTAATCAAACATCCTTTAAGTGTGTCAAAGCCGATTCTACACTTATCGGCTTTGCAACTCTAGCTTTGTATAGATATATGAGTACCAAACACCAAATGCTCCTGCCTAAAGAAAGTGTAAAATAAGGGACTCTATTGAGGTTTTCTTTAAGAGTTATCTGCATAATTAATCGCTGCTTGCGTCACCTCTGTCACTCCAATTGCCTCTGTTATTATTGTGTCCTATAACCCATTTCCGTCAGTTTTTAGTTTAGAAATTAAACATTCTGACCAATTTAAAACTAGATTTTCGTTAAAGATCTGACCAGTTTAAGAAGTTTCAACATCCAAAGATTAAGATGGGCTTTAAGTTTGCTCACTTAAATCCTATACCTCTAACCTCTACGTGGTCAGAGGAGATAAGACTATAATCAACTTACCATCATACGTAAAGACCCAGCCAGATTAAATTTACGCGCCCTAAAATAATTAATTCCCTTTAACTTCATTAAGAAACCCGCATAGGTGTAATTACAATGAGCCGAGGAATCTTAATTGTCGAATTGAACCAGCGATTCACGGTCGTAGAGGATGGAAAGTAAAGTGAAACAAACAACGATCAACAACAGCCTCCGTTACATAGTGGTTAATGCGTAAGCCTGCTACACGAGGGTCGTGATGGAAACAAGAAATTATCTTATGTCGCTTTATTTTAGTAAAATTGCTTGCCATCCTTTATGCCGTGTTTCCCCACGCATAACAGCACCGGGACGATGTGACGAATATATGGGTTACTGTCGGTCGGAGGGCGATGCCCAACAATAAGATATTATATCTCTATGCCCACTTATATAAAACAACATTCATTTGTTAAGAATTTATCTTATGTCGCATAAAAATCTCTAAAATGTCTCTATAATCTAAAAAAATAAATAAGTAAAATTGCTTGCCATTCATTAGGGCCGTGTTACCCCACGCGTAACAGCACCGAGTGTTATTCAAGATCATATAATGGGACGAATATATGGGTTACTGTCAGTCAGGGGGCGATCTCCAATAATAAGATATTATTCCTCTAAGTCCACATCTATAGAACAACATACGCTCGTAAAGAATTCATCTTACGTCGCATAAAATTTTCCAAAATATTGGTACGAGCTAAAAATCCAGTAAAATTGCTTGCCATTCATTAGGATCGTGTTACCCCACGCATAACAGCACCGGGTGTTATTCAAGATCATATAATGGGATGAATATATGGGTTACAGTCCGTCAGAGGTCCAAAAAGATAATGATTCTCTTTGTATAATTCTTTACAACAATATCAATTTGTAAAGAACTCATTTTATGTCACATACAAATCTCAATAAAACTGCTTGCCATTCATTAGAGCCGTGTTAGGGGGTAACATATGGGACGAATATATGGGTTACTGTCAGTCAGGGGGCGATCTCCAACAATAAGATATTATACCTCTAAGTCCACTTCTATACAACAACATCCGCTCGTAAAGAACTCATCTTACGTCGCATAAAATTCTCCAAAATATTGGCCGACCTCAAAATCTCAGTGAAATTGCTTACCATCCTTTTAGGCCATGTTACCCCACGCATAACACCACCGGGTGTTATTCAAGATCATATAATGGGACGAATATATGGGTTACTGTCGGTCAGAGGGCGATGCCCAACAATAAGATATTATACCTACATTGTTCTCTCCTTCAAGACAAAGCGTGATCCGGCTCAGAAGCGGCTAACAGAATGGATGAGAATTAGCCGTTCATGAATGCATTAGGGCTATTGTTGATTAATTTAATTATGTGAGACGGTTTTACAAGATTCGCGGGGTTTACTTATTGTCTTTAAGATCAACGGGGTTAGCCTTAGAATCAATAACTACCTATAACTATTGTATTTAATACAGACGAGCAATTATTTCGCGACTTCATCCGCGTATATTATAGCCTTTGTCATCCGCAGATAAATTGGCTTTCTAATAGGAGAAAGTATTTTGTACATCGGTCCAATCTCACTGACACGCTAAATGTGGGTTTTAGGTTTTATGACCTCGAGCTCTGTCTACCCCGCAGGGGATAAAGAAGTGATAATAAGTATGAATGTCCAATAGTTTTGGAGCATATTCAATGTAAACAAACAATCAAATCTTTCCTCTTTATGTATTATAAACATACATAAACATTGTTCTTTTCTAAAAAAGCTTGACTTAAAAACTCCGCAACAGCAAGCGTCGCACATTTTATATGCACTAATAGGTCGCGCCGCGACCGTCGTTGCTGTAGTCTATGCTAGTTAATATTTTATAGAGGAAAGATTCAAGATTCAATCGTTTAGTTAATATAGGTTTCTTTGAACACTTATTAATTGATGATTAAACGAACTTACCTGTACGTGAAGTTCTATCACAATTATACGAAGGCTTCGTCCGAAGAGATTAGCATAAAATAGCAACACTTGTAGTACCGCGCAGTGATCACCACTTTCGCACTATCTTGAGAGTAGGTAGAAACAAAAAAAAAAACTTTTGACATTTACCCTTCCTAGTCGTTCACCGATCCGCCGCACTTCATTTAGTTTAGAGCAAATATTAAAAATATTTCACAAGGGGCAGAATAGGATAATGTAATTGTACGGGTGGGAGGGATGCTAATCTCTTCGGACGAAGCCTTCGTATAATTGTGATAGAACTTCACGTACAGGTAAGTTCGTTTAATCATCAATTATACTTGGCTTCGTCCTCTTAGATTAGCATAAAATAGCAACACTTGTAGATGTTTAGAGCTTTTTGTGAAATATTTTTATCGTGTTACAGGTTTCAGAGAAGGAAAAATACATAATTATCCAAAACTAAACATTTACTTTTCAGTATTTATAATGAAATGCAACATGTAGTTATTACCTTCTACAATCACTTTAAACTTAGGATATAATCTATCTCACAGATGAGTTGTGTTAATAACGGCCCGAGCAAAGCTGTCGTCAGTTGAGCTAGCGTCTAGAGGTCTATTATAGAACCGAAAAAATGTGTTAGAGTCGACAGACCAGCCAGCGGTCCGTCGAATAGCATCGACACTGAGGCCAGCTCGAAATGCAGCGGACGTAGCGGCGTGCCGCGCGCTGTGCGCGCCGAACGCTGCCGCGTCCACGCCGCTGTCCTGCAGCGAGCTGCGGATCCAGCGACTCAGTGTCTGGCTGGACACTGCAACGTAAGGCTTTCGCAGACTGATGAATAGACTTTTGACAGACCCCCGTAGGTGACATGTCACTTTTAAATAACATTGTAAAGTTCGCGCTGGACATATGGCTGGTCTCTCGGGAAAAAACGGCAAAGTTAATATTGGTTGAGGTGACCCAACACGGGACGTTTTGATTAGTTCCGTAATTTTGATCTTAATTTGCGACGCAGATATACTGATATTATCTATGTTTATTTTCGACAAGGTCTGTACCCTATGTGCAGTTGCAATTGCGAGTAGAGTGATAAGTTTCTTAGAAATACTTTCGAGTGACAAAGATTCATTAGGGTTAAGTTTCTCTAGGGTATTCAATACTAATGAAACGTCCCACGTCGTTTCGTACCTCGGCCGAGGGGGCCGCGAACGAAATATGCCTTTGAAAAATCTTTTTATATTTTCGTCTTGACCCACATGTTCTCCGATTATTAAAGCCAGTGCAGAACGACAACAATTAAGTGTTCCATACTGCGCTCCCTCGTTATATAATTTTACAAGAAAGTTAATTATATCTGGAATGGTGGCACTATATAAATCAATTTTATTTTGTAAACAATGGTAGTACCATTTTTTTAAATAAACATCATATTGCTTAAGAGAATTTTGTGAAAGGGATGCCAACATCACGTCTAATGCAGACGGTGGGATACTCTTTCTAATAAGTGCCGACCGGATAACACTGCTGCCGCCAGGGTAACTTGGGAGTGCATGTTGCGGGCGCTGGAATGAGAACAAACAATGGGGTTTTCACTTGGCCTGAATAGCAGTATGTTTGATGATATAAGGCTTTTGAATAAAGGGTACCATGGTTGTGCCGGCCAATGAGGCACAACCACAATTCCTTTAGCCTTGTCTTTCATTATTTTTCTTAAAGTTTTTAATACCATGGAAAAAGAAGGAAATGCATAAAAATAAAAGTGATGCCAATTGACTGTAAGCGCATTGATGGCGTATGCGTCAGGATCGCGATGCCACGAAATGTATTTATTGCATTTATTGTTGATCCTGCTCGCAAAGAGATCTATTTCTGGTAGGCCAAATGCGTTTACAATCTGTTGGAAACATGTTTCCGATAACGCCCATTCGATATCGGGATGGACCCGTCTCGACTCAGCATCTGCATCTTTATTTTCGGTTGACGGGATATAAGAGGCAAACACGAACAGATTTCGGCGTTCGCACCACTGCCATAGAACCTTAGTGACTTCTGTCAGATGAGGGTACTGGATACCGCCCATACGGTTAATGTAAGAGATAGCAGTTGTGTTATCAATGTGCAGCAATATTTGGCGTTCTGTCAAGTTTTTCGCAAATATCTTCAAACCAAAATAAGCGGCTAGAATTTCTAAGTAATTAATGTGTTGGGCCCCTTCGTCCAAATTCCATAACCCGCTAGCTCTCTCCTTTCCGCAGGCGATCCCCCACCCCGTAGTTGAGGCATCTGAGAAAATCTCCAGGTGATAGTTGTCGTGTCTAATTTGTTTTACAGACCGGCCAATAGTATTATTCCACCACGTTAAGTCAGGTTGAATTGATTCCGGAACATTCATAAATTTCTCGTAATTATCATTACCATTTAAGTTTAAATATTTTATTCGTTCAAATAATTTGGTATATAGCCAGCCGTATTCCACGGCTGGGCAAGCTGAAATTAAGAGGCCTATAAAACGTGCAAAATCTCGTATTTTGCATCTAGTGGTGGTTTGAAACTTTTTTATTTCATTCTTTATTCGGCTTGCTTTATCTATAGGTAAGCTCACCTGAAGATTTTCCGAGTCAATATTGTAACCGAGAAATGAACACTTCTTGTGTGGCGTAAAGCAGCTTTTCTCTTCATTAATAATGAAGCCAAGAGCTGTGAGAAGTGTTTTAGTTTGATCAATATTTTTTAAACACTGATCGTAAGATCGTGCTAAGAGGAGCCAGTCATCAAGGTATACCGTAGACATAAACCCCGCGGAGCGCAACAATCTAGCGACTGGCTTCATTATTTTGGTGAAAACATATGGCGCTGTGCTAAGACCGAATGGCAGAACGTTAAATTCATAAATTTGGTCATTCCATTGAAACCGTAAGTATATTCAGGATGAATTTTAACCATAAAATATGCATCTTTGAGATCAATTTTAGCCATATAACAATCTTGGGATATTAAATTTACAGCCGTCCGGAAATCTTCTAGTTTGAAATGTTTAGTATCTACAAATTCATTTAATTTCTTTAAATTTAGTATGAATCTCATTCTACCATTCGGTTTTGAAAAGAAATATACCAGACAAGAACTGATCATCACACGGTTCGCATTTTGAAATTGCACCATTGGACAATAGTTCATCTATAGCGAGTATAAATTGAGCCTTTTCTGCGTGAGAATAGCTCTGACATGGTGGAAGACAGGTTTGAGTCACTCGTCGCGCGAAAGGAATTTTGTATCCTTTAATATAGGATAGTACAATAGCATCTTGAGTAATAAGCGACCAAATATTTATATAATTAGATAGTCTACCACCGTTCTTTACCGGAGAATTCAACGGCGACTGCTCGCATGGCGTTGAGTCTGCGATGACCTGGAGGACCCGGAGCGCTGATTCCTCGTCGTCGTGGTCTTCGTCGATTCCTTCGGTGCCGTCGCTTGCTTGCGAGGCACATTGGTCTTCCAGTTTTTTGAAGTCGACGGTGTAGGCTTTTTGCCAGTACCAGGTTTATTAGGAGGATTTATCTTCAACTCTGCGCCCGACTTGTTAATAGCCTTCGCGGCTTTTAAAGTGTCTGGTAAGTTCTGACCAAACAGAGAAGTGTCTATTTTAGTGTCCTGCAGTGACTCCTTCATTTCTTTTTTGATGGAGGTAATTACATAGTTTCGTCTGGTCAAGGTATCGCTGTGTTGACAGTCGCACAACATGCGGCTGGTATCCATAAGAAGCCGCAGTAGGTCTGCATCCTTCTCTTTTGAAGATAAAACCAGCGTGATAGCCCGTCCGAGGCTGGAGATCGCCGCTGACATGACTCTCTGCTTAGACTCAATAGCTTTGTCCCTCTTTATAACCTGTTCTGATAACGCAGCTTTCAGTTCTGGGTTTAAATTCGGAGGGCCGATGAGCTTGCAATTATTCGGCACAAGATAGGAATCAACCATATTCTTACGGGTGTCTTTTGACAACCCTTCCGTCGCACAATGTTCCATGCGAATGGCGAGATCTTTTTGGATATCTTTGCCATAATTATTAGAAGCAGTCGGGTCGACGCCTAAAATCTCCAGGATCTCGGGGTCCAACACCGGCGTATGGTCGCCGGGCAAGTCGCTAGCAACAACAGCATCGGTGGTGATGGCGGTCGACAGTTCGGTGTCGGCGGCGGCCGACAGTTCGGTGTCAGCGGCGGCCGACAGTTCGCCACTGGGTTGCGGGGCTGCGGGTATGGCAGGCGTAGCGGGCGTGGCGGGCGTGGCGGGCGCAATGGGCTCATGTGGCTCGGGGCCCTCAGATGGACCAATGTCCATGGTATCATGGTCTGAAATAGTTGTAGATAAAAATCTTTCAGATGCCATGAGAATAGTATGTATGAGTTAAGAAACAGACCTTTGTACTGTCCACAGAACTCAATTCATACTTAATAAGATATTGCGCGATCGAAGTGTGAACGAACGATCGTTAATGGTGAAGAAATAGCCCTGGTAGCTATCCACGACACCACATGTTGGTAAGAAACAGCCCCGGGAACTGTCCACAATACCAGATTGCAATTATCTTAGCTTACAGTACAATTTTTGTGTATTAGGCTACACGTGGTCTTAATTTTGTTGTATAACATTCAAACAGAGTTGTAGGTACAAGACATTAGGTACCTTCATGGAAATTATATCAAGAGTATTCATTTTTAAATAAGGGGAGGTAGGTACATACACCATATAAAAATACGAAGTTTTCTAAGGATAGATTTAATGCGTGTATGTAATTTACATATCGCATTTTTATGTATTGTATAACGTAATAAGACAATACTCACTCTGTATTTCTGAAGAATGCGAAGAGTCCGAAGAGCTAGATATAAAACGCACACGGCGGCGCTTAGCACGTTTACCACCAAGGCCTAATTTTTCTTCAATTAATTTTAATTTTTTGTGCAAAACTTCATAGTCTTTGTCTATATTTTTTCTTTTAGGCATGATTTAGGAATAAAAACGGTTATTTTTTGAAAAATTATTTGATTTTAACAATGTGAACGATAGCACATGCGAAGTGGTTGAGCACTAAAACGCGAATGAAGTGCAGCGGATCGGTGAACGACTAGGAAGGGTAAATGTCAAAAGTTTTTTTTTTTTGTTTCTACCTACTCTCAAGATAGTGCGAAAGTGGTGATCACTGCGCGGTACTACAAGTGTTGCTATTTTATGCTAATCTAAGAGGACGAAGCCAAGTATAATTGTCATATTTGTGTTTACAATTTTTACAACAATAAATTTTTGTTGTTTTTGTTGAAACATTCGATTGTTTCTTTGATTGCTTGCAATGAATAGGTTTGGACACTATTGAAACATTTTTTTAAAATTCTTTTACCTATAGAAAGCTCATTTATCTGCAAAAGTCAGTTTTGTGTGAGAGTATGGTAATTCCCCGGATGAATCAGCACATTCACGCTATACTAGCAAAAGTGATTTTCGAAAAAAGAGTGGCTCTACCACAGCTAAAACCGGTCTGCGAAGGTACATTTAACAGCAATTGAAATAATACAACAAGAATATCTCAATATTATGGCTTTTGTTTTTTTTTCCTTGCTGATCATTTGATGTTCATTTTGAGCAGAACATCTTTCGTATGCAAATAACTACATAAACCTATATAGTGGGCACTGAATTACGGGTCCTGTTTATTACAGGCGGGAGCTGCTGGAGGATTTATTGGCAAAAGTCTGTAGCGACAAACTTGAAGCCCGATACTTTAAATACCGGCCATTTAGTTATGCACGGCAAGCGAAAGTATACATCAATTATTATGTATTACGCTTAAATATTATGTGTCTTTAAGCCCACTGTGTTGCCAAAATCTATTTCTTGATGATTTTGATTTTTTTAGTGATCCAGCTTTCGAAATTAAACTTTCCTTCAATTTTCAATAATTTGTATTCGTGTTTTCATGCATTCACAATACTATTCTTATTAAATCATGAAAAAAGGTATGGATCCTCTGACTGCTCTGGTTAATATATGGCTCTGGTAGGACAGAGAAGGTCGTTCTCCTGCAGTGGAGACAAACAAAGACCTGATGATGATTTATTTATTTATTTATCGTATGGTTATATAATAGGATCGCTGTCAAAACTTAACATTATTACTTTTAAAATAATCAATAGCTGCTTTTAATTTAAACCTGATGATGATGATTATATGGGAAAAAAATCCGCACGGTCAGGATTTGAACCTGCATTATAACTTTTATACGAAAAAGAAAGCAGCAGAACGTATAAAGACTAAGGTTGAACTCTTGACTTGCGGAAAAACAGCGAAAATTTCGAAAATTCAAAATTTTAAATTTTATACCTAATGTTTTAAACAATATTTTAAAGAAAACTTTTAAAATTGCCTCGTGTGGCAACTATTTGTTTGTTACTCTTTCACGCCCTATATACTCGTACTCAACCGATCATCATGAAATTTTGCATACACGTTGTCTGGAGTACGGAGAAGGACATATAGGCAACTTTTCATCATTATTCCGTATGTGTAAGTATATATTAAACTTTAGGAGAGATTTTCTCGTGGAAAGCGAAAAAGAAACTCGCGTCGAATGCTGGCCATAAACCAACAAAGATCAATGTCAAAACAGCGCAGCCTGAATAAAATATAAGGCAAAAGACACCGCGATATAGCTATTGATAAATTCGCGACGTCTCACATGATATTACGGGGTGGCGATGCCCCCCCAATCTATTATTATGCCGGGCAGGTCGCAATGTATGAATTGCGTTAGGGGTGGCTACAATTGTTTTTGAGATTTTTTATCAACTATGTTTATCATCATTATCATCATCATCTGCCTTACCTTATCCCATTATCTGGGGTCAGCGCAATATGTCTTTTCTCTCCACAATTTTCTATCCCTTACCATTTCCGCATTCACCTCTACCTCTTTCATACCCTATTAATACAATCCATTCATCTCTGTTTTGGCCTACCTCTTCCCCTATACCCATCAACCCTCATTTATCATCATTATCATCCAGTCTTATTTAGTCTCCACTGTAGGAGCATGACCCTCTCTGTACTACCAGAGCCATGTATTAGCCAGAGCTGTCAGAGTATTTGGCCTACACTCTCCACGCTGGCCAGATGGACCGCAATTTGTGGCGATCTATGAGAGAGGCCTATGTCCAGCAGTGGACGACCCTGGCTGATAGATAGATAGCTCCAAATCGATAACTTTCTCGTCATTGTAGTTGAGCATACAAACATATTCACGCACAGTTGAAACATAAAATCTCCAGCAATCCCAGGCGGTGGCAACCCTACGGTCGTCCTTCGGGATGGCACCGATGACTTGTCATTAATAACGACAGCGGAAATGTATCAAAATGTGACGCGTGTCCCTCCGTCTGTCTCCGCCTTTATTTATGATCCGAAACAAACAATATTTATCTCGCGTATAGACGCCATTGGATGTGTATTAGGTTGTTTCTTGTGCCACTTGTATTTTTTTTAAACGGAAAGTTCCGAAGAATTCCTTGAATATCACACTATTACACAGACTTTTTTTTGATTAAAACTAACGTGAGATGTTAACATTATTAATATGTAAAATACGGGTCACTCACGTATGAAGTCAGCTACAGGCCGACATGTTTCAACCTCATCCGGAGGTCTTCCTCAGGGCGAATGTGAACCGAGACGCGCGCACGAAGTCGTCCCAGTCCGCACTGTCGGCCTGTAGCTGACTTCATACGTGAGTGACCCGTATTTTACATATTAATAATATTACACAGACATTCGATCACCTATTGTGATCGAAGACATAGATTGTCTTGATTATTACAATGTTCTGAAATTTTCCACGCTGGTGGCCCCTGAAAAACGTGATTGTACCAGGTGCTTCTCTTCCCGCGCAAATCGCAAAAGCCGATCGAGGCAATGGACAAATATCTGAGGAATCATGTCAATTGGCGATGCGGCTAGCAACCCATCAATATTTTAATTCCGTTCTTCCGTCCTTGTAGATGACTACAAGCCCTCAACATGCTAAACGTGGCCTTTTGAGTTTTATAGACCTGGGCTCTGTCTACCCCGCAGAAGTTCGTGACAGCATGTATAAGGCGGCGGCAGCACTGAAGGAATGGGTCCGGTAAGCTGTGACTAGGCCACAGTGTGTCAATGGAAAAAATTTATCCCAACTTTAATGCGAAAAAGAGTTTGTTTATTAGTTTGTTTGTTACACTTTCACGCCCTATATACCGAACCGATCATCATGAAATTTTGCATACACGTTTTTTGGAGTACGGAGAAGGTTACCTATCAAGCCGTTGGTCCCGGCTGTCATTGTTGATGGCAGTCGTCAAGCTATGTCAGATGCCTTAAGGCAGCTTGAAAAATCTGACACCAGTGTTGGCCACTTACACATACGAAAAACTTTTTTTTTTATTTTAGTTTTAGTTTCAATATTATTTTCCTTTTAAGTAGGTATATTTAAGTCACTTTTTAATTAGGATAATTATTAATCAATATAAAATAAGAAGCTTACAAAACCTGGATGTAAAGACCACTGGGCATTTTAACAAAAGGACATTATTTCCTTGGCATTTTGACACATTGGACATTATGGCCCTTGGCCCAACATACCCCGGTGGGCAAATTAAATATACAACGTGTTAAGTAACAGTTGACATTCCCTTAAAAGAGTGACTCAGGCCGTCAATATGAACAACTTTTCCTACAGGATTAATGCTGGAAACTCGATATTTTTTACTTTTCTATACTAATTGACGGCGGAAAACTTTTGTTTGAAAATGTCAAAATATTTTTTTCGTATTCGTGCGTTGGTTCCATCAACAAAGTTATTTATATTGACGAGCTGAGTTACCTCTTTATGGGTATGTCGAGGGTCAATTTACACTTTATACCTATAGATACATTTTATTTTTTGCGCCTTACTATATTTCTCTGTTTTCCCTATGGTTGACTGCGAGAGAATGCTCATAGCATTAAGTCCGCCAATTGTAACAGGTGTTTATCTTGGAACAATAATGATTATTAAATTAAATAAATACATACGCGTAAAAACATTACCCTTTTTCTGGGTGGGTCAGTCGAGTAAAAAGGTAGTTTACAGATGTCTGGAACGAAAAAAGTGATCTATCGTCGGATCCACCAAGACCATTGTCACTAGGGTAAACGCACCAATAGTTGTCACGTACGAGATATGGGTATACAATTTACACAATATCGTCATATGTCCGAGTGTCAGAGGTCCCGGGTGCCTACCCCAATTACCGTTAGAATTGTTTCACCGTGTCCTATCTATTACTCGGGAGTCGGGACGAACTGGGAATTTGGGACGACTACATTGACATTTATAGTATAGACTGCAAATGGCTGATCTAAAAAAAAGTTTGGTATCTCACGATTTGAATGTGAAATTGACCAGCACCACATGAAATATAAATATACAAGAAAAATTCACACAGACTGAGCTAGCCCGACAGTAAGTTATTAACTTTTTTCGTAGAATACTAACTTAACAATACTATATTTTAAAATTTATAGTTAAACTTCAAAGAGAGATTATATAGGTAGATAAACATACAAGAGCTAATCTGAACAAAAACGCCATGGTGGAATCCAGACTACGCTATAGCATTAAATTTTGGGGCAGAAGTTACAATTATAATGTCAATAAAGCATTTGTTATGCAAAAGAGAGCCATACGCACCATGGTTCGAATACCACCGTGGGAGTCATGCGTCGAACATTTCAAAAAGTTAAAAATTCTAACCGTTCCAGCGTTGTACATCTTTGTTATATTAACTGACTTCATCAAAAATAGAGATGTATATGAATCACCAGAAGAAACGTTGCAGCGTGAGAGCACAAGACGGAAAGATTTGAAAAGAAAAATTACACCAGTACTTCAAATCGTAGCGCATAGTGTGCGTAACCAGACTGTAATATTATTTAATAAATTACCGTTGAAACTCAAAACTGAAAGAAATCTCACGATTTTCAAAAATGAATTAAGAAGTTTGTTACTTGAGAAGTGCTGCTATAACGTTGACGATTTTTGACTCATTTTTCATTCGTTGGTTGGTATAGTCTAATAACACCAGAATAATTATTTGACATTTTTAGTTACTGAATAAATTGAATTGAATTGAAAAAAAATGTTTTGCAATAAGACCTGGCCGGAAAGCGAACCCGAGTCACTGCGATTCACCACAACACCATTGATAACCAGAGGTCCTCATCAAACAAGAATAGAAATCATTGGACAGGAACCTGACATATGAAAAAAAACACATGAAAGTATATGAGATGCATGAGTTAGCATTATTTGGAATTGACATGGTATTATGTCTCTTTCATTTTATTATTTCTTATGTTTTTTTTTCGCTAATTTATCTATTTTTTGTTTTATTGTAGTTACAGCAACTTGTCCGTGTGAAAACATAACAAGTACCTTACATAAGAATTTGCTGTTTAATATTATGTGTAATAGGACTATTGAAATTCTCTCTATTGTCTCTCTGCATCTTAGAAGTATAATAGCTAAGCTAGTGCTCACCAGCACTTATTGGGTCACCAGTACATATGCAGCCTGGTGACAGACAGATGGACGGACGGACATAGAAGTCTCAATAATAGGGTCCCGTTTTTACTCTTTGGGAGCCGAAATCAAAAAATAATATTTTTTGAAATATCTCCAGTCTAAACTTTATTTATATCAGTGGATGGGGACACGTAAAAAATAGTTCCTGTATCCCGGGTTTTGTAATTATTATGATTGATATATCTGTCTGTTGTTCAGATGTGGCGATGTATCATTTGAAATTAGACTTGAGGGTGTGAATTTATTTATAAATCCACCAAAATTATCTGGCATATATAAGTACATAAATAAACGGAGTCGAAATATTAAAAAATATTATAAGTTTTGAACAGAAATGAAAAACTCAATATCACTCATAAACAACTTTAAGCATTTTTTACTTGTGAATTACAAAAGTTAAGGTTACATAATGAACATCCTTTAAAAACCTTTTTTTTACTTATAACTATTAAATAGTCTTTTTGAACCGACTTCGGAAAAAGGCGGAGATTCTCAATTAACTGTACTTTTTGTTCGTTTGATATAATAAAACTCCAATGAACCGATTTGTTCTTTTTTTATTTTAATGTTAACGTTTTACAAATTACTTAGTCAGTTGCAATTTGTCAGATTTTGTTCAGTGATTTTGTTGGAATCGATCTTAAAAAAATATTTTCTTTATTTACTTTTACACTTTGTATCAACCACAAATTTGCAATTAAACCAACTTCAAAATCAATTAAATCCTATTCATAATTTATCTATGTTGAAAGTCTTTGCCTACCTATTTCAACAAAGCCTATTCATCTAAGAACATTACGTCCAATGCCCACAATTCCCTCCCAAATTTACTATCGCAAAACAAAACCAATCCAACTCACAATAAATCTAGCAGAATGTCCGAAGCACTTCAGGCGTCTTAAACCGCACACACTTGAGCCATATGTTAGCCAAGAAAGGGTTAAGCAACCCACCTGTGGGGAGGCAGGCACCTGTAGGGGTGGATTTACACCCCTCATTTGTTTGTGATGACCCCCACTATCTCGTGAGCGCCGTATCGTCTTGAGTTTAGTTGGAAGCCTAGGTTTTGTTTTATGTTTTACAAGGCGTAATGTCGTGCTTGTATCTTTTTGTATTGCATTTAAAATGTTAAGTGTTTTGATAATATATTTAAGACATATTCTTGTACTACATGCGTATGTAAGGATCATTTGATCTCGTGAGTTGGGCTTGTCAATTTTTTTTTGTAAGGGTTCAATTCATTTCTTGGAAGTTTTTAGTATTATTTGTAATTAGGGAATTTTTTTGCCCATCTGCCGAACCTATATTATTTCTGTGTAAACAGATATTTAAGAAGGGAAACATAACTACCTATGAAGTAAGTAATAAAACTATTAAAGACTTGAATTTTATATTTTTTCTTCAAATATACAGAACGTCCCAGAAGTTATCATGAACATAAAATTTCTGTAAACTTAACTAATAAATTGAACATGATTTGAAACTAATATTAAGATTTTATGCCAAGTATCCTACCCAAGTAGCGATCTATAATCAATTATTAACAAAGTTTACATCCTGCAAAGAAACCCCACCCCATATGCAATATCTTGTTTTAATATTAAGCCCGTTGACGATATTTATGTCCGTTATTAGAGCCGCCCATTAACGGCACTCTCACCCTTTTTGCTAAGATTGGAAGTAAGTGTACGATGTTTGGTAACTAGACACTACGACAGACTTTACAACTATTATGGTTGTAAAATTAAACGTTGTTGTTTTGAAGACCAACTTTGTCTTGGATTAGTTTACCGGTGTTTTTAGAGACTTGCTCAATTTTAAATAAGTGGTCCACTTTTGGATAGTGGTTATTACAAGTGAAATTAGCCCATTGCTAAAATTGGAAGCTAAATGAATGTTTGATAACTAGACATTACGCCAGACTTTATTAGTTAAAACGTTGTTGTTAAGACTAACTTTGTCTTGGAATAGTTTTCGAATGTTTTTAGAGACAACCAACTTTTTGATATGCACTTTTTCATAAACCAAAAAAAATAACTTTGTCAATCATACAAACACTATAAAAAACAAAGTAATCGTTTCTGGCAAAGCATTATAGAGGTTTTTGGCTAATCTATGTTTGCTTCTACGGAACCCTTCATGGGCGTATCTTAGGGAAATTTGTTCAGTATCATCAGTATAATTACATTCGGAAATACGACGAGTTTACAGATTTACACGGTGTACGTGTATATAGAACGCTGTTCGGGCTATATACCAGTATTTATGACGCGATATATTCACGATACCTTCAGCCTGTGCCTGTAGATAGCGACACTTTATAGACCAGCATCGCGCCAGACCTAGGCTTGTCTACCCTTTACATTACAAATTACCTTCTTTTACAACTAAAATTTAAGGTAAAAGTGGTAAAATGCTCGATTAAATACAAATTATTTAAAAAGTTATTGTTCCTTTTCAGTAGCTTTATAACAAAGACAGGCAAGAGTACCTACTTATTATAAGCATAGTAATCCTGACTGAAAATATATTTCTGAAACATTGTTTGTTTGGATGTTTAGCTCATCTGGCCTTGCCTATTTTCTACCAATTTAATCATCACATCTCTGAAATGTCTAGTTATAGAAAACTAAATATCAGTATTTATAACGCCGTATATTCACGATACGTCCAGCCTGTGCCTGTAGATAGCGACACTTTATAGACCAGCATCGCGATAGATCTAGACTTGTCTACCCTTTACTCTACATATTACCTTCTTCTACCAACTAAAATTTAGAGAAAAATGCTCAATGTTAATAACTTAGATTATATAAAGCCTAGATAGTCTCCATTAGCCTAAAAACGTAGGAAAAAGTAATATCCAACCTATAATAGGTCGCGCACAAACACAGCTACCAATTTGACGGATTTTGAGAGCATAAATCACTTAATTGAGAGGACGCGTGTGATAACACAAAGCTGTCACGCGCACAAGCATTAAAAATTATCCAGTTTCTTAATCATTGAAATAAAAGCTAGAGAGTATATAGTCAAATGTTAATAACTACAATAACCAACAGCCTAAACTTCTTTAAACAGTCATTGTTATTTTTATTTTTAAGTAGCTTACAAGTGTACAAGCTATAAGTCTACAGCATAGTAAGCGTAACTGTACAAAAACTATTTCCGAAACATTGCTTAGACTAGCCTATCTTTAATTACCTGCCTAGGTATTTTCTAGCAATTTAATCTTTTCACCTCTGAGCATTAAATGTAAAGTTATAGGATAGAGTTATAGTTGTAGAGGAAGATATTCGAGCTAAATATCAGTATTTATAACGCCGTACATTCACGATACATTCTGCCTGTGCTTGTAGATAGCGACACTTTATTGGCCAGCATCGTGCAAGACCTAGGTTGGCCTATGCTCTACCCTACAAGTTACTATTATAGTATGTATATATGTTTTATAGTTGAACACTTCTGCTGTACTATTAACCAAAACAGAGAAGCGTAGTTACCTAATTACCTAAACTTTTTTTCTAATATTATAAAGAAGTGATAAGTAAGTAAATATGGAGAAAAGATAGATTGTATGTTTGCTGTTAATTAAATAAATAGATTGTTTATTTTCTCTCCAAATATTCACTAGGTTTTCCAAGATCGATCGGTAGTATTTTTAGTTTTAGTAACAGCAAATACACAATTTATCTTTTCTCCCAACCACAGACACTCCTCTTTGTATTGAATGTCTGTGCTAAACTAGCTATATTCTGGTGACTTCATACGCGTATACCTATTATATAGCGTATGAATTCTCCGAAAATTGCTTGAGAATCATCAGCCTCTCAACATTTCAGAAAGGTCCTCTTAACTAAGTGACCTGGGGTTCAATTTTTTAAATTTCGCTGTTATCAATCGAGTGTTTTTCCTTACAAAAATCGTTCGAAGTCGAGAGGTCGGTCACACGTTCAGAAATAGTACCCCTGGTCATGACATGGGACTAGGGTATCAACACATGTTGTAGTATTCCATAGGCCAAGTGTTATCCATCGCACCACGCAGGCCGTCACATTATAGTAATGTTTCTGATGTGTGTCTAAATGTTGTTCGCATGCAGACAAAAGCTCACACTTGAAGTACTCAATCACAGCCAACACCAATCCGGCGCGCTTTAAAACAAACAAATTAAATTACAGCTGCGTTCACGTACAAAATCTGGGAACGCGAAATTTATTGTTGCCTATATCTTGGTTTATTTATAAGAAAGCACGAACCGAGCGTTGGGAATGAAATTACGTGATACCACTCCAAATCAAAGTGATATACAACCTCGTGCGGTGGCGTATGTACGCGTTGGCCAGAGCGATCGCCCGGAGCCACAAACTAGCAGCCTATTAGCCGCCCCTCTCACTGCAGAAGTGACGACTACTGTAACGTAAGAGAGGGACATCATCAGATCTTTTTATTATGTCTCCACTGCAGGAGCACGATCCGCCCTGTATTACCAAACCTATATTAGCCGGAGAAGTCAGAGGATTTGGCCTACACTCTCCTTTTGAGAGGTATCTTGATGTTTATAAGCTTTGTTTAGCTTGTGTTTACGACATCCATGGAAAGACTTGTAGTGGTCCTATTCTACTCTGCCGGGAACCATACGGCGTAGAGAAGAGAGGGACAGCACATAAGTTATTAGGTTTTAACATCCAAGGGTTAAATCCACCGAAATTGCGCGAAAGCAACACAACAAAATCGTTTAAGAAAGCTAACTTCAAATTCACACAATAGCAACAAGACTAAGCCGGTGACACTGTGAGTAAAGTTTTGCTGGATAGCTAGGTTATAAATCCAGGATGAGAAAGTTATTGTTGCCTATATCTTGGTATATTTATAAGAAAGCACGAACCGAGCGTTGGGAATGTAATTATGTGATGCGTCTAGGCGTTGGCTAGACATTACGTCTCGACATCCATGACCTAAATAAAGATGTCTAAGTTTTTTTTTGCGCTAAAACAAAAGCAACTTTGGAATAAGCCTTTTTATTTTATTTTATCAAGATTAGATAGAGCTCTAAATAATTCTAAAAACAAATATTTTCCATAGACAAATAGATATACATATTTTTATGAGCTAGTCAAATATGTACCTAGTTACCTAAGTAAATATATACCTACGTATATTTTTGATTGTACTCTTTATTTTCATTTTCATTAGAATAGGTGACAAGGAAGCATAAGCGAAGGTCAGAAGCATAAACGCCCGGGGCACCTTCATAAAAAATACGCCCAAGCTTGTAACACCTACGTTATATTTTCATCTGCCACTTTGCCGATTGCTACACAATGATAATATATGGGTTACAGCTTACAGCTGTGTCCTGTAATTTTATCAGTTTGATTACGATTCCAATTGTTTATTGTTTTTTGTACAGATACAGATACGATTGATGTTATGTACCTAATAGGTATATCAGCGCCAACAGAAAGCTTAGATAGGCTCCCTTTACAGCGAAGCTTTTCGCAAACGTTTAAGTATAACTGAAGTATTTGATTACGTCCAGATGTATGTCGCAGTCATCTGGTTGAATCCGCTATTTGATTAAATGACTAGCGCCTTCATTGAATGACCACGTTTAATTGAATGACTAAAGGACAACTCGTCAAGTCGTTGAATGTAACGTTCAACATCTTGAATGAATGAATGAATGAATGTTTATTTGCTCATGAATAAGGTAATAAGTACAGGTGTTAAATATGATTGCTCTACTTATTCAGCTACATTTAAAGCATGCAAATTTTTATGGTAACAATACATTTAATATTAAATTAATGAATTAAATTTATACATTCAACTCTTAAATCAATTATTTGAAATATTAGACACATATCATTATTTTTCATTTACAAAATCATTTACCGAATAATATCTTTTTTCTAATAATAAGTATGTCTTGTATACATTTTTCAAACTTTTTAAATGGAAGTGCTTTTACATGTTCTGGTAGCTTATTATAAATTTTAATACACATGCTATAACAGTTTTTCATGTACATTTGAGTTCTCGGATTGTGATCATGGACGAGCCTATTTCCTTGCCTATTTATTTCTGGAGTACATTTCAGAAGCTGTTTTAAATAATTTAATATTATTTTTGACAAATTTACATATTTCTAATATATAAATGCAAGGTAATGGTAATATCTTAAATTTTAAAAATAGTGGTTTACACGATACATATGGTGGGACTCCGCAAATAGCTCTGATACATTTTTTCTGAGCAATAAAAGCTTTGTTAATACCAATACCATTTCCCCAAATCACCAATCCGTATCTTAGAACAGATTCTATATATCCATAATAGGCTGTTATAGCAGTCTGTTGTGTTGCAATTTTTCTCAACCTATTTATTACATACACATACCTATTTAATTTTGAGCAAACTTTGTCATTCTTGACTGAATGAACGTCATTTAGCGAAGTCGTTGAATCTTAGCCGACTTTGTAATATTTGGTAGTAGCATGATTTCCAAGGCATTATTTAATCTCATATTATTAAAGTAGCCGGCGCCGGCCTAATAATAGCTAAATAAATCCATAATGTCATACTATTTTATTACAAATAACGCTCTTTTATATAAATTTAATCGAAAAAATATGAACACTGTGCCATCTGTGCGAGCTGTTTGCCGCCATATTTGTTTTGGTGACTACTAGCGCCGCAGTGGTAAAAAAATTAACTAAATTTGAATCACCTGTGTCCGCTCTGTTCAAAGGGCTATGTTATAGAGGTGTTATATTAGGATCAGATATCAAGAACCATGTTATTGAATATATTAGTTTACAGATATTATGTTCCGTTAAATGTTCTCCAAGAACGGTGAAGAACAGGCTGGGATTTTGCAGGCAATATTATTTTTTGAAGCATTTTACATCTACCTATCAATATATAACGTTTCGTATTGTCGTAGTTAGGACACGAACGGATGCGGAACGCGAACGGGCGCGGAACGCAGTAACGCAGCCGGTTCACCGATACGATACTTTGGATTTCACCTGTTCTTGACGGTTCTTCGGGAACGCGTTCTTCGAATATCACATAACCTAATATATTTGTATTATGTTCTGCAGCGTTCATATTATGTTCGCGGTATCGGTTCTGATATATCAGTAACACCTCTACTATGTTACAACCCGCTAACTAGTTGGACGTTGAGCGACGCTTGTTCAATCAACGTTCGGCCTAGTCATTCAATTAAACGTGGTCATTCAATGAACGCGCTAGTCATTCAATCAAATAGCATTTTCAACCAGATGACTGCGACAGATACACTAATCATACCTTTTTACAAAGACAATATAATATTACCGTTTAAAAGGCAAACCCGACTTACTGACCGCACATCTGAAACTACTGTGCCTAGAAACTTGAAATTTGTTACAAGGGTTCCTTTTATGATGAAAGTGAGCACTAAGAAAGGATTTTAGAAATTCTACCCCTAAGGGGGTGAAATAAAGGGATGATATTTTACCCGGACAAAATTGCGAAAAATTCCTAGCAGGGTATTAAATGTTTTAACAGTACGGTAGCCGAAAACTGAGATGTACCGTGACTGAGCTGGCTGCCTTATCGGCACTATGAGAATAGAGTAGAAATATCTTTATTCAGTGGTTACAAATAGTACAGTACAACAACAGTTAACACAAAGTTATTACAATTCACCAATTTTGTAAAAAAAAATAATCAATTTTATTTAAACCACTCTAAGTGAGTTCCTTTCAGCATACATTGCTGGCTGTTATATAACAGTCAGCAACACTGGTCTTCCGTGGAAAACCAATAAAAATAAATATTTTATTCTTTTTTTATAGGTGTCACGTCAACATGTATCTCCTTTCTCCACTTACAAGTCCACCAACCAACATGCTAAACGTGGCCTTTAGGTTTTATAGAACTGGGCTCTGTTATCCCCGCAAGGGAAAAAGACGTGATAGTAGATATGTGTGTATGAGAGAATGCATTTGATTTCTTTAATTTCGTTGAGTTCCTTAAGTTGATTTGTTATTTTATACATTCTAAATGTTTTGTTCTGTTTCTGTTGCCGAATAAAGCGTTTCTTTTTTTAGCTTTCGTCGATTTTATCTTTGGTCCCGGCTGTCATTTTGATGGTACCTAGTCGATAAGCTATGTCAGATGCCTTAAGGAAGCTTGAAAAATCTGATACCAGTGTTGGCCACTTACACACTCGAAAAACAAACAAAACCTACGGGGACGAAATTCCTTACAAGTACTTACAACTTTGTTTGTTTGTTTTCAAAATCTTAATTGTCCAAAAAGTAAAATAACACACAATGGCGGACTATCCGTATAGTCAACTTTTCTGCAACATTCTTTGACCAACATTGTACCTATCTACCGATGATGATTTGTGTGAACACGGATCCCGGACGGGCCGGCCATGCCGAGAAAACCGACACGGATGGCCTGTAGCCCGGATGGCCTGTAGCTCGGATGGCGCTGATCCGGAAATGTGTGAATAGCGCCTAAAAGATTCAAATAATTAATTTTAATCCACAGGCCACTTATTAATAATGTTTATTCCTCAGGTTTATTCAATTAGTATCTCTATATTAGTTTGTGTATTCAATCAGACTGTCAGAAAAAACATTATTGTGTACACCGGAACGTTCACCATCGATAGCCACATGACGAAGGCCTGTAAATGTATATTGGTAATCAACTATAAACCTTATGTCCATGCAGTAGAGTCTACTGCAAAGTTCTTCCACATGCTATTCAATACGGCGCGGTTTCCGCTGTCACTGTCAAATGTCAAAACCGTGAGTTCAGTATTTTCGTGCCAAAACAAGTGAAATCAACTGAATTGTTTTCTTAATTTTACGATGGATTCGCGATTGTACGAGTGTAAATTGGCTAACCATAAAATATTCTCGGATATAAAATACAGTCTGAACGAAAACCAAAGTGGAAAATTGCGTAATTTACTTGAACTGAGAGATGAAGTGTTGTACGTTTGGAACTCTATAGAAAACTGTTTATTTACGATAAACTTGAAGCATTTGGAGGAACATGGGGAGGAAACACCATATCAGGTATTTATTTAGCTATTATTTAGTGTTTTTATCCTATTTTGATATCATGCCGGCATGATTCACATTCATATGTTTGAGGTTATGTTGATATTTTGTTCGAGTTGTGCTATGATGAAATTAGGGGCAAGAACCATTTATACTGCCCCGTTGTAAGGTTTTCGTAATAGATCGTGATCGCTTTAGTATCATACATAAGTTCATTACATACTAACTTGTGTTTGTAAGTGCACTTATTTATTAAAATTTAAAATATGTGATGAAAACAAACTCGCCACAGGTCGGATTCGTATCCATGACCTTTAGGTATACGCCCTAAGTGTGATATTAACTACACCACAGTTACTTCAAATCACCATGTTGAATTCCCTCATCATATATTATCCCGAAGGCATACAATGCATTGAAAGCATGCTTACTTCGTCAATACTACCTACTATTTAGTAGTGTGGTATTCTACATCATATATCAGATGAATAGAAAGTTGATTAAAGGCGAAGTGAGTTCACACGCTAGCGCCACCCAGCAATTAATTCATTTACTCCTAAATTAAATCTAATTTAAAAAATGTAATAGCTGATTGCCCTAGTAAATTACTTGTTAGTATTCTTTTTGTTACGTTTCAAATATTACAGTCTAAGTTTAGTTTCAAAATAGTGAAAGCTTGTACCATTAATACTACAAGTAATTTACTAGGGAATTCAGCTATTAGATTTTTTTAATTTTATATAGTTTAAGACTTATAGAATTCATTGCTGGGTGGCGCTAGTGTGTTTACTCACTACGCCTTAATTGATGGCAGCTTTTAATAAGTAAAATTGGTTTTCAATTTGGTTTTCATCAGCATTAAACAATGCATTTATTTGGTTTTCCTAATAATTTTCGTTCAATAGTTGTCCTAGCCTAGAACACCGAAGATATTCTATTTCTATTTATTCTAGCTTGATTACTAGCATGGTTCAAGATATTTTTTTTTCAATGTTGGTGCTCCACCAGGCACTCCTCTTTTCATATCGCTACAGGTACCTCTTTGTAAAATATCTAATCTTAGGGATAGATCTAGAAGCATAGGTCCCTCTTATCTGACTGTTCCCATTCCCGTTTTAATATACTGCTGCAATACTCCAAAGCTGCTGATGTGCTTAAGACAAATACGAAAATAAATCATTTGAAAGATTAGCTTTGACTAGTTAGCTAGCATTTTGTACTATCATTTTTTGACTTAATATTAAATTAAATTAACATTTAATCAATGATTCATTTCCTCTATAATGATAATTTGACATTTATAATTACATAATTCATTTTAATTCATGACATGACAATGTAAGCTCTAGTCCACTTGAGTGATTTTAAATAGGTATGTCGTAGATTGTAAGTTGACGTCATTTGGAGAAAATGCGCAGTGCAGTTTGTTGCCGCTTCTTCTGCGTTCCGCCTTGGTAGCTGTGTAAACTTAGTCATAAGTAAATTATTTATGTCAACAATGATTATTTTTGTAAACTAATTGTAATTATGAAAAAAATTGACGTTCACTAAATGATATTGAAATATCTTACAATTAATAAAATGATTGACTTTGGCTTTGAGTGCTAGAACGACTTAGAAGATTTCTGCAGGGTATGAGTGGCACCCCTGTTGATGCAGGCGTTCATAGGCTACGGTAACCTCTTTCCATCAGGTGGGCAATGTGCCTGTTTGCCTACTTAGGTGTATAAATAAAAATCTTGAGAATGTCATTTTAAAGATTCTCATAGAAAGTTACATTTAGGCTTGTGATTTGTTTTAAACTCATAACATTGATGGCAGCATAGGCTTATTCCTTATCAGTATTCATTACATCTAATGAAATATTGCATATTTATATGGAAGTATTACTTAAACTGTCTTCGCTTGAGAGGACCCCACGCTCCAAAGCATTACAGCTAAAGGTCATAGCTCACTTACATGACTCTGCTCCAACACCGCTCCCACCCAACACGGCTCTAAACTAATACCATTGCTTGCGGTCCACGCACCGACAGCTAGCAGGCGCCCAGCGGTCCACGCACCGACAGCTAGCAGGCACCTAGCTGTTTGGTAGATAATTCGTGAACGGCCTACCCCGGTGTTCCGCGGCGACTGCTGGCAGTCAGCGTGCGGACACCGCGCAGTCCGCTTATATCCAACGCGTGGACAGCAAGGTGGCAACTAACGCAATGGCACCGAATACCGACCACTGATCGACACGGCTAAATTAATCCTTCAAAAGATAAAAAACTTACTCAAAAGTTTTTAAAAAATGATGTTTTTCCGACTTTGAAATAAATACAAAATTGTATTTTTTTTTAGCCTGTTTTATTCCCTTTTTTTGATATTAAACTGTAACGAATGAAAATAAGTCGAAAGTACCGTTCTCCGACCGACTGACTATGGATATCCTTGTATCCGACCATTGAGGAGCTTGATTCCGACCAGCCATATTTCACTTTCTAAAACCGACCTTATGGCAAAGAAAATACAGTGGAAATTCGTAAGAAAGCAACCATTTTAAATGGCATTTCAGCATTTATTAGGAAAGAACTGTTACCCGGGGCTCCACCCGCGTGATATATAGCCTATGTCATACTCAGTACCCTAACCTATGTGTATGCAAAATTTTATGATGATCGGTTCAGTAGATACGGCGTGAAAGCGTAATAAACAAACAGACAAACTCAATTTCGCATTTATAATATTAGTTAGGATTGGGATATGATTATACGTTGTTATACATGTAGGTATATGGTCAAATGATGATTGATGAAATAAAATAGGCACAGAACTTAAAAGAACTAACGAGAGTTGTCTCTTATATTCTAAAGGAAATGAATAGGTAAAATTTTTGTTTAGATGTTTAATTAACCAGTTATCCCATCCAAGCAGTTTTTTGCTCTCTTTTTAAGTAACTTATTGCGGTCTTTCCTTAATGTAACATCATGGAAATCCTTCTTCGTTTGCTGGGTAGGGCTTCGTACAATGACACTAATTTATAATTATAGCCCATCAAACTGTGCATATATAACAAGTTTACTGTCATATTTATGCCGAATCAATTTTTTTTGAATTTTTGGCCGTTGGTTTTGGTTATGTTCGCCCCTACAATGGCCAATTTCAGTCGATTTTATAAAGTAAAAAATATATGTAGTACCTTGCAACAAGCCCTTTTATGTGATATGTGAGATCGAAGAGATTGCTTACTTTTTTTTATTTTCTAATTTGTGTCCCCCAAAAACTGCCCCTTAAATATTTTTTTATTTATATGCAGCATGTTTGTATTTGGGTCACGTAAATCTATAGTGTTCTAAATTTCATCTTAATCTTTCCAGTAGATTCGGAGCTAATTGACTGTGTCAGACGACCAGGCCGGCACAAAAGTTATTCTACAAGGGTTCTATTTTGTCTCTCAATCGAAACGGAACCCTTAAAAGTAAAATAACCAACTAAAGCCCACCAAAACCAAACGCACCTGAATTGGACGGAAACAGGAACATGGGAAATAATCGTATCCTGATTCCGACTAATTCGAATATTTGCAGTTATAAACAATCTTAACTGACATTAATATAAGTTTTTAGTGAGATTCTACTTAAAACATAATTATACTGGTTTTATAATACCAAAATCATGCAGTTAAGTGTAATAAACATATAATATAAGGTAACGAATCTGAGTGGTGTTTGGAAATTTATTGGAAATTAAAAGAAGAATTGTGAATGTATAAACTCTCTTTAAAAAAAAACCATTAATGTTAGCATAGGTCGCATACAGGTGTTTTATAAAAAACAAGACCTAAGAATAAAAAACTGAATACTAATAACTCGCAAAATAACCTAAACTATAAAAAAAATTCTTTAATTACAAAGTTCGAAAATCCTGTTACCGATCATGCGGTCGGTATTCGGAACGTCGTTGTTTCATAGGGCCCCGCAATCCGTCCAATATTATTTGCTCAATAAATTGATGAAAATACACATTTTTGCTTACAATGTCGAATTATTAAGGTTTTTAATAAACCAATAAAGCAAATAAAGTAAATAAACCTTGAAATTATAAGAGTATTCTCCGAAAAAAACACAAAGTTTGTTTTCATTGATTTATGTTTTTTGCACATCGTATTCTATACAATCTGCACCCTTGAGTATTTTTTGTTGAAATGACAGATTTTCCGTTAATATTTGATTGACAAGTTTTGACAGGTGGCGTGTGATGGATGAATGCATAGAATGCGTACTATCGCGCATTTTTTTAAAAAGTTTTAGCTAATAAATACGAGAAAAACTAAAATGGTCGGATAGAGGAGGCCGGTCGGAAAACGGTGCCATTGCGTCCGAGCAGCCTGATAGCGGTAAGCTCGCTGACAGCGAGCTGTCTCCTAATTTATGTTACCACTGTAAAATATATCTAACGGCCACTACCTAAAGCTCATATTTGAATGATATAAAATTTGTCAGGTGAGAGCGGAGTTGTATAAGAGGGCTATGACTTTAAGGCTGCAACTAGAAATTAGTCTCTTTCATGGAATCATGGTGATATTATCTTTGGCATGTGCATAAAGTTTCATTCTAGAGTTGTGCCCCAACTATCCACTGATGGTGATACATGCTATATTAAATAGATATTCATATTACAACTAACTATAAAAGGCATTTTTGACCATACCATTTGTTCATATGAAATTTAGAACTCTGACACCAGGGTGTGCATGGTCGACTGACCGTGTCACCTACACGAAATGATGATGATGATGATATGAAATTTTCTAACAGTGGTTTTTGAAATTAGCTTGCCTTAGCTTGATGTATATTCCTGTAGAATTATAATATATCTTATTTAATTATTTAATTAATAAAAGCCTTAGTAAATAACCTGAAGTATTTTTGGAATCAATTTTTAATAATAAGAGAATCAGTCATTAAGATAACTATTGATTACCGCCTAAAACGACCGTTTTTGGCGGTAATCAGTAATATGTATATATCTAACTTGATCAAATCAAAACCTCTGTATCGCCAAAAATAACACTTATCTTCCGAAATCAAATCCAATTCCTTAGTGGCATTCAATTGCCCGGAAAGCCATTCGGGCCCGGGGTGCTGGCCACTATAAATCGGCCAATGAGAAGTAGTGATTTAATCGGAAGCCTAAGGTCCCTCAGGAAGCCCATTAGATCGTATGGTCAGGGGATAATTAATTCTGTGGTAACGCTCAAGTGAGATTAATGACCGCCGCCCATCGACCTCTTTTCTATGTAACGTGTTCATTGTTTGGTTGTTATTGATGGTGGAGATGCTGGAATAAGACGACAGTGGACGTTGATTACATGTAATATGTAAATAATTACTAGAAATCGCATATAATAGTTTTTCCCCCTGAAAGGTAGAACATACGCCGAGTAGGAATCAATTAAAGTGTGTGAGCAAGAATGGTCATTATATAGCTTAACGTATTGAACAGGCAGTGGGCGGGACACATAGAGGACAGTAGCAATAGAGTGCATGCCTCTGAATAAGACATCTATTCTTGTATATGTTATATTATTTTATACTTGCCTACGATGTAGGTATTGCATGGAAATTTTCGTGTTGCAAAATGTTCCATTTCCTTACACGTGCAGTGTTGTAGGTTGAGATCACTGCGAAACAGCTAAGAATTTCTAAGAATTATAATCAGAATTGTATTGCGATGAGTCGCTTCCTGGAACCACTGTCATATTTCCTTAGATTTCTGTCCGTGTAATGTGAACAAGACCGATTCGCAGCGAAACGGAGTTGGTTATTCACACGTTCATAATAATCCAGTATTCAAGATCTTTCCACTATGTTAATTATTTAAAATATAATCATCAAATAAACCTCTCCAACCCGTCTGGCCAGCGTGGAGAGTGTAGACCAAATCCTCTGACTACTCTGGCTAATGTATGGCTCTGGTAGTACAGAGAGGGTCGTGCTCCTGCAGTGGAGACTAACAAAGACCTGATGATGACAAAAAATTCAAATTATTTAGTGTATGTCATCGAAATTTCGCTTCAAGGTGTGCAATTTGACGTGTGTAGCGAAAAATATTGATGATGTCTATAAAGCATATAAAAATATTCAGTACTGTTGCGACCCTTATTTCTTCCCCCTCTCTTAAACCGAGTTATCGGTTGCATCTTCAGCAGCGTTCTGAACTTTGGTTCGACATAAAACTGCTTGTCAGTTTACTGTAGTGTCTAATCATTAGACACTACAGTGGTTCCTTTAACGACTACCAGATGGCAGCCGGGACCAGCGGCTTAACGTGCCTTCCGAAGCACGGAATCATCTTTCTTATCAGACATTCAGGTGATTCATGCCTGCAATGTCCTAACCAAACTGGAAACAACTTAACAAAGTATGCTTCCCGTGGGAATCGAACCCACGACCCCCGGGTCAACAAGGCGAACGCCTTAACCACTGGACCTATACTTTAAATTGTAAATAAGACATAAATTTTCGTTTCTTACTTTACTTTCTTTTCTTACTTTAACTTCTTTTCTTACTTCAACCAGAAGGGACTTACTAACCCTGAACATTTAACTAAGTTGTTTTTAAACATTGTAGGAAACAAGTCTAACCCCTACAACTAATATCAATGATAATAAATTGTATAAAAAAATAATAATATGTAAAGCTCTTACTGCTAATAGCATTCCTGTATCAAATTGCAGGATAAATATCTGTAAGTGTATAAATTTATAGAATTTAGTGTTAAGATCGAACTACCTGTAACATTTGAAATGTAGATCTCTTTATGTGCAATACACTATCCTGGAGGGTGGCGTAACCTTCTGGGAACAAAAAAAAAACCACTGGACCATGGAGGCAGTAGTTTGGTCTCCACTGAAGAAGCACGACCCCCTCTCTACTACCAGAGCTATGGCTCTGGTAGTACAGCCAAAGCAGTTAGAGGATCTGGCCAGACGATTTGAAGAGATTTTTTTGATGTTCATAAGCTTTGTTTAGCTTCTGTTCCCTAACTCGCCTTCTACGACATCTACAGAAAAACTTGGAGTGGTCGCATTCCACTCTACCGGGAACAGTAGATTCACAGTAGATTGCCGTTTAACTCACAAAAGCTCTTGAGAGTTTTTTATCCAACTCAGTAGTAAACTTTCGCGATGACAGTCGATCATTGACAATTTTATAGAGGAGGCATAATATAGAACAACTCACACACAACAAACATAAACAATCACATGCTCACCTCCGCGGCCGGTAGCGGCGCTCAGTAAATTTACATCCCCCTCCATCCATCCCAGAAGTCCATCCGGGTTCCTAATAAAACGATCTTAAGCCAACGAGGAAAACGTCTTGGCTGCCGGTTTGAGAGAGGAACTGCAAGCGATTTTCTACAGACTTCAAAAAAGGAAGCCACTTCAGTTTTATTCGGAGCTAGTCAAAGTAAGTTTTACTCCAATAAATACGCTACCATCCACTGTCCAGCTATAGGATTATCAGCCTTTTTATTTATTATCCCAGGCGGCATCTCTTTCTCACATTTGAGCGTGTTCCCACGCGTGTTGCATCTTTGGCCATAATGCTTTGGACTCCTGACAACTGTTTAAAATGTCACCCGGTATGAGTTTGATTGTTATCTACAACCTCAAAAATACATGTCGCGCCGAAAGAGATTTTAATCCAATCTCACTAATGGTTCGCATTTTATTTTAATTCTTACACCACATTTCTACGACGGCTGTCCGCTACTAGAAAGCGTTCCGCCAATTCTTATCACCTGCTCACCTACAGCGGTATCCATGCCTCGCTGAGATATAGCCGAAGGGCACCATTTTCAGCCGTCTGTAACAAGCTGGTGACAATATTTGGTTAGCATTTACGTGTAGGACGTGGCTACCACCGCTGTCCACTACTAAGATTTCCGCTAATTCTCATCACCTGCTCACCTAAAGCGGTCGCCAGGCCTTGCTATAGCCAAAAAGCACCAATATTCGGCCGTCTGTTAACATGCTGGTGACAATATTTGCTTAGCATTTACGTGTAGGAGGCGGCTACCACCGCTGTCCGCTACTAAGATTTCCGCTAATTCTCATCACCTGCTTACCTTCAAAAGCGGTCGCCAGGCCTTGCTATAGCCAAAAGGTACCAATATTCGGCCGTTTGTTTACATGCTGATGACAATATTTGGTTTGCATTAAGTGTAAGAAGCGACTACCACCGCTATCCGCTACTAAGATTTCCGCTAATTCTCATCACCTGCTTACCTTCAAAAGCGGTCGCCAGGCTTCGCTGAGATATAGCCGAAGGGCACCAATCTTCGGCCGTCTGTTTACAGGCTGATGCTATCTAGTAATTGTGACAATATTTGGCTAGCATTTACGTGTAGGAGGCGGCCAGGTTAATTGACGGCACACACAGATTAAGGTTTAAAGTGCTCCCGAAGTTTGCGGCCAACTTATTAAATCGAAGGGTGATTGCGTTAAAACAAGTTTAGTTCGTCCCATCCCTTATTTAAAAGATTTATCAGCGCCATTTGTGTAATGAAGAAGATAAGCGGGGAAGAAATATGCCTTTGAGTAAATTGGCTGAGATGAGGCACACATTAGAGTATCAGGAGATCTGCAATGCATGACTAATGAGGATAGGTGGCGCTGCTATTTAGGAAATAACATGCACAAAAGAATGATGATAATGTAAATGTTAGTAGGAACACGGAAAAAGTATGATTAAAATTTACATTTTCGACACATCTTCATAACAATATCGTTATGACAGAAAAAAAGTCTCAAAAACAACTATATTCATATAGGTAATAATGTCACTCGGGAATGTTTATATTGTATCTTTTATAGAAAGTGTTCATCATCATCATCAGCAGGTGGAGGTGCAGGAGCACGACCCTCTCTGGACCACTAGAGCCATATATATTAGCCAAAGCAATCAGAGGATTTAGCCTACACTAGAAAGTGTTAATCTCTGTTAATTATAAAGAGGAAAAATTTGATTGATTGTTTACACTGAATGGGCTCCGAAACTACTAGACCGATTTTAAAAACTTTTTCACCTATTAAAAGCTAATTTATCTGGAAAATTGCTAGTAATTAATATGTTAATAACCTTTAAGATAAAAAGGAACCCGATCTTAAACAAACCGCATAACAGATTTTAATAAAATTTAATGGGGCTATTGATAAGTGTAACCTTTTTTAACAAATAATAATTTGTAAATCGGTCCGGGTGCGTCTTTGAGTATACATACCTACGTAAATAATATTTCCACAAATTATAAACCTCCACTTTTTTGAAGTTTTTTAAAAATGACGACTCAGTAAAAAAAAAGGATATAATGAAATAACTAAGCTGAAGTATTTGCACACTTCAAGAAAGTAAGATTGGAAAAACATCTCCAAGATAAAATCACCCCTTAAACGGCCCACATTCCAGTAGATTTAAGAGTTTCTTGGCCCAAGTGGGCAAGGTGAAAAGTACACCTAAGTTCAGATTAACAATCGAGCCGGGCAGAGGGCAGTTGTCCGCTGAAGGGCGAAGCTATAAATTGCCCTTGATACTCTCGTAACTATCACGCTCGATGTAGGACAGTAGAAGGATTAGAATTTAACGTCTCGGAAGTAATATTGTCAATTTTTCGTGGAACTATGGTATTATTTTCATAAAAATTAAGAAACGTATGTTATGTTCTCGCGATTGATTTAAATAAAATTACTTTTAGTTTTAACGTAACTACCAGCTTGTACCCAAAGCCGTTCCCAAAGGATAAACACGGGACCTTATTACTAAGACTTCTTCTTCCTCGCCTTATCCCTATTTGGGGTCGGCTCTGTATGTCGACTCTCTCCATAATTTTCTGTCGTTTACCATATTTATATTCACCCCACATTCCCTCATATCCGATCCGTCACATTCATTCCACGTCTTTCTTGGCCTTCCGCGTCCTCTGCTTCCCTCTACCTCCAAATGAGCCATTCTTTTTGCCAGATGTTCGGCATCTCTCCTCTGCACATGACCATACCACGTCAAGCGATGGCTTTACAGTTTATCCACTATAGGTGCGACTTTAAGGACAACTTTACTTCAATCCATCTATACCAGGCTGTATCTTATAAACTGTGATACCAAGTTAAAGACTTGAAATTTTCACATATATGATGTATTTCTGTGTCCCCTAGAACAACAAATACTAGAAATATAATAAAATAAATATTCAAGGCTCTCATACAGCAAACGTGGCTTTTGGTTGAAACCAAAGTTTAGACTAACAATCGTGCAGAGCAGAGGGCAGTTGTCCGCTGAAGGGCGAAGCTATAAATTGACCTAGATACTCCCGTAACTATTTCTCTAACTATATATTGGACAGTCTAGATACTCGTGTAACTATCACGCTCGATATAGGACAGTAAAAGTTTAGAATTTAACTTCTCGGAAGTAATATCAATTGTTCGTCGAAGTATGGTATTATTTTCATTAAAATTAAGAAATCTGTGTTATGTTTTCGCACTAATTCCTAAGAATATTTAAACGAATTGTCAAACACACCTCAGGAACTGGGAAAACAGTCACATTAAGTCTCTCAAGATAATTCGCAGGCAGCCGATCATCTTGGTAGTACGATAGATGAACCCCACTTGAACTTTATAGGGCAAAGGCATCTCATCTTAAAAACAGACATACAAAAACAAAACAAGAGTCCAAAGAGAACTCTTACTACTTGTTAACAAGACAGGTAAAACACACATCAGTAACAGAGAAAACAGCCGTACTACGTCTCGCAAGTTAGTTCGCAACCAATCTTGGTGGTACGATAAATAAGCCTCGCAATCTTTAGCATCGTAAAGCACACACATCTCTTTTAATACGAGAAAATATAAAATTAAACATCAAAGAAAACTCCACTGGTTAACAAGACAGGTACGAGTAAAACACACACGAGTAACAGAGAAAACAGCCGCACTAAGTCTCGCGAGGTAGTTCGCAACCAATCTTGGTAATACGATAAATAAGCCCCTATACTTAACACTATAGGATATAGAAATCTCTTTGTAAAACAAACAATAAAAGACCAAACGTCAGGAGTCTCAGAAAACTCTACTCGTTAACAAGACAGGTAAAACACACATCAGTAACAGAGAAAACGGCCGCACTAAGTCTCGCAAGTTAGTTCGCAACCAATCTTGGTGGTACGATAAATAAGCCCCGCAATCGGAACAAATGGACAACTGGCAAATTAAACCCAGCGGCGTTGCATTCCGATGCCTATCCTATATGTACCACAAATAATGAAAGTTTGGAACTGTAACCTTTTGTTCCATATAATGTAAAATTTCCAGTTTGCAGATCTGAGTCGTAAATTATCGAATTTGCTATGTCTGTAACAGGTATTAGGTTAAATGAACAAAATGCTACAAAATAGTACTGAGCCATAACATATTATAGGTATTATGAATATTTTATATAACCTCGGCGTCTTAATTTCGCATAATTCAATAGTTAGCTTGTTATATAAATGTGAATCATTGACATGATAAGAAGAATAATAGTTAGCCACGTCTGTATACAATTTTATGGGTACCTTAAAATTGTAATACACAAGTAGGCTGTGAAGCAATATCACTGAATCGGAACTGGAACTAAAAAAATCGCAAGCGAATCAAAACTAGACTTGAATTCAAAAGCCGTAAGCATTTGTGAAGCTGTAAAACAGTGCGTTTTCCTTTCTTTTCCTGTGTTACCAGAGTTTAAACAGGCGGAGCTATGAAACAGAAGTAATATTGATGGGAAGCAATTTTTACAGATGTTTTGCATCTTTATGTAAAACATTTTTTAACTACTGAATATTTTCGAGGAAAAATACGTATGTAGCTTTTAAAACGTTCAGGGTTATCAACTTATATGTATTAAAATCTTTTGTTTCATGCTTGTGGGATGTTACCACCTGTCTCACTATGAACTACAGAATTCTCGTGACCATAATAATCATGGTAAATATTTATCCCGATACGTTTCATATTAATATTATTTAATGAATACATATACTAGCCTGAGTAGTCAGAGGATAGTATATGGCTCTGGTAGTATAGAGAGGGTCGTGCTCCTGCAGTGGAGACTAGAAAGACCTGATGATGATGATGATGATGATTAATGAATACATAATACATCTGTATTCTATTTAATGCCTTCCCATACATTAGGCACATCGATCTAACACGTCTAAACAAAGCGAAATGGCGGCGAGCACGCGATCCTCTTAACGTAACCCCCGAAATTTGGAAATAGTTGCAATTTCGACTGAAGTGCGAAGGTGTTTGAGTTTGTTCTGACTTTTGTTGTTGTCTTCTATAATATACCATTGCTATTTTAAATCTAAACAAAATTCGCGTTATTTGTTTTTAACACGAATACTTACTCGTAAATATCATCGCCAGAGTTTAGCAATTGGGAACTTTTTTTTGGATTCGAAAGAGTTCCCAAAGAATACAGACATAAATAGTGTACCTTAGTAATTGATTGACTTGGAGAACTCTGTGGCTTAGTAGACAACATGCTAGGTTGGCATACGGAAGTCTTGGATTCGTTATATTTGTTTAATAAAATATAAATTGCGAAAACGAGTAACTTATGGACAACTCTAATGTACCCCGATCGGTCGAACTACAGGCAGAACTTGTTTACGATGGCGCAGCGGTCAACACGCCGGCCTGCGACACGGATGGTCCCGGGTTCGATCCCCGGTCAGGTCAAGATGGAAAATGATCTTTTTCAGATTGACCTGGGTCTTGGATGTTTATCTATAGAAGTATTTATTATAAAATATAGTATCGTTTTTAGTTAGTATCCCATAACACAAGTCTCGAACTTACTTTGGGGCTAGCTCAATCTGTGTGATTTGTCCGTATATATTTATTTATTACTATTATTCTAAGTATTTTCATAAATCACACTCCTAATTATAATTCCAGATGATCTAAAACGTACATAGTTGCCAATCAAAAGTAGTTATCCATGTAACATTCACTACCTTACCTAAATGACTATAACCATCAAAAATTAAATACGGACCTATAATACAAAATTTTTAAGTGTTCATTCATCAATATTCACTATTCACACTCCTAAAAATAATAATTCCAGATGACCTTAAACTTACATACTTGCCAATCAAAAGTATCCATACAATATTCGAAACCTAACCTAAACGACTATTCATTCATTTATTCATCAGGTCTTTTTAGTCTCCACTGCAGGAGCACGACTTTGCCATCAAAAATTAAATCCATAAGTACGTACAATATTCTCATAAATACTTAAAGACATCTTACCTATTTGTCAATTAAAAATACCTTTACATGACCCCAGTACACGATAACACGACAAGGCCCCTTGCACGACATTTGACACGTCCACAAAGGCCTTTATTGCCGGTATCCTGCAATCTATCAACCCCAAAGCGCCCAATTGTTCGCCGCCCGTGCCCTGATCATTATTTAAAATATAGATGAGAGTGTTTTCTTTCCAATAATCGGGGCCTCGATTGAGGGAGCGCACAATGGGTCCTTTGAAAACGTCGCCTGTAGCGGCCCTGAAGGACCGAGACATAGATGAGACACTGTAGAGTACAAGTTTATGTGTAAAAACTTCGTACGTTTTAGATCATCTGTAATTATCTGATATGAATGAAGTAGAATACCACACTACTAAATAGTGGGTAGTATTGAAGAAATACGCATGCTTTGAATGCGTTATACCCTACGGGGTAATATGTGATGAGAGAATTCGACGCGGTGATTCGAAGTCACGGTGGTGTAGTTGGTAACACACTTAGGGCGCAGACCTAAGACTCGTGGGTTCGAATCCTACCTGTGGCGAATTCGTTTTCATCACATATTTTCAATTTTAATAGTAAAAACTTCTATAAACTGAGGTAGACGTCCTCCAAGAAACAGACATTTAAAAGCAATTTTGTGTCGTGACGTGGACGGCGTCTTCACGGTACAGAGTTTAGGTCTGAGCTAAGCGCAACGGTATTATTTACCTCAGTTTATATGGTTACATGTATATTAATAAATCAAGACTTCATAGAGCAAATTTCAAAAGAACAACAAATGAAATAACAGAATTTAAAAGACCAAATGTTTTATTTAGAAAAATTTTATTCAATGTTTATGTCATCATATGGACGGCTGACCAAAAGTCGTTAGATATAAATTTAAAACGCCTAATCGTTCCTAGTCATATTTCGTAATCGTAAATGATTAGAATGGCAGAAAAGAGGTTAGGTTCGAGTTATTAATTTTATTACCAACCGGAACGACTGAGGGCAGAAAAGACGTAAACTCTTTAAAATAAGTAAATGATTAACTCTGTGTTTACATCTCCTCTATGAGCAAGTCGCGCTTATTTGTATTAGTAAATTGAAGGTACACTGTCCAGTGTATTCAGGACCTCGGAATTGCATTCCTCCCGTCTATTCTGTTGGGGTTCCTTTCAGACTTGTTGCGATTCTTTTGACTTTAACTTTTTCAAAGGTTTTGTTGAGCTCGTACTTTAATTTTCATAAACAAGGATAATTTACTATGTTATTAATATTTACGTCTATTTTATCTGTCTCTGTCATGTCTTATCTGAGCATACTCCCGTTTCCATCCCCAGCTTCGGTAGTCTTTAGCACTATCTTAGTATATACTTTAAGACTTTATTTCATTCTAATTAGATACTCGTACGTACGAGTATTTCACCAATTACTAAATCATTTCACGTGTCGTTAAACGAAAGAGTCAATGAATATAATAACTATTCTACGAGAAAAATAATCACAAAATACCCATCGGAACCCTTCCCGTCACAGCTATCCTTTAAAAACTAGACGAGGGGGATCAATTATACGGCGGTCTTTGTGAACACTGAACATTCTATCGGAGTGCAATGAAAAGAGTTGTGATTTTCTTTGACGCGCGGCTCGGTTTGCCGAGTGAGAAATCAAAGAGCTTTACAGCAATGCATGACGGATTTTATTAAGATTTAATGCCACCAACGACACTCGCGGCGGCAAAAGAACGAGTCTCAAGTATTCTGTCGCGATGCACGCCCGCCATAACGCCATTTTGGTTTTAGTGAGTGCGCCGCGAACGTAATGTGAGAAATGTTTATTTAATAAAATTTATCGTGTTATATGGAATAAAATTATTTGGTTGAGTTAGAAATTCGATTAAATCGTTACAGATCAAGATATAAGCTTGAGAATGACGCTGGCACTCTTTGCAGCTTGGGGTTGTGAGGAACGATATCATTAAGACTCTTAGATATACTTAAGCCACAAGACAGGACGTGAAACGTTAATTTCACATTATTGCGCTTCGAATGCCTGACGTTCCGAAAAAGTGGACCGGTATAATCTATTGGAGTGCAATGAAAAGAGTTGTGATTTTCTTTGACGCGCGGCTCGGTTTGCCGAGTGAGAAATCAAAGAGCTTTACAGCAATGCATGACGGATTTTATTAAGATTTAATGCCACCAACGACACTCGCGGCGGCAAAAGAACGAGTCTCAAGTATTCTGTCGCGATGCACGCCCGCCATAACGCCATTTTGGTTTTAGTGAGTGCGCCGCGAACGTAATGTGAGAAATGTTTATTTAATAAAATTTATCGTGTTATATGGAATAAAATTATTTGGTTGAGTTAGAAATTCGATTAAATCGTTACAGATCAAGATATAAGCTTGAGAATGACGCTGGCACTCTTTGCAGCTTGGGGTTGTGAGGAACGATATCATTAAGACTCTTAGATATACTTAAGCCACAAGACAGGACGTGAAACGTTAATTTCACATTATTGCGCTTCGAATGCCTGACGTTCCGAAAAAGTGGACCGGTATAATCTATTGGAGTGCAATGAAAAGAGTTGTGATTTTCTTTGACGCGCGGCTCGGTTTGCCGAGTGAGAAATCAAAGAGCTTTACAGCAATGCATGACGGATTTTATTAAGATTTAATGCCACCAACGACACTCGCGGCGGCAAAAGAACGAGTCTCAAGTATTCTGTCGCGATGCACGCCCGCCATAACGCCATTTTGGTTTTAGTGAGTGCGCCGCATGTGAGAAATGTTTATTTAATTGAATTTATCGTGTAATATTGTTAATATGGAATGAAATCATTTGGTTGAGTTAGAAATTCCGATTAAATCGTCACAGATCAAGATATAAGCTTGAGGATCACGCTGACGCTCATTGCAGCTTGGGGTTGTGAGTACTTGTGAGGAACGATATCATTCTCTTAGATATACTCAAGCTACAAGACATGAGGTGAAACGTTAATTTCACACTATTGCGCTTCAAATGCCTGACGTCCCGAAAAAAGTGGACCGGTATAATCTATTGGAGTGCAATGAAAAGAGTTGTGATTTTCTTTGACGCGCGGCTCGGTTTGCCGAGTGAGAAATCAAAGAGCTTTACAGCAATGCATGACGGATTTTATTAAGATTTAATGCCACCAACGACACTCGCGGCGGCAAAAGAACGAGTCTCAAGTATTCTGTCGCGATGCACGCCCGCCATAACGCCATTTTGGTTTTAGTGAGTGCGCCGCGAACGTAATGTGAGAAATGTTTTTTAATAATATTTATGGTATAATATTGTTTAAGTGGAATAAAATCACTTGGTTGAGTTAAAAATTCCGATAAAAGCGCACCATATCAAGATATAAGCTTGAGGATCACGCTGGGGCTATTTACAGCTTGGGCTTGTGAGGATCGATGTCATATTGTCAAAAAAGTGGACAGGTGTAATCTATCGTAGTGCAACGAAAAGGGTAGTGCTTTTCTATGAAGCGCGGTTCGGTTTACCAATTCAGTAATCGTCTGCATTGTTCCTATCTTACCTTTCAATAAGAATGATAAACCAACTTTATCATTCTTATTGAAAGGTCACGAATAGGGTTAGATACTCGTATGGCTTTCTTATTCTATAACAAATGTCCGAACCCAAAACAAGGGCTACCATCATCGGATTAACATGATCAGTAATGAAACCCCCTTGGCTTACATATTCGCTTTAACCGCGCAGGGTGGGCCGCCCCTTGCCCTTACCGTCTTAGTGAACGTCTTGAGGCATTAAAATTATAGAAAATAGGGAAACGGAAGGTCTGCTGCAATAAAATGCTTTGAGAGGTTACTTAAGTGTAGCTCAATGATAGCAGATGACTATTGGATGTTAAATGACTATTAAAATCTTTTGAAATATGTCCTTGAGAAATCGGCGAACATCATACCATTAAAAATTTAACTCAATTGAGAACCGCCGCGTTTCAAAGTTCGCTTATACTAATATGATTCCGTATCCCATAGTCTATTGATAAGGTTGATTTTATAGAATGTAATTTTTTTTGCATGTATAGCTGATTCGCGATTATTCGTTTGTTCGTTAGGTCGTAGACTTGCTACAGCAAATTATGTCGTACGTCTACGAAATGCTACAACAGTGTCAGTATTGTCCTATTGTGCAAACTGGAGATGAGCAGCTGCTTTTCCCTCGGAGACTGCAATGTTCGAAAAAGAGAATGTACTTTAAGTTGGAGTTTATTCTAAACTAGCTGTTACCCGCGGCTTCGCCCGCGTGATATATAGCCTATGTCCTTCTCAGTACCCTAACCTATATGTGTGCAAAATTTCATGATGACCGGTTCAGTAGATTGAAAGTTCAAGCATAACAAACAAACAAACAAACTCACTTTCGCATTTATGATGATAGTTAAGATTTCAGTATAGTAGTATTATATAGTATAGTAGTATTCATATTTTCAGTAGATAGATAGACGTGAAATCATAACAAATAAACTAACTCACTTTCGCATATAAATTATTAGTCGGGATTGGGATATTTAAGATAATAATAATTGGTATGAGTATATATAACCTGTTACCTATTTCATAATAATACTACCTATTACCTAATTCGAGTACATTTTTTGCCTGAGTACAATCAGTACAAACCTTCAACGTCCATTATTGTGATCTGAAAGAAAATTACACATTTAATACTTTATATGGGATTTTATTTTGCATTCACAATGCTATTTTACCTTATTTATTAAATAAAGACGCTGACGGTGACGCAAGCCTAGATGCGTGTAAGAGGAATGGGATATGGTGGAGAAATTCGGCGCCGGGGCTTGAAGCGCGGTGGCGTAATGGCGGCTATGTCCGCTTTTTCTCCCGCTAGTTGGCGCCTGTGTGTTTGGAGGTCATTCATTTTGACAGCTCCTTATATCGTTGTATGGTGGTTTGTTTGTTTCTGTTGAATTATTCATTATGGCAGAAAAATACGGATCTTGGACTGTTTGTGAATTAAAAAAAGAATTAAGACGAAGAAATGCAAGATTAACTGGAAAAAAAGAAGACCTTATTGAAAGGTAAGCCTTCATAATTTCTCCTTTTTTGTCCGAGAGCTAGCGTGCCACTTTCCACTAAGTACTTTCACCAATTGAAGATTTTGTATAATAATATGTATCAAAGGTAGAAACAGGTATACGTCTGGTCTGGCTAATCAACAGAGAAGTGTGCCAGGTACTACGCACAGGTGAACTTTTGAATGTGGCACGATTTATAACCTCAACAATATTGGCATTATGATTTGGAGTTTAAAAGCTTTTTACAATATATGGTATTAAATTTTATATTATTATTTGTTACAGATTGGCTGCATATGACCGGAACAATAATTTTCTATATAATGCTGTGGAGGATCTAGTAGCAGAACCATTATCAAACATTCTGTGGCCACCAAATGAAGAATTCTCTTCTCTCCAACAGTCATCAAACGTGCCTCCTATAGATATTGTTCACTTAAATAACTATTTTTTAAATGTATATAAACTGGAAGAAGGCATGAGCATGTGTGCAGCCGTCCACAGAAAAGGTTACAACATGATGCAAAATAATTTTCTGTTAGCCGTGGTGGAATCAAAAAATAATGAATATTATTTTTACCGAGCACAAGTGAACAGTGAAATGACCAAAGCCCTAACTTATTATGTAAAACTGGTTCTTTCAATTGATGGAAGTATTGTCGAAACATCATGCGAATGCATTGCTGGCAAAGGGTTTAGAGCTGTGTGTAAACATGTCGCTGTTGTTTGCTATGCTTTATTGAACCTGAGAGAGAACAAAAAATTGTGTGTGAAACAAACTGTTACGGACCAAAAACAGGTTTGGCATATGCCTAAAAAAAGCAAACTAGATATTTCCCCAAAAAAGGCAGAACAAATTAATTTTAACATTCTTCTGTACAGTGTACAAAAGAAACAAATGAGAAATTTGTGTTATGATCCACGACCTCAACAGTATAGGAATATGCCGAATTTTAATGATAATGTTAAGAACAGTGTCATAAACTACACTGCAAGCAGGAAGAGGGTTTTGTGTATTAATGGTATGTTTGCTCCAGCATCTATTCCAGACATTGCTCATGACCATGACTATTTACCCACTTCAATTATGCACCAAATGATAATAAATCGCATACAGGTCACAAAAGAAGACATCTTACATATTGAGCAAGAAACGCGAGCTCAGAGTGGTTGTGTTACCTGGTTTCAACAACGGTCAATGCGGGTAACAGCATCCATCATCGGTACCATCATTCACATGACAGACAGGAAGAATATCAAATCATTGGTGGATTCTATCATTGAACCAAAATCTTTTCGCTCACCGGCAACTAACTGGGGCAAGCAATGTGAGAAAAAGGCTATCCGTGCATATGAGGAGGCAACAACTAATAAGGTTGTAAACTGTGGGCTTTTTGTCTCATTGGATCATCCTTATGTAGCTGCGTCTCCAGATGGACTTGTGCAATCATTAACTGTTTTGGAAGTTAAGTGTCCCTATTCAATAAAGGACTCTGTTATAAATTGTGATACTGTACCATATTTGGAAATGAAGAATAATGAACTTTCTTTGAAACATACCTCTAATTATTTTTATCAAGTGCAAACCGAAATGTATGTCACAGACCGTGAGTTCTGCGATTTTGTCATCTGGACAAAAAAGGATTATAAATGTGTTTCTATTACAAAAGATGTTAATGTAATAAAAAATGAAATACTACCAAAAGCAAAAGAATTTTTTGAAAAATATTTGCTACCAGCTCTAGCTGAGAAATACTTTGGTCGATAAGTAAAGCCTAGTTATTTATTAAGAACGCGCAGAGCGTTTTTTCAGCCGTTTTCGCTTTTTTGTTAAACAATTGCTCTTATTTTAAAACAAAATTACAAAAAGTAGCTCGGACAAAGTGTAGTGTCTTGTGGCAACATATGTTATAAATATATTTCGTTGTAATTTAGTTAAGTAATTTAGGTACTTATTCACTGAACCGTTTTCTTTGGGAGGTTAAAAACGGTTTAGTCGATAAGTACCTATATTAGTTGAAACCAGCACCTTACATCTTACATACACCAACATCTTACATATTGAGCAAGAAACCCGAGCTCAGGGTGGTTGTGTTAACCACTCTGAGCTCGATTTATTAAATAACAAACATTTAATAACATTTAATTTAACATTTAATTTAAGTATGTTAACAAAGTATGTTTCTAGTAGGTCATGGTCATGAGCAATATCTGAAATAGATGCTGAAAATAACTTCATTTTTTTATTTTCTTACCTCCATCCATAATATTATTACGAAAATTTGCTAACATAAAGCAAACAAAAACTATTCTACTTCCCAATGGAACCAAATTGCTTGATAAATAGGTAAGTATACGATATGTTTTGCCCAAACCAATAATCCTTTCCACATGTATTCGATTTGATGATAATATTTTAGAACGGCAAAGTTGCTCAGGTTCGAGCTGCCCAGACTTTTTTTTCAAAAATTCTGGTATGTTAACAGTTACATCTTTAGAGGCTAAAATGTCTTGTATATTAAAACCTCGATCTGCTAATACTATGTCATTCCTTTCTAATAAATTGTACAAACCACATTTTTCAAATAAACATCTATCACTTATAGAACCTCCGTAACTATCAGATACAAAAGTTATACTACCCATACTAGAAATACCAACTAATACTTTCAACGTATTACAAGATTTGTATGTTGAATAGGTGAGTTGCTGGGACACTGGATTTTTGGGTTGGTCTATTTTGATTTCAGTGCAGTCTATTATTACTGTGCTTGTACATTTACGGCCTTTGAACTTAGCATTTTGGTTCGCAGTTTGAAATGGTACCCAGATATTAAGTTCCTTAAACTGACAATAAAGAAAGTTGATCCAAGTGATAAATACAAGGCGACTTGTAAAAGCTATATGAAGCCGTGACAAGGCCATACCCCGAGGGTTATGAAAATCATATGGCGGTGAAAAGAAACGAAAATCTTGTTAAGATATTTTCCATACAAAAGTAGAAAAACATATTTTTTTTGTTTTGGTCACACCCCTAATTATGCATAATATTAGAAAGAAAAGAAAGACTCATTGATAAATTTCGTTACTTGCGGCAAAGCCCTTGTATGTCATATGTTCCTAGTACTTTTGTAGACACATCCTAATAATAGCAATTTATTTCTAAACACAAACACAGCTGAGATCATTTCGAACTCTTGCTATGTTCTGCCAGCCTAGTACAATTCAGACACCTACCTCTTTGTTGACACCGCGCCGGCCGCCGCGCCGCTCTTTCAAAGAAGCCGCCTTTCCTTTGCGGCATACGCTTTGCGGAACTTAGCAACAACATTGTTTCACAAATTTGACACTTATGTACTTCTATCGAAGGTTGTAAATCTGTTGCGTTCAAAAAAAAAACACTGATCTCGAGTTTTAAACTGGATTAAATGAAAATTTAAGAATCATACACGAGCACGACATGTATCACCACTTAGATTTAGGTACACAATTCAGGTAATTTCCGGCTCAAAGTGTCCTCCACCACGATCTCTGCACAATTGCGCCCTCTTTTGGATTGAGCTTACGACGTTCAAAAGCATATCCGCCGGGACAGATTGAAACGCCGCAAGTATCAGCCCACGCATTTCTTCCGGGCTCTCACATTCCACGGCATACACTTTTGTTTTTATGTAACCCCACAAGAAGAAATCGAGTGGGGTTAAATCAGGTGATCGTGGCGGCCACGCCACGGGACCGCTCCGACCTATCCACACGTCGAACCGCCGGTCCAGGTACGCTCGGCACTCGCGGGCGAAGTGAGCGGGAGCGCCGTCATGTTGGAAAATCATTCTCCTGTAGGCTGCTACTGGAAGATCTTCCAACATCTCTTCCAGCTCAGTTCTTAAAAATAATAAATAATTTTCGGCATTAAGGGATTCCGGCAAAAAAATTGGACCAATGAGCCTGTCTCCAATAATGCCTGCCCACACATTAATCCGCCACCTATGCTGGAAACTTGCCACGCGGGAAGCCTTCGGGTTCTCGTGCGCCCAGACGTGCTCGTTGTGGCAGTTAAAGAGGCCCCTTCTTGTGAAAGACGCCTCGTCTGTCCACAGAATGTTCATGGCCACCGTCGGGTCCCTCGTGACTTCGTGATCGTACCACGTGCAGAACTGAACACGCGAGGCAAAATCCCGAGTCAGGAGCTCCTGGGTCTTCCGGTAGTGGTAAGGGTGTTGCCCATCAGTGTTCAGTGTCTTCCACACTTTCCACTGTGACACTCCTAATACTGCTCCACAGCGACGTGTGCTGGTCGTGGGGTCCGCCGAAAAATGGTCCAGGATCTGGTCTTCCAAGTCACTTCGCCCGCGCGGTGGGCCCTCGCCAGGGCTCGGTTGTAGCCTGCCGGTGGTGTGCAGCCGGTTCACGAGGTTCCTGAAGCACGCGTAGGAAGGAAGCTGACGGGCGTCGGGCCTACCCAACACGTAGCGATCCTCATACAAACGACGAGCAGCCGCCAGGTTGCCGTCGCATGACCCCACACACATAACCATATCATAATACTCCGAATTTGAGTAGTTCATGTTCGAAAAAGTCGATAGTAATGATGACACGAACGCGTGAGATAATCACTCTTTTCGCTAAGAATGTTACCGATCGACTGACTTTCTTCCGAGTTCCGATACAAGCGCAAGCGGCGACATCAAAGTGACCTCTTTCATCTATCCTGTATGCCTAGTACCTACTTAATTATGGTTCCGCAATGCAATAAGGAAAAACCTTTTTTAAAGTATTTTTTCTTCATTTCGTGTAGGTAAGTTAGGTAAGGTCTTACGACCCCACATACCCTGGTGTCAGAGTTTCTAAACCGCCACAAGTGCGTTTGACGTGGATAAAGTAATTTATTTAATTAGACAAAAGACTTCCAGTCTAACTGACCGTCGTGTTTACCGAAGTTTTTGGACAGCAGCTGCGATATCAAAAATCTTTTGAAGATGTGAAAAATCTTACAACTTCTTTACGCATTTTTTTGTATCTGAGGTATCTGTTGTTATTTATGAATCGGTATTCTCTTTAGTGCAAAACAAATCCTATTAAAAAAAATGTTTTTATGTGAAGAGCGAAAAACTAAAAATAATTCGTGATAACTGCTTTTTCTGGTCAGTGGGATTCCAACATTGCGCTTGGCGGTACGTGGTCGTTATGAGAGAACTTTATTACCCCAATGGCTGTCAGTCTTGCGCGTTAGTGCCTCGCCCACTGCCACTTCAAGGATTTTAATTAATTCAATTCATGTACGAATAATGTTTTACAAAGCTAAGTTAACATTTAGTTCATCGTTCCAGTAACAGTTAAAGAAAACTTATTTATCTGATAGCAAAAAACGGTATTTAAAAAATTTTATACGGAACCAAGCCTAAAATATCATAAAATAAAGCGAATAATGAGAGAGCGAGACAGAAAATTACGTGCATGAAGATGAATAATATTCGCAGAAGAGATAATGCATTGCATCTCGGTAAATTGTTTCTACTTTCGAAATTACATGAATGTTTTTTTGTCTTTTGAAATTTAATTTTAAGTCGATAGAATTTAATTGTTTATTGTTAATTCAAGCATTAATTTATGTCAAGAGTTTACATACCTACGATTTGATATCAGCTGTTTTTACTTTTAATGATGGGCTTCTACTCTGTAAGAAGATTTAACTTTACCCGTAATACCAGTGACATTATGAGGATTTTTTTATTATTATTGTTATTGATATGTAATAAAAATCAAAACCAACTAGCAAGTTTGTCAGAAATCCACGCATAATTAAATCCATTTGTTTGATTCGCAGTTAAATTATTTTTAAAAATTACGATGCTGTTTGCTGATTATGGTTTACGTAAGTAAATTATTTCATTTAGTGATAATCACTAATTGACAGATTTTAAATTTTAGTGATTGAACTACCACTTAAATTAAAAATCTGTCTCTCAGAGACACAAGGATCTTAGGCAATGATTATTCGTTATGGTCGTTGTTTAGTCTTTGTAATTGTAATTTCTTAGCTCCTGGTATTCTAGGTCATTGGTCAAATGATAGTAAAAATTGTAGATTTTCGTAATGATGAATGACAACAGCTGATGTAGGGTTGGTACCTTAAGATTTTTGTCTAATTATGAAATGTTAATTAACTCGGTATTGTGACGCTTTTCTTACAAGATGTTATTTTATCTAGCATGTCTATATGATACCTTACATACCACTTTTCGGTTTATATAGCTCTTACCAGTCACCTTGTATACGGCTAACTAATGGCTCGCTGATATCAAATTTAAATGCTAGTTCTTTATTAATCATATTGCGCCTAAGCTTTACAACAGTAAGTAGAAATTCATTGGCTGGTGTTAAGACACGGACACTCATTACACATCCAGATGGATAATACAAAAGGTGATTTACAGCAGGTCCTAAGATATTGAAAACAAGCCAAAAGTGTTCAAAACTATCAAACCCTGTATAGAATTTGAGTTCAGCTACTTTTGACTCCGCTTGCAAGTTTTCAATACAAAATGAGTTAAGCGGAGTGCTTGTCATAGTTGATGAATCACATTTCATGACTTTTTTCTGTTTATCTTCCTCTGCTTCTGTTAACGTCATCTGTATTTCAATCTCATTGCATGGTTCAGGTGCATTAGGCTTTGGTTCATCAGACGTAGATGACAAATTTAAGGATTGCTTCTTCTGTGCCCGTTTTGCAGCACGTTCTTCTCTTTGCTTTGCTAACACTTTTTCTTGTTTGGTCCAGCTGAACTGACTAGGTATGGCATCCTTCTTGAGCCTAGGTTTTGCTGAAAAACAAACAAAAATTGAGTTCAAAACTAAATGAGGATATGTTAGATTAGATAGATAAAAGATATCAAGCCTGTGAAATGTTATTTATATTTAACATTGCAAATTAATACAACTTACGACTTTCTAACATACATTGCAAATTAATACAACTTACGACTTTCTAACATAGAATCCAGAGGCATCACATAATCTGTTGGGACAAAATGTTTATTGCAGATTCGTGCATTGCTTGTTGGTGTATATTTATATCTTCTTATAGCTGTAATCCACTTTTTTCTCAGATGATTATCTTTGGGAAACCTGTGTCCCGATGTTCTCGATGAGCATAGAGGCACAACACAACACTGGGGCATTTTATTTTTACAAAAGCGATGCTTATTTTCTTGAAAACACAATATTTGAACTTTACTTGAAAATCAATTGAGTTTGACAGATAGTATGACCTCCAAGTTCACTGGCGCCATCTACTTCGAGCTTCTCAGATTACATGCCATTGGCAACGCATAGATCGTACTGAGATCTAGACGCAGGTTCAAGTCCTGCCCGCGTGGAATTTTTTCTCCATTACACATTTAACCTATATCGGCTCTACGGTTTAAGCGTGAAAATATGACAGAAGGTTAAAAAGTTACTTTCACATTTATTAACAGACTTCAAAAAAAGGAGGAGTTTCTCAATATAGTTCTCGTCGTAATCTATTTTTATATATTATATATTATGTTCCCCGATTTCCGCATACGCCTGGACCGATTTAAGAAATTCTTCTTTTTTTCGATAGTGAATTCTTTACAGATAGTCCTATTAAATTTTTATCGAAATGTGTCGAGCGCTTTTTCAAAAAATGCACAAAAACTAATTAGGGGTAGAATTGATCAAAATCCTTTCTTAGCGGATGCCTACGTCATAACATCTACCTGCATGCCAAATTTCAGCCCGATCCGTCCAGTGGTTTGGGCTGTGCTTTGATAGATCACTATGTCAGTCAGTCAGTCACCTTTGAGTTTTATATATTTAGATTAGCTATGTTCCCGCGACTTTATAGACTAAGTACTAGCTGTTACCCGCGGCTTCGCCCGCGTAATTTATAGCCTTTGTCCTTCTCAGTACCCTAACCTCTGTGTATGCAAAATTTCACGATGATCGGTTCAGTAGATAAGGCGTGAAAGCGTAACAAACAAACAAACTCACTTTCGCATTTATAATATTAGTTAGGATTAGGATTAGGATGTCACCCGAAGCTAATTTAACTTTCTTAAGGTGAAAGAATTTTGAAAATCAGTCCAGTAGTTTCAGAGCCTATTATTCAATGCAAACAAACAATCAAATCTTTCCTTTTCATAATATTAGTATAAATAATATTAGTATAAATAAGCGATGGCCTTGCCATTTTGCTCTGTCCACACCGTATGGGATAAATCAAATCAAATCAATTAAAATATTTATTTAATATAGGTTTCTTTGAACACTTATTAGTTGTCATATTAAAGAAGGGTAGTCATCTAATCTATGTAAATACTAGTGAATAATAAATAAAAAACTGGACTGAAGGGAAAAGCACACCGGACAAGGGGCACTGCAGTCTATAATCATTTATCTCGAGTTTAATAAAGGAGTGTTATTTAAGAGCGGCGGACGTCGCATGATTTGATCACATTACTCGGGGCATCGTGCCAGATACTGGCTTTGGACAACACCTGATAAAATATACCGTTTTTAAACGGTCGTCCTTTTATTAATATTAAATCTTACGCAAGATAAATTAACTATAGAAACCCGTTTTCACGCACGTTTGTTTGGTCAGATTCGCCGCCTAGTTTCGGTTTGTTGCGAAAACCAACATCGGAGCGAGTGATAGATATTCGTAGCAGACCAAACATAGACGGCGAATCCGACCATATAAAACAGGAATTAAGTCAGGTTTTCAATAAGATTGTCCTTTTATTTAAAAGACAAGAAATGTTGACGTACGAAGCTGATGAAATTATTGTGTATTCGTGCTCACCACACATGTATATAGCGCCATTCAACTCATACCAGTCACAACCTGCGTTAAACGTTATATCTATGCAAAATGATTTATAGCATGAAGAGCGCAATCGATGCGACCGATAGCACGATCCCATGAGTGATACCCAAAAAACGATTCTTGAAATGTTGATATGACTATACCTAAATACATACTAAAACCATTCGAAATCAAATAAAAACAAACCCAACGATCATTAACAACGTCCCATCCCATATTGCGTCCGTCTCTAATCTCAAAATCCCTTCATATATCGTAATAAATAGAAAAACTCGGTCAGAATCCGTGGCACTAAGTGAGTGCTTTACGTCATATCCGAAATCCCGGTAAAGTGAGTCCAGTAAGCCGACGGTGTTCGATGGTACGCTGCTCGCGATCTCAGTAATAGCAATAGCTTTGTATTAAAGTCGGGAAGACGTCTCTAGCGCTTAGTGGAAGGCACAGGATGGAAGCGATTTTTGTGGCCTTTAAACTTGGTCGTGTTATAATGGTAGTATAAGTTGACAGTTTTCGATGGTACGCTCCTCACGATCTCAGTAATAGCAATAGCTTTGTATTAAAGTCGGGAAGACGTCTCTAGCTCTTAGTGGAAGGCACAGGATGAAGGCGATTTTCGTGGTATTTAAACTTGGTCGTGTTATAATGGAAGAGTATGTTCAGTAAGATGACGGTGTTCGCTGGTACGATCTCAGAAATTGGAATGGGTTTGTATTGAAGTCGGGAAGACGTCTCTGGTGCTTGCTGAAAGAGGGAGAATTAAAGCTGTTTTAGTGTTACTTAGACAGAAAATTTATAAAAAAGGTCAAGTGATCATGAAGTCTTACTCAAGTAACGTGACAGCTATCAACTCGCTTTATCATATAAGTCTCAAAAAGATATCGATACTCGAACATCGTTCTCGTCTGAGCCTGTCCTCTGTTGCATCCTCCGCTAAGCTACTACGAAGCCCAGGGTTCGCTTTAACCCTTAAGTAACAATTGATTTTTATATTACAGAGATGCAATTATTCGATGCCGCGTTAGTACGTTTTCGTAAAAAAATGGCTAATATATTTTTTGTCTGTGGCAGTCGGAAAGTATTTTACCGAAAAAAAAATGTCTTAGGTTTAAAATAAATGCTAAGCTAAATTATTTTAATACTATCAAACTAATTATGGTATAGTGCTCTTCTGTCAATACCGAGATTTGCTATTTCTATTGATACCCGAGGATTCTTATTTATTATTTGAACGCACAGACGTTTATTCCGGCATTGAAGGCATCAATTATCCTATTAGCTAACCTTACTCAAAGGTGATCTTGAGGCTTATGTGATCTGGCTATTTTAAATACTTCCACCACAACGCTTATCGCTCATGACTCGCGTCCTCCCGTTATATCGGCGTGGCTTAGCGCTTTTTCATCAATCCTGCTTTATTACGGCGGATTCGCTTTTGTCTCCGCCCGGATGGCGGTCATTTGGCCTGACCGCGCCACTCTCTATTACACCCATCCGATTCCATTCGTTTCTGTCAGCCACAATCCGTCTTCGAGCGTCATCTTACGGACACCTTTTAGGGTACCTCATAAAAGAACTCTAAAATCGATGGTCAAGTCATCGAATGATGAATATCTATAGCTGTAACATGTACCAATGATCATATCATCGGCCGACTATAAGTATGACGTAACTTTTTCATGTTGTGGCATTGATTATGCTGGCCCTTTTAGTTAATGCGTGGTGGCAAATTATACAAATTAATGTACACTTTTAACCTTCAATCTAAATTCGATTTCGTCAACCACTGTATGTCCTTCATAATACCGCAATGTTATTATATAATAAGGGTTATATTATAAGGGTTTATCTCCCTTCATATCACCATAATTTGTTCGATTCATTTCCTAAGTCGATATAGTTCTTTGCAAAAGACTCATTTATTATGGACAATAATAATAGATTTATCCAATCGTGCGCGGAACCCCCAATCTACGATTCCCCGTATTTTTGCTTCTTTTTAACCCACTGACGTATACGTCCGCGGTTTGTTTTCTCTTCGGCAATTTTTAACGGGATTAGAGCAGCCGACCTCGACTAGATCACGTCTTCGCAGCTGCCCGCTATTTATGAGGCAATATTTTATGGAATATTGAGTAAAGTGCCCTTTAATCTACTGATGTAATGGGGCCGCGATTGTTCGGTTCTTATTGTTGTGACTGAGGGCATGAAACGGTGATGATATATGTTATTGCATTTTCTTTGTACAGTAGTTGTATTTTGGACAACGACATTAGTCAATCGTCCTATCTTTTGTTTTAAAATTGTCTTGATGATATATTAATCCTGACAATTTATGAGAATTGAAGATTCTCCAATGCTGGTATAGATTATACAGGCCCATGCTATGTGGTTTCAGTTGGCACAATTAAAACAATCAATGTATTCTAATACCAATTTTTCAGTGTCCTCTTCAAAAACTGTCAAGTAGTATGTACTAGATAATTGGCTGCTTTCGTGAAGTAATATTTTATGGAATATTGAGTAAAGTGCCCTTTAATCTACTGATGTAATAGGGTCGCGATTGTTCGCATCTTATTATTGCGAGGTCACGTGACAGCGATGATACATGTTATTGTGTTTTCTTTGTTCACCGCTTGGATTTCAGCCAAACGTTATTGACTAATAATTTTGAATTATTTCACTTCAATGGCGCTAAATGCAAGTGCAGCCATTGTGGTGGATTAGTAAATTTCAACTTGGCGTCCTTCCAAAGTGCGCCCGCCGTGTCAGGTGTTCTACACATCACAAGTGGAACTTTTCTTTCACAAAGATATCCCTTTAAAGTAAAAAGAGAATAAATTGACAAGGAAAATTACTCGAGCCTTCAAAACTAGTTAGATGGAATTGAACAGTTAAAATCTGGAAAATATTAAATTACTCGTGATCAAAACAAAACTCCCAATGCGCTGAATAAATAAATGATGCCACTATGTCAAAAAGATCGTCGAATCCATATAATAATTTTATCTTGTAAGTGGCCAAGTGTAATGGTGTCAAGCTGCCTAAAAGCTACGTAGCATGACGACTGTGCTTCACTTCACTTGCAGAAAATAGCATGAATATTACCGCAAAACGTTCAAATTAGGATACTGACTAAAGAAACAAGTCAGGTTATGCGGGGGAACAATATCTAAACCAGAGTAGCCTTAAATAACGAATTATTATTGACTTTTTCCACAAATCTTCACGTGAAGCGAGCAAATAAAATTCCTCGCCCCAAACAGCATAACAAACGCAAACAAAGCAAACTGAATCCTAATTTATTAACGAGCGGCAAAAAGCGGAATAGCTACAATATTTACAGTTGACCCAAAATTAGCGTTTCTTACCCATAGCTTTGTTGGGAATAAAACAGAATTCAAAACGGGCCCTGAAGGGACACCTGCCAACCATAGGGTCACAGTAACATATATTAATAACACGTTAATTTATTAACAAGCACTGTTTATCCAGGGATTAACTGAGAATAGTTTTAGTTGGACAACAAAGGGCCTGAAAGGGTTCAAAGCGAATTTCTTGCCGACATATTTACCTAAGGTGGCGATGATAGTAATTTTACGTGAGAGGTCCGAGCTTTGCTTGTGTGTAAACATAGTTCTATACGTGCCTAACATTTCGGAGATTAAACAGTTTGTTTGATGCCAACAGATATTGTTGATGAACACAAACATGACATGTGATAAATTAACATCAAACAATGCGAAAGTATTCATAAATGGTTCAAAGACTAATTCGCAACTAAACTGAAGTGGATGCGAATATAATTTCTGCGAATTTTGTATTGGAACTGACAGCGCGAACTTGGCATTTTATAATAATTAAATCTAACATTTTATCACTTAAACTTGAGGAGCCCGATGGTCCAGTGGGTGTGAGATCTGTGAGCGCTTACGTATGTTAAGCAACCCCTGGTGCAGTCCCTACTTGGATGGGTGACCGCAAGTGGCATAAAAATATCTCGAGCTCCTCCGTGCTTCGGAAGGCACGTTAAGCCGTTGGTCCCGGCTGTCATCGTTGATGGCAGTCGTTAAGCTATGTCAGATGCCTTAAGGCAGCTTGAAAAATCTGACACCAGTGTTGGCCACTTACACATACGAAAAACAACAAACAACTTAAACTTGTGTACTAATAAAATATTATACGCTTGCGTTAGACAAATACTATAGGGAGAATTTTCTAACTATAGGTTACTCTGTTAGTGCCCAAAACCTGAACGAACCAGTATCTACTCTAGTTATATATCTGTGCTCTATGAATAATGTAATCTTAACTAATATTATTAAGAGGAAAGATTTGTTTGTTTTTTTTTGCATGGAATAGGCTCCGACACTACTTCTCCTTCTTCTTCCTTTATCTTATCCCACTTTTTTTATTGCTCCGACGCTACTTGACCGATTTAAAAAAAAATCACCTATATAAAGCTGATGTATCTGCTGCTCACATAGGCTATTACTTACGCGGATGAAATATCGGGAAATGGCTAGAAAACAATGATCTATGAAAGGCAAAACTGTCTGACTTATTATATCAACGCGCAGCTGAAACTAAAAATCAAGAGGTAATTCTCAACCAAAATCACAGCACCTAAAGAATGCAACGCCAACAAACCTTACAGATTAATTAACAATTCACAGCAATGAATATTCGTGGCAACAATAGTTTTATTTGCTCTCCGACCTCCACTTTATTTTCTATACAGCGGCGGGTTTAATTTGAACGAAATCCTCTGGGTAGGTAGTTGTTAAATAGTGCAACAATAGATGTGGCCAGTTCTCATTAATGATGTATCGCCTCGGACCTTTACGTTCGGGTTTGAAGGTTCCACTCGCTGCACCTCAATTATTCAGAAAAGTTGGATGTAAACGAAAGAATTTACATTTGCGGCGTGCTCTTGAGATTTTCTCGTCATATTCATGTTTAGCTAGCAATTTTCCCGTGACTTCGTCAGCGTAAAATTATACCCCCTATTTCACCTCCTTAGAGGCTGACTTTCTAAAATTCTCTTGCTAAGTGCTCCTGTATATTATGAAAGAAACTATACCAAATTTGAAGTTTCTAGGTACATTAGTTTTAGCTGTAGATATATATGTCAGTGAGTCATCGGGTTTATGTCTTCAGTTCTTTAATTTATAATAATGACTATTGTCATAGATAATCACTAAGCTTAATCAGCCATGTTTGTTATTAAAGAAAAAATGCAGGACAGTAAATTACAGTAATATAGTATCGAATCCATAAAAAACAAAGCTTCTGATTGTGCTCGTAGAATTTTCCGCTTCAATCAGAAGGCGAGCGGATTCCGACTTTAATTATGTTAGTGCGACGCCGGCGACGCGATCGCTTTTTTGTATTGCAAAATACTCTTTTCACTAGTTGAAGTAGACGCTAACAAGACCATTTTTATTAAATTCCAGTCGGACAAGCTTTCTTACTAATAAATAATTTGCTGCATTCAGTTAAATAACAACGCTTTCTAAACCTATTCTAGTTAATATAATGTTCGCCTTTTACTTTGATTCTCAAATATTGAAAAGAGAAACGAGAATTACATATTTCAATCAAATATTAAAAAGAGGAAAATTCCATAACAAATTTAAACTGCAAAAGACCATTGGAAATCGAAATGGAAGCGATTTCTTGATGAAAACCCTGACTTTCATCAAGAATTGCGTTATGCAGTTTAAAGTGTATATCTAATAGGTGCACAAAAAAAAAAACAGGAGGGATACAAAAGAAAAATTAATCACATTTCGAAGGAATTTAAAATCTACCATTCACAAAAGCAATTGAGACCCTGCGGCTAAACAATAGCATTATTTTGTAAATACAGTCGCGGAATAGAGAAAGAATCGGATTCCGAGCGCCCTTCAGCAGCCGTGGAGTGGCGTTATAATTATTGCGTAGTGATTGTTCGGTGCCTTAGGATTAATCCCATGCATTGGTGTACGTTCACAATCTGATACATAAGAAGTCCGTAACATATTCCTCAATTTCCACTGAGGAAAAATGCGCTCAAATACAGAGGAAGAATCATACTAATAAGTATATTATAACTATTTATGTATATTTAATGGCAATAGTTAAACTACAAACATAAAAAAAAATTAAAACGTTTTACAAAAAATACACTAGTGTCAACTATTCAGACACTCGATTAGAAAAAGTAGATTGTTATTTTATTATTTTTTGTTACCGAAAATAGGCATTAGCAACACCTGCAGTTCAACGAAGCACTACAGCGTAAAAAAATATATCTCGTTACTTTCCTTTTATATTGGAAGTATTATTTAATTCTAGCTGAATCCTAGTTAAACACAATAAGAATTGAATAATATTCGTCCCCAAATGATTATTTGAATTCTAACCCTAAAACAAATAACAATCCGGTATGTTTGGTGATACGTAAAAAAACTTACGGAGCAGTCTTTGGGTACTACCGATAGAAGTGAAAAAAATAGGTTCATATCTTCAGAGAAAAGTATTTTAGACACTAGACCTGAGCTAATTTCCTGTACTCTTTACAGCTTCCAAGTATGTACGGAGACCGCGGAAGTGCGCTTTCGAGTCGATTGTTCCACGAGATTTTAATAACGGTGCACCAAAGACCCAAACGGCGCTTGACTTCAAGATCGCGGCCACTCCAACCCGGCGAAGGATTTGATTTTATTTAGTTTGATTGTATAGATTTAGAGTTGATTAAACGAGTTTTCTTGATGAAGTCAACCTCATTGAAATAAAATTAGTTACAAATTTTAGGACTTTTTATCGCTCATCAAAAATGTATGTCGATGACTTACTTTACGGTTTTGACAGCGTTTTAAAATGACATTTATGACCGTTCTAATGAACTTTTTTGTTTAAACGGTACCCAGGATCCAAAGCAAGTGTAACCGGGAACCCATTCAGATGAAAAAGTGATACTAACCACGATCTTATTCAGTCCGTTGAACGCAATCATTCTGGCATTACGCAATATGCAACTCGAAAATCATACCTCCTGATCACAACAAAACATCGGAATAGGTGTGAAAAACACGAGCTAATGAACCCGGCATACATCATTAACCGGCGCTCCTGAGGGCCCGCAAACAATCCAGCGTTCGCGACTGATACGAGTAGTGGATTCGTTACAGCGCGGCTCGAGAGCGCCATTGTGAGTGGAGCACTGTTGGCCGACACGTGGGTAATTGCCGCGAGCCTACACAGCTAAGCTGGAAGAGTTTAGGGAAAAAAATCCACGTGGGTAGGATTTTTCCCATATCTGATTTATATCGAAATATTATTGTGAATGCATGATAATAATTTAATTGCTGGAAGCCATCTACACGAAAAGAAGAATTGTGAATGCATAAAAATACTGGAAAAGTTTATGGATGATTGATGCACATAGTTAAATTTATAGTATTGGGGTCACTGGCTATTTCTTCGATTCGATACCTGGCTCCGGTTCTAAAGTTATTGAAAATTTATGTATTTAATTTTATTTACACAAATATCAATATATACTTTCGTATGACAATATAGGTATCTATGGATATCGCCAATTGATACACCCTCCAGGTATATACTTTTACCAAAATTTTAACTGATGTAACAATTTCGGTTTATTTTATTTCAAGTTAAGCAAAACGTTCTCTCAGACTAGTTAAACCGTCTTTACTTTTTGTTATTGCAAACAATCTCAATTAGTCACACGATACCATCTCATTACATTAAATCAACAGGCAGACTATCCCTACTAGTAATGAAGATATCTTGAACTATTTCCCAGCACAATGCCATATCCAGCGACCCACTTTTAATATTTATAATATGAAAACAACCTGAATTAGTCACATGAAACCATCACATTACATGAATTCAACAGGCAGACTGTCCCTACTAATAAAGAAGAAATCTTGACTTCCCAGCTCAATGCCATATCCAGCGACCCACTTTTAATATTTATAATACGAAAACAACCTGAATTAGTCACACGAAACCATCACATTACATGAATTTTACAGGGAGACTGTCCCTACTAATAAAGAAGAAATCTTGACTTCCCAGCGCAATGCCATATCCAGCGACCCACTTTTTATATTTATATGATAACAATCTGAATAAGACACACGATACCATCTCATTACATGAATTCAACAGGCAGACTGTCCCTACTAATAAAGAAGAAATCTTGAACTATTTCACAGCACAATGCCATATCCAGCGACCCTACCGCTCCATAATAAACTGCGACCGATGTCTCACCCTGTTTATAATAGATTTAATGGCGACCTACATTTACCTATTGTCCCGAAGATGCTTTACGTCGCCCTAAGAACAGGTAATGACGTTATTTATTGGCACTAAACGCGCATCCAGCCGCACAAAGAGTCTAACAGCCTTCATAGAGGGATCTCCATATAAAGGGCGATAATTTGATAGTTGAAGACTTTGAGTACGGTTACACGAACTATTCGAGAAGTTTCCATGTAGGACTGGCTTTGTTGCTTAAGGATGCTAGCTTGTTAATGGCTCTAAGTTCAATAATCTTGATTAGTAACAATGTTCAGTCGGGAGGTCGGGTTAAACGGTTCTAACTAAATGTTACCACCTCTGTAGTATCTAAAACTTTATTTACTTTTGCATTTAATATATTTTTATCGAAACAAGGATTTATTGGAAACTAGCTGTTACTCGCGGCTTTGCCCGCGTGATATATAGCCTATGTCCTTCTCAGTACTATAACCTATGTGTATGCAAAATTTCATGATGATCGGTTCAGTAGACACGGCGTGAAAGCGACACAAACAAACAAACTCACTTTCGCATTTATAATTAGTTAGGATTGTTACTCCGATTTTTTCTTGGAGAACAGTAATGCTATTGATAATAGCATATTAAAGCTTTAAAAACTAACATCTTATTTAGTAGCGAACAAATATGTATGTTCTTATTGGAAAACTCAATTGTTCACACAAAAGCCGGTCAGTTGCTGCTGTTAGTTGGTCGATAAAGATAAAAATATCTCTAAAATTTTTGAATATTTAAGCTCCTATTAATTGCTTTAAAGCAACGGCGGAAAATAATACGTCAGCCTGTCGCTTTTTCTTGACGTAAAATACGAAGAAATAATGTAAATACTATCGCTTTTATGTTATTAAATCTATTTCGGCAAATCCTCCGACATATCATGTCTTCAGCAAATCCTTTATCTAACGTAAACTTCCTCCACACATCTATTAAACATCAACACGGCTTCTTGTATCGATAGTTGGTCCTTCGTGTCCGGATTAAGACTACCCTCAAAAGGATTTAGTAGCCCGAGGCGAATTGGCCCTTCTTTGTCTAACCCGATTGGAGTTACGCCTCTGGGACAGGTGTGGGCTTCCTTAGGACGATTTTAATTAATAATGTCCCAATAGTGTGTTGGTTAGTGATTTATCGGGTTGGTCTTGGGGCTTATGAACGCTCGAGCGGGCTAACTCCTTTGAGCGAGTTTGCGTTCAATGAGATGCCTTTGCGTTGCTCGCTTGAGGCTTGTTTCGGATAGTTTGTATCAAATGATGTTGCTAGAATGCGCACTGGTAATGACACAAAGTGGTCCTAAAAGATGGATGGTTAGTGGCACAAAAATGTGCTACAATAAATAGTAATATAGTATTACCTAACTAGTTAAAACTGAATCGGCTTATTAAAAAGTATTAGTCTTTTTTGTATTACTTAATTTGCTTTGTTAACCTTCGTCATATTGAAGCGGGTAATGATTTTCACTTTTTTGAACCTATTTTAAGATTTTAATATGTATTTTTTTCTTTAATCTACTTCACTTAATTTTTTTTGTTTGTTTCGCATTGGCCAAATTGAGCTACCTCACTTTAAGTACGCCATGTCTCTGCTTGTTGCATTTGTTCTTGGACTTTGGGGCCTTTTCATCCCGCAGCATAGGTAAATACGTGATATGGTGTCTGTATATAGCCTGTTAATTTGCTCTAGATATTCCCAAAAAAGGGCCGACTCAGCCCCTCAAAATTGACAATATTCCTATGTCAAAAAATATTTTGACATTTCCATACCAAATGTTTTTTTTTTTTTGGCGTTTCTTTAAAAGTATCAATTTACATAAGTATGTTTATGTACATGGAGCACACATGGGTCTATCGCTTAGCATCCCGCCTCCGAACTAGGAATAAACCTGTATCTTTCGCTGTTCATTGTTTGTTGCTCATAAGTGGTTCATCATGACTGGTTAAATCACCCCTTCCAGGGTTTTACTCGCTGTATAACAAGAAAATATATTTTCTTTCTTAAATTGTGTATCATTAACAGAATTATATTTATTTGTTCCCCAAATAAGGGCACGCAATCGGTATCAATACTCCTGAGATACCAATAACTTATGACGTCAGAGGGTCGAGATATATTGTCTCTGCGGGCCTGTTTATCTCCACGATATTATGTTCGATCGCATTCTGATGGAGTAAGTGAATAAAGTTTCAGAGTAAACGTGTAAGCTGTACTGGTTTTCGTTTAAACTTGTTACGAAGTTGGCCGTGGTTTCTCTTCGAACTTATGCCTGTTTTGATTGGATTTAACTAAAAAAGATCAAAATGCGAGTTAAATTCGCGCGGAGAGGGTTCCGTACAATTCTAAAGACAAATAATAAATATATAGGGACATATCACACAAATTGAGCTAGCCCCACAGTCAATTGTGAACTTGTGTCGTGGGATACTCAACGATACTATATTTTATAACATATACTTATATAGATAAACATCCAAGACCCAGGCCAATTTGAAAAAGATCGTTTTCCATCTTGACCTGGCCGGGGATCGAACCCGGGACCTCCGTGTCGCAGGCTGGCGTGTTGACCACTGCGCCACGGAGCTTGACAAATGTTTTTATGTAGTTAACAAATGTTTTTATTCAATTGACTAGCGCTATCTAGTAGTGTTTTAGAGAAATATTGAGTATAAGAGATCGAGAGAGAGAGAGAGTAGAGAATGACACCCCTGACCAGACGTCAGGGGTGTCATTCTCTACTTCTTGTCCGGTAGTTGCGGGTATGTGACATCCGATTCGCGCGCCCGTCCTCCCGAGCTGCTACTTTCTCTTCCCCAAATCATCCGAGCAAGTCACATGCTTAATTCCTTTTCCTTTTCCCGTTCCTAACAAATTCCAACCTTTCCATCGCTTGAAAAACGGTTTCGATGGGCATCATCGTTGGAACTGATATAAGCCAAGCAAACAGTGCTTACCTACCCATTTGCCAAGCGAGGTCAGTATGGTACCTCTCCAATGATAGAAATCCTTTGAGGAGGCCTATGTCCAGCAATAGACTTCTCACGGCTGTAATGATGATGAATGATGACAGATGGACAGTGATTAAAACCTAAGAAATAACGTCCCGATTTTTTACTCATTGGGTACATGTACCTATAAAGGAAATAGAACTTGATATATTACAACATTTTTTATTTATCATAGTGACGTGTTTTATTTTCTATTTTATAATCCTCAAACGGCTTAGCCTTTCGCAGAAATATTACAAAGCGACACGCCCCACAATTCCCTATGAAGAGAACATTCTTTAGTTTCGTGTACCCAAACAGATATACAGACGGTCATCGAAATCTCAGTAAAAGCGTCCCGTTTTTGCCCTTTGGGTATTTTGTCTTTGTTTGGAGAACGTGATGTACCCACAATTTCAACAATTTTTATCGTAGTTACAATTTTAATTCTCACTATTTTATTCCTCAAATAGCTACGCCTTTCGGAGTACTATTTTAAAGCGACACACACGCCCCATAATTCTAGCCCAGTGATAGACAGATAGACGGACGGACATCAAAATATCAGTTATGGTCCCGTTTAACCCTTTGGATACACAGAAGGAACAAATTAAATATAAAGAACGCAACAAACAAAACAAAGAAACAACATAAAGAAAATAGAATGAGATATACATTCCTGTCATATTTACTGTAGTGACTATTAAATTCTCACTATTTTAATCCTCAAATAGCTACGCCTTTTGCAGAACTATTGTAAAGCGACACGCGATTCCAGTTATTGAGAGAAAGACGGTCATCAAAATCTCACTAATAGCGACCCGTTTCTACCTTTTGGGTGCATGGAACCCTATAAAGATAATATTATTTATAAGGTTCCGTGTACCTAAAGGGTTGTCTTGATGTACATTGTTGTCATATTTATCATAGTGACGTGTTTAATTTACTCTTTTAATCCTCAAATGGACGTCCGCAGAACTATTATAAAGCGACACGCCCCACAATTCCAGCTAGTATTGACAAATTGCATCGGAACCGAACGGTCACGCCCGCGGCCCATACTAATGGTATTACCTTTATTAATCATTTGCCATTCGTTACATGTATCGCGGTGGTGCTCAAACTGTCATATTACAACAACAAAGGAGTATAGTTGTGGGACCCTCGTCTGGAATGAAGTTTCTTATGCTTTACTTCACCTCTGAAGAACTTTCTACATTTTGTATTAATTTTTGGTCGGGCCAATAATCCTACTTGGTAGCTAAAAACAAATTCATGTTACGTGATGTATTTCTAGATACTCCTTCAACAATCTGGCATACAGAACATTGTTACAAAAGGTATACATCAAATGACATGTCCATATTTTTGAAAAATATTTAGCCGTCTACTCCCATAGTAGACACACTCACGTTTACAAATCCATCAGCAATCTCTCCCATCCAAGCTTTTTCCCGGATACATTCTTCGCAATGTCAAACATACAAATCAAACAAATAGAATCTGACAACTGTCTAACACAATACTTCTTTTGGTACGCTTTTTCCACGAGATGGTACTGCCGTAGACCAGTTGTCTAGCATACCATCCGTGGTGCGGTTCTATTATAGACCTACTACAACTGGCAATACATTATATTAATTATAGCTCACGTTAGCCGCGAAGAAGGCGCCATGTATGCTATGGTTAGCCCAGGCAGGGCCCAGTTTACTGTGGCCCTGCCCGGGTTAATTAAAAAAAAAGTACTGTGCTTAGGGGTATGTTAAAATTCGGCCCGGCTTACTACAGTACAATTTCCACCCGTAATACAACCCAAAAAGTTTTGTTGTAAATTTTGAGAATATTCAATCAAGTTGTGGCAATCACTGACAAATAAGTCACTATCTTTTAGGAAGATAATAAATTAAGCACCGAAAATTCTAAAGTTTGAACGCCACTGTCCTGCCACATATTGTCACATACACAAAGACAGGAAAAGATATTTGATTAGCGACCACTGGCCGCCGGGGGGTAGGCGGTATTCACCGTGTATTTTACCGTTATCGTGATGTAAACAAACATAATGTTGACTAGATGTGGTACACTTAGTCACTGTACGTACACACGTACACACAGTACGATTTTGGGACGCATGTAACATGTTGCTCTCAAGCGATATTTTTTTTTATCTTATCAAAAATTATTAATTTTTTTTAGATTGGGTTTCTAATTCTAGTCTTTAGATGTAGGCTCTTAGAAGCTTAGATTAGTGAGCTCTATCTAGACATATGTAAAGTCGTAACCAAAGGGAAGAAAAATACAAGTGTCGTGTTTGATTTAAAATTTTAGATAGTGGCCGCACAGCCGAAACTTCTGTACTTACCTAGAAACTTGTAATTCTCTACAGGGGTTTCCTTGATGTTGAAAGTGAGCACTAAGAAAGGATTTTTGGAAATTCAACCCACTAAAGGGGTTGAATTTCCAAAAATACTTTCTTAGTGAAACATTGGGGCAATTTTTTACGCCGACCGGTAAATTGCTAGTACATAATATATTATGGCTGTGACTTGCAGGTCTCGCGGCTTCGCTTCGGACAACGCCTGTATTGTGGTCTGCTTCCTTTTCTCATTTCTTATGCCACTTCCACAATCTCTTACTCTTCGTGATCTCAACGCATTATGTCCGATATTCCCACAGCGCGGCGTCCGGGGAAATATTTTTAAATAATTCGATCACGGGCCGGACGTCTTGATGCCCTTGATACGTGACGTCATCACGCGAATGATACAACTGTCATATTAGAATGAATAGCTGACTAGATTCTTTCATGGGAGTTTGTCAAGGGAATCTTGAGGATTCTTTTGAATAGGCAACGGGAATGATTAAGGATGTCTGCCCTTTATATGTTATGTCTTCACGCAAATGATACAATAGGCATATTACATTGAATAGCTCGAACGAACTCCTATCCTTAAAGGAATCTTGGGGATTCTTCCGAATAGGTAACGGGAATAATTAAAGCGTGATACTAGGCTTGGTTGATGTGATATGGTTTTATTCTTTTCAAAATGATTCAAGTATTGATTTCGCTTTCAAACTGATACTTTGTTCATTTTTGGAATGATTATTATATGTGGTAAAAGGCTCAGTGCTCCAGGATATTATTAACGGCTAGTAGGAGTTAACTCATGTTAATGTATAGCTTAAGACAACACCACAACTCAAATCTTTTGGTGACGATATTCCCGAATCCATTATCTTAAAAGGCTGGAAACGCTCTTGTCAAACCCCTGGTGTTGCAATTATCCATGAGCAGCGGTGATCACATAATATTATTCGTAGGTGACCCGCTTCCTCGTTTGCCGTCCTATATTACAAAGACATAGCTTGGGTCATAAGACCAAAAGGCCAAATTAAGTGTATCATCAATCACAATTAAACAAACTAGACATTTGTTCTTAAGACGCTCTTATAGTAACACTAGCGCCACCCAGCTATTAAATTCCTTAAATGATAAATTGTATCGAATTTTAAAAATCTAACAAGTACAAAACGACTAAATTACTGATAGTACGAGTATGTTTTGTATATTACAAGTAATTTACTAGTGCCATATAAAGGGAAAAACAGAAACAGGGAGAAACTCTTATTTTATCAAACGAATATTAGTGAAAATGAATACAAAATACTACAAGTAATTTACTAGTTACGTACTTGTAAGATTTTTAAAATTCTATATAATTTAGGATTAAAAGAATTAATTGCTGGGTGGCGCTATTGTTACTATAGGAGCGCCTTAAATAAAATAGAATTTATTTCGAAAAACGGTATTCTACTAAGATTATCTAAAAATAACATTATTTTATTAACAACAATATATAATTACTTAGCTAGCAGTTAATATAATCGGCGATGACTTGAGGAATGTCCCCCAGCAGATACTCCATCTTGCGCACATCAATTACTCAATGTTAAGCCGGGTCGCCAATACGCTGGACAATGACGTATCAAAATATAATGTATACTTTTTCTGTTTTGTGTTTGTTTCATTTTAAGTTAGTCATAATCATCATCATAAAGTCTTTTTTAGTCTCCACTGCAAGAGCATGTGCCTCTCTTACCAAAGCCAGTCATTAGGAGCCTCTTTGATGTTTATAAGCTTTGTTTAGCTTGTGTTCCCTAATTTACTTTCGACGACATCCACGGAAAGACTTGTAATGGTCCTATTCTACTCTACTGGGATGGGAACCACTTTCACGTACGTACCGTGACCACATTGCAGTCGATCTTGCAAGGGGCACGTCAGGAGTACACGAAACCGGCGAGCAATCATAAGAGTGATGGATGTAGAATGAGAGAGTTTTGTAAGGATTGTAGGAAGTGGAGATCCTTGGTCTCTGCCTACCGCCAAGGGATAGAGGCGTGATAATATGTATGAATGTTAAAATCTCTTTTTACACATATCCTTCTGATTGAACACTTATTTAAGTGCCATTGAGTGTAAATAAAACACACAAAGAGGACCTTGTTTTGTTTTATTAGGGTTAACAAACAGTACCTAGCACAATAAATTTTTAAGATAACAATTTCACTTAAAAATAACTTACATAATTGTTCTACCAACACCGCTAACCACATATTACTATATTATATTGTAATTAAGTTGAGAGTGCAATTCTAAAAAAAAAAACTAAATTTAGACATACACCAGAATAAAAAAAGAAATATATAATATTAATAATATGTAAGTGTTTATATAATAATAAAAAGCTTATAAATAATAAATATGGAGACTCATTCTACACAAGATTGGGCCCAGCTGCCATTCAATCAAAAAATTGGTTAAATTAGCACTATGCGGCATACTCGTCCGTCCCACCCATTTCTTCGTAGGAAACAACTCAATCAATTTCTGAGTTGCCGTATATTTAAAAGTTGACCTAGTCGTAGCAAATATATCAATTTCATTAAACTTTTCGTTGTATGATTTTATTATTCTATTTAAGGGTAACCGAGAGCCTGCATTTGTACGACTTCTATTGATTGCAAACAATTCTGGTTTTGGTTCTTTGGCGGATATAATACAATTGTTGATGTTATGAATTTATGACTCACTGCATGAAAGTTACGAACCTGCGTCGTAGCGAGTAGACTTTATGGCGTAGAACAAGTCAAACTTGTGACATCAATGCAGCTATCTGAATGTGCTACTGGTACTAGCTTCTGAATACGTTTGTTGCAGATAACAAACTATGGGCGTCAACTGTGAATGTAATAACCACACTCGCTTGAATTGCTATAACTTATCTCCATTGACCTATATAATACATTTTTGATTTCAATATCTATATTTGAACGAAGTAGTCTTCGAAATGTATTGACAACTTTTGTGTTTGTATTATTTATTTGTTTTTGTTTGTATTTTTATATATTGTTGCTAATTGTATTTTTGGTGTTGTTATAATTAATGATTGCGTATGCATAATGCAATCCAGTTGTTTAATAGTACATTATGATACAAGTACGGTAAGCTGGATATTATAGTCGAGGTGTTTATAGGCACGAGGCGAAGCAGAGTGCTTGTAATAAACCGACGACTATAATAGATAGCTTACCGTACGAGAGTACGAGTACGAGAGAGAGAGTACGACGTTTTTCAATACATTTGCGATTAACTTAAACTAAAACAAGATTGAAGTTCAGCAAACTAAAGCAGTTTGTAAAAATACATTTATAATAATCAGGTACATTTACTCAGGTTTATTTTCTCCAAAAAGTACATAGATAACCTTCTCCTTTTCGAATTCGGTTAAAAAATCACATCTCACAAATCAGAAAAAAGTTTTCATGCTGAACTTTAAACTCTTTGCTTGGATTCTATGAAAATGTTTAAATTTTGCATCTGTGGAATTGGGCTGTTGAGAGGTTGTGATTGGTGTAAAGTAAAAAGCACTAGTGCTGTAAAATACATCATTACGATACAGATTTCGATGTCATAAGAACCGTATTATTAGCAAATGTATTGAAAATGTTAATAACAATCGATTACGACATATTTTAATAGCGCATGGCCGGGAAGTTTGGGATTGCCGGACGAGTAGAGTTTTGAGCCGAGCGCTAGCGAGGCCTTGACAATAGTTACGAGTCCGGCAATCCCTTTCCCGCCGAGGAAAGCATAGTGCTTTTCTCAATAAATGTGAGAAAATTTAACTTAAAGTTACACATAAGGTTACATGTCTTCATATATTTCCCCTTACTATTTTCCGGCAGTAAATTTTCCACTTTCAAATTAGGCGAAGTAGGTACTTACATTCAAATCCATTGCAGTGTTGCTTTCATCACTGAAACTAATTTTGAAAGGTTTCATTTCGAATAAATAACCAACTTCGCACATATTTATCAAAAACAATCAAATGTTTAGTGCAAAGCGTATTCAATCACTACGGTTTTTACTGACAATATTCCCGCGCTTTTTATTTTTTATATTTTTAATTGTCAATTACAGCACAGGAAACAATGCATATTTTACGCAAAAAAAATAATAGATCATAGATTATTGCTTTTTTCTCTCGCAGTGAAATTTTTGTATGATCTCATATTAATATTTTAATAAAATCGTTATCATATTCTTAAATTTTTTAATGCATAATGATGTGACTTAATTCTAATTACATTGATTAATTAATACTTACTTTCCTGGCCTATGAATGAACTAAGAATTACTAACTTCGTGTCTTCTTTTTACTACAATAATGCCTTCATTTCCGAGCACGTCTGAGAAATTTTATTTCCCTATCCGTTGTGCATACCAACCTATTTATATTACGTACGTGATAACACAGAAGCCCTAAACCCAAGGACATAAGCTCTACGCTGTAGCACATAAACTCTACGCCGTAGCACATAAGATCTACGCCGTAGCGTATAAACTCTACGCTGTACTAAATGAGCTCTACGCCGTAGCACTAAGATCTACGCCGAAGCACATTAATTCCACTCCTCGCCATATCACATAAGCATTCTCTGTAGCACATAGACTCTACGCTGAAGTACGTAGGCTATGCGCCTTGGCATATAGGTTTTACGTTGCACTGTAGCAAATCGCTCTCTACCATAGCGTAGTCAAACAAACTGATGTTGTGATATAAACTCTATAGCGGGTATCCAAATCTTCTACTGGTAGCCTGACAAAAGTGACAAAGTACTATCTGTTAAAAACTATATATTTTTTATATGTCAACAGCTACATACTTTCATATTTTTCAGGCTGTTGGCACGGAACTTATAGCTCTTCGTAATAACAGTATGAGTAAACACAATTAGATTTGTGGCTATCGTATCGGGCACATCGCCGCGCCCGAGAAACCGTCAAACTAATTGGCATTGTAATTAACGCTATTACGCTGCGTTATTGCATTCGATATAGCTTTGTTCATGATTTTTACCATTCATCTTCATCAGGACTGTTTTAGTCTCCACTGCAGGAGCACAACCCTCTTTGTACTACCACAGCCTCTTATTAGCCAGAGCAGTCAGAGGATTTGACCAACATTCTCCACGCTGGCCAGACGGGTTGGAGAGGTCTCTTTGATGTTTATTTAGCTTAAATTTCCTAAGTTGCCTTTTACGACAACCACGGGGAGTGGTTCTATTCTACTCTGTCAGGAACCATACGGCCATTGATTTTTAACCACTGACCAAAAAGAGTAGTGTTAAAACTTCCACTAGTTTGTGTGCCTATATTGTGTACGATTTTTGGCAACGGAGACTCTCTTCGGCACATCACACGGGGTAGACATTACCTAAGGTCATATACCTTAGGTAATGTCTACCCCGTAATGGATAAAGACGTAAAAAAAGTAGATCTTGATACACGCTCTTGTGTATGTGTGCCCAAGGGGTGAACGAATTTTGTGAATTCTCTCAAAATACGAACGGATTTTTGAGAACGGAGAATTTCCCTTCGTCACATTACTAGCCTAAGGCTAGTCTACTAGGTCATAAGGTTTATGACCTTAAGTTTTGTCTACCCCGTAATGGATAGAGACGTATAGAAGAAAGTATATCTTGATACACCTTCTATCGAGTATTATTGGTCATTAACAGGAGCCATCATTACGGCCACCAGCCATCGTTAGCAAATCCCACCGGGATTGCTATTGGCTCTTACAATTTACATGTTTTAAATTATATGGCAGCACAGCAAGCTAACTGGCGAAACTTAGTGCATATAGAAAAGTCAGCGAGTCATATGGCATTAGGTTCTGTCTGCCCCGTAATGGATAGAGACGGGTAAAAGAAGAGACACGCTCTATCGAGTATTATTGGTCATTAACAGAAGCCATCATTACGGCCACCAGCCATCGTTAGCAAATCCCACCGGGATTGCTATTGGCTCTTACGGTTATTAGTGGTAATTGAATGCGGTATGCGGGCGGAATATTTATTTTGGTTATTAGTTGTTGCCCGAATTCGAAGATGCGAGGTTTCGATTTGTTTCAACTTATGAAGTTTTTCATTCCAAATTCGTTTTTTTGCGTTCGGTAACTATCATGCCTCTAATGAGTGATAAAAATTCGCTCGACGAATCAAAACAATTTTCAGACTTGACCAATCATACCCTAAATCCTCAGTTTGCGCTCCAATTTTTCATATATTTAATTTTCATGTGTTATTCTGACATTATGTACGTCATGGAAAATTACATTACAATGCAGCTCGCTACTAACTCACTAACCCCTGAATAAATTAATTCATTGCTGACTCCGAAGGCGCGTGGGTTTGATTTCACTAGTCATTTGGCATTAACTTCTATCTGCCCCGTATTGGATAAAGACGTGTAAAAAAACTACATCTTGATACTCGCTCTATCGAGTATTATTGGTCATTAACAGAAGCCATCATTACGGCCACCAGCCATCGTTAGCAAATCCCACCGGGATTGCTATTGGCTCTTACGGTTATTAGTGGTAATTGAATGCGGTATGCGGGCGGAATATTTATTTTGGTTATTAGTTCTTGCCCGACTTCGAAGATGCGAGGTTTCGATTTGTTTCAACTTATGAAGTTTTTCAATCGAAATTAGTTTTTTTTTGCGTTCGGTAACTATCATGCCTCTAATGAGTGATAAAAATTCGCTTGACGAATCAAAACAATTTTTAGACTTGACCAATCATACCCTAAATCCTCAGTTTGCGCTCCAATCTTTCATATATTCAATTTTCATGTGTTATTCTGACATTATGTACGTCATGGAAAATTACATTACAATGCAGCTCGCTACTAACTCACTAACCCCTGAATAAATTAGTTCATTGCTGACTCCGAAGGCGCGTGGGTTTGATTTCACTAGTCATTTGGCATTAACTTCTATCTGCCCCGTATTGGATAAAGACGTGTAAAAAAACTACATCTTGATACTCGCTCTATCGAGTATTATTGGTCATTAACAGAAGCCATCATTACGGCCACCAGCCATCGTTAGCAAATCCCACCGGGATTGCTATTGGCTCTTACGGTTATTAGTGGTAATTGAATGCGGTATGCGGGCGGAATATTTATTTTGGTTATTAGTTCTTGGCAGACTTTTAAGATGCGAGAGTTCTATTCGTTACATGTTTTATATACATTTAAAAATTGCTTCTTATCATACCCCTGCGTTTGTATTCCAATCTTTCATTTATGTAATTTTCATCTATTATTCTGACAATGTGTACGTCATGGAAAATTACTTCGCTACTAAATCACTAACCCCCGAATAAATTCGTTCATTGCCATCTACGAGTAGGAAGGCGCGAGGGCTCGATTTCACTAGTTATATGACCTTTGGTTCTATCTGCCCCGTAATGGATAAAGACGTGTTAAAGAAGACACGCTCTATCGAGTATTATTGGTCATTAACAGAAGCCATCATTGCGGCCACCAGCCATCGTTAGCAAATCCTACCGGGAATGCTATTGGCTCTTAAAATGTACATGTTTTAAATTATATGGCAGCACAGCAAGCTAGCTGGCGAAACTTAGTGCATATAGAAAAGTCAGCGAGTCATATGGCATTAGGTTCTGTCTGTCCCGTAATGGATAGAGACGTGTAAAAGAAGAGACACGCTCTATCGAGTATTATTGGTCATTAACAAAAGCCATCATTACGGCCACCAGCCATCGTTAGCAAATCCCACCGGGATTGCTATTGGCTCTTACGGTTATTAGTTCTTGCCCGACTTCGAAGATGCGAGGGTTCGATTTGTTGCAAGTTTTATTTACTTCATCATCATCAGCCTATACTTGTCCACTGCTGGACATAGGCCTCCCCAATTGCACGCCATCGAGATCTATCCTCGGCTGCTCGCATCCAGCTCCTGCCAGCCATCTTGCGCAAATCATCACTCCACCGAGCCTGATTCATTTACTTACGAAAAAGAAATGTAATTATGCCTCTGAGTTGGCTCTCTGATTTTTCATATATGTCGTTTTATCTATTATTCTGACGTTATATACTCGTACGTCAAGGAAAAATTATATGACAATGCATTTCGCTACTAACTTCCGAATATTTAAAACGATCTTAAGAGTCGCCTGGCTGGAAGCGCATGTCTCCATACAAACGGAAAAAGGGAATTGTGGCAATATTTGATAATTTTGGAGTAAAATTAAGCATTTAATCAATTAATCTCATTATAATCTACGTACGTTCCTAAACAATTTGGTTAAAATACCAATGGTTTGAGAATTACAAGCCTTTTCAAATTTGTATGGAAATCTTGAGAGGCGTATAATTCTCAAACTTTTGATAATTTAACCAAACTGTATAGGAACGTACGTAGATTATAATGAGATGAATTGATTGGAAACTTAATTTTGCCCTAAAATTATCAAATATTGCCACAATTACCTTTGTATTTTCCGTTTGTATGGAGACATGCGCTTCCAGGCGACTCTGACAATCTTAAAACTCAGGCTGTCTTCGTCTTGCTAGGTTATCTAGAAATAGTTATATAGGGACCTGAGAACGATTCTAGTTTAAATGCATCTAAGATGCCTTTGAGTATTTTGGCGTAAGTTCTGCCACTCCGTTCGCAGAGATGCGTAACTTTGTGTACAAAACAGTCAACGATTTTGAAGTGGCGCGATTATCTACCCTTGATCCAATAAGAAATGACCTTAAGTTGTGCACTCCTCCTGCGTGAGAGGGATCCGGTAACTGGGACCGACGTCCGAGGTGATTGCGGTCCCAGTTGCAGTTGCGAAAACTTTTTAATTTTTTTCTTAAATAAAAAATAAAAAACAGTGAACAGTATTCATGTTCGCAATTGTAGATATGTATTAGTTGTGATGACATATTGGAGAAATGTCTGAGTCTACCTGCGAACTTATAAGTAACTAGCTGTTACCCGCGGCTTCGCCCGCGTAATTTATAGCCTATGTCCTTCTTGGTACCCTATCCTATGTGTTTGCAAAATTTCATGATGATCGGTTCAGTAGCTACGGCGTGAAAGCGTAACAAAGAAACTCACTTTCGCATTTATAATATTAGTTAGGATTTAATTTAAATGTGTTATAATTGAGAAAACATTAGAACTTTTAGAGACTTCTTTAAATTGCTCTTTTATTTTCAAATAATTGTAGATTTTTAAGTAGCTAAGTACATCAATCCTTGCGTAATTTATTTATTTCAAACCCTTAATTGTAGTGACCAACTAAAACTTAAAATACGAATCTCGACGATACAAAACTTTAAACTTTGTAAAAACAGCAGTGGGTTTTCTATTATAAATGACGGTATTAATTGCCGTGCATCAATTAATCTTGGCATCGGGCGCGGCCACGTCAAATCAACCGCTAATTGTGTTTGCATACGTGTTCTTCTAACGACGTGGAAATTTGCTGGACAATGAGGGTTTACAGAATTGATTTTTCCCCCAGGTGGCAACACTGTGTCGAGAGGTATTTTTGACATGTGCTGTCAAAATCCACCAATATTGTTAATCATAAATTTTGTGATTTGTGGATTTTGACAGCTCATGTCAAAAATACCTCTCGACAGTGCCGCCACCTGGGGGACAATCAATTCTAAAAACCCTCATTGCTTTTACTTCATAAATAGATCAGCTTTATGTTAAGACACAGATATTATAATTCTGCAAGAATAGATATCTTATCCGGAGGCACACGCTCTGGCTAACTAACTTTCAAAAAGTCACCATTACATGGTAACTGACTCCACCACGTAGGTTTAAAAAAAAATTGTATATACATGGCGAAATTTTGATCGTTCCGGACCATTAAAGGAGTGATTCAGCCCGTCAATATAAACAACCTTTCCTATGGGACAAATGCTGTAAACGCGAAAAAAATTTCGACATTCCTGTACAAATTGCCCGGGCGGCTGAACACTTTTGTATGAAAATGTCGAAATAAAATTCGAGTTTCCAGCATTGGTCCCATAGGAAAAATGGTTCATATCGACGGGCTGAATCACCCCTCTAAGGGTTCAGAACGACCAAAATTTCGCCATGTATAGCGTAATAAACCTCAGGCTCTGATGATCTGTATCTGAGGATGCAACCGGGAACACGGTCAGATGAGAGAGGATCATCCACCCACATTGAAGACAAAACAAATAAATTACCTTAATTACCAATTCAATGATTTAGGAAAGAAAACTAACAGAGCTGTACTAAGGGGTGAGCCCAATCAATTATTATTAATTATAATTATTACCCCTTAAATTGGAGTTCCTAATATGTACGTCACACGAACTCGCTGCATATGCATGGTGAAATTTCGATCGCTTTGGACACTAAAAGGAGTGATTCAGCCCGTCAATATGAACAAATTTTTTCTTGAGGACCAATGATGGAATCATAAAAAAAAAACCGTACAAATTGGACGGGCGGATGATGTGTGTAAAAATATCGATTTTTATTGTATTTCTAGCATTGGTCCCACAGAAAAAGTATTTCATGTCGACAGGCCGAATCACCCCTTTTAAAATCCAAAGCATTATTTTCGCCATGTAAAAGACGCAAATAATAACAACTTTATCTAGTTATACCCCATATAACGAAAACTGATACCTCCTACCAAAATAGAAGGCAAAACGAATAAATTACCTTAATCACCACTACAATCCTTTCGGAAAGACACTAACAGGAGCGTACTAAGGGGGAAGCGCGCGCAATTATTATTAATTATAATTATTACCCCAAAAAACTGGATGCACAAACATCGCGCATGATTCCACTGCATATTAGATTTAATGGCGCTCCCCGAATGTTTTAATCACAATTATGGTGCGTTCACAAATGCGGAACGCTTCGCGCTCATTGGAGTTTTAATTTTAATACGTTCTAAGTCCGGCTGGTGGATTTTGTTATGAGAGCCACTAAGCCATAAAAAACTGTAAACTTTATTCGAGTGCTTGCCTCAGAACCTGACTATATATATTTTATATTTTTTTACGTCCTTAAACTATGTCTCTAATCTGTATTTTGTTTTTGTTGCAGGTAATTCGGCTATCTGGCCAGTTTCGAGCACTTCTAAGGAAAAACACTGACAAAACGGTCTGCTTAATATAGCATAAACTTCCTGCAAATACGTCCATTACTTAAAGAGCTAAAGGCTCGTATAAAGAGTAAAGACTGCTGGTTTGAATCCTACCCGCTTGGAATTTCTTCCCATATCTTATTTCTTAATTTAATAAAAGCTAAAGCTTCATAACTGCGTTAACAAGCTTGTGTGTAAAATCCTATATTATACGGGCCAAGTATTTTAGATTTTTAAGTAGGTTAAAAGTAAAAATACTCATATTTTCTAGTTAAAATATTCCGTGTACACCGACCTCTACCGCGAGTTCGCTCAAAGCGTATAAAGATATCTATATTCATTAAAATTTAAAACGCGCGCGGGTTATAAGATTCAAAAGAGGGTACCTCGCCACGTATAGGTGCAATTTGACTTTACGGCGTCGCGTTATGTGATCCAGATACTTATCTGGGGCAGGTGGGATAGGCGCCTACTTTTAGTTCTTTGAATTACAGCCGCCGGTTTCTTAGGCAGCGTTAAAAAAGATGTTTGAGAACTATGATCTAGCAATGCTAAGGTATCTAGTTCGGTGATTTGTACTTTTTTATATGTCGAGCTCCGTGGCGCAGCGGTCAACACGCCAGCCTGTGACACGGGGATCCCGGGTTCGATCCCCGGTCAGGTCATGATGGAAAACGCTCTTTTCCAGAATGACCTGGTCTTGGATGTTTATCTATATAAGTTTATGTTATAAAATATAGTATCGTTGAGTTAGCATCCTGCGACACAAGTTCACAACTTAATGTGGGGCTAGCTCAATTTGTGTGATATGTCCCTAAAAAAATAAAAATATAACTACGATGGGCAACTACTAAGTTAACTAAGATTGCAAACAGGTATTATAAGTATGCATGTTTGCCGTCTTAGTTGTATAAAAGTTTGTAGGTCAAGCAAAGTTTCCATCCACTTAAAGATTCACAAAATTTCTAATAGACCTCTTACTTAGAAACAATTGAGTGTATTCAAGTATTAGTAATTATTTAAACAAAGATAAGAAGAATGCGATAAATACTTAAACAGAGACCTAACGTTAAGGGGGAACAGTACGCACAGTAGCGACGCCAATCATTTTATTCCTAATACTTTACAAATAGAAAGAAATTCAAGAATATAAACAATACAAGTCTTAGTAAATAACCTGAAGTATTTTTGGAATCATGTTTTGATATTATGAGAATCAGTCATTGAGAGAAAAAGTGATAACCGCCAAAAACGGCCGTTTTTGGCGGTAATCAGATTCTCATAATTCTCACTGATTCCGATAGTAATAAACATGATTCAAAAAATACTTCAGGTTATTTACTAAGGCTTGTATTTTTTATATTCTTGAATTCCTTTCTATTTGTAAAGTATTAGGAATAAAATGATTGGCGTCGCTACTGTGCCTACTGTTCCCCCTTAAAGAAAGATACCTGTATCTTGTGTGCCCGTGAAGCTTTAGAAATATTTGTATCACATCATCATCATCATCATCAGGTCTTTTCTAGTCTCCACTGCAGGAGCACGACCCTCTCTGTACTACCAGAGCCATATATTAGCCATAGCAGTCAGAGGATTTGGCCTACACTCTCCACGCTGGCCAGACGAGTTGGAGAGATATTTGTATCACAATTTTAATGCTTTATCATACCTTGTCACGTAAATGAGCTGAAATTTGACATTATGAAATTGAGTTTTGCAATACTTAATCTGGGGCAACCTACTTGAGTTCTTTGAGTTAAAGCCGCCGATTTCTTTGCAAGATAATGCTTGATGAATGACACCTATAAACCGATGTCTATCAGCACTTAATTTGAAAGAAAGAAAGAAAAATAATTTATTTGCTTATCAAAGCGGCAATTTTAAACTATATTTATAAGAATTGACATGAAATTTAATGTAATATAATGTAATATAATAATAATATAATGTTATCTTATATTAGGTCGGGGAGAAAGTAATTTTGTATGAAGATTTTATCCGACCATACAAAAGAGGTGTAACTTTGACATCAAAATTCTCAGACACAAAATACTTAAACCAACTTTGTGCTATGCTTACTGGAACTGCGGTATGTTCATAAATACCAGAATTCACTTTCTGCGTGATTTGCATAAATTCTTTAATTTTTTAAATTAACTTTTTAAAATGTTAATTTTTTTCGTCTATCTGATACATTTTTAATAAACAAAGAAACGGTTAAAACTTAAGGGAAAATATTTTGTACGTTTCTATATAATTCTTGAAAATAGTACCCTTCAGATGGTATCTAATTCGGCGAGATACATACAACATTACCAAAGATATTTAATTACAACTTTACACATAAAAATACGAAATTACTTTTTCCCCGACGTATTATAATAATAATGTAATGTAATCTAATATAATAATTGTAATCTCATATTCTGTAATTTAATGGTTAATTTAATGGTCTTATGTAACCGGAAATAAATAATTTTAATTTAATTTAAAAGTAGCAAGTACCTTGCTCAATTATTTACACTTGTGGAGTGTAAATAGCCGTAAAATATAATTAGGATGCGTAATAAAATACTTGAGAAAGAGCCAACTGTCTCCGTCAGAATCCAAAAAAAAAACCGGCCAAGTGCGTGTCGGGCCACGCGCAGTGTAGGCTTCCGTAGTTTCAAGATTTCAAGATTTTCTTCTACCACTTTTTTAACATGATTAATATTCATACCCATACCAAATTTCAGCTTTCTAGTACTTATAGTCTCTGAGTAAAACCGCGGACGGACAGACAGACAGACAGATAGACATGGCGAAACTATAAGGGTTCCTAGTTTACTACGGAACCCTAAAAAACGTATAAATTACTGGCCCATGAATTTTTATGAATATCGCACTTAGCCCTTTGTATAGCTATATCTTGCCAGGTGTATGTTTAATTTAAAGTGTTCTGTTAGGTAATCTAAATTCTTATCTGGAGTAAGTAGATGAGTTAGGCACCTACCTTAAGTCATGGACCTAGGAATAATATGGACCCGGCATTAGACACATCAAAAGTGAAGCATAACTTACGTCACATCAAGTCACATGTGTGCAGCATGTATTTGACATTCGGGAAATTTGAAATTTCGTTCGACCGGGGAAAAGTGTAGGGATTTTTGTGCCGATGTGTGCGTGCGCTAGTGTCGCGACACGAGTGTAGGGATTTTTATGTGCGTCACTGTTACATTTTCCAAAGGCATATCCTGATTATTCTTAGATCCATGCCTTAAGTAAAGAATAAAGCCGCCGATTTATCTGGAGGCATTTGATAAAAGACGTCTCAGAACTTTTAAACCTATTTTACCTTCTATGTAGATTTGGAGGAACAGAAAAAAGTACAAGTTGCTTCTCTTGACGCACAGACTATAGAACCCGGCCGATAGTTTTGTTTTTCGTATGTGTAAGTGGCCAACACTGGTGTCAGAATTTTTAAGCTGCCTTAAGGCATCTGACATAGCTTAACGACTGCCATCAACGATGACAGCCGGGACCAATGGCTTAACGTGCCTTCCGAAGCACGGAGGAGCTCAAGATATTTTTATGCCACTTGCGGTCACCCATCCAAGTAGGGACTGCACCAGGGGTTGCTTAACATACGTAAGCGCTCATAGAGCTCACACCCACTGGACTATCGAGCTCCTATCCGATAGTAGGATGAGCTAATATTCTCAATGCGGCTAGCAACCCGTTGCAATCTATATAAAGTTTTCGGATTTTTAAGTGCTTTAGGAATTCTAGTGACCCTTATAATTTCATGACCGGACTCTTAGCATCTATGAAACTACTTTTCACTTCTTATAGTTTTTTTTTTGAAATCTAATTGATAAAGTTTGATAATTTCCGAAAAACTTAATTCGGATACACACATTCTTCCAAGTTTTAGAAATAGCAAGTACATCGTCATTATTCAAATGTGGCTAAATCTATTTCTCAGAAAAGAATCCAAATATGACTAAAGATGTTTATAAAATCTATTAAAGCGTGCTATAGGAAATCTGGTGACCATTACATCTCATCACTATATCCTTGACCCTTATAATGGCATGCATAGCAGCGACCCTTAGCATACCATGAAATTAGTTTTCTTTACGAGAAAGCATCTTTTAAATTTTCATTCATTTAGTTAGTTACCTTTGTACAATTTAACTTGCCTAGTATCAGGTATTTTTGTTTGCACGTGGCAGTTCGAACAGTAACGACCAAAATATTATATATTAGTATTTAAGTATTTATTATTGATATTATTCTTACTATTTTGATTCCGTTTTCCACCTGAATGCCCACTAACACGCTAAACGTGGCCTTTGGGTTTTATGACCTTGGGCTTTGTCTACTCCGCATGGGATAAAGACGTGATAATATATATGTATGCATTTATTCTTGAGAAAGCTATTGCTTTTTGTCTCATAAAGAAACAGCAATCTTAAAAACCTAGACCTTATTTTTATCAGTTTCGACAAAAACTTAATTCGCACATAAAAATTCTTACCACTGTTCGCAATCGTAAAATCATCGGCATTATTCAAACGAGGCTGGAAATCGTCCAGCTCTCCGGATCGCACATCGGCATCTTGACATAATTCCGACACCCGCGCCGCAAAAACCGGGTGTGACCCGAGAAGGAACGGGACATTGTAAATATCGAGTATCGAAACCTGTACGATAAACATCGATAGTGCACTTCTCTGATGTTTAGGAGAATGGAGCTTTTCGGTGTGAGTACTTGAAATAAAATTTGCGTAATGACTTACTTTGGCAGAAACAGTCTACTAATTAATCATGGCATTTCTTTTAGCACATCGTTAGCAGTGGCCATTCTAAAACGCTAGTAGTTTGTCGATTTTACAAAAATATAAAAATATGTCGTTAAAAAGAACATTTTATACAAATTGTAGTAAAAAGAAAATTATTTCATTTCATATCATTATTTTACATTTGGGTTTAAGACATGCGTGACTCTCAAAACAGTAGATTAATTAATCATAGCACTTTTTTATTTCACTTATTACATTATACAGATATGACATTAATTTACATTATAACATTTGAATGTAGTTCGCAGTGTTCACAATAGTAAAAATCATCAGTATTTTGACATAATACCGACACATGTGCCACAAAAATTGTGCGTAACCCGACGAGGCAAGAGACATTTGGTTATATCGATTATCGATATCAATAAAATTTCTGAAAAGTCAAAAGCAGAATTTGATCGGCCACAATTATACGAGACAAGAATCATTCTTAACTGTCTTATTATTAAATTATGTAATAACGGGTTACTCACGTAAATAGACGGCTACTGTCCGACATGTTTCAACCTCATCCGGAGGTCTTCCTCAGGGCGAATGTGAATTGAGACGCTTTTGACGACTATTTACGTGAGTAACCCGTTGTTACGTGTTTAAATAATGTCTATATAAAATAATAAATAAATAATAAATATATACGGACAAATCACACAGATTGAGCTAGCCCCAAAGTAAGTTCCAATGAAAGACTTGTGTTATGGGATACTAACTCAACGATACTATATTTTATAACAAATACATATATAGATAAACATCCAAGACCCAGGTCAATCTGAAAAAGATCGTTTTCCATCTTGACCTGACCGGGGATCGAACCCGGGACCATCCGTGTCGCAGGCAGGTGTGTTGACCGCTGCGCCACGGAGCTCGTCGTGTCTTATTCTTTAGATCAAGCTTTGTTGCTAGATTAATATCCATCTTTGTATCACACGTTTGTGAACGAATTCAATATCGCATGCTCTTCGCGAAACAAGACATAAAACACGGTTGTTTTACCCAAATTATTATTCATTTAGCGAATAAGTAAGTAGTCAGACAAATGATGTCCATCTCAAAAGTGTAACTGCAAATCGAATATTCACATCCATAAATAACATGAACAAAGTTCAAACCCTACCCACGCGGATTTCGTCAGAATAAGATGGGCATTTTGAATTCTCAAAAATCACTATAGTGTACATAATTATGTAAACATTTACAACTCTAATTTTAGTTGTTATATAGTAAAACTCAAGTAAAATAAATACGACATAAAACGTGTAACTTTAACCTTAGTAATTACATACTCCTACAAACAATCAAAAAAAATAATTTTGCAATAATAAAAATATCGACCTCGGCCCCAGCCTAGCCGCCGCCGCTATCGCGTGTCCACATCGATATTTATTTACGCAAATCACCCCTTCACTAAAGAGAGACAAAGTGTTGGTATACATTAGTGGGTGGAGGGAGGTTTTATTGCCTCCCGCGTCTTAAAATATTGTCTGATTCATTAGAGGATATTTCACATTTAAGTTTCGTGTGTGCTCTGAGCTTCCTTAGAATATTTTGGCAAAACTTTTGAGTGCCAAATTTCAGAGGTGATCATTGAAGAGGGGGGTGGTGTTACAATTTTCTAAAAGGATACCGTTACGTTCGCGTAATAAGACGCTAAGATTCCGTTATACCCTTAATTATGGGAGGGGTAGAGGGGTGTAATGACACATGTATGTAAATATTCGTTGTAACGACTGGAGGTGGTGACGTGTGCGCGCCGTAATGGGCCCCCGGTTGTTTTCTTTGATTAAAGAATTTTATTACTGAATATAATTCACGATTAGACGTTAAAGGGTTCTGCGTCTCCAGATAAAACGGTGTGTAATGACGCTGCGTGATTCGGGATCGTAATTGTTATTGTGAGCGGAGACAAAAATTAACGAGAGTTATGTTTGGGGACGGTATCTTGAGTAATTATTCTTTGGTTGTTAATTTTTAATTTGATTGCGTTGTGAAACACGGAAGGTATATTTCTTCATAAATACAGGATGTTAGGGTCTTCTTATCGATTCGATAGTCAAATTCCTTTTTTCGCCCAAGACTGGGCAACTTGTACGCGTACTTGTAGCCATGTACATGCTCTCCAGTGTACAGGTGTCTGGGCACGCTGGGCATGACAGAAGGTGTGACATAGTCTGGGGAGACGCACCACAGTTGCAGATATTGCAGCTAGATTCTATATAGCCCCAGCTGACCAGGTTGTTTTTGCTCTTTGATGTTAGGGTTAATGCGTCGTCCCTCAAACCGTCAAATCAATCCGTCAAAATGAACAACTTTTCCGATGGGACCAAAGCTGGGAACTCAAAAATATTCCGTCATTTTTCATGCAAATTGCTGGCTTAACCCTAACATCTTGTATATAGCAATTATCGCATGAAACTCTTGTAAGTCATATGATAGAATCACCAACTATTGTATTCTTCGCCTGGATCTACTTACAAATGCATTGTTTAACTATAATGCACAGATTTAAGAAGTAAGTAGTTTTTTCTATTACGTGCTAATAATGGTTTGTTTCCCATCATGCAAGAGGTTACACTATATATATTTAACTAATTTGAAGGCATTTTGCTTTACAATGAAAAATTGTATATCGGTGGTGGCATTTAGCTTTACGATGTAAAATTGTATTTCCGTGGTAAAATATTAGTAAACAATTATTTCTATCTATAGAAAAAGAAACATTGATTGGTGATTGACATATCAACGTACAAGCGAAACTACGACGACTAGGAACCTGAAATTTCTCACTAAGGTTCTGTTTTAAATGGGCACTTAGAACGGATTTTTGAAAAGCCTAAGAAGTTCCAAATGGGGAAACGTGTTGGTATGAAAGTCTGTGAGATTTCAAGGTAAAAACATAACTTAAATTTTGTAGGATGCTAGTAGCATATCAAAAATAAATTACACCACGTACATGAGCCAAATGAGGGTTATTAATTAGAATGAAAATTTTAATATTTTTCAAGATCATCATCATCGTCATCAGGTCTTTCCAGTCTCCACTGCAGAAGCACGACCCTCTCTGTACTACCAGAGCCATATACTAGCCTGAGTAGTTAGAGGATTTGGCCTACACTCTCCACGCTGGCCAGACGTGTTGGAGAGGTTTTTTTAATGTTAGTAAGCTTTGTTTAGCTTGTGTTTCCTTAGTCGCCTTTTACGACATCCGCGGGATGACTTGGAGTGGTCCTATTCTACTCTGCCGGGAACCACACGACCTTTTTCAAGATATCCAGTTATATTTTCACGCTTCAACCAATGAACCCGTTTTGATGAAAATTGGTTTAAGTTCTGAGGAAGAACATACGCGATATACCTTTCATCCTGAAAAATTCCTGTTCTCGAGGTTTCTACATTAACGCGGGTATAAACTAGTGATTTTATGTGAACGACTAACGACATTATAATATTTTTTCTAACATTATATTGATCAATAAATTATAGCAAAACGTTCAAACGATCATACGTCGAGAAAATCTTCGTAGTAGTGGAGTAGGTTAGTGTATAGCATGTATAGCGATATTAACACAGGTATCCTAAATAGAAGATGCTTATCATTATCTTGATTCATATTCATAGAAAATAAACTTACAAATGCACTCAATGACATGCCAAAAGGCTGTTCAGAAGTAATTCAAAACAAAATACAGAACACCATAAAAGCCAATACAGTGAGCAACCCGCGAAGCCCCACTTTCGCGGGAGCATTATTAGCGCGAATTTATCGGGCAATATCAGCTGAGTGACGCTCGAAATGCCCAATTAAAATATTAATTACTTGAGTTGTGAACTTGTGACATTGCGGTGGTAGCAGGTGTATTGGGGGATTGGGATGTTTTATACACGTTCTTCTAGTCATTCTGGTTTGAACCACAAATGTTAAGAGACAATTTATCGGGCAATATCAGCTGAGTGACGCCCGAAATTCCCAATTAAAATATTAATTACATACTTGTGTTGTGAACTTGTGACACTGCGGTGGCTGTATTGGTGGTAGCAGGTGTATTATGGAACGGGGATGTTTTATACACGTTCTTCTAGTTATTCTGGTTTCAAACAGCAATGTTTACCTAGTGATAATTTATAAGGCTATATCGGCAAAGTGACGCTCGAAATGCCCAATTAAAATATTGATTACTTGAGTTGTGAACTCGTGACACTGCGGTGGCTGTATTGTTGGTAGCAGGGTGGTAGCAGGTGTGTTACGGAATGAGGATATATACACATTCTTCACAGTTCTTTAGTTTTATACACGTTCTTCTTGTTGTTCTGGTTTGAAGCATCAATGTGTAGTGACAATTTATCGGGCAATATCAGCTGAGTGACGCTCTAAATGTCCAATTAAAATATTAATTACTTGAGTTGTGAACTTGTGACACTGCGGTGGCAGTATTGGTGGTAGCAGGTGTATTGGTGGATTGGGATTCTGGTTTGCAGCACTGGTGTGTTAGTGACAATGTATTGGGCTATATCGGCAAAGTGACGCTCAAAATGCACAGTTCAAATATTAATTACTTGAGTTGTGAACTTGTGACACTGCAGTAGCAGTATCGGTGGTAGCAAATGTATAACGGTATGGGAATGTTTTTTGTACACGTTCTAGATGTTTTGGTTTAAAGCATCCATGTGACAATTTATTGGGCTATATCGGCATAGTGACGTTCGAAATGCCCAATTAAAATATTGATTACTTGAGTTGTGAACTTGTGACACTGCGGTGGCTGTATTGGTGGTAGCAGGTGTGTTACGGAATGAGGATATATACGCATTCTTCACAGTTCTTCAGTTTTATATACGTTCTTCTTGTTGTTCTGGTTTGAAGCATCAATGTGTAGTGACAATTTATCGGGCAATATCAGCTGAGTGAAGCTCTAAATGTCCAATTAAAATATTAATTACTTGAGTGAACTTGTGACACTGCGGTGGCAGTATTGGTGGTATCAGGTGTATTGGTGGATTGGGATCTTACATTCACGTTTTTCTAGTTACTCTAGTTTGCAGCACTGGTGTGTTAGTGACAATGTATTGGGCTATATCGGCAAAGTGACGCTCAAAATGCACAGTTCAAATATTAATTACTTGAGTTGTGAACTTGTGACACTGCGGTGGCAGTATCGGTGGTAGCAAATGTATAACGGTATGGGAATGTTTTTTGTACACGTTCTAGATGTTTTGGTTTAAAGCATCCATGTGACAATTTATTAGGCTATATCGGCATAGTGACGTTCGAAATGCCCGATAAACGTATTAATTACTTGACTTGTGACGTTTGGGTGGTATAATCGTTAGTAGCAGGTGGATTACCAAATGAGGATGTTTTTGTACATGTTATACTAATTTATCTGGTTTGAAGCACCAATGTAAAGTGACAATTTATTGGGCTATATCGGCAAAGTGACGTTCAAAATGCTCAATTAAAATATTAATTACTTAAATTGTGAACTTGTAACACTAATTTTATACCAACGACTTATAGCGAAGACTATGGAAGCAAATACTTAACAAGAAGACATTAGTAAAGTTGTACAAGTCCATATTTAATCACGAACGCCGATGATCTTCGCGGGCTCCGTCTCTGGAGGGCGTTTTGTGGTCTGCACTCGCGATTGCGGGCCTACATGCTTGTACCCAAGTTTGTACTAATATGGTGCTGACAGACAGATGGGAAGGACGTTGAATATTTTGTTAGAAGACTTAGTAATCCAGAACTCAACAATATTTTTCAAAGGGTGATTGAGGGTGACATTTGTATGAAATAAATGAATGTCGTTATTTTTATGATATGTTTATACACGTTCTTTTAGTTTTTCTGGTATGAAAGCGTCAATCTGAAGTGACAATAATATCGAGCTATATCGACAGTGACGCTCGAAATGCCCAATTAAAATATTGATTACTTGACCCCTCAAACCCGTCAGGCCAGTGTGGAGGGTGTAGGCCAAATCCTCTGACTGCTCTTGCTCATATGGCTCAGATAGTACAGAGAGGGTTGAGCTGCTGCAGTGGAGACTTAAAAGTCCTGATGATGATGATTTTTATGATACCAATGACATATAATGAAGGCTATGGAAAAAATACTTAACAAGTAGACATTATTATGTAGATTAAAGTTGCTCAACTTCATATTTAATCACGGACGCCGATGATCTTCGCGGGCTCCGTCTCTGGAGGGCGTTTTGTGGTCTGCACTCGCGATTGCGGGCCTACATGCTTGTACCCAAGTTTGTACTAATATGGTGCTGACAGACAGATGGGAAGGATGTAGAATATTTTGTTAGAAGACGTAGTAATCAAAAACTCAACACTATTTTTCATGGAAATAAACAATGACGTTTGTAAGAGTATTATCGATAGAAAAACCGGCCAAGTGCGTGTCGGGCCACGCGCAGTATAGGGTTCCGTAATTGCGAATGACAACTTTGAGTACACACTGTTTACACTCGCAGCTCACAGTTTAACGACCAAAAACATCAACAATAAAGATTGTATGAAATTTTACATTTTCCAGTACATTTTATAAGTTGGTTGCCTATAACTTTTTAGTTTGTACTTAGTCCTTAGCTCTGATAGTTTTCCTTTCAACTTCAGTATATATACTACTGCTGTAATTTTTTTCACGTATCTATATATAACCGTTTAGTAGATAGAGGGGGGGGACACGTACCTCTAACAAAAAATTGCACTTTAAAACCAAATATTTCGGAAACGGATCCCTAAATCGAAAAATGGTGTTCTCAACCTCACAATATTTTTCAAAGACCTTTTTAACGATACCCCACAAGATGGGTAAGTAGAGAAAAAAAAATGACTCCCCCACTTTACTTGTATAGGAGCTACCCAAAAAAAAATTTTTTTTCAACATTTTTTTCTACGACTTTTTTGCCATGATTAATATACATACTCATACCAAATTACAGCTTTCTAGTACTTATGGTCTCTGAGTAAAACCGCGGACGGACAGACAGACAGACATGGCGAAACTATAAGGGTTCCTAGTTTACTACGGAACCCTAAAAAAGGATAAATGGAGCTGAAGAAGCTTTTCAACTCTTTTAAGTATTTATTCTCCTTTATCAGAGAAGGCTACTTTACATAACTATTCAAAGTGCAGTTAAGCATAGACGGAACTGATAGCAAATGCATTTTGAGGGTGGCATCACGACTGGGAATTTTTACTCTCTTATGTATTGATTCTCATTTATCAGAGAAAGTAAGGCTTCTGTACAAAATTGACCAAGTTTCAATCAATCGTAAATGGAACTAATTGTTAATGTATCTTTGAGGGTGGCATGTCATAACGGAATGTCAAGAAAGCATCATAAAACCGTTATGTGTATATAGTAGCAGTTAATTGACGGAAATTTAAGACAGAGATATACAGAAGAATCAATACGTATGCAGTTAACATAAAAAAAAAGTTAAAGCAGCATACGTCTCTATTGTCTAACTAGTCCTACTGTATGTCCAAATACGTAAACAAACGGTTTGAGATGCGATGATTTATTGATTCCAAGTCCGGGTCCGCGATTACAACCCGGCCCGTTTTAATTATGATCCGCCTAATTGTGTTTGGGGTCGTAGGCTCACCGGCAAGACGAGTGCTATCGGAGATTTGCATATCTTTAATTGGTTGAAAGAAGGGTATCGGTATTGATCGAGAGGCTTGTAGCCTTGGTATTCACTGTTTGCAGTTCTTTGATAACAAGATAAACTTTGTTTCTGTAAGATGAATAAGGAATGTATTCTACGGCACTAAATGTATCTTATTGAACTTCTACTTGTGTTTGGGGTCGCAGGCTCACCGCCAAGACGAGTGGTATCGGAGATTTGCATAAAGTATAAACTTTTAAACTTGCCTGTACCAAATTGAAATTTTGACAATTAGACATTTTACAAATTTATACTGTACTAGCAATTTCCCCGCGACTTCACAGATAAATTAGCTTTTTAGCGGTGAAGGAATTTTGAAAATCAAGCAAGTACTTTCGGAGCCTATTCAATTGAAACAAACAATCAAAATTTTCTCTTTATAGTATTGATGATGTCTACTCTTGCAAGGTGGCTTAGTAAACATTACAAGACGTAGGTCACTTGTGTCGTGATAGAGGATTTAAAAATCATTATCGCTTGTTATGTAATGATTCTATTGATAATAATCTAAATGCGTTAATTGACTTGGATGTGTGGGGACACATCCAAGTCAATTAACGCATTTAGAAATAATGGCGGAATAAAGAAACTCGCACACAGGTAACACACAAACATCTCAAATTTGAAACGAATCGTTTGAAAAGAGAACGCAACGCCATTAATAAATCCCGAATCATTTAATCCGCCGTTTAAAAATCCAATGGCAGCGTGAGTGCTAAAATCAAACGGTTTGGAGAGCTCGCAGCAGCTTTGAGCCGACACTTTGTTGGTCTAATGAGGCACCAGGAGTGCGACATGGGGGAAGGTAAAAAATCGGCAAAGAGCGAGTTGGACTCCCGCCCTAAGGGTTCCGTATCATTCTGTGGTGGAATAAAGAAACTCGCATATAGATAAAATATGCTTTTAGTTGTGGTAAAGTCACGCTACCGGCGAAAATCACTTTGGCTGGTAGCATAAATGGATGCCGGCTCGTCTAGGGAACTACCACACTCTCACAGAAAATCGACGTTTGAGTAGTAGCTTTACAGCTTCTTTGCTTCGTTTGGTGATTGAGAGCGCCGGAGACCCATCCCACCTGCTCAGGGGAGGGAAAAATAAAAGGCCGCCAACGCTCTTGTCATACCCCTGGTCTTACAGTAGACCATGGCCAGCGGTGATCACTTACCATCAGGTGACCCGCTTGCTCGTTTGCCGACCTGTGACATAAATAAAAACCTACAAAAAACCATCCCAATTTCGAAACGAATCGTTTGAAAAGAGAACGCAACGCCATTAATAAATCCCGAATCATTTAATCCGCCGTTTAAAAATCCAATGGCAGCGTGAGTGCTAAAATCAAACGGTTTGGAGAGCTCGCAGCAGCTTTGAGCCGACACTTTGTTGGTCTAATGAGGCACCAGGAGTGCGACATGGGGGAAGGTAAAAAATCGGCAAAGAGCGAGTTGGACTCTCGTACGTAGAGTCTGTATCATTGTTTATACAAAATTAGACTGTCGAGCAAAAACGGCAAAAACATCATGCTTGTTTCATGGTGTCCCCCTTAAATACTCGTTTTTTGTTATAATTATTTATTTTAAAAGTGAATAGATCAGTTAATACTCTGTAAATATTTCAAGAGTCTGAGTTTGTCTGATAAGAAAGATGATTTCGTGCTTCGGAAGGCACGTTATGCAGACGATCCCAGCTGCCATCTGGTAGTCGTTAAATGAACCACGTCAGAGGCCGAGAGGGCGGTTCCGAAGAACTGACACCAAAATGTGCATGGTGGATTGACCGTGTCACCTACACGAAATGATGATGGTGATGAGAGTCTGAGAACCTATTGCCGTTTATAATATCAAATAAACACGGCAAAAAAAATCACGGTTGTTATATAGAAGACCCCTTTAAATATTTATTTTATTCTGTCTTTAGTATTTGTTGTTATAGCTCCAACAAATACATCGTCTATGAAATTTTAACTGTCTATCTATCACTGTTTATGAGATACAACATGATGACAGGCAGACAGATAGACATCGAAGTCTCAGTAATAGGGTCCCGTTTTTACCCTTTTAGAACCCTATAGCGGCAACGCGCGACGAAACGCCGATTGATGCCTGCGCTCACTTTGTTGATCTTTAATTTTAATTTTTGTTGCATCTATTAGCTCTGGAAGGCTGATTGTGTTGCAGTAAATATAAAAGATTCGTGGAAACCAGATAATTATTATTCTTTTCTAGTGCAACAATAATAATTATCTGGCTTCCTCAGATGTTTGCAATTATTAACAACTAGCAGTTATCCGCCGCTCCGCCCGCGTAATATATAGCCTATGTCCTTCTCGGTACCCTAACCTATGTGTATGCAAAATTTCATGATGATCGGTTCAGTAGATACGGCGTGAAAGCGTAACAAACAAACAAACTCACTTTCGCATTTATAATATTAGTTAGGATAGGACTAGCTGTTACCCGCGGCTTCGCCCGCGTAATATTACCCTATGTCCTTTTCGGTACCCCAACCTACGTGTATGCAAAATTTCATGATGATCGGTTCAGTAGATACGGCGTGAAAGCGTAACAAAGAAACAAAAACTCACTTTCGCATTTATAATATCAGTTGGGATTAGTTAGGATTAGAATAGTTATATAGCAACTATACAACTAAGTATATTATGATGTGGCTGCAGCCTTCACCAGCAGACGCGTCTGTTCAAAGTTCACGCTCAACTTTACGTACGCGTTCTAGTTAGAACTGATCTTATATTTAAGTTTATTTCAATCTCAAAGATTATAGAATAAAATTAGTCAGTAGTGGCTCTAAGATCATAGAATGTACAATATTACGACAGGTCTTTAGGATCTATACAACTTTACCTAAAGGTATGATGAGAACGCTGCAGCCTTCAACACCAGACGAGTCTGTTCAAAGTTCACGCTAAACTTACCTACGCGTTCTATCCAAAACTGTTTGTATATTAAATTATATTTCAATCTCAAAGATTTCAGAATAAAATTAGTCAGTAGTAGCTCTAAGAATGTAGAATGTACCATATTAAAACAACAGGTCTATAACTACTGCACTGCGCTGCAGACTTCAAACAGCAGACGCGTCTGTTCAAAGTTCACGCTTTATTAAAGTTACCTACTCGTTCTAACTAAACCTGATTGTCTATTGAAGTTTATTGAAATCTCAAAAATAAGAAAATTATATTAGTCAGTAGTGGCTCTTAGAACATAGAATGTCTAATATTTAAAAAACATGTCTATAGCCACTATACAACTATACCTGTATGTATGATGAGATCGCTGCAGCCTTCAACAGCAGACGCGTCTGTTCAAAGTTCACGTTTTGAACTTATCTACGCGTTCTATCTAAAACTGATATTCAAGTAAAGTTTATTTCAATTATAAAGGAATTAAAAATAAATGTTAAAGGCAGGTATTTGTAAGCCAAGCAATGCCAAATATTAAAAACGAAATGTTTATGTATACCTATTTAAGATGTATGTTTGAAAGGGAATAATTAAAACAGAATGTAAATGTGTAATTTATTATGTTTAGTATCAATTCCAAATTAATCAAGCATATTTAACTTATTTTTGTTTTCTAGTTACTTCTGTATTTCGTTCGCCATTATATTTTGTTTCTGGGGGTAAATTGTGTAGGGTACAAATAGTGTTCAAAGCAATTCCAAATTAAACAAACATAGTCACTTTAAAAAATATTTCATAAAATTTGCCTATTTTGTTTGTGTTGTCATAAGATTATGTTGTGTAGGGAATAAACAAAACGTGTTTAAAAAAAAACTATTAATTTCCTGATAGAAATATGGACTACTGAGATAATCAATAATTTTCCCTAAAGGCCATACCGGATCTTCGGGTCCCCATCAAAGACTAACAAACACACTAAGCCCCACTAAATATTAAGTGTTAATATTGTCCCCGACGCCCCAAGATCAAAAATTCAACGTTTCGTTACACTCCGCCGCAAAAGGGGTGAATCGCATTGAAATAAATTACGGGAATTGACATCTTGTCAATTTATTGAGATGACGACAGTCCGTGAAAAAACTCTCATGTTAGTTGTGTCGAAAAACTTATTCTAATAACAGTGAAACATATACTGTACTATCAGAAATGCGTTGCAACATAAATTGTCTTCATTTTTAATATTATATTTATTTTATTCATTTGATAGCTACCTATTATAGCATGTTAGAACGAATCGAGTCGAGAGATAAGGTTGAAATGAAATAACGTAGTAAGAAATGCATAGAGAATTCAAAACGGGTAGTATTTCATTCGTATCATTTTTATTTAATTTCAGCTGAAGGTTACATGTTATAAATAAATAAATATATTGGGACAAATCGCACAAATTGAGCTGAGTGATCCATTTTTATTATAATCGATACTTATAAATATAAACATCCAAGACAATCTGAAAAATATTGAGAAAGAGTTCTCCAGTATGACCTGGCCGGTGATCAAACCCAGGATTCCTCGTGTCGCAAGCTGGCTTGTAAACCACTGCGCCACGGAGGCTGTCACGGAGTTATATTGGGAATCATAAAATATAATTGGTGGTGTCAGATATCTTAAAAAAAAACTACTTGGTAATCGATTTGGCTTACAATTTTCAGTGCCCCGTCGGTTCTATAAACAAAATTTTACGTCAATGGCGGACTTGCCGATTTTCAAGCAGTTACCCTTCGGTATCGGATATTATTAATCCTCCGATCGTCTTCAAATTTCAATTTCAGATTTACTTTTAAAACAAATATTTTATGGGGGAATAATTCGGTTAAGCACGGTTTGTTTTTGTTTCAGCAATTAAGGAGCAATTTGAGTCTTTGTTTCAAAGGAAAAACGCTTTCGTGATTCGCACAGTCCACAGTTTTAATTGTCGTTTATTTTTAATACTTATTTCAGGATTTTTTACAACATTTTATCCAAAGTATACGGGAAAATATAAAAAAAAAAAGTTGTAGTTGAAGGCAGATCCATCCTGATTTATACATCTCAGCGTACCTAAGCTTTCCTGGTTGCTATAAAAAAAATAATGAAGCTAATCAGTATGTGATGAGATTACGCCGTCCCAGAACAATAATTTAAAAAAAAATCACTAAATATTGAATGTCTTTGCTTTAAATTTTTTTTTCGTATCTCAAAAATGTGTTTTTTACTTTTTCTTTGGTCCAAATATTCCACATTATCAACCACCTGTTTATTGTTTCAAAATGCCGTTCCCCAACTTTATGGAACTTTACATCAATTTATTAGTGGCATTTGATTGTAAAGGAAGCAGGGGTGTGCGCGTGTTCAAAATTCGCAATCAAAACAACCCAGTTCCATAATGAACCCAATCAATATCTGATGAGATTACGCCGCGCAATTAAAATTGCCCCCGTGAGATTTGCATATGAAAACCTCGTAATTGATCATTCAAGCGACCTAAATAGACAATATATAACTTCTGACGAAGATGGCTTCTTCAAAACTAACCCCCCATCAACTTAGGGAATTTAATACTAAAAGACGTTATTGTATCTTCCTGGTTGTATAAAAGTGGAGCGGTTTCGATAGTCAACTATCATGGACACTTCTTAGTCCTACTTTTTGACGTTTAATGGATGTAGTTGTAAAGCAGATCCACCCTGATATCTCCATCTTAGAGCGTAAACTTTTTTATTGCGATAAAAATAATGAAGCCAATCAATATATGGTGAGATTACGCCGCGCTATTAAAATTGCCCCCGTGGGATTTGCATATGAAAACCTCATAATTGATCATTCACGCGATCTAAATAGACAATTATGATGAAGATGGTTTTAATTTTCTCTATTTATTTAGTTTCTTCAAAACAAATCTCATCAAGTTGATGAATTAATACTGAGAAGACCTCAACGTATCTTCCTTCTTGTAATGGAAAAGTGGAACGGTTTGGTAGTTGACTACTATAGACAATTCCCAAAGCCACTGTTAGGCGTTTCATGGATGTAGTTTTTAGGCAGATCCATCCTGATTTTTCCATCTTAGTGCATAAACTTTTTAGTTGCGATAAAAACAATGAAGCCAATCAATATCTGATGAGATTACGCCGCGCAATTAAAATTGCCCCCGTGAGATTTGCATATAGAAACCTCGTAATTGACCATTCATGCGACCTAAATAGACAATATATGAATTCTGACGAAGATGGTTTTAATTTTCTCTATTTGTTTGGTTTCTTCAATTTAGGGAATTAAATACTAAGAAGACCTCAACGTATCTTCCTGCTTGTAACGGTAAAGTGGAACGGTTCGGCAGCCAACTATCATGGACACTTCTTAGTCCTACTTTTAGGCGTTTAATGGATGTAGTTGTAAGGCAGATTCACCCTGATTTCTCCATCTCATATCGTAAACTTACCTTGTTGATATGAAAATAATGAACCCAATCAATATTTTATGAGATTACGCCACGCAATCAGAATTGCCCCCGATAGATTTGCATATGAAAAACACGTAATTTACTTTCTATTTCGATTTATGTAGTTTCTTTAAAACTAGCGCGATTGACATGAGGGCCTAAGATATCAGACGGCAATATATCTTCCTGCATGTGGAAAGTAGAGCGATTTAGTAGATACCAATATTATACTTCCCTGTACCATGTGTAAGCCCGCCGTATGTGTTTATGAATGGCAAGTTCGTCCGGAATTCTCTATAGGAGATTGTAGAATTTCCTTGACGCTAAGAAATTAACTAGCAAAAAACGGTGATTTATGAAAGCTTGTGAAGTTTTATTATGAAACCAAAACCCACGCAGACGAAGACGATGTTACTTTTGCTTCAGCTAATCGCGTACGATTTCAATCACATAATCAAACGTAATAAATTTATTTTTTTCATTTCTAATTTCTTATAAAAAAAATACACATTTTAAAATAAAGTGTTTGTTGAATTAGTTTAAAATATGTTTACTGATAAACTAACAACAGTTTCATGTATATTTTCATCGCACGATACTCGCCTATTATCAGTAATACTTTTTATGTTTGATTACCTCATATGTTGCATACGTGCAATATACCTGAGTTGAATTGCTTCTTTTAAAAACGCGCTATGTACGCTTCACAGCACATACGGTATATTAATGTTGCAGCAAGAGCTGCGAGCTCTCGTAACGTCGCCGCTGGCTGGCACTCACAGAGGCGCGACGTTCTGTGGCCAGAAGAATAGCGGATATCTGTTTATTTTACTTCTCATATACTTGGGATGATCATCATCATCATCATCATCATCATCTCAGCTGTAAGAATTCTACTACTGGACATAGGGCTCTTCCAAGGATTTCCATCATTAAGTGAGTTTTGCCATACTCGCCCACCCACGACGCTTGGCAAACGGGTTGGTGAGGGCAGTTTGATTGGCTTATTAAATCTTGTTTTTAACGCTGCTGTCCATCGACACTGTTTTTCAAGCTAAGGAAGAGTAGGAGTTTGTTGGTATGGGGGAACGGGATAAGAATAGGCATTTGGGATGAATTTTTATTCAGGAATGTGCATACATATACTTGGGATACCTGTATATTTTGCCTGTGACACTATTTGCAAAACATTAAACCCGATTCCATAAGTATTTCCTAGTATTACCGTTCAGAGAATCAACATTTACTAATTTTGAAAATAATACTCTCGCCGGTATTACCACTCTCAACTTAAAGTTTATCATCTTATATTCTACCTCAACTTGAATATCCAAAACTAGAATTTCTTTGATTGTGCCAACCATATGAACCGAAAATCTATGTTCGAGCTCTAATGATAATTCTGTCTTTGTACCTTGACTGCTCAGAGTGGTACAACTTCCATTTTATAGCGAACTGCGCTTAATCAGACTGTCACTGTTGGTACCTGTGGTTATAACGCCAACCTGCTACGCGAGGGGCACCGGGTTCGATTCTCAGCATGGCTTAATGCTTTTAATACACGTTCACAGGTATTAATCCGCGGTTTTGGAGCATCCCAAGGAAGGGTTCACAAAGGCGATCGGGCATACCTCCCGCACGTGTGAAACTTACTACTCCCTTTTTAGATTGGTTTCTAAAATTGTTTGGTTCCCATTTCGTGGCCCCACAACCGGAAAACAGACGTGATGTCTCGAGGTGGGCGGAATATGGAGGCACGATCACATACAGACAATTTATATTTTGTTTATTTGTGAGGAATGAATTATGGATACGGGAATGCGTGGCGCATTAGTAACATGCTTTACTATCATCTTGAGGCTCTGGGTTCAATATCTAGCACGAATTAATACTAATTTTTGCTGGTTATTATTTCCAGTATTTAAATTAAACCATTGTTATCGGTATACAAAAGGAAGTAATTTATTTATAAGAAATACTAACTTATATACTAAGGAAATATACATATAAAATAGTAGGGGAGATTGCTGATTTAGGAGTACGTGTATATTCATACGTGATGTACGTGTATTACTAAATTAACAATATTTAAACACTTCCTGCAGGTACATCACGTTCGTATTCCTAAGGTCGCAATAATTTGTCAGCGGTTTCTTGTTTCAGTTCATTGGAACCAAATTTCTAAGTGTGGGCACTTTTGTGTAGATAGTTGACTGGCAATTTCCCACGACTTTCGTCCGCGTAAATTATAGCCTGTATCACCCGCAGATAGATAAGCTATCTATAGCTCAAAGAATTTCTGAAATCGGTCTAGTAGTTTTGGAGACCCTTCAATGGAGAAAACAAACACGCAATCAAATCTTTTTTAAAATTATTATTCTATTATCAAATTAGTATTTGATTAATAAATAACTACTTATTCCTTGTTTCTCATAGAACCCTTCATCATCATCAAATTTATGAGCTGGGCTCTTGTCGGTGGAGCTTCTTCCATTCCTCTCTTTCTTCCGCCAGTTGTTTCACTCCTCTGTAAGTAGCAACATTAATTGATCTTAATAGAAGTTAATAAGAGTAACTCATATTAATATTTATTCCTAAAAAATCTATTACTGATTAAAGCAAAATAAATATAGTAATTCATATTAATACTTATTCCTAAAAAAATTATTACTGTTTAAAGTAATAACAAATCTTGTCCACGTATCAAAGAATGTCTGTAATTGACATCTATTCTAATAAACTCATTATTTTTATCTACCCACCAATCGCTTTTGATCTCTAAGCAAATACGATTAAAACCGGGGGTTACTCATCAAAAATGTCTTATACCATCGTCCATACGTAACGATCTATTTAATTAACCGGTCAGCACCGGCTAGAACCGGTTCGGACCGCAAAACATCAAAGGACATCTTAATACGCTCACGGCAGATCGCCTCATCTAAACATTGGCATTACAGACCCGACCCCCTAACAATTTGTGTGTCTTCCTTGCCGAGGTGAAATTTTCACCCACGTCCAATAGTCTATTAAAACAGTAGTACCAATAAGACTCCATCCTTTGTTTATTATAAACACTTTCTATTTCTCCCGTCCTTGTCTCTCTTGTGCACGTTAGATATGTCTATCTCGCTCGCACGTTTGTTTTGTAGGAGCATTCTAGTGCATATCTAGGGTAGTACCGTACCGAGAGCCCTCAGGAACGTTAACGGCTGGTCCCGTTTCGCCCCGGGCCGATTCAATTACTACTGTCGTATTATTTCGACGAAAATATGTATGTATTCGTATACGTTTGCGGTGTAAATTAAATTCTGTTCTGTTTATTGGTCGAGGCGGTGATAAGTTTGGGTGGGGGTGGCGATGGCGGCAATGTGAGGCCGTTATGCTTTGAGAATGGTATGGCATGCTGAAATTAGTACGTGTTAGTGTTTAACACGTTGGATATGAAAGTTTTTTTTTTTTTTTTTTTTCAAAATAAATTTGGTCACTCGTTTATTAAGCAGCGTGTTCTGGTAAATCATTATGCCTTAATTTATGCCATTTGGTATATAATAATATTACTTTATACTAATATACAAGAATGAAAAGTGTAAAAAGATATTTAACGGCGTTAGATCCCAGAGTTTCCGTTTTTCCGTTCTGGATACAATGACTGCTGGTAAATGATTAGATGATTCTGCAGTCATCACCTACATAAACATATCGTCTAGATAACAAATTAAAGGTAATCATAAGTACGAAACCTTAATAATTACATTAAATATTAAAAAATAACTCGTATGTGTAAGTGGCCAATACCAAAGCCACCTAAAGGCGTCTAAGAAAGTACAACATAAAGCTATATTATAAATTTTTGGAAAAAGTGGCCATTTTTGTCAAAAACGCTTAGTACAGCTGCATATTCAACCTTTAAAATGTTAGAAAGTAGTTCATGAAATAGTTTAAAGGGTTTATACTGGACCTTCCTAACTCAACATTTTCAATGATGTCTTCGTTTTCTTTCGAATGATTTATTCAAAATGCTGCCCACTGGAACTCGTGTATCGTCTTAACGACGGCTATAATATGTGATAGACAATACCAACGGCTTAACTACATCAATTTGTTGGTAAACATACGTGAATATAAATCTAAAATTAAATAAACCATATTTTTTTTCATTGAAGTTAAGCTTAGGTAAATACATTCAAAATCCAATCAGTTATGATAACCAAGCAGCCATATACTAACTAAGCCACATAGCTAACTATTATCCCACCATAACCATAACCCGAACCCGCAACTATAAACTAAACAGAACATTTAACACAATGAAAATCTATCACGGCAACTCGAGGGTGTATTCAAGGGTAACTATTAGCTCCCCATAAATTGCGCTGAGGTTTCTGATAACACCTTATCGAGTAGTTAAGAGTAATATCGGACCTAAGGGTTTAGGAGCAGAATGTCAATATCGCAATATGGTGGATTAGCAATTCGTTGGATTAGCAAAAGTTGAGGTTGCGTTGTTTGCAGTTACTAGATTTTTATATCAGGATTGAAAATAATTAGTAGAGCTATTTGGAATCGCGGATACGCTTCAACTTAAGCCGTTATGATTGCACATGTAAAACGACTCCAGGCAAGTTACGTCCTTTTATACGTAAACAAATTTAATGTTATAATATTTATAGCAAACGTTGCTTTGTGCCAAATATTGTTTTTGCAAATTAGCATTTTTATGGATTGATGATGTTCAGTATGAAAGATGGATAGGCAATCACTATACAACTTACTGTAGGGCTAGTTCATTTTGTTAATAGGCATACAGTTACAGAAACTAATTGTGTCGTAAGATACTAACTCAACGATACTATATTTTAATAATATACACTTATATGTACGAGTATAAACATCCCAGACCCAGACCAATCTGAAAAACATCGTATTCCATCGGAGGCTGTCTAACAGTTCCTTAGTTTTGCTCTCATTCCTTCTGGAGATTTTGCAAATTGTCCATTCTGCGCCTAAGCCACCGTATCGAGTAGTTAAGAGTAATATCGGACCTATGATTGTGCCCTGCGGGCTCCGGCGGTTAATCAAACCCATTATGGGCAGCCATCAAAATTGTCTTCGGTGTCTTCAGCGTAATTTTGATAGCAGTGTAATCGGTTTACTTTGTGCTAACTATGTATAGAGATGCAAGTTAAAGACAGATTTCATTGTTTATAGCTTTGTTTTAGCGGACCCCGAACCCCGAAGTACACCAGTTATGACAAAAACGGGAACACGCTCAAATGAGAGTGAGACCTTTGTTAATTAATAATTATAAGATTAAACGAACTTACCTAAGTGAAGTTCTATCTTAATTATACGAAGCTCCCCGTCCGAGATAAACATATATTTAACTTGTAGTAAGTCCCACGTACTAGTGCCAATTCACTCGTCTTTTAAAGCTGTAACAAAAAAGTAAAAACCACAGATATCTGTTGTTTGACATTTACTTGTCAACTTGTCATTTCGTTGGAAGTTAAGAAAACATGGACATGAAATAGTATGTTACATGTCCGTTCATGAACAACCCTATGACCGGGTTAATACTTCAGTATTGATGGGAGGGATATGGGTGTGTTTATCTCGGACGGGGAGCTTCGTATAATTAAGATAGAACTTCACTTAGGTAAGTTCGTTTAATCTTATAATTATACTTGCTCCCCGTCCTTCGATAAACATATATTTAACTTGTAGATGTTCAAAGTAAGGGTTGTGAATGATAATTAATAGAAATAAAATAATGGAGGACATGATAATAACAAAAAACTTTTATTTCGAAATATTCACAGAATATATGGGTGCAGTTTGTAACTTAAAGTAGGTAACATAATTACAATGTACTTTATAATCATTCTTGGAACGTAACAGTCAACTATATATTACTTTTATATTTAATCAACAATCACAACATCAATCACCTAGTGTGGTGTCACATATAACTTGACTGAAGGAAATATTTTGGTTAATCGGTCGGTTATAATGTTTTGCGAACATACTAGAGTTTTCAGACCAACCTACTGTTTTCTGAATTTGGTCAATGCTTATACCCGCTCTAAGAGCGGCTGATGTAGATGCATGTCTGGTGCTGTGCGCAGAGAAGATGTTCACATCAATGCCAGCTTCGCTTAACGTAGTTTTTATCCACCTGCTTATAGTCTGAGTGGTTGCTGGGTGGTATGGTTTTTTATATGTTAAAATTAACCTTTGAGTATTGTTTCTCAAGGGTTCTGTTACATGTATGTAGTGTCTTAAAATTGATACTGGACATATTTCTATATTATTATTATATTTTTTCAAGTGAAGTAATGGTTGTGGTTTATTTTTATTGGATGTTTTAATTGAATCTGTAATGAATATTTGAACCATATCACCTTTAAAACTTATGTTATCTAAGCTTATCAAAGAGAGTGTTTGTACTCTATGACCTGTAACTAATGCTAAAATAGTTACTAATTTCCTGGTAAGGAGTTCTAAAGATATGTTCACATTGAGTTGTAAGGCTAAATAGTTCAAAACAACCGCTGGATCCCAAGTTATATTGTACTTTGGAGCCGGGGGTTTAGACTTTAAAACACCTTTCATAAACCTTTTTATTCTATCGTCCCATCCTACTCTAGGTCCTATGATCAAGGATAAGGCAGATCTTACTGAATTAATTGATCCATATGACATGCCATTTTCAAAGCTCTCACCTAAGAACTGAAGTATCATTGGTATGGATGCTTCAAAGGGATCTACTTTAAACTTTTCACAGAAATTCCACCAAGGTTTTAAAGCAGAATTGTATTGTTTAATTGAATTAGCAGACAGTGATTTCAATATAGCTGGTATTGCTGATTCTGGAGTCCCTCTTTTTGTGTATGCTATCCTGATAGCATCCCTGCAGCCAGGGTAAGTTGTTGATGGAGCGGGTGACTCTCTCTGAAAGGAGATGTCAGCAGATTAGGACTAGGTTCGAATGTTATTAGGTCTCCCACCAACAGGGACATTACAAGAGGGAACCATGCTTGAGATGGCCAATATGGAAAAACTAAAATACCAGTGGCTTTGTCTGTCTGGATTTTATGTACACACTTTAAAATAAGGGAGAAAGGTGGAAAAGCATAGAAGAACCATTGCCTCCAGTTAATGGTAAAAGCATCAACTGTGAAAGATTCCGGGTCACACTTCCATGATACAAAACATTTACATTTGTTATTTATTCTAGAAGCAAATAAGTCTATTTCGGGATAGCCAAATTTGGAAACAATCTGAGAGAAAGCTGTGTGGCAGAGTTCCCATTCAATGTTGTTTTGTCTGGATTCTATATCTGCTTCAACATTATCTTTAGTATTAATATAGGAAGCAAATATCCAAATATTTCTATCCTCACACCATTTCCAAATTTGGCTTGTAATTTTATTTAAATGTGGAAATTGGATGCCACCCATTTTATTGATATAAGCTACTGCTGTTGTGTTATCTACTCTTAATAATATTTCACAATCCTGTAGGTGGTCGGCAAAGCATTGAAGTCCAATGAATGCAGCTTTCAACTCTAGATAATTAATATGGTATTGAGATTCAGAGTATGACCATGACCCAGATGTTCTTTGTTGGCCACTTACAGCACCCCAACCTGTGCGAGATGCATCAGTGTAAATTTCTAATGCAAAATCATATTGTTTGATGTGATTATGTTTATTTAAGTTTTTCATCCACCAGTCCAGTTCTGAATTTACAAGTTTTGGTAGCCTCATAACCATGTCAAAATTTTCATTGGACTTCAATAATGCTAAGTATTTCTCTCTTTCTAGTAATTTAGTGTACACCCAGCCATAAGGAATAGCTGGACAAGTAGAACAAAGTGATCCTATCAATTGAGAAAATTCCCTTATACTGCAGTGTTTTTTCTGTTTAAAATTGTTGATTTTTTCTAACAGTAATGACTGTTTCTGCTTTGGCACTGACAAAGACAAGTTTTTAGAATTTAAAATAAATCCGAGATATTTACATGTTTTGCCAGGCGTGAGAACACTTTTTTCATAATTAATTACAAACCCTAAATTTTTTAATAGACTACATGTTAATTCTGCGTTTTCTAGACATTTCACTCTTGACTGCGCAAAGATCAGGATATCATCTAAATAACATGATAATAAAACATTGTTTTCTCTCAAGTAGGTACACATTGGTTTGAGTATCTTTGTGAAGATGAAGGGGGCCGTACAAAGTCCATAAGGGACTGCATTAAACTGAAATAATTTTCCATTAAATTCAAATCTCAAATATTTTTTCGAGATTTCTGCAATTGGTACTGAAAAGTAAGCTTCCTTTAAATCAATTGTGGCCATGTAACAATTCTTGGACATTAATTTACATGCAGTTCTTATATCCTCCAATTTAAAATGCTCCGTATCGATGAACTTATTCAAATGTTTAAGATTTAAGATAAACCTATAACTGCCATTACTTTTAGGGGCCAAGAATATGGGTGAAGTGCATTGTTCGGGGTCGGGAGAGCACATAGAAATGGCACCCAATTTAATTAATTTTTCTATTTCTAGACTTATCAGTTTTTCTTCCCCAGTCGACCAGTGTTGTGGTCGTGTTTGAAAGACTGGAGGTGTGTTTTGAAAGGAGATTTCATAGCCTTGGACCCAACTGAGGATCATAGGATCCTGGGTGATTGTCATCCAATTATTGAGAAAAAATTTTGTTCTACCTGCATGTACCTCTGAATCAGCTAGCGACGGTGTCTCGGTCGGGATCGGTGGCTCTGGTGTTCTCTGTAGCGCTGGCTGCTGTTCTGTTTCCTCGTCGTGACTGGACGATGCCCACCGCGGCCTCGGTTTGGGTTCCCTTGCCGGTTCTGCGGTGGGCCTCTCCCGTTTCCCTGCAGTTTTGTGGTAGGCGGAGTTTTTGGAGCCTTTGTTGAAGCTGGTGTTTTGATGGACTGACTAGTTTTCTTGATAGACTGGGCGGCTTTAATTTTATCTGCGCAGTCTTCACCAAATAGGAATTTGTCTACCTTAGTTTCTTTAATTGCATCTCTTATATGAGAATTTGTCCCAGACACAGCAAAGAATCTCCTAGATGAAGAGTCTTGATGGAAAATTTCAGCTGCCAATTTTGCTCCATCGTTGATTTCCTCTATTAATTTTTTATTGTTGAATACTCCTGTAAGGAGACTTGTTAATGATTTGCCGAGACAGTTCAGGAGTTTTCCCGTTAAATTTTGCCTCTCACAAATTCTTTTATCTCTTTTTAGAGTCAGATCTGAAACTGCTGCCTTGATCTCCGGATTCATGATTGGAGCTATGCCTCTGGTAAAGTTTTGTGGAGTTGGATATTTTTTAATGATGAGCTCTTTTGCCTCCTTGCCTAGGCCATCAGTCATGATCTTAGTCCATCTGTTGGCCAATTCAGGTCTTAAGGGCTCTCCAACCTCCATCACCTCCTCTCCTTCGTGTCCGAGGGCTTCAAGGAAGTCTATCGGTATGATGTCATCATCTGTAAAGTTTATTATAATTTATCAGTATGTATGACTCTACCTAGTCTATCCGCAGTGTGATAGCGCTGATTAGGGAGTCTTGCTCGGTCAGGGGGGATTGGTAATATAATGCATGATGTTTAGTGTAAAAGGTCATTTTTGTCTATCCGCTGAGTGATAGCGCTAAATAATTTAGAAAACAAATATGTAATTTGTTACTGTGTTAGCCATCTGTGTCTATCCGCTTAGTGATAGCACTTACATGTTCAGGTGAGAAGTTTTGTCTATCCGCCAAGTGATAGTGCTAACTTCTGATAACTCTCCCTTTTTGACTACCCAAGCGTTTAAAGATGATAACATTATGTGGATCATACCTTTATCTAACTCTAGGGTCTCATCCGGCATCTGCGCGGGAGGTGGTGTACCTTCCAGTTTCTTCAACTTCTTCTCCAACTTTTGCATTTTCTTTTTAATGTATTCCTCATCCTTTTCTTTGTTCTTCCTTTTTCCCATTCTGAGCACGCTCTATTATTCACTTTATCGAAACACTACCGACCGCGTCTTCTCGAGCAGAAAGGAGCAAAGCAAAGGACAAAATTTTCGAATTCAAGAAAAAAAACGAAATCATTTTTTCCGGAAACTGCATACCAACATGACAAACGAATCGAAAAAGTTTGAACTCATGTGGTACCTATCGATAATATCGATACGATAGGTACCGATTCACCCCGCACGGAAACGCATTGTATAGGAAAAAAGTACGGCCCGTTTCATAGGTTATGAAATTGTTTATCATTACCTTATGAATAACTTTTATAATTATGTATCGCGAAAGCAGTACTTTGTTACTAAAGTAACCAAATCTTACCTCTCATTTGATGACTCTTAGTAGTAAATAAACAAGATAACTCACTTGAGAAAAATACGAAACAAGCCGGTGTTCAACCATATTTACTCCTTTTTGACTTACTAGTCATGCACTTGCCCTTGCGTATGTATATAAAAAACTCACAGTTATTAGAAATAACCATTTTTGATACGAATAATCCTTAAAAACAAAATTTTTAACGAGAGTAAAAGTGAACGGCACTTGCACTCGAAACATTATGGCAAGTTGACAAGTAAATGTCAAACAACAGATATCTGTGGTTTTTACTTTTTTGTTACAGCTTTAAAAGACGAGTGAATTGGCACTAGTACGTGGGACTTACTACAAGTTAAATATATGTTTATCGAAGGACGGGGAGCAAGTATAATTAAAAATATAGGGACACATTACTCAAATTGAGCTTGCCCTATAGTAAGTTGTGAACTTGTGTCATAGGACTCATAGGATACTTACTCAACGATACTATATTTCATAATACATAAACAGCCAAGACACAGGCCAATCTGAAAAACATCGTTTTCCATAGTGACCTGACCGAGGATCGAAACCGGGACTACTCCTGTCGCAGGGTAGCATGGTAAATGCTGCGCCACGGAGGTCGTAATAATTAATAAAAGGCGTCAATATTTTTACGATTATTTATGTACATTACCACGGCCAACAAACACAATAGAAATTATAGTTGGTAGTAGCCGCAAATGAGTGCCACAGAAAATATTTAAAATAAGGAAATAGTGTTTATCTTTCGCCATTTTGAGTATTTGTTACCCTTACAGGTTTTAGGTAGGTTAGAAGCAGAAAGTGACGTAATTTTTTTTATCCGTGATATTCGTGTAATCTTTTTGATATTAAACAAATTTTCTTTTTGCTTGAAGGTACTGTCCAGATCTGAATCCTTTAACATTTGGGTGCGGTTTGTATCTATACTTCTATTCATTCCAAGTCAAATTCAGTAGGAAAACTCTTGTTTATTCAGGGGTGCTTAAAGGTCAAAATAATGAACTGACAAAACATATTAGAGTTCTGTTCTATACTAATATTAAAAAGCTTGAACGCGCTAATCTCAAGAACTACTGCACCGATTTCAAAAACTCTTTCACAGTCGAATGGCTACGTTATCCGTCAGTGCCATAGGCGAAGCCGGGGTAGACTGCTAGTACACTAATATAAGAAAAGCGTAGGAATTTAGAAATAATGTCGTATCGCTATCACATTAATAAATGCAAGGTTCAATGATTTTCAAATATATTTCCAAGTATTTTCCTTCTGCTAATAGAAATGTATAGGTAACAACTCATGTCTATGTGCTTGTTTCTGAACCAGTGATAATAGCGATATAAGAAAGCATTATTCATTAAGCCAATCTTTCACCATAAATCATTATTATTAATATCTCCCATTCCCGATCCAAATCCATTTCTCACGATGAACAGAGAAAGGAAACTAAGTGGAACCCCATACTGCGTCCACGACACACGAAAATAATGAACTCAATCGCTTCCCGGCCACTTTCGCGTTGTCAAAGAGCGATTGTAGCCGATTGAGCGATGGAGGTGTCAAAAGAGCATCGGGTCGACGACCGATCCATCATAATACCTATTTCGCATCAAACCAACCAATTTCTCCAGACCTACCCTCTTTTTCGCCAACCACAAAAATTGTTCCCCGCAAGGAGTTGCACTGGGACCAACGCGGTTCATGATATTTTGGTTGGGCTTTTGATGAAATTATTTTCACTAGTAGGCCAACCTGACGTTTCGATCTGCCCTTAGATGGATTAATTTGATTATCGCACAGCAGATGTTTCTTACTGGTGGTTATTAAATGTTGTTTTGCTACTGATTGTGAAGATTATTTAAAAATTGCGCATTGCAATAATTGTAATTATATTTGCACTAAAACAAACCAAATATATGCTATATTACCGGTGGTGTATGACTTTCAGATACTTTTATTAAGGTTCTTTGATCGCGAATTGAGTGTAAGCCAAATCCGCTGACTGCTCTGGGTAATATATGGCTCTGGTAGTACAGAGAGGGTTGTGCTCCTGCAGTGGAGACAAAAAGAAGGCCTGGCCTGATGAATCACGATTTATTTAAAAGAAATTAATTTGAACTTTTTATTAAATTGAACGAATTTCACGCTAAAACCGATTCATTTGTACGTTGCATCACATTGGCTAAGCTACAAAGTATTGATTTTTAATAAGTTATTAGTAGATTCAGGAATTATTATCAATTATAGAATTGTTTCGTTACTTTTATTGATATTGTTGTTTATATGTCATTGTATGTATTTGTGTGGTACAAATGTATAATATAATATAGGTATTATCTATCTATCTTAATTTATACACTTCGTTCGATATTTATTCGTTAATTTATAATCTATAATATCATTGAATTAATGATCTGTAATACTATGGAAAGATACGATACATATTCGATTGATTGGTTTATTAAGTAATAAAGAGAGTCCTATTATCAAATTCTGATACGGCTCAATAAATAAAAGACTTTAAAACAGATTCTTCGGCGAATCAATTAGGTTTTACAGCGGTCCGATCCACCGCGTTATCTGCCACATCTTCGTCTTCCATTCAATTTTCTAGCCCATTACCGAATAGTATAATTAAATTTGCCCGATCTACGTTCCGGGGGTCGAATGGGTTCTTTTTGAGGCCAATGGTATGCAACTTTTAATAATTTACGAATGTTTTTTTTAATATGTACTCATTCATCCTCAGCTGAGATACTAAGGAGCCTGGAGTTCGCGTTCCCGCATTTTCTTCTCCACTTCGAGCGGTCTTAGGCATTATTGATTGTGTGACCATTTACTTGTATATCATCATAATTGGCAACATCATGTTAACATTTCTAGGATTTTTTTTCTTCCACCGAGGTTCTTTGGTGGCAGCATAGCTAGAAATTTAAACTATATCTAATTTGCCAGTTATAGAAAGTTAATTCATTATTCGTTGATATTCGATTCAATGCTCCAAATATGAACAAACGCCATTCATTCTTACCTTAACCTTCTATTAGATTTTCTCTGTTTTAAATCAAGTTCTTTATTGTTCCCATCAACTTACCTACAATGTTAGTATCACACATTTGACCGTAAAATAATGACCAAATTAAGCCCTCTTCATTTTAGTAGTAGTTTAATTCTAGGATGGAAATTACTCTGCAGTTTTTGGATTCCATCGACGGGGCTAAAGAGAACATATCAGGGCGGCAGTTAAATTTTCCGTTCGGCCGTTTGCATCAGATGAATTTCTGTTATGTAGATTACGATTCCGTTTCTTCGTATCTGTGGCTTGTGTTTTGACGTTTTTGATTTGACAGACGCGTTTGACCCCCGAAGATATTTTTTTTTGTTCAAGCTGTCCCCCTCCACTGCTGGAATTTTATAACCGATTCTCGTGAAATTTTATGAGCCGGTTCGAAAATAACAGAATTTTTGCTGATCCACATTTAGGGAATTTTCTAAAATGGTAGAAATGACACAAACTTCGTAAGCGCTATTATAGCCATGTGAATTCGCTGTGTTAAAGACTCGCGAGGTTGAAGAAGAAAGGGTTGGGTATAATATCAGGTTAGAACAAATCAATTTAACTTTGTAGTGGTTTGTAGTTAAAAAGTCTTAGCGGTCTAAGTGACTTTGCGAGCCTAGGTTTTTGTTTTAACACAGACTTCAATTTTATTCTTAAAAATGATTTATTTTTGAATTGAATTTTGATTTGTAATTCCAATCCAGGTTTGAATCTTAATCTAAATCTCAAGGGAATAGCTGCGTGACCGCCAGTAGCCGGCATGCCGGACCGGCCTGTGCATCGCTTGATTGCAAGCTGACGACCGCAGAGCTATTGCACATTCCGCTTGCAATCTTGACAATCTCATCGTCTACATCTCGTTTCGGTGATTATATCTTAAATGAGAACTACGTATTATAATTTCTGCAGCAAGAAGATCTAGACATAGGCCTCTCCTAAGGATTTGCTGAAATTACTGGTTGAGAGCGGCCTGCAACCAGCGTTTTCCTGCGACATTGGTCAGGTCGTCCGACCACCTGCCGGGGGGCGGGGGTATTCCAAATAAAAAGTTCGAGCAAACAAATCCACATTGTAACAGTAAATTTTAGATTGATAGGCATCGACACCTGTCATCCGAGTTAGTAAATAAGGGGGCTGGTCAGTGGGTGTCTGACGCTACGCTTGCCGGTACGTGGCCGCTATTTGAAAACCATTCAGTGGGCCATCGGCCCTCCGTGCCATACGCCCCGCCCACTGCCACTTTAAGCAGCTAATTATATGAGCTGTCGGTGAATAACTATCTTTACGTCCGTTTCTACAAGGGTAAAACTGTATTAAGCTTCTTCGGTTTACTAGTTTTAGTTATGCTGTCTAGTCTATTGATATTATTTTTTATTAAGTTAGTCAAGGGAAAAGCTGCCGTGACCAAATTCTACTTGCAATCTTGAAAATCTCATCGTTTTACATCTTTTTTCAATGAATCAAATATTTCGGTGATTAAATCTTTAGTGGGACCTAGGTATTTCTATTTTCGTTATTTAATCGTATAAATGCAAGTAAACAAACCTAAGTTAGAGTTTAAGTCTCTTGGGTTCAGGAGTTTCAGTTCTGCCAACGTCTTGTAGATACAAATTCAAAAATACGTAAATCACGATAGTCTTCAAATTACAGTAATAATCTGAAGAAAAAAAACATTTGCCACCTGCATTAAGCTTCTTATAGCTCCTTATTTCCAACGTATTTTGATTTCTCATTTCTTCCCCGTAAAAGGTGAAAAACACATGAGACTTTAACCCTTTAGTGAGGCACTCGAAATGTTAATACAACCTAAAAAGCAGACAACTCGCACGCCCGTTAATCGCTGAGAGGTAGCATGAAAGCGGGATAGAAACGCGATGTAACACTCTAGTTTTCAAGATGGCGCATGACATGAGGGCGCTCTTGACAGTGGAAGCGTCGCGACGGACACTCTGTAGAAAAACTACACTATTTTGTGTTATTTCTTTACTCCCATTAAAATTTACTATAAGTTAGAGTATCAGCAAAGTATATTTAAATAATGCTTGCGAGAAAAGATGGCAATGTGCACTCTAGTTTTCAAAATGGCGATTATATACAAGAGGGCGGTCTTAAAAATGGAAGTGTCACAGCGGCCACCTATAAAGAAATACAATATTTAAGGGCTCACACTAGGCACACTAGCGACGCCAATCATTTTATGCCTAATACTTTTTAAATAGAATGAAATTCAAGAATGTAAAGTCATATAAGCATTAGCAAATAACCAGAAGTATTTTTGGAATCATGTTTTAATCTTATGAGAATCAGTCATTTAGAGAACAACTGATAACCGCCTAAAACGGCCGTTTATGGCGGTAATCAATAGTTCTCTTAATTATTGATTCTCATAATATGACCACTGAGCACTGACCATTGCTTAAGCAATCAAGGGGTTAATAGATCCTAATTAGCAAGTAAAGGAAAAAAATCACAAGTAATCGTCCAGATTGCAAATTATGCTATTATGAACAATTTGACATGTTTGTTTAAAAAACTTGGAACCTCTTCTAAATTCAAATCATCATCATCATTTCGTGTAGGTGACACGGTCAGTCGACCATGCACACCCTGGTGTCAGAGTTGTGCGGAACCGCCTCTCGGCCTTTGACGTGGTTCCTTTAAAGACTACCAGATGGCAGCCGGAACCACCGGCTTAACGTGCCTTCCGAAGCACGGAATCATCTTTCATATCAGACAATCAGGTGATTCATGCCTGCAATGTCCTAACCAAACTGGAAACAACTTAACAAAGTATGCTTCCCGTGGGAATCGAACCCACGTCCCCCGGGTCAACAAGACAAATGTCTTAACCACTGGACCACGGAGGCAGTAACGTATAAATTAAAACGTTAATACGGATAATTCCTCGAGCAGCTAATTAAATTTTCCCAACGTCTAGTTTGCGGATCTTGTCTCTAGATTTTTTTTTATACCTACCACTTTCATCGATGGTTGCACGCAGTTTTATTTTTATAATAATTAAAAACATAAAATCATCAAACCATCAAATTTCATGTTGTTTAATCAGATTTAAAACTCACATTCGGATATAGGGACTAATATAATCCAACTTTATGTAAATCTAACCCCAAAATTTATTCATTCCATACAAAAGACGGTATAAGCGGGTCTGAGATGGTGGCTGCAAATAACTTGAAATAAGGCATTACGGGGCGGCGTGGCCCGGAAAAATAAATTAAATACACCGGCCGGGAATTGATCCCGGGCATTATTGTATCTATAAACATTTCAATTGCGGCACCCGGTTATCCGGGACAAAGATCAGCGAGGTGGCAGATCCGGATAAAGCGACGTAGGTTTAAAGAAATTTCACACGTTGTATTTGGTAAAGGCTTCGTTGTAATATATAGGTTATATACTTCAATGTAAGATCTATGTAAATAAATAACCCGTGACTCTTAGGAAGATACAAATGATAATATATTTATTTTTATTTAAATAGTTATAATGGTGAATCTTTGAAACGATGAGATGTAGAATCTGTTATGGTCATAATCATGACATATAGATTTTGCATCTAAGACTGTAAATTAAATACACAGGCCGGGAATGGGCATGTTGACTAAAAATTTTTTCGTGTTGCTATGTAATGACCTGCCAAAAATAAACATAATAGTGACAGCAATACATTTCCAAACAAAAAACTCTTTCAGATAAAAATGTTTTAAAGTCACATGTTTTTAGACGTTAGTTTTTAGACGTGAAAATGCGCCGCTGAATTGCCTACATATTTATGACGTCACAACCTTGTGTTTTGTATGGGTGGCGTGAGAACTTTGTTTGGTAGCTATACGAAATATTTCGTTTATGGTAATGGTTTCATAATAAAAGTTGCTATAAATTTAGCGCACTACAATACAGTATAACTGTAATTAAAGATTTTCATACTTTAAAAAATGGTCCTATTCACCCAACTTTAAAGAAGCTTTAGGATCACTTAACGAATCGATATCAAATTTAAAGTGTTCTTTATAGTGTTTTTAGATAGAAATAAGTATTTTAAAAACAAATTTTATATAATCTTAACATTAGGCAACTACCGTATTGATCCCGGGGCATTATTGTATCTATGAACATTTCAATTGCGGCACCCGGTTATCCGGGACAAAGATCAGCGAGGTGGCAGATCCGGATAAAACGACGTAGGTTTAAGGAAATTTCACACGTTGTATTTTGGTACAATCTTTGTTGTAATGTATAGGTATATAGCTGCATATATACTTGAATGTAAGACCAGCGTAGATAAATAACCCGTGACTTCAAAGAAACAAATAATAATAAATTATCATCATCATCATCAGCCTATACTCGTCCACTGCTGGACATAGGCCTCCCCAAATAATAATAAATTATTATTTTTTTTTAATTTAAATAGTTATAATGGTGAATCATTGAAACGATAAGATATAGAATCTGTTATGGTCATAATCATGTCATATGGATTTTGGATCTAAGAATGTAAATTAAATACATTGGCCGGGAATTGATCCCGGGGCATTATTGTATCTATGAACATTTCAATTGCGGCACCCGGTTATCCGGGACAAAGATCAGCGAGGTGGCAGATCCGGATAAAGCGACGTAGGTATATATACGAACAAAATAAAAATATACACGGACAAATCACACAAATTGATTTAGTCCTCCACTAGACTTTTGCTATGGGATACTAACTCAACGATACTATATTTTATAATAGATACTTAAGTAGATAAACATCCAAGACCCAGGTCAATCTGAAAAAGATCATTTTCCATCTTGACCTGACCGGGGATCGAACCGGGGACTGGGACCCTCCATGTCGCAGGAAGCATGTTGACCGCTGCGCCACGGAGCTCGTAAAAAGAGGTAGAAAGAAATTGTACATCTTGTATTTTGTTTTAAGGGCTTCGTAGTCTATACTAATATTTAAAAAAAAGACGAAAGATTTTATGTATTGATATTCAAAATTCTTTCGAAAAACAGACAAACAACAAAAAACCAATTCGATAAAGAGTGTGAGAGACCATTCATCATCACATCATTATAAATCACGCGAAAAATAATTTTAAGTTAACTCGTCATTCACCTGCTATTTTGTTGGGATTGGCAACTATAGTTTCGGATTTATTAGGAGAGAGTATTTAGTAGTGAGCCTGAGTATTATTGGTGGTATAATTTTCTATGTGGCCCATTGCAAGTAATAAATAATAAATAAATATAAATAAATAAATATATACGGACAAATCACACAGGTTGAGCTAGCCCCAAAGTAAGTTCTTAAGAAAGACTTGTGATATGGGATACTAACTCAACGATACTATATTTTATAACAAATACATATATAGATAAACATCCAAGACCCAGGTCAATCTGAAAAAGATCGTTTTCCATCATGACCTGACCGGGGATCGAACCCGGGACCCCCGTGTCGCAGGCTGGCGTGGTAACCGCTGCGCCACGGAGCTTGTAATGAATGTATATCTCACGTTAGTTAAATGATATATTATTATGCTCAAAGACTACTCTTTGCCACAATTCCGACCGATATACTCGCAAATATACACGGCTAAATAAAGTGACAAGACGCGACCGCGGGATTACAGCGAATGATGAAAAAGGGGGAATCATTTATTTTATTAGCGCCGGGAAAATAATAACCTTCGACCCGCCACGATGAGAATTTGGGAATCGGCGGGAATGTCGCGGGAAAGTTGTCGTGTGGGATTATTTTTCTTTTCGTAGAATTGTTTCGAATTTTTTACAGACATGATGATATTTTTTTTTAATTTAGCTAATGTTTTGTTTTTCGTATGTGTAAGTGGACTATTGTCAGATTTTTCAAGCTGCCTTAAGGCATCTGACATAGCTTAACGACTGGCATCAACGATGACAGCCGGGACCAACGGCTTAACATGCCTTCCGAAGCACGGAGGAGCTCGAGATATTTTTATGCCACTTGCGGTCACCAATCCAAGTAGGGACTGCACCAGGGGTTGCTTAACATACGTAAGCGCTCATAGAGCCTACACCCACTGGACCATCGGGCTCCTAATTTAGCTAATGTGATTGCCATACGAAATCCTATCCAAAATATATTTGTTCACCTTTACTTATATTATAAAAAGTAAAGATTTTTTTGTTTGTTTGCATTGAATAGGCGTCGAAAGTACTGAACCGGTTTTCATATTTCACCAATAGAAAGCTTATTTATCTGCGGGTGATAGACGATAGTGATAGATAGGCTATAATCTACACGTACGATGTCGTAGGAAAATTGCTAGTTCTAAATAATTTGTATTATATTATAACAACGAATTTAGAAAAACTAAACGTTGAGCGAGCCTTTTTTTAAAGCAACATATTTTGCCATTATAAGGTTGATGGAATATCATACCGAAACAATTCAAAAGAACAAAAATTCCGATAATACCAATTTGCAAATGCCAAGACGTTCCCCGCGACGAAAAAAAAAAACAATAAATCAAAAACATGCAAATCCTGCTAATAACTGCTGAAAACCGAAAGTTATACACTAATATTATAAAGAGGAAACATTTGTTTGTTTGCATTGAATAGGCTCCAAAACTATAGAACCGATTTTCAAAATTTTTTCACCTATATAAAGCTTATTTATCTACGGGTAACGTAGGCTATAATAGAAATTCCTGTTCTAAATAGTTTGAAACGTAACAGCGAAGTTTTCACAACTAAACGATGGATGGCCGTTTTTTTAAAGCAATGTATTTTAACACAAACAGCCACTATAAGGTAGATGGAATATCACCGAAACAATTCAAAAGAACAAAAATTCCGATAATACCAATTTGCAAATGCCAAGACGTTCCCCGCGACGAAAAAAAAAACAATAAATCAAAAACATGCAAATCCTACTAATAACTGCACAAAACCGAAAGCCATTTCACGGGTGCCGATCCCGCCTCGAACGTAATCCCCGAATATTTAATACAAGTACCCGATATACAGGGTGGATGCGGACTCGCGGGTGCTATTTCCATGTTGATGTTTAATAATTGATAATGCCCCGCGAAAAACGCGGTGGGGGCGCGTAGATGTATATAGAGTTGAAGTGTTTATTTAGATCTTGTTAAAACTCTTATCATACAAATAAATAATTATGATTTATGGTCCAAATGTTTTTAACAGTATATTAGTACACATAATTCCACCAAACATAGGAAAACCAAAAATAAAAAAAACTTAAAACATCTGTAACGGTTATACCGTTACAGACGTTTTAAGTTTTTTTTTTTTTCTACTAAAACTGTAGATACGGTTTTATGATTAGTACACGATTGCAGTAAGCCACGCACTTCTCAAAAATTCATTGTTTTTATTTTTATTTACCACATGGTTAATGTCTTAAGGAAAAATACAAAGGTATATTGCTAAAATATATCACATTTTGCCTGATGCACTAAATAATTAGAATATGTTTTGAAAGTACGGTAAAAAAAAGCATTAAAAGTAGTTGTCTATCAATCCACACGTGGCATCTTTGAAGCAAAGGTATATATTATATTTTGAAAGTTGCAAATATTAGCACTTATGAAATATATATTTTTCTTTGGCACACTAAACCCAGTCCTGTCACACCCGAACATCATCCTTATGAATTCCCACCCACCTGTACCTTGTTATCCCCGAGTTGTAAACTGAGACGGCCAATCGATAATCATCTAGAACACAGTAACATACGGTAGATAATATGTGTGATTATTGCGTGAATACTTGTGAGTTGTGCTTTTTAGCCGACTGAAGTGAAACGCGCAAGGAGAGTAATGTGTTTGTGACTTATATTGTATAGTATATGTATTCGATACAAGTCATATACATTATATTATACTTCTTTTACTTGATGATAGCTTTTCTCCCGGGATTGAACAAGTATGAATGAAATTTGTGTCAAAAATAAAGCAATCTTGTCACAAATTATAACAATTGGTTTTTTGAAAATTGAACATTTTTATAGTTGGCCATTTTTATGGTTGGACATTTTTATAGTTGGCTATTGTTGGTCATTTTTATAATTAGAAAATTCAATAGTTGGTAATTTTTATTACGCTGGACATTTTTATAGATTGGACAAAAGTCGTGTAAATAAAATTTTCGTTTATTGCCCTTAGTACAACAGCAATTAGACGAGGAAATAAAAATTCCTGGGATATTACTGCAAATTATGTAGCCCAGGATAACGTGTTTCAAAAATCTTCATCTCGCGTATATTTAATCCCGCGATGCGTCCGCGGCATATAAATACGCCATCCGTTGGCCATCACTATTCAGCAGGTCGCTGCACCAATACATACATACATATTATCACGTATTTATCCCTCGCGGGGTAGACAAAACCCAAGGTCGTAAAACCCAAAGGCTATGTTTAGCGTGTTTGTGGGCGTTAAGGTGAAAAGCGGAATCAAAATAGTCATGGGTTGCTAGCCGTATCGCCTATAACGTGCGTGGTTCCGTAGATTCTCGCTCTATCCCTTGACTGGCTTTTACGGTCTGCGCGGGAAGAAAAGCAGCTGGTATATTCTATGTTTTTCCTTCCCCCCAAAACAGCTTGAAAGAGCTGCACCAAATCATAGACTTTTCATTTACTACCTTACTAATTTGAACAGCTTTTATACTTTCCTAGGTAATATACAGATTCCGAACATCTAAGCAATATTAGAATATCGGAATCAGATTCGATCTCCTAAAGACCCGCAAGAAAATGGTAAAAACCTTAAAACTGTTGATAGTTCTGAAAATTAAGAGCGTATACTAGCAGTATTTTTTCAATATGGTTTCCATACAAATGTATTTCTCTATTTTCTCGCTGAAAACTGATTCTAGAGCCACAATTCTTTTTTCATAAAATCTTGTACTAAAATAGGAATGCCCCTATTTTTTATTATTCCAAAAAAACTGTTTTTGTACAATTTTTTTTTCTTTTAAACAGGTTTTTAGAAAAAAATGAAACATAGGGACACACCTATTTTAGAAATAGATTTTATGTAAAAAGAATTGTGCCTCTAGAAGCAGTTTTCAGCGAGAAAATAGAGAAATACATTTGTATGGAAAACGCACTGCTAGTATACCCTCTTAAGCCCTAAATAATGGATTTCAAAAGCCTTCATCTGGCGAACATTTAGTCCCGCGATGCGTCCGCGACATGTTAATACGCCATCATTAGCCGCTGGCCATTATCTATTCAGCAGCTCGCTGCACCGAATCATCGACTTTTCATTCGCTACGTCACTAATGCCTACTTTGCTATGTAATATATAAAGTATTTCTATACAACCTGGCAGTATTAGGATGTCAGAATTATAAAAAAAAAAAAAAAAAAAAAAAAAAACAAATTTAGCATAAGAATATTGGACCCCATTCAAGTTCACCTATCAGCTTGACAATAGGAAATACAAAGTACAAACATTTTACCTTTTTAAGGCGTTTGCCTTGTTGGCCCGGGGGTCGTGGGCTCGATTCCCACGGGAAACATACTTTGTTAAGTTGTTTCCAGTTTAGTTAGGACATTGCAGGCATGAATCACCTGATTGTCTGATAAAAAAGATGATTCCGTGCTTCGGAAGCCACGTTAAGCCGGTGGTCCCGGCTGCCATTTGGTAGTCGTTAAAAAGGAACCACGTCAGAGGCCGTACGGCGGTTCCGAAGAACTCTGATACCAGGGTGTGCATGGTCGACTGACCGTGTCACCTACACGAAATGATGATGACCTTTTTCAGTGTATATTCCATTAGGGATTGTGATTCCATCATTAAAGTATTGATAGGTTGTTTAGAATCATTCTAATTAATAATCTCGAAACTATTAGTGTCTCTACAGATAGTTATTTAAGATACATCACACTGACGAAGCTGAAGACAATTACGAATTCGTACATACGCTGCTTATTATATTTATAAATGTTTATTAAAATACGAAAAATGATGTTCCATTCAACCCGACGCCTGCCGATACCAAGAACATCTCATTATCGTATACAAGAGCCTTATTAGTGTTACAAGTAAGAACCGTCGACAAAAACGTAAATATTATAAATATTAAAATTGCTCCGGAGATGTGACGCGCCCCCATTAGTAGCAACGAGATATGTCTCATTTGACGTGTAGGCAGATAGGGGCTCATTACGTGCTGCCATTTTATTTTAGAACATAAAAAAATACATTCATGAAAAAAAAATTAAATACGCCGAAAGGCATTCGATGAAATTGATAGTTACCTTAGTACCAGTTTCGACATACTACGAAACGCGTATCGTAGGCGTAGAAAAATATTTGAGTTTGAGAAGTTACTTTTGAAGTTATTTATAAAACCGAAACGTAACTTTAATTTTGAAGCTGTATTTGTATAACATTACCATAAATACTCCGTTTATTTTACTTATATAGAGTGAAAAATCCTAAAGGTATTTTACGAAATTCGAAGTGAAATTTAAATTATTCCGTAAATTTGCATTGTTGTTTTAATGCAAATAAAATTTCCTATCATTTTATCTAACCACAGCATCGTTAGCAACTATCCGAAGCACCAATTAAACAACACTAATCAAACCCTTATCACCAAAGACAAATAAAATCTCTATCAACCCCACTCGCTATCAAATACGTAATAAAACCCTTAGTATCGTGTTTTTGCGTAACAAGCAGTCTAAATTACGACAATTATTCAATGTACTCCGTTATCGGCAGTTATAAAATCGAGGTACCCTCATTAAGGAGGGTGGGCGAGGCTGGAGAAAAAAACCTGGTGACTGACGCATTGTCGATTCCAAGTTTTTGGGCAGATCATTAAGGTGCCTAATTACGATGTCACTGCTCTTTCTGAATGAAGCTTGGCACTCGTATCTTGTTGTATATTTGCAATAATGACGTCTTGGTGGACTGGTGATTTGGTTTTGTAATTTTATTTTACTTTTATACAAATTTTAAATATTATGTTTTGCAAAATACTTAATACTCGTTGAATCGACTGCTTATAAAACATGAGTAATAATTTATTTCATTATCTTCATCATCTCAGCCCATCGTCTTACCCACTATTTATCATATAATTAAACCTTACCTAAAACATTAAACAAGTTTCGGAAAATGATGGCCTTTTTACGTATATAAGTATTTCACGGTTTTCAATGATACATTTGTGTGTAAAAACACAATTTGTGGTAAAATAAATATATTCCCATGAGCATCAATTCAAATTTCCAATTTTACAAATCTATTCATATTATATCTTCAGTTAGTAAAATCACAATGGCTCTGCCACGCACAACAGACTGACGAGCTTTGGCTGATAATTAAAGCTGGTTAATTGACCGGATCAACTTCGAATCAGCCGTGACTTTGATAGTTTAGAGTCCAAAGATCGGTCCCTATTTCGTTGGAATAAGTTATGAAGCTGCTGATAACCATATTTTAAAAATGATTTATTCAGTCTGCATTCAATAAGCATCAGTCATCACGTCAGCAACATGATTTAAAATACGCCGAAAGGCATTCGACGAAATTCATAGTTACCTAAACCATAAAACAAGTTTCGGAGAATAATTAGATTTTTTTTTTGCATTAGTGAATATTAATAAAAGTATTAAGAAGATTTCTCAATTTAAATTTACAAATCTATTTTAATTAAACCATCAATTAGTAAAATCACAATGGCTCTGCCACACACAACTGACTGACGAGCTTTGCTGAACATCAAAGCTGGTTATTTGACCGGATCAACTTCGAATCAGCCGTGACTTTAATAGTTTAGACTCCAAAGATCGGTGCCTATTTCATTAAATTAAGTTATGAAGCAACTAAATATTTCATGCTGATGAACTTTTTGAAATTAATTTTAAAAATTATAAATTATTCAGTCTGCAATCAATAAGCATCAGTCGTCAGCAACATGATTTAAATACGCCGAAAGGCATTCGACGAAATTCATAGTTACCTAAACCATAAAACAAGTTTCGGAGAATAATTAGATTTTTTTTTGCATTAGTGAATACTATTTATAAAAGTATTACGAAGATTTCTCAATTTAAATTTAAAAATCTATTTTAATTATACTATCAAGTAGTAAAATTACAATGGCTCTGCCGCACACAACTGACTGACGAGCTTTGCTGAACATCAAAGCTGGTTAATTGACCGGATCAACTTCGAATCAGCCGCGACTTTGATAGTTCAGGGATCAAAGATCGGTAATCGGCGGCTACTCGGTTGGATAGTTTCTTGACGGCCATATTTTACCCGACTACAGATAACTTAAAAGGAGGGTTATGAGATTAAATTTACAAATATTAGTCCAAAAATATTGTTTTGATTTTAAATAAGATATATTCGTGGAAACTGCTTTTATTTTTTCAGAATATGGTAGATACATGGTTCTGACGTAACCAGCACCATCTATGTAAAAAAGATATGAAAGTAGTAGTTTCGGAGCCTATTCAATGCAAACAAACAATCAAATCTTTTCTCTTATTTTTTTATTTTATTTTTTTATAATATTATTAGTATAGAAGACAGTTCTTAAGGCGCTCTTATAGTAACACTAGCGCCACCCAGCAATTAAATTCTTTAAATCCTAAATTATATCGAATTTAAAAAATCTAACAAGTACAATATAAGTAAATGACTTGTTGTATTTTTGATTTATCACAAGAAATTTTCTAGTGCCATATTTAAAGAGAAAAATCGGTTAACGCCAAAAGTGGCCACTTTTAACCTGTTTTTCTCTTAATTTAACAAACTAATATTAGTGAAAATGAATAGAAAAATACTACAAGTAATTTACTTGTAACGAGCTTGTTAGATTTTTAAATTTAAATATAATTTAGGAATAAGAGAAGTAATTGCTGGGTGGCGCTTGTGTTACTATAAGAGCGACTTAACTCCACCCTCCATATACATAACCTCAAAATAACTGACGCAAAAACACAATATTTTTTACGTTTTGCAAATGATACGACCACAGTACTTAGTAAACAATACACGTACTCAGTCAATATAGTCATTAAGAAATAACAGTGCATTGAAAATCACCCTATGATTGACGTTAATGCAGCTAATATTAGTATAGAAGACTTGTTAACTTCACCATCCATATACATAATGACAAAACAAGTGACGCAGACACACAATATTTTTTACGTTTTGCAAATGATACCACCACAGTATTTAGTAAACAATACACGTACTTAGCCAAGATAGTCATTAAGAAATAACAATGGATTGAAAATCACCCTATGATTGACGTTAATGCAGCTAATATTAGTATAGAAGACTTGTTAACTTCACCATCCATATACATAATGACAAAACAAGTGACGCAGACACACAATATTTTTTTACGTTTTGCAAATGATACCACCACAGTACTTAGTAAACAATACACGTACTCAGCTAAGATAGTCATTAAGAAATAACAGTGGATTGAAAGTCACCCTATGATTGACGTCAATGCAGCGCGCTGCGAGGGCGCTCCGCCCGGGGGCAGGGGGTAGTTTAAAGAGAATAAGAAGTTAATTGGATCGTATTGATGGTTTATGCGTATTACTTGTAGGACTACCTATTTATATATTTTAAACGTAGAAGATTACAGAAAATCAAAGCATGGTTAATACTTAGATTGGTGAACATACATACATATTAATCAAGTATCCATATCTGTTATAGATACGATCTGTCTCATGTGGGCACATAGCATTAGGCTCTGGCTTAAGCCACGTTAAGTGATTGGAAAAGAAGCAGCGATTATTCATTTTAGGGTTCTTATTATTAAGCCTCCTCTGTACTTCCGTCCATCCGTCAGTCATAAGGCTGTTGGAAGGCTTATGACGCGTTATAAACGAGGAGTTCGATGGCCCAGTAGCCCCACAAACTTGTGTCGGAGGATACTGACTCAACGATACTACGAGTATATATATACGACCCAGGCAAATCTGAAAAAGATCATTAACATCTTGACCTGCCGGCCTATTTACTAACTCGGATGACAGGTGTCGATGCCTATCAATCTAGGATTTGCTGTTACAATGCGGTTTTTGTGTTTCAAATAAAAAGTTCGAGCAAGCCAAACCCGCATTGTAATTGTAAATTCTAGATTGATAGGCAGCGACACCTGTCATCCGAGTTAGTAAATATGGGACTGGCCGGGGATTAAACCCCGAGAACCTCAGGCCTCAGGCTGGCGTATTAACCACTACGCCTTGTTGGCGTAATATATAATGTGTTGTTACAACTTCTCGAGCAAATAAGTAGCAGGTCCGGAAGCCGGGTGCGTGTACCCGATGCTGTAACCACTAGACAGACAGTTGTGGATGACACCCATGACCGTTCATTAGTTCATATTAGTTTGAGTAACATTGTACTATTTGTGGCTTGTTTTGCTGTGTGATTCGCGGCAGACTAGAATAGGACCACTCAAAGTCTTCCCGTGGCTATCGTAGACGGCGAGTCAGGAAACACAAGCTAAACAAAGCTTATAAACATCAGAAGAGACCTCTCTAAGCCGTCTGGCCAGCGTGGAGCGTGTAGGCCAAATACTCTGACTGCTCTGGCTAATATGTAGCTCTGAAAGTACAGAGAGAATCGTGCTTCTGCAGTGAAGACTAAAAAGACATGATGCTGATTTGTGGCTGACTCAGCGGTCGTAAAACCCCCTGATTATCCACAAGCAAGTCACGTAAAAAGCACTAAGGAAGCAATACGAACCCGCTTCAAAGAACCGTTCAAGCATATAATCGGCAGGCGACCCCAAAAATTGAGTCAGTATTAACTAACGTCCGAATTAAGAGTTTCAATTATAGACCCAGGATCCCGTAGCAATCCCACCGTACTTTATTCAAATCGGATATCGTGCCGTTTCTTGCACGTTTGAATTACAAATCGGAATCTTTTTTGGATTTAAATTCGGCTACTCCCTCTCAAATTGCTACTTTGATAGCCTCTTTTATGCTTTAATGGCGCTGATGTTTTTGACAAGAAGTGACTAGGTACAAAATAACCCTAAATGGGGTTATTTTGTAACGGCACGATATCCGACAAGAAGTGACTAGGTACAAAATAACCCCATTTAGGGTTTTTTGTACCTAGTCACTTCTTGTACGAATATCGTGCCGTTTCTTGCACGTTTGAATTACAAATCGAAATCTTTTTTGGATTTGAATTCGGCTACTCCCTCTCAAATTGCTACTTTGATAGCCTTTTTTTATGCTTACACGCATAATAGCTACAACACATACAATCGAATAGCTACAAAATAACCCGATTTTTTTAAATCATGACTCGCAAAGATCATCAAAAAGTGATTTCTAGTCAGAAAAAGTAAGCTGAATAAGGTTTTACGGTCTGATCAATTATCTTTCTGATTCTATTTCCCGTTACAGCCGGTCAATATGACCAAATTTTCCTATGGGACTAATGCTGGAAATTCGAAAAAAAAAATATTCAAAATCATACAAATTTCCCGCGGCTGGCCGAACATTTTCGTATAGAAATGTATTTTTTATTCAAATATCCAGAAGTCCCACAAGAAATGTTGTTCATATTGACGGGATGAGTCGCCCCTTAGAGATTGGACAGAGTTTGATTAACATATTGTATTATTGCAAACCATTCAAGTTGCATATTTTATGGCATTTTAATGACGACTGTTATGGTATATCTGAATCATGAAGTTACGAGTACGTACACCTTGTTATGGAAAAATTAAAATATATAAGTAGAGTACAAAATAAACAACTTTAACTAGAAGGCCAAAGCTGTTACTTTAAACTGCCGGGACGGCCGAATACTGTTGTGTCACCTTGTTTTGAAAATTTCGTACTTTTTTTTAATTTCCTGATTCGTTGCTGTAAGAAAAGTTGTTCATTTTGACGGGCTGATCTGACGGTTTGAGGGACAACAGTGTTTACCCTAACATCTTATACATCTATAACGTCATTAAAATCAACACCCGTTCAAATATGTCGACTCCATAAAAAAATATAATTTTCCCGAACCGGAATTTTCTCAAAGATTATCCGCTAGGCATTAGCAATGCAATGAAGGTGGAAAAATTCGCGAAAACAAAAGGCGGAGATGATGAATGTTTGTTTGATCTTGATTAATTAGTGGCGCCAAACGGAATACGTTATGACGTCATAATTGTGCGTCCGGTGTCGCCGACGTTATCGATGATGGCACTTAATGGTGCTTTTTCCTTCTTGATCCCAACTTAATATTATAAATGCGAAAGTAAGTTTGTTTGTTACGCTTTCACGTTCTATCTATTAGATACCGATCATCATGAAATTTGGCATACATATTGGTTAGGTAGGGTACTGAGAAGGACATAGGCTACACACGGGCGAAGCACTAGCTGTGCCCGCGACTTCGTCCGCGTGAAAAAAGGAGCGTGTGTCCTTTCCCAGGCTCTAGACTATCTGGTGTACCAAAGTGTGTACGAGTATGTGGTGTGAAAGCGAGACAGACAGGGTTACTTTCGCTTTTATAATATTAGTATGGATTAATACATTATTTCCTTTTTAATACATTCATTATTATTAAGGAGTAACAATCTAGGTTTTTTCTCGTTGATTTAGAATATCAAAAGTTAAAAAAAAAAACAAGATAATCACGGTAAATATCTCAACATGTTTCCTTCTATAGTATACGAAGACGCTGGATACAAGCCTCTTCTAACCGGTCATATTGGAGATCCTTAGGAGAGGCTCATGTCCAGCCATGGACTTCGAGCGGCTGAGATGATGATAAGGAACTGTTATAATAAGTTGTTTATTTACTAGCAATTTTCCCGCTATATCGTCTGCGTAAATTATTGACTATGTCTGATAAATTAGCTATACTTATTCAGCGACCCGAAGTGGATCTTGGCCACCAATTAGCTATGAATGAAATAATGTAAAAAATCGGTCCAGTAGTTTCGGAGCCTATTCAATGCAAACATACAATTATATTCCTCTTTATAATATTAGTATTAGATATCCAGTGCAAGACAGAATGTTGAAACCTTTTCTCGGAAAAACAAAAATCGAGAGCGCACCGCAAATCGCCACAAATCTGTTTTTGATTATCGGGAGGACACCTAAAAAACGGGGAATTAATAAAACATCTAAGGGGAAAGCAGGCGGAAAAACACCAGTGGGGGAACCCAAAAAAATGACCAGGAACGCTCTTCATTACTGCGAAACGGCAACACCGAATGAATTGATCAATCAGAATTTTTATGGGCCGGAATCACTCAGCGGGAATAATTCGTGCTCCGTTTGCTAGGTTCATAGCAGGCTTTTTAATTTCGTCGTCGAGATCGAGTGTCATCCAATCTATCTGACGGCAAAAAATGTCGCCCCCCACCCCTTAGCGCCCCCCCCACCCACTGTGACTTCAGGCGATAATATCCGCCAAGGGACTAAGATCAGTTCTGCATATTTAGAGCGCCTTTTAATTTAATAATTGACGTGTTTTTTAAGCTAAGGAGGGTTCTATTTTTCCTCAATTTGGTTATGTGATACGAATTACGCTTTCGTGTCAATGACTTTTTAAGGGAGATGTCTAATATACTTCTTCTTATTGGAATAGGGAATATGCATGAAAAACATATGTGTCTTACTAGTATCTTACCAATTTATCCAAAAATATTCAATAGTAGAGTACTAAAAGTGAAAACAGAATAAAATTTGGTTGAAAAACGAACGAGAAAAAATGATTTCACGAAAATATATCTATATCACTCGCGAAAACACTATTTTATATGGCAAATGCATACACATGATATAGACTTTAACGTCGCTAGTCCATATCGGACTTTTCTTTCTTATTTAAACTTTAAGGTATCACATCTTCGTCGCTAATTAAGATATTTTAAAATTCTTTCACATTTTTTTACTGTGGTTATTAGGGATTATACTAAGCAAATAAAAAAATTACGTGCATATTCTCAATTATTTTATCAATAGATGTTTCCCGTGACTTCGTCCGTTTAGATTTCGGTTTTATCGCACAGTTATTTTATCAAATTAAAAAAGAGTCTATTTCCGGCCTATGTATATAAGTGCATTCCTTAGAACCGGGATCAAATACCTGTAAAAATTAAGTACAATAATTGTCCTTGCCGGCAATTGAATCCCGGTACACCTCGTGTCGCAGGCTGGTGTGTTAACCGCTGCGCCACGAAGGCAGTCTTTATAATTAATTCGGTATTTGCCCAATGTTAAGATTATATAAAATTTGTTTCCAATGATACTCATTTCTATCTAAAAACACTATAAAAAAAACACTTTTAATTTGATATCGATTCGTTAAGTGTTCTTAAAGCTTCTTTAAAGTTGGGTGAATAGGACCATTTTTAGGGTTCCGTAGTAAACAAGGAACCCTTATAGTTTCGCCATGTCTGTCTGTCTGTCTGTCTGTCTGTCTGTCTGTCTGTCCGTCCGCGGTTTTACGCAGAGACTATAAGTACTAGAAAGCTGTAATTTGGTATGAGTATGTATATTAATCATGGCAAAAAAGTGGTAAAATAAAATGTTGAAAAAAAATTTTTTTTAGGGTAGCTCCCATACAAGTAAAGTGGGGGAGTAATTATTTTTTCTCTATTTACCCATCGTGTGGGGTATCGTTAAATAGGTCTTTTAAAAATATTGTGAGGTTAAGTACACCATTTTTCGATTTAGGGATCCGTTTCCGAAATATTTGGTTTTAAAGTGCGAATTTTTGTTAGAGGTAAGTGTCCCCCCCCTCTATCTGCTTAACGGCTATATATAGATACGTGAAAAAAATTACAGCAGTAGTATATATACTGAAGTTGAAAGGAAAACTATCAGAACTGAGTACTAAGTACAAACTAAAAAGTTATAGGCAACCAACTTATAAACTGTAATTTCATACTATTTCCATTGTAAGATGTTTTTGGTCGTTAAACTGTAAGGTGCGAGTGTGAATAGTGTGAACTCAAAGTTGTCATTCGCAACTACGGAACCTTATACTGCGCGTGGCCCGACACGCACTTGGCCAGTTTTTTTAAAAGTATGAAAATCTAAAATTTCACTTATACTGTATTGTAGTCCGCAAAATTTGTAGCAACTTTTCTTATGAAACCATTACCATAAACGTAATATTTCGTATACCTACAAAGTTCTCACGCCGCCCATACAAAATACAAAGTTGTGACGTCACAAATATGTAGGCATTTCAGTGCAGCGCGTTTTCACGTCTAAAAATTAACGTCTAAAAATATGTGTCTTTAAAACTTCTATATCTAAAAGAGTTTTTTGTTTAGAAATGTATTTCGGTTACTATTGTGTTTATTTATGGCAGGTCTTTACATAGCGACACGAAAATTTTTTTAGTCAAGTAGCCAATTCAAAAAAATAAAGGAAGGAAAGGTTTTCGTTGAGAAATTATACCTAACTCACCTAAGTTTACAGGGTATAAATAATATTTAAATAAAAAACAGATAGTAGCTATTGAAATTAAATAACTTTCATACTTTAGCTATTAGACAAAGAGCCTTGTAAATAAGTAAATTGGCAGAATATTAATTTTTCTACTTTCAATAGGTGATACGATTAGTACCCTCACAATTTTTACAAAAATAAAAATAAAAATAACATTACAATTTTTTATTCCGTTCTCCAGCTACAAGCCCACCAACATGCTCAATGTGGCCATTTATAAATCTGGCTCTGTCTACCCCTCAAGAGAAAAAGATGTGATATTATGCATGTATGATTCAAAGCCAAATACTAAGATTCAAGATCCAATCGATCGTTTTTTTGGGTGTTCAAATTTTTGTTGTAAACATTGTAAATACAAGTATGACAATTAATGGGTATTAATTGTCATACTTGTATTAACAATATTTACAACAAAAATTTTTTGTTGACGTCAATAAAAATAATATTCTAAGCTAAGTAAAGGGCCGCTTACAAAGCGGAGTGCAGAAGAGGCGGCAACAAACTGCACAGCGCATTTTCTCCAAGCGACGTCTACTCACAATTTTAGTTAACCTTAGAAACTACCTAGACATGTGGGTGGACTGAGATGCACTGTTCTAATCAAATATCATTAGTAAAAAGATAATTCGAAAAATTGCTGTCATACATACATACTATCACGTTTTTTTTCCCGTGCGGGGCAGACAGAGCCCAAGTCTGTAAAACCTTGAGGCCACGTTTAGCATGTTGGTGGGCTTGTAGGTGAGAACGGAATCAAAATAGTGATGGGTTGCTAGCTGCATCGCCTATAGACATGATTCCTGATGCCCTTTCCTTGATCGGCTTTTACGATCTGCGCGGGAAGAGAAGCAGCTGGTACATTGTACGTTTTTTTTTTCTTTTCTCCCAGACCGGCATGGAAGGTGTCAATGGTGTCATATTATTGAATTAAAGTGTAACGGTGCCGTATGATATCTTCATGGTGCATCTTGCTATTCACCTCATTTCTCAATCACCATCATCCTGTCCACTTTTATTTAGAAACTTAATTAATTTCTATTCTCTTCCATGCTGCATGCGCAGACCGTAAAAGCCGGTCAAGGGATTGGGCGAAAATCTAAGGAATCACATTGATAGTCGTTGCGGCTAGCAACCCATCACTCTTGATTTCGCTTTCCACCTTTACGCCCACTACTATGCTAAACGTGGCCTGTATGGTTATGACCTTGGGCTCTGTCTACCCCGCAAGGGATAAAGACGTGATAGTATGTATGTTAATTAATTTCAAATTCCTTATTCCATTTTCAAATCTTCATCACAGTGCTTCCAAAATTGTAAAAATGGAAATAGTAATCAATGGTAGTACTAGGGATCTCTAAACCCCTGACTGATAAAATAGCTCGACACGCAACATCTCTTTCGCATCGTCACAGACATCGTTTATCGTGCATTAACCCTATCTCAACCCTCGTTACCAACTAAACTTGTCACCCGATCACTCGCCTCCCGAAATACACAATTTTACGGCCGGCCCGTACGGTAGGCCACAGTTACTCTCTCGCAAAATGACCTATATTCATAAGAGTACTTCTTTCTACTAATGTTACATACAACATACAATTTCTTAATCAACATCATGTCGAGTACTCGAGTTTCATCAAGTAGTCGTGAGTCGTGGCGTGATTTTATTTCTTAATCACGTCACAACTACTGGATGAACCTCGACGCATACCATGACTTAGTGATTGGGATGTTTTTTATTAGGAAAGGCATGTATATCCTGAGGATGCATTAAGACATAGTAACAGGCAAAAGCTATTAGTACCGATCAATTTTTTTAATTAACCTGTATAGTCCCACTGCTGGGCAAAGGTCTCACCTATCTCCTTCCATTTATCGTGATTTAGAGCCACTTCTGACCAATTGCGCTGAAAAGCATTTAGATTATCACGCCATCGTTTTCTTGGCCTGCCCTTACGACGATTATTATTTTTTAGGGTATCCACGAAGTTGCGGCATTCTGCTGACGTGACCCGCTCAATCCCACTTTAACTTGGCAGCTATGTAGCCCACATCAGCGAGACCCGTCATTGAGTGCAGTGTAGCCTTCGGGACTCTGTCCAGTCTTTTAAAACCTAGTACACTTCGCTCCATTGCCCTTTGACGTTAATTAGTTTATAAAAATATTCGGCTATGTACTCGTATTTCTCTGAACAGGACCTTTTGTGAGAACCACATAAACCTTTATACTCGTATAATCAAGCCGTTTTGATTTGTAGAGTTGGACTTACAACATATTTAAATATTGCTAAAGGAACCTTTTGAGACCATTTCTTCAAAACGAGACATTTTGCGAACACATCCAAAGCCGACTAAATTCGGCCCTGCAGGATATTAGGCAGGGATAATGTCCGAACCGCGGGACAATGGTTCGGCCATCATTCGGCCACATTTCATTAAAAACGACAATAAGCACGGAACGACTGTTGTTGGATTTTGATCGCGTTTCTTACTTTGTTTTGTTTATTGGCTGCCACCCGACAATGGATAACGTATTCTTGGCATGGTCAGCTAACGCTTCTTTATTGCTTCTTAACTAATATTATTTGTGGGTTTATGAACTGGTAGCCCTCACGAAGAGACTTATTCTGTCCACTAATGATGCCGTGTGGTTCCCGGCAGACTTACGAAACACAAGCTAAACAAAGCTTACAAACATCAAACAGACCCCTCTAACCCTTCTGGTCAGCGTGGATAGTATAGGGCAAATCCCCTGACTGCTACAGAGAGGGTCGAGCTCCTGCAGTGGAGACTATGAAAGACCTGATGATGATGACGATGAGGCAAACGTATCTGGCAAAAGAATAGCTAGCTGACGCTCCTTTATTATTTCTCAACGAATAATTGTGGCTTTTTGAGCTGATTGCCCTCACGAAAAGACTACTTTTCCGCTATTTTGATTTGCAATTATAACCCAAGAAAAACTAAATCTTCAAAATACGCCTTTGATTTAAAATAATACCGTAGACTGTGTAATGAATGACACCTACCCCCGTGGGGCCGACGCGTCCGCCCGGTGTGTCTCCGTCTTGTTTTATACTATAGACTGTGTACTTATAATGACTTCTATCTCAAAGTCAATCAATGTCATACAAATCAACCTTCATTTTCTCACTAAATCGATGTCAATCATCCAGAATTAACATTGTTTTAAAAATACGGCGATAGTTTAACAACATAATACTATAGAATGTGTACCTAGAATGACATCTATCCCAAAGTCATATCAATACTTTTTTTGTATTGTTTTACGCCCCTGGATACAAGTCCTTTAGAGCCTTTCTTCATTTATGTCGCCAGTTGGCGAGTTATTCTTGTTTGTTGTCAACGAAATGATGGTGTAATTCATTTCGTTGGCGACAACTCTTCGCGAATCCACTGGTTTCATCATTGACGACGCAGCAAGGCGGACAACCAACAGCCCGCTATGTAAATCTCACTACAGCCGCACAATGACAGTCTACTCTAATTATTTTACACATTGTTCTTAAACATGGGCATTTATAACACCAAATAACACCAATTCCACATTATAAAGTCCACTAGAATCAATTTGCGAAACAATCCAAAACAGACACCGTGCAGTCCGTTAAAATTCCCGCCAAGAACTCTCATATCAATACCATACCGAACAACCTTCATTTTAACACAAAGTCGCTGTCAATCACCAAGAAAACAATCTTCAAACACAACGATGATTAAAAATAATACCGTAGACTGTGTAATGACACCTATCCCCCGTGGGGTCGAGGCGTTCGCCCGGTGTGTCTCCGTCTTGTTTTTATTAGTGAACAATGATGAATTAGAACATCCCGTTTAATAGCGCGTGTTTTTTTTCTTGACACGCTTTTTGGGGTTCCCTCTTAAATGTTTTTTTTTTTTGTTGAAATTCTAGTGTCTATTTTGTGAAATCTTCGATTGTTTTAATAATGGACTGGTTTGTTTTTTTTTTATTTTTTCTTAATGAGCTGTCAATTTATTATTCCCGTCTAGTCAAAAAGAGATTAAAATTTTAAGACTCTATTAAATAGTTCTTATTTTTAAAATTATCGATTCATTACAATAGGCTAAGCTGAAAAGTCATGCGCTACCCTGTGTGTAAAGATTATGTTTTAAGGGGGAACACTAGGCACAGTAGCGACGCCAATCATTTTATTCCTAATACTTTACAAATAGAAAGAAATTCAAGAATATAAACAATACAAGTCTTAGTAAATAACTTGAAGTATTTTTTGAATCATGTTTATTACTTTTGGAATCAGTGAGAATTATGAGAATCTGATTACCGCCAAAAACGGCCGTTTTTGGCGGTTATCACTTTTTCTCTCAATGACTGATTCTCATAATATCAAAACATGATTCCAAAAATACTTCAGGTTATTTACTAAGACTTGTATTGTTTATATTCTTGAATTTCTTTCTATTTGTAAAGTATTAGGAATAAAATGATTGGCGTCGCTACTGTGCCTACTGTTCCCCCTTAATCAAAAGTTCGGCCCCGCATATAGTTAACAAATAATATGTTGTAAGTACATAGATTCCGTGGGCAACAATGACACTTACCGTCAGGTGTTTCGTAAGCTCGTCTGCTCACACACTGATAAAAAAGACTGCTGGCAAACGCATAGACAACATAATATTAATTTTAAAAATTTGCGACAATCTGAAACTTTTCAATTGACAACAATGGCATGCTACAATTTGAATAAAAAAACACCATCCAAGCGGCAAAATAGCTGATCAAAAATTCTCCAGAACCTGTTGACTGCCATCCGATACAAACTTGTCGACTTTTTAATTTGTTTTTGTACACCGGGCGATGGCCCGTGAAAATTTGTATAACAGGGAGGAATGCGTATTATCGGCCTGCTCCGAAGTTGGGCCTCCTTGTAGTAAATTAAATTGTTTGCGCCCCACCTCTCAGGTGTTTATGGACACCCCGTATATTGACTCGCCGATGTTCTGGATTATTGTTGGCAATGTTATTTGGAATTTCGTGCTATATAAGTATACAAACATAGTCATCATTTTTAAACTGCCTTGTGTAATATAATAAAAATTCGTGTTATATGTATGTATGCATGCCAATTATAACTACGAATTTAAACGCATCGTTCTAATCATTACACTCTCGGTGATCACTTACAATCAGTTGATCCGCTTGCTCATTTGCCGTCCTATATCATAAAAAAACTCTCCCTAGTCCATAGGCTATATTTTGCCTGGGCAGCTGTTTTTTTAATTTATTTAATTTTCAATTAACTTATTTTTATTTAATATTGCTAACTAAGTTTTGCCCGCGGGCAAAATATTGGAAAGTTGTGTTAAAAATAGGAGTGTAATATTTGCACAGTTAAAAACGTGTCACAAGAATGAAATAATAAATAACTTATGTACATCTTGTCAATCCCCTCATTCGCTTATCTATTGCATGCGATTTTCATTATTCCCGTACTAATAGCAACTATTACTAAACACTACCTTAATTTCTAGAGACTGTTGTGTATCTCAATTAGTGTAAGATAGCCGAGACGCAGTCAATTTCCTGCAGCGAGCTAACTCTCATATTAACAAACGTGGCTCATTGCTTATTCGCTGTAAGTGATGTAAAGTAATACAGCTTATACAGCGTGCAAATTTACCCTGATCATCCTTTAAAAGGGTGACTCAGCCCGTCAATATGAACTACTTTGGCGTGAAAGCGTAACAAACAAACTCATTTTCGCATTCATTAGTTGAGATACCCAAAATTGGTCCCATATGTAGAGTTGCTCATTAGTGCGGGCTGAGTCACCTAAATCGAAAGCAACTATAGCGTCATCGACTGACTATGACCACCTGCCATGTAGCAAGGCCTTATTTTGGCGCGATATTTTCTTAGAGGTCGGCAGTCTATACGATAGTATTATAAGTCTTCGCTATAAGCAACTATCACTATCTTAATTTCCAAAGACCGTTGTGTATCGCAATTAGTGTAAGATAGCCGAGACGCAGTCAATTTCCTGTAGCGAGCTAATTCTCATATTAACGAGCTTGGCTCATTGCTTATTCACTGCAAGTGATGTGAAATTTACAGTTTATATATCGTGCAAATTTACCCCTAACATCCATTAAAAGGGCGAATCAGCCCGTCTTTTTTCATTAATATTACCGGGCTGGCTGAATTTTTATTTTGAATTCCCAAAATTGGTCCCATATTGTAAAGTTGCTCATTTGTGCGGGCTGAGTCACCTAAGTCGCAAGCAACTCTACAGCGTCATCGTCTAACTATGACTACCTACCATGTAGCATGCCAATTTTGGCCAATACATAATTTTCTATGTGTATGGCAGTCTATCGTAAGTTTATATTGTCTATGTCTTAGCCAACTATTACGATTAACAAAGGAAAGCCAAAGATCACCATCATCATCATGCCTTTTTAGTCTCCACTGCAGCAGCATAAACCTCCCTGTTCTATCAGAACCATATATCAGCCAGAGCAGTCAGAGGATTTGGCCTTCACTCCCCACGCTGGCCAGACTGGTTGGAGAGATCACTTTGATGTTTATAAGCCTTGTTCAGCTTGTGTTTTCTAAGTCACCTTATACGACATCCACGGGAAGACTTGGAGTGGTCCTATTCTACTTCGCCGGGACCCACACGGCCTACCTAGTCTGTAATAATTTGGTCCAATATTTTTGTGTGAGGTTGACAGTCTTTACAAAAGCATTATAATATAGTCTTCTCCTAAGTCAACTATTACGATTTACTAAAGAAAGCTAGGGATAATGTAATGGAATCAAAACATAATAATGAACCGAAACACGGCCGCAGAGCAGACTACGCTAAGATAATGACGACCGTTATAAATTGAGAATATTTTAAACTGACGTGACGGTAGGCGGCAAATAATAAAATTATACCGAAGTACCTCCCCACCTTCTTTCAGTACCGTAACTAGCTATTGTGCGACCGGTTAGAACTTGTGTAACTGCGCCCTTGAACAAGTTTTAGTCTTATCCGATTTTGAATTTTAACAATTTCAACTTCACACCCTACTTACTCTACCTGGTTTGACTTATGTCTTGTTTATAATTTATTTAAATGTAAATAACTGTAATATGTTTTCTGGGTTAAGATCAGTTCAATATGAGAAAAAGAAATAAAGTGTAATAAGAAAAAATATTTGACACAAACTATATTAGCCTTATATCGGACAATTGAATAAATTAGGATTAGAGGTAATATGATATGTTTTGTTTGTACTTTTGCCTGAACTGAGAATTGACAGCCTCCGTGGCGTAATGGTTAACTCGCCAGCCTACGACAAAAGTAGCCCGAGTTCGATTCCCGGCCAGATCATGATGAAAAACTATAATTTTTAGATTGACTTGAGTTCACATATTTTACTGTGGCACAAGTTTATGTGATTTGTCATTGTTACATATTTTTGCTTACATGGATGCTCATCTTAGTCTCGTCTTTTCGACGCCCCCTAAAGTGTACGCCCTATACGTGTGCACCTCAGGAACTGCCCCAGTTACGGCACTGCCTTCCCCCCCTTTTTTATATCTTCCTTTGTTTGTTGATTCGTTATTTATCGGGAGATCGGCCTGCATTATAGATTAACATCAAAGGTAGGGATGACGTCGTTAAAACCGAATGGGCTTTATTTTGGGAAGATATCGGGACTTTTTTGTTATTAAGACGTCGGATGGATGGAGATTTTTAAATTTTTACGTCTTTTGATTGAAAAACATTGGAAATGTGCGTGACGTTAGTCTGAAATACCGAGTTTTAGTGACGCAAGATTTTTCGTGTGTTTAGCGCTATCTTTACGGGCAGAACTGGTCTCCAATTCGGTTGTACGTTTATTGTTTGTTTTTTTCATAACACTTAGTAGATAAAACTTAGGTGTGATAGGTAACTGATAAGTCTGCAAATTTAGAGGTAGAGATCAGGCCGGATGGGGTTTGAACCTGGTTCCTTTAGCCTATCGGTGGCGCTCTTAGGTCACTGAGCCGCTAACCTCTAAAAGACGTCGTTAAAGATTGTCATAATGCCCCTATGAAGCCAAAACTAAGTGGTTGTAATAAACAATCTGAAGCAACGACATAGAGAACCCAACTCAGAACAGTTTTTAACCCATTTACAGTGACCAATCGTTATAAAGATCAAAAATATATTAAGATATCCATTCTTTTTCAGTATATTTCGTCGATAAACCATGGAGGTGTAAAGTGACAAAGTTCCTCCAAGTTAAGCCATCGTAAAAGTTTGCCTTTAAACCGACATTAAGCTAATACTAAGCGGTTGTAATAAAAGATCTCAAGCGACAACATAAGAACCCACCCAACTCAGTACTGCTTTTTAGGGTTCCGTAGTAAACTAGGAACCCTTATAGTTTCGCCATGTCTGTCTGTCTGTCCATCCGCGGTTTTACTCAGAGACTATAAGTACTAGAAAGCTGTAATTTGGTAAGGGTATGTGTATGTGTATATTAATCATGGCAAAAAAATGGTATAACAAAATTTTGAAACATAAATATTTGTGGAGTAGCTCCCATACAAGTAAAGAAGGAGTAATATTTTTTTTTCTATACAAACCTATCGTGTTGGGTATCGTTTAATAGGTCTTTAAAAAATATTGTGAGGTTGTGAACACCATTTTTGTTAGAGGTAATCCTCTATCTGCTAAACGGTTATATATGGATACGTGAAAAAAATTACAGCAGTAGTACATATACTGAATTTGAAATTAAAACTATCAGAGCTGACTTCTAAGAACAAACTAAAAAGTTATAGGCAACCAACTTATAAAATGTAAAATTTCATACAATTTTTATTGTTTGATGTTTTTGGTCGTTAAACTGTGAGGTGCGAGTGTGAACTCAAAGTTGTCATTCGCAACTACGGAACCCTACACTGCGTGTGGCCCGACACGCACTTGGCCGGTTTTTTTTTACTAATCATGTTACGATCTTTCTTTTTCAGTATTTCCGAAGAACTCTGACACCAGGGTGTGGTCGATTGACCGTGTCACCTACACGAAATGATGAGTATATTTTGTCGAAAAACCATGTAAAGGTGTAAAGTGACAAAGTTTCACCAAATTAAGCCGTCGTAAAAGTTTGCCTTTAAACGGACATTAAGCTAATACTGAGCGGTTGTTATAAACGATCTCAGGCAACTACATCATTTGCATACTGTATTAAGATTTTACTGTAACTTTGATCGATTTTACGATCTTTATCAGACCAGATTTTTTCCAGTATTTTGTCCTTAAAATGTGAAATTGTAAATTGACAAAAATTCCTTCAATTAGTGAGCGAGTAGAAGTTTTCGATACGAAACTTCTACACGCTGTAATTTTGTATAAAAATTGTTTTTAAAATTGAAATCTGATTATAAACATCAATATGCCTTATCCGGTCGTATGTACGAAATTTGGTTGAGATTGGCTTAACTTTTGTAAATCTAAAACCAAACTACGTTTGTATGGGATTGCGCCTTTACGTGAGACTCTTAAGGCGCCGTTGAAATTTGCCAAGAAAACGGCTTTGAGGTAATACTACATACATAATGTTACTTCTTTTTCTCTTGAGGGGTAGACAGAGCAAATATTAAGCCGCTGTTGTGAACGATCTATAGGAACTGCATTATCTACTTAGGAAACATGGTGTCAAATTTGTACAAAATATAACAAACATTTTTGAAACGTGGTATTTTGTTTTTACTTTTGCATGTGTCTTCATTATCGTGTTCAAGGATTAATTTCAAATTTTTGTATATCGTCACACTAACGCTTCCTAGGCCTACCACGCTTCCTGTAACCATCTCCAGGAGTCCACTTCGTAACTAAAGCGGCCCATCGATGCGGATGCATTCGGCATACATGGCCCGCCCAATCCCATTTCAATTTTGCGGCTTTATGTCCAACATCAACGATGCCAGTTTTAGAGCGAAGTTTGATGTTTGGCACTCTATCCAGTCTAGTGACACCCAAGACACTTCTCTCCATCGCTCGTAGACCTTAGCTGCTTGTTAAACATTATTTAATGACAGTGACTTATCGAGGTCATCGACTTAGTGCTACCTTAAAGTGAAAAGCATTTCAGAAAAGCCTCTTTGGAATCTCATTTTCTGAACAAAATAAAAATTAAAGTAGGAAAGGTTCACGTTTCTTTTGGGTCACTCTCATCAACTTGATTAATTTCAAGTATTACAATTCGTGAAAAGTCACCATCAAAATAAATATTTTTCGAATAGTAATAAGATTATATTCGGCCGTTACTCCACTTCAAAACGGAGAATTAATTTCCAAAGCAAATCACATTGAGTACCCATTTAGAACACAAACAACATTTAATAGTACAATTGTATCAAGGAAATACAAGTATTAAGAGAGTCATTAGGGCCGCGAATTAGATTCGGCCGGGGGGCATTTTCGGATAAATAAAAAACAAACTGGCCATATTATCGCGGCCATCTTTCCATTTTCGCAAATTACCGCGAGGCCGCAGCTAAATAACGTCACGTATTTAATTATGGCGCCTACGGAACCTCAAAAGTGTCGCTTTGGAATTGAAAGCTAACATTATGGAACACACAGCGGTAGACAACTAAAAATATATAGACTTCCTCAAAAGAATAGAGACGGAAGGAAATTTCTTTACAATGGCCACTGCCGATAAACTTCATATGGATATATTGGCATAGAACACACGTCAAATCAGTTTGACTTAGTTGGCCCCAATGCAAATTCAATTTCAATTGTATTACTTTTATTAAATTTACCCTCACTCCAATATCTATCTCATTTATGGTCTCTACTGCCTAGAGAAAACATAAGACAGTTGGTCGCCTGATATTTTAATAATCTTCTTCGTAGTTGGTGAAATTGACTTCCTTCATTGTCAATACGCCAAATTTCCAAGTAATTAATGTTCTTCTATGCGACCTTATTTGCAAAGTTATTCAGAATCTAGGATTCTATGGACATGCTTCGGAACACTAAAAACAAAAAAAATTCTTCCATCTCTTCTATTTTTACCCGTCCGTGATTATGCTACAAGCGCTACGCCGTAGCTATCGTCTACAATAATCTTCGTAGAGCGTCTACGATGCACCGTACGCCGTAGACCGTAGCTGCTACAATTTTTAATTATAAGATTTTTTGAATGTTTTATCTTGTTGGTTTATGTCACTTGTAAAGGTAATATTCAATAGATAAGGAATATTTAAAACTGAAAAATTGTGAAACACCTATTCTCAATTGAAATGAATACCTCTCTTTCGTTACTATTCAAAAGGGAATGCAGGTTTTGATGCCTTTTCGTGTCTTAATGTGTTTTAAATATGACGCATTTTTTTTTAATTCTAACAGAATGACTGTACATCCTAATTATGTCAGCTGATTTATTTAATTTCAATTTTCATACGTGTTTAGAAGCTTTTATAGACTAACATATACAAAAATTGTGTAACTCTGTCAGTATGACATACATATGGGTCGAATTAAAAACCTCCTTGAGTTTTTGGTGGGAAGTCAAGGGGTTCAGTTGTCGTTTGCCTTATACAATTTTGCAAATTGATTTAAGTGGACTTTATAATATGAAATTGGCGTAGTTTGGTGTTATAAATGCTCGTGCTCGAGAACAATCTGTGAAATAGTTAAAGTAGACTGTTAAATGGACTCGTATAGATTTGTCGCCAAAATCTCCCACGCGGCTGCCAAAGAACATACGCCATCTTTGATGCCACATACCGTACAACACCGATACTTAGTATCTCATTATACTGGACATTGGCAGAATCACTGAAATCTCGGTGGAAGCCATAATTAAAAAGAAGAAAGAAAGAAACCCTCCTTTCTTTCAAGTCGGTTGAAAAATTTTATCCATCGCTTACCATTTCCTAAGTCTGTGTGTACACAGCCGGAGGTCAATCAAGTCGCCACTCTAATGTTTACTGATAAAAAGAAAACCAATTTGTTCCCCGCCGCCGCCACAAAGAGCGCTATCTAGCGATAAATTATCGAAATTATTGCATTAAAAATTCCATCTAGTAAGTCAAAGCGAGCCATTATGGCCGCCAGCGAGCCACCGTACAAAATGACGTAAGTGAGGCCATTTCCAACGGCGTTTGTGACGTTACGTAGTTGTGAAAGCAATTTTTCTCGGTAAACGTTATGGGAAAACGTTTTTCTGGCGGAATCTCCGCTGCGAGTCTTGATATATTTAGCTATTCTACAGTTTGATAAGTTGGATCTTTGCTTTAAAATTGTATAAAAATCGCGTTTGTCTAGGATGGTAAATTTCTCGTGCTTCCGTGATGCTTAGGGAGAAAAGAAACGCGTCGATCGAAAGAATTACTGATATGATAACACCAGTGTAGTGTTTGCTCTATAATTTTGATTTTGTTTATCTTGAACATTGGCTCATCATCGTCATCATCTCAGCCCATCATCCGCCCACTGCTGAGCTTAGGCCTCTTCGTTTCCACCATCCGTCTCGATCCTGTGCACAATTTATCCAGGTGCGACCCACATTGAACATTGGCTAACTTTAACAAACTTCAAATTATTATAGAAGCAAGCAGACCATTTTATCGGCTAGATTCTAAAATATACCTTAATTTCATGGTCGATATTTGTATTTTGAGAACAGTCACCACGTGAGAACGTATAGCGCGGATTTAATACAATTCAATAGCTGTTTTTAAGTTTCGTTATCTATACTTATTAATCTAACCTTAAACTACCAAAATAAACCACCAAATAGCACCGAAGTTAATCAGCAAGATTATACCTTAATCCTATGGTCAATAACAGTTACCAATACTTGGAATGTCGCCGATTCAATGCAGCAATTCAATAGATTTCATTTAAATTTCGTTTATCTACACTATCAAAATGTACCTAAGTTTATCAGCCAGATTCCAAAATATACCAAAATTTTATGGTCATAATATTTTGCCAACGGTTACCTATACGTGAGAATATAAAGCGCGGGTTTAATGCAGTAATTCAATAGTTTTCATTTAAATTTCGTTTATCTACACTACCAAAATGTACCGAAGTTTATCAGCTAGATTCCAAAATATACCTTAATCCTATGGTCATAATATTTTGCGAACGGTGACCGATAAGGCGCTGGAAGGCCGCCAAACGCCGCCTTGTAACTCGTGTGCTTTGGAAGTTATCGTTTTTGACCGAAAGTGCTCGGCAAATGTATTAAAGGCTTATATTTTAGAGTTCATGCACTTTGAAAGTGTATTACCATTGGCAAAAACTAATGGCAAATGAATGAAATAGATTTATATTCCAAAAGTCTATTTTTAAGCATCAGATTTCGGGATTACCAAGCAATACATTACTTCCATTTACTTATTTTGTGGAGCAGGTTGTATATAGGTAGGGTATATATCCAAGTAGTCATGATTCAAACTGCTTGGTGAAGACATTCAACACGAGGTATTAGTTACCTTATATCATATTTTATAGTTATACTGCCTATGCATAGTGAAAAACATGTCATAAAGGGAAAATAAGTCCATGTCACGCTTACGTAAGGACTCACATTTTTTTAAAGACGTCCGAGTTAACTTCTATTTATATTAATTTAAAATTTATTGAAATTTAAATTGCTCGTAACTTCAGATCAAAGTAAAGCGAGTCGCAAATCACCTGAAGACCGGCCGACGCGCACCCCATATCATAAAAAAAATTGCGCTCATAACTTCCATTACAATCCCCAATACTCCCGATATCCTGAATCCCGAACTTTTCATTTCATTTTCCAAACTTTTAATCTCAAAGTGCCCGTGAAAGAAAAATGGGAGCGTTAAGAAAATCGCCAGCGCCACCTATTATCAACTCCGTTTTTGTAATATTTTGCGACGATTGCTTCGTAGGATATTGGACTTTAGTGGATGGTGAGAGGATTTATTTTCGCGTATCAAAGGTGGGGCGGTTGTGTACGACGGATCGAGACGGATTGTTACAGAACAGTCATAAAGCGTAAAGGGCGGTAGTGATCAGTTACATTCTTAGACATGGATTTTGAGTTCATTTTGCGGTACAGCTAGAACATGCGTGCATGCTTGCGTGGATGGATAATCAAGCGATTTTTTAAAGATGAATAAATATTAATGTATTACTTTCGATTTAATCAATCAACCAATAATACCTAATTATTGTTTGCTTGTTAACTTGTTCCCTACATTTAAATTGTAACTACTCTTATTTTATCTTAGTTTCATCCATATCACCTGAATAACTTGTAGTCAGCCGCCGTACATTTGAAAACAAACTTCATGCCACGTACGACCGAACTATGGAATCTGCGGCGGTACTCCCGACTCAATACAACATTGGAACCTTCAAATGACGAGTCTATGTTTTCTTGAAGGCCGGCAACGCTCTTGTCCCAATCCTGGTATTGCAGTTGTCTATAGGCAGCAATCACTTACCGACAGGTGACCCGGTTGCTCGTTAGTCGTCATAGATCATAATAAAAAAGAAACTAATGTGAATTGTACCTCTGTAGTAATTACTACCTCTTTAATTAAACCTCATATTAGGAGAAGGACGAGTGTGTGCGCCTGCGTTGGCGCGAACGTTTGCGCACCTTAATATATCCTGCGTATTTGACCGCTTCCGTTAACGGACTCCGACATTGCCCTCACCCTCACTCACAAACCTCATATACTTCATTCACCATACAAAATCAAAAAAACTCGCGAATATTACAAACCCAAACGCGTCAAGTCGGTCCGTTCTTCAGCGGAGTCATAAAAAGTAAGATATTAATGTATCGCGGGAGGCATTAGACGTCGGCGGATCGATTTCTATGCATAAAAAATGCTAATGGCCCAGCAGAGAGTACGTAGCGAGTTGGTGATTTATACGGCTCGCGACTCGGGCCTTGAGCGGACAGGTGGCCTGATGACGGCGGATAATGACTACAGTATTTATGACACTTCGGATACTTTCTTTTGGAGTTTCGCCAAAGATTCTTTGAATGCTTTAGCTATAGGTGTCTCATTGAAGAGACGCTACATTTTGATAATAGGTAGAACGAAATCAAAGTGAATTGCTAGACGCTGATTTTCAGACTGGCTTCATAGGAATTCATTCTTAACTGATCATTTTGGAAATGTATAGGATAGGTGTCTGTCCAACCGTGGACTTCTTGCTGTCAATATGCACTACTTGTTTGTGTTTCTAGTTTGATCGGGTTATGGTCCAACAGATAGTACGTAAATACTTTGGATTATGAAAACAGTATTTATGACACTTCGGATACTTTCTTATGGAGTTTCGCCAAAGATTCTTTGAATGCTTTAGCTATAGGCGTCCCATTGAAGAGACGCTACTTTTTAACAGTAGGAAGAACGAAATCAAAGTGCATTGCTAGACGCTGGTTGTCAGACTAGCTTCATAGGACTTCGATTGCAACTGATAATGGAAATTGTTGCGCAAGGCGTCTGTTCAACAGTAGACTAGTTGTCCGTATATATTTATTTATTTCCTTTTGGTTTTTGTATCTCCTTTTGTATTTATTTATTACTATCTGCTCAGCTGCATACATCCGAAGAAGCTAGGTACCTTTTTTTCGAGGTTTGACAGCCAAATTATTAGAATTATACCCTACCTAGATATACCTCGTAGGTGACTTAGTAAAGAATTTTTAGACCATATTAAAAAGGAAGTAGAAAAGAATTAAAAAGCGCACGTCTAGACAGTGGTATTCAGATTAATTTAATAATACCAAACGCTGTACACAGGCTTTTTGTAACAAGTCATTTTGGTCTTAGGGTGAGGTGTCTGTCCAATAGTCGATACTTTTGGAAATTTTCGGGAAATGTAGAAGTTTCCTATTCTAGTCGGTTCGATTTTGATCTTAAGATTCTCAGACAGGGAGACGTACGTCCAGTGACTTCTGAGTGGAATGTCGTTGTGTTAATGGTAATCAGACTGAACTATGTGTTCATGTCCTTTTCGGTACTCTAACCTATGTGTATGCTAAATTTCATGATAATAGGTCCAGAAAAGCGGCGTGAAAGCGTAACAAACAAACTCACTTTCGCATTTATAATATTAGTTGGGATTGGGATTGGGATAGCGCATTCAATATATATTCATATAGCTGTCATCTTATCGTTATGAATTATTTTATCAGGAAGTCTATGAGGACCTAATCATTTTCATTTGTATAAAACTCTTTTACATTGAGATCAAAAGCAGTCAGCCAGAAACATCGTAGTAGCCGTAAACACATGAGTATGCCTTTCAGTTGTGTTATTAACACAGACAACTTAAGAGGGTATACTAGCAGTGCGTTTTCTTCTTTCTGTTCTTCTTTCTGAAAACTGATTCTAGAGCCACAATTCATTTTTCATAAAATCTAGTACTTAAATAGGAATGCCCCTATTTTTTATTTTTTTCAAAAAACTGTTTTTGTACATGTTTTTTCTTTTAAACAGGTTTTTAGAAAAAAATAATACATAGGGACATACCTATTTTAGTAATAGATTGTATTTAAAAAGAATTGTGCATCTAGAAGCAGTTTTCAGCGAGAAAATAGAGAAATACATTTGTATGGAAACCATATTGAAGAAATACTGCTAGTATACGCTCTTAAGAGCTGGATGCAAACCGCTTCCTTCCGACCCATCATTTTGAAAAACGTTAGGAGAGGCCTATGTCCAGCAATGGACTTCCTGCGGCCGACATAATAATGATAATTAAGGCGCTCCTATAGTAACACTTGCGCCACCCAGCAATTCTTTTAATTCTAAATTATATCGAATTTTTAAAATCTAACAAGTACATAACTAGTAAATTACTTGTAGTATTTTTGTATTTATTTTTACTAATATTAGTTTGATAAAATAAGAGAAAAACAGGTTCACGCCAAAAGTGGCCACTTTTGGCGATAACCTGTTTTTCTCTTCAAATATGGCACTAGTAAATTACTTGTAATAAACAAAAAATACTATAAGTAATTTAGTAGTATTGTACTTTTTAGATTTTTAAAATTCGATACAATTTATCATTTAAGGAATTTAATTGCTGGGTGGCGCTAGTGTTACTATAAGAGCGCCTTAAAGTAGTTTCTTATAACTATTTGTAGGATTCTTTCTTTTTCGTTCTTGTCCTATTCTCATTAATGTTTTTTTAAGGATATACAGAGCATATTTCTAACAGTATGTTCTCTACAACGTAATAAATAAATTAACAACAACAACGTCGCATTGCCCATAGAAAACTCAGATACATTTTCAGTTTCCACGTCGCAAGTAAATCCTGAATCATTTCCCGCCGTTTCTTAAATATCGTCGGTGAATATTAAAAGGGCAATAAAATGTAATTTATATCCGCGAATACGGCTTCCGATCGAGAAAAATATTAATTTCCTTTAATGGCCAATTCTGAGGGGTAAATGAAGCGAACGGCGGGACGGCAGAAATGGGACTGGTAGCGCCATCTAGCGTCGAGTAGCGAAAATTCTGTGTTGAGTTACAGCCTGTTATTGTAGATGGTTGGATGGATGATTATTTGCGAGTTTAGTAACTTTTTAACCGATTCAGTAAAAGGAGAGTTTTTTTTTTAAATTTTCTGATTTCTCGAAGACGCATGGACTGATGTAAGAAATTATTTTTTTTTATCTGAAAGGCTGCACTCTCTAGGTAGTCCCATGGCCACCAAGTCAGGTTCTGACAAGTCAGGATCTCAAGAGATGTTCACAAAATTGAGGGATATCAATTTTTTTTATATACTTAGATGATATTGATGTGCATATTTTTTGCTTTTTAGTTCTTGTGTTGTTTGAAGTCGGTTTGTTTTACTTAAAAATAATTTTAATGCGAATAATATAAAATAAATTGATATTTTTAATAAGAAGATTGCGTTTGTAATGGCACTAAAAACGAGCATAGTATCTGTTAACTATATCAGTCAACAGAATACAGATCTCTGTATTCGTCAAAAGAATTTCAAACCCGTGAATGTAACTAGATTCAGTATAATAACTAAGAACAAGGTCTATTTTTACCCGACTGAGCATCATAGAAGGTGTATAATAAATATGTAAGTCTATCTATTCCATTGTTGCTTCCTGTAGCCTATCGGCTGGACCGATTTTCAAGTATGAGGTCTCATTCGTATTTTTCCGAGAGCGTCATGAGATATGTAATGTCAGCAAAAAATCAATAGTCAATTGGGTTTTCTAATAATTCACTTGTTGTGTTAGCGATTTCATCTATTATATCAAAATTATTATAGATAACATCAGTATGTCAGGAAACCATGAAAATCGACCTAATTTCAAACTAGTTCACGAGTCAGTATTTCGTTTGATGGATCTGTAATTTAATATTAGACTGTAAGCTAAGTTGCACACTGCAGAATCTTTTATACTGTATTTTTTTTTTAAACAAATCAGCTTATCACAGTTGTTTTATACTTCAAGGGAAAACAATTTTTTAATTTAGTATTGAATAAGGCATGTGTTGGTCTCACCTGACGGTTAGTGGCGATGAAGACGACGGTGTTATATCCCTATCCATGAGATACTTTTGTCCATTTGTTCTACATTGTGTCCGTAAAACACCGAAAAATATATACACAAATAAATTCCACTTTTTTTTTACTAATTACATCAAGACACAGCCGCCCTCGCATTATCTATTACAATTCCGCCCATGGCTGAAAACAATAATAAATAATATATCTAAAATATTCGACGAGCTCCGTGGTGCAGCGGTCATCACGCCTGCCTGCAACACGGATGGTCCTGGGTTTGATCCCCGGTCAGGTCAAGATGGAAAATGATCTTTTCAGATTGACCTGGTTCTTGGATGTTTATCTATATAAGTATCTTTCAAAAAATATAGTATCGTTGAGTTAGTATCCCATAACACAAGTCTCGAACCTACTTTGGGGCTAGCTCAATCTATGTTACTTGTCCGTAAAAAATAAATCTAAAATATTATTTGAATACTATATACCTACAGTTTTTTGATATCACTTCAACGGTAAAAATATTGTCCCTAAATCACCTAAAATTAAATTCCACGGTTTTATTACTAATTACAGCAAGACAGAACCGTGCCTTGCATTACCAATTAAAATTCCGCCCATGACCGAAAAGAATGAGATATCTAAACAATTATTTGAATACATGCATCCGAGTGTAATCTTCACCGCGACGTACCTGGTCACGTATCGCGGAATTATTTGAATATGTACATGCATTTCCTTCATATCACTCAAACATTAAATATACTATATCCGTAAAAAACCAAAAAAATAAATTCCACGGTTTTATCACTAATTACAGCAAGACACAACCGTCCCTCGCATTATCTATTAAAATTCCGCCCATGGCCGAAAAGAATAATATATCTAAACAATTATTTGAATACATGCATCCGAGTGTAATCTTCACCGCGACGTCCCTGGTCACGTATTGCGGAATTATTAGAATTTGTACATGCATGCTTTACTATCATATCACTTCAACGGTAAAAGCGGATTCAGTAAAACACCAAAAAAATAAATTCCACGGTTTTATCACTAATTACAGCAAGACACAGCCGTCCCTCGCATTATCTATTAAAATTCCGCCCATAGCCGAAAAGAATAATATATCTAAACAATTATTTGAATACATGCATCCGAGTGTAATCTTCACCGCGACGTACCTGGTCACGTATCGCGGAATTATTTGAATATGTACATGCATTTCCTTCATATCACTTAAACAGTAAATATATTGTATCCATAAAAAGCCAAAAAATAAATTCCACGGTTTTATCACTAATTACAGCAAGACACAGCCGTCCCTCGCATTATCTATTAAAATTCCGCCCATGGCCGAAAAGAATAATATATCTAAACAATTATTTGAATACATGCATCCGAGTGTAATCTTCACCGCGACGTCCCTGGTCACGTATCGCGGAATGGCGGGAAAAAATGCGGCCCGACCACCGATCGCGATACACGGCCACGCGGGTAGAATAATTTAATTTTTTATATTATTTTATTAAATACTAGCTTTTGCATGCGATTTTGAACGTTTGTGACGTAAAAATTTATATTTACTTACATAAATTTTATGGGTGAAAATCTAATGAATCATGTAATAGGCGGTGCGGTTAACAACCCATCACTACTTTTGATTCCGTTTTCCTTCTCCACGCCTACTGCCATGCTAAACGTGGCTGTAGGTCTTACAGACCTGACCTCTGTCTACCCCGCAATGGAAAAAGACGTGATAGTATGTATGTATGTAAATTTTATGTGTGTAATTTTTGTGGTTTGGTTTTCGTATGTGTAAGTGGCCAATACTGGTGTCAGATTTTTCAAGCTGCCTAAAGGCATCTGACATAGCTTAACGACTGCCATCAACGATGACAGCTGGGACCAACGGCTTAACGTGCCTTCCGAAGCACGGAGGAGCTCGAGATATTTTATGCCACTTGCGGTCACCCATCCAAGTAGGGACTGCACCAGGGGTTACTTAACATACGTAAGCGCTCATAGAGCTCACACCCACTGGACCATCGGGCTCCTCAACTGTAATTTTTGTGATTTTCAGTCATTACATTGCGACTTTAGGTGTAAAACAGATAAGGCGCGAGCTTTGACGACCTTTGTGGACTAGTGGATATCATGCCAGACTACCACACCGCAGATCCTTTGTTATATATTACTAGATGTTTTTGTTATATATTAAAACAACCTCCGTGGTCCAGTGGTTAAGGCGTTTGCCTTGTTGACCCGGGGGTTCCTACGGGAAGCATACTTTGTTAAACTTGTTTCCAGTTTGGTTAGGACATTGCAGGCATGAATCACCTAATTTTCTGATAAGAAAGATGATTCCGTGCTTCGGAAGGCACGTTAAGCCGTGCCCGGCTGCTATCTGGTAGTCGTTAATGGAACCAAGTCAGAGGCTGAGAGGCGGTTCCGAAGAACCCTGACACTAGGGTGTGCATGGTCGATTGACCGTGTCACCTACACGAAATGATGATGATGACTAGATGTTCGTCCGCGTTAAAAAAAATAGCCTCTACCCTTTCTTAGGCTCTACACTATCTTTGTAGCAAATTTCATTTCTATCTGTTCAGTAGTATCGGCGGGAAAGCGAGACAGACAAAGTTACGTATGGAAGTATGGCAATTCTCGAACTTACTTTAGGGCTAGCTCAATCTGTTTGATTTGTTTATTGTGTTATCTTGCGGTTCGGCTACACATTCGTTTGTAATAATTCATAATTATTTTAACATACAAACACCCATAACGACTTTATCATATTTATTTTTATAATAGGCAAGAAAAATAACCCTTTACGGCCACCCACCTTTAATTGTGTAAAGCTTATGTGTATCTGGAATTTTAATATCGCCCGTAAGCCAACGTCCCTTATTTTTATTGTTGTATATTTGCATTTATAATTTATTTTCGTTTTATGTTTCATTGCGTAATTGGGTTATCTTGTTTGGACGCTTTTTATTATCGACCCACTTAAAAAAAGTTCCTCTTAAGGGTTAAATTATATGGTGACTTTATAATGTGACTTTTCTTACGATGATAATCACACATTTGAAAGTGGATGGAACGCGGAACAGAGGACGAACTAAGAAAAGATGGATGGATTTTGTTAAGGACAGTATGAATAGAAAGAAACAAAAATACGTGACCTTCAGGTTTTACAGACCTGGGCTCTGTCTACCCCGCAAGGGAAAAAGACGTGATAGTACGTATGTATTGTCTGTAATTTCGAGATACGTACAAGGTTTGATACTTGAATCAGGTTAGATATAGTCGCCCCAGTATCAACCAACCACAACACTGCATTTATTACAAATAATAACCAGCCATTAAAAACAAAATGGAACCCAATAAACTGAGAAATTCTCAAACCTCCCGAAATGAAACAATTGAAATGGGGATAAACATTGGGATACAAAGCGCAGTGCATTACCAAGTGATTATCGGAAAGAATCAAAGTGCGTTAACCCGGCTCGGGACGGTGTGACCCCGTGAGGCGGGTTGCCAAAATCCGCGGGGTAATTTAGGGACAATGGGATTATTTCTGGGTTAAGCACTCGTTCCATGCTGGTTTGGGAGTAAAGAAAAAACATAGAATATAATTACTAGCTACTTTTCTTCTTCGACCGTAAAAGCCGATTAAGGAATTGGGCGAAAATCTGAAGAATCACATCAAAAGGCGATGCGGCTAGCTACCCATCACTATTTAGATTCTGCTTTCCACCTTTATGCCCACTATGATGCTAAATGTGGCCCTTGGATCTTATGACCTTGGGCTCTGCCTACCCCGCAAGGGATAAAGACGTGATTGTATGTATGTATGTATGTATGTATTAAGCTTTCGTAGAATAGCGCATAGCATTTTAAATTGGCCCATACTTTTATAAAATGCTACTTTTAGGAACAAACTAAGTGCGAAAACATTGGGATACAAAGCGCAGTGCATTACGAAGTGATTATCGGAAAGAATCAAAGTGCGTTAACCCGGCTCGGGACGGTGTGACCCCGTGAGGCGGGTTGCCGAAATCCGCGGGGTAATTTAGGGACGATGGGATTATTTCTGGGTTAAGCACTCGTTCCATGCTGGTTTGGGAGTAAAGAAAAAACATAGAATATAATTACTAGCTACTTTTCTTCTTCGACCGTAAAAGCCGATTAAGGAATTGGGCGAAAATCTGAAGAATCACATCAAAAGGCGATGCGGCTAGCTACCCATCACTATTTAGATTCTGCTTTCCACCTTTATGCCCACTATGATGCTAAATGTGGCCCTTGGATCTTATGACCTTGGGCTCTGCCTACCCCGCAAGGGATAAAGACGTGATTGTATGTATGTATGTATGTATGTATTAAGCTTTCGTAGAATAGCGCATAGCATTTTAAATTGGCCCATACTTTTATAAAATGCTACTTTTAGGAACAAACTAAGTGCGAAAACATTGGGATACAAAGCGCAGTGCATTACGAAGTGATTATCGGAAAGAATCAAAGTGCGTTAACCCGGCTCGGGACGGTGTGACCCCGTGAGGCGGGTTGCCGAAATCCGCGGGGTAATTTAGGGACAATGGGATTATTTCTGGGTTAAGCACTCGTTCCATGCTGGTTTGGGAGTAAAGAAAAAACATAGAATATAATTACTAGCTACTTTTCTTGTAAAAGCCGATTAAGGAATTGGGCGAAAATCTGAAGAATCACATCAAAAGGCGATGCGGCTAGCTACCCATCACTATTTAGATTCTGCTTTCCACCTTTATGCCCACTATGATACTAAATGTGGCCCTTGGATCTTATGACCTTGGGCTCTGCCTACCCCGCAAGGGATAAAGACGTGATTGTATGTATGTATGTATGTATTAAGCTTTCGTAGAATAGCGCATAGCATTTTAAATTGGCCCATACTTTTATAAAATGCTACTTTTAGGAACAAACTAAGTGCGAAAACATTGGGATACAAAGCGCAGTGCATTACCAAGTGATTATCGGAAAGAATCAAAGTGCGTTAACCCGGCTCGGGACGGTGTGACCCCGTGAGGCGGGTTGCCGAAATCCGCGGGGTAATTTAGGGACCATGGGATTATTTCTGGGTTAAATACTCGTAGAATAGCACATTGCACATTTTATTGGGTTATACTTTTGTAAAATGCTACTTTTAGGAAAAAATGTACGTGCGAAAACATTGGGATTGGGACAAAACCTTATTTATACTCTAAGGACAAAACCCAGAAAGCATAAATAGCGCATTGCACAATTCTTTCATTGCAGAATTCTCGGCTTCAAACCATCATGGTTTTATTGCCTTAAAGGAGCTCGATAGATTACTCATGGTCAGCAATCCCTTCCGTGTTTCCTACTTGAATAGATTTCACATCTCTAGCTCTATAATGCTTCCCAGGGCATATTAAGCTATTAGTCCCGACTGTCATAAATTTAAACTGTGTCAAATGCATATAAACTCCTCAAAAAATCTTATATTGAATAATAAATAAAGATATAGGGACAAGTCGTACAAATAGAGCTAGCCCCACATTGAGTTGGGAACGTAGATTACTAACTCATTGATTCTATATTTTATAATAGATACTAATATAAATAAACATCCGAGATCCAGCTCAATCTGAAAAAAGATGATTTTTCATCATGACATGTCCGGGACAGGCTGGCGTCTTAACCACTGCGCCACGGTGGTCGTTTTATTGTTAACAGTGTCAGCTTCTTACATACGAACTTGAATGTTAGAATGTTGGCTCGCTGTATCTGGGCCCATAACCTGCTGCGGTCGACGAAAACTCCCGGAGTTCGGAACCGCTTCCTTTGGCCACCATCCGCTTCCGCTTTTTGTTCGCTTAGACCTATAAATCACTAAACGGGTTTTACATCAGTTTTCAGCAATATAGTGATTCATGAACAAGGTTTATAAGTATAATGAATCCACGGGTGCACCTGAGGAGGGCTGCTAGTACACTATAACAAAACGTTCCGTAATAACGTAGCATTTTTAGACGTGTAGTTTTCCATCTTGAATCGCTGTAACTGGGCCCATAACCTGCTGCGGTCAAACACAGCGACGAAAACTCCCGGCGTTCGAAACCGCTTCCTTTGCCCATAATGGCTGGATTCACGGCTGCGAACCGTTCTTTATTGCCTCATTGTTTGGTGCTATAAATAACAGATGGTTTCTATAAATAACTGCCCTACATTCTTTTAGGTATTTATTACCTTTAACCTTATAACACTGAAGCGAAAAGGAGTTTGTGATTTTGTTCGCATACATGCATATTATCATGTCTTTACAATACAATACAATACAATACAATATTCTTTATTGCACCATAAATTACAAAAACAAAAAGAAAAACAAGTTCATTAAAAACAAATTAGGATACAAAGGCGGACTTATTGCACAGCAATCTCTTCCAGCCAACCTTTGGGTAGAAGGAGATGTAATGGAATGTGTGCGGCGCAGCGAATAAATAATTTCTAATTACTTATACATACAAAAATATAATATATATATAAATACGTAAATAACACTACATATTATATATACTTACACATATACATATACACCTGGTTAATGAATGGAAATAATACATAATGAACAGCTAATGTCATTGAAGTTTAATAGGATTTCCTATTTTAATTATTATTATTTAACCCTTAAGGGGAAGACAGAGCCTAAGACCATAAGACCTAAGGCTACGTTTAGCGTGTTAGTGGGCGTGTTGATGCAAAACAGAACGTGTTGGTGTCCAATCATCAGGTCTTTGTTAGTCTCCACTGCAGTAGCACGACTCTCTCTGTACTACCTCTCTATTCAGCCAGAGCATTTGGCCTACACTCTCCACACTGGCCAGACGGGTTGGAGAGGTTTCTTAGATGTTTATAAGCTTTGTTTAGCTTGTGTTACGACATCCACGGGAAGACTTCTGCGTGGTTAGTGGTTCTATTCTACTCTGCCGGAAACCACACAGAATGACATATTACCTACTAAAAAGATTTAGTTCAGTGAGTTAGTAAGTAACCTACAAAATAAAATGCGGACGGAGCTATAAAAGGCAATGATTGAAAAAATAAAATCCAGTTTTCAAAGCAATTGAATCTATACAAACACCGATCCAACTATCCGGGGCGAAGCGCGAGAAATATGATTAAGAAACTTTTTTAATCAATAAAAGCGGCAAAGAGCCTCCGCTTGCCGGTTTTTCTTTATTCCTCGTTACTCCGGCGTCTCGGCTCGTTTCCTGTGACGTCACACTTCTAATCAATTATCGTTTGACGGCGCGCGGCCATTTTTGAGGAAATTGAAAAAGTTGTTATGATCTTTCTAGCTCAAGGTCCCAGGTCTGACTACCTTACGTCATTTTAGCAAATCTGGTTATAACATTTAGTCAAAGTTCATTAATGCCGAATTTAAAAGTAGACCCTTCATGTGCCAGAGAGTTCCTAAGTTTTTTAATTACTTGATACAACCCATCATTACCAGCAAGCATAAATAAACATATGTTATGTTTAGGATACTGGCAAGATTATGCAAGGGACGGATATCATCATCTACCATCAACGTTTTCTTGGTTGCAACCTCAGCTTGGTTGTTATGGAGCTCAGGGTCCTCTAATATGACAGCATTCATACTGTAGTATGATTTGCATAAAAGTATGTTGTATGTTTTTATGGCTAGCTGCATGCCTAACGCCAACTCCTTATGTAGCTCCGTAATCGCAGTCAGATACCTGTGAAAATTGGGTACAAGTACCCGCACCGGAAACCGAATCTTGTGCCATCATAGATTGTTTACCACTGCGTCACCAAGGCTTTCTGTTAAAATTGCAGAGTATATTATACCTTATTCACGTCTAAACTATAGATCCTTGAAATTACAGCTTTACTTAAATGACGTAGCGCGGATAAATTGGGATCTTGATCTATTCCGTGTGAAATAGGATGGACTCTGATGAGCTTAGTCGATTTGCTTGTCAACAAACGCTTGAACTACCGAATGTTTTTATATGAAATTAAAATTATTTTATGAAAACGAATTTTAAACATGTAACACATATGTTTGATAGCCGAAAATCTCTGCAACTAAGAAATAAAACTGGAGTCGTAAAATAATAATTATTCAAATATTCTTCCACTGTAGTAGTAAACTATGTTAAACGCTAATAAACTTGGTAAACTAGATTTTGATTTATCGATATACCAAATACACAATCAAATCTTTTTTCTGAATAATATTTTTTATTACGAGATAACTATACGAATAGTTACTAAAGATATCTTGTTATAAAGCTTATAAATATCGAAGAGACCTTACAAACCCGTCTTGCCAGCGTGCAGAGTGTAGGCCAAATCCTCCAAGTGCTAAGGCCAATATATGGCTCTGGTAGTACAGAGAGGCTCGTGCTCTTTCAGTGGAGACTTTAAGACCTGATGATAAATAAATAAATATATACGGACAAATCACACAGATTGAGCTAGCCCCAAAGTAAGTTCTTAAATAAGACTTGTGTTATGGGATACTATCTCAACGATACTATATTTTATAACAAATACATATATAGATAAACATCCAAGACCCAGGTCAATCTGAAAAAGATCATTTTTCATCTTGACCTGACCGGGGATCGAACCCGGGACCATCCGTGTCACAGGCCGGCGTGTTGACCGCTGCGCCACGGAGCTCGATGATGATATCTTCTTATGGTTGTATGGCGAGTGCGTTAATTAAACCATTAAGACTGATACCAGGATAAGTGATGATTTATTAGAAATGCTACTCGTAACTTATATACTAAGGAAATATACATAGGTATCGCATTGGTAGGGGAGATCGCTGATTTAGGAATACGTGTATATTCTTACGTGATGTACGTGTCTTGCTAAGTTAACAATATTTAAACACTTCCTGCAGGTACATCACCTTCGTATTCCTAAGGTCGCAATAGTACTCTCCCTTTTGTAAAAAATAAAAACTATTAACAATAAAATTAACAAAAAATTCAAAAACTGTAACAACAATAAAATAACAAAAATGTAAAAACTGTAGCGAACGCAAATATACTATATCCATCAATTGCATAGTGCACGTGCTGAAAAACGCTGTGTAGGCAAATATTTCTGCGCGGCAAATTATGCGTTTATGCATTGACATTGACCCTGTGTATAGGTATTTCTTCCTTATAGTTGGTAGATATTGCAAACTTCTTATATCTCTTAATATACATCTTGTCAATATGGTCTTGATGCGCAGTCTGAGCTTCTCGTATAGATACGTTTTCACTTGCCAGTTGCTTCAATCCCAGTGAGTCGGGAGATAATTTCTGCTTGCTCGTAGTCTTTCGTGAGACTGTAGAGAGCGATGTCGACTAGCGCCGATTGAAGTCCTGCCGAAATGCTCCGCTGAAGAGTGGCCACTCTTTAAAAATTCTAATCGTGAGCTCGGCGGCTGTGTCGGACGCTATTAATTGTCGAAAATAAACATTTTGGGTGCTCAGGACCAGGAGCTCGGTGCGTCGGCTGCTGTGGCCCTGGAGTATGACCCGTTTGCTGGCTTGCTCTTGAGACTGCTTGCTGTGAACCATTTGCTGCATCTTGAGAGACGTAATTTTCAGTTAAAGTAGTGCTTCTGTGATCGCCATTTTACTTTAATGTTTTCCTGTCAATATGTTGATCGCTGTTCCATCTTAAAGTTGTTAGCTCTTTTGCTTGCAGGCTTTAAAGTTATCAATTTATTGTTCTTGTTTGCCATAAAATCTATACCACTGTGTAAGTCGGTAGCAATTAGGCATTAGAACTTAATGATATCACGAATTGCGGTGCAAGATTCTTCGTTGCCAAACAAATTCTTCTTTAAATAATAGGCAAATATTTATATTATTTCTCATTACGCCTTTTAAACAACATACGGCCATCGGCGGCCTTGCGATCTTGACCTCGTTAAATTATTTGTTGTAGTTGCACTTTCGTTCGTTGTTGATTCCATGTGAAGTGATGCGATTTGTGACGTCAAATACGTCATCATATAGATATCAGCTGTTCACGTTGCGTAATTGTTTCTATTGTATTTAATAATTTCGTTGATCCTCTGTTACATCATTTTCTTTATAATTCTGCCGCTCGCGATGACTTTTTCTTCTGTGCATGCGCTCTCTTATTTTTCTTGAAGTTGACGGCTAGAGCTTGCGGTTGCGCTGATATTCCGCGGATTTTTCTTTGCCTCGGGGTTGTCCATTGTGGTTGCCTGGTAGTTCCTGTGCCTCCTGTTTTATGACCGTTCAGCTATGGTGCAGGATTCAATCAATGAATCGTGTGAGCCGGTGTTGATTCCTTTTTTCAGCGTTGTTGGAGTCATTTTTGATGGCCCTTGTTGTCCTTAAGGGTTCTGGTTACTGCCGGAGTGCCTCTTGCATTTTCGAACCGGTGAGACCCGCTTGTGGGAAGCCGGTGAAAATGTGCACGTTGATTTATTCGTTCTTCAAGCTTGAGTCGTCAGGGTCTTTCATGTTGAGGCGCGTATCCATCGCGTCGGACTACATCACGACGGCTTGATCACGTCGGCTGATCACGTCGGGGTCACCAATTATGGCGAGTGCGTAAATTAAACCATTGATACTGATACCAGGATAAGTGATGATTTATTAGAAATGCTACTCGTAACTTATATACTAAGGAAATATACATAGGTATCGCATTGGTAGGGGAGATCGCTGATTTAGGAATACGTGTATATTCTTACGTGATGTACGTGTCTTGCTAAGTTAACAATATTTTAACACTTCCTGCAGGTACATCACGTTCGTATTCCTAAGGTCGCAATAGGTTGTTCCAGAAGTCAGTTATTTTCCATGCTGGTTTGGGAGAAAAGAAAAAACATAGAATATACCAGTTGCCCTTCTTCAGGAGCAGACCATAAAAGTCGGTTTAGGAATTTGGCGAAAATGTAAGGGATCACGTCTAGCGACCCATCACTATTTCGATTTCGCTTTCCATCTTAACGCCCACTAACACGCTAAACTTTGCCTTTGTGTTTTATGACATTAGGCTCTGTCTACCCCGCAAGGAATAAACGTGATAACATTTATGTACTTATTTCTTTTAAATAAAATTAATGTCATACGGTTTTTATCTTGTCTTTTATATTATTTAAACCGTATCAAATTAATTTTATTTAAATGTGTAATAATCGCGAAAACATAGAAAAAATCTTTATCTATTTATGGTGGTTACAGAAACTGCATCTGCTATCACCGCCCGCTTACCAAGTGGAACGCGTGATCAGCAGCAGCTGTGGGAGCAGACTCTGCGTTTGGGGATCACGAGGAGTTACTGTGGCCGAACTTCCTTCACGATGGGGCAGAGGCGGGCTGTTCGATTCTGGCAGCCACACTGTTTTGTGCAAGTAAGTGACTGATTTTACTCTTCTTCTTTTTGAGTCAAATTGGTATAACCATTTTGTGTCGAAAGGATCAGCCGATCTGCGTTACCTACCGACTGATCTCACAGATCGTTGCCCAGGGTGCGCCGGACGTAAAGTGGAGAATACGTCACACGGGGACGTCACACCGTCACAGAATTAATAATAGTATGACACCGTTATGAATAGACTATGCCCAAGTCTGCAATTTTTACCTTGTGCTACTCCTGGGGCCCGACAGTATGGGATTTTTTTTTGAAGGATGCCTTTTTCGGGCATGCTTTTATAAAATACATTAAACTATCTACCGTTTGAGTATAATTTGAACTCTATGTGATTTACAGTTATTTGAGTCATCTTTAGTCAAACCATGTCAACTTTTTACCAATTTGGCACAATTTGGAGTAGTTTTGCATTCCGGGGCCATACCAAAAAAACTAAAAATCCTATAAGAAAGGTGTAATAAAATAATAGAAAGAATACTAAATAAGCTTTCAAATTAGTGTAATTTCAACTCCTAAGTTTTTTAATTTTAAGAGATACATACACTTAAATATGGGTCTTTTGGACTGGATTGTATTTAAACATACGGGTGCTAATTTCCCTCCTCATCTATTTCGTATATTACACAACTTTTAAGTCAAAACATTATCACCCGAGCATAACCGCTTATAACTTTGAAAATTACCCCCGCTCATTACCAGCGAAATGTTTAAGATTCTCCAAAGGGTAAGAATAATATCGCTTCCCGATGCACAAATCCGATGCGCCGTCTGCGGGATCTTCGAATTAATTTAACGAGAGGAGTATGCTAATCAGGATGTACTGTAATAACATGTACAAAAGACTCGAGAAATATACATAGTGTTGATAAAGGAGATATTTCGATGCCTATCTGTTTTGTTCCTCTGAGAAGACATGAGTGAAAATGCTACTTATAGCATCCTACAATACAGTTGACAAAAGACTTGACAACTATATACATACTTAGGAACTTAACAAGGTGTAGGTTGTGATAATGAGTGTTGATGTGGGGTTTTGATGCCTATCTGTTTTGATCCTCTGAGAAGAAATAAGTTAAAATGCTGCTTATAGAGTTTTACAATGTACTAGAAACGCGTATACGAAGTAACTTCGTCCAAGTCCAGCAGCAGGGGTTATCAGGCTAAAAAAATCTTAAATCCACCATAACTTCTAATGCCTGGACTTTTTAACTGGGTATTGTTAAAATTTAGTTGCAACTACTTGCAACCCTTACATTATTCCGAGTAACAGGCAATTTTCTATGGCTTTTTTTACTACCAAAATTTTGAAAAAAAAAAAAGGAAACATATTTTCTCTTCTGTACCATAAATTTAAATAGTGTTTGCCGTAATCGTCGCCTCAGGCCAACGGTACAGTCGCTCCATGGAGCTCAATAGTATGAAAATTTACCGCGATCTAGAAAATACACGCCGACGTCTTCTTTGCTGCAGTAATGTGCAAAGAATGTTATTTTATACTTGTGTTAAGGAAATGAAGATGGAAATAGTTCATCCATAGTATTTCTATCATTTATGCATACTTAATATCGGCGTTCAATTTTGGATTTTAATGATAACATGCACTTTGAGTTAAATTATTTTTATGTTCTTCCGCCACCAGCAAACAAAATAATTTAACTCAAAGTGCACTAGGTGAACTTATTATAGTAAGTTTACCACTTTATTTTCAACTGATAGAATTCTTATTATTTTTCCTGTAATCTTCAAGCAATGAACTATATTTCGTATTTTGTTCGAAATTTTAGGCCCGCTGGTTTCGGAGATCCGGGGGGAATGGTCGAATGATTTTGCCCGAACAAAAAAAAGTATTTTTGAGATCCTCATAACAAGCCCTTTCATTTGATATATAACACGGTAAGGTTTGCAAAACTTACCGCCTAAACTGACCCTTATTTAAAAAAATCTTAGAATAATAAATCTCCAGAAACCGCATTGGCGTATAAAACTGAGGAACAAAAAGATACGCTCAAAGGACCTGAGATACGCTCATGGATCGTCAATTGACATTTGTCATGGCGGCCGGCTAACGTGTCGGCGCTCTTCAATTTTAATTTCATTATGCCGTAATGTGCAGTTCCCACATGCAGAATTGCAACTGGACGTAACAACAAAAATGACGAGATCACATTTCACGTATAATTAAACATTTACGAGCTATTTAAATCATTTACAGATAAAATTTTACAAATATTATTTTGCCAAAGACAATGTCAAGTCCATATGACGTTCATTGTAAAGTGTTGCTGCTCTATAAAATATTTTTCCCCAGTATGTTAAACTTTATTTTAAGATAAAATTTATGTAAGTAGTATAACTATTAACTAGTTATAACGTTTTGAGGTGCGTTTAGTCAAATAAAGTATTTAATAAGGAAAATTTTTAGTAGAGTATATTGAATGATCTGATTTATTGTGTTAATTAGGTTATTCATTGTATAAATGTCTCTCAGGAATAACTCAATATTTATTCAAATGTTTTTAGCAGCTTAAAGGAGTTGTTGCGGGCAGGACTCGACTTCTCCTTCCTTTCCCTTGTAGCTTTCTATCGATGCTTTTAGGTATTTCGGGTGGAAATGATTCGTACGCCAAACAAAATAATGAACTGCTTATTGACTTGAGAAACTATATGCGTTTATTACGTATAAAGTAAAGGAAAATACAAAAATCGTTTAAGGCAAGTATATCGAATGGTGACTGCGCTAAAAACGATGTCCTGCGAGGCGTTTACGAAGCCACCTTGCTTTTTTAACGTTTGCGGAGACCGTTTTGACCGACGTAGATTCTTAACAGGAGTATAGATCACAATAGTGACGTCATTTTTGGAATCCATATTGGCGGACGCGACTTTTCATAAATAATCGACTTGGGTGTCATTTAATAGGTTTTTGGGGTGTAGACGTCAAATATGGAATCCAAGACGATGGAGACGACTTCTCATAAAAAATTTACTTGGGTGTCGTTTTATAGGTTTTTGGGGTGTAGATTTCCAAAATTACTGCTGTTTTGGAAGAATTCCAAACTGGCGCGAAAATCTATTACCTGCAAAACCTGTACAGCGACATCTATGTCGATTTTGCATGAATGATTGCGTCCACCAATATCTTAACTGACATCATTTTCGAAATCTACACCTAAAAATGTACATAACGATACCCATGTTGATTTCGCATGAAAAGTCGCGTCCGCCATCTTGGATGGCAAAACTGACCTCATTTTCGAAATACTCACCCTGAAAACCCCATAGAACGACATACATGTTAGTTATTTATCAAAAGTCGCCTTCGCCACTTTGGATTACAAAAGTGACGTCACATTTTAAATTTACACCCGGACAAAACCCATACAACGATATTCATGTCGATTTCACAAGAAAAATCTGATCCGCCATCTTGAATTTCAAAAATGAGGTCTCTTTTGTGATCTTTACCAGTAGCTATTTGAAAAAATATTCATAAGTCAGGCTGTCTTACGCCAGAGTCGTTTGTCCTAAATATTTCAGGACTAACTAGTTTGTCCCGAAATCAGTTTTGGCGTGTAACATGTAAGTATACCATAAGGGAGGTACTAATCAGATATTACGTGGCACAACCACACAAACCACTGGGTACTTATACAAAGTGGAAGGATATACCCGTAATAAATCGAACCACGGGCCAGACTAGATCACTTTAGTATAATGAACTTAAAATAACGGTCAAAAAACAAAAAAAAAATCGACATTCCCATACAAATCCCCGGGCGGGTGCACACTTTTGTACGGAAGTGCCGAAATTTATTTTTGTTTTTCGACTGTTATTTTAATTTATGTATACTATAATAAACTATAACCGTAGTTCGATTTATTACGGGTATGTCCCTTCCACGTTGTATAAAAACTACTAACAAATTAACACGAGTGTTGTTAATGTGGTTTCCAGGAAAATGTTGTCACTCTTTTGCAGGTTTTTATAAATATCTAAATGTTATTTTATAGGAATAAGTCGTTATATTTAATTACGTTCAAAAATATCACATTAACTTACTATCTGTGTGATTTGTCCGTATATATTTATTTATTTATATTTACTAAAAAAATTACAATTTTTTTTTTCCCAAGTAAATGGTAAAAACTTATAGTCTAGCAACACTAAGCGGGTGTGAAACGCGCGGGCGCAGGGGGTTATGCCGCGTTTTTGGACTCAGTTTGACGCATTGAAAAATGACAGATGAATCCTTCTGGAGATTTATTATTCTAAGAAAAAAATATATATATTTTGCTTATCCGTGTTTGGGTCATAGGTTTACACAATCTTACCAAATTTCACCTAATTTGGTTCAGTAGATTCGGAGAAAATCGACTGTGACAGACGGACGGACAGACAGACGCACGAGTGATCCTATAAGGGTTCCGTTTTTAATTTTTTGTACGGAACCCTAAAATTAAAAAAAAAAACGAGTTCTCAGCTTTGCTCAAGAAAAGTAGTTCATACTGACGGTCTGAGTCACCCCTTTGAGAATGCCCAGTGATGGGTTGCTAGCCGCATCACCTATCGACATGTTTCCTTACACCTATTCCCTCGATACGCTTTTACGTTTTACGCGAGAGGACAAGCAGCTGGTACATTCTACTTTCTTTTCTGCCAGACGAGCGTGGAAGAGCATTTAATAAATTTTAATAAAAATACTTTTGAGTATTCGTAAGCTATTTAGGTAATCTAAGTCTACCGATTCTGGTCTCCACTAACCGGTTGGTACCAAACAAGGACGCCTGTTTGCTCAGGATCCGATGTTTGGCGTCCGTCTGCGACAATTTACCTTAATTAAGTGCTCCATGGATTGTTTCTCGACTCTCACTAGTAAGTACATTGGCAAGTACTTTGGCTTGGGAAGTAATTTGTTGAGTCCTAGAAAAACCTTATCAGGGTAACCTTAGTCTGCCACTGATTTGAGCTCCTCTAACGGGATGTTTGACTATATATTTAATTAAGTGCTCCACGAATTGTTTCTCGACTCGACTCTCACTAGTAAGTACATTGGAAAGTCATTTGTTGGGGGTAAGATTTCCCTGACAAGGTGTTTCTACACCTTGTCAGGGAAATCTTACCCCGAATATTCAAAATAATCTTGACAAATAACATTCTTCTTAAATCTGACGCTGTCTTTGTCTTGCTAGGTAATCTAGATAGAGACAGAACGAGATTTGGGAACGTTTTAGTTTAGATGCTTCTAAGATGCCTTTAGTATTCCGGCGTTAGTTTGCCACTGATTTGGGCTTCTCTGACCAGATGACTGCGACAGTATACTTTCATTAAGTGCTCCGCAGATTGTTTCTCGACTAGACTCACTAGTGAGTACTTTGGTAAGTAATTTGTTGAGTCCTAGAAGCACCTTATCAGGGTAATCTTAATTCGCCACTCATTTGGGCTTCTCTCACCTGATAACTGCGACAATATACTTTAATTAAGTGCTGCACAGATTGTTTCTCGACTAGACTCTCTCTAGTAAGCACTTTGGCTTGGGAAGTAATTTGTTGAGTCCTAGAAGCACATCATCATCTTCAACAGGTCTTTATTTGTCCTCACTGCAGGAGCACGACCCCCTCTGTACTGCCAGAGCCATATATTTAGCCAGAGCAGTCAGAGGATTTGGCCTAGACCTGGCCTGTCCACGCTGGCCAGACGGGTAGGAGAGGTCTCTTTGATTTTCATAGTTTTGTTTAATCCTCTAACCGGACGTGTGCAATAATATACCTTAATTAAGTACTTCACGGATTGTTTCTTGCCTCGACTTCCTTATGTATGTGCAAGTTCATTGGTTAGTACTTGCGAAGTAATTTGTAGAGCACCTTCTAAAAGATTAATATGATCCATATACAATCTTTCTACGTGAATATAAAAAATGGGAGCTCTTAAGGGAGTCAAAAAACAGAAAAATCAAAAAAGGACTTTTTGCTTGAATCTTACCTTTTTATTTCTATCATAATTTTAAAATATATTGTTCAAAACATGTTTATCAAATTATACGAAACCTGAACATTCCTCCTACCTGACCTCCGAAACCTTTTGTACTTTTATAAAACTTAAATCTTCAAAATAGTAAACTTCTCTGCATAACGTAACTTTGAAATACTTGTAAAACTCTCTAAGATATAAACTTGAAATCAATACAAGTGGGTATAGTTTGAAAGTAATTAGGGATTCATAATCTGTTTGCGGTGAAGTTCAAAAGTCAAACCAAGTGAGCGAGCGTGTGATCGCTAAACTAATATTGGGTATAAAATCTTAAGCTTCGGTTTTAAGGCACGGATACACTACAATTGCATATATTATAAAATACGGAATCGTTGAGTTAGTATCCCGCGACACAAGTTCATAACTTACCTACTGTGGGCCGTGCTGTGGGGATAGCTCAATTTGTGTAATATGTCCATATATATTTATTTGAAAAGAAAAAAAGGTGTTTTTACTTATATAATTAAAGACACTTGTTTCCTCACTCCAAAGAAATTCCACCATTCGTATGTGCCCAAAGACAACCTTTCTCGATCTTAGTGAATTGGAAAGTCTTTGACGAGCTCCGTGGCGTAGTGGTCAACACGCCGGCCTTGTGACACGGATGGTCCCGTGTCTATCCTTGGTCAGATCAAGATGAAAAATGATCTTTTCAGATTGACCTGGGTCTTGGATGTTTATCCATATATGTATTTGTTATAAAATATAGTATCGTTGAGTTAGTATCCCATTGCACAAGTCTTACTTAAAAACTTACTTTGGGGCTAACTCAATCTGTGTGATAAGTCAAAAAAAAGTTAAAACGTGTTCAAAGCCATACAATTTCGCATCCCAGACGCTCGCGCCTTAGCATAATTAGCGCAGGCCGCTATCGCTTATATTAGTTGTTCGGCTTAATCCGCGTTAGCGCCATTACCATAACTTGCAGATTGCGATGTAAGTGTTTTTACTTTATATTATTATAGAAAGTTTACTCACTCGAAAAAAAGAAATATCGCCACTCATATTTATGCCTAGAGACCAGCTTTCTAGATCTTAGTGAATTGGAAAGTTAAAACGTGTACAAAACTATACAATTTGGCATCCCAGACGCTCGCGCCTTAACATAATTAGCGCAGGCCGCTACTGCTAATATTAGTAAGCTCCATTACCATAACTTGCAGATTGCGATGTAAGTAATACAATTGTTTTTTTTTTTACTTTTCACTTTTATAAAAGAGAGTTTCCTAACTCAAAATAAATTCCACCATTGCCTAAAGATAACTTATTTGGATCTTAGTTATTTCGAAAGTTAAAACGTGTTCAAAACTATACAACTTCGCATCCCAGACGCTCGCGCCTTAGCATAATTAGCGCAGGCCGCTATCGCTAATATTAGTTGTTCGGCTTAATCCGCGTAAGCGCCATTACCATAACTTGCAGATTGCGATTATTACTAGCGATTTTCAGTCGCATCCGAGGCAAGCAGACTTTACTAACTGCAGAGGTAAAATCTTTTTTAACCGACTTCAAAACATGGAGGAGGTTTACAATTCGTCGTAATGTTTTTTTTATGTATGTAAATAAGTAAATAAAAATAAAAATATAAGGACATATCACACAAATTGAGCCAGCCACAGTAAGTTGTGAACTTGTGTCGCAGTATACCAACTCAACGATACTATATTTTATAATATATACTTATATAGATAAACATCCAAGACCCAGGTCATACTGAAAAATACCGTTTTCCATCATGACATGACCGGGGATCGAACCCGGGAACCCCGTGTCGCAGGCTGGCGTGTTGACCGCTGCGCCACGGAGCTCGACAATCCCAATCCCCAATTTTTCGAAGACGCTTAGACAGATTTAAGAATTTTTATTTGTTCGGTATGTTATACTTTACAGATGGTCCCATTCAATTTTCATCGAAATGTGTCGAGCGCTTTTTGAAAAAAATACACAAAAACCAAAAAAAATTTTACAGGTTTACCGTTTGGATTGCACTTATTTCCATTTTTTTCTTATGCTTAATAAAAAAATTGATAGCAGTAGTATATATACTGAAGTTGAAAGGAAAACTATCAGAGCTGAGTACTAAGTGCAAACTAAAAAGTTATAGGCAACCAACTTATAAAATGTACTGGAAAATGTAAAATGTCATACAATTTTCATTGTTAGACTATGTTTTTGGTCGTTAAACTGTGAGGTGCGAGTGTAAACAGTGTGAACTCAAAGTTGTCATTCGCAACTACGGAACCCTACACTGCGCGTGGCCCGACACGCACTTGGCCGGTTTTTTTGTTGTGTTTTGCAATACTTCCCAAAAAATGGCACTTGCGGCACCACTGAGATACAGAGGTGTTTAGTTAACTCAATAACAGTCTTAGATAATTGAGTCTTGCAACGGTGTCTCTTGGCCTAGTCTTATATGTAAGATACAAAAACGGGATACAATAACTGCTAAATTTCGATCGTAAAATCAAAACTTCGGAGAAGGACTTACAAGCTAAAGTTATTGACTCAAACAGTCCCTTCCTTACGGCGCGTGAACAAATTATATCCCCAAAGCCGAAAGCAAAACGGCCCGCAACCACAGATGACACAAATCCACCGGAGATCAATAGATACCGATGTATCACATAATCCTTTGACCGACTGAAGCAGTAAGACTCAATTACAAACTAACCCTGATCCAACCAAACAACCAATTTGGGCCGAACCCGATCGGAGGCACACCTACTACCTCAAAGCAAAAACAACTTTAACACAATATCGGAAGATTCATTTTCGATTATTACAAGAAAGGAATCACCTTTCCAACCAATATTGTCTAGTCACGCGTGTGATGACCGTCGAAAAAAGAGATAAAGGAATTCTAACGTTGTGCCGTTCATGTAAGGTCGATTTTTGATTGGTGATAGTGGACGGTCGGGTGGCTTGAACCCCAATTATAGGCCACAAACTATTTTATCTAACGCCCGTGTGACAACGCTAATCTTATTAGAATCTATTGGTATCGGAATCGTGAGCGGAAAGTAAGGAGAGGGACCCCGGACTATAAAAATAGCCGTAAAATGCACTTAGTGTGCAATAAAATGGGTAAGTAAGTGTGGCTGCCAATAAAATTAAATTTATATTTTTACTTTGCACAGGAGCTAATAAGCCAAGTTTGGCTAGGATTTGGCTGTCAGTTATTTTGCGCAACGATATGACCACTTATTGTTGATTTGAAAGGGCTTCTCACTTCACTTAGTGTCTTCCCATAGATATAACTGCACTGCTTCAAAGCTATATTATATTTCAAAGTATCATTGATCAATCAACTGCAGGTAGTGAAGTGACCATGTTCTTTTTAATGTATGTACGGGTAACAAAAACATTGGTGAATAATTTTTTTGGCTGGCGGTATAGGATAAAAGTGTTTGGGATGCTTATTGTTGGGATAGATTGGGGATGAGAAAGTAGCAGCTCGGGAAGCCGGGCACGCGTACCTGATGCCATAGTTTCAACCACAGACAAGCAGTTCAATATGACATCCCTGATTTCAGGTATCTAGAAGTTAATCCTTACTAATATTATAAAAGCAAAAGTGAGTTATTTTGTTAACCTGGTTTCTGTCTACTGAACCGATCATCATGAAATTTTAAATACACATAGGTTAGGTATATAGACTATTTATGAAGCGGGCAAAGCCGCGGGTAACAGCAAGTACTTAATAAAGAAAATACTTCAATTAACTTATTGACTTCAAAACCAGACTTTGTTTACCATCGCGGCAATAAGCGAAGACATTAACCGTGCAAATTCCTTAAGAGCTCCCTCGAATCCGCCTCCGTAATACCGCGTCTATCCCGATTGATTCGTGGCGGCAGGACGCGTGATTTCTAAAACCAATTTGGCGGGTAATCCGCAACGAGATACAGAAACGCCTTCGGTCTTGGGAGATAAATCAGCTGATTGTAATATATATTTTGATTTAAACCGACCAAATTCATAGACTTCAAGTAATTAGAAGTTAAAAAAGAACTTTAAAAAGAAATATGTGCGGTTTGTTACACACACATAGAGCAATGATAGAGTCTGATAGAAATGATAGTCAGTACTGGAGAGAATGTAAGGGTTTATTGATAGAACTGATGATGAGAGATGCACGAGATGACAACTCTGATAGATGATAGTTCGACCGGAATATACTGATAAACTGATAGGAATGATAGCGAGCACACGACACTGCTTGTACCGTCGTCGCCGAGGACGTGACGTGAACTGATCGATTTTGTTACGCCGAGCGCCGCGCGGTGTGTAAATTCGCTGACGCTCGTGATTTGTACGTGCCGTGGCCCGTACAAAATACCTTAATTTAACTTTAAGTTATAGGAAGAACTGATTGTAATATATACCTTATTTTTCACCTTTCGCCTATAGAAAGCTACTTTATCTGCGGGTGACATAGACTATAATATACATGGATGACGTCGTGGGGAAATTGCTATTTACTTAATAAAGAAAATACTTCATTTAAATCACACACTTAACCAGACTTTTTTTACCATCACGGCAATAAGCGAAGACATTAACCGTGCGAATTCCTCAAGAGCTCCCTCGAATCCGCCTCCGTAATCCCGCGTCAATCCCGATTGATTCGTGGTGGCAGGTCGCGTGATTTCTAAAACCAATTTGGCGGGTAATCCGCAACGGGATACAGAAACGCCTTCGGTCTTGGGAGATAAATCAGTTAAGTTTTAGGAAGAAACTGATTGTAATATATATTTTGTTTTAAATCGACCAAATTCATAGACTTCAAGTATTTAGAAGTTAAAAAAGAACTTTAAAAAGAAAAAACTTAATTTAACTTTAAGTTATAGGAAGAACTGATTGTAATATATACCTTATTTTTCACCTTTCGCCTATAGAAAGCTACTTTATCTGCGGGTGACATAGACTATAATATACGTCGTGGATGAGGTCGTGGGGAAATTGCTATTTACTTAATAAAGAAAATACTTAATACGGCAATAAGCAAAGACATTAACCGTGCAAATTCCTTAAGAGCTCCCTCGAATCCGCCTCCGTAATCCCGCGTCAATCCCGATTGATTCGTGGCGGCAAGACGCGTGATTTCTAAAACCAATTTGGCGGGTAATCCGCAACGGGATACAGAAACGCCTTCGGTCTTGTGAGATAAATCGGTAAAGTTTTAGGAAGAAACTGATTGTAACGTATGAAGGACATAGGCTATATATCACGCGGGCGAAGCTGCAGGTAACAGCTAGTAAGATGTAACTAACGAGGCAATAGGCGAATAAACAATTAGATTTGCCAATAGACATGATTTCTAATCATTTAATCAATTTATTTTCTTTTCATTCATTCAATTGATACTTCGTAGTTAGTGTCCTTCACTCAAACGGCCCAAAGCGACAATATATTTACCGTCCAGCTGAGACCTGAACAAACTCCTGTGTTTAAATATCGGCCTCAAACTTGTTTGCGCTCGTGTCTGTGAGATTAACTTGTTTGGTGATCTTGAATAAAGGGGTGCCGAGATTCACTAACATATCTCTTAATGTGTTCTTTTCTGTGTTTCATATTTATTCTCACTTACACATCACGCGTTCTTTAATATCTAGACCCTCTTCCAAAAAACGTGGCTTTTGTGGTTAAATATTGTACGGTCGTACGGAACCCTTAGTGTGAGTGTGAATCTGACTCACACTTGGCCTTCCAATGCAAATGCTTTTCCTGGGTTGGCTCGCTCCACCTAAAGCCTGTCGGTTAGTTGATGATCAAAAGTAAACACATTTCATATTTAAAAAAAGTCATCACATCTTTCAAAAATAGGCTTCCAAAAGTAACTTTTGAATCTTGCTAAAACTTCAGTTAGAAAGCGGAATCAACACAAGATTTTGGCCACCCGTAAATGATTAATGAATTTTCAAATAGTTTTAATTATAAGCTAAACTTGCAGGTAAATAATTTATTTTATGTTTGTGATATTTACATAATTGACCTTTCACTAACACGAATAGAAATATACTAGTGTAAGTTACAACCAGAAATATTAAATTAATTACGCTCTAAATTTTGACGTGAAATATCACCGAAGGCACGAAAATCTTCTCACGGTGCTAAACGACGTAACAGCCCCCCATTGAGCACCGATTTGCGGGTAGATCACACAAAACATCCCTTTTTTATCCCTTCACCCACCCTCTACCCAGTGGACTGTATTACCAGTATCGATGGCAAATTGGGGTTGTCGATGTAAGGGTTAAAAAGGGATTTCTTGTAAGACGCCCCTTATTGGATCTTCACTTGTCGGGATTCTTTAAAGTCGAAGCTAAGTGTTGTTTGCCGAGGAATTTATTGGATTTCCCAGTCATTTCGCGGTCCCTTAAAGGTTTGACTTTCTAATAATTTTGGTATTCAAGAATGTTGAGTGTCTTTTTGTGCTTTTGGCAGTGGCTTTTTAAGGTTAATATTAATTTTAATTGGTTTTATTTTGTGTACCGAATATTCTATGTAGAATATTACATTGTAGCAACTATCAAATGAAACGCTAGCAGACGCATTATTTATCTGATTTAAAAAAAATATTTTTGTTTATAAACTATATCATTACTTCATACTAATGATATATCTAAGTTGGGTCCTGTCAATGCAAAACCAGTTAATTTTGCAAATATTACATTAATGACATCGTTTGTATAACATTAATTTAGACTTTGTCTGAAAATTCTTGAAAACAAATGATGTCATTTCGACGTAAAAATGTAAATTTTGCTACGCGCCATTTACCAGCACAAACTCCAATTTCCGTAACACAAGACGAGCAAACGAACAGCTAGACAGATAAAACAATGTCAGCCCGGAAAAAACGCCAATAACACACGTAGTTTTGTTAAGCAATTAACGGAGCGCAATCCGACGGTTTAATTCCGAACACGGCCGTAAACGGAACGTGGCTACCCACCGAAAGGGAATGTGATGAAAAAGGCCCGATGTCCACACACACTTGAGGAGCAGCAATGAAATTACATGCGGTCGCCGCGGCCGTCCGTAATATCATTCCACGCGAGTCTTGAAAACGAAATTAAATTTTGCATGAAATGAAACAAAATACAAAGAAGTCCGGCACCACGTTGGGGCGCCAACAAAGGAAAAGTGGCGCCCAACGTGGGGCTGAGGTTAGTTAGCTCACTGGCCAGCCTTATCGCCGTGTGTAATTTGTTTCTAATCATATTACCTTTTATTTTGCTCTCCCCTTCTTTGTGTTTCGTTTGACTAGTGGGAGATTTTTACGTAATTAACATTTTTTGCTCGGCGCGATTTAGTTTTTTAGAGGTGTAGCGGTATGTTAATAGTTTTCTTTATACTTTTTTATGTAAGGGTGGAGCTTGATAATAATGGAATTCATTTAATATTTTAATAAATTATTTAAGTAAAGTAATTCATCAAAATTGACACTCCCATCTATTAAAAGATAATAAGAAATTTAAAATATCAAATGTATGATAAAATCGATATACTGGACGAAGTTTGTGTGAAATAAACTATAGAACAAGTTAATAATTTAAAAAACAAAAAACCCGCCTGCATGGATAACTACAATTATTTTATATTTCACCTACCTAAGAACACTCGGGCTATTAAGGCAAATCTAACGATACCTCAAATGTGAAAATCCATTCAACGGTTCTAGAGATACAAGGTAATAAAGAATATTACATACATACAAGATACGCGCTAAACACATAACCCTCCTGGCAGTCGGGTAAAAATGAGGATATGCTAAATTCAAATCAAAAGATAAGTGAATATGTTAATATGGGCGTATTTGAAGAGAAGATGGAAACTTTTATTAAAATTAACACGAAACGTGTAAAAGCTAATAGAGTTATATTAAAAACGTTGGAACATTTTGACATATAGACGAGTGCTGAAACTAGAGGAGCGGGGCCGCGTCTATTATTAATCACTCCGACGCCGGTCGGTTAATTAGGTCCTTTCATAATGTACCGACGGTTCGGGTACCCTCACAAAATCCACGCAGTCATAAATACGGTTTAGACATATCGTCGGATTCGCAAAATGACCAATGAAGAAAGTCCCATTCGCGGAAAGTTCCATTAGTAAAATCTCTTAGATACTCTGTTATAGATTGACCTTTGTCTTGCACGATATTTTGCATATTTTTGTTCTTTTTACAACGATACCGCAAAATATAGTAAGACAGTTTGTTAAGAGAACATGACCAAATCCTGAAAATAAATGAATTTTATTTTTTGATTTGATTATGCTACCTATAACTTACATTTCTTTCATATTTGATTTGAAGTTAAGGGTATTGTAAAAATCATTCAATTAACCTACATTCTTTTAGATGCAACTTAGGCTTATGTTACGCATCAAGCTACATTTAAATAATGAATATATAAAAAGTACGGGATAATAAGAAAATCGGCCCTTTCACGAAAGGACATTTTGCGAGTCGGATGTGACGCGTCCAAACCATAAATACGTATGCGAGGCGATCTCCAAAACTCGCAGTTTTCGGCACACGACTTAATATTTCATCGCGTAGGCGCGTAGCAAAAATGAATTCTCTAATGTGAATGGAACTTAGTCCGGGATCTCGCCGTTGGCAAAATAATTAAAGCATTGCATTAAAAATTCTTCCAGTGAGCTTTGAGCGCCGGATATGTGATATTATTAATACGTCGGGCAGAGCTTTGGCCGTTCGGCGTTCTTGGCTTCGCATAAAATCTGCTTATTACAATTATTCTGATGAATTATGGAGGTGCGCCCGAATCTAATCAACAACTGTGCGAATTTTAAATAAGTTTTGTATTTACACACTTGTGAGTTAATGCAAAGAGAAATGTGAATATTTAGTGAACCTTGTCGATGTATCATTACGTATGCTTTTAAAAAAACAAAGTCCTCTATCGCGTCTGTCTGTTGGATCGCGATAAGCTTAGAAACTACTGCACAAATTTGTATGCAGTTTTCACTTACAGAGTATCAAAAATGTCTATAAATATTGTAGACGGGCATGCAACAAGCTGACCTTTTTCACGGGTTTTTTTTTGTATCTAAACTTGTATTTTAATTTATTTTTTCTTTTCTAATCTTCTTTGACAGCCTTCATGGCACAGTGATTAACACGCCAGCCTGCGATACGATGGCCCGTGTTTAATCCTCGGCCAGGTCAAGATGTAAAACGATATTTTTCAGATTGGCCTGGGTCTTGGATGTTTATTTATATAAGTATCTCTTATAAAATATAATAATATCGTTGAGGTGGTACCGACAAAATTTCGCAACTTACCGTGGGGTAAGCTTAATATGTGTGATTTTTTCCCTATATATTTCATGAAACTTGGCACCTTATACCTCCTAGTTGTAGATACATATTTCAACGTTTATGTTTCACAATAGCAACATTTGTATGAAACATTTCCTCTGCGAAAATGGTCAAGTGTCGCTTACAGAAAAGCGTCGCAAGACGTTGCGGTGTTTGCGGGCTCTCGACTGACAGACAGACACACATTGCGGTGCGTGCCTACGATTTCTTGCTCGACCTCGGCGCCCTTATGCCTACTGGTCTGGTATTTTAAAGACACATTTCTTTGATATATGTATTGAAAAACAGCAATTGTCCCGCGACTTTGTCAGCGTTAATAGGGAATATGCATTAAAAAATAAAAGTTATCTTACCAGATTATCCAAAAATATCCAATAGTAAAGTACTGAAAGTGAAAACAGAAAAAAATTTGGTTAAAAAACAAACGAGATAAAATGATTTTACGAAAATATGTCTATCTCACTCGCGAAAACACTATTTTATATGGCAAATGTATGCATGACATAGCTATGACGTCACTAGTCCATATCGGACTTCTCTTTCTTATTTAAACTTTAAAGTTACACATCTTCGTCGCTAATTAGGATATTTTAAAAGTTCTTTCATATTTTTTTACTGCGGTTATTAGGGATTCTACTAAGCAAATAAAAAAATTACGTGCATACTCCCTATTATAGCCTATGTCCTCCTAAGATAAAATATCTTTCTATAGGTGAAAGAATTTTTAAAATCGGTACTTTCGGAGCCTATTCAAGTCAAACAAACAATCATATCTTTTCTCTTTATAATATTAGTATAGATTAACCATTATTGCCGTGTGGTTCCCGGCAGAATAGAATAGGACCACTCCAAAGCCTTCCCACGGATGTCGTAGACGACCTAGGAAACACAAGCGAAACAAAGATTTTAAACATAAAAGAGACCTCTCCAACCCGTCCGTCCAGTGCGGAGAGTGTAGGCCAAGTCCTCCGACTGCTCCGGCTAATATATGGCACAGCCCCTATTTACTAACTCGGTGTACAACGATTTGATTGTCACTTTAGCATCTATTACGGTTTTCATATCTTAAATAAAAATAGTCATTCATACCGAAGCCGTAATGAATATTGAAGTTACCATGAAAATGATCTACACCGTAGCTGTCAAAAATTAGCAAATAGGCCTGCTGGTAGTACAGCGAGTCGTGCGTGCTCCTACAGTGGAGACTAAAAAACCTGATGATGCTGATGCAAGCTGGGCGAACAATATTAAAAAAAAACATCCTTCTGACCCCAATGTCACTGTCAATGTGTCCTCGAAGAGCAGAATTATTTTCGAAAATTTAAGAGCAAAATTAGTTTTGTCTCAATATATTCACTTTAAGGAATATCTTCACAGCTGAAGACGCTCAGTTGTAATACTGTTTTGTAATAAATTATTATAAACAATGTAATCCATTTAGTCGATCGAGATCAAAGCGACGTCGATGCTTCGATTCGCCTGCAGTAATCACCTGACGACGGTAGCGCCATCTTAAATGGGGCCGTCGCCTTTCAGGTTGAGAATTTTCTTCATTTTTAAGCTTGATAAAATAATATCAAAATACTCCTTGAAATACATCAAAAAGGAAGAAAATAAATCTTTTAACTAGTCTAGATCTATGAATGTCTTAGTTGTTTTTTGTTAGCCTAAGATTTATGTGCCCACTGCTGGTTTAAAATATGGGATTGAAATCTAAAAGAAATTTATATTTAATGTTGAAAAAAGGCCTCCGTCTTACTTTTACATACGTCTATGTCCGCTGCTATTATTTGCCAGCCAGGCAAGAACTTATCAATATCGTCCCGCCATCTTGTTTCAGAATATCTTAGCCATTTAGTGGTAAACATAGGCTTTTCATGATTTTCTTGACATGAATTTACTTTTTGATGTACGAGTCAAGACTGTACATAACCTACTTTTGGCCACGGCCACCTCAATCTGTACTTGTAACTTTAATGTACAAAATAAACGCATAGTTGTCACCACGTATCTTTAATTTATAATAACTTAATTAAAAGTGCAATCAAACTCAAACATAACAATAACTTGACTTCACCGTACGGGTTTCAAACTGAGGCTCGTACAGTAAAGTTAATCAACTTTAGTTTAACTTTAGCTTTATTTCAGCAAAACTTGGTATTGATCATGAGTAAAATTTTAATATTTATATAAAAACTTTTGGAAACTTTTTATAATTTAACCTAAGATTTTTTTAGAATGTTTTAGTTTTTCTATAGAATAAATGACGTCAATAAATGCCACTAGATAGCAACAGCCGGCTAGGTGCGAGCGGGTTCATTAAAGGGCCAGCGGAGGGTGGCTTATCCAATATTTATTTCAAAGAAAATCGTATAATTAACACCACCGCCCCTCCTGATGCTCGTGGAGTAGTGGATGAATGCAACAGAGTAGACGAGAGTACTTCGTGGATGCCGGATTGAAAGAAGATATAATTATTGGGATAGTTAGTATATATTATAAGAAAAGAAAAATTGGTAAACGCAATTTCTGGCCTTCTGAGACACAAGCTTCGCTTAGTGCTGAGTCCAAAGTCCAACAATTTTTTTTATTATAGTTGATTTTCAAATGTTTTTCTCTCCATTCATAAGGGGTATACCTAAACACACGGGCCGTAGCCAAAGCGTGCCTAGGGTAAGTGCTAAAATAAAGATTATATTCCGTATTTAATTAAATTTAAAGTGGAAATAGAAAAGTATTAATAGTTTTTTCTCATGTATCACTTTTCAAACGTGATTTTGTTTTCATGTTTTTTTTTTTCATATTTTTAAAATCATCAAACTACCTGCCTCCTTTGTCATTACCTCCGCCATTGAGAAAGACACGATTAGTATGTATTTATTTTATATTACATGCATAAATATAGCAAGCCTCGGTGTTTCTTAGTAGGTCTCGATCAATTTTGCGCCCAGTCGCTTCACAGGTGATATTAGCATATTTCCCCGTATCATTTCAAAGGCTTGAAATTCAAAAATACGCCGACGTACTCTCATTAACTTTGAAAATGTAAGGAGTGCGGATGAATACTAATTTGAGGGCTGAAGGTGGTAGAGGCGGGGGCTCTTGTATATTTCCAAAAATATGTTAGCAGAGGCATGATACTGTATGTTAATATTGTAGCTTATATCTTTGTAAATGTTTAAATATGCGTAAATAAACAAAAATCATTATTAACATTGTTGCTAAACCTCACATCCTTCTTAAAATAAAATAAAACTGGCTAATAAACGCAAATTTTCCGCGCCCGCAAAGAAGACAAATAACGTAACTTCAAATTGATATAAATCTCGATTTAGGCTACTAACTATTTCATTAAAAGTTTACTTACAAGTATTATATATAAAACAACAAGGCTTTCTGGGTCCTTCAGTTTCATCAAGAATTAGTATCTTGTGCTAAACTTATGACCCCTGTCTCTCTGACATGACATATAACAAGAACCATGGGTCCCTTCAACATAGGAACCATCCCAAGGAACTCAAGATCTATTTTTTAATCATCTTACTCTAGCCGTTGACCACTGCAACCTTTGACCCTTCACGTTAGGAATAAAAACAAGATCTGCATGGTTTTCATTGAGTGACATAAAGATCAAAGTAAAAAGAATCACCGTTGACCGAGTTTGATGGCCATGACTATCTTTTAGATCTACTAATCCATCCAAGTATCCTTGGTGTCTTTTCAATTGTTCTAACCTGAATCTATAAATAATTGATCAGCTAATCTGCTCAGACACACACACCACAGAACCACTAAATGCCAAAAGATAACATAGCACAAGCAGACGTTACTTCATAGTTCATACGTAGATTTTGATAATGGATATTATCTAATATTATAGAGTAGAAAAACAAAACTTTCGTTGTTTTGATGAAATTTTTCGTATGATCTCTCCATTTAGTTAACAGTACTCCATGGCAATTACCATGGATTCTCCCGTAATAAAGAATTAGTCTTCTTCGCTGAACCTTCTGAATGTCATTTATTTGGATGACTTCACTACCTTGGGCGCTAATCCGAACATGCCTAGATATTCTTCGTTTTCAACCTGTAAACCTTCTACAAAAATAAACTGCGAACTTCGATTCGGTCTATCCCGTAAGAAACAATGACGTAATACTTTATCATTATGTGATAGGATAGAAGATAGGATACGAAATTTGACTCCTCCATCCTGTAAGATTCAAATCCGTAATACTTTATCATTCCCAAAAAGTCTTATATCATGTATCGATATAAAACTTTTTATAAATATCAGAGTGTAGATGAACGCACTTGATATTCATGACTAATCTTATAGGTCTACTAATCCACCCGAACACCCTTGTTGTCCTTCCAATTCTTCCAACCTGAATCCATAAATAATTGATCAGCTAATCTGCATACGTCACAGGACCACGGCAGTTATGATCCGACGGGTTATTAGCCGTCCTTATCGCACATCTTCTCGTTTTATGTACACTCATTGTTTTTGCGAACTCATCATACTGAGAGGGGTTGAATTCGAATCGACATTTCGTATAAGGGCTTGTAAAAACTCCATACCCAAGCGCCAAATTACATACGCTCTTGAACCGAAAACTTTACAAGCGAAATTCACCTTTATTCGTTTTTGTATAGAGTTGGAAATAGTAGTTTGTTATTGGCAGTAATAAGTTTGTCAAAGGTTACAACCACGGGATATATGCCTGAATTATTTAGATGGCAATCGTGCATCCGTATTCTGATCATTTCTCTCATCGGTATCGTACAGGACTTGTGATACTGTCTCTTTCTCTCATCATATAAGTGAAAGAGATGTGACGTATCAAAGAGGGTTTTTGTTTTGTGTAATATTCAAAACATTTCGGAGTTGATGTCTAATACGTTCGGGCTGCATATTTGAATGTTGGTTTAAGGTGTGGGCAAATTGAGGTGGTTTGCATCGAAGCGGGTCGCATCACATTAGAGAAAGTGTACTTGAGATGCATTTTTGTAGATGACCTTCGTCGTTATCGTGTTGTTAATATCAAGTATCCCGGATTTCGCTTAGAATAGCACACAGCGTCGGATTGCTGCAGATACAGCCGAGCCACAATGCATATCTATGAGAATCCTCTGTGAATTAACTATGCAATTCATTGGTTATATGCCGTCTTCGACCAAAAAAACCGGCCAAGTGCGTGTCGGGCCACGCGCAGTATAGGGTTCCGTAGTTGCGAATGACAACTTTGAGTACACACTGTTTACACTCTCACCTCACAGTTTAACGACCAAAAACATCTAACAATAAAGATTGTATGAAATTTTACATTTTCCAATACATTTTATAAGTTGGTTGCCTATAACTTTTTAGTTTGTACTTAGTACCCACCTCTGATAGTTTTCCTTTCAACTTCAGTATATGTACTACTGCTGTAATTTTTTTCACGTTTCTATATATAACCGTTTAGCAGATAGAGGGGGGGGACACGTACCTCTAACAAAAATTTGCACTTTAAAACCAAATATTTCGGAAGAGGATCCCTAAATCGAAAAATGGTGTTCTCAACCTCACAATATTTTTGAAAGACCTACTTAACGATACCCCACACGATGGGTAAGTAGAGAAAAAAAAATTACTCCCCCACTTTACTTGTATGGGAGCTACCCGAAAAAAAATTTTTTTTCATGGTTTTATTCTACCACTTTTTTGCCATGATTAATATACATACCCATACCAAATTACAGCTTTCTAGTACTTATAGTCTCTGAGTAAAACCGCGGACGGACAGACAGACAGACAGACATGGCGAAACTATAAGGGTTCCTAGTTTACTACGGAACCCTAAAAATCGTCGTTGTTAGCCTGTTTAAGTGTTTTGTGCCGTGTGGTTCTGACTAGGGAAAGAACCGATGTATCATTCCGTATGTTAATTAAAACTTAATGGGCAACTCCGCCCATCAATATGATCAACTTTTCCTATGAGAAATGCTAGAAAATCGAAAATAATTTCAAAATTTTCATACAAACTGCCAGGCCGGTCGAAAACTTATGAATGGGAATGTATTTTTTTTTTATTTCCAGCAGTAGTGACATAGGAAAAGTGTTCATAATGTCTGTCTGAGTCCTCCCCTTAGGATCGGACAAGGTACAACGATCGAGTGCTAAAACAGCATTCACCATGACGCGTCAGTTAGACGGCCCTTAAAAAAAGTATAGCGATTTTTAAAGGTAGGATTCCTATCCTGTGGCTGGAATAAGCGTTCGCAGTCTATCACGACCCGTTGCGATCTGCCTCAATTTGCTACACCTTTACAATTCTTCTAAATAAAACAAGGCTATTAACGTTAGAGTCGCGGGAATCGCGAGCGAATCCAAATGTATTATGTTATGGTCTGTATGCTTCGGGCTATTAAGTTTTCTAGAATGAATTTTCTATACGTCTGTAAACCATAAAGTTGGTTTGATGTGTGTGCGTTTTTTTTTTATTCTTATTATGTTTGCAGTACAGTTGCGCTCAATTCAAAGAAAGTTTAATTTTTCTCATGAATATTAAATGTTCTCTTGACTAAACAGAGGTAAAAAGTAAAAAATCTAATGTGTTTAGTTTAAGTATTTTTCTTGATATTCGTGATCCTATGAGTACAATGTGATTTCAATAAAAATAATTTAAGTTCTGAAAATGGCTTGACCTCGAGTAGTCGAGAGTAATGCACAACCTCAATCGCTCCGCGTTCCATATACATATGTAAGTTTATTTTACTAGTGCCAATATCAAGTATGATTTAATAAAACGGATTCATGGTAAGCAAATTATTGTTTACGCTGGCCTTGGGTGGGAGAGGTATCATTGATGTTTATAAGCTTTGTTGTGTTGTGTTTCCTGAGTCGCCTTCTACGACAACTACGGGGAGACTTGGAGTGGTCCATTGCCGGGAACCACACGGCGTAATGTAATGGTAGTAGTCAATGGTTGTAAATATAGGATGCAAGAATAAAATCTCTAAGGTATATGACATGTCTTTCATTCCAAAATTTGATATTGACATGCTCATACAAAAATGTTGCCGGCCGAAATTTTGTTTGAAGACGTTGAAATTAAACACAGCCTATATACAGTTCACACACAGAAGCCCCCAGTAGCCGCTTCTACAAAATCGAAAATTATGATACTTCAATTTCCTCTTCATCCACCATTTCCGAAGCTGCTAATCTCACAGGACCAATACCATAAAACCTAATCACCAGTAACACCTTTAACACCCAATTGCAGAGCAAATTAACGTTCATTCGCAGCTGTCGAAGTACAAGACATTTTTCCCGCCGACTGGCCGGCGAGGCGGGCTCCGTAAATTAAAATGTGAATAATTAACACGAAACTCACCCCCCACCATTTACCCCCCTCCACGACCCCCCATACAACACCCAGATGTATTAGTTTTAAGCTCTCAGTTCGTGTGAGCGCGATTTTAGGGCGCTCTCGAGCTAGTTGTCGTTTGCACTCATAATCGCTTGGCAGAATTTTTAATTTCTTCCCAGGGTGGGTTAGGTCGGGATTTGGGGAGTGGAGGAATTTCGCCTTTAATGCTGCTGTCTGGTTATTTCGTTAAAGGAGTTCGAAGATGTGACACTGCTAATCTTGTAATCTGTCTACTTTGTAAATACTCGTATCTGGTTCGAGGCTTGACTTTTAATGTTGTTTGGGTATTGTTTTTCATTTCGTGGTCTTATGACGTATTTTGCATGTTAGAAAGATTTTTTAATGCGTTATTCTTTTGATGTGTAATGCAACATTGGCAGCTTTGGCAAGATTAGTTCAATTTCGCCCAGGAACATCAATGAGTTGAAGTCAAAATGAGTCAATCTTTATGTATCAAAGTGACGACTATCGAATCGATAGTAGAAGAGCCCATTCAACATACATACTAACATATTAAGACGTCTTTATCCCTTGCGGGGTAGACAAAGCCCAAGGTTATAAGACCCAAAGGCCACATTAAGCATCGTAGTGGGCGTAAAGGTGGAAAGCGGAATCAAAATGGTGATGGGTTGCTAGCCGCATCACCTAATTAATATGATTCCTTAGATTTTTGCCCAATCCCTTGACCGGCTTTTACGATCTGTGCGGAAAGAAAAGCAGCTGGTATATTCTATGTTTTTTCTTTTCTCCCAAACCAGCATGGAGCCCATTCAATGCAAAAAAATAACCAATGAAATCTTTCCTCTTTATTATAGTAGAAGTAAAGACTACTAATAGCTGGATGAAAGTTACTTACACCCAGTAAAGCACACCCTCTGCCTTTGCCAACCCATCAATCACCTCTAATCAACAGCTACGGGGCCAATCGCAACACATCACTAATTCAGTTTAGGAGTAATTAGCGCAGACGAGCTCACAAACATTGATTGCTCCGATCTAAAAAACTCGCAGAATACATTGGATTTACATTTGATTTTAGTAATAGGAATTTAAAGAAGCGGTATTATCATTGGATTGTGTTTATTTATTAAAATATACAAAAAGCAAGAAATACTGGAATCGCCACGCAGAACGTAAAATCCGGTCAAGGGATAGGGCAACATCTAAGGAATCACCTGAGAGGCGATGCGGCTGGCAACCCATCACTATTTTCATTCAACTTTCCACCTTAACGGCCACTAACTTGTTTAAGGGGGAACAGTAGGCACAGTAGCGACGCCAATCATTTTATTCCTAATACTTTACAAATAGAAAGGAATTCAAGAATATAAACAATACAAGCCTTAGTAAATAACCTGAAGTATTTTGTGAATCATGTTTATTACTATCGGAATCAGTGAGAATTATGAGAATCTGATTACCGCCAAAAACGGCCGTTTTTGGTGGTTATCACTTTTTCTCTCAATGACTGATTCTCATAATATCAAAACATGATTCCAAAAATACTTCAAGTTATTTACTAAGGCTTGTATTGTTTATATTCTTGAATTCCTTTCTATTTGTAAAGTATTAGGAATAAAATGATTGGCGTCGCTACTGTGCCTACTGTTCCCCCTTAACGTGGCCTTGTATTCTATGACCATGGGCTCTCTACTCTGCAAGGGATAAAAATGTGATACTTTATATATATGTATGTGTAAACTCATTAATTTATGATAATTATGATACTAGCTAGGTTAAAGTTACATTCAATGAACACCCAGCAAACTCTCCCTGCCTGCCAACCCATCACCTCTAATCAACAGCTACGGGGCCAATCGCAACACATCACTAATTCAGTTTAGGAGTAATTAGCGCAGACGAGCTCACAGCATTGATTGCTTCGATCTAAAAAACTAGCAGAATACATTGGATTGTGTTTATTTATTAAAAGATACGAAGAGTAAGACAAACTGGAAGTGCATTGATTTATTTTCTGCTGACAATCGTTGTTGTCTTGCCTGTTGTTTTTTTAATGTGGACTGTTAATTTTCATATTCTTAAAAATCGGTAATGTTGCTTTTTAAATTTTAATTGAAATATTTATTATTTTGTTATTAATTCTCATAATTTTGAAATAGATTTTAGTTTCTTTTGAAAAGCTAAGTCTTCCACTAATGGTCACGATAAATATATTTTCGCCATACTTACAAAATTCCATACTCTTTAAAATGTATCTTATCGAAAATTATCACCAAATAGAACCACTATTATTCAATGCAAAGTTATCAATGTATCAAATTAACTGTGCATTACCATGTTTTCTTGACTCTAAGAAATTACCCAACAATAAGTGTTATTCTTCATAGTATAGAAACATATAAAGGACTAGCAATCTTCCCGTCACTTTGTCCGCGTAAATAAATAAATATATACGGACATATCACACAGATTGAGCTAGCCCCAAAGTAAGTTCGAGACTTGTGTTATGGGATACTAACTCAACGATACTATATTTTATAACAAATACATATATAGATAAACATCCAAGACCCAGGTCAATCTGAAAAAGATAGTTTTTCATCTTGACCTGACCGGGGATCGAACCCGGGACCATCCGTGCCACAGGCCGGCGTGTTGACCGCTACGCCACGGAGCTCGTAATAGCCTGAGTGGGTGACTTAGAATGAATTTGCTTTCTACAGGTAAAAGAATTTAAATCGGAACCTATTCAACACAAACAAATAAATCAAATCTTTCTTCTTTGTAATATTATTATAGATATTTATAAGAGTTAAAATTACTCTTCAGTCACTTCTAGAACTTCTATGTGAGAGAGGATAACGTTGTATTTTCCCCCGCCAAATCGTAAAGTCGACTCACATTGAACTGAATTCGTTTGACTTACATGGAATTTTACCTTTTTATTTAACCAACTTTAGAAAAGGACGTTAAGTAAAAAAAATATGCTCTGGATACTTATTGTATTGCCAAAATTGGTAGATCGTAGGAACTGTTTAAAAAATCATTGTACCTATAATCTATAGAAAGAAAATATCGTTTAAAATATAGCATTTAGAGTTTGGGATCAGAAATAATTTTTTTTTTTTTCATTCGTAGAAATATTTTTGCATTTATGCATTTTCTATGTAAGCCATTCAAATCCCGACGGACAGAATAACAATTTATAGCCAGCCATAGAGTGTATACGTCACAGCACCCCCCAGAGCTTCGGGCGCATGCATATTAAACGTCACGCACAAAAATAGAATAAATTAATAATCCTATTTCACTATTCAAACTCCCCTAATTTTATCTAGCGCCGGTGCTACTAGGGAAACTCGATTTTAAAATCGAGAAACTTTTTATCATTTTACAATCGAATTACATCGGTGGTATTCTTGACGTCACGTATTTGTAAACGAGAAACTCAACACATTGTAGAAGGTTTCCATCATTTCATCATCATAATTATTTCAGCTGCAGGAAGTACATTGCTGGACTTAGGTCTCTCCTAGGGATTTCCAAAATGATCGATTATAAGCTGCGTAAGGGGAACTATTCCTCCCTTGGTCCGACGACCTAAACCACCAAGTCGGCGGGTGCCCCACGCTGCGCTTGCCGGTACGTGGGAGCCATTTGAGAACCTTCCTGCCCCATTGACCATATATAGAGCTTATGCCTAGATTTAGACAATGTTAAAATCTTAAATTACTCAATATTTAATTAGGTGCTCCCTCCGACACAACAGTTATATCGTTATAAAACAACGATAACATTCTATAATAAATAAATAAATATATAGGGACAAATCACACAGATTGAGCTAGCCCCAAAGTAAGTTCTTAAGTAAGACTTGTGTTATGGGATACTAACTCAACGATACTATACTTTATAACAAATACATATATAGATAAACATCCAAGACCCAGATCAATCTGAAAAAGATCATTTTCCATCTTGACCTGACCGGGGATCGAACCCGGGACCATCCGTGTCGCAGGCTGGCGTGTTGACCGCTGCGCCACGGCGCTCGTCACACACCATACATCAAGAATGTTATTGTGTTACACATTGTTATAAAACGTTATATAACTGCTGTGTGGGAGCACCAATAGAGATAATAAATTGTGAAAATAATGGTTATTAGTATCACTCTGGTGGGAGCTTAGATTCAAATTGGATGTTTTCTAGGGAGAACTTTTATTCAAATTCACTTGACCTGAAAGAAAAAAAGAGTATTCATAATTATTTCATGGGCTACGTGGGTGAAGTCGCAGTCAAGACATTAACTCGACCTACACCCAATATAAATGTCTGAATTTATCGCCCCACCCAAATATACTACTCGTATATCTCGGATTGGTCTACTCTCAAGGTTTGACCTACAGAGAATGCCTTACGGCATTAAAAAAATAAAGAAATAAACTCCAGCACAACAATTAATTGTCGTCTGAATTCTTACATTTTACTTTAGAATTTTAATAATAAATAGGAAAATCAACATTTCGCTGCATTCGAGACACGTAGTAACCAAAAAAATATTATAGACGACTTCAACCGCATACAAAACAGCCGTATATTATATTTGGTTTTTTAATTAAAACAACTCGATCGGTGACCCCTTCGCCGGCCATTTTTATCTGCCGCACAAATATATCGTAAATCGTCATGTATTTACTTTGACCTTTATTGGAAGCTTTTAAATTTAGCTTTTGCATTAATATTTTTTCGGTGTTGTACATGTTTAATAACACGGGTAAGCTGTAAAGCCTCGGGGCATATTTGATTGTTCATATTTCAAATGTTTTCGGATTAATGGATAAGATTGTTTAGCAGAAATAATTGATTTTTTCTTAATTACATTCTACTTAAACTTCTTTAAGGCGAAGTGAGTTCACACACTAGCGCCACCCAGCAATTAATTCTATAAGTCTACTAGGGCATTCAGCCATTAGATTTTTTAAATTTGATATTATTTAGGACTTATAGAATTAATTGCTGGGTGGCGCTAGTGTGTGAACTCACTTTATCGATTCCTTAAACTGAGAAGTTAGTAAAAACATTGACACATTTCAAAAGAGAGCTTCTATACTGATATTATGAACAGGAAAGATTTTAAGAGTCCCACGTAAAGCCGAAATCCCATACAAACGTAGTTTGGTTTTAGTTTTACAACAGTTAAGCCAATCTCAACCAAATTTCGTACATACTTTATGGGATTTCGGCTTTACGTGGCACTCTTAATGTTACTTTCTTTGTTTGCGTTGAATAGGCTCCGAAACGACTGGTCCGATTTTCAAAAAATTTCACCTTTAGAAAGCTAATTTATCTGCGGGTGACATAGCCTATTATTTACGCGAATGAAGTCATGGGTAAGTTGCTAGTCTATCATAAAACATGAACACGACTGAATATATACTACTCTTTTCACTTTCCAAAATATATCACTCATACTAGTGTGAATAATATTATTTTAGAGGCGTTTTGAAGTTTCTATCTGTTAAACAATAAACATTGAGAAAAAAATGGTCTTAGGAACTTTAAAGTCATTTTTAAAAACCTTTCTTTGGACGGACACCCGGCAAGTTTTATGAAAAGAAAATAGTTTCATACCGATCTATGGGGAGCCCCCCCTAATCTTATTCTTCAGGAGCTCATTTATATGACAAATGCGGGCGTTATTTTCAAGCTTCTGCGGTGTTAAAATTCGACGACAATACATTGCACAAAGGACATAAATTACTAAAAATTCTAAAACCAATGCATATTTTTAACGCAACATATTCACACATCAAACCCAAATAAATTGATAGAATTACCCCGTAACCGCGTTATCAGCGGCGGCCGAACCTTCATGATCAACGGCGCAATCAAATCCATGTTCGCGGTCCATACATAATCATATATTGGCGTTAGAAAAAACGTCCAATCGGCCGACATCCATTGTCCAAACGCAAATAATCGTAAATTCCAAACGGACAAAATATAATAAATTGCCGATGCGATCAGCATTTGAAGGTTAACTTTTTAGACCTTATGCTCGAAGAAATAAAGGCGAGAATAGATTCGAATTTGGTGTTGAAAATTGACACCGTTCGGTGTATATTTGCTGAACCCTCCGCTGGCGGCCTTTTTTCGTTTGTATCCGCGCACTGGCTGATAGAACACGTTTTTCAAATCATTAAACAGTTCCGACCGCGTTCGCGGTCGCCGGGAAAAAGGAATGGTGGGAAAAAATGGGTAAAGGAAAAAATGCGAAGCGTTGGCCTGCGAACGGCCGAAGTGATCGTTGCGGAGCCACGATAATGCTTTAGTACGGCCACTCGGTTTTGATACTTGCTCAGTTCCTGCCTTCGCTCAAAATTTGAAAAAGATCCGTCAGGATCTTCGGATTTAGCGGACGCACAGTCAATAGGTACTATAGACTTAGACTGTGCGTCCGTTAAATTCGCACTTTTCACCGACTTTCCTAAAGGCGGACTTACAGTCATGTATTAAAACCAATTTCACTAAACACTCACTAATAGCGGCCGCCGTCTACACAGGGTCAGCTTAAAACTGCACTTTTCACCCACATTGCTAAAGGTGGCTCTTTATGGCTAAGAAAAAAAGGTCAAACGTTTATCAAACGTTTATTTGCCAAAAATGTGGTACTCGTAGCAAAGTACAATCAAATTAAGCCAAAAGTATCAAACATTTAGCAGTTTCCAGTATGCAAATATTATTATATATTTAGTATCAAAACCTATTTTGCCCAAGTCTCTCTACCAATTCCTCACGTGTCCCGTGCGGCTGCCATTGACATGGGGTCTGCCAAATCTGTACTTTTTACCCACATTGCTAAAGGCAAATTTATGGTTAAGTATCAAAACCTGTCACTCTAAATACTCCCTACCAATTCCTTGCGTGACGCGGCTACCATCGACACGGAGTCTACTAAATTTTGGACATTTCACCCACATTGCTAAAAGCGGATTTATGGTCACGTATCAAGACCTGTTTGGCTAAACACTCCCTACCAATTCCTCACGTCTCTTGGCTGCTATCGACAAGGCATCCACTTCATCCGCACTTTTTACCTACATTGCTAAAGCTGTACTTACTTCCACTCCGACCAACGAAACCGACGAACTTGTAATGCAGATTGGAACTTGAAAAAGAGTTTTGTATGATCGCCTAAATGAATACCTAAATAAGAAGCAATTTTTAATAGAGGAGCAATATGGTTTTCGTCCAAAATCCAGCACTCTGACAGCTGCTATTGACCTAGTAACGAAAATAAAAATTAACATCGACAAAAAGAACATAGCTTTGGGTATCTTCATCGATTTTAAAAAAGCTTTTGACACCGTGAATGATCAAAAACTTATAGCTAAGCTAAAAGACCTCGGTATCTACGGTGCAGCTTTAAATATTTTTAAGTCCTGTTTGCATAACAGGCGTCAAATCGTAAAGATCGATAATTACGAAAGTTCTCCTCAGATTATTTCATATGGTATACCCCAAGGTTCCATAATCGGTCCACTGTTGTTTTTAATATATATAAACAGCATAAATCAGATAGGACTTAAGGGAAACTTCACACTGTATGCTGATGATACATGTTTGTTTTACTTTGGGAAGTCCGTTGATGAAATAGTCACTGTTGCTCAACAAGACCTAAATGTCCTTAACGAGTGGTTACTTCATAACTTATTAACAATTAACATATCTAAAACATCCTACATGATTTTATCAGCCAAAAATAAAGTAATTCCAGAATATGAACCTCTAAATATAAATGGTACAGTTATTCAAAGATCAGAGCAAGAAAAATACTTGGGTCTACTTATTGACGAAAAACTTACCTGGACGCCACATATTGAACATATCAAAAACAGATTAACATCGGTACTAGGAGCTATTCGAAAGATGGCACATTGCATTCCTAAAAACGTTAAGCCAATCATATATAACTGTCTAGTTAAGTCGCATCTTGAATACCTAATTGAGATATGGGGATCTGCTGCACCAACTAACTTGAACTCGCTACAGAGATGTCAAAATAAAATAATTAAAGCACTATTCCATTATAAATATAATACACCAACTAAACAACTGTATAAAAAGACTGAACTTTTTAATCTCGCCCAGCTCTATCAATATAATACTTGCATTTTGATTAGAAAAATTATAACAAATTCTATAAAATCCAACATACAGCTAGAAATAAGAGAAAACAAACACAACCTTCGAACCACAAATAAACTTAACCTTATTACACCACGGACTAATTACGGGAAAAATACAATACTTTTTGAGGGAGCACAGATGTATAACAAGTTGCCAAATGATTTGAGGAAATGTGAGAGCATCAAAACATTTAAAAAACAACTAAAACTACTTATCGCGACCAGTACTTAATTAGTGATCTATGCATGTTATTTACTGTTACTTTGTATCTCATTTTAAGTGAAATGAAATTTCTTATGAGAATAAAGTTCTTTAAACCTAAACCTAAGAACCCCGGTTTGTTTCAATCTAACAAACTGGTTTCAGGCGGATTTATGGTCAAGTATCAAAACCTGTTTCGCTCAACACAGCCTACCAATTCCTCACGTGTCGCGGCTGCCATCGACACGGCATCCGCTTAATCCGCACTTTTCGTCCGGATTGTAAACTTTGCGGATTTCCGCAAATATGCGGATATGCGCGCACCGCCGCTGCGTTGGCGAATTTTTAGCGATCGCTTTTTATCTGTGTCGCAACAGGTATGGTCAATATGTGTGTCAGTGGGTTGATTAGTTATCGGGAACGTAGGCCGAACTTTACTCGAATTCTGTACGTCGAGGTCAAATCTAAAGCTTATGATATACATCTTTTAAACTTTGCGAATTTCCGCAAATATATTCACCTGGTCAGTGGGTGTCAGACGCTGCCTTTGGCAGTACGTGGCACCGCTGCATCAATCGTCCAGTGACTACGGTCGGTGTAACCCGGCCGAAAAGTCTGGAGAAAAACCGTATTTTTCGCGTTATTTCCCGACATTGCATTTCATAGTACGTGGTCGTCATTTGAAAACCTTTTTGTACCACCTTTCTCCGCCATCCTACATTTAACAATGCAAAGTTTACAAGCTAAAATTATGCAGCAAAGGTATTCCAAAATCAATAACTCTAAATCATCGGACATTACGAATCCCTCGGAAGCCGCAACAAGAGCAATATCTTCCGTAACATAAAATTCGAAAAAGTTTAATGGAAGCGAAATCCCGCTCACCAATAAAACATAAAAATACCCTAATACATTATAGAAATTCAAAGTATAGATGATCCTATTATGCCGGTGGAGTGGGCAGCGGACTGCTTTGCATATAGAAAAGCAATTTTTTGAGTGGGGCCTCTTTTACTTGGGCTTCGTAACTAAAACTAGAAAGACTGCTTTGCATACTTTTTTTGCTAGCTGTATGAGTCCCACTGAGGCCTCCTCTCTTTCCCTCATTCGAGACGAGCTCCGTGGCGCAGCGATCATCACGCCTGCCTGCGACACGGATGGTCCCGGATTCGATTCCCGGTCAGGTCAAGATGGAAAACGATCTTCTTCAGATTGACCTGGGTCTTGGATGTTTATCTATATATGTATTTGTTATAAAATATAGTATCGTTGAGTTAGTACCCCATAACACAAGTTTTTCATAAGAACTTACTTTGGGGCTGGCTCAATCTGTGTGATCTGTCCGTATATATTTATTTATTTATTATTTACATTCATCTCTGCCTTTGGTCTTTTCTTTTCAAATCTTTGCATATAGAAAAGCAATTTTTAGAGTGGTGCCTCTTGTACTTGGACTTCGTAACTAAGGGTTGCTTATTTTTTGCTAGTCATATTTGTCCCACTGCTGGGCAAAAGCCTCTCCTTCCCTCCATTAATCTCTGTCTTTGGTCTTTTTCTTTCGAGGGTTCGCATATAGAAAAGCAATTTTTTGAGTGGTATCTCTTTACTTGGGCTTCGTAACTAAACGTCACTGATGTAGTAAAAACTAGGACTACTTTGCATATTTTATTAACTAGCCATATGAGTTCCACTGCCGGGCAGAGGCTTCCCCTTTTTCCTTCCATTTATCGTGATCTTTGGTCTTTTCCTTCGAAAGCTTTGCACATAGAAGAGCAATTTTTTGAGTGGAACCTCTTTAATTGGACTTCGTTACTTGGGGTCACTGATACTTGTTACTGTTATGAAACTTGTTATGTCGTTGTCAAATATCTCAATGATCTTTATTGTTTACTATTCTCCTACATTCGTTTATAAATATCACATAATTTGTTCATTATTTCAATCTTGTAATCATTACATTCTTCTAAGAATTAAGTGGCCAAGTGCCTCTATATTCTGCTAGGTTCAAAGGCGCTATTTTTTTAAATGGCGCGCCACCGAAACGCTATACGTATGCGTCTAGAAGTGACACTCTTATTAAATCACAGGCATAAAGAGCGCTAAAAGTTCGGCTAGCAACACTTGAATGAAATTTTTAGAGTAATACCTAGTTTTAAGGCTACTAAACCCGTAAACTGTAACTTAAGCCGTAGCGCAGTACTTAGTTACTAAGCTTATGTGAACTCAATATTCTGCAACAAGCGTTTTTCCGAAGTGCAGTGGACTGGTGCAAGAATTAATGGTGCGAAACTTCGCCGTACTTCGGCGCCGCCAATTTATGTAGGTACACGTTCTGCGCTGAATATCGCTTTTACTGCTAGTTATATGAATCAGAAGTGAAGTTCAACATGTTTTCTTTCGTCCATATTCATTACCGGGGTGTGCAGAGCACTAAAAGTTTGATTATCATTACTTAGATGAAATTTTTAGTATAATACTTAGTGGTGAGGCTACTAAACCCGTCTCTGTCACTGAAGTATTTAGTTACTGTTAAGAAACATGTTCGCCGTGTGGTCCCCGGCAGAGTAGAATAGGCCAGTGGGCCTACACGGGAAGACTTGGAGTGCCAAGTCTTCCCGTGGATGTCGTAGGCGACTTAGGAAACACAGGCTAAACAAAGCTATAAACACCCGTCTGGCCAGCGTGGAGAGTGTAGGCCAAATCCTCTGACTGCTCTGGCTAATATACGCCTCTGGTAGTACAGAGAGGATCGTGCTCGAGCAGTGGAGACTAATAAAAAGACCTGATGATGATGATAAAGAGACACGTTTAAACAAAACGCAAACGCGTATAAAAAATTTGCTGACGTTCATATACTTCAATTATGGCCTTTGGTTAAAAGACATAATATCTCCAACTTTGTAATTTTCGTCATATTATATCCAGTACCTATGCAAATACAGTCTTTATTTACTTCCCGTGTTACCTATAGTAGGGAAGTCCCATTTTTTTTCTAGTTACTAAGCTTATGTGAATTCAATATTCTGCAACAAGCGTTTTTCCGAAGTGCAGTGGACTGGTGCAAGAATTAATGGTGCGAAACTTTGCCGTACTTCGGCGCCGCCAATTTATGTAGGTACACGTCCGGCGCTGAAATACCGCTTTTACTGCTCGTGTAATACTAGTTGCGGAGTTTGACATAGATTTTTACATCTTACCATACCTAATTCCTACAACGCTGGTCTGGGAGGAAAGAAAAAACGTAGAATGTTCTAGCTGCTTCTCTTCCCACGCAGATCGTAAAAGCCTATCGAGAGAATGGGCGTGAGAAGTCATATCAATGGGCTATGCGGCTAGCAACCCATCACTATTTTGATCCGGTCTTAGGCCGGGTAACTAGCGTTTCCCCCTTGGCTCCGCTTGCGTTAGTTTTGATCCCTCGGGAACAGTACTTTTCTCCGGGATGAAAGGTAACCTATGTCCATCTCCGTACTCCAGACAACGTGTATGCAAAATTTCATGATGATCGGTTCAGTAGATAGAGCGTGAAAGCGTAACAAACAAACAAACTCACTTTCGCATTTTCGAATAATCTATGTTTTTCAAAGCGCATTTTTCATAAATGTCACGTAATTATCCCGAACAATGACATCGATCACGGACAGAAGAAAATGGTGAATAGCTTCGGATCTGCATCAAACGATCGCGGATTGCCACAATCAATTCTCATTTGCGGAAAAAACAGTCGAGGAAAAGGGCACAGATGGCATCCATTTTTAATCGTCGAAAGAAGAAGAATGCGCGCCAGTCAGCCGCAGACAAATACCGTAATTAATGACGTGCGACCGCTTTTTCTCCACTCAGATACCAATAAAGGAAGCCACGTTACAGGGGACAAAACAAAACAGTGCCGGGTGTCGAACGAAAGGCGAATTTATCATCTAGACGGCAGTCGGCGGCCACCAATGTCCATTTGGATAATGCCCAACGCGATTAAAAATATAAAAATACCCCACCGGGCGGGGTGGAGGGTTGGATTTGACGGAGGACACCGCGCCGAGGACACAAAAGGATTATAAATGAGAAGGAATTTTAGATAATATTTGTACGTTGGATGTGGATTGTAATGTAGGAGATCGGCGACGGGGTCCCTTCCCCCCGCGCTCCCTCGTCCTCGCCTTCCGCGATCCTCTCCTAATGAGTGTTTGTATCAATTTGTTAGTATTGTATTTGAATATTTTTGTGCGTTCGTTACGATTTTAATCCCCTGTGGTCGTGGCGGATCGATGTTTTGTTTTTATATATTTTTTTGTTTTTAATTCGCGACCGTTTGATCGTGGTTTGTGTTGATTAAAGGTGTTGTCTGAGTTTTTGTGGCCGATATCCGAACGGTGTCGTGTTGCTCTTGCCCTGGTATTGGCGATAAAAATTCAATACTTGGATCGTTGTTTTGTTGCAATTCTCTCAAACCCTTTAGCTTTATCGAGTATTTTGTGTTTCAGTTTGTCTTTCTAGACTTCGTTTTGTGACGTTTAATATTGGTTTCGTTCTGTTTTCTTTGTGTGGTCCGTTGGATATTGAAAGAAAAATGTCGAATTAAATTACATTTGTTTTATGAAAAAAAAATATTACCTTTCATAATTGGATACCTACGATAGGATTTTTAATTGAGGTTTTTACAACCTTTTATATGGAATGAAAATGTAATTTTCGTAACCCAAAATAAAATCAAAAAATTCATACGTATCCCACGATAGAGGTGGAGGTTAGGCATTAGGCATTTCGGCCCACTTCTATCTCATATCGCGGGCTAAATGACCTATGTGCTCTTTTTACCGGACTGCCAAGAATTATATTATGTGTTTCGTTTAGGTATCTATTTTCTTTGGCTGGACAGGACCATACGCCTTGGATTGGATTATCAAAACTATTGGAATATTGAAACATAATGGTTCCAGTAGACATATCGAATTTATGAAAAGTGGCCCCATCTGCTTTTTTCGAAACCTGCTTTCCCCGAATGTGGCATGATACAAAATTCAAATCAAAGATTCAGTCTTCCTGTCATACACACTTTTCTGTAAATTTCTCCTAGTCTGTAGACATTAACATTTTAAGATACATTTTTATAATGTTGTGTTGACCTGTAATCGGGTTGCAAGCTTGACTCAAAATTTGATTTTATAATATTGTATTATTTTTAAATATAATCATGTAACCTGTTGGTGTACGTAATAAAAGAAATAAATAAATGATAATATGTATGATCTATGTCCAGGCTGTGGATTTCTTGCGGCTGAGGTTATGATGATGATTCATATGTACATGATAACATGATTCCAAAAATACTTCAGGTTATTTACTAGTGCGTATATGATTTACATTCTTGAATTTCTTTCTATTTGTAAAGTATTAGGAATAAAATGATTGGCGTCGCTACTGTGCCTAGTGTGCGGCCATAAGGAGTTAATTAAGGAGGAGCCCGATGGTCCAGTGGGTGTGAGCTCTATGAGCCCTTACGTATGTTAAGCAACCCCTGGTGCAGTCCCTTCTTGGATGGGTGACCGTGTCATAAAAATATCTCGAGCTCCTCCGTGCTTCGTAAGGAGAAGGCACGTTAAGCCGTTGGTCCCGGCTGTCATCATTGATGTCAGTCGTTAAGCTATGTCAGATGCCTAAAGGCAGCTTGAAAAATCTGACACCAGTGTTGGCCACTTACACATACGAAAAACAAACAAACAAAGGAGTTAATTTTGGAAGAAGCGAATATCTACGATAGGGATAATTGTCTGTGACACAAGTTTCAGAACATCCGTAGTTTGAGCTGTGTGTTGTATTGATAGATGCAGACAGTAACGGTTGCCTTATTGTAATGTACAGAAGATGTATCGATTTTTTCAATTGGTTCGAAATCAAATAAAATAGCACTAGGACGAACTGTCGCGGGCCAAATTAAGTAGGCCGAAACGCCCCAACACCCCGAAGGGTTCAGAAACGCGCAAAACGTATCTCATAATAATTAATACGTTTAAAAATCGTCGTTTTTAAAAAGCAGAGCACGAATCCCGAGAAAAGAATAACAGTCCGCCGCGACACACAGTGTTTTCAATTCATTATCTCCAAAACAAAATTTTCATTAGCCCCGAGATTTCCTTTTTAAATTTAATTATTCATATTTAAATTAAACAAAATATAATAGAGGGCCGCCGAATAAAAAAGCGGCTTTATCGTATCATATTTTATTAACCGAATTTATAATTCTGCACCGATTCGAGTAAATCCCCCGGCGGTTGCGAGTCGCGATCCCCTGGAAAATATTTATGAATGCCAAGCAGAAAAATCCACAATGATATTTCAGGGTGGACGTGTCTTACTTGCCCACCGATCTATTTAAAAAAGAGGACGGAAGCACAAAAGGGCTGTGCTCGTAAAAAAACTGGACACGTATAGAGGCAGCGGCCGGCCCGCTTTGTCTCCTTCTTATTTTTTACCGAATCGGAACGGTTTTTATCGGTTTTTGTTCCGGAGACTGTGGCCGCGCCGTTGTTCTAATGTGCCGTCATTTGTAATTTCATGTTTTATATGCGCCGTTTTTTAGTTACTTGATAAATGTTGGGTCAACTCTTTCTGCTCCCCGGCGCCCGTGCTTTTGACGATACCATTGTTTATTTTTGGATTTTCGGTTTTTCGGCCGTTGTCTTACACTCGGCAATTGTTGATGTTTTCCGTTGCATTAATCTCTGTCGTTATTTTAATATTAAATTAAATGCGGTTTCGTAATTTTCAAAAGGTGTATCATCCGGCATTCTCGTTTTTGCTTTAGGAGTTAAAGAATTGCAATAAAGAAATTGGACATGAAATAACTTAAATATTATAGTTTTTATCGGTTTTTGTTCCGGAGACTTCTTCTGTATTAAAAATTTGCCGTTAAACTGCTGAGCAGTTTGGCAATAATAGTAATATGTCAATAGAATATAAGTTTAAGAATAAATAAATAATGTTGCCGTCATGTCACCGTCAAATAGTAAGTATTCCTGCCTTTTTCATACACACAGTACAGTAAAGAGATAAGAGAACATGTCTGTCTTCTTCAATGTCAAAACCTTTGTCATTACTGTGCTTTATAAAGGTATATCATCGATATTCATAAAAAATAATGGTTTTATGTGTAAATGGCCAAATTTGCACATAACCAGCAAGCGCAGCGTCGGGCACCCACCGACTAGGTGGTCGGACGACCTGACCAAGGTCGCAGGGAAGTGCTGGATGCAGGCCGCTTCCAACCGGTCATTTTGGAAATCCTTGGGAGAGGCCTATGTCCAGCAGTGGACTTCTTGTGGCTGAAATGATGATGATGATATTTACCCTCACTACAATATTTGTCTATAATAAAAAAATAAATATATACGGACAAATCACACAGATTGAGCTAGCCTCAAAGTAAGTTCTTAAGAAAGACTTGTGTTATGGGATACTAACTCAACAATACTATATTTTATAACAAATACATATATTGATAAACAGCCAAGACCCAGGTCAATCTGAAAAAGATCATTTTTCATTTTGACCTGGCCGGGGATCGAACCCGGACCATCCGTGTCACAGGCCGGCTTGTTGACCGCTGCACCACGGGGCTCGATTCTTAATTGGTGATCGAAGGTTGATGTGGCCATTGACGCATAAAACCTTTACGAATAACCGTATGCCGCCGGATAACATAACAAGAGTAGTCAGGCAGGCTCTCAAACTCAATAAGCACTAACAGACAGACAGCTCGGAGTTTTATCCGAGGTGGGATTCGAACGGGGATCAACTGGACCCGCTCCTCGACGTAATGTGAAACGTGAAATCTCACGGCGCCTGTAAACGAGTGAGCGCCGCACGCAACACTATATGCGCTTTTTTGTTCGACTGGCCCAGAAGGAAAGTTGTTTATCGGTTTATTTATACAGTGTTTTTCTATACTGTTATAAACATTAATATAAAAAAAGATCAACTGATAACTTATTTGTATTGTACTGCATGAAAATTACCCCAGACACGCAGTATATTGTCATACAATATTGTAAATGGATCCATAAATAAATGTACATTATACGGACAAACCACATAAATTGAGCTAGCCCCAAAGTAAGTTCGAGTAATATAAGATATTATTAGAAGTATGGAGATCATTTTTTTTCAACATCCCAACTTTCGTACCATAGAATAAATTATATATAATATGAATTCCTTAGGTTCTTAACATTTAATTTCTTACATATAAATTACTAGCTTTTGCCCGCGGCTTCGCTCGCGTTAAGAAGTAGAATTGATCAAAATCATTTCTTAGCGGATGCCTACGTCATAACATCTACCTGCATGCCAAATTTCAGCCCGATCCGTCCAGTGGTTTGGGCTGTGCGTTGATAGATCACTATGTCAGCAGTCACCTTTGAGTTATATATATTTAGATATTGTAGCTAGTGGAGGAGGGAGGTATTTGCAATGGGCATGTTGACTAAAATTTTTTTCGTGTTGCTATGTAAAGACCTGCAAAAAATAAACACAATGGTGACAGAAATAGATTTCTAAACAAAAAACTCTTTCAGATATTAAAAGTTTTAAAGACATATGTTTTTAGACGTGAAAACGCGCCACTGAAATGCCTACATCTTTGTGACTTCACAAGCTTGTATTTTGTATGGGTGGCGTGAGAACTTTGTTTGGTAGCTATACGAAATATTTCGTTTGTGGTTATGGTTTCATAATAAAAGTTGCTATAAATTTAGCAGACTACAATACAGTATAATTGTAATTAAAGATTTTCATACTTTTAAAAATGGTCCTATTCACCAAACTTTAAAGAAGCTTTAAGATCACTTAATGAATCGATACCAAAGAAAAAAATGTTCTTTATAGTGTTTTTAGATAAAAATTAGTATCATTAGAAACAAATTGTATATAATTTTAACATTAGTTTAACATTAGGCAACTACCGTATTAGACACACTGGGTTGAGAGGCAATATAGACAAACATCACAGTCAACTCAATCAAAAACATGGACATTTAAATTTTCTCACAAAGTTTAACGGGCTAAATAAATAAATAAAATATATTATAACGTATATATTCGTTTATAGCTGAAGCCAGTGACAAAAATGTTACTTAAGAAATAATCATGTTAAAATTAAATAAAACGTCAATATTATCCTACAGCTAGGAATATAAATCCTATATATGCTGTCCAACCCACCATATAGGTTAAAACGATCGTTTTTTTTTGCATTATCACCACATACAACTCTGATGTCTCAGGGCCGGAAGCACCCAGGGTTCAGATGGCTCACCCCCCAGCCTATTATCGGAGGAAAAAAGGCTTCATTAATTATGCCGTGTGATAAATACAGGGAAGGATTCGCGGTCTCGCCCTTACGGCCTGGCCAATAATTTGATTACGTCGGCCATTTTGTTTTTTGTCGCGGTCAGTTTAATCGTGCGTGTGTAGACGTTGGTTTTACGGATTGGGTGTGTTTAACTGGCGGTGATCCATCGGAGTTTTAAAGTAATCGGTCAAATTGGGAAAAGAAAAAATATAGAATGGGCTTGTTGGTCTCTTGCTGAGATCGTAAATGCTGGTCGAAATAATGGAGGAAATTTAGAGAAATCATGTCGATAGGTGAACTGGTAAGCAACATATCACTAGTTTGATTTCGTTGTCCAACTATACACCTACCAAAATTGCGGGTGGCCTTAAGCCTTAGGTCTGTGATGTTAGGATCTGTCTAACCTGTAATAAGGACTTTATTAGTATGTATGTTTTAAATACAGGGATAGATTCGCGGTCTGGCACTTACGGCCTGGCCAATAATTTGATTACGTCGGCCATTTTGGTTTTTTTATCGCAGTCAGTTTAATCGTGCGTGTAGAGGTTGGTTTTACGGATTGGGTGTGTTTAACTCGCGGTGATCCATCGGAGTTTTAAAGTAATTGGTCAAATTGGGAAAAGAAAAAATATAGAATGGGCTTGTTGGTCTCTTGCTGAGATCGTAAATGCTGGTCGAAATAATGGAGGAAATTTAGAGAAATCATGTCGATTAGTGAACTGGTAAGCAACATATCACTAGTTTGATTTCATTGTCCAACTATACACCTACCAAAATTGCGGGTGGCCTTAGGCCTTAGATCTGTGATGTTAGGATCTGTCTAACCTGTAATAAGGACTTTATTAGTATGTATGTTCTAAATACAGGGATAGATTCGCTGTCTCGCCCATACGGCCTGGCCAATAATTTGATTACGTCGGCCATTTTGGTTTTTTTGTCGCAGTCAGTTTAATCGTGCGTGTAGAGTTGGTTTTACGGATTGGGTGTGTTTAACTCGCGGTGATCCATCGGAGTTTTAAAGTAATTGGTCAAATTGGGAAAAGAAAAAATATAGAATGGGCTTGTTGGTCTCTTGCTGAGATCGTAAATAATGGAGGAAATTTAGAGAAATCATGTCGATAAGTGAACTGGTAAGCAACATATCACTAGTTTGATTTCGTTGCCCAACTATACACCTACCAAAATTGCGGGTGGCCTTAGGCCTTAGATGTGTGTTATAGGATCTGTCTAACCTGTAATAAGGACTTTATTAGTATGTATGGTTTAAATACTATATAGTTTAATCGTGCGTGTAGAGGTTGGTTTTACGGATTGGGTGTGTTTAACTCGCGGTGATCCATCGGAGTTTTAAAGTAATTGGTCAAATTGGGAAAAGAAAAAATATAGAATGGGCTTGTTGGTCTCTTGCTGAGATCGTAAATGCTGGTCGAAATAATGGAGGAAATTTAGAGAAATCATGTCGATTAGTGAACTGGTAAGCAACATATCACTAGTTTGATTTCATTGTCCAACTATACACCTACCAAAATTGCGGGTGGCCTTAGGCCTTAGATCTGTGATGTTAGGATCTGTCTAACCTGTAATAAGGACTTTATTAGTATGTATGTTCTAAATACAGGGATAGATTCGCTGTCTCGCCCATACGGCCTGGCCAATAATTTGATTACGTCGGCCATTTTGGTTTTTTTGTCGCAGTCAGTTTAATCGTGCGTGTAGAGTTGGTTTTACGGATTGGGTGTGTTTAACTCGCGGTGATCCATCGGAGTTTTAAAGTAATTGGTCAAATTGGGAAAAGAAAAAATATAGAATGGGCTTGTTGGTCTCTTGCTGAGATCGTAAATAATGGAGGAAATTTAGAGAAATCATGTCGATAAGTGAACTGGTAAGCAACATATCACTAGTTTGATTTCGTTGCCCAACTATACACCTACCAAAATTGCGGGTGGCCTTAGGCCTTAGATGTGTGTTATAGGATCTGTCTAACCTGTAATAAGGACTTTATTAGTATGTATGGTTTAAATACTATATAGTTTAATCGTGCGTGTAGACGTTGGTTTTACGGATTGGATGTGTTTAATTCGCGGTGAACACTGACCAATACAATTTGACACCATCTAGGTATTAAATTGAATTGGTAAGGTGTGTAAATAAAAATAAAGAAAACGTATTGTTGTCATTGATTATAGAAAGGATAGAAAATCTTTTATGGTTTAAGGATACAAGTACTTATATGGGCAATTTTGCTGCAAAATACAGGCTTACTCTATGTCAAAAGTATGGCGCTTCAATAAAGCTAAACGTAATAATAATCATTTTCGTCTTTTTCAGGAGTTATTCCCTGGACGAACGATTCCTGTACTCCCAGGGCGAAGTCCGGAGGGTCCACTGGCATCCGAGCTCACTGTCGCATCTCCTGGTCCTAGTCTCAGATAACACCATCAGGTGAGCGACTATTAAGAGAGTCTATCATCAGGTCTCTTTTTAGTCTATGTACTACCAGAGCCATATATTACACAGAGCAGTCGGAGGATTTGGCCTAAACTTCTCTGTCTTTGTTCAGAGGTTTCTCTCTCTCTTTGATATTTAAAAGCTTTATTTGTTTCCCTTCTTAGTTGTACAAGAAAATTCGGTCAATGCAGTGGCTCCACCTGCATTATTTTCGTCTGGCAATCATGGAGCTAAGAATAATCAGGATAGGGCCCTAAGGTGCATAACAGCGACGCAAATACAAAAGCATGCAAACGTGTCGCGATACAAACTAGCGCACACAACGACAATAAAATTTAATGTCGTTGTGTGCGCTAGCTTGTATATAAGCATGCAATATTCTTCTGTTTGAAACTGAAACTCTTCCAAATGTTAATACCTATACAGCGTGTAAATTGACACTCGACAGGACTCCTTTAAGGGGTGACTCATCCCGATAATATGAACAACTTTTCCTATGGGATCAACGCTGGGAACTCAATTCTTTTTCCAAATCCGAAATCGTATGGGAGAGCCAAAAATATTTGAAAAGTTGTTCATACTCGTATTGTTGGTTTGAGTCACTTTTAAGAGAATATTTCGAAAGTCAATTTACTTGCTGTATAATAATAATTGTGCCGCACACATTTAACTTGTGATTGGTGTCACTGGCAATCTACTACACCCCCGGTACATATTTTTCCTTAAAATTTCGCTGCCGGCTGAAGTTCCTGGTGTCACTAGTATGGCCAAAATAATTTTTGTCTATTTCAGTTGCGCGGGAGGCCACGAAACACGCAGGGCGTTTCGCTCAGTGCCGTCCGAATTCTGGCTAATTGAAATTGTATGGGCGTAGTCCGCATATCTGCGGCGTCTGGCCTCCCGCGCGAATCCCACACCCCGCACATATGCGGAGTTGGCTGCGAAGTTGTTAAAGAAATAAAACTACTTGTGCTCAATTGCAGACTCTACAATATCGCCATAAAAAGCGGTCCAAAGCTGGTCAAGATCTACACCATAGGCGCCAAACCCTGCAGCCAACTCGCCGGAAAGACCATCCTGGATAGTCTGGGAGACACGGCGGTGGACTTTACTACTGTACCCGGTTCTGAAGACCTGCTTATTCTGAGAGGCAATGGAGATGTGTATATGATGGAGTGCAGTTTAGACAGCAAGAGGTATGTTGAATAGGCTGAAAACAATAATGTTAAAATAAGTCTGTTAGTTGATAGTCACAAAAAATTGGACACGTATTTTTTTGGCTTGTGTCGATTGAACAATTTATGCTAAGAATAAAGTACGTCAAAGTTTAAATGTAGGTTCTTCTGACGACACACAACATTTTAACTAAACAAAAGATAAAATGTGTGTAGAATATTTTTTTTAACTGACAGATATTTTTTTTTTTGGATATCGTAGGTACTCAAGCAAATTTAGAAATATTTTGAATATACATTATAAATATTTGATATCTTTGTTCACCAATTTAAATTTTCAAACATTCTCAATGCTATTCTGGCATACTTTTCTAGATTTGGTGAAGATTGAAGTGACGTGAAGCATTGAAGAGCGGTAGTTAATTGGTTGGTCGAAAAAATATTAAGGCACCGGATCGAATCCTGTCCGCATAGATTTGATCTATAAAGAGTCTATAATCAGGACATACTTTTTCTTTTTTCTTTCAGTGGTGCTCAACCAAAACTCTCAGGCCCACTGGCCATGTACCCCCCGGCAGATGACAACTACGGTTCGGAGTCTTGCTCCATCACGGCTCTCAGCACTGATACTCCAACCCTCGTTGTGGTGGCTACATGTTCTGCAGCACTGTACCACTGCTTGCTGCTACCCAATGTAAGTTAGTCTCATCATCATCATCATCAGGCCTTTTTGATGCTGGTTTGAATGAAAAAGAAAAACATAGAATATACCTGCTGCTTTTCTTCTCGCGCAGACCGTAAAAGCCGGTCAAGGGATCAGGCGAGAATCAAGGAATCACGTCAATAGGCGATGTGGCTAGTAACCTATCACTATTTAGATTCCGCGTTCCACCTTAACACCCACTAACACACTAAACGTGTCCTTTGGGTTTATGACCTTGGGCTCTGTCTACCCTATAAGGGAAAATAAGTGATAGTGAAAAGTAAATATGACGTTGTAAAAGAGATCATGAGACTATATACTACTATACTATATACTACTTTGCTATATACTACTATAAGTAGTTTATAAGGTCTAACTAGAATTGTGAGTTGACGTCGCTTGGAGAAAATGCGCTGTGCAGTTTGTTGCCGCTTCTTCTGCACTCCACTTTGGAAGCAGCCTAAACCAAAAAACAAAAATTTATTGTTGTAAAAATTGTAAACTCAAATATGACAATTAATAAGTGTTCAAAGAAACCTATATTAAATAAACGATTGAATCTTGAATCTCGGAGTCTTGCGCCATCACGGCTCTCGGCGCTGATACTCCAACCCTCGTAGTGGCTACATGTTCCGCAGCACTATACTATTGCTTGCTGCTACCCAATGTAAGTTAGTCTCATCATCATCAGGCCTTTTCAGTCTCTACTGCAGGAGTGTGATCCTCTCTGTACTACCAGAGCCAGATATTAGCCAGAGCAGTCAGAGAATTTGACCTACACTGTCCTACGCTGGCCAGACGGGTTGGAGAGGTCTCTTTGATGTTTATAAGCTTTGTTTAGCTTGTGTTTCCTTAGTCCTTACGACATTCACGAGAAGACTTGGAGTGGTCCTGTTTTACTCTGCCAGGATGGGCCTTCCGAAACGACATTAGTTTGTCGATTTTGAAAATAAAAAAAAAATTCTATAAGACAAGTGGTATAGAACTATGTACTTGTCCGTAATCCAAAGAATATGTGTACAAAACTTCATGATGAGCGGTTCAGTAGTTACGCCGTGAAAGCGTAACAAACAAATATGCAAACAAATCCACTTTCGGTTGTGGTTGGGATTGTTATTAAACTAGTACTTTAGTACCTGTAACTGTAAAGTATTAAGGGTCCTTAAGAGTCCCACGTAAAACCGACATCCCATGCAAACGTAGTTTGGTTTTAGTTTTACAACAGTTAAGCCAATCTCAACCAAATTTCGTACATACGACCGGATAAGGCATATTGATGTTTATAATCAGATTTCAATTTTAAAATAATACCTATACAAAATTACAGCGAGTAGAAGTTTCGTATCGAAAACTTTTACTCGCTGTAATTTTGTATAGGTATTGTTTTTTTTTTTGTATGGGACTCTTAAAATACAAATGTATAATCTAGGTTCCTATTTCGCAATGGCAGCAAAGCAAACTCATGTCGAGGATGCATGCTATGACTATATACTCTCTTGACACCGTCATGATAAAAAAAAAGCAGGCTAAATTAAGAATGCCTGTGCGTATCAACTTTGTGTTATCACACGCGTCCTGTCAATTTATGCCCTCAAAATCCGTCGAATTGGTAGCTGTGTGTGTGCGCGACCGACTATGGGTTGGATACTAGATTTTTCTACGCTTTTAGGCTAAAGTCTATCTAGGTTTTATATAATCTAAGGATGCGTGTAAGAAATTCTATTTTCTAAATTTTACCACGATTCCTTTTCAAATGAAGGTACTTATCCGAAATTTGAAAGTCATTACTTCATCGAAAAACTATGTCATAATGAAAATACGTACTATATTACCTATGGCCAGAGATAATATAATCACAATCACAACTCACAACTAATATTATAAATGCGAAAGTGTGTTCGTTTGTTTGTTACGCTTTCACGCCGTATCTACTGAACCGATCAGCGTGAAATTTTGCATATGCATAGGTTAGGGTACTGAGAAGGACATAGGCTATATATCAAGCGGGCGAAGCCGCGGGTAACAGCTAGTTGTTTATAATATTAAATGTGATTGACGTAATTATACTTTTTAATAGTCAATTTCTGATATCGTTATAGACATTTTATAGTGTGTGAGTAGATAAAACATAATATTTTTTTTTTGTGTTTCAGGCATCAGATAAAGAAGATGGCGACAGTCACGCCCTATACGTAGTTGAGGCAGTCGAACTGAACATCGCCCTGAACCCGGATTCTGACCTTCAGCATTCATATCCGGTGCATCTGTACCCAGTAAGTGTTCCTCATCATAGCCATAAGCAAAAACTTCTCTATAAACTAAAGTAGACGTGCCTTACTCCAAGAAACATTAAAAAGCAATCGTTACGTGGCTTGGATGGCGTCTTTATGGTACAGAGTGTATATGGAAGGTAAGCGCAACGGTGTTAATTAGCTCCCTTTGAACGCTTCAGAATTTGGTACGTACGGTTTGTCTACCTCAGTTGATAAAGAAGTCTTTGGCCGAAAAAACTCCTCTGCTCTGGAAAAAGGCCTCCTCTTAGGATTTCCAATATGACCAGTCGAAAATTTTTACTAAAATTTTGTGAATTTTGCCGGTAGCTTGACTCTACCACAGCTAAAATGGTTTTTTATTGGATTACGACGAGCTCCGTGGCGCAGCGGTCAACACGCCTGCCTGCGACACGGATGGTCCCGGGTTCGATCCCCGGTCAGGTCAAGATGGAAAATGATCTTTTTCAAATTGACCTGGGTCTTGGATGTTTATCTATAATGTATTTGTCATAAAATATAGTATCGTTGAGTTAGTATTCCATAACACAAGTCTTGAACTTACTTTGGGGCTAACTCAATCTGAAAAGCCGTCGTAGTTTTAAAAAGTCCGTTGAACCCATGTCGTCCAATGTCAACCAAACAAGGTGCTTACTTTGGCAAAACAAATGGGATGTTCCACCTCCATTTGTTCCTCTATCCGAGAAACTTCCACCTGGACATGAACTACCATGGCAGACCTGGAAGTCGTTAAACTGACTCCGGACACAGGTCGACCGATGCAAGGAGAACCTGTCCAGGTGGGGTTTTATACCCAACACTGATATATTTTGTGAGTGTGGACAGCCCCAGACAATGCCACATCTTCTATCTTGCTCCACGTGTCCCTCCTCGTGTACTTTGGACGACATGATGATCCCTTCTAATGATGCAATACAAATAGCCAAATTTAGGGAACAGAAAATATAATTTCTTTATTGGTTTGCCACTGATACGAAAAGAAGAAGAATCTGTGTGATTTGTCCGTATGTATATATTTGGATATATATTTATTTGTTTTTAATTTCAGTGTACATCGAATACTTACGCGTGCGTACACGCGGGCGGTGTGCACGCCGTCACGTTACCGCTGTTGGCTCATCTCAAGGACTACGCTCTGGCTGAAGATGGTAACATTTACATTTGGTGTATGACTAAAGCATTTTTCTTTTTTTTATTTATTTGACCTGATGGATTACTCGTAAAGTACCAAACAAAGTTGTCTGTCACATCATATAGAAAGGCCTTAACCCCTTGATTGCTTAAGCACTGATCTCAGTGCCCTATGGAAATCGCGTAATTGCCAGGCGGGCGAATTTTAAAAGTTTTTTATAAAATATTATGACATCAGGTATAAAATTTCAAATTTCGAATTTTTCGCACGTTCGAAATTTTTGCCATTTTTCCGCAAATCAAGAGTTAACTAAGATTGTTTACTTTAGCGTTTTTGTATCAATGAACAATCTCCTCAATAAATACTTTTGATTTCAGAAGAAACAGAAACTATCTTGTCGGCGATTTGCTCCAAACCGAGCGTGGCGCGTCATCTCGTGTGCACGAGCGGTCTGAACGCCGCGTTCCAGCCGCCCGTCGGCGTCGCACTCACACCGCCACCACTGCCTGGATTACTAGTTTTGTGCACAGATGGGAATTTACTAACTAGGTGAATATACGTAGTTCTGTTCTAGTGTAATGTATTAGTTTTATTTACTTGATACAGCAACAATACAAAAATATAAATAACTAATACAATTATAAATAAAAATTCTCTTCCAACCCACCACACCGAGGCAACGTTCCAAGAATGCTGGCAGCGTTTCCCCGCTGAATAGCTATACTTATACGTTGTGCTAAATAGCTGCCAGCACGAGGGTCGCCCGTTGCCTCGATAAGGCGAGTTGTGATGTCCTTAAAAAAAAGTTTTGCATCTTGGCCCTATGGACCCATCGTCTCCACAGCGAAAGGTAAAAAGAAATAATTGTCACCAAGACCCACGTACTTCCGCCTCTTGTATATCTCTGTGGCACTGGCTGCCGTAGTTATTAATAATCTTACATTATTTCATTTCGTATTTAAAAAAAAAAATTACTTTTTCGTGATGCCTGAAAAACAGCGTTGCCACTACTTAAGTGGTTACATAAGCTGAGGCATTCCTTTGTCAAATTGTTTAGATATAAGAGCGTAACGCAGCGATCAACACGCCTGCCTGCGATACGGAGTTCAAACCCGGTCAGGTCGATGAAAAATGTTTTTTTTTTCAGAGTGACCGGGGTCTTGGATGTTTATCTATATATGTATTTGTAATAACATATAGTATCGTTATTATTATTAATAATAAATTATATGGGACGGTCTCCGTGGCGCAGTCGTTAAGAGTCCGCTCTGCTACACGAAGGGTACCGGGTTTGATTCACGACACGGGCAAACTGTCCGTATATTTATTTCGTACCCTTTTTTTTTTAGTAAAAACTTTGAATTAATTGTTACATATATAACTTTTTAGATATGTAACAGTTTTCAAATAACTTTACAGAACTTCGGAGCCATACGATCTGGAAGAACAGCTGTACAAAGAAATGCAGTTAAAAAATCCAGCCTTAGAAGAGGAAGATATTAACAGTATTTTGAAGGAGGTAACTATTATATAACTGTCATGTAGTCTCAACGCCTTAATCGTACGATTTGTTCTCAGAGACTCGCATAGATGGCGCCACTCGAAACTACACAACATTGTATCTACCGTATTATGAGAATATAAAAACATGATTCACAAAATATATCTTATTAAAAATCAAAACAATATTTTAGGCATAATATTTTAAAATGACACCGTATATTTAGTGAGTTAAAGACTAACGCAGATTACCGCCATCTAGTATCGAGTAGCAAGCAACTCTTCTGCGCCATACATTCGCCTGCTTTATGCAACCTTAATTTGGTCCAATATTTTTGTATGAGGTGGGCAGTCTATTACGTTAGTATTATATTGTATTTGTAACTGTCTTACAGAAAATCGACGTTTGAGTAGTAGCTTTACCGCTTCTATGCTTCGTTGAGTGAGAGAGCCGAAGGCCCATCGCCTCTCCCCTATGGGAGGGAAAAATGAAAGGCGGGCAACGATCTTGTCACACCCCTGGTGTTACAGTAGTCCATGGGCAACGGTGATCACTTACCATCTGGCGACCCGCTTGTTCATTTGCTGTCCTCTTCTTCTTCCTCACCTTATCCTACTTATGTGGGGTCGGGACAGCATATAAGCCTTTTCCATTTCGCTCTATCACGAGCCATCTCCTTCATCACCTTCTTTTTCTCCATATCCTCCTTCACACACTCCATCCATCTTTTCTTTGGCCTTCCTCTATTCTGGTTTCCAGTAACTTTCATTTCCAGTACCCTTCTAGTAATATGGCTCTCTTCTCTCCGCACAACATGGCCGTACCATCCCAATCTATTACTCCTAAGCTTTTCTGTTATTGGGGCTACTTTTGTGCTACCTCTCACATACTCATTCCTTATCCTATCCCTTCATTTGCTGTCCTATTTCATAAATAAAAATGTAATGTAATGAGGATCCTTAAACGATGAGTTCTTAATAAGAACCCATGAGTGAGTTACGGCTGAATTGCCAACAATTGCATGAAAAAAAATATCTATGCACATACTTAAAGGCGTTAAAATAGTGCAGAAACTATTGCTTCAAACTTTTTCATACTTCATTCTTGACATAACTGGCAACAAGTTGCTGAATCTATTCACTGCCGTTTGATGAATTCAAAGTGTGTATACTTGTCCTCATTTTTTGATTCGCTGTCATTCATTTTAAGTCTTCTTTGCAATATTTAGTGACAATTTAAATTCGTGTAAAGGATGCGAGAGAATTTACACTTGTGTGTATGTAATGTGCGTATAATACTTAATTGTTTTAAATTAAAGTTAATCGACTTTGAATTTGTATCCTCTGCTGCGTGTCATATACAATTATATAAATCTAAATAATGTAATGAGTGTCAATATGGTCTGCACCTGAAAGCATTATAGACGTTTTATGGTGCGTGTTTGAGTGTGTGTACTTAGATAAAGAGTATGTACATCAAATTTACAGTAATAATAATAATAACAATTGTCTAAGAGCTATTTATGCTTTGGCTACGGCCCGTATAAATAGGATAAATCCCCTTGTAAAAAGGAGAAACAATAAGATATAAAAAGATTAATAATAATACTCTTTATTGCACCATAATATAAAGGACACAAATGACAATAATCTTTAATATTATATGATACAAAGGCGGGCTTATTGCTTAGCAATCTCTTCCAGCCAACCTTCGGGTAGAAAGAGATGTGAAATAATAAATAAGGGCGGCGCAGCAATTTGAAAGCAATACATATATCTAAAAATAAATACTATATACGTAATACATACATAATATTCACAAGAATATAAAAAACTAAACATGGAAAAGTATACATTATAATTGGGTACATAATTATTGTATGAAAAAATTACTTATATTTATAAAGAAAGGTAGTGAGCTTTTAATTGGTTCTTTAGTAAGTAGATTTAGAACTCTTTGTGATATATCTAATTGTGATTTTAAATGTTTCAAGCGTCAGAAGATATCATTCAGCGCTATAATACAAGAGATTCTAACACGAGACGTGTCTCAACCGATACTCAACGTAAACAAGTCCGAAGAACCCAGTCCTAAGGAGAGTCTGGAGGTAAGTCTTTCAAAGCAGTCAAGTTTAGGTTATTAGAAGTCGAGTGGTTTCCGGAAGATTAGAATAGGACCACACCAAGTCTTCCCTTGGATGTCGTAGAAGACTTAGGAAACATAAGCTAAACAAAGCTTTTACGACATCCACGGGAAGACTTGGAGTGGTCCTATTCTACTCTGCCGGTAACCACACGGCTAAAACCATCTATAAAAATTGATTAAAGACTATGGGTAGCCTAACCATCTCGTCATCATCGTTAATGCAAAAACATTATAGGTTAGAAACCAAATGTAAAATATTTAACTCTTATTACTATTCAATAACGGATACACGTAGTAATATATAAAACCAAGACAAATATATTATATATTTTTCAAGATACTACGTTGCTCTCTCTGTGTAAATACTAACCTATTTGTACATCGCACGACACTTGTGTGGTCTTATTATTTATTTAAATGAATTCATGCATTTTAAATATTTAGAATTTTGATTTTTATTGTGTAGGTGTGAGTTCCGGGCAGTGGTCCAACTAGTTGGACTATGGGTCTTGTCTTGACTAGGGGCAGTTGTCCAACTTTAAAAATAGTTTAACCACAGCACCTTTCGAGAGTTTCGTGGTCCAATTTAGCAAAAAATGCTTCATATTGCATCAAAATAATATGTTTTTGTAGTTGGTGACGGCAGCGACCATGCGTCTGCGCGCGGAGTACATGGCGCGACAACAGCGCGCCGCCGACGCGTGCTCGAGGAAACTCGACACGCTGCGCGCGCTCGCCGCACAACATAACGGCTGGCTGGACGACTTGCAGGTAACTATACATCCTAATCCTAACTTCCTATCCTAATCCTAACTATCCTAATCCTATCCTAACTTCCTAATTATTATTTTATTATATATTATATATATTTTATTGTATATTTATATATATCCTAACTAATATTATAAATGTGAAAGTGAGTCTGTTTGTTACGTTTTCACGCCCTATCTACTGAACCGATCATCATGAAATTTTGCATACACATACGAGTAGGTTAGGGTACTGAGAAGGACATAGCTATATATCATGCGGGTCATAGGGCATAAGTCGTAGGTAACAGCTAGTTTTTAATACATTTGCTATTAATACGGTCCTTATGACATCGAAACGTAACGTAAACGTAGCTTTTAACAACAATTATTCAAATACATATTATATTATTTATAAAATCGTTTTCAATGTGATTTGTCGTGAAAAAGTGCCTGCAAAGGCCAATTTTTCGAATAAACGTTTTGATTTTGATTACAAAAACTGTAAAAAAACCTAAAATTAATATAATAATTGTATATATTATTATTATGTGCCGTGTGATTCCCGGTAAAAATAGAATAGGACCACTACAAGTCTTCCCGTGGATGTCGTAAAAGGTGACTTTGGAAACACAAGCTAAACAAAGCTTATAAACATCAAAGAGACCTCTACGACCCGTGTGGCCAGCGTGGAGAGTGTGGGCCGAGTCCTCTGACTGCTCTGGCTCAAGTACGGCTCTGGTAGTACAGAGAGGGTCGTGCTCCTGCAGTGGAGACTAACAAGAACCCGATGATGATGATGTTTATATTCTCGACGAGCTCCGTGGCGCAGCGGTCAACACGCCAGCCTGCGACACGGGGGTCCCGGGTTCGATCCCCGGTCAGGTCATGATGGAAAACGATCTTTTTCAGATTGACCTGGGTCTTGGATGTTTATCTGTATATGTATTTGTTATAAAATATAGTATCGTTGAGTTAGTATCCCATAACACAAGTCTTTCTTAAGAACTTACTTTGGGGCTAGCTCAATCTGTGTGATTTTTCCGTAAGTATATATTTATTTATTATTTATTTATTCTCTAAGTGTATTTTATATTTATTAATCTAATATCTTCACAATATAAAAACAACATTTTCACAAATAAAATATCTCTTTTAACGCACCGCATCGAGGCAACGCACTCGATATGCTGGCAGCATTTCCTCGCCGAATAGCGAGACTTATTCTCTGAGCAAAAAAGCTGCCAGCTCTAGGGTCACCAGTTGCCTCGAAGAGGTGCGTTGTGACGTCCTTAAAAAATATCTTCGCTTCCGGGCCCCAAGGTCCCAACGACTCCACTGCGAATAGTAATAGTAGATTGTTGCACTGAGTAGAAAGTAAGTTATCGCTGCACGAGTGTTTATTTGGAGCCCGAGTTCTAGCGAGGGCTCTAAAAAGCACGAGTGCAATATAACTTACATAATGCGAGGTGCATAATCTGCTTCACTTTCAACTACTGCAATAAAAGTAGGTGAATAATAAAACTGAAGACAAATTACAAAAGTTAAATTTTTTTGTTTAAATTTCTCCTTTTTTTTTCTTTATGGCCAGTAATTTTTTTAGGCAAGGCAATACACGCGTCGCTTTGTTAACTCTATACGGCCATTAGGTTGGCCAACCTTCTTTATGACATGTGACAACTATTGTCCCGCCATTTAAAAAAAAACAGTGCAGTAAAGGATTTCCATACATTTTTGCTGCACTAGAGCAGCAAAAATGTATGGAAATCCTTTACTGCACTGTTTAGTTTTTTTTTTTACTTCTAGTGCAGCAAAGTTGCGCCGTGCTGAATATGTTGTACAGTTATGATAGAATTGCAGCGTAGTTGGAAGAAAAAATATATTGTGTTTGTTCCAGGCTGAGATAAACGACGGACAGCTGCAATCCAGCGCGCTGCAAGACAAATGCGCGCTCGCCGAGAAACACCAGGATGACATCAAGTACAGGTAGGGATCGTCTTTTTAGGGTTCCGTACCTAAAGGGTAAAATCGGGAACCTATTCACGAGACTTTTATGTCTGTCTGGCCGTCGGTCACCAGGGTTTATCACAAAACCCGTGAAAGCCCTTTAGGCTTGTCCTTTGAAACTATCTAGACTATTTAGAATATGTTTGATAATGTACGATGACACTTAACCGTGTGTGCAAAACCGACTCGCACTTGGCCGATTCATCATCATTACGTGTAGGTGACACTGTCAGTCGGCCATGCACACCCTGGTGTCAGAGTTCTTCGGAACCACCTCTCGGCCTCTGACGTGGTTCCTTTAACGACTACCAGATGGCAGCCGGGACCAACAGCTTACCGTGCCTTCCGAAGCACGGAATCATCTTTCTTATCAGACAATCAGGTGATTCATGCCTGCAATGTCCTAACCAAACTGGAAACAACAAAGTTTGCTACCCGTGGGAATCGAACCCACGGCCCCCGGGTCAACAAGGCAAACGCCTTAACCACTGGACCACTTGGCCGATTTCATTTAACATATCAAAGTGATCAGAGTATTTTCCTAATCTGTACTAATATTCTAAAGAGTTAAGATTTCATTATGTGTTTAAATTTCATATGCTCCAAAACCAGTGAACCTGTTTACAAAATTCTTATACCTAAGCTAATTTATCTGCTGGTGACATAGGCTATAAGTTACGCGGACGAAGTTACAAGTACTAACTATTTATCTTATTTATTTCAGGTGTTCCGCAGTAATCCGCAACATGCGAGGCTCATCATCAGCCACAGCGGCCGAGCGGGAACTGTTGGCGGAACTATCGCGGTACAAGACTATCGGCGAGCGGCTACAAGAACGCATTCACATGTTACAGCAACACGCTACGGACAAGAGTCGAGAGGTCAGTTGGAAAATGATCCTTACCACATGGTCTTAGGGATGAGAATAGCTTGCGAAACAAGACTTTAGGTGTGCGGCTACAAGAACGCATTCATATGTTACAGCAACACGCTACGGACAAGAGCCGATAGGTTAGTTGGAAAATCATCTTTACAACTCGGTCATAAGGACGAAAATCGCTCGCACTATAAGACTATAAGCGAGCGGCTACAAAAACACATTCATATGTTGCAGCAACATGCTAAGGACGAGAGCTGAGAGGTAAGTTGGAAAATTATCCTTACAACACTTTGATAAGGTCGAGAATAGCTCGTGGATCTGTCGCAGTACAAGACTATCCAGCGGCTACAAGAACGCATTCACAGCTGCAGCATTATGCTACGGACAAGAGCTGAGTGGTTAGTTGGAAAATTATCCTTCCTAAATACACTACTACACCGTTGGAGCTTTGATGTTTATCAGCTTTGTTTAGCTTGTGTTTCCTATATCGACATCATACTACGACATCCACGGGAAGACTTGGAATTATCGCCACTCCAAGTCACTTCATGGATGTCGTAGAAGGCGACTTATGAAACTAACTAAAACAAAGCTCATAATCATTAGAAAGACTTCTCCAACCCGTATGACCAGCGTGGAAAATGTAAACCAACTCCTCTGACTGCTCTGGCTAATATATGGCTCTGGTAGTACAGAGAAGGTCGTGCTCCTGCAGTGGAGACTGAAAAAGACCTGATGATGATGATGATGATGATATATTTTATTAAGTTTCAACCACTCCAACAACAATACCTTGGTTTACTTTCCAAAACGATTATTTTATTGAAACATAAATATAAAATTTTTAATCATGTTCAATACAAAGTTTTTTCTACAGTGGAGAATAAAAAAGACCTGATGATGACGGAAGTTTGTGCCAGCATATGAGAGGCTAATTCCTGTTTATCTTGTTCCAGCTGAAGCAGTGGCAGGAAGACTACAAGAAGAAGGACATCGCGCTTGGCAAGTCTCACCGCGACACCATCTCCTCTATACTGCAGCAACAGTGAGTTATAGAATTTAGCACGAACCTAGCTCATATTACAGGGGGGTTTTGCCATACTCACCACGCTTGGCTGGGTTGGTGAGCGCTGTTTGTGTGGTCTATTTCGGTTCCCACCAAAGACAATATAATACTTACGTAATAGATTGCCAACCTAAAACAAAAATATTGGACCAAATTAAGGTGGCGAAAAGTAGGCGAATGTATGCCGCAGGAGAGTTGCTTTTCACTCGATACAAGATTTGTTATCCTAAACTTTGTTTAGGGGAATCCTCTGACTGCTCAGGCTAGTATATGGCTCTGGTAGTACAGAGAGGGTCGTGCTCCTGCAGTGGAGACTAGAAAGACCTGATGATGATGATGATGAAACTTTGTTTTTAAAGATTTTGCCAGTCTAAACTTACATATACTACGGTTTAATTTTAAAATATTATGCCTCAAATATTGTTCTAATTTTTAATAAGATATATATTTTGATGATTTTAGATTCTCATAATACGAGTATGGATACAATGTTGTGTAGCAACGAGTGGCGCCATCTATATGATTCTGTGATAACAAATGTAAGATTAAAGGGGTCCCTCTAAATAGGTTTTAAGCAAGGGAAGGTTGGAGTTTGTTGGACTATGGGAACGATCCTCGTCTTCATTGTCACTTTTCATCAGTTGAGATGGAAGACAAATGTTTAATTCAATAATTAGATGATCTCGTGTTAGGCCGTTGGTCCCGGCTGCTATCTGGTAGTCGTTAGAGGAACCACGTCAGAGGCCGAGACGCGGTTCCAAAGAACTCTGACACCAGGGTGTGCATGGTCGACGGACCGTGTCAACTACACGAAATGATGATGATGATCATTTATATTTTGACAATCTTAATGTAATTACCGACTAGGTATATGTCTTACGGGTTATTACTTTGGGGAAAGGGAGCAGACATCAACACCATATTCGTTCTGCAAAAGCGTGCTATTCGATCTATCTATAAACTTGGGGCTAGGGACTCGCTGAGAGAGTTATTCAAAGAAATTGGAATTTTAACTGTTGCGTCTCAATATATTTTCGCTAACATACTGCATGTACATAAAAACTTTCAAAAATATAGTAAAAATAATAAGTAATTCATAATTACAACACAAGAAATAAGAATAAACTTGTGACAAGAGCTTGTAGACTACAGAAAACTAGTAATTCATTCTTAGGGCTTGGTATTCAATTTTACAATAAACTACCAGAAGATTTTACATCTTTGCCCTATCCAAAATTTAAAGAAGTGACTAAAAGTATATTATTAAAAAGAGCCTATTATAACGTTAATCATTATTTAGCGGATAAAAATGCATAGAGCCTTGACCTCGTGTGAGATACAGGAGACCTCAAAAACGTTATTTATCTATTGTTTTTGTTATATTGTAATTGGTTTTTTTAACACACCCAATGTTAAATTATATAGAATCAACTACTAATTGATTGTAAAACATGTAAATGTTAGCGAGCGAGCAACAAGTGTAGACCATAACCTTATTTAACCTTGTTTGACAATGTCTTAAGAGTTAGAGTTAGTCATGCTCACTAAAAATGTTCAACCTGGTGGCGGCGTTGTGTGTCGGGTCGTTGAGTTCCCTCTAATATGGTTGAGTTCAGCGATGGCTGATCCACACGTCAACTCGTGAACGGGTGCTGTCAGGGGGGACTGGTCTGCTCGGCCTCTTTGAGACTTTAAGTATCATATGTTGTTTATTATCTTTGCACACTCGATCGTTAACATAAACATGTTCCAAAAATAATAAATCTATGTATATTGAAATTGTAACATGAAAACAGAAAAAAGAAAGAAAGTAGAAAAGAAAGAAAAAGACAATAAGGAATAAATATTCGTAATCATATAAAGCCCTTCAGGCGAGTAGGCGACCAAAACTGTTGATACGAGTTTCTTTCGGCGTTTCTTCTCTGCAGTGGTCGGTTCCGAAACGCTAGTAGTCTGTAGCTTTTGAACAATTAATAAATATGTACGGGCAATGACCGCACAATATAGGTTTTTGCTAACGCGGCGTGTCTGATCGGTTGCGCCGCATATAAACAATTATTTTGTATTTATTTAGTCACTAAGCAACATACATTCTAACTTTAAACTCTAGCTATTAACTATAACTTTTAACTTGTATTTTTATCTTAACTTAACTAATAAACTTAAACTACGTGTGTGTACTGTGCGTTTAACTTAACATCTACTTTTATCTTCAAATCAACTACACAACTTCAAGATCCTCTCAACACATCTATCTCAAGCTCTCCTCAACTTACACAGCTTCCGAATCTTATACATCTTAGCTACAACTCCAACAAAATACATATTATCTAATAAGATAATTTTAAATATGATATGACGTAAAAAGTGCCTGCAAAGGCCTATTTTCTGAATAAACGTTTTGATTTTGATTTGATTTGATTTTGAGGTTCTTTCTTTCTTTCTTACTTTCAGTGGACTTCTTGCGGCTAAAATGATGATGATAATGAATATAAAATAGTAAAATCATTTCGTTAATTTCAGGACGGGTCAGATCTCTACCCTCATCGAAGAAACGAAGCTTCTCAAAGACCAACTCAGCATCGTGTAATATTAGTTATTATGTACCTTGATGATTGGAGGTGAATTTGATATTATGTTAATTACAAAAAAATGTGCTCATGAACAATTTCAGAACTACAGAAGGCTTCTCTCATTTATATTTTGACATTTTATTACATTATTGTTGCTCATAATTGGAAGAGAAGGGAAAAAAATATTTTTTTTGTACAAAAAATTATTGCCGCAAAACCTACACCAATTCTCTATCTGTAATTGTGTGCCGATGAATATTTTCAGTTCTTTAGTTTTCATTAGTTCTTTTTTTCTTTTATTTAATTTAGTTGATTTGACATGAACTACCATAAGACTAGACATTCGAAGATATATTAGTAAACTGTCCATTGGCATAACGAGTTGTAGGTCGCTTTTCGTTTTCATTTATCAATGGAGAATCTTCAACTGTTTGACTAACTTAAAGCGCTTTGACCTGCCAACTAGTGCCACTCCTTGTTCTATTTCTTTTACGTCTAAATAAGATCAAATTGAAAAAATCTACGTAATTACAGTAGTACCACGTTTTAAAGTTACATCGGCATTGTTCGATGGCGCAGAGTAGCGCAACCGACCGCTGACTTGGCCCGAATGAGAACGTCAGTGAAATTACGAACTTATTGCTACAACATAAGATTTTAAATCCAAAAGCAGTAGGACTATTGCTATCTCGCTCACAATACTTGTACGCCTACCGACAATGGCCAAGACACAGCATGGCGCGTACTCATCAGCCAATAGCAAACGGATATTTTAGCGCCATGCAAAAATTTGATTTCTGCGCAGGTACGGCAGTTACACCGATGTAACTTATAAAAGTGGTAGTACCGTACTTCCCTAGGAAATGACAAGTAGGATTTTTTGTATTGCTTTTCATTATTTTGCACTTGGTCAATGAAGAGAACTACTCATTACCGCTAAAAGCGGCCACTTTTGGTGGTGATGATGATGAAATTATGATATTGATGAAAAGTTATACTAAAAATACTACAAGTAACTTATTAAGGCAGTACTTATGAAGATTTTCTCAATTTGTTCACATTTCGGAGTACAAGAATTAAATAACGGGTGTCGCTAGTTTCGCTGATGTAAATTCCTTAATAATGAGGGTATTTTGAAAGAATCAGCGGCAGCACTTAGATGTCCGGTCCGGTAAGCTGTGATTGGGCCACAATGTGTCAGTTGTTGCTGCTTTTCAAATATTATCCAATGACGGCGGCTTATCAAGGCCGACGCTTCAGTGCTGTCATCTGGTGGTGAGCATTTCAGAAAACTCAATTTATTATTTTCATTTGTACTTGAATGCATGCTACTCTGTATAAATAAGTAATTGTTATCTTATTACTGAATCAAGTTTGACTGTTTTAATGTTGATTGAAAAAAGAGGTGTTCTTGTTTAGAGTGGATGGTTCTGGAAAATATGCGATGTTGTATTTGATGTTCAATAAAGAGAATAAACTGAATATTTAGTTGTTATAATTATTATCTAAAGTCATTGGTTTTTACAAAAAGGCAGCCGTTACTAACAGACTGATCTAGCAACACACAACTCAAACTACTGAACGGAAATTTGGCAAGCTGATAGTTATTTGACGAGCTCCGTGGCGCAGCGGTCAACACGCCTGCTTGCGACACGGATGGTCCCGGGTTCGATCCCCGGTCAGGTCAAGATGGAAAATGATCTTTTTCAGATTGACCTGGATCTTGGATGTTTATCTATATAAGTATCTATTATAAAATATAGTATCGTTGAGTTAGTATTCCATGACACAAGTCTCGAACTTACTTTGGGGCTAGCTCAATCTGTGTGATTTATCCGTATATATTTATTTATTTAGTTATTATGATGTAGGCATTGCCTACGAAATTCGCTCTCTCTCATTGGAGCGTTTTCCCGGTTGCATCCTCAGCTGGAGTGCTTTGGAGCCCTGGGTTTGCTTTCCGGCTACGAAAGTATCTTTAAAAATTCATCCTCTAAGGGGGTGAAAAGAGGGTCCAAAGTTTACATTTAACGCAAAAGATGCCGTGGGCAAAAGCCAGTATAAAGAAAAATGTCACAAGTCATTAAAATTCCTGTTCATAAACTGATTAAATAGTTGAAGCGTGAAAAAATGCGTTTTTGTAGCCTTGTATTTTTGTACTCATCGAGATGGCCTAATGAGAAGATTCATTGTCCTTTCAAGATACAAATAAAAAATACATATTTCCTTTTGAACCGCATAGCATTCTAAAATGTCAAGTGGATCTTAAAGAGGCTGAGATTATAAAATAAAATCGTTGATTATAGATTTTCAAAAACCCGAGGCAAGAATTAACCCTTGTTAAAGTATAAAATAAAAAAAATAGTTAACCGATCCCACAGATGAAACATGTATATTTTATAGAAACTATACGTGGGTAGTGAAATTATCAAAATTGTCAGTGAAACTGCGTCTACCACCACAAGATGACACCGCCAGTTCTGTGCCAGTACTCCGGTCTTGCTGCGACCACGATGGGTTTAACCCCATTGAAATATCAGAAATATAAGGTTCGTGCTAAGTCCTGTTTATATAAATAATTATGTATATTTCATTCAGAAAACAATAGTGAACCCGCGACTAAGAGCTAGTATGTCCTCCTCCTCCTCGCGTCATTATCCTCATTACTGAGGGTCGTGATTCCCTTGTTGTGAGGTGATCATCCTTCGGACAGGTGCGCGCCATTTGTTCCTCTGTTTGGCCGAATTAAGAGCGTCGTGTAGGTTGGTGTCCAGGGTTGTTCGGATCTGGTCTGTCCACCTTATTGAACTACGGCCTCTTGGTCTATTGCCAGTAGCTAGTATGTATAAAGAAATAAAACAAAAATGTAATTAAATTTTTTTATTGAGATTCCTCACATTTTCATCAGTCCATAACGAATGATTTTCCATACTCATACAACATTATTATTGAATCCATAGAAGCTTATCAACTTTTAGGGTCTCGATAGACCAATTCATTATTTTTTCATAATTCTAACTACACTTAACCTACTTATAAAAATTAGTCTTAACAAAAAATAAAATGTCAATTAACTTTATAAAACAGATATAAAAGAATAATAGAATACATAATTCAGATCTGTCAAGAGATTTAAGAGTATATTGAAATAATTATAAACTTATACATATCATAAGACCACTTTTTATAAATTTCAGTACTTTTCTGTGATCGGAACGGATAGAGTATAAATACAGCGTCTCAGTCCTCAGACCTTCAATATGAATAACTTACCACTAAAATGGACCTGATTTTAAGACGCTAGTGCTGCACTCATTTTAAATAAATAATTTGAACGAATCATTGAAAATTTTGAGCTAGGAGTGTATAGAAAACCCTTCAAAATATTTCATGAACTACTTTTTAAGAGTTTAAAGTCAGAATATAAAGCTTTATTTAGCATTTTCGCCAAAAGTGACCAGTAAAGTTTCGTTTAAACTGTTAGAAAGTGGTTCATATAATAGTTTCAAGGGTTATTAGACCCGCCTACCTTAAAATTTTTCAATAATGTCTCCACAGAACACAGAAAGACATCAGAAGGGCGATACGATAAATCGCTGTCGCCAAACTCCCACATACAAACGGTACGATAATACGTTGCACTACTTTACTATTATTAATTCTATGTCTTTCTGTGATCTGTGAATGTCTCTGTTTTCTTTCAATTATTTTTTTATAATGGGGGCAACACTAGTGTCCGTGTGTCGTCTTAAACTATTGCCATCGGATTGAAATATAATTTTATTCTTTACTTGATTGTATTTTTTACATTTTATTTATAAATTTTTACTGAGGGAGGTGTTTTTAAACTAACAGGCATAATAGAGTATGCGTTTGAAATATTGTTATTTCACACATCTGTAATAATGCATAATTTGCTTACATCTGTACGTTAATAATTATGTCTCATAGAAAAAAATAGGGCTGCCTTAAACCTACATCCTAACGGATTCCTTCAAACAGTCGTTTCTACTTACTAGGTACTTAGCGTTTGGTTGCTAGCGGCAACTCGTTCAGTCGCTTTCAAACCAATGACACAGAATTAATAATATGTAGTACTAACCTAATTGGTATTTAATGCCAGTAATGACAATGGTAGGAATTCGTCTTGTTTCTCTACTTTACCTCATCGTCATCATCATCAGTCTATTGCAGTTCACTGCTTTACAAAGACCCTTTTTTACCCGACTGACCCAGTCAAGAAGAGGGTAATGTTTATCATAGGCTATAGGTATGGCAGTAAAAATTAATATAGCGGACGTAAACTGTCAAAATAGCGTTTTTTTTTTTAGCCACTTGTTGCGTTAGGCTACAGGAAGTTACAATGGAACAACATATTTAAATCAGAACGAAGATTATGTTTTTCGCGCGTTACATACTCATCCTTCTAGGTAGGTAGGTAAATCGAATCATTTGCAAAAACGGGTTAAGAGATTTTGAAGTTCTTTTTTTTTAATTTAATTCATCTAAATCAAAATCCCGTTCGGTTTAGTGAATTGCAAGATTAGTTGAAGCGATTTAAATGAGTTGCAACTAGAATCTACTACTCATAGCATTGAGATGTCAGATCTCCGTGAGCGGTCCCCAGAACATCTTAGACACCCTGGTCTCGTCTTCGGTGAAGAAAAAGTCCTTGCCGAGTTTCACAAATTCCTTCATTGTCACTTTGCCGTCCTGAAACAGATAATTTAAATCAGGTAACATAAAATCTGACACCTGTGTCAACAATTAGCCGTTTGGTTCCCGGCAGAGTAGAATAGGACCACACCAAGTCTGCCCGTGGATGTGGAAACACAAGCTTTTTTGTTTGTTTTCCGTATGTGTAAGTGGCCAACACTGGTGTCAGATTTTTCAAGCTGCCTTAAGGCATCTGACATAGCTTAACGACTGCCATCAACGATGACAGCCGGGACCAACGGCTTAACGTGCCTTCCGAAGCACGGAGGAGCTCGAGATATTTTTATGCCACTTGCGGTCACGCATGCAACTGCACCAGGGCTTGCTTAACATACGTAAGCGCCCATAGAGCTCACACCCACTGGACCATCGGGCTCCTCTCAACCCCCTCAACACAAGCTTATAAACATCAAAGAGACCGCTTCATCCCGTCTGACTGCTCTGGCTAATATATGGTTCTGGTAGTACAGAAAGGGTGGTGCTTCTGCAGTGGAGGCTAAAAAGACTTAATGATAAATAAGCTTTTCAATACTACTTCTCCGGAGGTCTTATCCGGAGGCCTGCGCTCTGGCTTGCAAGCTAAATTTCAAAAAGTCACCGTTAAATAAATAAATAAATATATACGGACAAATCACACAGATTGAGCTAGCCCCAAAGTAAGTTCTTAAATAAGACTTGTGTTATGGTGGTGATACTATGTGGTGATACTATCTCAACGATACTATATTTTATAACAAATACATGTATAGATAAACATCCAAGACCCAGGTCAATCTGAAAAAGATAATTTTTCATCTTGACCTGACCGGGGATCGAACCCGGGACCATCCGTGTCACAGGCCAGCGTGTTGACCGCTGCGCCACGGAGCTCGTCTTAAATGGCAGTAGGTCCACTGCTAGTTATCTAGACCAAAGAATATAATATTAACGTATAGACTGCCCACTTCATACAAAAATATTGGACCAAATTAAGGTAGTGAAAAGTAGGCGTATGAGTGGCCAAGTATGGCAGTGCAGACTACCGCCATCTAGTATCGAGTTGCTGATTTAATCTGCGTTAGCCTAAAACTTACTAAAACTGAGGTGTAATAAAAATATTGTTCTTATTATTTATAAGATATATTTTGTGAACAATTCTTTTATATTCACATAATACGGAAGATACAATGTTGTGTAGCAATGAGTAGCGCCATCTATGCGAGTCTTTGAGAACAAATCGTACGATTAAGGCGTTGGGACCACACGTCTAGACTAATAAAAATGTGTTTATGCAACAAAAAGGACAGATCGCGTTTAATTGACAGATAAAAATGTAATCCGAACAGGTTTTTGGTGGGAAGTCAAGGGGTTCAGTTGTCGTTGGCCTTATACAATTTTGCAAATTGATTTAAGTGGACTTTATAATATGAAATTTGTGTAGTTAGGTGTTATAAATGCTCGTGCTCGAGAACAATTTGTGAAATAGTTAAAGTAGACTGTTAAATGGACTCGTATAGATTTGTCGCCAAAATCTCCCACGAGGCTGCCAAAGAACATACGCCATCTTTGATGCCACATACCGTACTACACCGATACTTAGTATCTCATTATTCTGGACATTGGCAGAATCACTGAAATTTCGGTGGAAGCCATAATTAAAAAAAGAAAGAAAGAAATGCAATAATCGAAAATGCTTTTTATAGTTAGTTGTAATATGAATATTGAAGATCTATAAAATAAAGCATGTAGCGCCATCTGTGTATAGTTGGAGCGCAACTCTAGTGAGCATGAAACTTCGTAAACACGTCAAAGATACCATACAAATGAATGTAAATGTTTACATTCACGGAGTCGGACTCGTTCCTGTACCAAAAAACATTGAGCGACAGCGTTTTGTATCGTTAAAATATAACCCGACTAATTAGAATTGGTCTTTAGTTTCGTATTACCCGTATAGTAATTTAAGTCAATTGTATTTGGTTAACTCATAATATTGTCGCTAGGTAACTCCAACTCAGTAGAAGTTTTTTGATGTACTTAATTTATAGCTTCTCGTGGCGGGGAGTTTAGTAAACGCACAGAAGTAAACGTCTTCTTGTATCATACCTATAATGTATAACCTCAAAACGAGAGGTGTTATACGTTTGACGTGTCTGTGTCACCATTGAACTGATTGTGATGTAGGCTCAGAATTGTAGGTAAGTATTTCTCGTTTGGTTACAAGGCAATTCAATAAGAATATGATTTTCAAAGACGCCCATATTTTAATAAAATTTCATTTCGGTAGTAAGGGGCATTGCTTTTTTCATTTCTGGACTAAAACCTTCTTCTATACATAAAAGACAACTAGCTGTTACTGCCTGACTGATCTATTACACATAAGTAGCTTACGAATTGCGCTAAAATTTGGAATGTAGATAGAAGTTACATGACGTAGGCATTCGTTAAGGATTCTCCAAAATTCATCCCTAAAGGGGGAGACGGGGGACCAAAGTTCGTTTTTAACGCGGGCGAAGCCATGAGTAGAATCTAGTAATTCTAAACAAGAAAGAAACTCAGTAGTAGATGAATTTAAAATATTGTAAGCAGGCAGCCCTAGCGCATGTTTACGTAATGCGTGGCTAGGTACTCGCGGCTATAGGTATTTATTCAAAGACAGGACTGAGTCAAAAACTCAAAATACGGGTGCTAGATATATTTATTATAAGTATCTATTATAAAATATAGTATCGTTGAGTTAGCATCCCATAACACAAGTCTCGAACTTTCTTTGGGGCTACCTCAATCTGTGTGATTTGTCCGTATATATCAAGAATCATTTGGCACTTGGATGACATGGAAAAGTCCAAAAGTGACGCTTTACAATATGACAGCAATTGCCACGCACCAAAATGATATTCATACTTCTATGCTTGTAGCACTGTATGTGTTCATAAAGATCTCACTAACCTTACGATTCGAAGACCTGGCAAAAACTGTTTCGCTGTAATAGCTATTTTGAATAAAAAAGGTATTTATTTGCGAGTGTTTCGACATCTTTCATCATCTTAAGCTCTGCTTCCATGTGTAGCCATTTGATTCTAACACTCTCCTAACGTGTGTTAGTACTGGTACTTCAAACGTTGGAAAACTCTTATAGCAATACTGTAAAAGGTATCAACACGGTCAGCTCGGTTCATACTAGTGCTTTCGTAACAACGGACTCACAAAACGATGAAGACACACCACAGGCAACATCCTCTGGTTTTTTGGCATCCCCGACGCGCGAGGCGGCCCTCAGTGCTATGAGGGAAGCGTAACCGTCGTGTCGCCACCCGTTTCACTCGCCCCGATGATGGTCTTCGTAACAGACCGAAACTAGTCGGCAGATCCGACGTAATAGAACGTGAGTAAAGCCGTGTTTTCATAATGAATCCATATAACAACTAACTATAAAAAGCATTTTCGCTTGATCAGCATAAAATTTTTATTTTTCTACATTTTTTTCGTTTGATTTAGTTAACTAGCAGTGGACTGCCATCTAACGGTGACTTTTTGAAACTAAGCTTGCCTCTGGATGCGACATCTATTCCTGTAGAATTATAATCATCATCATCATCACCAGGTCTTTATTTTGCACTGCAGAAGCACGACCCTCTCTGTACTTCCAGAGCCATATATTAGCCAGAGCAGTCAGAGAATTTGGCCTACACTCGCCACCCTGGCTGGTTGGAAAAGTCTCTTTGATGACATCAACGGGAAGACCTGGTACTATTCTACTCTGCAGGGAGCCGCACGGCAAGCAGGATGAGAGCATTTGATTTGTTAAGCACTGATCAGTGCTCTATGAAAATTATTATTAACGCCTTATTGCCAGGCAGGCGAATTTCAAAAGTTTTTTTTTTTAAATATTATGATATACTAGCAGCCCTACCCGGCTGCGCCCGGGCATGTATTATACCTTAAAACCTTCCTCGTGAATCACTCTATCTATTGGTGAAAACCGTATGAAAATCCGTGGAGTAGTTTTTGAGTTTATGGCGAACAGACAGACAGACGCGGCAGACGACTTTGTTTTATAATATGTAGTGAAGATATAAAATTTCAAATTTTCCGCAAGTTCGTAATTTTCGCCGCTTTTCCGCAAGTCAAGAGTTATTCCTTTAGAATTAATATCGATGGTAAAACTTACGCCATTGGTGTCTATGACGGCGAAGGCAACGGCCGCGTGCTCGTTGTCCAAACCCAGGCACTGGAAGAACAGCTTGAACTCGTGCACCGAGATGAAGCCTGACTTGTCCTTGTCCACAGCCTGCGAAAGAAAAAAAATGCTTAATATAGCTGTATAATACTAAAACATACACCCTAATTCGAGTGACGAGCTCCGTGGCGCAGCGGTCAACACGCCGGCCTGTGACTGTGACACGGATGGTCCCGGGTTCAGGTCTTGACCTGACCGGGGATCGAAAATGATCTTTTTCAGATTAACCTGGGTCTTGGATGTTTATCTATATATGTATTTGTTATAAAATATAGTATCGTTGAGTTAGTTTAGTATCGTGTTTTCAAAATTGGATGTATATATGTTTGTAGATAAATAATAAGATGATATAATACCTTATGTGGAAACTTGCATTAGTACCTAACAAACCTCCGTGGTTTTCTTTTGTAATGCAAAATATGTTTATTTGTATATGTTTCTTCAAAAATGGTAATAAAGTACCTATAATAATAATAGTATCCCATCACACAAGTCTTCCTACTTTGGGGCTAGCTCAATCTGTGTGATTTGTCCGTATATATTTAATTTATTCATATTGTTTATATTTATTTATGTTTAATTCCGGCTCCGGATGGCCAGAGGAGCACCACCCTCCGATCCCGTCGCACTTGCCACTCGTAGAGGTACTGTAAGATTAGCTCCGATTACTGATGACTGCCCGGCTTTCCCGGGTGACTTGCACCCAGGATAGGCCCTTCTGGCAACGTAGCTTTCGACCCATACACCAAAAATTGAGAGGTAATGTCCGAGACACATACAGCTACCTATTTGACGAATTTTGAGGGCACAAATTGACAGGACGCGTGTGATAAGTAGTGATAACAAAAAGATATCACCCACACAAGCATTTAAAAAATTGGCCAGTTTTAGTCATGACGAAAGGCATGACGGTGAAGCCCCCACCTAAGGATCCTACGACCTTAAGTAACAGCACCGAATACTTTAAGCTTACCTTAAACAAATACGGCAGCCATCGGTGCGCTTTCTTCTTGAGAGTCTTATCGTTAAGGACATGATGCATGTCTTCTAAGTACTGCTCCACCGTCACGTAGTTGTATGGATCTATAGCGCCCCACTGCTCCTCCCAGGTCATCTGGAATCAAGGTCATTACGATTATAATTTGAATAGTTGAAAGATGATTGTTTAAACGAAAACGACTATATCGTGGAGAGAGAGCAAGGATACTTATATAATTGTGGTAGAGCCACGCTACCGGTAAAAATCACTTTTGCTGGTAGCATGAATGGGCCGGCTCGTCCGGGGAAGTACCACACTCTCACAGAAAATCGACGTTTGAGTTGACCTTTACACCTTCTATGCTTCGTTCGGTGAGTGAGAGCGCTGGAGGCCTGGAGGCCCATCTTCCCCGGGAAAAATAAAAGGCCGGCAACGCTCTTGTTATACAGCGGTGATCACTTAACATCAGATAACCCGCTTGCTATTTGCCGTCCTATGACATAAAAATACCTCTTATCTCAGCTAAATCTCCAGCTAGATTTCCATTGCTTCTAGAGGCATTCAATAAGCATTCGCGGTAATCCAACCCCAAACATTACGTCTTCAAACCAAAACACAACTTTATGCACATAAGTACCTAGATGATTTTGATGGCAGAATAAGAAGGTGACTTTTACTGTTAGCCGTGTGGTTCCCGGCAGAGTAGAATAGGACCACTCCAAGTCATCCCGTGGATGTCGTAAAAGGCGACTAAGGAAACACAAGCTAAACAAAGTTTATTAACGTTAAAGAGACCTCTCCAAGCCGTCTGGCCAGCGTGGAGAGTGTAGGCCAAATCCTTTGACTACTCAGGCTAGTATATGGCTCTGGTAGTACAGAGAGGGTCGTGCTCCTGCAGTGGAGACTAGAAAGACCTGATGATGATGATGATGATGATGACTGATAGTCTCTTTAAAAAGGTTTAAGAATTTAGACTGAAAACATTTTTAGCTTCCTATTCGTTATTTAGTATGGCCACCGTAATGGCATACCTTGTTTGAAACCGAAATTTCTTCTTCATGTCGGAAGAAAGAAAGTATAATAGGCACAAGGATAAGAAACTACAATTCTACTCTTCTTTGTGACAAGTGCCGAAGTATATCTACCTTGATAATAGCAGAGAACTCTTTAGCCTGATCTTCGCTCAGATGTCCCAGAGCCTTGAACCTCTCCCCGAACAGCACGAAGTCGTTGAAAGAGATCAGCCCGTCCTTGTCCACGTCCAGAATGCTGTGCACCGTTCGCATCTTGCGGCGCCAAAAGTCCGACTGGAAAGAATAGGAGTACCATTTATTAATACCAAAATATAAAAAACCGGCCAAGTGCGTGTCGGGCCACGCGCAGTATAGGGTTCCGTAGTTGCGAATGACAACTTTGAGTACACACTGTTTACACTCGCACCTCACAGTTTAACGACCGAAAACATCTAACAATAAAGATTGTATGAAATTTTACATTTTCCAGTACATTTTATAAGTTGGTTGCCTATAACTTTTTAGTTTGTACTTAGTACTTAGCTCTGATAGTTTTCCTTTCAACTTCAGTATATATACTACTGCTGTAATTTTTTTCACGTATCTATATATAACCGTTTAGGAGATAGAGGGGGGGGACACGTACCTCTAACAAAAATTGGAAACGGATCCCTAAATCGAAAAATGGTGTTCTCAACCTCACAATATTTTTCAAAGACCTTTTTAACGATACCCCACAAGATGGGTAAGTAGAGAAAAAAAAATGACTCCCCCACTTTACTTGTATGGGAGATACCCAAAAAAAATTTTTTTTTCAAGATTTTTTTCTACGACTTTTTTGCCATGATTAATATACATACTCATACCAAATTACAGCTTTCTAGTACTTATGGTCTCTGAGTAAAACCGCGGACGGACAGACAGACAGACAGACAGACAGACAGACATGGCGAAACTATAAGGGTTCCTAGTTTACTACGGAACCCTAAAAAGTCTCTTCGACAACAAAAGGCTACTTTCCCCTCACCAATTGATAAAACATATCATCAGTATACATAGTCTGCAAGGACCCACTCTGCAAGGACGTATCAAGACATCATGGCTACTACCAAAGACAATATAATACTCTACTACTAAAAAATCTTGGTAAGTCCCGTTGAGGTCTACTTTTTTTTGCGTATTTCGTGTCCCACATATTCAGGAGCCTGTCTAGCAACCTCAACCAAGATCAACGTGATGATGCGCCTGATAGACCCCATGAGGATAATGTTGATGAAAAGGAGGTTTTAATATTCAAGCAGCCTAACAGCGTCTGTCTTAGCTAAAAGACTATCAAAAGGATCAGCCAAGACCAACAACCCTTTGACTCGGCATGAGGTGCCTGGGTGGCAGGCGCCTCATGCCGAGTCATAGGGTTAACCCCTCATGTAATGATGACTTACCCTCTCAATGCCCTTGCATTCGGTGTCGGAATCAGACTCAGAGTCGCTATCAGACTGCGCTTTCCTCCTATTCTCCTCTGGCCGCCCATGCTGCTTGCTGTACCGCCTCAGCGCGCCCCTCACTCTCTCTGATAGCTCCTCTCGTGACTTCTCTTGCAGGAAGCATACGCTGCCATTGCATACTGGTTTTGTGTGGATTAACTGGAAGAGAGAGAGAAGATTAAGATTCTGTCTTCGTGGTAGGGCGCGTTCGTTTATCGACTGTCGCTATCTTGTTTACTGTCATATTAAAGAGCGAGATGGAAATAGTTTATTACGCGATATAAACAACGTCGCGAGTGCCATGCTTGTCGTGCTGGTTTGTTTAACCGATTGAGAAGAAAAGGTTAGATTTTTTATCACCAATATCTCCGTAGCAAGTAGATAAATTATAGCTATATTTCTACCAAAACAAGTAAGTACCTAGTCCCCAGTTGATTCTATTGATCTTTTAAAAATAATTGGTTCAGGGTGATAAAATACTTTTTTCATTTCATTAAATGCAATTGGATGCCATGTCGGTACACGACTTGGAAATCGGTAAAGATTTTAATTTAAATTCTAGAGGTATCATTTTAGCTGAACATCTATTATTTATAGTACCTACTCTCAAAATTTCAAGAAAATAAATAATTCCCTGAGAATTGCGAACAAATTCAGCTCTTGACATAAGTAAGATTAAATTTAATAACTTAACTGGTTTGTTAAGTCAAACATAACATAAACATGGCCTTGCAAAACTGCATAATGATAAAATCCGTGCCACCTCGCATTCTCACGATAACGGGGTCGATGACCGGCTGTGCGTGTGTGCATTGACTGCAACTGCATATAACTGCAGCTGTATGCAGCCAAGCCACAACTTGACGGTCTCAAGTTAATCAAAGATTCCGATCACACTAAATATTCTTGCGACACTCCCTTTCGCAGTGGCAGTAGCATCCTTGGTGATTAGAATTAAACATTTCGGGATATTTACCGTGATTATTGTGATTTCTTTGAGTTTTCGATATTTCAGTCCAGTTACATGGACCATGATCACGAAGGAACTGAAGAATTTGCGGGTGGGAGCAGGCAGCTGTCAAGGGCAGACATATCTGTCTACCCTCTTTCTCGTTCGTTTCGTGCTTGTCTCTCACAATAATCACGGTAAATATCCCGAAATGTTTAATTCTAATGTTGATAACCGTGAAAGTTTAAAAAGTTACATCCTTAGTGATGTTTCATAACCAGGATTTTGTCCCTAACCTGTAAGGCGAACATCACCAAAGGGCCCCCAGGAGGGACGGACCCCGGCTTTGGGCGTTGCCTGAGTGCGCAAGGCTTGGAGAGTGAGCAAACTCTCGTATATACCTGGTGAGACGCGTCAGAGCATGGAATTTGCTTTCTGGCTTTTTATTCGATACTTGGCACAGTCCAGCACCATTGCAGAATAAATTGATTTCTAGAACAGATTATAGTTAATTAGATCTTTAATAATCTTGTGGCTTGATTATAATTTCCCAAAAAAAATATCGTAGCACTCAGAGTGTGCCTATAAAAGTGAAAACTAGAACAATACATACACAATAATCAGCGTAAAATTTCACCCTTCTATGTTATTGACTGCATATACATTGTTATATAGTATACAAAGGGATGTAAGTTTTTTGGTACCGGTGTCGCGAGTTCCATGGTTTCTCATCTCAAAATGCCTTTAGGCAACTTGAACAATCTGACACCAGTTTTGGCTTCTTACACACACGAAAACAAAAACTTCAAAAAATTTAAATTACTTATTTCAAAAAATTTAAATTTATACTTATTACGTTTTATTTTATCATTGCATGGCATTCTAGAATGCCATATGGACCTTGAAAGGGCAATGCTGAAGGCTATAGCATGATCGCATCCCATCGAATTAAGCTCGACTTAAGGGGCTAAGATTAGCCAACTAGCGCCCTAACCCTTCATTTAATTTCTTTTACTGATTAATAATATGCCGTGTGGTTCCTGGTAGAGTAGAATATAGGACCGCTCGTAATCTTCTTGTGAATGTCTTAGAAGGCGACTTAGGAAACGCAAGCGTAAACAAAACTAAATAAAGCTTTTAAACATCAAAAGATATCTCCAATCCGTCTAACTAGCGTGGAGAGTATAGGCCCAATCCCCTGACTGCTCTGGCTAATATCTCGCTTTGTTAGAGAGACAGAACATCTGACAGAGAGGGTCGTGCTCCTGCAGTGGAGACAAACAAAGATCTGATCAGAGAACTTATCAATACCACCAAAAGTGGTTATTCTGTCGGTAATGTAATAAAAGTATGTAGTTTTCTCAATTTACCAAATGAATGAAAAGTTATACCATGTGGTCTCAACGCCTTAATCGTACGATTTGTTCTCAGAGACTCGCATAGATGGCGCCACTCGAAACTACACAACATTGTATCTACCGTATTATGAGAATATAAAAACATGATTCACAAAATATATCTTATTAAAAATCTAAACAATATTTTAGGCATAATATTTTAAAATGACACCGTATATTAAGTAAGTTAAAGGCTAACGCAGATTACCGCCATCTAGTATCGAGTAGCAAGCAACTCTCCTGCGCCATACATTCGCCTGCTTTTCGCAATATTTTTGTATGAGGTGGGCAGTCTATTACGTTAGTATTATATAGTCTTTGGTAATACTTAAATTATTACAAATTTTGTATGAGGTGGGCAGTCTATTACGTTAGTATTATATTGTCTTTGGTAATACTTAAATTATTACAAGTAATTTATTTGAAATTGAAGTTCAAAATCGTATTAATTTAAATTGGATTTGGTTTAGGAGTAAGTAAAAGAATAAAACGTCGGGTAGCGCTAGTTTCGCTGTTCTAAGCCTCTTAAGCTCGAGTTAATGGCGTAACCTTGAATGTTTATTTATAAACACATCGGGTGCACGACGCAATATGGCGGCCGGCAGTGCAGCAGACATGCGGGGTTGGAAAGTATTTGTTTTTTGCAAGCTTATATTTAATTCGCAATGTACTCGTAAGTGCGTAAGTATGTAGGTATGTGTCTATTCATCATCATCAAATCAAATCAATTTATTGTGGAGCACATGTTACAAAGGATGTTAATTTATATAATGTTTCACTGTGACCTGTCTTAAAAGACGTACAATATTTGTATTTTATATAATAAAAGTCAATTTTTAATATGTCACATTTTAAATTTGCTTTTATAGCTAACATTATAATATAGATTTATTATTAAACATTAAATTTGTAATTAAACATTATATTAAAATATCATGCAAGTAATCGTGTAGGTGACACGGTCAGTAGACCATGCACACCCTGGTGTCAGAGTTCTTCGGAACCGCCTCTCGGCCTCTGACGTCGATCCTTTAACGACTACCAGATGGCAGCCGGGACCAACGGCTTAACGTGCCTTCCGAAGCACGGAATCATCTTTCTTATCAGACAATCAGGTGATTCATGCCTGCAATGTCCTAGCCAAACTGGTAACAACTTAACAAAGTATGCTTCCCGTGGGAATCGAACACACGACCCCCGTGTCGACAAAGCAAACGCCTTAACCACTGGACCACGGAGGTCCATTGGTCGATTCACTTGGTTGGAGTGGAAGGATAGGTTTGTGTCTAATCGTATAACTTTCTTTATTTTAATAGTAACTGAATGTTTTCTGCATATATTTTTAATAGAGAATGTAGTCCCTTTATCGTGCTCACACACGGATACTTATTTGTATCTAAGTGCTCAATTAATGTTAATTTACTAAGAGGTAGAGCTAGCATCGACCAGACTAAATAGATCGATCGTTCAGCTGAAAATCAGCGTGTCATGTGTGCTCAGTATTTGTGCCTATATGACAAAACGCTGAGCTGAAACCTTTTTGGTTGCATATTGATATTGTAGAAATAAAACAAGTTAAAATAAAGCTTAGTTTATAATTTGTGTTTGTTGTTTGTGTTCATATGTTTGTTGATCTTATGCACCAATTAAATATAGGTTTTTCTTTCTTGTTTTCAACTCAATATTGAAGCCCAAATCCTTAAGAGTCGCCTGGACGCGCATGTCTCCATACAAACGGGAAATGGGAATTGTGGCAATAGTTGATAATTTTGGAGTAAAATTAAGCATCAAATCAATTAATCTCATTATAATCTACGTACGTTCCTATACAGTTTGGTTAAATTATCAATAGTTTGAGAATTATACGCCTCTCAAGATTTCCATACATATTTGAAAAGGCTTGTAATTCTCAAACCATTGGTATTTTAACCAAGCTGTATAGAAACGTACGTAGATTATTATGAGATTAATTGATTAAATGCTTAATTTTACTCCAAAATTATCAAATATTGCCACAATTCCCTTGTTCCGTTTGTATGGAGACATGCGCGTCCAGGCGACTTAACAGGTTCAGTTGTAATTTTGTGTTCTTATTTAAGTCGGATCCGAAGACAGACAATACAATATTATTATACCATGCATCTGATATAATGATGACATAGGAAGGTGGTAAATAAGCATCGTGTTTGAGCTCTTAGGAAGCACTTATAGTATGATAAGCTAATAATAAAAACTTATCACAACAATGAAATGTTTGAAAACAACTCATTTACGATATATCTAATAAACAGTGTCGTCTTTCTTTTTCGATAAACGTGATCCAGTATGTGTAAACGTACATCCATCCATGAGAAACTCAGCCCAATGGACGTAGTGATAATTAGTATTACACATGTTAGGCAATCCCCAGTGAAGTCCCCTCTGGGATGGGTTACAAGTGGCATAAAAATATCTACTTAGAACAAATAAAGTTATCCTATACTATAATTTTAAATTTAATAAGCTCCAAACTACTAAACCGATTTTCAAAATTATTTTTTCTATAGCAAGCTCATTTATCTGCGGGTAACATAGGCTATAATTTACGCGGGCGAAGACGCAGGCAAATTGCTAGAAATCGATAAACCAGTTCGTCATGACTATCTATCCATATTATATTATAATGTAAAGTGTGTCTTTGTAAGATAAACTAAACTTCTCAACCATTTTTTTTATTTTTTTACCTACACAAGCAAGTAACATGAGCTAATATGACTATTATGCCTATTTTGAGTTGGCACTATTAGTTAATACTGTTGATTGACGATCATCCTGTGCTCCGCGAACTAGCTATTGGATTCTTCTCATGGTCTTATTCTGTCCTGCAGTGACCCCAATTGAATCAAATTGCAATAGGTACAAGTACTTGGCGTTGTCAGACTATATTTTAAATGAAATTCTTCTCCGAAAATTAGAATGTATAAGCTTTTGCCGCGGCTCCGCGCGTTTTTGTATCTCCCCCAGGAACATACGCATATCCCGCAACATTAGAAACTTTAATTGACTAATATAAATATTAATACTTAGGAATAAAAAAATTAAGAATAATAAAAAACATAATTTAAACTAAATAAAAAATGGAGCCCAGATCGCTGTCATCACAGGGTAATGTACCCAAGAGACTGGCCGCATTTCCACGTTGAATCGCTAGGCTTAGCCGTTGTCCAAAATGAGCGCCAGCCCTTGGGTCCCTGGAGACGTCGATCAGACGTGCCGAGATCTCTCTGTACAATTGACGAGCCTCCGCACCCCATGGCCCTAAAGTCTCCACGGCGAAAGGCACAAATATGTAGGGCTCACCTAGAACCGCATATTTGCGCCTCTTAATCCCTTCGGCAGTTGCAGCAGCTGCACCTGCTCTACGGGAGGTCGCTTGTAGGTGGGATGAAGCTACAGTATCTACACACGTGGCATCCCAAACAAGCGACCGTCCGTTTTTCCAGGGGATGAGTGTCATGCCGTCGGGCCTCTTGCCGTCATCTCGGCTGATACCAGCAGGCTCAAGTACTGCCGGCACACCAGCGGCAGCAAAAGCCCGACGGATGACATCATTTATCATTGACTAATTAACAAAATATATATTTGAAGTTTGATCATATAGATGACGAGCTCCGTAGCGCAGCGGTTAACACGCAGGCCTGTGACACGGATGGTCCCGGGTTCGATCCCCGGTCAGGTCAAGATGGAAAATGATCTTTTTAAGATTGACCTGGGTCTTGGATGTTTATCTATATATGTATTTGTTATAAAATATAGTATCGTTGAGTTAGTATCCCATAACACAAGTCTTTCTTAAGAACTTACTTTGGGGCTAGCTCAATCTGTGTGATTTGTCCGTATATATTTTATATTTATTATATTATTTATAGATATGTTTTTTCAGAGAGGGTCGTGCTCCTGCAGTGGAGACTAAAAAGACCTGATGATGATGATGTTTTTTCTTCGTCAAACCACGGAAGATTTTTACAATATAGGTACACTTAAACAAATTAGTCATCATCATCATTTCGTGTAGGTGACACGGTCAGACGACCATGCACACCCTGGTATCAGAGTTCTTCGGAACCGCCTCTTGGCCTCTTACGTGGATCCTTTAACGACTACCAGATGGCAGCCGGGACCACCGGCTTAACGTGCCTTCCGAAGCACGGAATCATCTTTCTTATCAGACAATCAGGTGATTCATGCCTGCAATGTCTTAGCCAAACTGGAAACAACTTAACAAAGTATGCTTTCCGTGGGAATCGAACCCACGACCCCCGGGTCAACAAGGCCTTAACCACTGGACCACGGTGGTAGTTAGGCAACAAATTAGTATAAAACTACGATAACAAAACTACTTATAGGTATCATCCTTATCAGTAATGTCCGTCTGGCCTACTTGTTTATATCTGCCGTAAGATGACCTATGTAAGTATGTATTCAGTTTTATATGCGTAGAATGGATTCTAAGGAATAGAGACTATGCCGTGTCAAAGACAATATATATACAGACTGCACTCATTATCATTTTCATCGGGTCTTTTTTTAGTCTCCACGGCAGGAGCTCGACCCTCTGTTCTACCGAGCCAGAGCAGTCAGAGGATTGGGCCTACACTCTCCACGCTGGCCAGACGGGTTGTAGAGGTCTTTGATGTTTGTAAGCTTTGTTTAGCTTGTGTTTCCTAAGTAGCCATCTACGACATCCACGGCAAGACTTGAAAAGTCCTATTCTACTCTGCCGGGAACCACACGGCACATTGATTAGCCACATAAAAACAGCGTTTTATATAGGTTAGTATACAAAGATTTTGCTTGCAATAAAAAGAATCTTTCAGCAATTCTTGTTCCGCAAACAATTTTGATAATTTAGTCAAAAATAGCCCGTCAATTAACACCCAAAATATTAGACCAAATTAAAGCCTGATGGACAGACGCACGAATGATCGTTAAGTTTAGTATTTTTTTGTACGAGACTAAAAATAATTACCTAAATTAAAATACATCACTACATATTATAAAACAAAGTCCTCCGCCGTGTCTGTCTGTCTGTCTGTTCGCGATAAACTCAAAAACTACTCCACGAATTTTCATACGGTTTTCACCAATAGATAGAGTGATTCACGAGGAAGGTTTTAAGGTATAATACATGCCCGGGCACAGCCGGTGAGGGCTGCTAGTTTGTTATATAAAACTGATATTTAACTTATTATCAAGAAAGCCGCTAGTCTAGAATGAATGGAATGGGCTGAATCCCTAGAAAACCAAACCTGTCATATTTTCAATGGAATTTGAATATTTTTTTTCGTGTGTAAGTGGCCAACGCTGCTCATCGGTTTTTTAGCCCATAGGTATTTTACATAGGTTAACGACTGCTATCAATGATGACAGCCGGGCCCAACGGGTTAACGTGCCATCCGAAGCACGGAGGATTTCGAGATATTTTTATTCCTCGTCGGTCACTCATCTGAATTGGGACTACGCACGAGGTTGCTTAACATGCGTAAGCGCTAATTGCTCACGCCATTCATCCGGCTTCTAAAAGGCGATGTGAAGTACCTACGATTTTTGAAATTTCGCCTTTTACAAAATCGCTCGAAGGCGAGCGATAACACGTTTACAAATAGTACCCCTGGCTCTATGGCCGCCCTAGAACGATATCAAAACATAACAACTAACTTCCGCCTCCGTTGGCCGAGACGCGAGAGACGCAATATTTGGACGCCGTGGCTGTGGTCACGTATAGGTAGAGGTAGTGTGGTAACTGTATTGTCTATGGTCAAGGTCCCGTTCCCGTGGAACAATGAGAATTTTTAAATCGTTTACTGAATAACTTCTTATCGCTACATATCGCATTTGCGCGATAAACTCAAAAACAATGCACAGATTTTCATAGAATGAAGAAACATTTGCTCAATTTTTCCGCGACTTCGTCCGCGTAAATTTTAGCCTATGTCACTTTCTATTATATACTATTTCGTTGAGCAGTGGTAAACACGCTAGCTTGCGACACGAGGCGCCCAGGTTCGATCCTTGGCCAGATCATGATAAAAATATAGTAGGTATCGTTGAGTGAATGTCCCACAATACACAAGTTCAAAAGCACTCTTTTTTTATTGTTCCGTGTTCAAAATTCACTGTGGGGCTAGCTTATCTGTGTGATTTTTGCCTATACGTTTCTTTATTATTTATTTACAGTAATTCTTGCATTACGCATCCATATTTAATAAACATATAAGATATCTAAAAGCCTAGCCTGTAAAAGTACATCTATAAATATCTTCAACAACAGCAACTGTCGCTTTATAGATAAGAGCATGACCGCATCCTAGCTTTAATAAGATAACTATTACTAACAACAAAATTGACATTATCTGGAGGGCAACGACCGGAATAAGAGGGGAGCGGGGGGTGTTAATGTGACCCTAAACAATATAGGTTTTGAACATGCGGTGTGGCATTATTTTTAAGTAAGTATTGAAGTTGAAAACCTAGAGATACATTGTAGTTTTTCACCAGTGAATACTTTATAAATTATTTTTGTTTTTCGTATGTGTAAGTGGCCAACACTGGTGTCAGATTTTTCAAGCTGCCTAACATCTGACATAGCTTAACGACTGCCATCAACGATGACAGCCGGGACCAACGGCTTAACGTGCCTTCCGAAGCACGGAGGAGCTCGAGATATTTTTATGCCACTTGCGGTCACCCATCCAAGTAGGGACTGCACCAGGGGTTGCTTAACATACGTAAGCGCTCATAGAGCTCACACCCACTGGACCATCGGGCTCCTCATAAATTATTAACACACACGATAAGCTTTGGCTGTATTAAATAATCAAAGACGATAGTAAGCAACCAAAATTTAAATAAATGATCCATCAGCAATCCATAATATTTTTTCTCATCTTTATTTCGGTACCTTGTATACTTTTAACTTATATTGAAAATTATATATTAGTACTTTTATTTCAAAGCAGTTTTTAGCAATAGATACTTAGTGATTCATAACAAATTTTTATCAGTATAATACATTCCCGGGTGCGGCCTACGGCTACTAGTATAAGCTTAAATTTATTTTTTTACCACTGATGCTAAAAAACGAAATTAACAATAATTAATCTAATCGCCCTTTGTAGTAGGTTCCTTGCCGTGAGGAACCTTCTATTTATAAATGCATTTAGAATCTTCTTACACGAACACGTTGTATAGAGTCGGGTCGGTAACTTGCTTCAAGGCTTATGTTTGGAAGGACTTGTCATACCGGATGCTTAAGATATCTTCGTACTTAAGTTTTGTTTTTTTTGCACTTTTTCCGAAAGATAAAGCTTGTCGGTTCAATTCCTGCCCGATTGGATTTTTCTTACCCATATCTCTCCATTTTTAGGGTTCCGTAGTAAACAAGGAACCCTTATAGTTTCGCCATGTCTGTCTGTCTGTCCGTCCACGGTTTTACTCAGAGACTATAAGTACTAGAAAGCTGTAATTTGGGATGAGTATGTATATTAATCATGCCAAAAAAGTGATAGAAAAAAATCTTGAAAAAAAATTTTTATTTTGGTAGCTCCCACACAAGTAAAGTGGGGGAGTAATTTTTTTTTTCTACTTACCCATCGTGTGGGGTATCGTTAAAAAGGTCTTTAAAAAGTATTGTGAGGTTGACACACTATTTTTCGATATAGGGATCCGTTTTCGAAATATTTGATTTTAAAGTGAAAATTTTTGTTAGAGTAGTATATATACTGAAGTTGAAAGGAAAACTATCAGAGCTGGGTACTAAGAGCAAACTAAAAAGTTATAGGCAACCAACTTATAAAATGTACTGGAAAATGTAAAATTTCATACAATCTTCATAGTTAGATGTTTTTGGTCGTTAAACTGTGAGGTGCGAGTGTAAACAGTGTGAACTCGAAAGTTGTCATTCGCAACTACGGAACCCTACACAGCGCGTGGCCCGACACGCACTTGGCCGGATTTTTTATCTCTCATCTCTAAATTGAATATATCCAAAAAGCATCGTTAATGCATAAAAACACCTATAAAATATCATTACACTTTTGTTTCTTTTAATATTTTATGTGTGTAAGTGGCCAACACTTGTTTCAGATTGTCCAAGCTGTGGTTCAAATCCAGACCGCGTATTTTTTTCCCCATATTTCTTTATTTAATTAGTTTTATGATTATGACGAATCTGCTTCATAACAAAACCCACATTACCGGCCCCTAAAAGGGCTCATATAATAAGTTGTAAACAAATGAACTGCCTTGAACGGACACGCAATGTTTGTTTGTTTGTTACGCCACGCCGCAACAACAAATCTTATCTGAAGGCCAAATTATTCAATTCCGATATACATATGTTAGAAAAATAACAATTCAACTTTAGGATAATTTCAATATAACATACAAAATATATTTTATATTTTTATATATACTTACATATAATGTATGCAGAATAAAAGACATCAACGCGCTCAATTTTCATAAATTATTATTTCCGTTCTTTCTTTCTTTTATTCTCTTCTCTGTTCTTTCTTTCCATTCTCTGCTGTCCATAATTTAGAAGTTAACTATATAACGGATTACCAATTACCATACCTTTGTTCTTCTACAGACTAAGACTCTACATAGTGAGACTTAAACTTTACGAAATTATAATAGTGTTTCTTCTCTTTCTCTCGTTATTTCGCCGGACGTTTGAGGTAAGGGCAGAGTGCCCTCAAACTGTATGCCTTAGAACGGATGGACGTCGGCTTTGGACGTTGCCTGTGTGCGCAAGGCTTGGAGAGGCAGCAAACTCTCATATGCCTAATGGGCAGAGTTAGCAATCATATCCTGAAGGGCTTAACTGAGAAATAGTGTAACTATAAACCTTTTTGACAAGAAACTGAAGCCACCATAATAAATTAAAAAGCTAAATATCAATCATCCCTTGTTTTCTGACCAAAAATCCGACCCTAAGGGTTGGATTTTTTCAAATTCATATGAGTCCAACATCAGGGTAAGTCCTAGCCAATAAATAAATAAAAAAATTGTAAATCGGACAACTCTATAAAAAGTTATGCGTGATCACATCATTAAAAAAATATATATGCATCGACTTGAGAACCTCCTTTCTTTCGTTGGTTAAACATAAAACTCCTTATTTGTATCCTCAGACACAATCATTATCAATAGATCTTTTTAGTCTCCACTGCAGGAGCATGACTCTCTGTACTACCGGAGCCATATATTAGCCAGAGCAGTCAGAGGATTTGGCCTACACTCTTCACGCTGACCAGACGGGTTGGAGTGGTCTCTTTGATGATTACAACCTTTGTTTAACTTTTGTTTCCTTAATCGCCTTCTAAGACCTCCAGGGGAAGAATAAGGGTGATCCTATTCTACACTGCCGCTAACTACACGGCAACCAGACAGAATAATACATTTTAAACCAGACAATGTAAAATACACCGTAATTTATAAAACGTCATGCATTCTGCATCGAATATAATAAATAAATTTAACATACAATCGGCCGGTTTATCGGCAACCATTGGATGACATTTGCTTATCAAAACCCTACGCAATATAAACCTTATTTGCTTGTAATAAGAGCTGCCCTTATATTTAGAAAGAGAGTTAACAAAGAAATGATATAAGGTTATCTGTCTGTCGCGACTACAGTAATGTTTATAAATGCATGTTTATAAAGCGGGCGACTTAATATTTAGTTACGTACTTAGGAGTCGCCTGGACGCGCATGTCTCCATACAAACGGAAAAAGGGAATTGTGGCAATATTTGATAATTTTAGGGCAAAATTAAGCATCCAATCAATTAATCTCATTATTATCTACGTACGTTCCTATACAGTTTGGTTAAATTATCAATAGTTTGAGAATTATACGCCTCTCAAGATTTCCATACATATTTGAAAAGGCTTGTTATTCTCAAACCATTGGTATTTTAACCAAGCTGTATAGGAATGCTTAATTTTACTCCAAAAATTACCAAATATTGCCACAATTCCCTTTTTCCGTTTGTATGAAGACATGCGCTTCCTGGCGACTCTTAAACTAAAATCTTAATAATATAAATAAGCATTTCCCCTTTCTCTATATACCTACCTATTATTATTATTCAGCTGTGTGGTTCCCGGCAGAGCACAATAGGACCACTCCAAGTCTTCCCGTGGATGTCGTAGAACGCGGCTTAGGGAACACAGGTTAAGCAAAGCTTATATAAACATAAAAGAAACCTCCAACCCGCCTGGCCAGCGTGGAGAGAGTATTAGGCCTAATCCTCCTGCTGTGGCTAATATATAAACTGCTCTGGCTAATATATAAATAAATAAACAAATACACGGATAAATCACACAGATTGAGCTAGCCCCAAAGTAAGTTCAAGACTTGTGTTATGGGATACTAACTCATCGATACAATATTTTATAATAGATACTTATATAGATAAACATCCAAGACCCAGGCCAATCTGAAAAAGATCATTTTCCAACTTGACCTGGCCGGGGATCGAACCCGAGACCCCCGAGTCGCAGGCTGGCGTGTTGACCACTGCGCCACGGAGCTCGCCACATATGGCTCTGGTGGTACAGAGAGGGTCGTGCTCCTGCCGTGGAGACTAACAAAGACCTGATGATGATGATTATTACTATCCAAGCACAAGTAGCCTTATTTCAAAATATAAAACCTGCCTGCCCTTTTTGACACTTCACGTCTTTCATTTTGATTTTTTGCTAACGACACATAGCCTATGACACTCCGAAGAAGAATACGAATCTAATGACACCTCGCACTTCAAAATCAGTCAACCATTGAATCTCAGGAAGCGACAACGGAACAGACATATCTACATAAGTACATTCAAGTTATATTATTATTTATTTATTCAGCAGATACATATAAATATGGTGTTAACAATTGTTCTATGTAACTATTTTATAGATTGTCTGTAGAATGTACATTACTTGTAGAAGAATGACATCAGTTCTCAAAGGGCTGAGTTGGAGACTAAAAAAATTTAAGAGTACATCCGCACAATTATACTTAAGCAATTAAGATATGGACAATCGAAATAAGTCTTTTTTTCTACGTACAAAACAAGCTTTGTTTTGAGTTTTCTTTTTATTTATTTCAGGAACAGCGATCTTAAGAGAATTATAAGCCTCTCAACATTTCCATACAAATTTTAAAAGGCTTATAATTCTCGAACCATTGTTATTTTAACCAAGATGAATACGTACGTAGATTATAATGAGATTCAAAATCAAAACGTTTATTCAGAAAATAGGACTTTGCAGGCACTTCTTCACGTCATATCATATTTAAAATTATGCCATTAGATATATGTATTTATTAATTGTTCAAAAGCTACAGACTACTAGATGATTGATGATTGACTATGATTAATTGATTGAATGCTTAATTTTTACTCAAAAATTATCAAATACTGCTACAATTCCTTATTTAGCTGGTGCAGATTTCTCACACGGCTCTACTTGGTGTTTTTAAGAAGCACATATGGAAATAAAACCGAATGTGCTGTGAAAGTTTTCATACTTTAGCAAAGTATTAGATAATCTCTTAAAATTTTTGTTCATTCCCTTGACCGACGTTTACGACTACTCTCTCTGTATTAAAATATTATGTTTATGACCGACAGTCCAACACTAAAGGTGCAACTTTGATTATAGTCAAAGAGGTGCATGCGGTGACTCGATAAAAACTTCAGGTAGTAACCAATTCCCTCCAAATCTCCAGAAAAAGATTTATTGATCGAAACCGGTTACTATTTTATCTGATCCCGTTGAACACTTTCTTCTTACAAAAACGTAAAAATTCACGCTTCGCTTACTTCGGACATTTTCATTTAGCGTCGTGTAAACTTAGTGTTACTTCACCATTTTCCAAAGGTAGAAAAATTCTTTGTTTATTTAGAAAGTTGCTTGTAACATATAGGAGTATATTTGTACCTTATATTGGTTGTTTGCACTGGTAGACACGATAGCTGCACTCCTCTCCACGTTCATCGCCACTGACCGAATTCCCAGAGAGACTCTCATCAGAGAAATCGCCATGTTGTCAACACCAGCTCACAAAATGCACTAAAACTTTCGTCCATATGTTTTTAAATCACTTAATTAAAACACAGCCGAAGTCAAGCCGAAGTGCTCAACGACTGCAGCGAGACTATTTGAAATTCGAACGCCCGATCAGTTTTATTCGAATGCCCTTTAGAGGGGGAGGAATGAGGAGTGCTGTATACCGGTATTTTTTTCACAGGAATTTCGACTTTATTGCTGGCATTAAGGTAGAATGCATTTATGGCATTATTCGTTAATGTTTACTGTCTCTGCATGCGGGCGTCCACGTACGCGCAGACGAGCGCATTGGAGTTAATATTAGATAATTGCAATTTGGGACATCTTCTAGCGATAACGATAAGTTGTAGTTAAGTTTTCCTTGTATAATTAGTGTTATTAGGTGGCATGGTAAGAGTCACGTTTTTGTTATTGTTTTTTCTAAGTCATTAGAGTAATTGACTATCAGTCTACTTTTAAACGATTGTAATTAATTAGACGATTAGATTTCGTTCATTTTCCTACTCACATGCATATTTGGCCATCATGGGTCCAGTATAATTATGTCTTTATTTTTTTTTAACAACCAACGCCAAAAGTTTATCTTGTCTGTATGTTTCACTGAACTTAGCTCCCCAACGGCTTAACCTTTTTGAAACAGTTTTTTGTTTGGTTTGCTTTTATCTTCAATTGAGTGTTCTTTATTTGTTCGCAAATCGTAAGAGAGAGATTGTTGGTCAGGTGGTTGGTTTGTTTGTTTGTTGGTTTTTTTTTTAATTATACTGCGTTAATTATGTATAAAGTAATTTGTTTTATTCCAGTTGATAGATCATGTCAAAAGTGTCCAGCGTGTAAAAGTTTCTCAATATTTCAACATTGTAGGGAGTTTGTGGTGGGAAGTCAAGGGGTGCAGTTGGGGTCTGCCTTGGACGATTTTGCAAATTGATTTTGGTGGAATTTATAATATGAAATTGGTGTAGTTTGGTGTTATAAATGCTAGTGCTCATGGAACAATTTGTGAAATAGTTAAAGTGGACTGTTATATGGACTCGTATAGACTTGTCACCATAACCTCCTGACCACGAGGCATCAAAGAACATACGGCATCTTTGATGCTACTTGTTAACAACTTTACTATACAACACCGATACTTAGTATCTCAATTTACTGGACATTGGCAGAATCACTGAAATCTCGGTGGAAGCCATTTTATAAAGCAGAAGAAGAAGCAACATTGTAAAAAATAATTTTTAAAATATAAATCAGCAAATACTTGTATGATATAGGTACAAATTTTCACTAAATTCTTAAGTTACAAATCACCCCTTTTTCTTGAAATATAAAATAAGGTATATTTTTCCATTGATTAATCGGCTACAGCGTTTAGGCCAGACAATATCGACACAAAAAGTGTCAAACATCGCAAACGCGCATGTATCGGCGATCTTTTTATATATAGAGACCACTTAGAATAGTCTACACCAAGTTTTACACATCTACACCCAAAAAAGGAAAAACAGAATATACCAGCTGCTTTTCTTCTCGCGCAGACTGTAAAAGCCGGTCAAGGGATTGGGCGAAAATCTAAGGAATCAACTCAATAGGCGATGCGGCTAGCAACCCATCACTATTTTTATTCCGCTTTGTACCTTTACGACTAATATTGTTATTAATAATAGTTTTAAGTAAAAATTTAAATTTGCATGCAAATAATATAGCTAAATACTTAGGCCTGAACTCAGCAAAAACCATACCATGTAAGTATATTATGTAGGTACCCTATTTAAACCAAATAAATTATTTTGAATTTAACACGCTAAACGAGGCATTTGGGTTTTATGACCTTCGGCTCTGGCTACCCCACAAGGGACAAAGACGTGATATTATGTATGTATGTAATTTAAACAAACAAGGATAAGCATCCTTGTTTGTTCAATTAACAGCAACTCAATACAGACGCACAGCTACCAGATGAGTTTCCTAACATTGTTTCATATTCGTAGGCGTGAAGCCAGATTTGCCTCCACGTATTACGTAATGGTGTCAACGAACCCAAAAGGGCTACGCAGTATGCATTTGCAAGTTACTACTACTTACAAACATATCTAGGTAGGTATATACCTCATGTATGATGTAACCCTCTATTTTACATCAGTCCAGTGATTTCTCCGTTTTATTTCAAATGGGGGCACCCATTTGTAATAAAACGGAGAAATCATTAAAAAAAAACCAGTCAAGTGCGTGTCAGGCCACGCGCAGTGTAGGGTTCCGTAGTTGCGAATGACAACTTTGAGTTCACACTGTTCACACTCCCACCTCACAGTTTAACGACCAAAAACATCAACAATGAAAATTGTATGAAATTTTACATTTTCAAGTACATTTTATAAGTTGGTTGCCTATAACTTTTTAGTTTGCACTTAGTACTCAGCTCTGATAGTTTTCCTTTCAATTTCAGTATATGCTTCATCATCATTCATCTTCATCATCAGGTCTTTTTAGTCTCCACTGCACGAGCACGACCCTCTCTTTACTACCAGTCACAATTAGCCAGAGTAGTCAGAGGATTTGGCCTACACTGTCCACGTCGGCCAAACGGGTTGGAGAGATCTCTTTGATGTTTATAAGCTTTGTTTAGCTTGCGTTTCCTTAGTCGCCTTCTACGACATCCACGGGAACACTTGAAGTGGTCCTATTCTACTCTACCAGGAACCACACGGCAGGCTGCTAATTACTTGCACTTAAATGTTGTAATATTTTGCCAAAATTTCCTCTCTTTCCATTGACCAGCTTTAGCGTGCCAACTGGCACGTTGTCTATTTTTGTCTTTAAGTAATAATCCATTCGATCCTTCAGAATGTAGGACGTAAATATCATATCATTCGATAATGTAAATATTAACAGGCAGAACCAAACAGGAAAATTGACGAATCTTTTGTGAAACTAGGATATACGGGCAGAAACACAAACAAAATTAGAACCCAACGATATACACGGAAGCCGTGTGGTTCCCGGCAGAGTAGAATAGGACTACTCCAAATCATCCCGTGGATGTCGTAAAAGGCGACTTAGGAAACACAAGCTAAACAAAGCTTATTAAAATCAAAGAGACCTCTCCAACTCGTCTGGCCAGCGTGGAGAGCGTAGGCCAAATCCTCTGACTACTCAGGCTAGTATATGGCTCTGGTGTTACAGAGAGGGTCGTGCTCCTGCAGTGGAGACTGGAAGGACCTGATGATGATGATGATATACACGGAAGAAACAAAACAAAAATAGAACCCAACAGGGGGTCGGATCGACACAAGGGCTTTTTGGGCTGCAGTCCTAGCCTATATCCTATGAATAAGGGACGAAGACCTCTGTGTCATGCCAGATTGGTACATACATGGTAGGTTCTGGACTCGATCCTCGGTCAGGTCAAGATGGAAAATGGTACTCATGGGTCCAATTAGTTATCATGGGCCCCGTTGGGTCCCTCCAGGAGCTATGGGACCCAATAGTACGCTATAGTACCGATGAGACACATTGGGAGTCATCAGTACCAAAGGCTACCCTATGGAGTCAAGAGAAATTTGATATTTTGGTATTGTTTAATTTTTTAGGGTTCCGTAGTAAACTAGGAACCCTTATAGTTTCGCCATGTCTGTCTGTCTGTCCGTCCGCGGTTTTACTCAGACTATAAGTACTAGAGAGCTGAAATTTGGTATGGGTATGTATATTAATCATGTCAAAAAAGTGGTAGAAGAAAATCTAGAAAAAAAATTTTTTTTTTTGGTAGCTCCCATACAAGTAAAGAGGGAGTGTGAGAGAGTTTTCTATACAAACCCATCGTGTTGGGTTTTGTTAGATAGGTCTTTAAAAAATATTGTGAGGTTGATAACACCATTTTTCGATTTAGGAATCCGTTTCCGAAATATTTGGTTGTAAAGTGCAAATTTTTGTTAGAGGTAAGTGTCCCCCCTCTATCTACTAAACGGTTATATATGGATACGTGAAAAAAATTACAGCAGTAGTATATTATATACTGAACTTGAAAGGAAAACTATCAGAGCTGAGTACGAAGTACAAACTTAAAAGTTATAGGCAACCAACTTATAAAATGTACTTCAAAATATAAAATTTCATCCATTTTCATTGTTACTCGTACATGTTTTTGGTCGTTAAACTGTGAGGTGCGAGTGTGAACAGTGTGAACTCAAAGTTGTGATTCGCAACTACGGAAACCTACACTGCGCGTGGCCCGACACGCACTTGGCCGATTTTTTATTAAATGAGAATGAGATGAGCGAGAGACATGGATGTTGTTAGTTGATTTACATGTGTTAAGGCATCTGACAAAACTTAACGACTGCCACCAATGATAACAGCCGGGACCAACAGCTTAACATGCCTTCCGAAGCACGGAGGAGGTCGAGATATTTTTTTGCCACTTGCGGTCACCTATCCAAGTGGGGACTGCACCTGGAGTTGCTTAACATACGTAAGCGCTAATAATGCCCACGCTTACTGTCGTGACGGGCCTTCGGACAGACACACTGAAAGACTTGTCTTTATGTGCTCTGTGGGCAGACATGGTAATCAGTAAAAGATATGTAATGTAAATATAAATTTATTTTCTATATAATAACAAAATTGATACTTTAACTTAATTATGTTTGCAATTTTTACACATATTGCTTTACACTTGCTGAAGAAAAATCATGTGTATGTGACTATGCAGAGGCTATAGTACGTAGTTGTATACACACAATGTGAATAGAATATTGAGGAGTTTCTTTCAGCGTTTCTTCTCTACAGGAGCAGAGTCCGAAATGCTAGTACTATGTAACTTTTGAACAAAATAAAATAGAATATTATTTATAAGATCATTTAACTGTGGTTCGACGTGAAAAAAAGGCCTGCATAGCTACGAATAAGGTAATGTGTGTAAGTGGCCAACACTGGTGTCAGATTTTTTAAGCTGCCCACAGGCATCTGACATAGCTTTACGATCGCCATCAATGATGACAGCCGGGACCAACCTTCACGTGCCTTCCGCAGCACGGAGGAGCTCGAGATATTATTATGCCACTTGTGGTCACCCATCCAAGTGGGGACCACGCCCGGGGTTGCTTGACATGCACAAGCGCTTACAGGGCGCGTACAGTATGGAAGAATCCGCACCAGAACCATCTAATCCACAACCACTCTATCAAGACTGAATGACTAAGAAGATCGTTTCATACTAGTTTCGTCTTTGTCGAAAATACTATTTTCAAGTAATAAACCATATTTAAATAAAATTATTTTAATACGGTTACGCGATAAAAACCGTATTAAAATAATTTTATTTAAATGTGTAACAATCGCGAAAACATAAGAAAACATTAATAAACCATATTTTTACAAACTTTTAAGTATTATATATGAATGCATGGAATGAAAAATACAACAAAATACATAGCATAATAATGAACTAATAAACAAGATTAACTTGACCTAACCTCACCTACGAATACTTATTCATAGAACCTCACACATCTATATTTCAACTATAACACAACTTAAAATATAAATGTTCTTAACATCACTTTTTACAGTATGAGCTCGTTTCTTATGTAGCATCGACGTGTGCCTTCCTACTTATTATTTGGAAAACAAAAACCGCATTGTAACAGCAAATCCTAGATTGATAGGCATCGACACCTGTCATCTGAGTTAGTAAATAGGGGATCCACTATAAAACTATGTTGGTCCCGTCTGATCTTATAGCATTTTTTCATGGGTGTGTCAAGAGAAAATTTTTAATGAAATAATACTCAGTTTTCATGCTGTAAATGTACAAACATTTTGTTATTAACTGTACTTAAAATATGGTTAGGTATCCGATCAGAATAAAATATTTGAAAATTATTTCCGATATTTCTTCCACGCTGGTCTGGGAGAAAGGAAAAAAAACATAGTGTCCCAGCTGTTTCTCTTCCCGTGCAGATCGTAAAAGCCGATCGAGAGAATGGTCTTGAGGAATCACGTCAATAGGCGATGCGGCTAGCAACCCATCACTACTTTAATTCCGTTCTCCACCCACAAGCCCACCAATATGCTAAACGTGGGCTTTAGGTTTTATCAGACCTGGGCTCTGCCAGCGAGGTAGACGCAAGGGAAAGACGTGATTGTATGAATAAAAATTATTTCTGATACCCTGAATGGAGGATCAGACCTGAATAAAACAATAAAAATTAAATGGGTCCACTAGGGTATCAGATTTTGGGGATAACTCATTAGTGCCATTCCCTCCTCATTAAAAGTCTGGACAAGTGTACATAAAAGAGAGAGTTTATACAATTTATTGCTGGGCTTTCTTGAACTCGATCCTCTCAACTTTAACCTCGTCTCCGAGCAGTTTGTACACGTAGGTGACCACTGTCGAGCTCTGGATGTCCATTAGTACGAAGGATGGGGTGGCATTCCTGAAAATTTTAAAGATAAATTATTAATGTTAAACATGAGTCTTTTGGGCCCTAGTGCTGCCCAATTATAAATAAATTATTTGAAAAAAACCGGCCAAGTGCGTGTCGGGCCACGCGCAGTGTAGGGTTCCGTAGTTGCGAATGATAACTTTGAGTTCACACTGTTTACACTCGCACCTCACAGTTTAACGACCAAAAACATCTAACAATGAAGCTTGTATGAAATTTTACATTTTCCAGTACATTTTATAAGTTGGTTGCCTATAACTTTTTACTTTGCACTTAGTACCTAGCTCTGATAGTTTTCCTTTCAACTTCAGTATATATACTACAGCTGTAATTTTTTTCACGTATCCATATATAACCGTTTAGCAGATAGAGGGGGGGGACACGTACCTCTAACCAAATTTTGCTCTTTAAAACCAAATATTTCGGAAACGGATCCCTAAATCGAAAAATGGTGTTCTCAACCTCACAATATTTTTCAAAGACCTTTTTAACGATACCCCACACGATGGGTAAAAAGAGAAAAAAAAATACTCCTCCACTTTACTTGTATGGGAGCTACCCAAAAAAAAAAATTTTTTCAAGATTTTATTCTACGACTTTTTTGCCATGATTAATATACATACTCATACCAAATTACAGCTTTCTAGTACTTATAGTCTCTGAGTAAAACCGCGGACGGACAGACAGACAGACAGACAGACAGACAGACAGACAGACATGGCGAAACTATAAGGGTTCCTAGTTTACTACGGAAACGGAACCCTAAAAATGGAAGAACATTTAAAATTTTGTTCTAAAAGGCCCTAGACCTATTAAATCTGTGCCCTAGACAACCTTTCAAACTTTTTTAAGACCTGTGTTTAAAGTTTAATATATGAATGTTTCGTTGTTGACAAATACCATGAAAAATTCACATTCTCAGTTTTAATTGTAAACTGTTCAGGCCCTAACATGCAATTTTTGCGACCCAACTGCTGCCCCCATTTGAAATAAATTATCTTAAAAAAAAAAACAAAGTAATCATTTAAGAAGTAGTTATCTGAGGCCCTAAATTACACTTCAAAGTATTTTATGAGTAGTTCAAATTGGATTGCAGCAGTTAGGTCGCAAAAATTGCATGTTAGGGCCTGAAGTAACTAACTATTATTCAAAATCAATCTTAATGATTAAAAACACAAAGATTTCAGAAAGTATTAACTCTTTTGCTTCGTCTCCTCTGTTATATGCTGCAAGTGGAAATTCATAGCCTTTACGTTACGTTGGATATATCCAACAAACATTTTCATGCAAATGTTTGTCAGATAATATATCCGACGTTCACGGTTAAAGGGTTAACCACTACACAAAAAGAACAAAGATAGAAGACACCCACTGACAAGGTGACCATGGTCGCAGACTGAAGATGCTGGTTGCAGGCTGCTTCACACCAGTTGTTCGGAGTTCTTCGGGGGACACCTATGTCTGGCAGTGGACTTGCAACTAAGATGATGATGATGACTTTAAAATATGATTGGATGTCATATTTACCTGAACAGAGGACTATACGCCCCAGTAGCTGATCCAGGGTTAATGTAAAACTTGTTCTCGTGTTCGTAAGCCTCAAATCTGTGTGTGTGGCCAGATATCAATATGTCCACGTCTAGTTGCCTTTGAACTAGTGCGAGGGACTCTTCATCGCCCCATGGGACCACTTGATGACCGTGGATGAGGCCGATGCGAAATTGGCCAACTGTGATGACTTTTTGCTCAGGGTATGTTGAATTCTGGAAAATTGGAAATTTAAAGTGTATTAAATTATATAACTCCATCTTTTCTTCTTAGTTTTTGTGTATTGTTTTCAGTTAAAAACTCAATATTGTCATATTATGGTAGCATTAAAAAATGTGTTTATGAAAGTAAACTTCATCAAATAAAACAAACATACTTTCACAACATTAGAGGGTTAAAATGACACTAATAACTGTTTAATATTGCACCTATGAGAATGTGAAGCGTTTTTGTCAAAAACTGTCACTTTTAGCATTTACAAATTAATTATCGAGGTTTCATATAAAAAAAATCACAAATGACTATGTTTTTGACCAGGATGATAATTAAAATAAGCTGAAGATGCTCAGATTAAGTACTAACTTCATCAAAATCCCCTCTGACGACGTGTACATCGCTAGCCAAAGTCTTCAAATAGTCATAGGACTCCTTCGTGCAAAGGTTGCCAGTACACAGTATATGCTGGATCCGGCCCGGAAGCAGCAGCTTCTTGAACTTCGGCGGCAAGCTGCTGCAGCGGTGTGGAATGTGCAGGTCTCCGAGAACTAACACCAACTGGAATACATCATCAATCAACATCAACTTTTATAAGAAACACATACACGAATATGCTTAGGCTTGGGATGATTTAAAGGAAGTCATTTTAAACTCATTTTATGCAAGATTACATGCACTGAATGTAGGAATAATTGCAAGTAACAACCCAACCATTGCTTATATTTAATTAGAGGGCGTAAACAAGACGGCGTTTAGGTATACTTACCATCGTTTATGACCAATTTGAGATTTAAATGAGAGAAATTAGATGACCAGTCTAGAGCAGCAGTCGCTATTTATTGAAAAATTATGCTAAACAAGAAGTTGAGAAATATTTTCTCCTAAAATTAATATTTTTTAAATTCTAAAAGAAATAGCAGGTTAAAAATTGACTTTGACTGACGGACGACTGAGTGACATGTCTTGCTCGCTCGCTCGCTGTCAAACACTGCCGACAAACTGCCTTTACGGATTTTAGGGCATAGAACACACGTCAATTGAGTTTGAATTTATGGCCCCCAATAGAAACTCAATCGTAATTGTATGGCATTTTTTTCATTTTCACCCTCATTCCCTTATTTGTCTATGATCTTTATTGCCTAGAGAAAACATAAGGCAGTCGGTCGTCTGATACTAGTAATAGTATCTTCTTCGTAGTATGTGCTGTCAAACTTCCGGTTTCGAACATTGAACGTTCCGTACCCGTATGTATCTTTTTCGTTTTGCCATCATCAATAAAATATACTCCATATACCTACCTAGTTGATTCATGAAACACAGTTAGAATTTTTTTTTACAATTTTTTAACAAGTTTATTCACATATGATTTCACATTTATTTTGAGACTTGTTTCTTTATGTTTTTCCGAAATATAAGTTTTCTGTAAAAAGAAACGTTGATACAGTTACATAAAAAAACAATAAACCTCTATGGTATCAATGTTGCCAGTAAAATTGCATCTTCCAGTTATTTTAGGAAGCAATAGTATTTAAAAAGGACACAAAAACAGGTCAACAACAGTGGGACGAAATAGGTATTTAACTATCAAGAAGATTAAACTCTTTTGAAAAGTGAAGTTCAATCACCGTACGCACATCCAATTTCTATCAAAGTCTATATCCAAAATCTATCACTGTTATTAAAAGATATATTTTATCCTATGAGGAAAAAATATATCACATCAGCACCTAGACCAGCTAGTATAGAATTAATAATATAGAATAAATAATATCTCGGATTTTTTAACTTGGCACTCATCACAATAAATTTTTTCTATATTTGACTATCGAAGAGAAAATAATTCATAAAATCCTAATCGTAATCCTAACTTCCTAAGTAATATCGCACAGTCGCGCGCGCGCATCGCCCGGTGACGTGCGTGTTTTTTCGAATGCGAGGCGTTGCGTCCGCAAAATGTCGTGTATAGTTAAATGTGTTGGCTGTAATATTGTAATCGACGAGTTATTGGCCTATCTCAGGGCTAAAATATCTCGAGCAGATGAAGAAACCCTAGTGAAATTGTGCACCTCAACATTCACAAGCGAAGAAATTCAAAAATCACATACACTATTGTATGAATCTGTGCCTTCCGAGTTGCAAAAAGTTTCTCGCAAAGGAAAAGGAAAAGAAGAGCGATTCGTATACGACATGATTAATTTCTTGAAAATTACCGAGCCTGACAAACTGCCTGTTTTTGTGGCCAAAAATTTGGATAAACTACCACCGCTCACTATAGATCATCTCGATGTGTCCAAGCTCCTAAAAGATTTGGCACAAATGCAGGCCGATGTTATACGGATCAAGTCATCCTATGCGACCATCGAACAGCTAGAAGCAGTCAAGAAGGAATGTAGTAGCCTCAACCACAACTCACCACCTTTTTCGGCCGCAAAAATCAATATGAAGAGAGGTGCCTACTGTGACAGTGGACCTATAGGCCTGTCGCATCTTGATGAGAACGAACTCATCAATAACGAAGAAAATAGTGGTTGTAGTTCTGAGCCGTTGTCCTCGAGTGATTATGTTTTGCATTATCGAAGTATAAAGTGCAAAGAAACTGAGGGTAACCAAGCGACGCAAACGGCGGCGGCGGTTACTGGCCGTACTGAGCGCACAAGCGATGACTCACAGCCACAGCCACTGCAGAATGTACCAACTACTGTAGAAATGTCGCCGCCTGATCAGCTGGCGGGTGATGTAACAATTGACAAGTCGTATGCGCAAGTAGCAGAGTGTGCGACGAATGAATGGACTGTGGTTCGAAAAAAGGCTAAAAATAAATCAAAAAATCGCGTCGAAGGAAAGTCAGGGATAGTAGTTGTAGGAGAAGAAGAGTCGTTCAGAGCCGCAGAACGCAAGGTTCCTATATTTATAACAAATGTTCACCAAAGTACCTGTGAGACCGACATCGTTCGATACATTTGTAAGATGACACAAGAAAACGTTAACTTGGAAAAAATTGATATTCGTCGTCAATGTGATTATAATGCGTACAAATTTTTCGTACCACAGAACAAGTTACAGAAGTTTCTTGACGAAAAAATTTGGCCAAAGGGAATTATCTTCCGTCGTTTCGTGAATTTTAAATTGAAACGAAATAATATTGCACCTGGTAACGGTGACGGCCCCTTAAAAGTAAATAAATACACACACAAATAATGGGGATTCACAAATTTGTTACCTTTAACTGCAAAAATGTTAAACGCTCCATAAATAACATTCGCGATCTCTGCAAGACGTACGACATAATAGCGTTACAGGAAATCTGGCTGAGGGAAGAGGACCTGCCATTTCTAGACACTATAAGTAGCGAGTTCAGCAGTACTGCGGTCTCGGCGATGGATTCTGCGGCCGCACTGCGCGGCCGCCCCTACGGCGGAGTAGCACTTCTCTGGCGGCGTAGTGTTTTTAATAACGTGGTCGTGATTGAGTGCGATAATCCGCGTATCTGCGCAATTAAAGTTGTGTTGAAAGAAAGGTCATTCTTAGTGATGTGCGTGTACATGCCGACGGATGAGAAAGTGAACTTGGCGGAATTTACGGATGTACTGGGCGCGGTGAGTGCAATTATAGATAGTTGTGGTGTAGATAGTGTTTACATGTTAGGTGATTATAATGCCCATCCACATAGACAGTTTTACTACGAATTAGTGAACTTTTGCTCGGATCAAGACTGGTCTTGTATTGACTTTGAAATGTTAGGTGTAAATAGTAGCACACATACTTTTGTCAGTGAAATAAATGGAGCTAGATCGTGGTTGGACCACATTTTGACAAGTAAAGCAGCAGTCAGTTCTATACAGAATGTGTATGTAGAGTATGATGTTTTTTGGTCCGACCACTACCCCCTAGCAATTGAATGTAATCTGGACATTGCTTTGCCCATTCGATTTAATAATGTGCCTTGTCTAAATGAAGTTGTGTGGGGCGAAAGGACACCTGCCCAAATAGACTTTTATCAACGAGAATGCAATAAGAGATTGAGACTTATTGATTGCTCCCTTGAATTGAATGTTTGTTGTGATAAGTTGTGTAACAAAGAGTGTCATAAAATCATAATAGACAAATTGTATACAGACATTGTTCAAGCCCTTAAGGAATCCTCCAGATTAGGTCATGAGAGTAAAAACTCGAATAAAAAGATCGTTGTTGGCTGGAACAAGCATGTGGCAGAAGCTTACGAGAAGGCCAGGCTTAAATTTCAGTCTTGGGTGCTGCAGGGCAAACCTGCATCGGGAGATAGCTATGAGGAAATGTGTGAGGCTCGAAAAATTTTCAAAGGCCGCTTAAAATGGTGTCAAGATCACGAAAACCAAATAAAAATGGATATTTTAGCCTCGCACCATGCGAAAAATGACTTTCGGTCATTTTGGAAAGCCACTAATCGACTGCAGTGTAAGCCTGGTCAGCCTGGGAGCGTGGACGGTCTAAGTAATCCAAAGAGCATTGCTAATATGTTTGTTGACCGCTTTGCAATGACGTCACCCCTCGGACCCTCACAATCAACACTCAGTACTGACCCCGACGTGAAAAGGACAATAAATATTAAAATCAAGGACATAAAATATGTAATAAAATCCATGTGTAGAGGAAAATCACCTGGTCACGACGGGCTTAGTATTGAGCACCTAAAGTTTGCAGGACCGCACCTACCTCGAGTCCTTTTCTTGTTCTTTAACTATTGCCTAGCGCATAGTTACATGCCAGATGAAATGATGAGAACGATAGTTGTTCCTATTGTTAAAAATAAAACAGGCGTTCTCGCGGACAAAAATAACTATAGGCCTATTTCGCTGGCGACGATTATTTCTAAAGTTTTTGATAGTGTGATTAACACTCATTTAAATAGCTTTGTAAAATTTCATGATAATCAGTACGGTTTCAGGCCGAAACTATCGACTGAAAGCGCTATTCTGTGTCTAAAACACGCAATATCGTATTACACTGAACGCAAAACTCCAGTCTTCACCTGTTTCTTGGATCTGTCGCAGGCTTTTGACATGGTTTCTTACGATATTTTGTGGAATAAGCTTGAAAAAGCTCACATACCTGTAGAATTAATAAATATTTTAAAGTTCTGGTATGGAAATCAGGTCAACAGCGTGCGATGGGACGGAACCCTCTCTAGATCGTACAGGTTGGAGTGCGGGGTGCGGCAGGGGGGGTTGACCTCACCTACGCTCTTCAATCTGTACATAAATGATCTAATTAGTGAGCTTAGTAGCACCAATGTCGGCTGCCACATAGATAATGTTTGTGTAAACAACATCAGCTACGCAGACGACATGGTGCTGCTGAGTGCATCAGTCTGTGGTATCAGGAAGCTAGTGTCAATATGCGAAACCTATGCTGCCTTTCACGGTTTGGCATACAATGTAAAAAAGAGCCAAGTTATGGTCTTTGGGGTCGGAAGAAAGACATATGAGAATGCACCGCCTGTATATTTGAACGGAAATACATTGCAGAGAGTATATCAGTTCAAATATCTAGGTCACGTTCTGACTTCCGCCCTTAAGGACGATGATGATATTAAAAGGGAGCGGAGGGCATTGTCGGTGAGAGCGAACATGCTGGCTCGCAGGTTTGCGCGTTGTTCGCGGGATGTTAAGATTACGCTTTTTAGAGCATTCTGCACATCCTTCTACACGTGCAGCCTGTGGGCTAGGTATACTCAAAAATCTTACAATGCTCTCCGCGTTCAGTATAATAACGCATTCAGGATGCTGATGCGGCTACCTGTTCACTGTAGCGCATCGGGTATGTTCGCAGAGGCTAGGGTAGACTGCTTTTATACCACAATGCGCAAAAGATGCGCGTCCCTGGTGCGCCGCGTGCAGGAGAGCGGTAACAGCATCCTGAAGATGATCGCGAGCAGGATAGACTGTTTGTATGTAAATCACTGTCGCACCACTTCAGCTGGAATGGTGCGGCAGTGGGATACTTAAAATTTTCTTAAGTAAATAAGTGACTAACAGTAGTTTTATAAGTTATTGTATCTACTAACAATTATGAGACCATGTTTCTTGAATAAATAATTTTTCATTCATTCATTCAATATTATAAATGCGAAAGTGAGTTTGTTTGTTTGCGTAACAAACAAACAAACTCACTTTCGCATTTACTCACACTCATTTTTCACCCCCCATCTACTGAACCGATCATCATAAAATTTTGCATTCACATAGGTAAGGGTACTGGCTATATCATGCGGGCGAAGCCGCAAGTAGCAGCTAGTTAAGTGTATGTTTGTTAATTTTATGTTATGCACCAAATAAACATATATATATATTTCTTTCTTTCTAGTCATCAAATATTTTATGATATTTTATCTATGTCTCAGAATAGTAAAATATCCAGAATGAGTCTTCTGTCATTTTTTTAAGCATCGAACTGTGTCCAAAGACGCGGCATAATCCCCCGGGCCCGCGCGTTTCACACCCGCTTAGTGTTGCTAGATTATAAGTTTTTAACATACACTAGGGGAAAATTATAAATATTTGTGTAATTGTCTGAATTAGGTTAATGTGATATTTTTGAACCAAGAATATAATATATAACGTCTAAATCCTATAAAATAATATTTTGTAAAAAAAAAAACATCTTCCATGCTGGATTGGGAGAAAAGAAAAACATAGAATATACCAGCTGCTTTTCTTCCCGCGCAGACCGTAAAGCCGGTCAAGGGATTGGGCAAAAATCTAAGGAATAACATCAATAGGCGATGCGGCTAGCAACTCATCACTATTTTGATTCCGCTTTCCACCTTTACGCCCAATATGATGCTAAAAGTGGCCAAGTCTTATGACTTTCGGCTCTGTCTACCTGACAACATTTCCTGGGAACCACATTAACAACACCTGAGTTAATTTGTTAGTTTTTATATGCCCAATTGATTGTGTTATTGTGCCAAGTATTATCTAATTAGTGCCTCCCTTATATAATATGTTACTGGGCATACCGGATTATAAGACATATTAACTATTTTGTCATAAATCTTTAGGGCCAACTAGTTTGGCCTAAGATTGACTGATTTCTGAATATTTTTTCAAATTGTTTAGTTGCTATTGGTTGGTAAAGATGACTAAAAAGACCTCATTTTTGAAATCAAGATGGCGCACCCAATTTTTTATGCGAAATCGACATATGTGTAGGTTTTTCGAGGTGTAGAATTCGAAGAAGCGACTTCACATGAAAAATCGACATAGGTGTCATTTTATAGGTTTTTTTCGGGGTGTAGATTTCAAATATGGCTTTATTTATGGGATCCAAGATGGTGTACGCGACATTTCGTGAAAACAACATGGATGTCGTTGTATTGTTTTTTTTTTGGTGTAGATTATGAAAATTACCACTGTTTTGGGAGAGTTCCAAACTGGCGCGAAAAGTCACTTTCGTCATCTTGGATTCTTAAACTAACTTCATTTTCAAAACATTCCACCCGAAAAACCCATATAACGATACTCATGTAAATTTTGTATGAAAGGTCGCGTTCGGCATCTTAAATGCTAAAATTGACGTGATTTTCGAAATCTACATCAAGAAAAACCAACACAACGACACCCATGTCGATTTTCACGAAATGTCGCATCCGCCATCTTGAATTCCAAAACTAACGTCATTTTTGAATCCTACACCACAAAAATCTATAAAACGCCATCCAAGTCGATTTTTTTATGAAAAGTCTCCTCCTTCAATATGTATTCCAAAAATTACGTTACTATGGTGCTCGATGCCCCCTTAAAGCTACTAAAAAGATTTTAATCATATTCAAATTCAGTTCTTCCTAGGTCAAACTAGTTTATCCTAAAGATTTCAGGACAAACCTAGTTTATCCTAACACGCCCAGGACAGTTTGTCTTGAAATCGGGTTTGGCCGGTAACATAAATATATAATGAAAACCTTAACTTCAATACTTACCTACTTAAAGTTTTCTTTATTAAATAGCTAAATTGACTAAATGCATGATGCCTTAAAACGTAATCATTAGTTAGGTATATTATAGTATACTACTTCCAAAAATTTAATCATAAAATACAGTTTTTCTCACATACTGGGTAAAAATATTTTATAGAACAGCAACTTTTTACAATGAACGTCATATGGACTGGACATTGTCTTTGGCAAAATATTATTTGTAAAATTAAATCTGTAAATGATTTATATAGCTCGTAAATGTTCTAATTATACGTGAAATGTGAACCCGTCATTTTTGTTGTTACGTCTAGTTGCATTTCTGCATGTGGGAACCGCACACGACGGCATAATTAAATTAAAATTGAAGAGCGCCGACACGTTAGCCGGCCGCCATGACAAATGTCAATTGACGATCCATGAGCGTATCTCAGGTCATTTGAGCGTATCTTTTTCTTCCTCAGTTTTATACGCCAATGCGGATTCTGGATATTTTACTATTCTGAGATCTATGTCTAACAAAAAGCCACAACGACTAACTAGAAAGATAGAACTCTTCACAATTCTTTCTCTCTAATCTTACTAATCTAATCAAACTTAACTGGAATAACATGAAGATAGTTTTTAAATCATAGATTATTTATTTATCTTCATCAGAATTTTCTATGCTTTTAAGATAGGTTTCAAAATTCCAAAAATGATTTCAAATGGTACTTTATAGAGGGAAAGGTTAGCACGCATTACGCACGCCAACTCCACTTGGTAAACTGCCCCGTCTGCCGCCGATGCTGTACGCTGTACAGTACACTACACTCACAACTCACACACGTGCTAATTTATTTATTAAGGAACTTGGGTAACTACAAAAGTAAACATGACAACACAGTTCTGTTATTCTACTCTATTGTCTTTGGTGCAGGTGCGGATGGCAAAAGAAAAATTTCATGGTGTTGTGGGTGACACATATACGTAGAAAAAATTTAGTGTAAGATTTATCACATTGGCACCAACGGCAGGGAAATGGAATCAATGGAATATGAGCTCGCCAGAAATCTCACTCTGTTGTTTTTCGTGGAACGCCTGCTCGACAAAGGCGAGCCGCGTACGTTGCACGATCTTTCCTGTCAGTTTGGTGCCAAGGGGTTCACTAAGGAGATGCGACAAATAGCTGGCGGGTCGCAGTCCGGGCTCAAGAAGTTCCTGGCGCAGTACCCGGCGTTGTTCAACATAGACGGGGACTATGTTGATATCAACACATTCCAGAAGCATCCCACTGGGGCAGGCGCATCATCCAACAACGACTACATCGAGGAGGCGAAGGAGTACTTCGCGAGCAAGATGATCCAGTACGGAGAAGGTACTGAGGTGCCGATCAAGAGTCTTCTCGGTCATCGCAGCCAGGCGTCGCCGCAAGTACGTCATATCTCTGGGCAGCGCATCAAGGAGTTCAAAGAATTCCTCATGAAGCACCCAGACACCTTCCAGATCATCGAAGACAACGTCGTTCTAGTCAGTGAGAATCATAGGAGAGGTAACACACACAGCAACTCCGAACAGTTTCACAATTTACCTGTAGCTAATATTAACACAGATACTGCCCAACAGTTGTTGGACTATGTCGCTCAATGCATAGAAGCTAAAGGCCCCGTGATGGTCGACCAGCTCTTCCATCTAATTGTATCACGTTTTCCACAAGAATATTGGTATCAAATGTTCAAATCACCTGCTGATTTGAGCGCCTTTCTCAAACTATTCTCAGACAGTTTCCATGTTCAGTCGAACTTGGTAACACTTATTAGTAAACCAAAAATTCCTGTAATGTATCTAAATGCAAAATCTAAAGCCAAGACTGAAACACCAAAGCCTGTGGTGGAAGAGAAGTCGTTATCGCCGGCTCCACCCACAGTAGTGAGCCCTACCCCTTCTGATGGTAAACAAAGTCCGGCTAACAGAATACTCAGCCCTATAGAATCTCCCCGTGGTCCTCAAGCAAATATAGCAAATCAAACGTTGAAACAGAGGATCAATTCTATTGTAATAAAAAACTTGGCCGAAAACATGGTTAGGGATAGGGTCAACAATCATTTGAACGCTCGTAGCTCTGAAGAAATAAATGGTACGCCCAGCATCCGGAATAATATGATGGGAGATGCATGGCGGCAAAAAGTACTTCAGTGCACTACCGTCATTGCTAGTGTCAGGGAGTGTGCTACGCTAATGGATAGTATTATGGCACCTAAACGAAATGCAAAGAGTATTGTTTCCTTTGACTGCGAGGGAATAAACCTTGGCTTGAAAGGGATTTTGACTTTGTGTCAAATTGCAACAATGAATGGTGAGGTCTACATACTAGACATAATGGCCTGCCCAGGAATGGTGATGGAGGGCAAAATAAGGGATTTGCTTGAGAGTGAAAATGTAGTTAAAATTATACATGACTGTAGGAATGACTCAGTCAATTTACACAATCAATTTGAGATCACTTTAAAGAATGTTTTTGATACTCAGGCTGCCCATGCTGTGTTGCAACTACAGCAGCAAGGTGTCCCCGTGTACAAAGTTAAGAATCTTAGCCTCAATGCTCTGTGCGAGCTGTACAATGCTCCTATGAACCCCATGAAGGAGCAGCTCAAAAATGTCTATCGCAGAGACCAACGCTACTGGGCTCGTAGGCCTTTGACAAAAGATATGATAATTTACGCTGCATCGGATGTCCTTTCCTTAGTCAATCCGGCAATATATGCTTACATGTCTAGCAATATCAAGCCAGAAAACCAGCAACTGTTTGAGGAATTGAGCAATGAACAAGTATTTATGCACATTCAGCCCACAGAAGTCAAATTAAGGAAGAGGCAGAGAAAGATTAATACAGAAGTTGGAGAACTAAAACAGAAATTGGCAGAGACCACTAAAAACATTGTGTTAAGCAACCGGGAGATCAGACTGCTCAGATATTTGGAGCTAACGGAAGAAGAGAAAGAAAAGCTAAAAGGCTGTCACAAAATATCCAAGAAATTGGAAAAATTGGAAGCAATTGGTCAGGATAAAGACTCTGATTCAGATGATGATGAGAGGGAAAATGAAATGGCTAGCTTAGAATCCAATCCTTCCGACCCTATCTCTTCCCCCCACTCCACACAGCCGCCGAGCCTCACAGAGTCCATGCAGATGATGGATGAAATACTATCAGATACAAACATGGACAAGGTTGAGAAGATCAACCGTTTGGAGGCCATTTTGTCGGCCGTGGCGCCGCTCAGCGGAGAACTCGAAGACAAGTTCTCACAGACCATGGAACAAACACTGCCATTGCTCAAGAATAAAGATTGGTCCAACCTGAGCCAAATATTGAACATAGGGGAACCAGACAAAAAGAATTGTGGTTGCCGATGCCATAATTCCAACTACGATGACTCTAAATGCAATGATCTCATTGAAGTAAAGAAATCCGAGATAGGATCCCAGACTCTTAGCACGGGAGACATAGTCATCACAAGGATTCATTTCAGAGAAGAGGACAAAGCTAACGAAAGGATCCTGGATGCAAGTCCCGCGAGTAAAAGGACAGGGATCAACATGTCTTGATAATGGTCAGGTTTCTCCGTCTCTTCCATTTTTTCCGAGTGCCACAGTTTTATTTCGGAGCTCTTATGTGATCGTTTTTGTAGTTTAAGTTTTTCGCCCCCGCATCAACCAATTACACTGATCTAGTTCTGGGGTATGGTAGCGGTGCGCCGAGATGAATACATTAAGTATGTGAGGTCTTGCATTACCAAGTGTACGCGCCTACGCTATTTGCTCATTTGAGCGAGAATGCGCGTGTATACTCGAATAATTGCAACTGTAATTCGCATAATACGAGTACAGCTACTTCGTTCCCGCTTCGGGAACAGACAGTATCGGCTGTCGGTTTTTTTTTATTAATTTATTTATGTTGGCTATTGCCTGTTAAGTAATTCAAACTTTGTGATACATTTCAAGGCCTCGCTTTTCTCGGTCTGTTTTGAATTGTAAATAAGATAAAATCTGATTAGCATGCATCTTACATCCGAAATCACGATATGAGGAGTGCTTTTCTGATAGCGTTAGAGATGTACATACCTACTTATTTATTTATCAAACAGTCTAGGTATGTTCGCGTGAACGTTACTAACCTATATCTAAAATGGCAATAATAGCTGTATACAATAAAGTTTTTTTTTTACTGTAAAATATTTATCAAATTAGGTGTACACTAAGTAGTATTTAAATCATGTTTTAAAAATATTAAAAATGGTATAGGGTAGTTATTGAATGAAGTTTTTATATGGTAAAGTGGTGCTTGAAGAGGTTCAGACCGTTTTGTTTAGTTCGCGTGTAGGCATTTGCAGAGTTTAATACACCGTAGTATGACTGAAGGTCTTAGTATTTCTGTTCTAAAATGTGCCTTCGAGTCATATCCGACGAAATGCCTTATCAAAATGTGAATTTGTAGAACTTTTTATACGTATTTGTAGTATCAGTATCAGACTAGGTGGGTTACGTTGTAACAGAAAACATATCTTTTATAAACGCCCCTGATGAAAACCTCGAATGTTATTAGTGAATTGTAAATATCGCCTTTTGTCAATTGTGTTGAATAATTCATGTTTCAGTAAATGTTAAGCAAAGAGACGCGCACTCATGTTCGGAAAAAAATCGCAGTAGAATTTTTTTCACATACTTGCATAATTATCGTGTCTCTTTGTTCGGACTCCGCCTTATATGAACTGCATTATGTGAAGGATTTATGCTGATTTGCTCCTTTTACCATTGGCAACTAGCAATTTTGACAAAACCTCTTTACTTATGGACATTTGCCCAGAATTAAATATATATATTTATATTATTATAAGCGATATTATACTAAATTTCCGTTTCTATTTGTAGTTTATATGGGATTTATTTAGCATTCACAATGCAATTTTTTTTAATCTTATTTATTAAAGAAATCCTGCCCGCGTGGAATTTTTTCACCATTTCTTATTTTCTTTATTTATTTGTAGTTTGTTAGATTTTCGAACTAGGTATAAAAATGTTTTCGTCTGGGTTTTGAAGCTGTTGATTGTCAATGGTAAAAGCAGTGATCTGCCATGACTCCAAGACCGTCAAATTCGTATGCGTAAGTTTGAAGTTATTTTTTTCTTTTTTTTTGTCAGACAAGCCACCTGATGGAAAGTAAGTAGATAACAATTATTTTGCCATTCAACTAAATTCCTTATCCCCGAACTCTCAAAAAAATCTTTACTAATAACATTCTTAAGCCTCGTGCTACTTTGTCTAGCTAAGTGATTGTTTAGGCAGAACAAGCATGAGATTTGAGAATCATTAGTTAAAATTCTTTGAGTATTTGGGCGTAGGTCTTTAAAGTGGTAATTTTTTTGCCATACTTGTCATATCTTAAGAGGAATATGACGATAGACAATGTTAGTCTCATGTTCGGTTTCTCAAATGCAGTACCTATACACATCATATCGCAGGAATATGGCTATACAAAATGGTAGTCAAATATTCGTTCTCTCATACGCAATACCTATAAACTACCATCATATGCGCACGAAGTTGACGGTTTGTAGTTAATTTCTTGCTGATAAGGGGCATCAATACAAATTGTTCAGGTTGTACATCAACGTTTTATTGTCATAATTTGTTGATAGACTAGTGATATTTGTAACTTCTAAGCCTGTTGAATTCATTCGAATAGTTTATTTTTACGTTATTTAATACAGTCTATATGTGTTAAAAACTAAGCTATATTTACATGCTTTTTGCTTGTCTCGTAGAGAGCTGCCTTATGTTATTATGTGCCTACTTCTTATGTATTAAATATCAGTATTGTATCCAAAAAGCACTTAGTATTTGGTGGATGCATTAATGAATGTATTTGTACCATAGTATACACCACACTTTTTTTCTATATTTTTTTTTTACCTCCCTAATAATAGATTTAAGATAAAAATCGATGAAATCAAAAACTTGTCATTGGTGCATTTGTAATCAAAATTGTATTAATTTATTTCGGTATTTTAGCTAAAATTTAATACTTAAATTTTGTGCCTTATTCACCCAGCACAATTTAAAAGTAGGTGAACTGTTTACAATTTTGTATTGTATTTGGTGATCCTTTTTTTCAGTGCCACTGTAGTAATATTTTACTATTTTTAAGGAGCATTTCCGATAGTCAATTTAAGGCCTAACCAAGTATGTTATTTTTCTAATATTTGGAAGTTTTAACGAATCACCAGAATCTAACCGATTGCGTCGTGAAAAAGGTGAATTGTAATGTGGCAAATATTAGGTTACTAATTTGCGCATTGTTTATGTTTATTATAAATAAAAAGTTGTAATAAAAAGCTTGTTTGATTGGTTAATGCCCTCTTACCTCAACAAAATAACAATCTTTGAGGTTCTCTCACCATAAGAGAAGTTAAAAATCTGTGAGATTCTCTCACCATAATGTGAACAATTAAGTCTTTGAGGTTCTCTCACCACAAGTAAAAAAGTTTACTGTCTAAGAGGTTCACTGCAAGTGAACAAGGTAACAATCTGAGTTTCTCTCACCACAAGTTAACAGTCTTTGAGATTCTCTTTTCACAAGTGAACTAGGTAGTTAACAATCTTTGAGGTTCTCTCACCACAAGTGAACTAGTTAACAATGTTTGAATATCTCTCACCACAAGTGAGCAATTAACAATCCTTGTGATCCTTTTACTGCAAGTGATCTAGATAACAATCTGAGATTCTCTCCCCACAAGTGAACTAACTAGTCAACAATTTTTGAAATTCTATTGCTGCTAGTGAACTAGTTAACAATCTGAGTTAAAGTTACATTACATTATTTTTAGGGTTTACAAAAAAAAAATATATCGAAAGAGCTCGTTATGAGGATATTTTTGTTTTTATTTTCAAATAAATAGCTCTGATTTTATTTACGAAAGAAGACGTAAATTGACAATTCCCACCGTTGATCTCGAAAATGTGAACCTAAAATTTTGATAAGAAATACAAATTAGTTAATTGCTTGTAGATGAATTAGCTCTTTGAAATGGCAGTGGGCGGGGCACATAGTGCGAAGAACCGATGGCCGATGGGCCAGAAAGGTTCTCGAATGGCGACCACGTACCGGCAAGCGCAGCGTCGGACACCCACCGACCAGCGGGCCTATTTGCTAACTTTTGACAGCTACGGTGTATATCATTTTCATGGTAACTTTAATATTCATTACGGCTTCGGTATGAATGACTATTTTTATTGAAGATATGAAAACCGAAATGGATGCTAAAGTGACAATCAAATCGTTGTACACCGAGTTAGCAAATCGGCCTGCAGGTGGTTGGACGAGACGTAGGCCGATTTGCTAACTCGGTGTACAACGATTTGATTGTCACTTTAGCATCCATTACGGTTTTCATATCTTAAATAAAAATATTCATTCATACCGAAGGCGTAATGAATATTGAAGTTACCATGAAAATGATGTACACCGTAGTTGTCAAAAGTTAGCAAATAGGCCTGCTGATCAAGGTCGCAGGAAAAGGCTGGATGCAGGCCGCTTCCAACCGGTCATTTTGGAAAACCTTAGGGGAGGCCTATGTCAAGCAGTGGACTTCCTGCGGCTGAAATGATGCTTGTAGATTACAGGAAATTTAAACCAACCCTCTCCACGCGATATCAACTTGCACTTGGACAATTTCTCCGCGAGCCCTTAGAGTAAGTAAGTCTTTTTGTCCTATTTGAGCGTTTTCCCGGGAGCATCCTCCCTCAGTTGAAATGCTTCAGGGCCTGGAGTCTGCCTTTAATTATAAGTATCTATATACTTTTTAATCAAAGCCCATACCCTAACCCAGTAGCTGAACCTTGTCGATTTGTTACAAATGACTGCCTACAGGTTTTCTTATCTTAAAAATCGGTGTCATGGTTCTTTTGACCAATATTTCTTTATCAGTCCTCTCTCACTAAACTGATTTGACTAAGAGATGTTTACCAAAGTTAATTTCTCAGTTCAATAGAGTGGTCCTTTGTAAAAGTGAACTCTCATCAACGCATAAAACTAGTGCAGTTTTTTTAGTGTAGGTACCATTAATTTTGGAGGAGTATTTGATACTCTAAGAGGAGTATGGTACTGTAAACGGGATAGAGTAGGGTTACGAGCTGAAAGGATAACACACTGATTCGAATATCTTATTTTATTTAGTAGTTAGAAATACATTCATGTCCTCATACGAGGAACGTAGCTTGACTTCTCTATCAATTCTTATCTTTTTTCTTAAACGAACGCTTTTGGAATACATCAAAAGCATTTCAAAATCTCCTTGCTACAGTCATCAAAATTAATTGTAGGTAGACTAGGTACCCACATAAGTAAGTATAAAATTTTACCTTAACTTACCTATACCTAATAAGAAAATAATCCAATACAAACAGATCTTTTTGTCTTTATTTTAGATGTAGGTACCTACATCTAAAGGAAAATAAAGACAAAAAGAACTTACGTTCGTGTGGTTCCCGGCAAAGTAGACTAGGACCACTCCAAGTCTTCCCGTGGATGTTTTAGAAGGCGACATACGAAACACAAGCTAAACAAAGCTATTAAACATCAAAGACACCTCTCCAACCCGTCTGGCCAGCGTGGAGAGTATAGGCCAAATCATCTGACTGTTAGTACAGAGAGGGCCATGCTTCTGCAGTGGAGACTAAAAAAGGGCTGGTGATGATGATGCTACGTGCAAAAGATGCGTCGTTTCAAGAGTGACGTCATAAAACTAATGATGAACGCTAGCTAACTATAAATACAGAATTTATGGCGCGAACAGTTCGTTCTACTTTATGTGCCCATTTTTATTTGATGACGAATCTCTGAAGATATTTACTGGGCAAACAAAGCCCGCTCTAGCCGGTATTTCATACTTTTATATGTACGTTATTAGATATCTATTATTTTCTTTGAAAGTGAAGCTTTTTGATCGTCTTTTTTTGTAAACCGGCACATACATATGGCGAAAAGTCAAAGAAGTAAATTCATCAAAATAGTGCAGGATTCTGTAGCTAAGGCCTCGCAGAAAAAAAATATTGATAGGTTTCAATCCTATGTCCGTTTTTATTTCAAGTGAGGATAGCGCTGAACCCCGAAAAATTCATGCTTCCCTTCAAAGTAACTACCAATATATTCGTATAATACTTAATCAATATAACCCATTACTCGCTGCTATACGAGCGGCAGATGCTCTGGGTTCGATTCCCTGCGCAGTCAATGTACCAACTAATTTATTTTTGATGAATTAGTTCCAGCGTTACTTTGAGGTACATAAGTAACTATCTAAACTTTATTTCTTAAGCTATCAATGGTGAGCTAGCATCAAGCAGGCGGCTGGCAATAAAAACTTTGCAGCATGGATATTACAATATTTTAACAATACTTATCCTTAGTTTAGTATATTGTATTTGCCAATACTCCCTGATAAGTGTGAAAGTGAAATCATTAGTCGCTCAATTAATTATCAAACGATTACAAATGCAAAATGTAGGTACGTAGTCTGTTGCGTAAGGACACTAAATGGCATGGCATGCAGTGCAGTATGGTGCATACCGATCGATCGATCTTATAACTAATTGTGTTGCGTACTATGTTGTCTGTGCGTACTACCACCTACTTCAATCAAGTACGTGTGCGTAGGTATATCTATTAATCTAGGTAGTATCATTGCCTGCTGATGCACCAGGCACCATCACACACACACGATGTACACCGTAGTTGTCAAAAGATAGCAAATAATGCTATCTTTTAACAACTACGGTGTTCATCGTTTTGATGGTCACTTCAATTAACTAGAGCTGCCATAAGAATTACTATTTTTATTTAAAACTAGCTGACCCGGCGAACTTCGTCAGTCAATGATTAAGTATTCATTACACATATCGAGTTTTCATTGTTTTTAAGATGTATTCTGCTATTCGGGGCGGAGACAAATCCAACGAATCAATAACCATGAAAATTGGTTCAGCAGATCTCGAGTTATAAGTGTTGTAACAAACCCGTCTTTGTTTTATATATATAGATATAGATATATAGATAAAGAAATATGTAAACCGTAATAAATGTTGAAGTTATTATCAAAACTTTGTAGGTAGGTACACCGAGTTAGCAAATAGGCCTGCAGATTTTTTTTAATCTCCACTACGGGAGCACGATCCTCTCTGCGCTACCAGAGCCATATATTAGCAAGCAATAAGCCAATATTAGCAAGAGCAGTCAGGGGATTTGGCCTACACTCTTTTCGCTGGTCGAGTGGTCGAACGGGGTCTTTGATGTTTATATGTTTGAGCCCGGTTAATCTAAAAAAGAAAGAAATAAAATGTGACGCATAAAATCAACATACATGTATATAAATAATGATAAATAAATAATAAATATATACGGACAAATCACACAGATTGAGCTAGCCCCAAAGTAAGTTCTTAAGCAAGACTTGTGTTATGGGATACTAACTCAACGATACTATATTTTATAACAAATACATATATATAAACATCCAGGACCCAGATCAATCTGAAAAAGATCATTTTGATCATCTTGACCTGACCAGGGATCGAACCCGGGACCATCCGTGTCGCAGGCAGGCGTGTTGACCGCTGCGCTACGGAGCACAAACAACAAACAAAAATGATATGTATAAAATATGTCTGATAAATTGACCTCTATGTTATCTAAAAGTGTTCCCGGTATTCCGGTTAATATGTAGGTATATTTTCACCTGAGATGCTGTGAGCCCGGGATTCATTTTGACTCGTGTATTATGTAAGGTTACGCAAGCCATGGGATATGATAGAGAAGTTCGACGTGTAGGATTGAATCGCGTTGGCCGAATTGGTTGTCTTTGTCGTATAAAGTCAAAGACGCAGTTCGAGTCTTGCTGGCGTGGAATTCTAACCATATCTTATTTCTTAATTTAATAAGAATTAAAATACAACTTATGTCCAATGTTACATAAATCGATAACTTGCTTTTTTGAAGTCGGTCAAAACTAGTACTCCAGAAGCCACGATGTTGATAGAAATGGAACGTTCTTTCATTAAACCGTTGCGTCAACCAATGAAATCTTGAAATATAGAAATGGAACGCAGCATACGTCAAACTAACTGTCACTTAAATTTTTGAATTCAAAAAGCAGGTGTTTGTTTACGTTTTGTGTAAATGTAAAAAGTTATAAAAATATGGAAGATTTCGACGTATTCACTGACGAGATAAATTTCTCGAAGCCGCTGTTCAAGAACATACTGAATAAGTATGTTAACGACGTGCCCGCTACTCCAAGCGGGCCAAACTATCAGAGTAAGCGTTTGAGTATTTGTGCATAATTTCTACTTTCTACAATCCGTCTTGGCTCTTAGGTAGGTATATACGTCTGCCGGAGGACATTCAGTACCTACAATATAGTAAAAACCTCGTCGACATTCCTCATGAGACTTAATTTGGCTGTAAAGTTGATTATGGACCCTGTCTTGCAATAAGGTCATCATCAGGTGTTTACTGTAGAAGCACGACCCTCTCTGTACTACCAGAGTCATATATAATGCATGAGCAGTCTGAGGATTTGGCCTACACTCTCCCTGTTGGCCAGACGGGTTGGAGAGGTCTCATTGATGATTATAAGCTTTGCTTAGCTTGTGTTGTCTAAGTCGCCTTCAACGACATCCACGGGAAGTCTAAAGCTTTTCCAGAAGACATTCAGTACCTAAATTATAGTCAAAACCTCAATGTAAGTTGGGCACTGGTTTGCAAAAAGTGATGGTTTTACGTATATTGTGTATTGCAATTGTTATGCTGCCGTTATACACATGTTGATGATGTATAATGGCTGTGCAGATACTAATTGAATGTGGTTGACTAAATTATTAGTTAAATACTTACTAATTAATCTGTTCCTGGGATGCCTCGTATGACCACTAAGTTTCTTAGTAATGTACTAAGGAGCACTGTACAAGCGAAACAAGTATTGTAAATGAAATAGCATGCATGCAAGCATTCCACCAATTCGTGTAGGTGACACGGTCAATCGACCTTGCACACCCTGGTGTCAGAGTTCTTCGGAACCGCCTCTCGGCCTCTGACGTGGTTCCTTTAACGACTACCAGATGGCAGCCGGGACCACCGGCTTAACGTGCCTTCCGAAGCACGGAATCATCTTTCTTATTAGACAATCAGGTGATTCATGCCTGCAATGTCCAAACCAAACTGGAAACAACTTAACAAAGTATGCTTCCTGTGGGAATCGAACCCACGACCCCCGGGTCATCAAAGCAAACGCCTTAACCACTGGAGCACGGAGCAGCAAGCATTGAAGCAGAAAGTTTCTTTCATTCCACCAATGTATATAGTTTGAGTTGGTGGTAGGTTGCACTATTCTGTACCATTGAACAATGCTGATGAGACCTATAAATGAGTTACTACACATATTTAATCAAACGAATTGGTTGTATATTATATTATCCAGGTTAAATTTTTGTTTAGGGATCTTACTTATGCTACTACTCCATTCTCCAGTGGAACAAGTTAATGCCATATAGGACCTGTTGGTCCTGCCGTGACAGGACTGTGACCATATAGGACCTGTTGGTCCTATAACCTATCAGTATCTACCCCATACTACTACTGATATATGTAAATTAATTCCAGGTGCAAGAAAACTGATGGCCGAGGATTGTCTGTCAGAAGGAGATGAGTTGAGCTGTGCCTTCCACTTCAGCGAGGCTGTGTCTGCCTCGCTGAGGACCATGGCTGTCTACAGGGAGGAGCAAATGAAGAATGCTGGTAAGTCTCCTTCTTCCATTCAAGTATTTTAAGAAAAGTTCTTCTGCCCCCTAAGCTCACTTACTAGTTAAAGTAGGAAAAGTTCTACCCTCTATCTATGCTTACTTGTTAGTAAAAGTATACAAGTTCTTCCCCCCTAAGCTTACGTAAACATTAGTATAATTTTCAAATAAGTTTATTTTAGGATTTTTTCCATGTAACCTCCATGTCATCATAAAAAAATCAAGCCTAGACCCCCACACCCCCTTTTACTGTTTAATTTCAACTTTCTTTCTTCCGTTTTTCAGGAAATAAACTCCAGAAGATTAAAAGTTTCATTCAACCTGTTCAAGATTTGATTGATTCGAACCCTACGTAAGTACTTAAAACATATTTTGGGAAATGAGGAAGTTTTTCAATAGTCACCTGCATATTTTTATCAAAATCCATTTAGAAGTTTGGTTAAAGTTTATTTCTTTTTCTCTAAAATATTAACACTTTAAAGTTATCAATTAAAATTAAATGGATAGTATTTAGTCCTATATCTATAAATGACCTTTTTTCAAACAAAATATTCAAAAGTTGCACCAAAAATACTGACTTGCACACTAATTATGCACATAATTTTTAGGCTTTTAATTTTATTTTTAACCGACTTCAAAAAAAGGAGGAGGTTCTCAATTCGTCATAATCTTTTTTTTTTATGTATGTTCCCCGATTTCTCGAAGACGCCTGGACCGATTTAAGAAATTCTTTTTTTGTTCGATAGGTAATACTTTACAGATGTTCCCAATAAATTTTTTACCGAAATATGACGAGCGCTTTTAAAAAAAAAACACAAAATCAATTTTTTTTTACAAGTATGCTGTTCGGTTTACACTTTTTTAATTTTAATCTTACGCTTATTTTATTAAATTGATAGGGTTAAAGTTGGTTTTTGTTTTTTGTTAAAAATATCTTAAAATATTAGTTAGTGTTATTGTTAGAATAGTTTAAATACAATTAATATTATAATTAATTAAATCACTTATTTGCAATAAAATGTCATAATGCATATGATATAAATAAAATCTTAAAACTAATAATCACTATTTTCAAACAACAGATTTAAAAGTCGGTCCGAACAAAACTTGAACTTATAATTTGATTTACCAGTCACTAATTCAAGATTCAAGATTCAATCGTTTATTTAATATAGGTTTCTTTGAACACTTATTAATTGTCATATTTGTGTTTACAATTTTTACAACAAAAAATTTTTGTTGACGTCAATAATTACTTATGGCTAAGTTTAGGCCGCTTCCAAAGCGGAGTGCAGAAGAAGCGGCAACAAACTGCACAGCGCATTTTCTCCAAGCGACGTCAACTCACAATTCTAGTTAGACCTTATAAACTACTTATATATATGTGGACTGAGTGTGCATTGTTTTAATTAAATGTCATGATAAAAATTGAATTGGAAAAAATTTATGTCATCATTGAAATGTTAAATAGGTAAAATTTGCTAAATAGGTAATTTAAATGCTACCTGTTCAAATCTGTGTTGTCTTTGCTCTATTTATTTCTTAATGTTACAGTTCCAAAAAAGACGCCAAGCTATTAGACATTCTTTCGTCCAAATCTGCAGACGTAACTAATAAGTTGAAATCTCTCAACCTGGAGGAAGAGCCGTTCCATAAGAAATACTTGAGGTTCGGACCTCACAACAACTCAGAAAACTTACTGAAGATCTTGAAAGAATTGCCGAAAGGTGTGTTCTCCAACATTATCATCATCATCATTATCATTTCAGCCATCAAGAAGTCCACTGTTGGACATAGGCCTCTCCCAAGGATTTCCACTACGACTGGTTGGAAGCGCTCAGCGCCTTCCTGCGACTTTTATCAGGTCGTCCGACCACCTTGTCGGTGAGTGTCCAACGCTGCGCTTGCTTGTTTTTCGCGCTATGTGCCCCGCCCACTGCCATTTCAAAGGGTTAATCCACTGGGCTATATCGGTGATCTTTGTTCTTTTACAGGTTTCTTTTCTGATGTACTCCAACACTGATATGCTTTGAACCCTGGGTTTGTTCCGGGGGTATACTGATATACTGTGTAATAAACTGATCTATCTATCGTCTAAGACTGTGCCATTGTGCCGTGTAGTTCCCGGCTGAGTAGAATAGTGCCACTGCAAGTCTTTCAACATAATATCAAAGAAACTTCTCCAATTCGCCTGACCAGCGTGGAGAGTGTAGGCCAAATCCTCTGATTAATATATGGCTCTAGCTAATACAAAGAGGGTTGTGCTACTGCAGTGGAGACTTAAAACTACCTGATGATAATGATTGTATGATTTCAGAATGGACAATAGTGCAGTTAACTGCCCCGTACAATCCAAGCGAGAATCTGAAGCCCTTCAACGAATTCCGTTCAGAAATTAACTCCATATACCTGACGATGTTCACCAATGACTACTTGGGTGACTATGGACCCCTCACTGTCAATATACCGGCCAATGCAAATAAGGGTAAGTTATCTCTTAGTTGTGGTAGAGCCACGCTACCGGCGAAATTCACTTTTGCAAGTAGCATGAATGGGCCGGCTCGTCCGGGGAAGTACCACACTCTCACAGAAAATCGACGTATGAGAAGTAGCTATATCGCTGCTATGCTTCGTTCGGTGAGTGAGAGAGCCGGAGGCCCGTCCCCTCTCCCCTCTGGGAGGGAAAAATAAATTCCGGCAACGGTATTGTCACACCCCTGGTGTTACAGTTGTCCATGGACAGCGGTGATCACTTACCATCAGGTGACCCGCTAGCTAGTTTGCCGTCCTATAACATTAAAAAAAATCCCTTAGTCCTTCTCTTATTTGAACGTATCGTGTGTTCGGTGCATCTTCAGGGCATAGATTTATAATATGGTCTTCATTATCATCTGAGCGTATTCCCGGTTGCATCCTCAGCGTGACGCTTAAGAACCCGGGGTCCGCTATCCTAGGTGATTTGAAGGGGTTTTAACACATAGCGAAAACAGTAATAACCACATGAAATCGTGCAGTAGTTTTTGTGTTGTAGTGAAATACATAAACCAACCTACCCATACCTCTCGTATCACAGGTTGGCGTTTTGACCATTGCGTCACGGAGGCTGTCCATGAATATAAGTATCTATGAGAGTTTTTGGTGGGAAGTCAAGGGGTTCAGTTGTCGTTTGCCTTATACAATTTTGCAAATTGATTTAAGTGTACTTTATAATATGAAATTGGTGTAGTTTGGTGTTATAAATGCTCGTGCTCGAGAACAATTTGTGAAATAGTTAAAGTAGACTGTTAAATGGACTCGTATAGATTTGTCGCCAAAATCTCCCACGAGGCTGCCTAAGAACATACGCCATCTTTGATGCCACATACCGTACAACACCGATACTTAGTATCTCATTATACTGGACATTGGCAGAATCACTGAAATCTCGGTGGAAGCCATAAATAAAAAAGAAAGAAAGAAAGTATCTATGATAAAAATATCGTAATATTTATTTATATATTTTATTTTTTTCTCTTATTTTTTTTTTGGTTTTGTCCGTTTTCAGAAGGAGAAAAGCCTCTATTCACGGAGCTCTATTCGCTGCTGAACGAGAACTACGAGACCATATACGCCGCGAACTTCCTCAACAACAAGCGCTTAGTGCAAAACTACTGGAGTCGGAGGGAAGACATCGATCTAAGGTTGAAGGTAGGAGCTTGTAATGTTTTCACAGAAATTTTCGTTTGTAAAAACGTTTATATTATCCCATCCCAACTAATGTTATAAATGCGAAAGTGAGTTTGTTTGTTTATTTGTTTGTTTGTTTGTAACGCTTTCACGCCGAATTTACTGAGCCGATTATCATGAAATTTTGCATACACATAGGTTAGGGTACCGAGAAGGACATAGGCTATATATTACGCGGGCGAAGCCGCGGGTAACAGTTAGTTAGAAATATAAATGAGAATATTTAAAAAAACCGAATTGGTAAGGCGTTGTCGTATAAAGACAAAGACGCAGGTGCATTCAGAGACGAAAAAAAATTTTTTTTTTAAATCTATGCCGGTGCCCATTGTTGATATTTTCCCATATCTCATTTCTTAATTTAACAATAAAAATCCTGACTGCTCTTTTTGGCAGCCATATTAATGATCTACGTTCTACGAATAAGAATATCAGGAAGCGTAACTATGAACAAAACTGTCGCGTAATCTTGTCCCATCCTTCAACAAAACAAAACATATGAAGAAGGCCAATAAGCGGCGGTCGTGTAACGTGTTGCATTGCGGCAAGCTTTTTGATTGGTTTTGAGCAAGAACAACATCCGTTATTCGTTTGCGCACTTGCTGCAATGTACAACAGCAACTGCGCCAACTGCGCGGCATTTGACGTTGACAGATGTTTGAAAGATACGGGGATGGGTTTATCTAGAAATTCAAATAATAAATGAAAATAACAAATAATGTAATTTTTAGACAAAAAAATTTAAAGTTATGAAATTAAATTTGTATTTTGCTCCAACATTTCAATGTTTTATGGTATTGTTTTTACGTAAACAGTTATTTTAACAAAATTTCATAATACGTTAGGAACTTTAATATAGTATAATGCGAAAAGTTTCACCTCAATTGGTAAGTAGGTATTGGATAAGCGCTTTAAAATTCAGTTGCAAGATTTGGCCCAACTAAATGTATTGTAAATAACTACAATTTAAGTTACAATCAGTTGCAAACTTATTAGTGCCTTAATTGTAATTCAGTAAATTTCCCTTTATTTTAATTTTTAGTCCTTTTCGTGAAATTATCCTCATTGAAAAGTGATAGGTTTTTTCGTGATAAATAAATCTTAAAATGATAAATGGTTTTGTTTCAATGTGATACATAATCATCCGTGAAAAGTGTTTAACTAATAAAGACTTAGTTATTGCTGCATAACATTGTCCATAAGAATTAGAATATTTATTAGATTTCTAGGTAAATATCTTCAATTATTCACCTGTAAACGGGATTTTAGACTTTCTGTTGTGCAAGAAGCCCTAACACTACTTCACTACCATGGGAAGACAATTTTTCGGTGATAAAATTAATTTAAATCGCAGAGAAGTTGTTTCGTCGAAGTGACAGCGATGACTGAAAGCGGCCGTGGTTCCCTTTTTAAGCCCCGCCCTACGTGGTTCCCATTGAGTGGGGTCACTTTTGAAGTTCAGTTATGCTTCCTGATATTCTTATTCGTAGTCTACGTTATATTATAAAGAGGAACTATTTAAGAGTCCCACGTAAAGCCGAAATCCCATACAAACGTACCCTACGGGGTAATATGTGATGAGAGAATTCGACATGGTGATTCGAAGTCACGGTGGTGTAGTTGGTAACACACTTAGGGCGCAGACCTAAGACTTGTGGGTTCGAATCCTACCTGTGGCGAATTCATATCATCACAAATTTTCAATTTTAATAATATACTTAGCATTGTAATACTATTTAAAAACCATTTAAACGTAGTTTCGTTTTAGTTTTACAACAGTTAAGCCAATCAAGTTTTCGATACGAAACTTCAACTCGCTGTAATTTTGTATAGGTATTGTTTTTAAAATTGAAATCTGATTATAAACATCAATATGCCTTATCCGGTCGTATGTACGAAATTTGGTTGAGATTGGCTTAACTGTTATAAAACTAAAACGAAACTACGTTTGTATGGGATTGCGGCTTTACGTGGGACTCTTAATGATCTACGTTAATATTATAAAGAGGAACTATTTAACTGTTTGCAAACAAACCTGACTGTCTAGAACCCTTATAATCTATGAAAATAGATATTTATATATATATATAATTCTAGCTATTTGAGCCGTGAACTTTTATATCGTTTTTAGGGTTCCGTAGTAAACTAGGAATCCTTATAGTTTCGCCATGTCTGTCTGTCTGTCTGTCTGTCTGTCTGTCTTTACTCAGAGACTATAAGTACTAGAAAGCTGTAATTTGGTATGGGTATGAATATTAATCATGGCAAAAAAGTGGTAGAAAAAAATCTTGAAAACAAGTTTTTTTAGGGTAGCTCCCATAACAAGTAAAGAGGGGGAGTATTTTTTTTTTCTCTATTTACCCATCGTGTGGGTATCGTTAAATAGGTCTTTAAAAAATATTGTGAGGTTGAGAACACCATTTTTCGATTTAGGGATTCGTTTCCGAAATATTTGGTTTTAAAGTGAAAATTTTTGTTAGAGGTAAGTGTCCCCCCCCCCCTCTATCTGCTAAACGATTATATATGGATACGTGAAAAAATTACAGCAGTAGTATTATATCAAAGTTGAAAGGAAAACTATCAGAGCTGAGTACCAAATGCAAAGTAAAAAGTTATAGGCATCCAACTTATAAAATGTACTGGAAAATGTAAAATTTCATACAATTTTCATTGATAGATATTTTTGGTCGTAAAACTGTGAGGTGCGAGTGTAAACAGTGTGAACTCAAAGTTGTCATTCGCAACTACGGAACCCTACACTGCGCGTGGCCCGACACGCACTTGGCCGGTTTTTTTGATCCAGCAAGTGTTTTACAGAGCGTACTTATGGTGATGGACAAGGAATGGCTGGGTGGCTTCGGAAGCCTGTTGACTGGGAAGCTGGTTGAAGAAGGTTTGAGAGAGAGAGTTATCAAGTTGGTGGACTCGACTATTGAAGATTGGGGGTGAGTATATATACTGACCTCTCCAACCCGTGGAGCTAGCGTGGAGAGTTTAGACCAAATCCTTTGACTGCTCTGGCTAATAATGGCTCTGGTAGTACAGAGAAGGTCGTGCTCCTGCCGTGGCGACTAATAGGGACCTGATGATGATGATATCAGTGATATGGTAAGATGAACACTCTTATCCTTCAAGCAGTCAAAATGAACAACTTTTTTATGGGACCAGCGCTGGGAATAAATAGAAATTAGTAATTTTTATACAAATTGCCGGCCAGCCGAACTAACTTTTGCATGCTATAGTTGATTTGACCATAAGCATCAGCTTATGGCACCCTCATAAGTTGATCATTTTTATGAGCTGGTATCATAGTTACATACATCCTGTATTTCTTTCAATTTATTCGCAATAGGTATAACTCAATGCCGACAGTGGCGCGGTAGTTAACACTATATCCGACTATTCGCTAACCGAGTGGTTCTGATTTCGATTTTTAGCACGGCATAATATATGCACTTTCTTTTCACCCGTATTATATGCGGTTACCGGTTAAAACGAAGCTTCTACCTGAGTCAGTCCAGTTATCGATTATATAATATAAAATCGAGTCATAAAATCGACGTACGAGTATGAATATTAGCTTTTCAGCTGCTATGCTTCGTTTGGTGAGTAATAGAGAGCTGGAGGCCCATCCACTCTCCCATCTAGGAGGCAAAAATAAAAGGACGGCAATGCTATTTTCACACCCCTGGTGTTGCGGTTGTCCATGGGCAGCGGTGACCACTTACCATCAGGTGACCCACTTGCTCGTTTGCCGTCCTATGACATAAAAAATAAAATAAAATTAAGTCAATCGATTAGCTTCATTATAGGTATCACTGGCGTATAGATGATGGCTTACTGGCCTCGTGTAACAGGCTCATTAGAATGAAAAAGTGACAGTGACCACTTTAGGGATGAATGCTTTTGGCGACTGTGATCACTTTTGACGATGATGGCCACTTTTGGCGACGGTGACCACTTTTGGCAACTGTGACCATTTTTCGTGACTGTGGCCACTTACTTTCCATCAGGTCTTTTAGTTACGTCTTAAGAGTCGCCTGGACGCGCATGTCTCCACACAAACGGAAAAAGGGAATTATGGCAATATTTGATAATTTTGGAGTAAAATTAAGCATCAAATCAATTAATCTCATTATAATCTACGTACGTTCCTATACAGTTTGGTTAAATTATCAATAGTTTGAGAATTATACGCCTCTCAAGATTTCCATACATGTTTGAAAAGGCTTGTAATTCCCAAACCATTGGTATTTTAACCAAGCTGTATAGGAACGTACGTAGATTATAATGAGATTAATTGATTAAATGCTTAATTTTACTCCAAAATTATCAAATATTGCCACAATTCCCTTTTTCCATTTGTATGGAGAAATGCGCGTCAAGGCGACTCTTAATGCCTTTGGCTCAGTCTTATCGGTAAGGAATAAAGACGTCATTAAGACGTGTGTATAATATGAACAAATAACGACATTTCTTGTCGGTTTTCGGTGTGTTTTGTCTGTTTCGAGGTCGTGGGAACACCTATTAGGAATGAAGACCTGACGGGTCGTAAAATTAATTTTAATTGGATGTAACGCACATTTTATCATTTGTGTTAAAGAAACATTTTGCGTGAAGTTGCGCATATAGTTTTTTGATGTAGGAATTCGTTAGGGGTTAAAAGGGGGTACCCTCAAGGGGGTAAAAGGGATCCAAGTTTTGTATTTAACGCGAGCGAAGCTATATAGTAGCAAAAGCTAGTTTTTATATATCTTAAATGAGAGGTCATTTCCATGCATTCACAAACATAAGCTAAACAAACCTTAAAACCTCAAAATCACCTCTCCATTCAGCCTAGTCAGAGTGGAGGCCAAAGTACATATTTTTATTATTGTTTTACAGATTCATAAAACTAAACAAAAATCAGAGAATCCTACTATACAACCTTATAGAGAGCAGCCCATCACTATCATCGCACCAACTTAAATCGGCCATCCGCAAAATACTAACCGAACATGGCAACACAGATGAAATACGAAAAGTGTTGCCAGACTGCGAGTGTAGCAAGGAGTTTGTGTTAAGTGAGATATGTGCGAAGTGTTTGTCGAAAGCGTTCGAGGGTATACATCATTTTACGGTGGTGGATGGGATTAAGGCTTTCTCCCAGGCTGCGGCAAAGGTCAGAGATTGTGATGAATGGGCGGTGCTGAAGAAAGCTAAGAGGCATCCTGTTATACTTATCGTAGATGAGGTGAGAACCGTAGCAAGACGGAGTACTTATAGTAACTTTTGGCATAGGACGAGACGGACGGAGAATTGGTGTCCCGCTCGCACATATGCAATTAATAAATATAATAAATAAAAAATATATATACGGACAAATCACACAGACTGAGCTAGCCCCAAAGTAAGTTCTTATGCAAGACTTGTGTTATGGGATACTAACTCAGCGATACTATATTTTATAACAAATACATATATAGATAAACATCCAAGACCCAGGTCAATCTGAAAAAGATCATTTTTCATCTTGACCTGACCGGGGATCGAACCCGGGACCATCCGTGTCACAGACCGGCGTGTTGACCGCTGCGCCACGGAGCTCGTCAATTGTATAAAAACTATAGTTATAGTTACAATTCCATATATGCGAGCGGGTGCACCAACCCATAGTATTTCAGTCTTATGGTCAACCAATAATCTTGCACAGAATTAAGCTCTCTAATACAAGCCTAACAAGAGTTTATATCGCATAAACTAAACTAAGGAGAAAATGTTTACTATATGATGGGATGAGGTTACTGTTCGGAAGTCAACATTATATTAATCTAATAAATATGTTTAAAGCGCAACACTTGTATTTCTCTCTCTTGTTTGTTGTGTGCTAAGTATTTGATTTTCATATCCCTGGAATTTTTATTTACCAGCCTATTTACAACAGTCCACTTACATTTATTCCAATATCCTTCATGGTCCTTCGAGCCGGATGACGTACATATACTATGAATACACAATTTCTTACATCCGTGGCAGGAAATTTCCATCGTCGTTAGCCAATTTTTAGCACGAGTAGAATATATTAATAGAAAAATCAAATGTTTTTTTTGCAGATCCTAGACACGTTCCCCTGGGAGACCCTGCCCATTCTGAACCACCACCCCGTCACCAGAATGGAGAACATCCACTTCTTGTACAACTTATACAAGATCCACGAGAAAGACTTTGTTGATGGGTACTTCGTGGCGGGCGCTGACGTGGGACGATACGTTATAAATCCTGGTGAGTTCTGGAGGTGGCAGTGGGCGGGTCATCACGTCACTTTAAATTTGAGCGCTGTTGCTTTTAAGATATACTTTATTTAGGAGAATATAAATATATATACAATAAATATATATAATCGGTAGAGCCACGCTACTGGCGAAATTCACTTTTGCTAGTAGCATGAATGGGCCGGCTCGTCTAGGGAAGTGCCACACTCTCACAGAAAATCGAAAGAATTCGGAAATCAGACGACCACGGATGATGTGACACGAGAACCGGATGACAGCGGATGATGAGACGCGAGAACCGGATGACACCGAATGATGAGACGCAGGCGCTGGTCGACACCGGATTAAGGTATTTGGAAATCGGACGACACCGGATGATGAGACACGAGATCCGGATTACACCGGATAATGAGACTCGAGAACCGGATGATGAGACTCGAGAGCCGGATGACACCGTCTTATATGAGACTAAAATTGGATTGCAACGGACGACACCGATTCATGGAATTATAAAATCGGATGACACCGGGTGATGAGACACAAAAATCGGACTACGCTGGATGATGAGACAGGCGCCGGATTACACCGGCTCAAGAAATTCAGAAATTGGATGACATAGGTTGTTAAGACACGAGAACCACACGATACCGGATGATGAGACACGACAACCGGATGATACCGGATGATGAGACATGAGAACCGGATGACACCGGATGATGAGACTCGAGAACCGGATGACACCGGATGATGAGACACAGGCACCGGACGACACTGCTTGGTGAGAAACGAGAACCGGGTGACACCGACTTGGTTTCTCGATGACACCGATTCAAGGAATTCGGCAATCGGACAACACCGGATCCACAAGCTAACCAAAGCTTCTAAACATCGAAGAGACCTCTCCAACCCGTCTGGCCAGCATGGAGAGTGTAGGCCAAATCCTCTGATTGCTCTGGCTAATATTCTCTCTCGCTCTGGTAGTACAGAGAGGGTCGTGCTCCTGCAGTGGAGACTAACAAAGACCTGATGATGATGTCTTATACGACCTCCGTGGCGCAGCGGTCAACACGCCGGCCTGCGACACGGATGGTCCCGGGTTCGTTTCCCGGTCAGGTCAAGATGAAAAATGATCTTTTTCAGATTGACCTGGGTCTTGGATGTTTATCTATATAAGTATATATTATAAAATATAGTATCGTTTTTAGTTAGTATCCCATAACACAAGTCTCGAACTTACTTTGGTTTGGGGCTAGCTCAATCTGCGTGATTTGTCCATATATATATTCATTTATATATATTTAATTATTTCTGTATTTTTAACCGACTTCAAAAAAAAGGGGGAGGTTTACCATTCGTCGTAATGGTTTTTTTAAATGTATATTCCCCGATTTCTCAAAGACGCCTGGACCAATTTCAGAAATTCTTTTGTTATTCGATAGGTAATACTGTACAGATGGTCCCATTAAATTTTTATCGAAATGTGTCGAGCGCTTTTTGAAAAAATACACAAAAACAAAAAAAAAATTGTTCATGAATGCCGTTCGGATTACACTTATTTCCATTTTGTATTTATGCTTATTTAAACAAATTGATAGGGTTGAAGTCGGTTTTTGTTTTTTGTTAAAAATATTTTTATAGGTTTTAATTACCATAGTAAAATACCGTATTTTTGTTGCTTGCAGAAAAGAATCTGGACCGTATGGAGAAGCGGATGGCGTCGTTCGTCCAATACTGGTGTGGCTCTTGGAGCGGACATATCGGGGAGCCTCCACCACCGGATTGCTTTCTGCAGTACCTGACAGAGTCCGATATTTTCTTGTAAGTCTTTGTCCTTTCATGTTCGCCTGGGAGAAAAGAAAAAAAGAAAAAGTAGCATGTACCAGCGAACTGATGGGATTACTTTAATTCCTTGGCAGAGAGGACGGTGTTTATTATGGGACGCAACTTGTGTTAGCACGTACGCAGCGTCCTATCTGACAAACAGCATGCGTGCGGCTGGCTCGGCTGCGCGGACGGCGGCTAAGTGTCGCCTGGAAGCGCATGTCTCCATACAAACGGAAAAAGGGAATTGTGGCAATATTTGATAATTTTGGAGTAAAATTAATCATTTGATCAATTAATCTAATTATTATCTTGTGGTGACCTCGGTCACACGCCGCGTCATATCGCTCAGTCAGCATTCATGTACTTATGTACGAGCGGGCATCGGCGACCGGGCCACCTCAGTCCTCCTCCGCCCGCCGTGTGCTTATGTAATAATTAAGAGTTCGTTTGTGTCGAGAAATAAAGTGCATAAGTTGGATACCCGGATTTTCATGTTCTCCGCACACTCAACCTCACCCTGCAGGAGTACACAAGTAAGACACAACAATCTACTTACGTTCCTATACAGCTTGGTTAAAATACCAATGGTTTGAGAATTACAAGCCTTTTCAAATTTGTATGGAAATCTTGAGAGGCGTATAATTCTCAAATATTTGATAATTTAAACAAACTGAATAGGAACGTACGTTGATTATAATGAGATTAATTGATTGGATGCTTAATTTTGCCCAAAAATTATCAATGATTGCCACAATTCCCTTTTTCCGTTTGTATGGAGACATGCGCTTCCAGGCGACTCTTATACTCAATTTTATCGAATCAGTACGAATTTGTTCCAGTCGCCGTTGAGACCGCGGGTCCTTGGTGTCCAGAAGCTAAACATTTCATTAAAGAAATAGGGCGCCGCTTGCGAGACCGAGTGTATGACAACCGCTCCGGATGGTACCTGACTCAAAGGTTGTCCATAGCCATACAAAGAGGTAATGCAGCAAGTGTGATGGGAACCTTTGAGCCGGGTACAATTCGGTATTTGCCTAATGTTAAGATTATATAAAATTTGTTTCCAATGATACTAATTTCTATCTAAAATCACTATAAAGAACACTTTTAATTTGATATCGATTCGTTAAGTGTTCTTAAAGCTTCTTTAAAGTTGGGTGAAAATGAAAATTATGAAAATTTAAAATTACAATTATACTGTATTGTAGTCCGCTAAATTTAAAGCAACTTTTATTATGAAACCATTACCACAAACGTAATATTTCGTATAGCTACCAAACAAAATTGTCACGCCACCCATACAAAATACAAGCTTGTGACGTCACAAATATGTAGGCATTTCAGCAGCGCGTTTTCACGTCTAAAAATTTACGTCTAAAAACATGTGTCTTTAAAACTTTTATAACTGAAAGAGTTTTTTGTTTAGAAATGTATTTCTGTCACTATTGTATTTATTTTTGGCAGGTCTTTACATAGCAACATGAAAAAAATAGTGAGTGTGTTAATGTAAATTATTTTCATTGTATTGTATTAATTAAATAAATATGAGAGACTCATCTTTGATTAGGTTGTTATAGGTAGTGAGTGTGTTAATGTAAATTATTTTCATTGTATTGTATTAATTAAATAAATATAAGACTAAAAAAAAATGTACCAGCTGCTTTTCTTCCCGCTCAGGCAGTAAAAACCGGTCGAGGGAATGGGCGCAAATCTAAGGAATCATGTAAATAGGCGGGTCGGCTAGCGACTCATCACTATTTTGATGTTGTATACTATCTATTTTGATTGGGTCTTATGGCCTTAGGCCCTGTCTACCCCGTAAGGTAATAACTAAGTTTCTGTTCAGTGCAGCAATCTACTATTGATTTTCGTGTGTGTAAGTGGCCAACACTGGTGTTAGATTTTTCAAGCTGCCTAAAGACATAGCTTAGCAATCCTACCAATGACAGCTGGGACCAATGGCTTAACGTGCTATCCGAAGCACGGAGGAGCTCTAGATATTTTTGTCACTTATGGCCACCCATCCAAGTGGGGATTGCGCCCGGGTTGTTTTACATGCGTAAGCGTTTACAGTACTTACGCCCTCTGAGCCATCGAGCTCCTCATCATCATCATCATCAGGTTCTTCCCAGTCTTCACTGCAGGAGCCCGACCCTCTGTACCATCAGAACCACACATTAGCCAGATCAGTCAGAGAATGTGGCTTACACTCTCCACGCTGGCCAGACGGGTTGGAGAGGCTTTTTGATGATTATAAGCTGTTTAGCTTGTGTTTCCCAAATTGCCTACCCTATCCACGGGAAGACTTGGAGTGGTGCTATTCTACACACGGCTCTCGGTTACCAGTAATCTAAGCTTATTATGGTTCCAGATATTGCGGCCACGGTGACGGATGCCAGTTAGGCGCGGGCGGGGCCAACGGCGTGGGGGTGGAGGGTGCAGCCGGGACCAGAGCCACCACCCTGCTGGCGGGCTGTGGCTCCGTCCGGCTGTCCCGGCCGCCGGGCAGGGCTCCGCCCGCCGCCGCGCATCATCACCTACATGTAGCTGGAAGGTAAGATTTGAAGTTACAGACAACGAGAAATGAGTCTTTAAAAATGGCTGACATTTGGAATCCATTTCCTACCGTTTTGGTAAAGCAAAACTAAAAATTATAGAACCTAGATAAGCATGAATATCTTATTTTTGTAATGAAACTATTTTTGTTACAAAAGATGCAACGATCGCTAAGATTACTCTGGATACAAATCTTAATGTTAAACCATCACATTACCTCAAACTCAGTTGACAAAATAAATAATTCGATTAGGTACTAACTTTAATACATAATAATTAGTACAAATTAATTAAACTAGAATAAACTAATAACATATTAAATAATTATGAAAAAATTAACCTAAAACTAAAAACCAAAAAATATGATACAATATCTAATATATCTTAGAAGGAAAGATTGAAGTTAAGAGAGGAAAAGGAAGGCCAAGGAGAGCATTCACAGACGAAATAAAAGAGAAGGCAAAAGTCGTGTCGTACAGAGAGGTCAAAGAGATAGCGGAGGATAGGGAAAAATGGAAAATACTCCACCGACAAGAACAAGGTTCTTAAATATATGATGATGATCTAATATATATTATTAAAAGGAGTCCCTTTAGGCAAGGTTCCGAAGATACTGGCAGCGTTCCCCCTTTGAATAGCAAGACTAATTCTTTGTCCGCGGTAGACAATACCTCAAACTACTACCTGCAACATGCAGGGACTTGTATTATTTTTATTACCACGTAGACCATCGCTATGTTTTCTATTTATTGAAATAAAACATTGCCTCCAGCCCCCTAGTAATCGGCATGCTGTGGGAGGTGACAGACCTCGAGGTGGACAAGATGGTGAGCACGCTGGTATCGCTGTACGTGCCCTCCGACAAGCGCCCCGCCTGGCCCAGCGTTGGGAAGGCTAAGTGGAGCCAAGGAGTACTGGGTAAATTATCTATCCTTCCTTATCCCAACTAATATTATAAATGCGAAAGTAACTTTATCTGTTTGTTTATTTGTTACGTTTTCACCCCGTATCTACTGAACCGATCATCATGAAATTTAGCATACACATTGGTTAGGGTTCTGAGAAGGACATAGGCTATATATCACGCGGGCGGAGCCGTGGGTAACAGCTAGTTTATACTAATATAACAAGATTGTGAGCACCCTGCTGTCGCTGTACGTGCCCTCTGACAAGCGCCCCGCCTGGCCCAGCGTTGGGAAGGCCAAGTGGGACCTGGAGGTGCTGGGTAAATTATCTTTGATATTCACAAAGTTTAGCCTGATTTCGGAAGATGCATTAAGTGGAGATTTGGAAAAACATTTTTATCAAAAACTCTTGATTTGCTTTTGGTATGTACCTACGTTAAGTTCGTTTAAAAGTTGTCTGGACAAGTCCATTTTACCATTATATCTGCGCAATGTGTGACGTCACATGTGTCTCTTCCTATCAACGGACGGTATCTGGATTTTTTCGCTATTCCAGAAACGGAGGTTCAAGAGAAATCTCCGTTCACGCCCGAGCGTGACCTCCTCAGGGCAGTGTGTCGGGCGCGAGGGTCTACCAACTTCGCGATGATAGCCAACAGCATGGTCGCCAGGGGGCTGCCTGTTCGAATCCCGGAGGACCGATGAGGTAACTTTCATATACTGTTTGTGGTAGGGAGGCTCCCTAAAATGTATTCTTTAACCCCGTATGTAATATGAAAGGAAATGTATAAAAAAATCTTCCTGCACTAGTTAATTACTTGTTACAAGTTTTACTTACTTAATTACCAGTTGATAGCCTCTGTTTTGTTCCGACGTGTGGTTCCCGGCAGAGTAGAATAGGACCACTCCAAGTCTTCCCGTGGATGTCGTAAAAGGCGACTTAGGAAACATAAGCTAAACAAAGCTTTTTTTAACATCAAAGAGACCTCTCCACTCCAACCCGTTTGGCCAGCGTGGAGAGTGTAGGCCAAATTCTCTGACTGTTCTGGCTAATAAATGGTTATGATAGTCAGAGAGGGTCGTGCCAGGAGCATGGAGACTAAAAAGACCTGATGATGATGATGATGATGATGATTAGCATCGGCTTGTGGCACTAACGAGAGAACTTGACTGCGTGCTGCCCCGCTACGAGACGGGTGCTACAAACTGCTACGCACGCCTGTTGCGTGCGAAATCGTAGCTATTTTGCGTAGCTTAACATATTTCACTATGTTTGTAGTGCAATAAGATTTCTTGTCTTTTTTTCCATAAAACTTTACAATTAAAGGATGAACCTCTGTTTTTTAAGTCGGTTAAACATACTTGAATCGACTTAAAAAAGGGAGGTTATCTATTTGACCCGTATCTGTATATTGTCAGAATTGCACTTTTATTATATACGTATACTAAACTCCCCGCCACAAGAAGCTATAAATTAAGTACCTATGTACATTAATAAACTTCTACTGAGTTGGAGTTACCTAGCGACAATATTATGAGTTAACCAAATACAATTGACTTAAATTACTATACGGGTAATACGAAACTAAAGACCAATTCTAATTGGTCGGGTTATATTTTAACAATACAAAACGCTGTCGCTCAATGTTTTTTGGTACAGGAACGAGTCCGACTCTGTGAATGAAAATTTTGCATTGCGCATTTCTGAGATATAATATAGTTTCTGTAGCAGTTTTTGCTATTAGTTGTTTTTTATTAGCTATTAAGTCTTACTGATTTATAATAAAGTTCCTGTAACAGTTTTTGCTATAAATAGTTTTTTTTATTAGCTATTGAGTCTCAATGCAGGGCAAAAGATTTTTTACGTTGCCAAATAAATTACTTCCTGCAAACTCCCTCCATTCTTTATGGAAAAATAATTCTAACCATCTCTTCTTTGGTTTATTTTTACACGAAAAAACAACAATATTATTTTTTATTTCATCCAAATATTGCGAACCCCTGAACATTTGTTTACATAATTTATAGCTTCTTATGGTGGGGACTTTAGCAGCCCTCCCCGGCTGCGCCCGGGCATGTATAATACCTTAAAACCTTCTTCATGAATCACTCATTCTATTGGTGAAAACCACATAAAAGTCCCTGCTGTAGTTTTTGAGTTTATCGCCAACAGACAGACAGACGGGCGGAGGATTTTGTTTTATAAAACAAAATCCTCCGCCCGTCTACTAAAAAATATAAAAAAAATATATACGGACAAATCACACAGATTGAGCTAGCCCCAAAGTAAGTTCTTAAGTAAGACTTGTGTTAAGGGATACTAACTCAACGATACTATATTTTATAACAAATACATATATAGATAAACATCCAAGACCCAGGTCAATCTGAAAAAGATCATTTTTCATTTTGACCTGACCGGGGATCGAACCCGGGACCATCTGTGCCACAGACCGGCGTGTTGACCGCTGCGCCACGGAGCTCGTCAAGTAGTCTTTGACGTGTTCACAAAGTTTCATGCAAACCAGAGTTGCGCTCCAACTATATACATATGGCGCTACTATATTTAATAGATATTCATAAACAACTTTAAAAACCATTTTCGATTACTGCATTGGTTCAGATTGCATCTTTCGAATAAATTACAATCAGTTAACTAGTAGTGGACCTACTGCCATCTAGCGGTAACTTTTTGAAATTAAGCTTGCGAGAGCGTTTGCTATAGCGCATGTCTTCGGATGAAACATTGATTCCTGTAGAATTATAATATCTATGACATTACCTTATTTATTATATTTCCAGGTACACATCTCAAGAGAAGCTATAATCTGTAGTAGAACACATCTGTGATGATTATAATGACAATGCTAAGCTGTAAGACCTTACAATACGTTATTGTGGCATTTATATGTAGATAAGAAATAAAATAGTAGTTTTATAGGAATTTCTTTTATTTTAATTTAAAAGTTAAATGTCTTATTTTCTATTAGTACATAGAATACACAGCGTGTAAATTAATTCTTGAAATTCCTTTAAAGGATTGACCCAAACCGTCAATATCAACCTATTGGACCAATGCCAAATAAATATATATTATGCTAAAAGAAACGACACTTAACCACGTGTGCACGTAAACCCGCTTGCGGATATGTGTGTGTCTGGACATGTGCGGGGGCAGCAAGAGGCGCGCGGGGCGTAACGGCCCGCCACGGAACTGGCTTGCTCGGGGGCTGTCTGTGTTGTGTTAGTATCTCGCACCAGCATGAAGTGAGTAGTGAGTTACTACTACGCGTTGCCAACCCTATGTTCATGGTCCGGCTCAAGGTCACTGGTGCCCGAACTGTCACGTATAGGGAGTGTCGCCGCTGTGCTGCAATGCTGGGAAATCTAAAAAAGTCCACATTTTCATACCAATGCGTTTAGCCACCGGCCAATTAGTATGAGAAAATAAAAAAAAACGAGTTCCCGGTCATGATTCCAAAGGAAAAGTTCTTCATATCGACGGGCTGAGTTACCCCTATAAGGGATCAAAACTATCAAAATTTGCTATGTATACATTCGACCCAGTAATATATAGCCTATATATGTCCTTCTCAGTATCCTAACCTAGGTGTATGCAAAATTTCATGACGATCGGTTCAGTACATACGGCGTGAAAGCGTAACAAACAAACAAATAAATAAACAAACAAACCCACTTTCGCATTTATAATATAAAATAATAGTAAGGAAGTAAAGATAAGGATAACAAAAATATTAGTTAGGATATTAGTCTTGAAGTCTAGATAGTCTAAATAAATTAAAAAGCTTTAGTCCACTCGTCCAACCATGATTTATTTATTTATTTATTTATTTATTTAAACTTTATTGCACAGTAAATAAAAGTACAATTGGCGGACTTAATGCCATAAGGCATTCTCTACCAGTCAACCATAGGACCAATCAGAAAATAAAGTGTGGCTGGTGCGTGGTTTGGTGATAAAAAATAATTAAAAGAGAAAAAAACAGTAATAAATAATCTAACAGGATACATACGTAATTTTATAAAATTTAATTATAAATATTGTTTATTAATCATAAAATAAGCAAAGTATTAATAAATATTTAAAAACCATATAAAAAATAACAATTACATATACTACATTATATACATACAAACACATAAACATACATATATATTTATATATTAGGATGACGTGGGGTTAGAAGTTTTATCTAGAAATAGTTTAAATACTGCTCGCTGCCACATGATGATGATGAAGTGGCCATTCATCCTATCCCTGAGCAGACACGGGCTGCGAGTCCCGGGCTCTAGGCGGCGGGCGCGGCGAGGCGGCGGGGCGCTGGCGCCGGCGCCGCGACGACGGGGGCGTGCGCTCCTTGCTGTCCGCCGCCCGCTGGAGGTACTGCAATACAACGTTGCCTAATGTTAAGACAAAGACAATATAATACTAACGTAATAGACTGCCCACCTCATGCAAAAATATTGGACCACATTAAGGTTGCGAAACGCAGGCGAATGTATGGCGCAGGAGAGTTGCTTGGTAGTCGATACTAGATGGCGGGAATCTGCGTTAGCCTTTAACTTACTAAATATACGGTGTTATTTTAAAATATTATGCCTAAAATATTGTTTTGATTTTTAATAAGATATATTTTATGAATCATGTTTTTATATTCTCATAATACAAATCGTACGATTAAGGCGTTGAGACCACATGGTTAAGATAATATAAAATTTGTTTCCAATGTTATTAATTTCTATCTGAAAACACTATAAGGAACACTTTTAAGTTTTTTGTTTAGAAATGCATTTCTGTCACTATTGTGTTTATTTTTGACAGCTCTTTACATCATCATTCTCCTTACATTATCCCATTATCTGGGGTCGGCGCAGTATGTCTTATCCTTCCATTTTTCTCTATTCCCCGTCATACTCACGTCCACTCCCGCCACCCTCATGTCCTGCCTTACACATTCTATCCATCTCTTTTTTGGTCTTCCTCTTCCTCGATTTCCACTTGCATGCTCAGTGCTTTTCTTGTTATATGCTGATTTTCTCTCCTCATGATAAGACATGATTTGACAGCTCTTTACATAGCGACACGAAAAATTCAAATTTACACATCATTAATCGTCCGGTCTTTTTCAGTCTCCACTGCAGGAGCACGACCCTCTCTGTACTACCAGAGCCATATATTAGCTTGAGTAGTCAGAGGATTTGGCCTACTCTCCAGAGTGTAGGACTACTCTGGCTAATATACGGCTCTGGTAGTACAGAGAGGGTCGTGCTCCTGCAGTGGAGACTAAAAAAGACCTTATGATGTTGATGATTATCTCACCTCATCAACCTTGATGACATCTACCACTTCAGATATCTTCTTGTCCAAGCTCTTGATGTACAGACGGGCGTTGGTAACGTTCACATCGAAGTACTTTCCGAGGAGCTTGAGAAGCGGCAGTGAGTTGCAATCGGAGGACCTGAGAACAAAATTGTTTGAGTAAGTACTTCATGTGCCGTGTGGTTCACAGCAGAGTATAATAGGACCACTCCAAGTCTTTCCGTGGATGTCGTAGAAGACGACTAAGGAAACAAGTTAAACAAAGCTTATAAATATCAAAGAGACTTCTTCAACCCGCCTGGTCAGCGTGGAGATTGTAAGACATATCCACTGACTACTCGAGCTAATATATATTCTGGTAGTACAGACAGGGTCGTGCTCCTGTAGTGGAGACTAAAAAGACCTGATGATGGAGGATCATATATTTGACAGTTATGTTAGGCGGAAAAAAAATATTATATTGTTTTTAAATACATTTGCTAATAATACGGTGCTTATGACATCGAAATCTGTATCGTAATGATGTATTTATGGCACTAGTGCTTTTTACTTTACACCAATCACAACCGCTCAATAGTCCAATGCCACAGATGCAAAATTTAAACTTTTTTATCAGTAGAATCCGAGCAAAGAGTTTCAAGTTCAGCATGAAAACTTTTTTCTGATTCGTGAGATGTGATTTTTTAACCGAAGGTTATCAATGTACTTACTTTTTTGGAGAAAATAAACCTGAGTAAATGTACCTTAATATAAATGTATTTTTACAAACTGCTTCAGTTCCTAACTTTTATAAATTCCTTATTTGCTGAACTTCAATCTCGTTTTAGTTTATGGTAATCGCAAATGTATTGAAAAACGTCGTATGATACTCGTACGGTAAGCTGTCTATTGCTGTATAGTCGTCGGTTTATTATAAGCAGTCGGCTTCGCGTCGTGCCTATAAACACCTCGACTATAATATCCAGCTTACCGTACTTGTATCATAATGTACAGCGTGTAAAATTACCCTTGACATTCCCTAAAAGGGGTGACTCCGTCCGGTACGGAGGCCGTGTTGCTCGAAGGGTGACTCAGACCGTCAATATTAACAACTTGCACTTGAACCGATGCTGGGACCTCGAAAATTTCATTGAATTTCTCATATTAATTTCCCTGGCGGCGTTTGTATGAAAATGTCGAAAATTTTGTGAGTTGCCCACACTGATCCCATATGAAAAGTTTTAAACCTTGAAGTACCACGAACATTTTATTTTTAAATAATTAGTCCGTTGACTAGCTCTATGCAAGTTAAAAAATTGACTATGAGTTTATGGTCTGTAGCAGGGTTGTTGCAGATGCCGATTTTTTCACATCCGCGGATGTGAATGCAGATGCAGATTTTTGAAGGCTCACATCCGCGGATGCAGATGCGGATGCGGATGTTTCAGATCCTATATAAATATCCTAATCCTAACTTCCTAAGTAATATTATAAAAGGAGAAAGTGAGTTTGTTTGTTAGGTCATTTATTTGTTTGATTGTTACGCTGTCACGCCGCACCTACTGAACCGATCGTCATGAAATTTTGCATACACATAGGTTAGGGTTTTTAGGGTTCCGTAGTAAACCCTTATAGTTTCGCCATGTCTGTCTGTCTGTCCGTCCGCGGTTTTACTCAGAGACTATACGTACTAGAAAGCTGTAATTTGGTATGGGTATTTTATTATACAATACCAAAAAAGTGGTAGAAAAAAAAAAGTCAGTCTGATGAAAATATATCTATAAAAAACTACCACGCACTTTTCCCATACATGGAAAAACCAGTTTTATTTTAGCCCTTGATCATTCGTTGACAACGTCATTAGAAACAATATGACCGCCTCCGTGGCGCAGTGGTCAACACGCCAGGCTTTGACCTGAAAGACACCGGGTTCGAATCCCGGCTAAGTCAAGATAAAAATGATATTTTTCAGATTTACCTGGGTCTTGGATGTTTATCTATTACTTATTTGAAATAAAATATAGTATCTTTAAGTTAGCTAATGATCCCATAACACAAGTCTCGAACTGACTATTGACTATTGTATATATTTATTTATTATATGCTCTTTGGTGGATAACGTGGATAAGTACAACCTGACTAATATGATAGTCAAAGCTAATATGGTCACGCACGGTCATCTATAAATGAGGTAAGACAGGATTTTTATTTGCTTGTGATGACTTCATCGATGAATAAAAACTTTTTGTTGGTTTTAGGTACATCGAAGACGTTCGATGATACTACGGATTGTTTTTACAAATGTATTAACAGAAAAAGATGCGTAGCAAATAATAATTCCAAGGTAATTATTATAAATTTTACCACATATCGGTACGTGGCATGGTGGTACCATCTTTGAAGTTTCCCTGACGATTCATAACTACAGTTGCGCTGCAACTAAGTAAACATGAGGGCGTTATTTTTTTTTTCATGTCTGTGCTATTAACAGATAGAAACAATATTTATTTGGTGCATAAAATCAACAAACACAATATGAACACAAACCACAGCAACTTAAATTACCTATAAACTACAAAGCTTAATTATAAACTCAGTTTTATTTAATTACCTACTTTTGTCATATAGACATAATATGACTCGCTGATTTTCATATATAAAATAAAGAGTAGATGGTTCTAAGTTCTACCTCTAAATATTATCTAATTATAGTACAGGTACCTACTTACTAGGCCAAAATCTTTACATGTTGCAATAACACAGCTAAAACCTCCTCATCTTCGCTTCTCTCCAAAGCTGAGTGGAGATTCGCATTCATTTCTCGCTTCTTCTCCATTGAGGATTTTATATTTTCGAAGTAAGTTTTCTCTCCATAGCGCCTTTTGCCCCGTACGATTCACACTTGCGGAGTCGCGTCGTAGCGCGTCGGCTCGGATGCTCGAGCACGCGCCCGAGTACGATCGGAGCCGCCTGACGGCTATTTCCGCAGGCATGCGCGAGCATCCGACGGCATGATCACCCGCGCATGCGACAACCAAATGGAGCCAATCAGATGCCGGCAGTAGCCAAGCCGAGCAGCCGACCGCGTACGCGAGCAGCCGATCGCGTACTCCAGCCAGTAGCCGATCGCATACGCGAGTAGGTCGCGGATTCTGGGAGTCAATTTTTGAACTAATAGAATCAATCCACCACTCGCTGTGACGTCAGCACTCGGTTCATATTCACATGTGAATAAAATCAACGAGCGGGCCTGTTTTTACGTATTTTTGAACCGTGCGAATGGTTCTATTGCTTAGGGTTGCCAGCAAAAAAAATATTGTTAGGGTTGCCAGAATAATTGAATGCACAGCAAAACTAGTAGCTTAAGCTGGGAATACACACGTCCGATTTTCAATCCGACAATCGGACGGTGTTGCCATTTTAGGTACAGTGTCTTTAATTCTAGGGGAATTTGATTGACCTTTGGCAATTGTTTTTCGTAATCTTCTTTCGTAGAAAAACCAGTTAAATATGAACAAGATGACACCAAAGATGAAGTCTTCTCAGTAAATGGCGTAATAAAAATAAAATTGCGAATTGTACAAAAGCCTTCTTATTTTGTAATTATGTTTTCTGATTTTAAACGCAGTGACTAAGGCACATCTAGGGGGGTTTTATTGCAATTTCTTTTAAAATCTTATTTTCTTTCATGTAGGTGTAAGGAATTTCTTATTTTTTAAAAGGCAACGCTGCAATTGGATCGGAAGCAAATCAGACGTATATTCCCACTTTTTGTAGACAGTTGTGGCAAAAACGCTAGGATCTAAGGACGAGAATTTAAGAAAAAAATAAAAATTTGGTCAAAGTCAAATTTGACATTTTGCACGCGTAGTCCGAAAGTCAAAAATAGAGCCAATTAAGATTCACCATGCGGAAACTTGACAACGAGTGGCGGATCGATTCTCTTGGTTGAAAAATTGACTCCCTGAGCGCGGCCGGTCGGCTTTAAAGATGCGTAAATTGCATGCTAAACTGGCACTTAACTACTTTACTGAGGTTTCAATTTTCTTTGGCAAATTGTAAAATACGCTCCGACGCTGCCCGACGCTGCCCAATGCGACTCCGCAAGTGTGAATACATACGTGGACTTGAAGGTTGATTGATCGACCGAGCGAGCGCGAGGCGTCTTTGTTTCAGCCCGGGCAAAATGTTTTCGGTACGTATTTCCGGTTGTTCCCCTTTACAGGTCGCACTTCTTTACCGATTCACGTGAAATATTGTGTTTTAAGTTTGAATATACCTAAAGGCAGACTCGATAGGTCTACAGCGCACAGAGCACAGAGCCATAGTCTTGTATACTTTTCTGAAATAAATGAAATGAATTTTTATTCAAATTTGGATATCATGTATCGCTTTTTGAACGTCATATTTTTTTTAAATTTGCAGAATCGAAAAACTACTAGCGTTTAGGAAAGACCACTGCTGAGAAAAATACGCCGAAAGAAACTCAGTCCAGTTTTGGTCCCTACATGCCTGAAGGGCTATGCTTATACATAAGTATTTGTAACAATTTTTAAAATTATATTAATTAATGATGTACATATATTCATTAAAAATAATATTACTACTCCCATGTAGATTTGCAATTATGCAATGAGACTGTTGAGCGGAGATCTGCAGTCGCTTCTCGCTTCTTCTTCAATGTGGTTTTAAGACTTTTTATGTTGTCATATTCATTTTAGCCCCGTTTACCTTGTAAAAAATAAAGACGTGGATGTTTATCTATTTTTAGATACTGAGCCAAAATCTGAATAAGTTGCAATAACACAGCTAAAACCTCCTCGCTTCTCTCGCAAGCTGACCGAAGTTCGCCAGTCACCTCTCTGTTCTCCAATTTGGTTTTTGGTCCATGTTGTCCTACTCCTTTTAGCCCTGTTGACCCTGTGAGGGATAAAGACGTGCAAGTTTACATAGTTATATACATACTGGGCCAAAATCTGAATATGTTGTAACAGCACAGCTAGAACCTCCTCGCTTCTCTCGCAAGCAGAGCGGAGATTCGCAGTCGTTTCTCGCTTCTTCTCCAATGTGGTTTTCAAGGACTCAATGCTGTCCTGCTGCTGGAGAAGCTTAGCTTGGTGTTTGGCGTGTTCTTCGTCTGTGAAGATTACATATACTTGTAACCATTCTTAGTAAGATATTGCGTCTCAATCCCTTACAGTATGAGTAGTCAAAGAGTAGGAGTTAGGAGGACTCATAGTATTTTTATCGCGCCCCTATGCGTCCTGACATGAAAACGTCCTAGACACCTTCGCTAATATGTAAACTATAAAATAAGTATTTTATTTGTAAAAACGAGCTGTTAATCTCGGCCTCGCCCGTGGTACATACAAATCCTATGCACTCATTTTACTCCTAGATCAACTTGCACTAGTTTTTAATAATGCGTACGGCCTCTGAGCTCTGGAAGTCTACTTAGCGTGTGGTACAAGATTAAAGTATAATTAATGATAGATACGTAATGATAACGTAGTATTTTGTTAGGTATTATAATACCATTTAGAATACCTACCAATACTGACTTTGAGCATCTTGACATTATCATTTAGGTTCTTCAACTCTGTGTTGACTTCGTTGATGTAGTTGAACAGGGCGTAGTTCTCTTCCTCCCGACGTGTGAACTCCTGGATCAACTTGTCCACGTCGTCTTCTCCAGCAAATTCCTAAAACAAAAGATTAACAAGTTGTTAGGGAGGTACCTAGTCAAAATGTTCATTTGGGTTTTGTTTTATAAATTGATTTTAGTGGACTTTATAATATGAAATTGGTGTAGTTTGATGTTATAAATGCTCGTGCTCATGAACAATGTGTGAAATAGGTATTTAAAGTAGGCTATCAATGTCATATGGACTCGTATAGAAGCAATTGAAGGATCTACACCATCATTGATTGCTACTAAGTAGCAACAAGTCTTGTTAACTGTATACCGTAGGTACAAAATACAACAACGATACTTTGTATTTATGACAAGAATAAAGTTCATAAATACAACATGGAGGGGTAACTTGGTAACCCGTAATAAATCGAACCACGGCCGGTCTATACTAGATCATTATAGTATAATGAAATTAAAATAACAGCCCCAGAAAACAAAAATAAATTTCGGCATTTCCATACAAAAATGTGTAGCCGCCCGGGCGATTTGTATGGTAAAGTCAATTTTTTTTTACTGTTATTTTTCATTTTACTAAAGTGATCCGTGGTTCGATTTATTACGGATATGTCCCTTCCATTTTATTATATGTATATGTTATAATGATGCCACAAACTCACAAGTCGTCATTTAAATCGTGACCGCTCTTGAATCTCGGATATCATGTTTATTTTTGCTTGATGACGCATCGGCTCGTTAGCTCAGCGGTTAGAGCGCCCATTTCGCATTGCAATAGTGGTGGTCGGGGGTTCAAATCCCTCACGAGTCAACAATATATTTCGTTTTGTTTCAATCATATTTTGTTTTCTATTGTGTCAAAACTAACTAAGCTCACAGACTAAGTACCTAACAGTACTAAGAACACAGAACTATTAAAAAGATTAGCGTATAATTCCATACTGGTTTGCGAGAAAAGGAAATACAGTATACCAGCTGCCTTTCTTTCCGCACATACCGTAAAAGCCGATCAAGTGATTGGGCTAAGGAATCGCGTTAACACGCTATGCGGCTGCCAAACCATCACTATTTTGATTCCGCTTTTCACCTGAACGCCCACTAACACGCTAAACGTGGCTATTAGGTTTTATGAGCTTGGGCTCTGTCTACCCCGCAAGTGATAAAGACGTGATGTGATGACGTATGCGCCGTGTGGTTCCGGCAGAATAGAATAGGACCACTCCAAGTCATCCCGTGGATGTCGTAAAAGGCGACTAAGGAAACACAAGCTAAACAAAGCTTATTAACATCAAAGAGACCTCTCCAACCCGTCTGGCCAGCGTGGAGAGTGTAGGCCAAATCCTCTGACTACTCAGGCTAGTATATGGCTCTGTTAGTACAGACAGAGAGGGTCGTGCTCCTGCAGTGGAGACTAGAAAGACCTGATGATGATGATGATGAATATGTATGTAAAGTACAGAGCGTAAACTCGCACTTACTCCCGCAATTATCCCGCACCTCTCCCCCGTTTTAAGGAGTGCTTATGATTTTTGGAAAAACAAAATTACCTGCTACTGTTGTTAGTCGCACGTTACGCGTCTCTTACACAGTCCGAATCAAAAATTATAGGTGCTAGAAACATCGCGCGAGTCGATGCGCAATACACAATATTATAGACAAGACAATATTATTAGGCGCGTAATGCGCAGCTCGCAGCTAATATCCGAGCCGCCATTAAATACGAAAATAACTCTGTCTGTCTGTGTGTCTGTCCGCTTTCACGCCAAAACTACTGATGCGATTTAAATGAAACTATGTACGCAGATAGTCTAGAGCCTGAGAAAGGACATAGGCTTTTTATTTTCACGCGGGCGAAGTCGCGGGCACAGCTAGTCCCAACTAATATTATAAATACGAAAGTTTATTTGTTCGTTTGTTACGCTTTCCCGTTTTATCTACGGAACCCTTCATGGGCGAGTCTGACACGGAATACTTGGCCACTTTTTATTTTTTACTTTATATTATGACAACTAAATAGTCGCTTTAACCAAAGAAGATCTTTAGCTAGAAGGTGTCTCATTCTCACCTTGATAGCTTCCAGGATGTTGACGTAGTTGTTATAAGCTCTAAGTTCTGCCTCCTGTTGTTCAAGCCTCTTGGCCTCGGCCTTAGCGTCAGCCGCTGTCAGTCTGACTGTGCCCTTCGTCCTGAGGAACTCTTCCAGCTTCATGCTGTGGTCCAGTTGGCGCTGGAGTTCACGGACTTCCTGTAGGACATTATGTGTATTAGTGAGGTGGAATAATAGAGTATGCACGTAATTTTTTTATTTGCTTGGTATAATCCTTAATAACCACAGTAAAAAATATGAAAGAACTTTTAAAATATCTTAATTAACGACGAAGATGTGATACTTTAAAGTTTAAATAAGAAAGAGAAGTCCGATATGGACGAGTGACGTTATAGTCTATGTCATGCATACATTTGCCATATAAAATAGTGTTTTCGCGAGTGAGATAGACATATTTTCGTACAAACATTTTATCTCGTTCGTTTTTCAACCAAATTTTATTCTGTTATCACTTTCAGTACTTTACTATTGAATATTTTTGGATAAACTGGTAAGATAACAGATATTTTTTTCATGCATATTCCCTATTGTATTAGGTAATTTCTCCTTCGGAAATCCGGCTTAGCACACCCACTGTTCTGTGAGCACACCTCTCCTTTCGCTGGTTGTACATGGTAATAGCTTGCTCCACCAGAACATGGCAACATAATACCATGCAGTACTTCCTATAATAAAGAGCCGCCTTCTCCCACAGTGCATCCAGTTTGGAGCACCACTCCTCCCACTGGTCATAGGTGGTCACTCCACCCGAACATGGCAGATACGCTTCTTAGGTACCATGCAGTGCTTCCTATAGTCCAAGATACCATGATAAGTAGAATCATGCGGGACTTCCTATAATCCGAAGCTGCCTTCTCTTTCAGAAAGTCCGGTTTGGAACGCCAGTCCTCCCAATGGCTGCATATGGTGAAAGCTTACTCCACAATCACATGGCATACAAGTTACTTACCGTGCATTGTTTCCCATATTTTTCAAAGTTTCTTTCAGCGAGTCGAGCTTAGAACATCACTCTTCCCGCTAGTAGTAGGTGGTGATGCCTTGCACCACCAGAAAATGGCAGAATTGCGACTACCTTAGATATAGCCTATATATAGCCCTGGACTACTACCATGCAGTGCTTCCTATAGTCCAAAGCCGCCTTCTCCTTCAACGCGTCCAGTTTGGAGCACCACTCCTCCCGCTGGTCGTAAGTGGTGATGGCTTGCTCCACCAACTCCAGGATTTGTGCTTTACCATCCATCAGCCTCTTCACTTGGTTCTTCCAAATCATGTTGAAAAATTGGCTGAAATAAAAGGCAGTCTTTTGGTAGAGCTCTGTGAAGAACAAGGTTACCTAAAGAAGTTTGTACCTACATTAAAATTCTCAGTGTGTCCCAACCCCAGGGCATTGGTGTTTCGTTATAGCTCCAGGCTTGGTAGGTAGGGACTGATGAAAAGTCCCGAAGCCCAAGATTATTTATAATACTCTTTGACTATATATACTCTCTATACTCCGTCATGCCTTTATTTTAATGTTTAAAACAGGGATTGAATAACCGAAAAAATACGGTTAAATCGGTAAGCGGTATGACGTCATACCTTTATATTTCGATACCTTAGAATAATGGTACCTTCAAATTACCATACCATAATGAAACGGTACCTGTAACGATTTTGGTATTGTAATATTGCGGTATCGTTATTTTTTTCGATATTGGAATTATGAAATAAAGGTTTTTATTGAATTTTACCGCCGAGGATTCGCCTCAATATTCTTCGTCGCATCATTTTTTCGGTACTGAAAATATTTCAGTTAAGGTACCAGTAATTATAAAGGTATCGATACATAACGATATCGTAAATGTATAAATACCATTATTTGTATTTAGCTGTATCACAACTGTAATTGTCAACCAATTTGGTTCTACCTTTAAATCTAAGGTGTATCGTAATTTTATACCGGTACCATACATTTACCGTTTTCAATCCCAGGTTTAAAAACTGGGCAATATTTCAATGCTTGTGTGCGAGACAGGTTTGTGGTAGCATGCGTCACGTCAACATATGCCATCAAATCGGTAGCTATGTGTTCACCTTTGACTATATAGGTATACTCTGTAGACACCGTCATGCCTTTATTTCAATGTTTAAAAACAGGCCAATTTTTCAAGGCTTGTGTTCGTGACAGCTTTGTGTTATCACACGCGTCGGTAGCTGTGTGTGTGCGCGACCGACTATGGGTCGGTCGCTAGTTTTTCCTACGCTTTTAGGCTAAAAGAGTCTATCTAGGTTTTATATAATCTAAGGTGTTCACATCATAGTCTATTTTTTTATTAGCTTATTATGTCCCACTGCTTTTTTTTTTATGGAATAGCAACAAACGAGCAAGCGGGTCACCTGATGGTAAGTGATCTCCACTGCCCATGGACAACTGGAACACCAGGGGTGTGACAAGAGCGTTGCCGGCCTTTTAAGAGAACGTAGACTCGTTTTTTGAAGGTTCCAATATCATATCGATCTGGGAATACCGCCGCAGGAAGTTGATTCCACAGTTCGGTCGTACGTGGCAGAAAGTTTCTTCTAAAACGTACAGTAGTTGACTGCCAGTTATCCAGGTGGTAGGGATGAAACTTTACTTTCTGTCGGGTAGTACGGTGGTGAAATTCTGCGGCAGGTATTAGGTTGAACAATTCCTCGGAGCATTCCCCATGATAGATGCGATAAAGAATGCACAAGGATGCGACATCCCTACGCAGAGCCAGAGGATCGAGATGCCCGACGATCTCGTTGTCAACTAAACGAATCGCACGACTCTGAACGCGGTCAAAAGGAAGGAGTTGGTATCGCGGTGCCCCAGCCCAGAGATGGGAACAATATTCCATATGCGGCCTTACTTGTGCTTTATACAGTTGAAGCTGATGCGCCGATGTGAAAAATTGCCTTGCTCTACTGAGGACACCTAGTTTTTTAGAAGCCAACTTAGCCTTGCCTTTTAGATGATCGCGAAATTGAACGTCACCTGAAATCTCAACGCCCAGAATTCCGATCTTCGGCTGAGTATCGAGGGAAGCGCCCTGGAACGAAGGAGATACGACAAAAGGACTTTTTTTTGCAGTGAACGCACAAACTTGTGTTTTATTGGGATTGAATTGGACTAGGTTGCAAAGACCCCAATTTGAAACTTGATTTAATGAAGTTTCAACTTCAGACACAAGTTTAGCTCGACACTCGGAAACGCATGCCGGAGGGGCTTGGCCGGTGTACGATGTGTCCACCGTGCTATCGTCTGCATAGCAATGGATGCTACTGGTTTGCAGCATATCATTGATATGCAGAAGAAAAAGCGTAGGAGACAGAACACAGCCTTGCGGGACACCAGCGTTCACAGGTTTATATTCCGAGCATGAACCGTCAACTACGACCTTGATGCTGCGCCCTGTAAGAAAACTGGTAACCCATTGGCACAATTTTTCGGGCAACCCGTATGATGGAAGCTTCGATAGAAGAGCTTTGTGCCAGACCCGATCGAAGGCCTTTGCCATGTCCAAGCTAGCCGCCAAGGCCTCCCCCTTACTCTCAACCGCTTCCGCCCATTTATGGGTCAAATATACCAAAAGGTCGCCAGCAGACCGTCCGTGACGAAATCCGTACTGTCGATCGTTTATGAGCTGGTGCTCCTCAAGGTACAACAGGAGCTGGTAGTTTATAATGGACTCCATTATTTTAGAGAGCGAGGAGGTAATGGCAATAGGCCTGTAATTGCCAGGGTCAGAGCGATCACCCTTTTTGGGTATCGGATGAATTAGAGCAGTCTTCCATGCTGACGGGACAACGCCTGTAGTGAAAGAGTGTCGGTAAAGACGCGCTAAGACCGGAGCCAACTCAGGAGCACATTTTTTGAGCACAATGGCAGGAATCCCATCAGGCCCATTGGACTTATGAATATCGAGGGAAAAGAGCGCTTTGCGGACAATTTTTTGCGTAATCCGAATATCCGGCATAGTACTCGCACATCGTGGAATATTCGGTGGTATCTTTTCCCCGTCTTCCAAAGTAGAATTCGATGCAAAAAGAATGCTTAGTAGATCGGCTTTCTCCTTTGCATCATGGACCAGAGTGTCATTTGATAAATGCAATGGTGGGAAAGATGGCTGACAAAAATTACCCTGTACGGCTTTGGCAAGAGACCAGAATGACCGTGTCCCCGAAGGAAGTTTAGCCAATTTCTCACCAACTCTTCCAATGTGTTTCGCCTTTGCCGCAGCCACAGCTTTTTTGAAGGATTTAGAGGCAAAGTTGTACTCCTTTTTAAGGATATTTATTTCCGGATCCTTTACTGCCACCGCATGAGACCAGGTCTGAAATCTTGTTTGCTTTTGGTGATATGCTTCTTTGCAAGATTGACCAAACCAGGGCTGAGACTTGCCACCAACAGGTACTACAGAACTTGGAACGAAAAGTTCCATGCCCTGCAGCACCACTTCAGCAACAGAGTCGGCAATGACAGTAGCGTCCTGGATTCAGATTCAGATTCATTTATTTTGTCAGACATAGGTATAACATGGTGTTAATAAATAAGTGCAGTGCTCTATGCTGCGCCATTTGGCATACAAAGTTTCGTTATCCGTTGGAATTATAAACAATAAATACTTTCAATTCAATAAATTAAAAATTACATTAGTCGAATAAAAGAAAAATATTCATGCAAAATATTAAATAAAGTTAAATTGTTGGATTATTTGTAAGCGTAGCAAGTCAATATATTAAATGTCAATGTAATGGAATAATTTGACATATTTTATCGATTATTATATCAAACTTAAAATAAAATATGATAGCACATGTGATTCATAATATAATACTATATAATAATAAAATAGTTATTGCAGGTTATCACTTAGAAATTCATTTACAGAATAGTATGCTTTATCAATCAAAAAATTTAAAATTAAATGTCTAAACTTATTGCTATCTTTACAAATTCGAATTTCCTTTGGTAGGTTATTATATATTTTTGGTGCCATTGCATATATGCTTTTATGTAAGAATGTCGTTTTAACAGTTAAAAGATGGAGTTTATCAGAGCGACGTTGACTTTCTATCTTGTTAAATAAATGTAGGTTATTTTTTACGAATATACAAACCTCATATATGTACATTGATGGAAAAGTTAAAATCTTTAGCTGTTTGAAATATGGCTTACTTGAATCTTGTTTTTTTAAGTTACAGATAGCTCGAATGCATTTTTTTTGTGATTTAAAGACATCATTATTGTTTGTGGCGTTTCCCCAGAATATGACTCCGAATCTTAAGGTAGAGGCAACGTAGCCATGGTAAGCGGCTAGTAGAGCTGTTCTATTGGAGATCTTTCTCAGCATATGTAAAGCATATGAGAATTGGTTTAATTTTTTACAAACACAATCTATTTGGGATTTCCATGACATGTTTTGGTCGATCGTTAGTCCTAAGAATTTAGTGCATTTTGTTATGTAAATTTTTTGGTCTTCATAATTAATATTGCGTTGTGAATTATGCTTATGTCTTATTTGATTGGCGTGAGGATGGCACTATGCTCCGTATCACGCCGTGATCAGATGAGCCCAGTGGGGCACCAACAGAGACTTTATAACCATCAGGATGAGAAGTCAGCAGGAGATCAAGCCGAGAAGGCGTGTGGCCTTCCACATCTGGTATACGTGTAGGAGCTGATACCATCTGTGTATGACTATAGGCTGTGGCAAAGGCATAAACAGTTCTACCCGCGTGATCAGTTTTCTCCGATTGGAGCCATTCTGTATGGTGGGCATTAAAGTCGCCAAGAGCTACTATTTCTGCGGATGGAATTTGCTGTAGCACGTAATCTGTCCCCATGCCAAGATGCTCAATGAGTCGGTCAGTTTCAGCATCACCGCTATGGGACCTGTAGAGGCATGCATAGACGCGAGGGTGATCGTCGCAATCTACACGAAGCCATAGAGTGGACAGGTCCTTGCCTTCAAGATTGCATAGACGGCGAACACAGACATCGTCTCTAACAAATACGCATACACCAGCGTGTGGCACAAATTTGTGCTCAATTTTGTAGCCGGGGTAGAGGAGGTATGACGTATCCGCCGGAGACGAAATCTGGGTTTCCGTCAAAAATAATAAGGCCGGCTTTTCTGTTTCCAGATGGTGATGGATAGAGTTAAGGTTAGAGTGAATACCCCTGCCCAAGCAAGAATGCTCAGGGAGGGATTCTCCTGTACGTAAAATGTACCGGTACCCTCCTGGGGTACTCTGTTTCTTTTAAATTCCGCTGCCATAATTGTTGGGGGGGGGGGGGGGGGGGGGGTTTTGGGCCTCCGGCACTCTCATTCACCGAACGAAGCATAGCAGCGGTAAAGCTACTACTCAAGCCGGCCCATTCATGCCACAAGCAAAAGTGAATTTCGCCAGTGGCGTGGCTCTACCACTGCTGGGCAAAAGCCTCCCCTTTATTTCTCCAAGTGTCTCTGTCCCTAGCCTTCTCTTTCCAGTCACTCTCATAGTTGTATAATTCATCCGACCATCTTGTTTTGGGTCTTCCTCTGTTTCTTTTTCCTTATATAGTCTATTAGTTAGACATTTTTTTCTATTCTTTCTAGATTGCGAGATATGATGATTGAAAACTGCGCTTTTTAAAGAGTATTCCTACTTGAACAATATATTAAAATATCATTCAAAATTTGAGGAAGTATAGGTAGGTACCTACGTTTCGGGTTCGCACATCCTTAGGGTTCCTTACCACTGAATTGAGTGTTTAACTGAACGTCGTCGAGATGTTTAGGTACTGCAGTACTTAAGGGCGTATCCTAGCAGTATTTTTTCAGTATGTTTGCCATACAAATGTATTCCTCTATTTTTTCGCCGAAAACAGCTTCTAGAGGCACAATTCTTTTTTCATAAAATCTAGTTATATTAAAATAGGCATCGCCCTATGCAAACATTTTTTTTTCAACAGTTTTTTAGAAAACAAATTATAGGGACATGACTATTTTAGTACTAGATTTTATGAAAAAAGAATTGTGCTTCTAGAAGCAGTTTTTAGCAAGAAAATAGATGAATACATTTGTATGGGAAACATACTGCTATGATACGTTCTACATCTCGACGGCCTCCGTGGTTCAGAATTCAGATATCCTTCATCAGTTCTTTATTAGTCTCCACTGCAGGAGCACGACCCTCTCTGTACTGCCAGAGCAGTAAGAGGATTTGGCCTACACTCTCCACGCTGGCCAGACGGGTTGGAGAGGTCTCTTTGATGTTTATAAGCTTTGTTTAGCTTTAGTTTCCTAAGTCGCCTTTTACGACATCCACGGGAAGATTTGGAGTGGTCCTATTCTTCTCTGCCGGGAACCACACGGCATTCTGAATTCAGATAAACGTGTAACTAATATCTACCGGTCTCGAAGAAGCTTGTCAATTTCAAGTCGTATCTTAAAGTTCTCGCTGTTGACGGTGTTGAACTTCTTCATGGCGGTGTCGAGGCGGTTCTCCAGCTGGCTCAGCATCGTCTGGTTGGTCAGGGTGTTGGCATATTCCTAGGATCAGAAAGTCTATAATCTGGTGGCCTGTGGTTTGATTCGTAACGCCAATGTCATTCTCTTCCATGCATGGTTTGGGAGAAAAGGAAAAACATACACATACACACAGAATACACCAGCTGCTTTTCTTCCGGCCTGGCCACGGGACATTCGCCGTGGCGAATTTTCGCGCGGCGCGAACGACGAGTCGACCGGCGAGTGAAACAAGAGAATAAAAAATTACCGAGCATGCCACGCGCACCGGCGACCGGCGACGCGACCGACGAATTGTATCAGGCGAATCGCGCGGGCGACCAACGGCGCGGTGGGCGAGTGAAACAAAATCGTGAATTCGTCGGCGCATGCCACGGGGTCGAGGCGGCAGTCGCGGCGAATAGTACAAGAAACAAATGTTTTTAGTCGGTTTTGAATGGATGACGAAATTTTATCGCGGATTAATGAGCTTGGCCAGCTACGTCTGGCCAAGATAAATTTTAAAATACCTATTATAAAAAACATTGTCCGCACTGACTCTTTTCCACCGACTTCAAAAAAGAAGGTTTTCGATAGGCCCGTTTGTATTTTACTTTTATTTTAGCTTCTAACACGTGTGCCAAATTTCACACGTGTTTTTTTTTGTATATTTTTAGTTTGTATGTTGTCTGCTTGTACCTATGTTTTAGTATGATTTCGTATGTTATTTTATGTTTTTGTCAGTTTTTGTATGTTTTGTATGATTTTGTGTAATTTCGTATGTTTTGTATGTTTTTGTATGCTTTGTATGTTTTGTATGATTTTGTACGTTTGTCCATGCATATCTCGGAACTATAAGTCAGATGTTGAAATTATTTTTGTGGTAGGTAAGGTACTGCAAGTTTCATCAAAATCGGTTGAGTAGTTTTTGAGATAGATTATGTGTGTACGAGAAAAAAATTGAATTCGGTTTTTTTAATACTTTTGTCTCCAATTCTAGTTGAATATTTTCGTTCGATTGTTCTCGAAATAAAATTTTTGGTAGGTACATTCTATATTTTTTGTACTTATGAATTTTCCATCTGCCTATACTTCGACTTGTATTCAAATCATGTCCTCCACAATCTCTTGCAAATAATATGTCTTTAACTAAAAATGTTTAATTTCTTAGCCGAATCGAGATAACTTTGATAAAGAAATTAGGCTCTCAGATCTCCGTCTATTCTGGTCGCCGCGGTGAACGCGACTGCCCCGTGGCCTGCAAATCGCGCCGCACAATTAGTCGCTTCGCCCGTCGTGCCGTCGTTCGCGTCGCCCGTCCCCGTGGCCAGGCTGTTCCCGCGCAGAAAACTGGCGTAAAGTGATTGGGCAGAAATCTAAGGAATCACGTCATAGGCGATGCGGCTAGCAACCCATCACTATTTTGATTCTGCTTTCCACCTTCACGCCCACTAACACGCTAAAAGTGGCCTTTGGGTTTTAAGACCTAGGGCTCTATCTACCGCGCAAGGGATAAAGACGTGATAATATGTATGTATGTAATGTAGTTTACACCCTGTATAAAAAAAAACTCAATCGCTTTATCCGACTGGACTTGGGTAACTTTTTATTAATCTGTGACTTGGGCCATCGTGCTGAACGTCGAGCTGTTGGTCCCAGATGACGTCAATAGATGTTGTGCAGTTGATGAGCTATGTCGCCTATTGATGCCTTTAAGCTGCTTGGAAAATCTGACACTGACACAAGTGTTGGCCACTTACAATCACGAAAAGCAAGCAGGAACAGAAAATGCATTGAAATGCTAAATTTCCATACTTATTTATGTAAAAACCTTTGATTATATAATGTAATCAGTTTGTTTTGTTTGTTTTTCGTATGTGTAAGTGGCCAACACTGGTGTCAGATTTTTCAAGCTGCCTTAAGGCATCTGACATAGCTTAACGACTGCCATCAACGATGACAGCCGGGACCAACGGCTTAACGTGCCTTCCGAAGCACGGAGGAGCTCGAGATATTTTTATGCCATTTGCGGTCACCCATCCAAGTAGGGACTGCACCAGGGGTTGCTTAACGTACGTAAACGTAAGCGCTCATAGAGCTCACACCCACTGGACCATCGGGCTCCTCAAAATCCATCTTAGGTTGCTCTAAGGTTAAACCTAATGTCGACGTAAGTATTTAGCAAAATGATGGTCGTAAATGTAAAAATAAGAATTAGAATTCAAGATTTCCCAGCCAGGTTCTTAACGAATAGGTACATAGAGTTAGTAGTATACTTAAAAATATGAAAGTTTGATAAGTAATTTTCGTTCTAGCTAAGCGCCTAGTGAAAATTAATAGCAGTATTCTGGCCCAACATTTTTCATTCCTTATTTTTATTGTCCGTGCCAAAACGGAATTAACGGAACTCGTTAGGTACACATAGATCATATGGCCAGGCGGGTTGAAGAGGTCTCTTTGATGTTCATAACCAAGCTTTGTTCAGCTTGTGTTTGCTAAGTTCTGCGACATCCAGGGGAATACTTAGAGTAGTCCTATTCTTTCTTATTATTCTCTGCCGGGAAGCACATGGCATAAACTTAAACTTAGCACTCAAATATTTAATTCATCATCATCATCATCGGGTCTCTTTTTAATCTCCACTGCAGGAGGACGACCCTCTCTGTACTGCCAGAGCCATATATTAGCCAGAGCAGTCAGAGGATTTGGCCTACACTCTCCACGCTGTCGAGACGGGTTGGAGAGATCTCTTTGACGTTTAAAAGCTTTGTTTAGCTTGTGTTTCCTAAGTCGCCTTCTGCGACATCCACGGGAAGACTTGGAGTGGTCCTATTCTACTCTGCCGGGAACCGCACGGCACGCTGTTATACAATTATTATTGTTTTTACGTCAACAATTTACTTATAGCGAAGTTTAGGTACCATAAATACATTTAGAAATAAAAAAAATACAATTACCATCTCACTGCAAGTCCCCTTGCTCTTCAGCCCTTTGATCTCCTTCTGAACCTGCTTGAGGAGGAAGTCCAGCTCGCTGATAGTGGTCCTGTGCTCCTTGACCTCCGCTGAACATCTCTCGTGTTCTTTTAACAGGAAGATCAGTTTCTCCCGCGTTCTGGCGTTTTCTAGAACGTTCGATGTGCTTTTTGTCAGCTGTAACAGTAAAAAGAATAATGCAATAACCTTTGTAAAAATATAAAAACATGACTTTTTTTTGAACCGTGTGGTTTCCGGCAGAGTAGAATAGGACCCGTCCACGTCTTCCCGTGGATGTCGTCGAAAGTGACTTAGAAAACACAACCTACACAAAGCTTACCTATAAACATCAAAGAGACCTCTCCAACCCGCCTGCTGGCCGATTTGCTAACTCGGTGTACAGCGATTTGATTGTCACTTTAGCATCCATTACGGTTTGCATATCATTAATAAAAATAGTCATTTATACCGAAGCTGTAATGAATATTGAAGTTACCATGAAAATGATGTACACCGTAGCTGTCAAAAGTTAGTAAATAGGCGCGCTGGCCAGCGTGAATAGTGTAGGTCAAATCCTCTGACTGCTCTGGCTAATGACGAGCTCCGTGGCGCAGCGGTCAACACGCCGGCCTGTGACACGGATGGTCCCGGGTTCGATCCCCGGTCAGGTCAAGATGAAAAATGATCTTTTTCAGATTGACCTGGGTCTTGGATGTTTATCTATATATGTATTTGTTATAAAATATAGTATCGTTGAGTTAGTATCCCATAACACAAGTCTTAATTAAGAACTTACTTTGGGGCTAGCTCAATCTGTGTGATATGTCCGTATATATTTATATTTATTTTATTTATTTATATGGCTCTGGTAGCACAGAGAGGGTCGTGCTCCTGCAGTGGAGACTGAAAAAAGACCTGCAGATGATGACGACATCCTTCCAAACAAAAAAAATAGCTTATGTTATTCGTGAGGATGTAAGGATTCCAACGATACCAATACGTCAAAGTACGTTGAAGCATTTTTTTTTTTTTTTTCTTTTTTATGGCTTTCACGCGTTACGTATTTAGCCAGTATCAAGTAATAAAAACGAAGTTTCCCGCGCTTTTTCGAGTTTTCTAGTTTAACAACAAAATGATGGTGTTATTCATTTCGTTGAATCGACGGAGCCCCTGGCGACAATCCATCACGAATCCACTGGCTCAATCATAGACGACGCAGCAAGGCGGACAACCATCACCCCGCTATGTAAATCTCACTACAGCCGCACTATAACAGTTTATCTTAGTTATTCCACAAATTGTCCATGGACATGGCCATTTATAACACCAAATCACACCAATTTCACATTATAAAGTCCACTAGAAACAATTTGCACAACAATCCAAAACAAACACCGTGTAGTTCGCTAAAATTCCCGCCAAGAACTCCGTTGAAGCATTTAGAAATAATAATGGTGGAAAAAAAGAAACTCACTAACTGTTGCATATTATTGTTTTGCATAACGCTTGGTGTAATGCATAGTTTTTTATAGGATGGTAATATTTCTTCAATTTCTCGCAAATGGTTTCGTATTCTTCAGTCACAGGTGACTTTGGTGTGCACAATGTTACCAAAATCTCATACACATTGATAGATAATTTCGTTATCAATAATGGTACTTTTTTTTGTTGGGAACATCGTTGAGTACTAGATAACACTCATATTGCTGCTGGAACGCGTTCCAGTTATCCTCATTAAAAACTTCTAGTCCCGTAATGGGCATTTGAGCCATGTTGTTTGTTGAGATCTGTTCTTCAACAAAGTCTCGCAAATATTTCCGTATCTCTTTTACCGTGCTATTTTCCGAAAATAGTTCCTTTTGAGCAGGTTCATTTGCTATTGTGATTAGTTCTTCCTTTGATTTTTCATTAATCCACTTCACAGCTGTTGTCTGTTTTTGTCTCTAAATGGTTTACTTTATTAACACTTTGGCATAGGTATTAACTATTACGTCATCATTCTGTACCACAGATTTTAAAGTAGTTCTATGCTTTCGTATAGACAATACCCCCTTTCTGCGTAGGTCAGTCGGTTAAAATGCAAATGGCCTTCTAAGAGATTTAAGTAAGATGACTTAACGCAAACCTTTTGTAAGAAATCGATCCGCACGTGCACTTTATTTGGCGATCAACCTTGGCCTTATTAAACAAAAGAAAATGTGCCTTACTCAGTTACCTTCAAGTTCAAAAGTGAATCGGACAGACCAAATCGGTCCTTACGTGATGAGAACGATCAATCAGACATTCGTGAATAAAGTAGGATTTAGATATGAGGGCTTTCCCAAATAAGATGGCGGCAGCACTGGGGCTTCGGGTCCGGCAAGATGTTATTGATAAAAGGTGTCAGTTGTTGCTGCTTGTCAAATAATACGTATACAATAACAGAAGCTTATTAGACCCACGATTCAGTGCTGATATGTAGTAGTTTTCAGAAAATATCATGCTTTTTAATATGCTATATTATTATACATGGCGAAATTTTGATCGTTCTGGACCCTTAAAGGGGTGATTCAGCCCGTCGATATGAACCATTTTTCCTATGGGACCAATGCTGGAAACTCAAATTTTATTTCGACATTTTCATACAAAAGTGTTCAGCAGCCCGGGCAATTTGTATAGGAATGTCGAATTTTTTTTCGTGTTTACAGCATTTGTCCCATAGGAAAAGTTGTTTATATTGACAGGCTGAATCTCTTTAATGGTCCGGAACGATCAAAATTTCGCCATGTATAGCATATTAAAAAGCATGATATTTTCTGAAAACTACTACATATCAGCACTGAATCGTGGGTCTAATAAGCTTCTGTTATTGTATACGTATTATTTGTACATACATTAAATAGTATTATAATTTCTTGCCTTGTTGAGAGTTTTCTGAAAACCCTCAACAAAGACCTGCGTCTCAAAGATGCAAGTTCGAATCATCATCTCAGCAGCATGAATTCCGGTCCACTGCTGGACAGAGGCCTCCTCTAAGGATGTCCAATATGACCGATTTGAAGCGGCTTGTATCCTCTTATTTATACCTCTATCTTTATGTTTCAGATATCACATCTCCTAAAGAAAATCCTAGACAAAATATGCGTACAGTTGCATATTTACTTTTTAGAGTGTATATATGTTTAGACCAGGTTCTTGAAAAGAAATAAGCCTACCTGATCAACAGCCAGTTGTAAAATCACTTAAGTGACTTAAGTAAACAACCTTAAAATTAGACAAGATTACATTACCCTCAATAGAAACGCAAAGTCCAATTTGCCAGCAACTATCTCATCCAAATGAAGCCACAACAAACAGAAGCTATTTCCAATAGATCCACTTACATTACGAAAACAAATCTCGTACAATTGAAAGCAGTCTGCATTGCGCCATATGACCGTTGCATTTAGAATTACAGTTGTAATTCGTGTGTTCTAAGAGTCTACTGCACGATTGATTGGTTCATTTGTGTGTTAAGTTGTCGTTGCCTTAAGTGCGGGGAGATTTTACATAAGTTGACTAATAACTCATTCATAAAGTGGGTTTGCTTTATTGTTTTTTAAATGTAGTAATGAGGTTAATTGTTTATTTTTAACACTTTCGTGCCTTAACTACTGGACCCATCATCATGAAATTATGCATACAAATTGCTTGTGAAACGTAGAAGGATATATCGATAACGTCGATCCCCCCGGAAGTATTTCCGCTAAGCTAATACATAGAAAAAAGCTAGATAATAAATATAAATAAATTCCAAAATATTGCTATTTGGGGTTGATATTATGCTTTTTTAATATTTTAAATATACCTATGGTCATCTATAATATTGCAATCATTGTTAAACAGTTCTGTCTTTTCGGCACATTTACATATTATTTTTGGTAAGACAAAATAACACATTTATCACCACAAAAAGCTTCAAAAAGGCCTTTGGTAAATATTCTAGGTAGCTACAAGAAAGCTTATCGCGTAATAGAATTAACGTAGAAATCATGCAGTGGGCTCTGAGACTAGCCATAATAGGCGGATAACTGCATTACGTAAAAAGGGCAATGGCTACCCTTTATTGATAATGGTTTTGTTGTGGTGTGTGCCGTGTGGCTAACCAGGAAGCTATATAGCGTTGGTCAATATTGCAGTTTCGAGGGTATACTAGCAGTGCGTTTTCCATACAAATGTATTTCTCTATTTTCTCGCTGAAAACTGCTTCTAGAGGCACAATTCTTTTTACATACAATCTATTATTAAAAAAGGTATGTCCCTATGTTTTATTTTTTTCTAAAAACCTGTTTAAAAGAAAAAAAAAATGTACAAAAATAGTTTATTTGGAAAAAATACAAAATAGGGGCATTCCTATTTTAGTACTAGATTTTATGAAAAAAGAATTGTGGCTCTAGAATCAGTTTTCAGCGAGAAAATAGAGAAATACATTTGTATGGAAACCATATTGAAAAAATACTGCTAGTATACGCTCTTAGATGGGGGAAATACTTTCTGATATTTAAAAATTTACCTGATGAGGGCCTGAATCCAAAAATACTTCGAGGTTTAAAGGTTCTCCTACGATCAAGTAACAGTATGTTTTCTAAACATATACATTCTAACTGAGTTTCGAAATAAAAGTGGACAGGGTGATGGAGATTGAGGAATGAGGTGAAAAGCAAGATGCAACATGAAGGTTATCATGCGCTTATGACCGTCCAATGGCTTTACCAGACTTGCCTAGCAGGTGGGCCGTATGCTTGGTTGCCATCGTCACGTCTCACGTAGCAAGGCGAGTTTGCAACGTATGCAGTAAGTAAGTACTAATCATTGTTATTTTTTGGGGTAAGGCATCCGGTTCAAAATAACGATGGAAGAGAAGTTAAGCTTCTAAGAAAATACTATACAGTTTGAGTACTTAACAGTAATTCGCTTACGAAATAGATTTTGATTTTAGTTACGTTCCTACTGCTATATGTTAATAATTAAATTTAACTTAAACGAATAATTATTACTTAGATTTAGCATGTATATTTTTGGTATGTCTTGAATCGAAAATAGATAATGATAAAGATTTGTAGGGAGTTTGTGATGGGAAGTCAAGGGGTACAGTTGAAGTTTGCCTTTGATTTTAGTGGATTTTATAATATGAAATTGGTGTAGTTTGGTGTTACAAATGCTCGTGCTCATGAACAATTTGTGAAATAGTTAAAGTCGACTGATAAATGGACTCGTATAGATTTGCCACCAGAAGCTCCCACGAGGCATCAAAGGACATACGCCATCTTTGATGCTGCTTGGAAAAACTTTACCGCACAACGCCGATACTTAGTATCTCATTATACTGGACGTTGGCAGAATCTGAAATTTCGGTGCCGGTGGTGAAGCCATAATATAAAACAGAAGAAGAAGAAAGATTTGTAGATCAGAGTTCATCAACTACTTTCCTGCTGTTTTACTTCACCAGTAGCAAGTAGTAGTGTCGAAAATTACTGTAGGTACCTAGTTAAATAAGGTCGTGTTCATCTAAAAACTTGAGCGTCGCGCATAGTAATATTTAAATTTAAGGTTTACTAATTGTAAGTTGACACCGCTTGGAGGAAATGCACTGTGCAGTTTGTTCTCGGCCAGTTTTGGCGAAAAGGCTAAGTTAAGCTTAACGGGTTGAATTTTTGTGTAATTTTTATTTTATACCCAAACTTTGTCTACACGCACGGCTACATTTACAAGGTTTCTAAGTCGTGCGATTACTCGACTAAACACTAAACTACACTCATGAGCGGAAACGTGTTGTTTAGGCGAAATCTGTCTTTGCGAGTCACGTTTTATTAACGGTCATCTTATGAATTGAAATTACCATTAAAAATAAATCGCATACGATATCATTTAAAATTTTGTTCTGCGGAGCCCTAGAAAATCCTTAAATGAACCTCTGTTTATAGTTTAAAGTGAGAACATGAAACTTAGCTTTTTTGACAAAAACGGCCATCTTTCTGCGAAAAGGTTAAGTAAAGCGTAACAGGTTGAATTTCTATGTAATTTTTATTTTATACCCAAACTTTGTCTGTCTACACGCACGGCTACATTTACAAGGTTTCTAAGTCGTGCGATTAATCGACTAAACACTAAACTACACTCATGACCGGCAACGTGCTGTTTGGGCGAAATCTGTCTTTGAGAGTCACGTTTTAGTAACGGTCTTCGTTTGTTGATTTCAGATTGATTACTTGATCATCATCATTGCGTGTAGGTGACACGGTCAATCGACCATGCTCACCCTGGTGTCAGAGTTCTTCGGAATCGCCTCTGGCCTCTGACGTGGTTCTTTTAACGACTACCAGATGGCAGCCGGGACCAACGGCTTAACGTGCCTTCCGAAGCACGGAATCAGGTGATTCATGCCTGCAGTGTCCTAACCAAACTGGAAACAACTTAACAAAGTATGCTTCCCGTGGGAATCGAACCCACGATCTCCGGGTCAACAAGGCAAACGCTTTAACCACTGGATCACGGAGGCTGTATTACTTGATTGTTCTTCCATACTGGTCGGGGAGAAAAAAAAATGGAAAATGTACCAGCTGTTTCTTTTCCCGAGCAGACCGTAGAAGCTGAACGAGGGCCTAATAGCTCCTTTACACAATCGCCGATGATCGGCGGTCATCGCGACCATTCACTTAGTGTCATTGCTGCGTTGGATAGAAAACTTTCCAGAGCTTTTCTGGGTAAAACAGCAATGTACATCATTGCGACGATAGCCGATCATCGGCGATTGTGTAGTGGAGGCATAAGTTTTAAGATAATGATAACAGTAGAGGATGCGGCTAGCAACCCATTATTATTTTGATTCCTTCCATTTTTCTCCTCCACGTCCCACTAACACGCTACACGTGGCCTTTAGGTCTTATAGCCTTAATCTCTTTCTGTCTTATGATTATAACAATATGTTGGAAATTCAAGCTATTATATGATTTGATATTTTTTTATTGCAGCCACCTGCCTGGAGGCTTATATAGAAAAGCTCATTCAGTACGTCCCCTCCGCCTGAGACGAATCGAATTAGCATTTCCAAGCTCTTTTAACAGAAAAACATACGTAAATGTGGCGCCAATACGTCCCAGAGGGTGACGTACTGCAGTAGGATTTCTAAGTTTAAACGCAATAAAATATACTAGAAACCCTCATCCTATTCGTTACACTCTCGGGACATATTGGAGTGCTAAAATCACACAGTTAATCTTAAAAAAGCTAATGAGATACGTCTCTCTATGCAGATATTGCTATTTCATGCACACAATTCGCTATTAGACAGTTGTAGCAATAAAATATGAAATATATTTTTTATGGTAGCTTATAACTAAACAATTATCATCCAATATGTTTTTTGCATTAAAATAATTTATTAATATTTAATTTTTGGAATATTAATCTCAGTTTTTTTATCTGTGGTCTACAAGTGGCGGCCATGATTAATCTTCGTATGACGTCATAACTCAATAAACAAAACGTCAAAGACAACGTGATCAACGTCAAGTGCTCGTCAAGTCGTTTGTTCTCATACATATGTCTCCATATTTGTTCTATACAATGTTTTGAGCCTCCTTGGTTCTATACTTCGAGCAACACGGAAGGGAGTAGCCATACGCTGCATTCCCCTCTGTCAAGGTACAAGCCAAAATTAGGCATATGCATGTCTATGTGTTAGTTGTGTGACTCATCTGTACACAAATTATTTTTTCTTTTTTATGGCATTTTTTGTGACAATGTCATAATTACTATCAAGTGACAGTTTAAGTTTTGTATGTAGGTGTGCGGAACTAAACTTGTGTGCACATTTCACCCCGCAAAAAACGCCAGAAAAATTGTCATAGTAAATTGTCGCTTTGCCCACTCCCTCCGTCCAGTACGGAGGCCGTGTTGCTCGAAGGTTCTATATTATGCTGAGAAAAAGTGGAGAAAATTGCTCTACTATTTCGATTTATGCTATAAAAAGAGTTTCACGAAATGGAGTCAGGCTACATTAAAGTGGATAGTGCAGCCCAGAGTCCATTCGCATATGATCGCAAAAATATTTAAACAAACATACATACAGACAGCGGGATGCGACTTTGTTTTATGCTATTTATTAGTGATAGTGATTAGTGATGATTTTAAGAAGTTAGGTTAGGTGTAATTTATTTTTGTAAAATCGAACATATTGATTACTTCTAAATACTTACATCAAAGTGATCCGCACAAAAGAATATCACAGACTTATCAGATGGAAACTGTGGGTCTCGGCCTTGGCGTGGCAGGACTGGACTTATAAACATGTATAAACAATTTCTTGGGACATTTAACTGTCGTACTTCTAAGCATAGGCACCGTACACGTTTTGTAACTTGTCATTTTCACAATTCCAGTTAAATCTGTTTAATTTACACCTCAAAACAGTTAGAGCGCCGTATTAGCCGTGCTTTGTTTATTGAGTTGTGACGTCATAACATGGAAATGTCACGTGACACAGTGTTTGAGCGCGAATTTCGAACCAAAAGATAAAAAAATCATGATTTCTTATCAAATAAAGCTTTTTCGAAAAAAATATAATTGTAGGGGGGTTTAAAATAAGTCTATAGATATTATAAAATATATATCAGAAAATTGTCAAGTAGCGAATTATGTTTTCGGCTTTGCGCACGCCGATCATCTCTGCACTTGGCACGTGCCGTGTGATTTCTTTTTTGTTCTTCTTTCCTCTAGACCTTATCCCATCTACTTGCGCTCGGCCTTCCTCGTCCTTCTTTTCCATTTTGCACGATCCTGAGCTGTGCCGGCGTCTAATTGGGCTTGTTTCAGGTCTTTTTCGACCGTCGTCAACCAGGTGGAGGAAGGTCTTCGTGGTCCTCGCTTTTTCGTTGGCAGTTTCAGGGCAAGCTGAACTAGGTATGATCTACCTTCGTCTTTGTACATGATTTCTTTTTGTTTTTGCAAACATATATTGTTGGTAGTGAAACAATACGGGTTCATGTTTAAATATTTACGACAAGATCGCAAAGAACTTGTCTATCTTGCACAGGGCAAAGACATGACGCCATCTTTTTCAAAAAAATATCAATTAGGATGACGAAGAAACAATCGAAAATGAGGTTATGTCTGAACAAGCGATCCCATTGTTCAGCCTTTAATATTAATAATAACCAGCTTTGTGCAAAGAAGCATTGAATATTTTTCTAAATAAACTTTTATTCCTTTGTTTCGTACTGTATTTGCTTTATTTATCACATATCATAATAGTACACCTGCTTTATAGTTTAAGCAGATTAATTAATCCTTATTAACCTTTATCAGTTTCACGTTGACGAATAGAACTAGGATATACCCTACGTTCAGGTGCGTTATATTACTGGAAACCCTACTGCAGTACGTCACCCTCTGGGCCGTATTGGAGCGGCATTTACGCGTGTTTTTCATTTCATTAAAAGAGCTTGGAAATGCTGCTTCAGTTCATCCCAGGCGTAGGGGACGTACTGAATATATACTATACTATATACGCTGCCTCCTGGAGCCTTTCCTAGGTAGGTACTATGTAAGGCTTATGAGAAGATATTATGAAAATACATCTAAAATGACAACGATTGTTAAAAAAAAACAATGAAAAACCTTTAGTGTCATTTCAATCATTGCAAAAAATATGAAACCGAATCGATTTTTTGTATCCAGGCAAATCGGCTAAGTACGATATCTCTCTCAAGGACAAATCAAAAGTACCATACCTTTAGTTCCATCATTATCTTCTCCAACTCAGCGTTAAGGCTCTTGATGATGTTCCTCTGCACCCTGAGCGTCGGCTGCACGCTGCTCATCACGTTGGCTCGGTCGATTTCCATCACCCTGAACTATATAACACCATATTAAAGTCTTTTACATATGCGTGGCCCGACACGCACTTGGCCAGTTTTTATGTATTGTCATCAGAATTCAGAGCGTGTGCAAAATTTCATTCTAATCGAAGACCGAGAAGTGGGTCAAATTAAGATTCCAAGATTTTCTTACATACATAGTTACAAGTAAAGCTAATATAAGCGTGTTAAAAATAGAAGGAAAACCGGCCAAGTGCGTGTCGGGCCACGCGCAGTGTAGGGTTCCGTAGTTGCAAATGACAACTTTGAGTTCACACTATTCACACTCGCACCTTACAGTTTAACGACCAAAAACATCTAACAATGAAAATAGTATGAAATTTTACAGTTTATAAGTTGGTTGCCTATAACATTTTAGATTGTACTTAGTACTTAGCTCTGATAGTTTTCCTTTCAACTTCAGTATATATACTACTGCTGTAATTTTTTTCACGTATCTATATATAACCGTTTAGCAGATAGAGGGGGGGGGGGGGGACACTTACCTCTAACAAAAATTCGCACTTTAAAACCAGATATTTCGGAAACGGATCCCTAAATCGAAAAATGGTGTTCTCAACCTCACAATATTTTTGAAAGACCTATTTAACAATACCCCACACGATGGGTAAATAGAGAAAAAAAAGTTACTCCCCCACTTTACTTGTATGGGAGCTACCCTAAAAAAAATTTTTTTTCAAGATGTTATTCTACCACTTTTTTGCCATGATTATTATACATACCCATACCAAATTACAGCTTTCTAGTACTTATAGTCTCTGCGTAAAACCTCGGACGGACAGACAGACAGACAGACAGACATGGCGAAACTATAAGGGTTCCTTGTTTACTACGGAACCCTAAAAAGGGGACCGGGAAAGCCGAGACACATCTTCATGAAACAAATAAAAGAAAAAAATAACGTTGCTACTTACAGATCTTTACAGAGAAGTGAAAAAACTGGCGGAAGAAAGAGAGGAATAGAAGAAGCTTCACCGACAAGAGCCCAGGTCTTAAATTTGATGATGATGAATAGCCGTGTAGTTCCCGGCAGAGTAGAAATAGGACCAGTCCAGGTCTTCCCGTGGATGTCGTAGAAGGCGACTTAGGGAACACAAGCTCAACAAAGCTTATAAACATCGAAGAGCCATCCAACCTGTCTGGCCAGCATGGAGAGTGGCCAAATCCTCTGACCAGCTCTGGTAGTACAGAGGGTCTTGCTCTTGCAATGGAGACTAACAAAGACCTGATGATGATGTATACTCTCTAGACTCCGTCATGCCTTTTTTTAATCCTCCATCCTCACCTGAAATGATCCGGAACAAAAGGTCGATGCGGGAGTCCCGAAAATTGGGTAGCGCGACTTGACGCGGGTGAGGTCGCGGTAAACAGCTAGTTTTTGAACGGACCCACCAAGAAAGAAAGGTAAATGTTTTTCGCACGTTTATTATATCCGTATACTAGCAGCCCTCCCCGGTTGCGCCCGGGCATGAACTATACCTGTAAACCTCCCTCATGAATCACTCTATCTATTGGTGAAAACCGCATAAAAAATTGTAGTAGTAATTTTTGAGTTTACCAGGAACAGACATACTGACGCGGCAGAGAACTTTATTTTATAAAATACTAGCTGTTACCCGCGGCTTCGCCCGCGTGATATTTAGCCTATGTCCTTCTCAGTACCCTAACCCATGTGTATACAAAATTTCATGATGATCGGTTCAGTAGGTTGGGCGTGAAAGCGTAACAAACAAACAAACAAACTCACTTTCGTATTTATAATATTACTTAGGATTAGGATTAGGATGTAGTGTAATGATAGTGATATTTATCGTTTAGGATTCAGCCCGTCTATATGTACAACTTTTTCTATGGGACATTGCTGAAAACTCAAAAGACATTCCATACAAAAATGTTCAGCCGCTCGGTCAATTTGTATGGGAATGTCATTGTATTTGACGGACTGAATCATTCTCATCATCTATTATGAAGTGTTTCCGCATGTTAAGCGACCCCGGGCGCAGTCCCCACTTGGATGGGTGACCGCAAGTGGCATTAAAATACCTCGAGCTCGTCCGTGCTTCGGAAGGCACGTTAAGCCGTTGGTTCGGGCTGTCTTCCTTGATGGCAGTTGTTAAGCTACGTCAGATGCCATTAGGCAGCTTGAAAAATCTGACACCAGTGTTAGCCACTTACACACACGAAAAACAAACAAACATTATGTATGTTTGTCAGTATGACTGTTCCATTCTCTGGCTTCCTGTAGCCTAAAAGGCTTGACCGAAGAGTGAGGTATCATTAGGTTTATAATCTTCCCTGGAGAGTCTTAAGCTATGTGACGTCACCAAAAATTTTATGTGGCGTACGTAAACTACCTAAAAAGGCCGCCTGTTTTTTAGGGTTCCGTAGTAAACAAGGAACCCTTATAGTTTCGCCATGTCTGTCTGTCTGTCTGTCTGTCTGTCCGTCCGCGGTTTTACGCAGAGACTATAAGTACTAGAAAGCTGTAATTTGGTATGGGTATGTATATTAATCATGGCAAAAAAGTGGTAGAATAAAATCTTGAAAAAAAAATTTTTTTAGGGTAGCTCCCATACAAGTAAAGTGGGGGAGTAATTTTTTTTCTCTATTTACCCATCGTGTGGGGTATCGTTAAATAGGTCTTTCAAAAATATTGTGAGGTTGAGAACACCATTTTTCGATTTAGGGATCCGTTTTCGAAATATTTGGTTTTAAAGTGCGAATTTTTGTTAGAGGTAAGTGTCCCCCCCCTCTATCTGCTAAACGGTTATATAAAGATACGTGAAAAAAATTACAGCAGTAGTATATATACTGAAGTTGAAAGGAAAACTATCAGAGCTGAGTAGTAAGTACAAACTAAAAAGTTATAGGCAACCAACTTATAAACTGTAAAATTTCATACTATTTTCATTGTTAGATGTTTTTGGTCGTTAAACTGTAAGGTGCGAGTGTGAATAGTGTGAACTCAAAGTTGTCATTCGCAACTACGGAACCCTACACTGCGCGTGGCCCGACACGCACTTGGCCGGTTTTTTTAATTATTATTATTGATGGACTGGATGAAATCATCAACAGCTAACCTTGTATTATTATTTATAATGTTATTTAATACTTAAAATTTCATCATATTTTTTTCTATTTTATTATAGTCAATACCTCAAGAGGCACCAAGACCTTGTGGCATGTATCGTGGTTTCTATTGTCCAATTCGCGATTTCCGTAATCGAATCATGTACGTTTGTACGTTGTTCATATTCGTTACGCTCCACGTTTTTACTGCCTTGACCGTAAATTCTATTTGTAGTAGCCAAAAAACCTTTATTGTCAAGTTAACCGGGAGCTGCCAATGTTGTACTCTTATTCATACGTAAGTAAGTGGTTTTTACCCGACTGAACCACCCGGAAGAAGGGTACTGTTTTCCGCGCGTATGTATATGTATACCCGGTGAAATACGGATGTTTATCTATGTAAGTATCTATTATAAAATATAGTTTCGTTGAGTTAGTATCCCTTAACACAAGCCTCGAACTTACTTTGGGGCTAGTTTGTTTGTTTTTCGTATGTGTAAGTGGCCAACACTGGTGTCAGATTTTTCAAGCTGCCTTAAGGCATCTGACATAGCTTAACGACTGCCATTAACGATGACGGGGCTAGTTCAATCTGTGTGATTTGTCCGTATATATAAAAAAAAAATACTGATCAATACTCATTTTATTTTTACATTTCCATACAGAAATATTCATACATACATATATATTATCACGTCTTTGTACCTTGCGGGGTAGACAGAGCCCAAGTTCATAAACCCTTAAGGCCACGTTTAGCGTGTTAAGGGCGTTAAGGTGGAAAGCGGAATCAAGATAGAGATAGTTGCTAGCCGCATCGCCTTTTTACGTGGTTCTTCAGCCCAATCCCTTGACCGGCTTTTACGGTCTGCGCGGGAAGAAAAGCAGCTGGTGTAACACTCTAATGTGTTTGTTGTTCTGTGGTATGAACAGTGCTATCCTTTGAACCATCAAACCAGCCCGTCAAAATGAACAACTTTTCCTTTAGAACCAATGCTGGGAACACAATTTTTTTTTCAATATATTCATACAAATTGCCGGCCGACGAACACTTTTGTACGGAAATGACGAAATTTTTTTGAAGTTACCAACATTGGTCCCATAGATAAAGTTGTTCATTTTGACGGGCTGGTTTGTTGGCTAAAAGGAGGATACTGTTCACACTAACACCTTGTATAGTGAAATTTTCAGTCATCTTAAAATAATGTAAGTTCATCTCATGCATTTTTTATTACTGCCAAAGGGATAGTTGTTCAAATTGACGGGTTAAATAACCCTTTGAAGGACCCAAAATGATCAATATTTCACCGGGTATTATACATTATGTCGTACGTATGTACGCGCGAATGGTATCACTATTACAAAATATATTGAGTTGGTATACCTACCACGATCGAATCATTTATTTATTTCCAAAAATAAGCACTAGTTGTGTAAAAAAAAATCAACAATCTATGCTTTACATAAACATAAGGTATTTGATGAAAAGGCGGCCCCATATGTGTGTGACCTTTTTGACCTTTCCAAACACATGTACGTACAATATTTTCCAACACATTACAAAACGATGATACGTCATTACGTGATGACTGATGATTGATAACGACATATTTGTGCAAACGGCTGGTCACGACATAGTGAAGCGAAAGTGAAGACATGATAAAGCACCCTACGTTTTAGGGTTAAGGGTCATTGTTGAAACTCGAAATATACCTACCAACGTTTGATTTATAAGGGTCCTATGTGATTCCTAGTTTTGTGGACGCTAAGTATCTGTGAACCTAGCGCATATTTTATTAGTTACTTTCAAATAAGTAAAAATAAAAAAAGTAGTCAAACTATTAAAAATATAGGCGCTCATCATCATCATTTCGAGTAGGTGACACAGTCAGTCGACCATGCCACCCTTGTGTCAGAGTTCTTCGGAACCGCCTCTCGGCCTCTGGCGTGGTTCCTTTAACGACTACCAAATGGCAGCCGGGACCAACGGCTTAACGTGCCTTCCGGAACACGAAATCATCTTTCTTATCAGACAATCAGGTGATTCAAGCCTGCATTGTCCTCCTCCTCCAAACTGGAAACAACTTAACAAAGTACGCTTCCCGTGGGAATCGAACCCACGACCTCCGGGTTAGTAAAGCAAACAACAGAGGCCTTTTGAAGGCGCTAGAAAAGCTACTCTTAAGGGGCTTTTAGATAAGCCAACTAACGCAACCCATCATTTCATTTATTTTACGGAAATTTTAGTTTTTATGAATGTTTACTAGCAAACAGGTCACCTAATGGTAAGTGATCACCGCCTATGGGTAGAATTATTGGATTACTTAATTTTATTACACTAGGTGTTTTATGGGTAGGGTAGTTACCTGTCTCTGCAACTTGGACAGCTCATCCTCTGCGATCTTTTCCATCTCCATGTCGTCACTGGGAGCCACTATCATCTTGCTTCTCTTCTTATTGCCTTCTTCAGAATGTTACTAATTGTGCAGCAGCTTCTATGGAATGTCTCTGTAGTATTGGGACAATAAGGTTGGCGTACTGATGGGTCGATGTTGTTACTTGGCAACTCGACATAGAGCAGGAATATGACTGTCCTGTCGCTTGCGTGCTACGAAAGCGACATGTCTTGCTCTGTGTGGCTTAGATCCATGGTGTGGCAAATCGACTTGGCAGTAAGTAATAACCATTTTTGAGGGATTCAATTCAAGATTTTTGAATGGTATTTTCAGTTGACTTTTACTGAAGTTTTTGGCCTACTTCGGAAAAAGAAGGTCCTGGTGAAAATCATACTACATACTAAAATATAGAAACCTGCTAGGTACGCAGTTTTTGTATATTTTAATTTGCACATTATATATCCTAATCATAATCCTAACTAATATTATAAGTGAGTTTGTTTGTTTGTTTGTTTATTTGTTTGTTTGTTACGCTTTCACGCCGTATTTACTGAACCGATCACCATGAAATTTTGCATACACATAGGTTAGGGTACCAAGAAGGACATAGGCTATATATTACGCGGGCGAAGCCGCGGGTAACAGCTAGTATTACATAAACTACAGCTTCTAAACACGTTAGACAAATTTCATTAATGTATACGTTTGTATGTATGTATCTTTGTCCGCGGTGTTCTGTGATTATGAGCGGAGCGATTCATACTGTATCCACCTATATCTTCGAGCAACACGGAAGGGAGTAGCCATACGCTGCATTCCCCTCTGTCAAGGTACAAGCCAAAATTAGGCATATGCATGTCTATGTGTTAGTTGTGTGTGACTCATCTGTACACAAATTATTTTTTCTTTTTTATGTAATTTTTTGTGACATTGTCATAATTACTATCAAGTGACAGTTTAAGTTTTGTATGTAGGTGTGCGGAACTAAACTTGTGTGCACATTTCCCCCCCAAAAAACGCCAGAAAAATTGTCATAGTAAATTGTCGCTTTGCCCACTCCCTCCGTCCGGTACGGAGGCCGTGTTGCTCGAAGACCTATATAGATCTTATAAGATGAATCAAAAAATCTAAACATGGGTTTATCTTCGTTATTTTAGAAGTGCCTATGGCTACCTTTTGGTGATTTTCCATCATCAGATCATGTATAGACCTGATATACCGTAAATTGGTTAAGCATAAGTGTTGTGAAATGCAGGTGCATAATTTCACCCTCTCAGACTTACAGGGGAGGATACATAAATTTTCGGGGTAAACTGCAGTGATGCCCTCACTTTGAAATAAATAGTTTGAAAGAAAACAAAAATTTAATTTAAATTTTTGTTCTGCGAGCCCAAGATAACCGTTCATACTATTTTATGACCTTCTGTTTACAGTTTACGTCACAGATTAACGGTCAAGTTAAGCTCATTATAAAAATTTAGAAGGGATGTTCGTGCGTCAGAGCGTGCCCACTTCACGTGCGCTGCCGCGCGAAGCGAAAAGTAGTTTATTTTTAATGGCTAGTATTTAAATGTGACTGTAAATTAAAATTTCAAGTATCAAATATAATCAACTAGCCGTTACCCGCGGTTCCGCCCGAGTGATATATAGACTATGTCCTTCTCAGTACCCTAACCTATGTGTATGCAAAAGTTCATGATGATCGGCTCAGTAGATACGGCGTGAAAGCGTAACAAACAAACAAACAAACTCACTTTCGCATTTATAATACTAGCTGTTACCCGCGGCTTCGCCCGCGTGTTTTATAGCCTATGTCCTTCTCAGTACCCTAACCTATGTGTATGCAAAATTTCATGATGATCGGTTCAGTAGGTTGGGAGTGAAAGCGTAACAAACAAACAAAGAAATAAACAAACAAACTCACTTTCGCATTTATAATATTAGTTAGGATAGGATAGGATTAGGATAGGATAGTGTTAGGATAAGGATAGTTAGGATTAGGATTAGTTGGGATTGGGACTAGCTGTTAGCTGCTAACAAACAAATAAACTGAGCTTCGAATTTATAATATTAGTTTGGAAGTTAGGATCAGGATTGCGCCGAGAGGTTCCGGCAGAATAGAATAGGACCACTCCAAGTCATCCCGTGGATGTTGTAAAAGGCGACTAAGGAAACACAAGCTAAACAAAGCTTATTAACATCAAAGAGACCTCTCCAACCCGTCTGGCCAGCGTGGAGAGTGTAGGCCAAATCCTCTGACTACTCAGGCTAGTATATGGCTCTGTTAGTATAGACAGAGAGGGTCGTGCTCCTACAGTGGAGACTAGAAAGACCTGATGATGATGATGATGATGATCAGGATTAGGAGTTACGACATTTTATTAATGTGACGGGAAATTAAACCGAGCCTACCCTCTGAGGCCGAGTCGTTTCTTATATTGGGGTTATATTGGGTTATATTGGGGTTTTGCCCTAAGTTGGGGACGTCGCTCGCTTCGCTCGTTCGCCCTGTTTTGGTCACACGGAATCCTAACAAACCTAACTAACTTACAATCTGTGGCTAAATTGTTTTGTTGTACGAGGTTTTGCCTAAAGTCGCCCTCTCTGCATTTCTAGTCGCTCACTTAGTAAATTAGATGTACTTACGCCTAAAATTTTATTCAACCGTTTTCATCATCATCATCATCAGGTCCTTCTAGTTTCCACTGCAGGAGCACGACCCTCTCTGTACTACCAGAGCCATTACTAGCCTGAGTAGTCAGAGGATTTGGCCTACACTCTCCACGCTGGCCAGACGGGTTTGGAGAGGTCACTTTGATGTTTATAAACTTTGGTTAGCTTGTGTTTCCTTAGTCGCCTTTTACGACATCCACGGGATGACTTGGAGTGGTCCTATTCTACTCTGCCGGGAACCACACGGCAACCGTTTTATTATTTCCTTTTTTTAATTATACCTACTTGCTGACATATTTCATGTGTGATAAATTAATATAAGTACTTATAGGTACTAAAGTAATATCCGCTTTTTCTTTCATAAGTACGCTTTTATTATTGTCGTGTCACGGGTAAGAAGCACTTTCGCAAAAATCCGGCTTGATTCGGTGAAAATTCTACATAATTGGAAAAGAACAAACAAACCCACATCAGATATACTAAATTAAGAGAATTTAGGAACGTATCTACAGGCTGTTTTTTAATTCATTGGCATCCTTTTAAATATAGACTATACCCATGATTGAAAGTAATTAAATACTATTTCGAGAAAATTACACATTTTTCAAATTAAAAAGAAAAAACTCAATAACTACCTCAAACGCTTTGAAAGAGGCTATTACTTAAAATAAAAACCAAAAATCAAAACAGAACTGAATTTCCAAAAACACCGAAAAATTTATTCATTTAAACAATAAAAAGTACAGAAAATACGCGGAACTCTCACAGTAAATTTTTGTGCCTTTTGCTGTGGAAACAGGTGGTCCCTGGTGCGACGAAGGCAAACTTTTTATCAGAAATTTAGGGCAGCGGCTCCGATGGCTGCGACCCCCGCTCTGGAGCGTACGTCCAACACATATCACTGACCATCCAGCGTGGCAACGTGGCTGGTGTGATGGGTACATTTGGGCCAGGCACTCTCAGAGGTGGTCTTTTCGACTAGATTTTAATTTTTTTTTTTAAATTACTTTTCTTTCTCTTTAGTTTAGTTTAGGTATATATTTTTTTATAATTTATGTAATTTGTTTAAATTTTAATTAAGTAATTTTCAGGAACTCTGAACGTTTATTAGAAAATAACAATGGTATTATAGTAATTTTTATATTAAATGAATCGGTCAGTGAAATTTTCGCAAAACAAGTGACTTTAGACCGATACACAACCAGCGATGTAATGTTGACGCAAGAAAAGTTTTTACGTGTAATTTTTTTTTGCGTATGCTAACGAATTCGATTGTAATTTTGCATACTGTACATTGTAATTAGGCTATAAATCACGCGGTAAAGCCGCGAGTAACAGCTAAAAAAATAATAAAGACAAAATAAAATGTAATATAATTGGGGGTTAAAATATTCTGGCTGATTTGAAGGTTCACCCGAACATACTGTATAACTTTAACATTTACTAAGTTCCTAAACTTCTTGTTTCGCAAGTTCTAACAACTATTATTACTTATAATGTGCTCAGATTAAGCAATACCCAAATGATATAACTTAAACTTCTTAAAGTCAAGGCTACCAGAAATCATGTTTTAGAAATAAACCATTTATAGGAGATCACTTCCTGCAGTAACAACAATAAAAATGAGTATTGCACCATTTCGGAGTGACCCACCACTACCACTCTCTCGGTTCACCTTGGTGTCTTCTGTCTCTTTCTAGCATGAAGCCTTTCCGTTTATACCTGTTGTTGCTGTCTCGTTTTGCACGTGTTGGTTCGAGTCATAGATTAGTTATTATGTCATTGACTGGTTGTGCCTACTTCTGATTGTATTCTTAGAAGACATCTTTATGGTAAGAACATAAATTGAAAAGGCATCTGTTTTTGATTTAAAGTGTAAATTAATAAAATTTTCTAGTTGGCAGATGTTAAAGATGGCTTTTGAAAAGGCTATAACTTGTAGGATCGAACGGAAAAGACACTGACTAATTTCACACACACTGACCTAATTTCAGTCGGTAAGGACAAGATTGTCGTTACCGACTGAAATTAGGCAAATACAAACCTTTTGAAAAAATAATATATCAATAAATTTATTACATCTATAATAATATTATAAAGAGAAATTATGTGATTGTTTGTTTGCACTGAATAGGCTCCGAACTCCTGGACTGATTTTCAAAATTGTGTCACCTATAGAAAGCTAATCTGCGGATGACATAGACTATACATTACGCGGACGAAGTCGCGGAAATATTGCAAGTCTTTTTTTAAATGTGTTTATTCCAGCATGAATATATAAAACTGTATGTACGCTTTTCGTTTTCGTAATAGTGATATTTTTTTACATTTAATGTTGTTGAATATTTCAATGAAGTAAGTTATAATAACTTAATTTGTTTTGCCTAATGATGGCAAAACAAAATATAGAAACAGTTTAAGCCTTACCTCATTCAGTTTTGAACAACAACGTGCGAAAAAATAATTATCTTCGAGAAATTGTGACAGTGACTGTCCAATAAATGGTAAACCCATTCACACCAGCATTCCAAAGTTAGGGCATACACAAATTTTCTACCTGCGCGACCATCTGCGCGGTGCAATAATCTCTGGCCGTCAGGGTTCGTTCTGCCTCGAAGGTTTCCGTCGGTCTGTTGTGCTCGAACCGTTGTCGGGGCGACATTGCGGCACGGCGTACGGCCCGCGAGTGTATCGACATAACATCTTTCCGTGACAGTGGAGTGAAGTGCAGTGTACCGAAATGTTGTTGCAACTGTGAACCAAAAGTTACTATAATGGCATTAAAAAAGGATTTCGAACATATATTCAAGAACGTCAAAATTCAAATACCGAAGTCGACGAAATTTCAGCAGGCCATAGAGAAACTCTTCAAAAAGAATAACTACGAGAAAATAGTGCAAAGTTAATTATAACTTGTAGTTTTAGCGATTTAGTTGATTAAATGGCCGGTGAAGTTAGTGCAAATATTAGTAGAAGTAGAAAAAGTTCTAGACACGACCCCGAACCGCCTGACCGCAATAAATCGCCCAATTTTATCACAGATGAAACAGAATTCGTTGGCAGAGGAGACATACGATCATCAACACCTATAAACAAGCATAGACGTAGTAGAAGCAGAAGTGGGAACAGGATAACTCCATCAGTTTTGAGTTTATCAGCTGAGAATTTTTACGAAGAGTTAGAGGAATACGTAAAAGAGATGTCGGCGGTAAGGGATACTAGTGGTGTCGTGGCGGCAAATCAGGAGGTGGATGTATGGACACAGTTGCAGCAAAAGGAGTCTGATTTGCTTCTGGCTGCTGAGCTGGGGAAGGCTTTGTTGGAGAAGAACGAGGAATTGAAGAAGGAACAGGAACGCGTTTCTGAGGAATACTCCAAAAAACTTGAGGTAAGTTTTTATCATATTTTTTGTACAGAATCCTCGTAGCGTTACGAGGGCCTCCACACTTTGCTTTCAATGAACATCTTCACTTAATTAGTAAATAATTGGGTGAATTGCGTGGTACTCGTATATTTTTAATTAGGATTCTTTGATTTCTGCCTGCTCGTAAGTAATTAATTATTGCTTCGGATTCGTAATTACTTAAATTTTATGCTAGCCTCCAATGCTGCTAGGTTCTGTTAAATCTAGACGAATATTTCGTGTGATTGTATTAATTGTGCAAGATACGTTTGTTGGGATTTTATCCATTTTATTTTCAAACGCGTCATCATCTGCCTTAACTTATTCCACTTATATGCATATGTCTTTTTCTTCCACAACTTTCTGTTTTGCCTTCTTTATACATTTTTTAGGCCATACATCTACTCTGTTTTGATCTTCCCTTCCTTTAAACTCGAATTTAAGACACTAAATCCATTTGAATGAACTCCTGATGCCCTAGAAACTACCTGAAAACATACATAACAATAATAGGAATAATAATAAGAAAGGCACGTTAAAGTATAAACTATTGGTTTGACGTGTATGGTATTTGAAGTTTTAAAGTAGTTTTATGGGTTACTGTTATGCTTGAATTCAACAATACTATTTCAATAAAACATAATGCAATGCATACGCGTCTACGGCCTATTTAGAACAATCTCAAAATTTCATTTCCCACCATTAACGGTTTAAAGCTGATTCTAAAACTAACTTCATCAAATTAAGTAATCTACTTATCAACGTAAACTACAGAAACAAGCAACCAAAATAACAACAGGTGATGTTTTAAAAATAGTGTTTGTTTTAAAATTGTTTGCTGCCGAAATTGGGGCTGACAATGAAATATTTAATATTACACTCGCCACACCGCATTACTTCATGTAGCTTCACAGATATTTCCTGTAGTTCATAATCTTGATACTCGAGATGCTCAAAGTGTATCAGATGTTTCAGAGCATAAAGAACGCAAGTTACTTCAAACCCACCAACTTTTCTTTGCTGTTATACCTACAATAGTGGCGCTACTAGTATATGAAAATGCCAGTCTTAAGTATGAGAAACTCTTAGTTCCAAATTTTGATATTGGTTAAGAAAATTTTGCGAATTTGTATCTTATCGAATGGTCGTCATCAGATAACAGATCTTGCGTTCCACGAGTGATATTTTTTATTTTATAACATTTTCTCGTTTTCGTTGGAATTTTATCAATTTGATAAAATTGAGATCAAAGAGAATATTGAGATAGAAAATGATCTTGAACTGAATTGAATAAACTAGATGTTTAATTTAAGGAGGGAAAAGCCTACTGAGCCTGTAGGATACGTCCACCGAGACCTATTTCAGGAACTATATTACTCTCTTCATAAAGCCTACAATGTTACAAAGGTACGAAATAGTTCAATCCCTTGCGAAAAGAAAAATAATTAATTCAGGACGCTGCATGTCAATAGAAACAGCCCGATGGTCCAGTGGGTGTGAGCTCTATGAGCGCTTACGTATGTTAAGCAACCCCTGGTGCAGTCCCTACTTGGATGGGTGACCGCAAGTGGCATAAAAATATCTCGAGCTCCTCTGTGCTTCGGAAGGCACGTTAAGCCGTTGGTCCCGGCTGTCATCGTTGATGGCAGTCGTTAAGCTATGTCAGATGCCTTAAGGCAGCTTGAAAAATCTGACACCAGTGTTGGCCACTTACACATACGAAAAACAAAAAAAAAACAATAGAAACAATATTCCTAAATATATTTATTATCCAACCTTACTTGTTTCTTTAAAATTTTCTTTATTATTCTTGTATTTGTTACGCTTTCAACCTAAATCACAGAGCTAGTCGATTATCATGAAATGCAGAAACGTTGTCAAAGGTAGATTCCAAGCAGCCAAATACCTTCTTTTCTCTCTCATTCTCAAAGCCAGCCAGATAGTCTACTATCTCGAAATATTAGAACCTTTCTTATGTTAATTTTAGTTAGTGCTAAAATGAGTTAATTCTTTTTGTGTCCTTAACCCTATCGCCGTTAATAACAGAGCTGATCATCATAAAATTTTGCATAGTCAGTATCAAGGGTGGTTTCCAAGCAGTCCATACCTTCTATCTCTCTCTCAAAGCCAGCCAGAAAGCCTACTATCTAGAACTAGATTCCACAAACATTCTAGATCAACATCAGTTACATCCTTTATCAGTGTAATGTATTTGTCTATCGTGATAAGCAGCTCAGTGTGTTGTGCAAAACACTGACTCTCGTAATAGACACTTCACATAGATATAAAAACCCAGCCAAGCGCGAGTAGGTTTTGCACATGAAGAGTTCCGTACCACCATACAATATTTAAAAAAAACACGTATTTCGTATGCTTTTATAGCAATAGATATTCTGTGAAAATTTAAAGTCTTTATCTGTTACCTTAGAGCATTTAATTCTCTACGTCTGTTACGGATCAATAGATACAGCCCTATGATGGACAGACTGACAATTCGAGGCTTAGTGACTCTTCCTTCATCGATCCCGTTTTACCCTTTGCCTAAGGAACTGCAAAAACTTACTTTTTACTACACAATAAAGCAGAGCAATGTTTTTAATTTTCATCGGTATGTGAGATTTTATTTCATCAAAAATTATAAATCTGTTCGATATAATGGGGTATCGTAAATCGTAGTAATCCTGGAATATGGGCTAAAACATTAATGATAGAATAAGTCTTGCATCTTTAAATTTTTCAGCAAAAATTACTGGTGTTGAAAGCATCATTCTTTTGTAGTAATAAATAATCATTTTAGTATTTTATTATTCTCGTTTGCTAGAACTTGTTTGTCCTAATGACCTAATGGTTATTAAAAATATATTATTAGTCATAATGACGTTAAAACTAAAATAAAAATTCAACAACGTAGGTGTCTTGATCAAACTCGCATTTAAAACACTTAGGAACAAGCTTTTAATTTCAGAAACCTGCAATAATGCCAGAATAAAGATAGTGTGACGTGTGGTTCCCGGCAGAGTAGAATAGTACCACTCAAAGTCTTCCCGTGGATGTCGTAGAAGGCGACTTAGGAAACACAAGCTAAACAAAGCTTATAAAAACATCAAAGAGACCTCTCCAACCCGTCTTGCCAGGCCAAATCCGCTGACTGCTCTGGTATTAAAGAGAGGGTCGTGCTCCTGCAGCAGGGACTAAAAATGACCTGACGATGATGATTTTATTCTAACTGACAGGACTGGTCTGGAAAAAGGAAAATATTATACAAAGCCCTTCAGGCGAGTAGTCTGTAGCTTTGAACACTAATTAATAATATAAACGTATGTCTAAGTAAATAAGAATTATTTACATTATGAAATGACGTGAAAAAGTGCCTATTTTCTGAATAAAATCTTTGAATCTAACTGATTAAAGCAAGCAACACAAACAAAACCTTCAGACATCATAGACCACCGCGTATAGCGTTTTGAAAGTGAGCTGGCACAAAAGTCTTTTATTTACTTTTTGTACCTTTCGTCTTGGTTTGGCAATGCCTGGGAATGTTTGGTAATACTATTGTTATTGTTTTTTAATGTCTGAGTTATTGTGGTTGAGGTAATGTTGGATGTATGGGGTTTGTGAAGTCATAGGCCAGTTGATAAGAGTGGTGAACAGTTAATATGTTAGCGGATTGCTTGAGTACCTATTAGTAATGGTGAATGTTTCTGTTTAAGAGTCGCCTGGAAGCGCATGTCTCCATACAAACGGAAAAAGGGAATTGTGGCAATATTTGATCATTTTGGAGTAAAATTAAGCATTTAACCAATTAATATCATTATAATCCACGTACGTTCCTATACAGCTTGGTTAAAATACCAATGGTTTGAGAATTACAAGCCTTTTCAAATTTCTATGGAAATCTTGAAAGGCGTATAATTCTCAAACTATTGATAATTTAACCAAACTGTATAGGAACGTACGTAGATTATAATGAGATTAATTGATTGGATGCTTAATTTTTCTCCAAAATTATCAAATATTGCCACAATTCCCTTTTTCCGTTTGTATGGAGAGTTGGAGACATGCGCGTTCAGGCGACTCTTAATTGTAAGTATAGCATTAAATCCGTCCATACTAATATTATAAATGCGAAATTGACTGTCTGTCTGACTGTATCGCTTTCACGCTAAATCTACTTGATCGATTTAAATGAAATTTGGTACAGATATGGTTTATATCCTGAGAGAGGACATAGACTCTTTCCACGCGGACGATGTCACAGGTACAGCTAATAAGTAGACAGTTTGTAGAACTATTTAATAAAGATGTCTCGCAACACTCGATTTCTCCAAAAAGTCATAAGTCCATAACACAAGTTCATAACTTATTGAGCCTAGGGGCTAGCTTAATTTGTGTGATATGTCCCTATGCATTTATTATTAGCAGGTTACCTTATAAAAAAAAGAAATTGAAAATCGCTACAGTAGTTTCGGAGCCTATTCAATTCAAACAAACAAACAATCAAAAGTTTCCACTTTATAATATTAGTATTGATTATTATTTATGTTTCCTCAAATCAGCAGATTCGTGTCCATATTTTGCCATAACATAAAAAGTAAAAAATGCATTCCTAACAGGACCTTAGTTTAGGCGTCAAAGAGAAATAAACGATTTGCAACGGAAATGGGATTTTAAGAATAGCGCGCTATTTCTGCCTTTGACGAGTTTATTAACGTTTCGGACTTAGCCGTACAACATAACGTCAAATACACAAAATATGGAGAATACAGAATACACTAAGCAAATTTTTTTCTTATGTTTTCGCGATTGTTGCACTTTTAAATGAAATTTATTATAATACGGTTTTATCACGAAACGACAGAGTGTTCGAAACGTTAGGTGTATCTATAATAAACGCGATGAAACCGTATTAATATTTATTTTATTTAATACGCTTGGCAAAGTTTTCCTTTAACTGGCTCTATCGAAAACCGTTTCGAGGAATACATAGGCTTTAATTATAATATTTTCGATATTACAGATTTTAACAAGTTATATAAAATTAAAATTTTTTGGCAGCCCTCTACACGAAAATCCCTCCGTCTACCGATTATGAAAAAACATGATTCAGAACCATTGCCGAAAAACCTGGTTTCAATTTAAAAACCGTATCGAAATCGGTTTACCCGTTTAAAAGACAGACAGACATAAAAAGCGGTCATATTAATAACTGACCTCGTTTTGAGTTTATTACCGAGAGTCTATAATACAAAAGTGTACAGCCGGCCGGGCAGTTTGTATGAAAATATTATTATTTTTATTTGGATTTCCAGCTTTAGTCCAATAGGAAAAGTAGTTCTATATTGACGGGCTGAGTCACCCCTTTCAGGACGGACAAAGATGTATTAACATATGGTATAAATCCATGACGTCAAGCTCTTATCGTATTTCATACGTAATTCAAACGTCGCTATGTATTACATACAACCTGCGTCAAGTTTTGTAATTTACAAAATTTTTAATAGCTTATTCCGATATCATTATGATTTGCCCAGGCTGTACGTCATAGAAGCCGTAATTACGTATCCAATCGTTGTCAATTTTACTTTAATAGTAAATTTATTTTAAGAGCATAAAAAAAATATATTTTCCCTTTGAACTTGAAAACGACCGCTTGCCTTGGGGTTATCATGAGCCTTATAAAAATCATGATATTAACTTCTTTAGTTATTTTTTTTCTTCGCAATACTAATTACTTTATTTATTGAAATCTTGTAGAAATATTTTTGACAGTTTAAACTACTCCTCTGTATTATTTTTATTTTAAAGTCTTGGCTAACTAAACTAACTTTATGTGCAATAAAGTTTCAATAAACTGAGGAGCCGTTGACTTCTTTCTTAGAAATGATAAAGTTAGTGTTTTAAATCCAAAGCAAGGTTGTGTTTTACGAGCAATCAGGTCTCCAGTCAGGGAAAAAAAATGACATAGATGCTTATAAACCTTTATTGCAATGTGATTTTCGCCCTAGAGTAGGACTAGGAAAGCATTTCGGTAGCAGCATAAACTATGTAAAAAATGCTTATTTTTACCAGGTAGAATAGAAAGTAGATATTAATTCCCATGCTCTTCCATGCTGGTCTGGTAGAAAAGAAAATACTTAGAATGTAGGTACCAGCTGTTTCTCTTCCCGCGCAGGCCGTAAAAACCGGTCGAGGGAATGGGCGCAAATCTAAGGAATCATGTAAATAGGTGGCTACCTAGCCGTCACTACTTAGATAGTGTTGGCCACTTACACATACGAAAAACAAACTACTTAGATTCAACTTTAAGCCCATCAACATGCTAAACGTGACCTTTCCGTCTTATGACATTAAGGCTCCATCAACCCTGTAAGACGTGATAAATAATAATTAAATATATAGGGACATATCACACAAATTGAGCTAGCCCCACAGTAAGTTGTGAACTTGTGTCGCAGGATACTAACTCAACGATATTATATTTTATAATATACTAGCTGTTACCCGCGGCTTCGCTTGCGTAAAATATAGCCTATGTCGATACCTTCACCTATGTGTATGCCAAATTTCATGATGATGATGATCAGTAGATACGGCGTGAAAGCGTAACAAACAAACAAACAAATAAACAAACAAACTCACTTTCGCATTTATAATATTAGTTAAGATAGTTAAGATTAAGATACTTATATAGATAAACATCCAAGACCCAGGTCAACATGAAAAAGATCTTTTTCCATCTTGACCTGGCCGGGGATCGAACCCGGGACCCCGTGTCGCAAGCTAGCTATAAACTCTTATAAAGTAGATAACTCCATATAAGCTGTGCGAAAAAAAAAACACTGTCAGTATCGCTTTCCTAACTTAATTTCGCTTAGCTTTGTTAGAAACGATCTAGCGACAAATGAGTTTTATTGCATTGTGCCGATTTATGTCAGTCAAACACTGCTTCACAGTTATTAATGTTACAACAGTCAATAATTTCAGTATCTCGAGTAAGTTTAAATGAAAAAAGGGTTGACCTTGAGAAATCCAGAGTAATGCCTTCGCATTATGAGGCGTGCAAAAATCTATCGTTCTATATTAGTAGATGTCCAATATAAAACTTTTTAACGCAAGAATTGAACGGCCGTAAAGCAATCAATTAGTCATCCCCTGTTTTTCTACTCTTTAGGTTTGATTTTTTTCCAAATTTATATGGTACTAATTTAGGGGTATATCCTTAGAATATATATAGAATATACCTACTTTATTACACCAAATAGGAAATACAAATTATATACATAGCAGAAAATAAAGTTGGCACAAAGGAGGTATCGCTTAGTCGATCTTTTCCAGTCAACCTTTAAGTAGATGGATACAGTACATGTTTAGGCGTTTCCGCAGAACAACCCAACGTAAGATATGGTGAACATACTAAAAAAAAATATCTCAGCACCACTCCACTACACAGCACAGTCTAAGGCTTAGAGATGTAATCAGTGCATCGATGTAGGTCAACAGCTTTATCAAGGCGTGCCGTCTCGCCAATATTGGCCTATCATTTCAGTTTCTGTTCTATTTGTTTTGATCTCAATGGTTATTCAGACCGAAGATAACATGTAATTGATCGGACTCTTCCTTTCAATGTTCAATACAATAGGTTTATTTGAAATTTGCAGGAAAAAGGGGAATAAGATACATGCTTTATTTCGTGCAAATCAAATTGCCCAGCTTTACGTTTTGCAAAAATCGGATAACTATATTATGTACATAAAAGGAAACATTGACTGATGATTGACATATCAACGCACAACCAATACAAAACCTAGAAACCTATATTTCTAATGTAAGTGAGCACCAATCCTAATGAAAAACTTATGAAGAATGAGCCGATCGCTCAAATTTTCAATTCCAGTTCTTTCTCATTTTAATCTTATCCCAAAAATTAATTTTATGAAAATACTAGTAAATTCTTAAGTAAACCACGTAGATTTATTAGTCACTAAAACTGCTGACTTTCAGTTTTAGAAATAAATAATTTAAATAACATATACCTACTCCTTCAAAGGAGGCCGTGGTTGCATAAATCAGGCATCAAACGATTTATTGCTAAAACATCAGCAATGCGTGTATGTATGTCAAGACCTAGTAATGTTTGTCGTATTGAGAGGCAGTTACTTCGTGAATAAATTTAAATTAATTTGACAGTGATATTAATGATATAATCGTTTATGTACAAGTAACGGATTGCATTTTTATTTGTAACGTTATTTGTGTATGTATTAAAGTACATTCGACGTCGCAGTTCGATACAAATGTTTGTATATAAATAAATAAATAAATATAAATAAATATATAGGGACATATCACACAAATTGAGCTAGCCCCACAGTAAGTTGTGAACTTGTGTCGCAGGATACTAACTCAACGATACTATATTTTATAATAAATACTTATATAAATAAACATCCAAGACCCAGGTCAATATGAAAATGATCTTTTTCCATCTTGACCTGACCGGGGATCGAACCCGGGACCCCCGTGTCGCAGGCTAGCGTGTTGACCGCTGCGCCACGGAGCTTCATATATATAGATTATATTATTATAATGCAAATATTGAACAAGCCCGTGGGCTAAATGAAAAAACTTATTATCGATTCGACATTTAGTGATTATGACTGTACCTACTAGAGTAACAGGCTAAAAAAAGACACTATTAAGGCAAGCAAACGTGTTTATTTTATAACACTTGAATATAGATCAACTGTCACTTACCTAAAACAAACAACCGAAATGCAACCAATGTAATATTAAGTAATTATTTTGTCAGGGAGCTGTGACATGGTAATAAGGAATTGTGATGAAATATTAGAAAGCCGCTCAACGATATATGTAATTGGAAATTGTAGGTCGCTGTTTTTTAGAATACTGCTCATGAAACTTTTTGTTTGGATTTTTTGTTGGTGATAATGATAATGTATATGAAGCTAAAACAAACTTACTGTAAAGCGACCGATGTAATATTTAGTAATTGTCTATTCAGGTATATATATAATTGTAAATTATAGGTTTGATCGCTGTGTTCTAGAATACTGCACATCTTGTTAAGATTTATTTGATGATGTTTATGAAGTTATTGTCACTTAGCTAAAACCAACTTACCGTTATGCAACTAGTGAAGTAATTATGTAGTCAAGTAGCTATGACATGGTGATAAGGAATTGTGATGAAATATTAGAAAAGTATTCAATGTGATCGCTTTTAAACAATCTTAAGTATGTAACTGCAAAATAGGTCGCTGTGTTTCTGAATACTACACATGAATTTTCTTGTTTAATTGTTATAATGATGATTTAAATAAAGTAATTGTCGCTTAGCTTAAACGAGGACATTATTATGCAATCAATTAATATAAGTATCACAAGTAGATGTGTTAGTGTATGATAAGACATAAATGATGAAATATTAGAAAGGTTTTTACAGTGTTATTGCAAACCGTTAAATTTTAGGATACGGCTCATGAATAAGATACAGCTGCATATATGGATGTCTTTTTGAAGAATCATGATGATGGTGGAGTAGTATATAATAGTTGTCACTTAACTTAATGAGTCAAACTATACAACCAATGCAAATTAGATAGCTGCGACATGGTGATCGAGAATTATGATGAAATACTTCTTATTACATTTAGAAAGATGGGTACTGACATACAAATTGTTAATTTCAATATTATAATTTCAATACTCACAGAGCAGGTTCTTCCGATGACACTAGACAAATTTCCCTAAGGGTGCAGTACTAAACGGGTCAGTACTAAAAATAGAATTTACCGAAAACTTCTCTTCTGACGTAGACTGATTAAGGGATGTGCGAAACGGTAAGGAATCATGTCAGTAAAGAATATAGCTAGCAACCCATTACTTATTTGATTCCACCATCAGGCCCTTGCGTTTTAATACATTACGTTCCATCTAATTAATATGGGATAAAGACGTGATTTGTAAATATAAATAAATAAATAAATATAATAAAATATAAATATATACGGACAAATCACACAGATTGAGCTAGCCCCAAAGTAAGTTCTTAAGAAAGACTTGTGTTATGGGATACTAACTCAACGATACTATATTTTATAACAAATACATATATAGATAAACATCCAAGACCCAGGTCAATCTGAAAAAGATCGTTTTCCATCATGACCTGGCCGGGGATCGAACCCGGGACCCCCGTGTCGCAGGCTGGCGTGGTAACCGCTGCGCCACGGAGCTGCCTTTTAAGCCAATTTATCTGCCTTATAAGATTCTAGATTCAAATGTGTCTTTAAGATTTAAGTGCTTCTTTAAACACTTATTAATTGTCATATTTGATTTCACAATTGAAAATTGTTGACGTAAGTAATTCACTTACGGTTAAGTTTAATGCAAAGTGACCGATCCATTTGAAAAACCGGTCGATTTTCTGTAGGAGTTCTAAAATTTGAGTCAGAAATCCTCGGAACAATAGGTGAAAATAAGTACATTTGTTTTTTATCCTAATGAACTATTCGATTCATAAATATGTGAAAAATTACATCTAGCATATTGATGTGCAATATAAGGTGGATATTGATCCACCTTAGTTAGGCTAAGTATTAATTTTATCTCTGGCGACGCCTTCAATTGCATGTATCATAGAAATCTAATCTACATCGATAACTTTAAAATAATAATTTCATCAGTAATTATTACAAGTAACTTCATTATCTCTGATTCATTCATACTTTCAGATAAAATTATTGTATATGTACTAGGTATAGTTTTTAATCAATTACTAGATCACAATAATTTAAATCTTCGCTTCTAGCTGAGGTCCCGAGATCCTTCCTTGTGATTCTCTGTTTTATTTTCAAATTGAAAAGTATTTATATTTTTTAATTAGATATGAATTTCAAAAATTAAATCTAATGCTCTTGCTTCTAATGCTGGTCTGGGAGAAAAGAAAAAATGTGGAATGTACCAGCTGCCGTAGAAAACGGCCGAGACTGGGCGCACTTCTAAAAAGTCATGTAAATAGGCGTACGGCAACCCATCACTATTGTGATTCCGCTTAGGCTCTGTCTACCCTGTAAGGGATAAAGACATGATACTATGTAGTATGTATGTAAATCTAATGTTATTTGATTGAAATCTGTAACGGATTCAGCGATAATTTGCTATTAGTACAATCTACTGGGTTTTTAGTCAGTTTTGATGACCCATTTCAAATAACTTTTAATAAATGGCATTTCCTACAAAGAATATTTCTCCTAACATAAACAATCATTTTTAAAGGTCACCAATTCGGATTGTTGAAAATTCCGGATACAAATCGCAACTATAAATTTTAGTCAGACGAAACCGTTTTGCCCAATTTCGGGTTACTGATGCCGTACAGAATCGCCACGGTGTGGACCTAACTGTACTCCGTGAATCATACACCTGTTATGAACAATGGCCTGGGTGCTTTTTAACGCCTTTTTTGTTCACGCGTTAGGATTCGTTGTGGGGTTTTGCCATTGTGCGGTTATCTGTGTTGGCCGTAGCGCCTTTTGAATGATCTTTTCTAGGTGAGTTATGCGTGTGAATTGATCGGGTAGTAAATATTTTTGTTAAGTAAGTTATATTTGATTGTTTTTACCTAGGCTATAAAATAACCAATGGAATTTTCTAAACTCGTATATCCGTTGTTTGATTTTCTTTGTACAAAACGTCAATTCAGGGAGTAGTTGTAAAGTTAGGGCACATGAAATTAAAAATACTCTCTTTAAGCAATTTTTATATGTAATTTATTTCATTTTATTTTGTTTATATATTATTTACCTAAAGAAAAGTTCATGGTAATTGATTATGTATCATACGATACTGCCATTAACATCGGTATTAAGTATATGCTTGAGAATGATCGCACATGAGTCAGAATAAGCAACAACAATCCTTCTTCTTGTTATGTGAATCAACACAAAACAGGGTTCTGGATTATGTTAATTCAATAATTGAATATCAATGTCCATTGACTAGTCCCAAATGCTTAAACCAAATTAATCACTAACACTATAAAATATCTTATAAGCCACATCTGTTTAATAATTCTAGGCTATAACTTCCAATATGTGTGCCGTTGAGTCGCTTGCAGTTCTTAATGTGTTGACCTCTCAGCAACCGGTTCTTCTGGTCCGGTCGTAATCAATAGGCCCTTGGCCGTGGTCTTCCTTACTCTTCGCATTAATGTTGCAATTTCATAACTTGGGTTCTTGAGCTTCATCATTACTTTTATGTCATTAATGAAATCTTCTGATTGTTTTGATTATATCTTCGTTATGATACATACAAAGTATGTAATATGTTTTTGAACTTTTTCATTCAAATTATTGTGTTTTCACAATCACAAAAGAATTTTTAAGGAGTTAAAAAATATTTCAAAAATCTTCCTAGATTTTAAATTTGGCTGTTAAGGTTTTGTACATCAAAAAGCAAAAGCCAAGTTTAGGCAATATTTTTGCATGCTATAATACTGGTATCGGAAATTAATATAAACTCAATTTCCCGATTGAAATTACTATGAGCCAACTAGCAAAAAAAAAAAAATAACTTAACAAAACGAAATAAAATAGAACCATTGCTTCAGTATTTTACATGAAGCTATTATAATGTCGGAAATAAGCAGTGAATTAAAATGCAAATCCACAATTTTAGACAACTGACCGCGATTGCGGGGCCGAATCGCCTCGAGCGTTTGAGAATGTGGGTTAGACTACTTTCTTCGTTCCTATTGTTTTTTTCGCGCAATAAATGTTAAGGTCTTATCTACGCTTTATTGCAATGTAAGTTAATAGCGGAATTGTTTTCTCAGAGAGCGGTTTGATCCAAATTGGACGTTTGGCGGTGGAGCCCCGCAGGGAAGTATTTTTTTACCAAAATTTGATTTTGCTTTCATGTATAAAATATTGATTGATAGTAATAAAGTAAGTAACATTAACTACTTAAATAGAACATACCGTGTTTTTTTGTTAAGAAATAATAAAATTAAAGTTAAGGAAATTATAGAAGTGAAAACATGTTGCTGTATATGTTATTTCTGAATAAATAACCAAGTGTAGTGTAACTCGACAGTCTCCATCTAGTTCGGAGATGGCTTGTTGCTGGATGAGACAGGGATCGGCAGGGATGGTCATTTATCTGTTACCTATCTGTATTTGTAAAAAAGTCTTGATTGGCTTTATAAGCTTAACCCCTAATATTCAAAATAATCTTAACTAATGAATGACAATCTTCAATCTCAGACTGTCTTTGTTTTGCTAGGTAATCTTGTCAGTGAGAGAACGAGACTTGAGAATGATTTTGGTTAAGATGCATCTAAGATACCTTTGCGTATACGGGCGTTAGGTGAACCATTTAATTGATAAAGTCACAAATTTTAATATAATGTGCCTGTTGGATGATTTTAAGTTCTCAAGACCAGGAAGTCACGTACGTAGCCGTGAGGACTGTTATGTTAGATAGAACATCAAGTAGTATTTCTTCAAATGTTAAATGCAATGCTTTATGTTGTGGCTTGCATCGAAATTGTGTGGTTAAATGCATTCAGAATAATAACCAGTGAATGTGATTCACTTGCCTTCGAATCGAATCTTATAACTCTTACATCAAGTTACTTCCTTGAGGTAAATTAATTGTATTAGGGGTAAGATTTTTTGAATGAACTAGAATACTTATAGTTACCTATGAATTAATGAAATAGTCTTTGTTGCACCGTAACATTAATAAGAAAAAATAATTGAAATGACAAAAACAAGAACAAAGATAAAATAACCGCTAAGCAATTTCTTCGCCGTTTGATTAATAAATATATAAATATATATGAACAAATCACACATATTGAGTTAGCCCCAAAGTAAGTTCGAGTAAATCAACATATCTTATACTTACATATATCTTATGGGGAGATATAAATACATACGGACAAATGACACAGATTGAGCTAGCCCCAAAGTAAGTTCGAGACTTGTTTTATGGGATACTAACTCAACGACACTATATTTTACAATAGATATTAATATAGATAAACATCCAAGACCCAGGTCAATCTGAAAAAGATAATTGTCCATCTTGGCCTGACTGGGAATCCGGGACCATGCGTGTCACGGGTAGGCGTGTCGATCGCTGCCCCACGGAGCGCGTCACAATGATAGAATACGAATAGTAACTATATTTTTAAGTTCATTGTTCTTTAGTTGCAAAGCGTGCATTTTACAAAGCTTGCGGTCAAATGCATTCAAAACACAAACCAGTGATTCACTCGGCCCCGGCTCGCGAGTAAACTTATATAACTCATAATTCGCGTTTTCGCTGTAGCTAATTGCACCAATTTCAGACGTTTCAAAATATTGTTAGTGCGTTACTTAAGTAGCTTGCATTCAACCGTGAATGTTTATCAAGATAGTCTCTTTTATTAACGGCTATTATAATATACTTTTTATATAATAATATCTATTGTCTTCATAACTTTTTTATTACTTTTTGTTTGATAAAGATCTTTACTTACGTGTTGTTTATCTAATTACTGGAACAAATTTGGCCTATTAGTTACGTTTTGGTTAATTTCAAAACCTTTTATTACTTCATGTAGAATTACTTAAAAACTTGAAGTACTTGTGAGAGCAAATAATAAAACACTCAAAAGGAAATTTCATAATCTTCACTAATGTTCTTAGTTTTGATATATACCTATTATCACTTCTATTATTCTCTGATATATACTTATTATCTTATTTCTTATGGGGTAGATAGAGCCCGAGGCTAAAAGACAAAAGACCTCGTCAAGTTTTTAACCAAATATCATGAAACCTCTGACCTTTTTACCAAAAGTAAAAAAAAACATGGAAGCAGCTTCTTTTCCTGCGCAGATTGTCAAATACGGTGAAGACAATTGCCGTAAATCTAGCTAAAAATGGCATTTAGGTCTTATGGCTTTGTCTACCCCATAAGAAATAAAGACGTTAGTAGAATACTCTTCACAAAATTATGACTCAATTTTAAAGATAACTTTGCAAAACTGCAATAGAATAATCATTTTACTAAATTGAGTCATACAGTTTTGAAGACTTTTGAAAACTGCAATTTTTGTGAGTTACTCCCTTTTACCGTCAGTGCCGAAGTAGTGCCGAAGTGAGAGTCGCCAGATTGAGGCCACGACCTTGTCGGTCTAAGTTCGGATCCGGCGCGATAATGAAGTCTTTAATCAATGGCCCCAATTCTAGAAACAATGATATTTAAGGCACTAACAGCTTGCTGATGAAAATATAACCTTTTGTGGAGGTGTTAGGGTTGATTCTGGTTTGTTTTTATTAAAGTGGCATTTGATTTTTGTTATTTCTAGAATTCAGGGTACAGTCATAAATTATATTAAGTACATACCTACATATATAGTCCAATTTCTATTTTTAGCTATAATAAATATTGCGTTTTTATAGGAATTTATTTATTTATTTAAGTATTAGAGACCTTTATTGTACCAAAGCAAAACTTGTTACAATTGGCCTCATAACAAAAGTTGCAAAAATTTTAACACATGTCTAAAAAGTGGTAGTAAATTTATTTTTTAATTTATATTTATATTTTTAAAATGGCATCTTTTAAACAAAGTTAAAATACCAATATCATATTAAAAAAATGCTTGACAGTCTTTTTTAGATAGATGCTTACGAAAGCAGTAATGTTTTTCTAAATTTACACACCACGTATCTTACACTGATATTATAAAAACGAAAGTTATTTCCTTTGTCTGTCTGATACCTTTTCACACTTTATAACTGAGCCGTGAAATTTTGCATATACGTTATTAAGGATACGAAGAAGGACATAGTCTTTTTAATGTCGGAAAAAGTACTGTTCATCATCGTTTCGTGATCATTTCGTGTAGGTGACACGGTCAGTCGACCATGCACACCCCAGGGTGTGCATGTCAGAGTTCTTCGGAACCGCCTCTCGGCCTCTGACGTGGTTCCTTTAACGACTACCAGATGGCAGCCGGGACCACCGGCTTATCGTGCCTTCCGAAGCACGGAATCATCTTTCTTATCAGACAATCAGGTGATTCATGCCTGCAATGTCCTAACCAAACTGGAAACAACTTAACAAAGTATGCTTCCCGTGGGAATCGAACCCACGACCTCCGGGTCAACAAGGCGAACGCCTTAACCACTGGACCAGGGAGGCAGTTAAAGTACTGTTGCCGACATTATATACATCAACGCAAACGGGGCCGCGGGCGAAAGGTACTTATAAATAGTACAAGTTCATCGCCTTACATACAAAAATACATGTTCAGTTTCTTTCCAATAGCATTGCATGTCTACAAGCGACAATGCGATCAGTAAACTAGCTGGATTATCGGTAATTGGATGGAATGAAATGGATCCTAAGTCGTTCAGCTTACAATTCACGTTTGACTCGCCTTTTATCTTTTGTTTGTCAAAATTTTAATCTTGGGAAGGACCACCCAAGTCTTTCCAGAAGTAACTAGGTGCATTCATAGAAGAACCCAATTAGATCATTAGTAATTGGATGGAACGGATATGGAGTCGATCGGCTTTCAATTTACATGTGAGTCACCTTTTATCTTTTGTATCAACAATTAAGTTTTGGCGTTTGAGGAGTTTAATATTTACATTCTCAGAGAGGACCACCTGAGTCTTTCCAGAAGTACCTAGCTGCAAAATCATACCTTAAAACCATGTGGATTATTTGTCAAAATTTAAAATATAAAAGTTACCTCGTCGGAAAGGACTTACCGAGCTTTTCCAGAAGTACGTTAGTATTATATTGTCTTTGCCAGAAGTAACAAGATGCAAAAAATACTCTAGAACCAACTGGATTAATTGGATGGAATACATCCAAAGTTGACCAGCTTACGATTTACGTGTGACTCGCCTTTAATCTTAGTTACCTCTTAAGTAAGGACCACCTTGTATTTCAGAAGTAATTAGAAGCAAAATCATACCTTAAAACCAACCGGATATGTGTAATTTGATGGAATGGATCCAAAGTCGACCGTCTTACAATTTACGAGTCGCCTTAATCTTTTGTTTGTCAACAATTAGGACTTGGAATTTTAGGAGCATAAAAGTATCCTCCTCGTATTCGAGTAGGCTACCCACCACCAGTTCTAGGTGGACACGACCTCCCAGTCTTTTCAGAGATAACTAGATGCATATTCTAACCTGAGAAGAACAATTGGTTTTGAATGGTATGGATCCGAGATTTATTGGCTTGTCTGCGTGGAAATGGGACTCGTTTCCTTCTATACATTTAAAACAAGAAAATAATGAATGCAAATCTAGCACATATGTTTTCAACAATCAAGTATGATGAATTTTAAAGTTGATAAGAAAGTGACGATAAATTCAGCATTGATAGCATTGTACTTGAATGACATCTATTTGTAAATACCTTAAAAACTGATAATATGATGTATACTTATACCATACTGTATGTTGCATGTATGATGATGTATACTACTGTATGTATGATGTAGAAACAGCATAGAAATAAATAAATATACAGGGACAAATCATACACATTGAGCTAGCCCCTCAGTAAGTTGTGAATTTATGTTGTAGGATACTGACTCAACAATTATATATTTTATAATAGATGATGAAATTTGATCGTTTTAAAGCCTTAAAGTGGTGATTCAGCCCGTCAATAAAAACAACTTTACCTATGGGACCAATGCTAAAACCTCAAAAAAAGATAACATCCAAAACCTAGGCTAATCTGATCAAGATCGATGCTCATAAAGCAACACATGCACAATATTAGATGTTTTAGATGTGAACTTGCATAGCTTCAATCTAATAATAGGACTTGTAAATAAAGAAGCTACAGGGTGTGTAACAATTGCATTAGATGCCGCAACCCAGCGGCCTCCCCTTGGACTAGGTCGCAGCCTCACCCTTGTCGATACTTCCGCGTCCATCTACCCCCGACAGTGACATCTAAGGCCACATATTATATACGTTGTGCCAAAGGCAATATACAGGTGTAACATGACCCTCGACACATCCTTAAAGGGGTGAGTGACACCGTCAATATGAACAACTTTTCCAATGGGGTCAACGCTGGGAACTCGAAAAAAATTTTTGCTTTCTCATACATTTCATCCGGGCGGCAAATTTTTTTGTATGAAATTGACGACTTTTTTTTTGAGTTCCCAGCATTGATCACATAGCCAAAGTTGTTCATATTGACGGTATCACTCCCCCCTTTAAGGATATGTCGAGGGTCATGTATAAGACTAGTGTTAAAATTTTCTTGATTCATTGTTTGTCCGACCAGGCTTAATCAAGACTTACCTACTTAGTTTAAAAATGTGGTGTTGATGAGTAGGTACGAAATTTTCGAATAGTTTTAATAGACCTTCATCTAAAAGCGAGTTTCCGATGTAAGATGGTGGTTGGTCTGTTATACATAGATGAGCATTTCATGAAAATAAATATCCAATTTCGAACTTCTGGATAGGAAGCTTAAAGAAGTTCAGTTAAAAATCGTTAAATGGCAAAACGGATTAATGATCGAACAGGACGGTGGCGGAATGGACTTGCCCAAAAAAGTGACTGCAAAGTTTATTTCACACAGAGATTTTGAGCTTTTTGATATTGATATGCATAAACAATAAACATATCAATGTCAAAAAGTTCCATAATAGCTCAAAAAGTCTGGAAGGTCTTTGCATATAGTATCTGAAAATTATATACCTAATGCTGACATAGCAGCTAGACGTCGCTTCGTTTGCACTCAACAAAACACACAAAGAGAAAAAATTAACACGCAGGCAACATTATGACGTCCGAATCAATATGCAAGCAGTTATAAATCATATTACGATAGCGATAGAAGCAAAAGTGCAATAAACGTTACGGTGCCTAATTTAACGCTATTTCTTATTTACCTAGAAAACCACATTCACTTTCCTTGTGTAAGAATTATTTAGTATTTATTGACTTTACATTGGAATGTGTAGGAAATATTACTAGATTTATTTGCGACTAGCAGTTTCCCGCGACTTCGTTCGCGTATAGCCTATGTCACCGCTGATATTAGCAGTAGATGAAAGAATTTTTAAAATTGGTGTTATTCAGATTATCCTGGGTCTTCGATGTTTTAAATATTGTATCGTTGAGTTGACTACCCTACGACACAAGTTCACAACTTAATGTGGGATTGGATCAGTTTGCGTGATATGACATATTTATTCGTCCGTACCCCAGAAAACGCAATATTTCTTGATGATAAGTTTAACAGTAGGCTTTCATACCTTAACAGACAAACTCACTTTTGAGTTACAGAAGAGAGATAATGTTTTGTGGTGGACCACTCCATTAAGGTGCTGTAACACCTAATAATAATTGTACGTAATGGGAATCCCGCGATAATAGTACGTACTGGTAATGAAATAAGGTTAAAAGTGGCGATGCCGGTAGGCGATCTCAGTTCGAACCCGTGTCTGACATTTCGGCCGCTTTTTGTCGGTTTTAATTTAATAATTCCTTAATTATAACCAAATATTGTAATATTTTTAGGTATCCATTTTGATCAGTAAGTTTTACTTTTTATAGATGTAAAAAAATGGTAGTTATCGCTGAAAATATTAAGTAATTCGAAAAACGAAACCATTTCTGGATATAGATTTTTGCCATTTTATTTTCCTAGGTTCTTAATATTTTTTTGAAAATATTTTGATGTAATCATTTACTTTGATCTTTGAACTGTACTTCATATTTTTTTCATGCTAGTATTCCATGAAAAATAAGGCTAACTGCGAGACGAAAAAATAGACGTTTTACGGCAGTTCGTGAATTACAGCGCCATAGGCCTCTTGTCCATTACACGATTGTTCAACCGTACGTAAGCCGTACGGTTGAAAAAATGTGCTAGCTTGTACATGACACGGCAAAATCACCGCGCGAGACATTCATTTTATAAAAAAATCGCGAAACAGCGTATATAATCGGTCACTAACGTCCGGTGCCGTCGACACACCCCGATAGACTGCCATACAACACTGGTGAAAATCACGCCGTGCGTAGACGCGGCGCGCCGAGGGGCAGTCACGTGCATGTCGACAAGCTCTTATAGTGATCCATACAACACTGGCGACCGTGCCTACACGCGGCGAATTAATCGTAGATTTTCACGGCGAGAAACCGTGTAATGGACAAGAGGCCTTAATCTCTCTGTCACTCATCTGAACGTGTACGCGGTTGCATCCTCAGCTGCAGTACCTCGGACCCTGGAGCCCGCTATAGCCGAGCTAAGACCATATTGTTCCTATGAATGTCAAACAAGGTGAGTTAAGGTCAAAAGTGCTGATTGAAAAGGCATCCCAAATTAGTCATCTGATGGATTTGCCGATCACATCTGCCTCACCCTCACTTATTTATCAGCATGAGTTGAATGTCAAACAAGGTGACTTAAGGTCAAGTACCTACTCGAATTTCTAATGTTGTCCAATGAAATGCCGTGTGGTTTCCAACAGAGTACAATAAAACCACTCCCGTGGATGTCGTAGGAGACGACCTAGGAAACCCAAGCTAAACAAAGCTTACAAAAGAGACCTCTCCAACCCGTCTGGCCAGCGTGGAGTGTTTAGGCTAAATCCCCTGACTGCTCTGGCTAATATATGACTCTGGTAGTACAGAGAGGGTCGTGCAGAGTCGTGCTCCTACAGTGAAGATTAATAATACCTGATGATGATGACGCAAATTTCTTGAAAAAGCATCCCAAACTAGTCATCTAATGGATTTGCCGATCACATCTATTACACCTTCACTGTAGTTATCAGCTCGAGTTGATACTTTGTCTGATAGTGACACTGTATCTCGGAAACCATTACGATAGCCTATCGATCGGTATCTAATCGCCATCACACGAAATAGCCGTGTGGCTATTGTGATCTTAAACCTTCGAGCAACACGGCCTCCGTACCGGACGGAGGGAGTGGGCAAAGCGACAATTTACTATGACAATTTTTCTGGCGTTTTTTGCGGGGGGAAATGTGCACACAAGTTTAGTTCCGCACACCTACATACAAAACTTAAACTGTCACTTGATAGTAATTATGACATTGTCACAAAAAATGACATAAAAAAGAAAAAATAATTTGTGTACAGATGAGTCACACACAACTAACACATAGACATGCATATGCCTAATTTTGGCTTGTACCTTGACAGAGGGGAATGCAGCGTATGGCTACTCCCTTCCGTGTTGCTCGAAGTCTTAAACGTATGTGTCATACGTTTTTATCTCTTACGGGGTAGACAGAGGCTAGGGAAATGAAACATTACAGCCACATTTACAGTGCTGATGGTGGGCATGTAGGTGCAAAAGGGCATTAAACTAGTGGGTTGTTAGCTGCATACTCTATGACACGAATATTAGATATGTCAGATGCCTTAAGGCAGCTTGAAAAATCTGTCACCAGTGTTGGCCACTTACACATACGAAAAACAAACAAACAAATCGACCTAAAAAAGGAGGTTATCAATTCGACCCGTATGCATGTAATATTGTCAGAATAAAAAGTTTTTGTACAGGTTGTTTATATAAACTTTTAAACAAGTGTGCCAATTTTCATATATTAGGTACTTGTATGTTTGACAGCGCATATCTCAGATACTATCAGTCTGACTATGGTCGCTCGTCCCTTTGCGCCAAGCCTTAGCATCTATTTTCTGACCTATACTTACTATAGACTCGGAGGTACATAACCTATTGCATGATGATGGCAATAATTACATTCTATTGCGGATGCTCACGTTGTAAAACAAACCTCAAGTTCAAGATCTCTAGACTAAGAAGTTTTAGCTGTACGTAATGGCGTACTGTAATGGCCAAAGGTTTTGTAGGTATCTACTCGTAAGTATTGAAGATATTTATTATAGATACCATAGTTATTATAAATCTACAGGAATAGATGAAAAAAAAAGAAAAAACATAGAATGTACCAACTGCTTCTCTCCCCGCGCAGATTGTAACAACCGATCGAGGGAATAATCGGAGGGGCGAATATTCGGAGAAACATGATTCCTCCGAATATTCACCCCTACGATTACTCCCTGCCAATAGGCGATGCGGCTAGCAACCCATCCGTTTCCGATTCCGTTCCCCACCAATATGTTAATAACGGCCTCAAAGTTTTAAAGACCTGGGCTCTGCCTACCCCGCAAGGGAAATAACGTGTTAGTGTGTATGTACTCAGCCTTTATTGATATTTAATGCGGGTTTCACAAGTTAAGCTATCCCACGAAATCTTGTTTGCTCATCATCACGTCGTTTCGTTATTTGCATGCGAAATATGGTAATCGGGGTAAATGGGCGTGAAGTATTTACTTTCGTTGTTTTATATTTTTTGCCTCATAAATACTAATATTATAAGAGAAAAGGCTTGATTGTTTGTTTGAATTGAATAGGCTACGAAACTGCTGGACCGATTTTCATAATTCTTTCACCTTTAGGTAGCTTATTTGTCTGCAGGTGTCATTAGCTATAAAATAGAGCAAAATGGGGTTTCTCCAGCAATACTGAATGCGACTGCGGTGCTGTCCAGTCTATGGATCACCATTTGGTGTGCCCAGAAAACCAAACTTCTTGCACTATGCAGGATCTCAATCAGGCAAACGAACGGGCAATCATAGTTGCAAAGCGCTGGTCAAAACATATTTAATATTTACAAATATTGCCATTCTACGACTCGATAGAAGAAGATTAGCTATAATTTTCGCTGAGTCGCGGGAAGATTGCTCATGTTTGATATTGCTGATATTTCGCGACCGACCGACTTCCCGATGTTTAATTCAGCTATTCTAAAGTCAGGCCCAAAAGGTTCAAGCCGTTTAGGATACATGGAACAGACATTCTTACATAGACATACGCACGAAAAACATAACCTTACTTTCAATAAACAAGGAAATGGCAAACCACTTCCTTATTTCTTCCCAAAAATAGTTATCTCAACATTTCTATACAAGTGGCGAGAACCATTGATATTTTAACCCGCTTTTATTAGCTTCACTTGTATGTTAAGAAAATCTTGGAATCTCAATTTGACCCACTTTCCGGTCTTCGATTAGTATGAAATTTTCCACACGCTCTGAGTTCTGATGACTATACATGACTAGCGTGCAAAAAACTTTTTTTTTTAATCTTATTATAAATTATTTTATACCAAAATCATCAAATATTGCCACAGTTCCATTTTTCCGTTTGTATGGAAATATGTGCGTTCAGAACCCTCCTCGTAAGAGAAAACCCATCATCCCTAGCAATAGAATGTAATCCTATTGCTTGGGAATAAGGATTCTTATTGTCGTGTCGATTGGCTCAAATAAAATAAATCAAATTTTGTCCCTCAAGCCAGCATGTGACCACTATTGGTTCCCTTGGGGAACTAAGAGCGGAACTAAATTTATCTGTTTTAAAAATGAATAAATCATTACTATTTTGCGGACGGTACGACGTATTCGTTCCGATCACATCAGTTCAGGTGATCAACCTGGCACGGTGGTTGAACCTGCGACCTCCATACGCAGGACAACAATTATTGCTTACAATTAGAACTGTGTTACATGCCTACCTACGTTTGTAGAACATGTGACTCAAGTAAGGCATTTTCATCGACCCAATCATCATCATCATCATCATCAGGTCTTTTTTTAGTCTGCTCTACAGGAGCACGACCCTCTCTGTACTACCAGAGTCACATATTAGCCAGAGCAGTCAGTTTTGATGTTGATAAGATTGTTTAGCTTGTGATTCCTAAGTCGCCTTCTACGACATCCACCGGAAGACTTGGAGTGGTCAATCCCAATCCTTAATTCATACATAAATATAGTGATAATATGTAGTATGTATATTATTAGGCTTCTAGCATAAACAACTCGCTACGGTGTTCGAACCCACGACCTCCATACAGGCAGGTCAACAATGATTGATTACAACTAGAACGAGTTTAATCATGGCCCGATTTTGTGAAAAATTACCGTTACCTTTTTGCAGGAAGGACTTCCAACAAGAAGTTATATGGGAGTCAATTCATCCAATGTAACTATACCTAATTATTGAAACTAAGAGACACATTTTTCCGAAAATTTGCTATCAGAAGCTCATTATGATTTAAAGTAACAAATTACAAATTATACAAGAATCGCCAAATATGGGATGTACCTAGTCAGTGTTAATGGTACCATGTCGTGTCCACTTGCCCTTTTTCTCCTTTGAAATGAGATGAAATTTTATTTCAATTGTTAACATTAGAGAAATAATGTTTTCTCGATTTTACATATTTAAATAAGATTACTTTACCTACTTGCGCACATGAGCACGTCCCTAAAGTATTTGAAACGTGAAGTATATAAATAATTAAAACCTTATTTTTTTGTAATTGAAAGAAAATCATGTATTTCTATTTTAATGTTATAAGTCCTTTGTGTTCTTTTTTCATGATTTGCAAATCGACAACCTACTAGCGTTTTGAAACAACTGTTTTAATTATTAATTGAAATGATTCATTGAAATGTTAATGTTTGCATGAATTGAAGGATGTTTGTTTCTTCTTCACGATATAACTAGGTACTGCTTTGAAATTTTACAATGCTTTAGCTTACATAAATTAAAATAGTTCATAATCTTTTAATCCGTAGTCGCGAGATTAACCTTTTTTCTTATAGTACTGAACAGACCGTTAGTGGAAACTATATTTGATCCATGCATTCATTGCAAACATAACGCTAGAAGACCTACTTACTTATCAGATGGTATCGAGACAAACGTATCAGCGTGAAAAACGCGTGAAGATTCAGATAAAAAGTTTGCGTTGCTCTTGAAACGATTGCGAGGTTAATCTAAGTATATCAAGTGTTATAATTTATAAGTACTACTTGAACGTAGTATTTTTCCTTTGTCTTGGTCTTGGTTCCTTTGTTTGGGCAGATACATACATAAAGAAACATCCGTTTTATGACAGATTCTGTCATAAAATATAGTATCGTTGAGTTAATTAGTATCCCATAACACAAGTCTCGAACTTACTTTGGGGCTAGCTCAATCTGTGTGTTTTGTCCTATAGGTATATCTTTTGTTCTTTCTTTAAGATCTCAATTGCGTTGTGGACCCAAAAATTTTCCTGAAATGTATTTTTACTCCCCATTTTCCTCCAAAAACTAATAAATAGTTTTTGGAATCTAGCTAGGCCTTCGACACTGTTTTCAATCTCAGTTTTTATAAGTAAACTTTAGTAGGCCTGTGTCAGAGTTAGCTGATGTCATAGTTTTAGAGGTACTTATCTGATAGACGTCAAGCGGTTAAAATTTACAAATAGCATCAACACTTATCTTTCTATTTCACAAGGTGTACCTTAGGGCAGTGTCCTTTACTCCACACTACTTATTTTTTATATGAATGAATTCAACGTTACTTCCTTCACATACTGCCATTTATAGAGTAGATTGTTAGTTATAACGAATCTTTGATACGGAGTCTAGCCTCCACGTATATGATATCCTTCTTACAAATATTCGCTGACTTGCACTCACTTAACAAGACTTTTCATCCCTTTCAGCCTGTTAATTGACCTGTTGTCATCATCATCATCATCAGGTCTTTCTTGTCCCCACTGCAGGAGCACGACCCTCTCTGTACAACCAGAACCATATACTAGCCTGAGTAGTCAGAGGATTTGGCCTATACTCTCCACGCTGGCCAGACGGGTTGGAGAGGTCTCTTTGATGTTAATAAGCTTTGTTTAGCTTTTGTTTCCTTAGTCGCCTTTTACGACATCCACGGGATGACTTGAAGTGGTCCTATTCTACTCTGCCGAGAACCACACGGCGACCTGTTGTGTGTGAATCTAATTGTATGTCTGTAACTGTAATTCGCATTGCGTGTACTAAGTCTAGTGTTCTAGTATTTTGTTAATTATCACTCTTAGAGGTGATTGCGGTAATTATCTTTAAACTGCTTTTGGTTTTCTGTTTACTTGACCGTTTTATTGCAACGGCCTTTGATTTCAGAGTTTTCAGATTTCTCTTTTTGTACAAGTTTGTACAACAAATTTTGTAACAGTAAACATCTAGACTTTAGTGTAGTTAGATTATACTGCCTGATTGATCTTTAATTTAAGAATTTATTTCAATATACCAGCGTATATGCATATATCGTAAGTAGTTTTATAACTTGGTAATTACTTTTATTATTATTTTTTCTTCTCTTCATATTCAACTAATCATTGCTAGTTTACTTAATGGGTCAAAACACTTAGAAATAAAGAAATTTTCATACATACAACATTACAGTTAGAAAATATTGAAAAATATCATACTATTTTTATTCGTTTTAAGTCCCGCTGGTTGAATTATTGTCTATGATATTATGACAAAATTTGCCGTGTAGCGATTAAATTCATTAAATCAACCTAAAATTAGTTGCTTCTATTACGTCCTTTTCTTCAATATGTAGTTAACTAACGTAATCAAATTTACAAGAATGTTTGCGTGTAAAGAACCAATGAGCGTCCTAAATGACTGAGGCCAGTTAATTAATGCATGTAGGTACGATTGTATCAATATCTGTTATTACGATATGTAGGTTTCTAAATATTCCACGTGATCCATGAAAAACTGGCTAAGTGCGAGTGGGTTTACAAGGAAGGTTTAGATTTTTAGAGAATATGAATTTATATTACTTACCAGTTTAAAGTTACTATTTTTTAATAGGATAATGTTAGTTGCTGCTTTTAGTCTTACAACATTACTTAAGTTGATGTTAAGATGTTTGTTTATTTAAACTTTAACATTCTTAAGCAAACATGAATTGTACGATTTATATTTTTTTACGGGACGCACAAAATTTAGTCTAATTCTATTTAAAACCTCTGGATTTAATATCAAGGAATGGATGTAGTATCAAAACTATGACAGCTATGATACACTTACTTAATGCACAATGGCTCTTACCATTCTTGTTAGGAACCCAAACATATTGGTATACAACAAAAGAATACATTAAACATGCTACCTACACTGTGTGGACAAAAAAATAGTGGCAATGGAAAACATTAGGTTTGAAACACTGTTTTTCAGTTTCCTGCAAAAGGAGCTCCTAATTACACACCGGTATATTGAAATATACACTTACAGGTCGGTAAGAACACATTAACTAGCTTCCTGACGCATATAACATGCGTACGTATTATTAATTAAGCATATACTACGATTTGCTCATGTGTGTGTGACATGTGAGACCCATGTGTGCTCCATGTACATAAACATACTTATGTAAATTGTTACTTTTAAAGAAACGCCAATAAATATTATTTTATTTAAAAAAAAAAATATGCCTCATGGAATACAGAATTGCAAGAAAAAAAAATGGAATAAAAGAAGACCTCAGTCTGAGTCACCGATCAGCTGGGCGAATTTCCTTGAACAAAAACCAAAATACAATTTTTCTCTGATATTTTTTTTAAATTCATTAGCGATTCTGATTTCGATAAATAAAATTTCAATATACGAGATGAATACGAGTAGCTTAGAAGTTTTTAGCCGTGTGGTTCCCGGCAGAGTAGAATAGGACCACTCCAAATCTTCCCGTGGATGTCGTAAAAGGCGACTTAGGAAACTCAAGCTAAACAAAGCTTATAAACATCAAAGAGACCTCTCCAACACGTTTGGCCAGCGTGGAGAGTGTTGGCCAAATCCTCTGACTGCTCTGGCAGTACAGAGAGGGTCGTGCTCCTGCAGTGGAGACTAACAAAGACCTGAAGATGAGACGTTTTAAATCACGGTGTATTTAATTGATATGAAAAGCGGAAAGGCGGGGCACGTACTGCACAGCTCACAGCTAATATCATCCGAGCCGCCATTAAGTTTAATTCAGACTGTAAATGCTACGAAATCATCAAATCATGTTATCAATAAGTGTTATTCAAATTATGCAAGTGCGTTGCCCACAAAAAGTGTCCGGTTGCAACAGAGTGCATACACTTTCACCGTGTGCACGCTCGCATTCGCTCGATGACAGATGGTTTTCACAATACCTACTGATGACAATTTTATTTGCATATTGTGTAAAATGGGGAGAGACTGCAATGTACTCGAAGTAAAATAGGCTTGCTTAATTTTGCAATGATCATTAACGTCTGTACATCATATTATTTCAAATTGCTTATTGTATTTACTGGTATTTTCTACTATGGTATTTTTTATATAGTAGATACTTAGGACCACTCCAAGTCTTCCAGTGGATGACGTTGAGAGCTACATAGAACACAAAGCTAAACAAAGCTTATAAACATCAAAAAGAGCTCTCCAATCTTTCTGGTCAGCTTGGCGACTGTAGGCCAAATCCTCTGACTGCTCTGTCTAAAGTATGGCTTTGGTAGTAGAGAGAGGGTTATACTCCTGCAGTGGAGACTAAAACACCTGATGATTATGTATTTACTATGTACACTACTTCTATGTATATGTTACGGTAAATTTGATTAATTAAAAATTATTAATAATTTTCTTACATTATTAATAATAACCTAGTGTTTTGTGAAATGTGAATAATTCATTGAAATTAATTACTTTTTGTAGTTATTATTAATAATTAACTACACACATTGGTAAAAGTAATAAAATTAAATAAGACCCCAAGTTTTGTTGTCCAGCAGGGATTTTCTTATAATATCACACACAGTTTTATAATTGTACTTGTCTCAGATCACACAAATAAACACTTGTTTGTGTTCAGTTAATGTAAAAATTTGTTTTAAAACAAGGACCCACTTGTACTTGTTTAAAAAAATAGAGATATTATATCATTCGCGTTTTTATTCAACAAGTTGTAATTTTAAATAATTAAACCGACTGAATTTTTTTCTAATAGCTGATACATACTTACATCTCTATTTTATAAAATTACTGAACCGATTCTGAAGAAACTTGCACTGTTCCCTAAAAAAGAATAACCATCATCCAGCGTTTTGCGTAGTATCGATCCGCCACTCGTTATTAAGCTTACGCGTGGTGACATGACTTCCAGGTAGAACCCTACCTGCCCTATGGATTTCATCAATCAATGGGTCATCAACCAAAGGGTTCCGGCAGTTCCCGAAGGTCACAATGGGTCCAAACGGTACCATTTACCCCAGGGTCCTATCGGTCCCTAAGGGTCCCATTAGCTTCCAAAGATCCCATTGGATTCCATGGGTCCCATTGGGTCTCATGGGTCCCATTGGGTTCCATGGGTCTCTTTGGTCCCGTTGAGTGTCATGGGTTCCATGGGTCCCATTGGGAACCATAGAATCACATTGGAACCCACTAGGTTCCATGTATCTCAATGGGTTCCATGGGTCCGATTGGATCCCATTAGGTCCCATCGGTACCATTGGGTTTCATTTTGGCACCATCCACAGAGCCAAGAACGAGTGAATACGAAATGATTGCTGACGTCACAAAGAGTGGCGGATCGATTCTACCGGTTTAAAAATTGAGCTCCAGGTCTTTTTAAGTCTCCACTGCTGGAGTACTACTCTCTGTACTACCAGAGCCATATATTAGCCAGAGTGCTTACGTTTGTTTTTAAAAAATTATTACATTTATTGGTATTAAGGTTACATTATTAATAATCACCGACAAGTGTGATTAATTTCTCACTTTTACCTCGACTTTCGGTAATTATTAATAATGATAGACAATTATTAATATTTTTCAATTAATCACTCTTACCGTAACATATATACAGACAAAGTATTGTTAAAGTGATAGCTTTAATTTATATCCCACAATAACACACATAAATAACTTTAATTTATATCCCACAAAGCCAAGCAAACACCATTTAATCAAACCATAACCCATTACAGCACTGTTTGTTCAGCATTGACGCTCGTCCGTGACTCAGTGTTATCGATTTTTCTGTTTATTTCGTAGATATAGGTTTTATAACTCTTTTCCTACATTTGAAAATAATAGTGGTTTAGTTGCTAAAGAGCACGTATCCTTCCTCCAAGGGTTTATTTGATACTAGCTGTTACCCGCGGGTCCGCCCGCGTGATTTATAGCCTATGTCTTTCTTAGTACCTTAACCTATGTGTGTACCAAATTTAATGATGATCGGTTCAGTAGATACGGCGTGAAATCGTAACAAACAAACAAACAAACTCACTTTCACATTTATAATATTAATAGTTAGGATCAAAGGGCTAGGGAGGAGTCTAGCTTATAAATATTTCTTATTCACTACTGCTTTCCACACAATGACGTCGACATTCTACTTTTACTCTTCAAGGGCCCCTAGATTATATTAAAATAAAGTAAACCGCATTTAAATCCATCCATCCGTCCATCCTTTTGACGGGTACAGATGGACACACACAAACACAGCGACAGACTAACGTTTTACACGTTTCGAATAAAACACCCGTCTTTTAGGTTGATGGTTAATAGTTAGAAGCTCTACATCAAACCAATGTTTGTATAGCAATGACGGTCGTCCATGACTCACTATCGATTTTCAGGCTTCTAGGCTAGTTTGTACCGTTTATTTCATGGACGTATCGATCGTCATGGCGTGTACATGCATACATATTGTATGCCTGATCGATAGAAAACCTATTCTTAGGAAAGACATGTATACTAATATTATTTAATTTAAGAACTTCTGGTTCTGGACCGATCTCAAAAATTATTTTACTGTTGAATATGTACGATATCCTTGAGTATTCTTTCACCGTTGAAAAGGTAGATCATCATCATCATCATCAGGTCTTTCTAGTCTCCACTGCAGGAGCACCACCCTCCCTGCACTACCAGAGCCATATATTAGCTTGAGTAGTCAGAGGATTTGGGTGAGAGAGGTCGCTTTGATGTTCATAAGCTTTGTTCAGCTGGTGTTTCCTTAGTCGCCTTTTACAATATCCACGGGGTGACTTGGAGTGGTCCTATTCTACTCTGCCGGGAACTACACGGCACCAAAAAGGTAGATATATGAACGTTATCTCTGAGTACCATAAGCTACTATATGTATATGTACCACGGGCGAAGCCGGTGCGGACTGCTAGTCGCCAATATAGAGTACAAACTAAATGGAACGAGCTGTTCTTGTGTGGCATGTATTGTTGATTTTTCTACTTACCTTGCATTAGAAAGGGCTACCAACAATTTGTGTGACTGCGGTGCCGATCAGACCATGTCTCACTTATGATTAAGAATAAGGTAAAAGTATTGATGACACGAAAAAAACCGGCCAAGTGCGTGTCGGGCCACGCGCAGTGTAGGGTTCCGTGGTTGCGAATGACAACTTTATATTCACACTGTTTACACTCGCACCTCACAGTTTACCAACCAAAAACATCAAACAATCAAAATTGTATGAAATTTTACATTTTCCAGTACATTTTATAAGTTGGTTGCCTATAACTTTTTAGTTTGCACTTAGTACTCAGCTCTGATAGTTTTCCTTTCAACTTCAGTATATATACTACTGCTGTAATTTTTTTCACGTATCCATATATAACCGTTTAGCAGATAGAGGGGCGGGACACTTACCTCTAACAAAAATTTTCACTTTAAAACCAAATATTTCGGAAACGGATCTCTAAATCGAAAAATGGTGTTGTGAACCTCATAATATTTTTCAAAGACCTTTTTAACGATACCCCACACGATGGGTAAGTAGAGAAAAAAAATACTCCCCCACTTTAGTTGTATGGGAGCTACCCTAAAAAAAATTTTTTTCAAGATTTTTCTCACTTTTTTGCCATGATTAATATACATTCCCATATCAAATTACAGCTTTCTAGTACTTATAGTCTCTGAGTAAAACCGCGGACGGACGACAGACAGACAGACAGACATGGCGAAACTATAAGGGTTCCTAGTTTACTACGGAACCCTAAAATTATTTTTAATTTTCCTACTTACGTTGTTAAGCGAGAAAGGGTAGGAGTTTGTCGGACTCGGGGAACAGGACAAAGGAATTGGGATTCTACTTCCTCGGATGTATTGAGGATGCGAAAGTAGCAGTTTGAGAGGCCGGGTGCACGTACACGATGCCTTACCCGCAACATCCAGACAGGTAGTTGAGGATAACTTCCATACACCGATTCTTGGGAAATACATCGATACTTTAGAATACGGTCAAATGGGACAATTTGAGGTAGTCTATTGTATTCTAAGTGGTTGACCAAAGCAAGAATGTATTGTTGATTTTCCTTCCTCGCTTTTCATGGAACCTTTTTTACATATAACATGCTTTTTTCAGTTATGCCTACTTTAATGTAAATTCCTCGGGAACATAATGTTGTCTATGGATAAAAGGTGTCCTTTTCTTTAGAGACAAGGTAAATGGAAAAGAACATGATTAAAAAAATTCGCAAATAAGTTTGGTTACAATAAATTTTAAAATAAAATAATTTATCAAATTCATTGCGACTAATTTTACTGCTGTTTTAAAGCGTAAGTTTAAAAGAAATAAGCGGTAAACTGCATGGCCATTTTCTCCAAATAACATTATAATTTATGAGTTACTTAAAATAAATGATACACCTATTTTATATTATTTTAAGACAGGTATGTTAAGTCTGTGTATGTAAATACATTAAATATCTTTAAAGTTGGCAAGTAAAAGTAAAACCAGTGTTTCCATTGTGTGCAAACTTTTCAATTTATTGGACTATAGATGAATAGAAAAAATATTTTGAATTGTACCTGATGATTTTCAGTCTTTTTAGGTATAAGTATTTTGAATTTTCCTTATTACTTTATCAATAGAATGTTTAGAACATAGCAAAAAACTGTATTAAAATGAATATTGTAAAATTTATGCTACTCTTTTTGAGATTTTTACACTTTATTCAATTGAGACGCTTTCAAAACGCAATCAAATTTTATACAAAAAGTGGTAGCCAATTGCACTGTAGCTTTTTCTCCAAATGACGTCAACTTACAATTTACGAAACCTACTTAGAAGTAAAATGTGATTTGAGTTCGAGAATACTACTATTTTTACCTGAGCAAAACCTGTTTATTTTTTCATTCTTTCCTTCGTATTGTATGCAAATTATTCAAAAATTCTTAGCAACTGATGAATCAATCATACGTTTTAGATTTTTACTCGACTAACCCACCCAAAAAAGGGTAATGCTTTTCACGCATCAATGTATTTATGTAAGCATGTCTGTTCCGTTCTTTACTGATCAGAAGGTTTTGGAAGCTCAATGTCCTTGGGTGCATATCGACTGCAGTATAAAATGCTCTTAATTGGCCTTACCAATAATTAATAGATATAATGTCTTTGAATCTATTATACCATTACGGAAAAACAACCAAGAAGCAATTCATCCTCTTTTTTTTATACAACTAAGTTGGCAAACAGGCATAATGCCCACCTGATGGAAAGCGGTTACCGTAGCCTATGGACGTCTGCAACACCAGGGGTGTCACTCGCGCGTTGCCGACCCTGAAGAAATCTTTTCACGCCCTTTTTGAAGAATCCCATACTGTAGTCTCTCGGAAAACCATAGCAGGGAGTTCATTCCATAACTTTAGCGTACTTGGAAGAAAGTTCCTTTCAAAGCGTACTGTACGTGACCATTTAGGATTTAAGGTATGAGGATGAACCCCCTGTCGATGGCGTGAAGTGCGATGATAGATTCTCATTCCATCCATTCCATCCCTCATTTCGAAAAGTATTTATTGCAGATGGCATTTTTAATAAGGCTGTCTCTTTGTCATGATTATTGATTTTGACGTTGATGGGTATATATTATGTAGCCTTAAACGGCTTGACTGATTTCGATGTGTAAGGTGTCATTAGATTCGTAGTCTCCCCCGAAGTGTCATAGGCTATGTACTGTCAGCAAAATAGCAGTATAGCAGACTTAAACTGGCAAAAACGGCAGACGGGTCTTTTATTTTTTTTTTAAATAATGCAAGTTGTTACCTCAGCAAAACCTATTTCAGTTTTAACAGTATTATATGCAAACGATATTAACAGTCCGCCCCGGCTTCGCCCTTGGTATTTACTTAGACCATGGCACTCGTGTGGTTCCCGGCAGAATAGAATAGGAGAACTCCAAGTCTTCCCGTGGATGTCGTAGAAGGCGACTTAGGAAACGCAAGCTAAACAAAGCTTATAAACATCAAAGAGATCTCTCCATCCCATCTGGCCAGCGTGGAGAGTGTAGGCTACCTAAAAAGACCTGATAATGATGATGATGATGAGTCTGGGCTAACGTACGTATCCAACGATAAAAACGATAATTCAAAAATTGTTTGCAACAGATGATTCAGTCACATTTTCCAACAGTTTTCATTAGAATAGAACATATTTTCCTCGTTACAATGACATCAGTGTCATTGGTGTTTCCGGCTCATGGCTTGACCGGTCCGTCGCAGCCGGCCGGTCACGGTGTCAGGGACCCTTCAGCACTAACGTCATAGAAGACTACAAATTATTTATTTAACCTACGCTCGAAGATCGAGATAGTCTCGAGAATATCTGTGTACCAAATTTCATTTAATTCGGCTTTCACGCCAAATCTACTGAGATTTGGCGTAAAAGCAAAACAGAGAGACAGACGGAGTAACTTTCGCATTTATTGGTACGGATTAATAATAATCTACATACGCGTACAACATACATACAATGCCGTGTGGCAGACTAGGACCACTCCAAGTCTTCCCGTCGATGTCGTAGAAGGCGAAGAAAACACAAGCTAAATAAACATCAAGGAGACCTCTTTAATATACCTAAGGCTTTGGTAGTACAGAGGGGGTCGTGCTCCTTCAGTGGAGACTAAAATGACCTGATTATGATGATTATAATCTACATGTTTGTCTATAAGTGAATATCTTTATACTCTTTTAAGAAAATAAATTCTTTAAACTAAAAAATATAAAATTTCAATTAATTCCTCTTAGGTGATATTTAATTATTATTATAAAAGAGCTAAACCCATTGATTAAACCTTTTTTGTACAGGACGTACCTATTTAGAGTAGAACAATTGAAATTGTACCTAATCTTCCCTTCGGTATCTATAGAAACACACATTCTACCTACATCATCATCATAGTCAACTTTTCGCGATCCACTGCTGGACATAAGCCTCCCTTTGTCTGCGCCATTCCGTTCTGTCCCTTGCTATCGCGAGCCAGTTCTTCCCAGTAATGGTCTTAATGTCGTCGACCCACCTGGCCGCCGGATGTCCCACACTTCGTTTGCCATTTCTAGGATACCACTCAGTGACAGCCTTACTCCACCTACCATCGTTCCTTCTAGCCAGGTGCCCCGCCCAATTCCATTTTAGATTTGCAACCGTTGAGATCACGTCATGAACTTTCGTTCGTCTTCGGATCTCCGCGTTGCGAATTCGGTCCTGTAGTTTTATGCCGAGCATGGTTCGTTCCATGGCTCTTTGCGAAACGGCTATCTTGTACATGGTACCTTTTTTTTTATTCTACCAAAATTCCAGCCAATTATTATTGATACTGTGCTGTTTTGCAATAATAGAGAAGATACTTTATTATTTTATCCGTTTCAAGGCTGCGAAACGAAATCAAACCTTCTTTATAGCGAAATCCGTGTGTATATTCTCATAACTCCATTTTTATCACATGTTTTCGCAACGCAGCAATTTCATCTCAAAATTAAGTCTCAGAATGCCCACACAGGTGTCTAGTAAGAAACGGTTGAGCCACAATGTCGAAATGTGGTTTGCAAGCCTTATGAGTTCTACCTATACACTGTACAATAATGGTAAAAGCATTCTTTTTGTTCCGTTTTGAGTCTTCAGACTTCAAAAAAGGAGGAAGTTCAAAATAAGATTTCGGAAAAGGATGATGTTTTTCAATTCGACCGAATATGTAGTTTTATTTGTGTTCGTCGTTTACGAACCATATTTCATGTGTGGTCCTCTGAGAAGTTAACCACGATCTCTCTGGGATTTGTTGTTTTTCGTATGTGTAAGTGGCCAACACTGGTGACAGATTTTTTTAAGTTGCCTTAAGGCATCTGACAGCCGGGACCAACGGCTTAACGTGCCTTCCGAAGCACGGAGGAGCTCGAGATATTTTTATGCCACTTGCGGTCACCCATCCAAGTAGGGACTGCACCAGGGGTTGCTTAACATACGTAAGCGCTCATAGAGCTGACACCCACTGGACCATCGGGCTCCTCTGGGATGCCAGGATAGCATCGAGGGGACCGTTCGAAGGACCGAACCGAAACCGAAAATCGAAGGGGCGACTAGTGCGTTTTTAATTTTAAAGCACTACAATTAAATGAAGTTCTAAAGTCGATTAGATGATGGAGCTAAACAAAGCTTATAAACATCAAAGAGACCTCTCCAACCTGTCTGGCCAGCGTAAAGGCCAAATCCTCGTGACGCTCAGGCTAATACATGGCTCTGGTAGTATAGGACTGCAGGAGCACCTCCTCTGGTCGTGCTCCTGCGGTGGAGACTAAAAAGATCTATCTGCCTATTTTCTAACTCTTAAGTAAGGTGTCGATGGCTATCAATCTCGGATTTACTGTTACAATGCGGGTTTTGCTTGCTCGAACTTTTTCTTTGAAATACAAAAACCGTATTGTAACAGTAAATCCTACATTGATAGGCATCGTAACCTGTCATCCGAGTTAGTAATAATCCGGCTGGCTGATGATAACCTATTTTCACATGTTTTCATGACGCAGTAATTTCATCTCAAAATGGAGACTCCATTTTGAGAAGCCTAGTACGAAACAGTTGAGTCACTATGTCGAAATGTGGTTTGCAGGCCTTATGAGCTTCTTGTTGCTCTAATAGGGTCCTTGCCGCTGATGACATGGGCTATTTAATGTATTGGGGTTATGAGTTTTTGGTGTGAGTGTAGAAATTACTGCCCGGTAATCTGTAGGCTGTAGGTCAGGCAAATGGCTTCTATTTAAGTTTTTATTAGTTAGTGTATAGTAACTTACTTTTGCATGGGTGATTAGTATAATATAACATGCTTATGTTCGTGATATAGGTATGTAGCTTAAACTATGTTTTTGTTAAGCTAACGATTATTAAAATACACTTTCTCAACATGAAAATGAAAAACTTTTGTTCTTTGAACAACCCTGAAAAATATACAGTGTGTGTTCCTCAATACTCATTATATTATACCCAAATGCTTTGATGAAATGGTGTAGTATTTCGCAGTAAATAATCAATTTTTATATAATTTATATAAGTATAAAAATAATTTTCGTTTATACAACAAAAAAGCATTGAAATAGAAAAATTAAACGAAGTAGACGGAAAGTTCCATACAGATATAAAACATTGTAATAAGGTAATTTGTAAACGAGCGAATACAAGAAAACAGTAATAAAAACACAAAATCATTATTCACAACTTACGCCCAACCATAGACGTAAATACACCAGATGTACATCATAAAGGCGCCATCACACCTTTCTATTACCGTTTAGAAAAAAAATATTTTGCCAGGTTTGGGCGACATGTGGCGGAAACAGATGTATGTGCGCCGGACCGAGACAGCTGATCGTGCGGTATGGGTTTTACCACCCTTGATTCGAAAAGAGGTATATTACGAATGCCTGTATTAGTATAAAACATAACAATTACTGTATTGCAGTAAGTACATATATTTTTTTCTACCCTTGATGCAATAAGAGGTAGTTATAATACTAGTTGGAAAGTGTCTGTAATCTGTTACATTTAAAACAATAAGCACATATTCAGAGGCCAAGCTACACTTATACAAAGGCGACGCGACGAAGACAGTTTAATTTGAAGCTTGTTGCTTTTTTTTAAGCACTGAGCGACCATCTCTTGTGAAAATAGAATAATCTAAAAAAGCTGATTCACTTTGTAATCCAAGATACTTTAACTTTTGACTTCAGACACAACAAAATAAACCACAGAGGTGGTGAATAGAAAAATGTAATATAATTTGATATTATTTCATCAGAATCTTCGACCCGTCAGTGTTGCAAGCGACGCGGTTGACTGACGATGATGAAAATCAAGGCTTAGCTGATAAAATAGTTATACGATACGGGTTAGACAGAGTCAGGGGTTACGAGAATAAAGAGTTAAAGGCCATATTTAGCAAATTTTGGGCTTGGGTACTACGATATTCTTTTTTTTTTAATTACTTTTTGTGGCAATATTTTGTTATAAGCAACGAGCAAGTATTGCTATACAGCGAGGAAATGCTTCCAGTATTCTGGGAACCCTTCCTCGATCAGACTCGCGAAATAGCTACTTACTTTCACTAACCCTTACCTACCTAATATTGAATTTTTATTAGTATTTCTGACAATTTATTATTGTAATTACTTACTATTACTTTAATTTTATGTTGATACGATTCTTAGTTTAATAAATAAATAAATAAATATATACGGACAAATCACACAGACTGAGCTAGCCCCAAAGTAAGTTCTTATGAAAGACTTGTTGTTATGGGATACTAACTCAACGATACTATATTTTATAACAAATACATATATAGATAAACATCCAAGACCCAGGTCAATCTGAAAAAGATCGTTTTCCATCTTGACCTGACCGGGGATCGAACCCGGGACCATCCGTGTCGCAGGCAGGCGTGATGACCGCTGCGCCACGGAGCTCGACAGTTTTTAATAATGCTACACTATAGTCAGTTTTAAATTGTTCTAAACTAAGCAACTCATAGGTAGGTATTGTATTGTGCTTGCCAAGGTACATTAAATGAGCCCAAATACACCACGTTTAGGTATCTTTAGTCTTTCACACGTCATTTACACTTTTGGATAGGTACTCTACTCTTACTGGAGTTGTAAGGTATAAACCAATCATCATCTTCATCAGGTCTTTTTAGACTCCACTGCAGGAGCCTCTCTGTACTACCAGAGCTATATATTAGCTACAGCAGTCAGAGGGTTTGGCCTACACTCACCACGCTGGCCTGACGGATTGGAGAGGTTTCTTTGATGTTTATAAGCTATGTCTAACTTGTATTTCCTAAGTCGCCTTCTACGACATCCACGGGAAGACTTGGAGTAGTTCTACTACTCTGCCGGGAACCACACAGCTAAACAAATATCCTACTCTTTTATAAAATGTAGTGCGCAAAATACCACAGTAGCCGAACGTGCGTGTCGGGAACGGAACCTTGTACCAGTTCGAGTCGGAATCGGAAGGAAGCACGCTTATTCAACACGAACCAACGTAACTCTGTTATTATCTAGCAAGCTGTTTGTTTATACTCATGGTAGCTCATTTACGGGACATCTACCTCTACTTAACTCATTACTGGACGGTTGACTAACGAATGTCTATAGCAGTTATAACAATAAAACTTTTGACGAGCTTCGTGGCGCAGCGGTCAACAGGCCGGCCTGTGACACGGGTGGTCCCGGGTGCGATCCTCGGCCGGTCAGGGGGCAAGATGAACACTTTTTCAGATTGACCTGGGTCTTGGATGTTTATCTATATTATATATGTATTTGTTATAAAATATAGTATCGTTGAGTTAGTATCCCATAAAACAAATCTTACTTAAGAACTTACTTTGGGGCTAGCTCAATCTGTGTGGTTCTTTTAAATTTATTTTCAATACATTTGCTATTAATTCGGTTCTTATGACATCGAAACTTGGATCGAAATGTTGTATATAAAGGGCCTAGGACATTACTACGTTAGTACTGTTATTAATTCTGTGACATTACATCAATCTGAAGGTGAAGACTTACTTAGCGTTTCCGCCTAAGTCGCGAAGAAAAGCTTAAGGTTCTCACTTTAAATTTTAAACAGAACCTAGTTCATAAAATAGTTGAAGGGTTAGGGATACCTCCGGTTTCTTCCAAATGATTAATTTCAAATGAGAATCCTGAATAATTTATGCAATACAATTATCTCCGTGGCGCAGCGGTCAACACGCCTGCCTGCGACACGGAGGTCCCGGGTTCGATCCCCGGTCAGGTCAAGATGGAAAATGATCTTTTTCAGATTGACCTGGGTCTTGGATGTTTATCTATATAATAAGTATCTATTATAAAATATAGTATCGTTGAGGTAGTATCCCATAACACAAGTCTTACTTAAGAACTTACTTTGGGGCTAGCTCAATCTGTGTGATTTGTCCGTATATATTTATTTATTTATATTTATTTATCTTCTATCGCAAGTGACTCTTATTAAGACGAAGAGCTTATGATGATTATCCGCACGAGTTTTTAACATTTAGCTGACTCTTCGTTAAACACAATCGATGCTTTATTAAAAATACGTGCTGTATCATTATTGGTGCATCGATTATGTGGTGAGTACTTGTTAATCGATCACAAACGGCCTTCGAGTTTATAACCAACTGTCGGCCCGTCGATCAATAATATTCATAATCAAGTTTTGAATACAAGCATAAAAAGTAGAAGAATGAATATTGCAAGTTTTACTTTATAGTATCCCTCCCTTTTACTTACTTACTACTTTATAGCTTCCATACAACAAACATGAACATTTTGCTTATTAATGTTGTACGGAACCCTTCGGGCGCAAGTCCAACTCATTCTAAGCCATTTTTTTCAATACGTTTGCCACTCTTTCGCTATTCTTTTGCGCAAGATAAACAAAATTTGGTTCTGCTTAGTAGGTATATCTCAGTAATTGGATATTAATCCATTACATCCCGCAACAAGAAAGCAAGGTAACGTCCTCAGAGTATTCGATTACTCGACAGTGCATGCTATCCGATTCTATTCGATACTTTTTGTCCATTTCGAGGCCGGCTGCCGAATCACAGAATGTGGAGAGTCTGTAAATATACTTAGCTTCATATAGGATTTTACGGACCAATAATATTCAATGCGGTCCAATTTAAACGTGTATAGAAGGCCGTAAGATCAAAGAACAAGGAACTAAGAAATCTTAGGGGACACACCGTAACCAACTATTCTGTCTTAGGCCTAAAACTTAACAGTTATGGCCGTAGATACGGCACCGGCGTCTGACATTATAACAGAATTTTTCTGATTATGATAGGATAGGAACCGTATTGTCATATTCAAAATGACTAGCTTAACATGTCTACCGCAAGATGCCACGAGCGGACAGGGCAATTTATAACGCTATACTGGTCGTTTGTATGTACAGTATAATTTACGACTTCGACTAGATTTCCAGTTGTAAAGTTCCATGAACGAAAAATTATGTATTTAAACAGAACTTTTCCCGAATCTTTTATTTATTTATATTTCCGCTAACGTTTACATCCATCGTGGTCGCAGCGAAACTCAAAAAAGAACAATCCATATGAACGAAGTTCATATTCATCGACTTCTCTCATATACTTAAATATTTTGTGCTAGCTACGCCGACTCATATTACAATAATGTAGCTGAAAAGTATTACGAATGTCATTGAACTTCTATTGTGGCTAAAATGCTGGTTTCAGAGCGTAAATATTGTTGAAATGACGTTTTAATAGTTATACTGCTACATGCAGTTTATTGTGCTGTAATTGCTATATTGTCCACTAGTGACAGTGTATAATAAAATCACTTTTTCTGTCTACTCAGAGAAGATTGATGCTGGGTAAATTTTATTTTTCCGTTCGGTAGTAGCGGAATAATAGGGGGCTACGTGATTCAAAAGCCGTGGTTGTCCACAGCTTCTTTGAAGCCAATAGATATTTAACCCACCAACCCACCCAGATGGAGCAGGCATACAAACATACATACATACGCGCGAAAATCAGTACCTACCCCCCGTACTGTTTTTCGTGCGTATGTTTGTATATGTCTGTTCCATTGTTGCATCCTGTAGCTTCAATGACTTGATGGTTTTTGAAGTGTGAGGTGTCATTACATTCGTATTCTACCCCGGAGTGTCATAAACTATGTGACGTCAGCCAAAAAGTAATATGGCGGACCTTTTTAAAGCGAGGGACGAGTAGGAGGTTTTTGGACTGCGGCAATGGAGTACCTAAAGGTAGTTGGGATGCTTCTAGCTAGAATGGATTAGGGATGAAAGACTAGAAGAGCAGCTCGGGAGGCCAAAGACGCGTATTTGATGCCAGTGAATAATTTTATTGTTATAACTGCTATAGACAGTGAACCACCGCGGACAGGTAATAAAGGATAACACTCCTAACAATTATTTAAATAAAAGTTAATAAATTGTCGCCTGCTATTGTTGCTGCTATGTGCGAATTACCTCTTATAATAGAAAACAATAAAAGGGACTTAATTGCTTTTCCACCTAATCACACATAAATAAAGTAAGCGACGTAATCTATAATCTACTAAGGTCAACGCCCAAAATAAAGCCAAGTACAAAAAGAAAATCGCTTTTAGTTCGTACAGTCATCTTAGTCGTTACGTACACTATAAAGGTACTTAGGCGTAATATAAAGATTATTAAAGTCTTCGCGAAATTAATTTATTTTTCCACGCATTAAAGCATCCTTTTATTAGGGTATCTAAATGTAATTTTTCTTATTTACTAATAATAATAATTCACTTTCTTATTTATTCTAACTGCGAAAGTAACATAAAAAATTTTGCAAACTATTTGTCAGGCATACAAATAATATAAAAGGTTAAAATACATTTGGCCTACAAAAAAATACAGTAAGTGCTGACAAATTCTGGTATATGAAAGAAGGTGTTGATTACTGTTTTTTTTTAGATTAATTTTGTACTAAGTACCAATTTACCCGCGACTTCGTATGCGAAAATGATAAGTAGCCTATGTCACCCGCAGATTACCTAGGGCCGAAAATAGCTTTCTATAGGTGAAATAATTTTGGAAATAGGTCCACTAGTTTCGGAGCCTTTTCAATGCAAACAAACAATCAAATCTTTCTTTTTTATAATATTAGTCTAGATTAAAATAATTATTTATTTGGAAAACAGTCGATTTTATCCGACGATCGGTATACAGATTAATTTGGTAGACTGTACTTGATCAAGTCTAAGGCCGAGTGAACGTCAGTGTGGTCCATTTTGTACAGTGAATGACGCATGGCATGGTCGATGACCATGAGGTTGTACGAGGAAGATTTTTTGTCGATTATTACTAGGGCTTTGTGCCTTATCTTACATCAGATTAATGATTTGGCATATCATCATCATCAGGTCTTTTTAAGTCGGCACTGCAGGAGTACAGCCTCTCTATACTAACAGAGCCATATATGTATTACCCAGAGCAATCAGAGGATTTGACCTACACCCTCCACGCTGGCCAGGCGGGTTGGAGAGGTTCCTTTGATGTTTATAAGTTTTGTTTAGCTTTTGTTTCCTAAGTCCCTTTCAACGACATCCACGAGAACACTTGGAGTGGTCCTATTCTACTCTGCCGGGAACCACACGGTGGATTTGGATTATTAAACTATTAATTTATACAGATTGGTAGTTTTTTAAACTTTCACGGTTATTATCGGGGTATTGTCAGTTGACCATGATCACGAAGGCCTACAGATTGCTTTATTATATACACCGCTTTGTGATCCATTCATTTTAAACTCAAAGACTATTTTTTCACTAGAGATGTGAGAAAATCCACCTATGTAGATAGATAGATATTGGATGTCAAACAAAATCACAATTTTCTCCGATTCTCGCTGAAACCTTAAATCCTTTGTGAGCTAATTACAAAAAATCGATGACCTGAATCACTCCTTAAAGGGTCTAAAACCGTCAATATTTCCCCGGGTGTATTAAAATAAAGAGCTGGGCTCTTTTTGGTGCAGCCTTTTCCTCTCCTCTCTCTCTTCCACTAGTTTTTTTTCACTTCTTTTTACGTAGCAACTTTAATTTATAATGTTCTAGCAGTTCTAGTTCTATAATATTCCCCGGTTGCATGGGCATGAATTATACCTACCTCTAAACTTTCCTTATGATTCACTATGTATCGGTGAAAACCACATGAAAATTCGTGCAGTAGTTTTTGAGTTTATCGCGCACAGACAGACGTGGCTTAGGACTTTCTTTTATAATATTAAATTAAATTAAAAAATCATTTATTGCCACAATTAAATCAATGTAACTTTTAAATTCAAAAAGAATATACATTATGGCAAAGGAATGCCTCAGCTTGTGTTAGCTCGGAGCAAGGTCCGAGCATAACGCTGTTTTTCAGGCACCCCTCTCCCTGAGATCGAGTGCGGGAGTGCTTGCAATTAGGGGGCTTACATATAACAGTATAAACATTTAGAATTTCTTCTTAAAGATTACAATCGGCTTAATAATAAAAAAGATAATATTTCAAGTACAATGCAATAATATGTAGTGAATAGTGATAGTGACTAAAATAACGTGATTATGTGTTGTTTGCAAAATAACACACTCGTTTAGTAATAACAATGTAAAGAAAAAGGCACTGGAATGTCGGTTTTATAGCCAATTGCAAATTGCTTAGATGGCGGCGACTGTGGGAAATGTCACTCGGCTAATTTCCTCATACATCGACTATTGCAATTGCTACGCAACTCATTGTGCTGTTATAAAAATGCTAATTAGAGGCCTGACCCGGTTCTAACGTTGTTGCTGGAGCTATTAGATAGGAAAACTCGTTTATCAGGGCAGTGTGTTTGTTTTCAAAGTCAAAGTCAAAGTCAAAGATTTTTTTATTCAAAATTGGATTATTGTATCTCTTTTTGAACGTCATATTTTTTACTTTATTATTTTTAATTTTTAATATGCAAAATCGAAAAACTACTAGCGTTTCGTAATGACCACTGGTGAGAAGAATACGCTGAAAGAAACTCAATCCAGACTTTCACAATTTTGTTTGTTTTTCGTATGTGTAAGTGGCCAACACTGGCGTCAGATTGTTCAAGCTGCCTTAAGGCATCTGTCATAGCTTAACGACTGCCATCAACGATGACAGCCGGGACCAACGGCTTAACGTGCCTTTCGAAGCACGGAGGAGCTCGAGATATTTTTATGCCACTTGCAGTCACCCATCCAAGTAGGGATTGCACCAGGAGTTGCTTAACTTACGTAAGCGCTCATAGAGCTCACACCCACTGGACCATCGGGCTCCTCAGTGTGTTTGTTTATTGTTTTTTTATGGATGATTGACCTTGCAAACACTTTGAAATCACATCAAAGTTTTGTTCTAAATATAAATATATATACGGACAAATCACACAGATTGAGCTAGCCCCAAAGTAAGTTCGAGACTTGTGTTATGGGATACTAACTCAACGATACTATATTTTATAATAGATACTTATATCAATAAACATCCAAAACCCAGGTCAATCTGAAAAAGATCATTTTCCATCTTGACCTGACCGGCGATCGAACCCGGGACCATCCGTGTCGCAGGCAGGCGTGTTGACCGTTGCGCCACGGAGCTCGTTCGTTCTATGTTTACTATTAACCATTTTCTGTTAGATTTTTGTTTTTAGAAGTATAAACGTTATTATCGAAATAAACAAATTTAATAAGAACTGGACGCACAAGCAAAATCTAGAGAATCCTGGAAGAGCGAGTCATCTCTTTCTCTGGCCTTTGCCTTTGCCCAATATTGGGACAGGCATGGCTATTTAAAAAATGTATTCAAGTTAGAAGTATTGTCGAAAAGTTAAGACACACGTACATTCATGCACACATTAATGAATTCTGATGTTATAACGTTCTGTACTTTAACAGCGTATACTAGCAGTATTTTTTCAATATGGTTTCCATACAAATGTATTTCTCTATTTTCTCGCTGAAAACTGATTCTAAAGCCACAATTCTTTTTTCATAAAATCTAGTACTAAAATAGGAATGCCCTTATTTTTTCTTTTTTCCAAAAAAACTGTTTGTGATCAATTTTTTTTTCTTTTAAACAGGTTTTTAGAAAAAAATAAAACATAGGGACATACCTATTTTAGTAATAGATTTTATGTAAAAAGAATTGTGCCTCTAGAAGCAATTTTCAGTGAGAAAATAGAGAAATACATTTGTATGGAAAACGCACTGCTAGTATACCCCCTTAAGGTAAGATATAGATCTTACCTATACTACTACTACATACTACTAATACATACCATTATTTACGTTCACGAATAGTCGTGAAGGTAAAGAATGGTATGTATACTTATATGATTTCAAATTCTAATTATTTATTTGTTCTTTGTTACAGGTAAGCTTGGTTTTATCTAAGAAGCGAGAAATTAATCTCCCTCAAAGAGTGTGAGTCATATGTATGTTTTCTATTAGTTTTGTAATCGTCATAAAGAAAATAAAGGTAATAAGTAATTATGTATATTAGTTCAGTATATCACGCATTTGGGGGAAAATCTGTCCTACATAGCTGTCAACGAAATCATTATTGACTGACTCCCGGTCAACAAAAGCTTTTAAATGTATTAAATTCGTATTTTTACCAATATTTTATGTTTATTTTATTCTATTGATCAAGGTACAATCATAGAAATTAGAACATTACATTTCACATGAACTTACACCTAATATCATTTTAATTCTAAGATCCTAACTAAGATTGTACACAACATTTTAAGATAATGTACTGTACCTACATGAAAACAAAGTAAATAATAATAACCTAAATAACACAGTAAGAAAATAAAAATAGATAGACATAATTGTGGTTTTAAAATGAATACAATTTATTTGTTGCGTTGTCATCATCATCATCAGGGGCTCAATTTTTGAACCAGTAGAATCGATCCACCACTCGTTGTTAAGCTTTCGCATGGTGAATCTTAATTGGCTCTATTTTTGAAACTTTATTCCCATGTGGTTCCATGGGTCCCAAGGGTCCCATGGGTACTATTGCGACCTTAGGAATACGAACGTGATGTACCTGCAGGAAATGTTTAAATATTGTTAACTTAGCAAGACACGTACATCACGTAAGAATATACACGTATTCCTGAATCAGCGATCTCCCCTACCAACCTACCAATGCGATATATATATTTATTTCCTTAGTATATAAGTTAGCGTTTCTAATAAAGACTTCACTTTATTCCTGGTATCAGTCTCAATGGTTTAATTTATGCACTCGCCATAATTGGTGACCCCGACGTGATCAAGCCGTCGTGATGTAGTCTGACATGATGGATACGCGCCTCAACACCGAAGACCCAGACGACGTAAGCCTGAAGAACGGAAAAACCAACGTGCACATTTTCACTGGCTTCCCACAAGCGGGTCTCACCGGTTTGAAAATCCAAGAGGCACTCCGGCAGTAACCAGAACCACAAGGACAACAAGGACCATCAAAAATGGCTCCAACCACGTTGAAAAAAGGAATCAACACCGGCTCACACGATTCATTGATCGAATCCTGCACCATGGCTGAACGGTCATAAAACAGGAGGCACAGGAACTACCAGGCAACCACAATGGACAACCCCGAGGCAAAGAAAAATCCGCGCAATATCAGCGCAACCGCAAGCTCTAGCCGTCAACTTCAAGAAAAAGAAGAGAGCGCATGCACAGAGATATAACAGAGGATCAACGAAATTATTAAATACAATAGAAACAATTACGCAACGTGAACAGCTGATATCTATATGATGACGCATTTGACGTCACAAATTGCATCACTTCACATGGAAACAACAACGAACGAAAGTGCAACTGCAACAAATAATTGAACGATGTCAAGATCGCAAGGCCGCAGATGGCCGTATGTTGTTCAAAAAAGGCGTAATGAGAAATAATATAAATATTTGCCTATTATTTGAATAAGAATTTGTTTGGCAACAAAGAATCTTGCACCGCATTTCGTGATATCATTAAGTTCTAATGCCTAATTGCTACCGACTTACACAGTGGTATATATTTCATGGCAAACAAGGACAATAAATTGATAACTTTGAAGCCTGCAAGCAAAAGAGCGAACAACTTTAAGATGGAACAGCGATCAACATATTGACAAGAAAACATTAAAGTAAAATGACGATCACAGAAGCACTACTCTGAACTGAAAATTACGTCTCTCAAGATGCAGCAAATGGTTCACAGCAAGCAGTCTCAAGAGCAAGCCAGCAAACGGGTCATACTCCAGGGCCACAGCAGCCGACGCACCGAGCTCCTGGTCCTAAGCACCCAAAATGTTTATTTTCGACAATTATAGCGTCCGACACAGCCGCCGAGCTCACGACTAGAATTTTATAGAGTGGCCACTCTTCAGCGGAGCATTTCGGCAGGACTTCCATCGGCGCTAGTCGACATCGCTCTCTACAGTCTCACAAAAGACTACGAGCAAGCAGAAATTATCTCCCGACTCACTGGGATTGAAGCAACTGGCAAGTGAAAACGTATCTCTACGAGAAGCTCAGACTGTCATCAAGACCATATTGAGAACATAAGAGATATTTCAATATCTACCAACTATAAGGAAGAAATACCCATACACAGGGTCAATGTCAATGCATAAACGCATAATTTGCCGCGCAGAAATATTTGCCTACACAGCGTTTTTCAGCACGTGCACTATGCAATTGATGGATATATTTAGTATATTTGCGTTCGCTACAGTTTTTACATTTTTGTTAATTTATTGTTGTTACAGTTTATGAATTTTTTGTTAATTTTATTGTTAATTGTTTTTATTTTTTACAAAAGGGGGAGTACTATTGCGACCTTAGGAATACGAACGTGATGTACCTGCAGGAAATGTTTAAATATTGTTAACTTAGCAAGACACGTACATCACGTAAGAATATACACGTATTCCTGAATCAGCGATCTCCCCTACCAACCTACCAATGCGATATATATATTTATTTCCTTAGTATATAAGTTAGCGTTTCTAATAAAGACTTCACTTTATTCCTGGTATCAGTCTCAATGGTTTAATTTATGCACTCGCCATAGGTACCAAGGGTCCCAAGGGTCCCATTGGGTCCCAAGGCTATCATGGGTCCCATTGGGTCCCAAGTGTTCCATGGTTTCTATTGGGTCCCAAGGGTTTCATGGGTTTCAAGGGTTCCATGGGTCCCATTGGGTCCCAAGGGTTCCATTAGGCCACATTAGGTACCATTGGTAGTACCATCCACCAAGCCAAGAACACCAAGAACTACCAAAGGAACTAATGTAAGAAAAAACAAAAAATATATTCGCACGGTTCAAAAATACGTAAAAACAGGCCCGCTCGATGATTTTATTCACATGTGAATGCGAACCCAGTGCTGACGTCACAACGAGTGGTGGATTGATTCTATTAGTTCAAAAATTGAGCTCCAGGTCTTTCTAGTCTCCACTGCAGGAGCACGACCCTCTCTGTACTACCAGAGCCATATTCTAGCCTGAGTAGTCAGAGGATTTGGCCTACACTCTCCACGCTGGCCAGACGGGTTGGAGAGGTCTCTTTGATGTTAATAAGCTTTGTTTAGCTTGTGTTTCCTAAGTCGCCTTTTACGACATCCACGGGATGACTTGGAGTGGTTCTATTCTACTCTGCCGGGAACCACACGGCATTGCTGCGTTGTGTTCCCGCCTTTTTAAATTTCAACAAACTATCTGCAAATAGATCTTGTTCAATCCCATTAAGTATTATACAAATCACAAATTCTTATCATGGGATTATTTCCTCCTGTATTATGTCACTCAACAATTATGGAATTTCAATTATATAGGTCGAAAATTTTTCAAAATCTGTTTAGAATTGTTGTTATTTTATATTATATTTGGCCTGGTAACGCTGTATACAGTATCGATGGCGAGTCCCACTCGGTTACGGAATAGGTTCTACATTGTAGATTGTGGTCACGCTTCAAGGATCAAATACTGAGAACCTTATTCGTGGTCAGCCACTTTCCTTGTACTTAAACGAGTAACCAGACAATATTGTTACTTAGTCATTAGGTTTCAATATATTTTTTTAAACAGATAGATATCGGGGTAGGACTTTTCTGGGGAACCTATTTTTTTTGTAATAATTCATAGTTATGCATTCTCTCTCTATAAAGTGTTACAAACTTGTAAAGTACTAAAAACCTCCCAGGCCTAAAGAGCTAACAATTCAACCGGCAAATTAAATTATTATTATTTTTTATGTAAAAAATTACAAATATCAAAATTTGTAGAACGCACGTTGTTATTTTTGATGTGAGCTCTCTAGGCCTGGGAGGTTATTATTGTTGTACAAGTAACCATTATCCTTTTACTAGAGAGAACGAACCAAAGCAGAGAGAAAACATTGCTTTTTTACATGTAAAATTTTATTAATTTTAACGGCGTAGAAAAATTTGCTTTACTGTAAGATTGTAAAGATTCAAGATTCAAGATTCAATCGTTTATTTAATATAGGTTTCTTTGAACACTTATTAATTGTCATATTTGTGTTTATAATTTTTACAACAAAAAATTTTTGTTGACGTCAATAATTACTTATGGCTAAGTTTAGGCCGCTTCCAAAGCGGAGTGCAGAAGAAGCGGCAACAAACTGCACAGCGCATTTTCTCCAAGCGACGTCAACGTCAAAGGTCAAGATGGCGGATTCTTTAAATTGGAAGGTCGCACCCTAGAAGGTTGTATTTTGACACCAAAATTTTTCCAATTCGTCACCAAATGCTATACTCTCCGGACACAATCACACGTTCAGTCAATTATAATCATTATAGGTGAGTAAACAGGGTTCAAAACACATTTTTATTTGCAAATCATTTAGCAAGTCCGTTAGCCTTGGTGGCGTGGATCCGGTTTCACAATTACGCCGGTTGTCGGATTAAGATTTGTTTACTTGAGATTTTACAGGCAAAGCCACGTGATGAAGTTAGTGCTTTTTGGTTACGGTTAAAACAAAATAATATTTTCGGCTCTCCTTCCTTGAGAGCATTGGGGATGTTATTTTGGGGATGGCAAATATGTGGAAAAAGGAAAATATGAATGGCCGTGTGGTTCCCATATGCCGTGTGATTCCCGGCAGAGTAGAATAGGACCACTACAAGTCTTCCCGTGGATGTCTTAGAAGGCGTCAGAAACACTAGCTAAACAAAGCTTATAAACACCAAAGAGACATCTCCAACCCGTCTGGCCAGCATGGAGAGTGTAGGCCAAATGGCTCCCGCTAAAATATATTAGCCAGAGCACATCCATATGGCTCTGGTGGTTCAGAGAGGGTCGTGCTCCTTCAGTGGAGACCAAAAACGAGCTGATGATGATGTGGGAGTAAAAAGTCATTGTCCGAGATGTAATGATAAATTTAAAGGTACTTATGGTAAATGGTTAACTATTGTCACAGAATTAATAATAGTACTAACTATTGTCGTAAATTCCTTTAAGTAATATTAATTGTTATAAACAAATAATTTTCATTAGAGTCCAAAATATAAATGTTTCTGAAACTAAAGCAGTTGGTGAAAAAAATAATATTTTTGCTTACTTTAAACAGATTCCAAACTTCTGGCTTCATAAAAAACTAGGTTACTTTCTTACCTTTTTAACGATTAATTTAATTTTAATATCATAATTATTATAATAATTTCACATATTAAAATAATTATCTTCAAAACGAAGACTGATTAAGTTACGTTTACCCCAAGTAAATCGTACTAAAACTATGCATAAAATTTAACTATGCATATAAAAGTTGATTTATTTCTTTATGCTCGACCGACATAAATAAATATAGATATTTACATAACCAAATTTACACGTAATTTGGTTTGCACTGACACTAATTGATATATGACGCATAAAATTAAATATTTGATCATGATAATTATATTCTTACCGATCTAATTAATATGCCGTATACATAATTATTAGCATACAATTAAAATTCGGCCTTGCCATATTAGAGACGGACATACAAAAAGAAAATAGAATTAATATTGTTATATGTGTAGCAATAAATATATTGGAATTTATGGCCGTTGTCAAGAAAATATTGATTTATGAGTTAGTCTAGTGGACAACTATAATAAAGGGTTATTTTGAGTAAATTGGTATCCTTTTAAAATAGACTAGACCCACGAATGAAAGCAATTTAAGACTACTTTTAAGTAAATTAAATAAATATATACGGACAAATCACACAGATTGAGTTAGCCCCAAAGTAAGTTCGAGACTTGAGTTATGGGATGCTAAGTCAACGATACTATATCTTATAATAAATACTTATATAGATAAACATCCAAGACCCAGGTCAATCTGAAAAAGATCATTTTTCATCTTGACCTGACCGGGGATCGAACCCGGGACCTTCCGTGTCGCAGGCAGGCGTGTTGACCGCTGCGCCACGGAGCTCGTCTAATTACAAAATTTAATTAAATTAATATTACAAATTTTCACATTTAAGAAAAACTTACAAATTACCTCAGGCGCTTTCATAAAGGCATTACTACTTCGGCCAATTAATATTTGCTTCGATTTTTTTCAACGTAATTTTTTTTTCGGCGCTATATTAATTTTGTCCTGATTAATTTTTATATTTGATCGAAGTAAATTAAAATCACGTTTAAAAGGCTCGCATTAGACTGTCTGTCGGTGACATTTATGCAAAACTAAAGTGCTTTTAATTAAAGTCCTTCCTATCTGTACACCTGACAATGTTACACTTTAGCAACATCTTGCACAGCTGTGAGCATAGGGAGGCTGCGTCCGTGAATGGCACGCGTCAAATGTCAGCCACTTGGCACGCGCTCGTTCTTTGTTAGTTCTGGGACACATCTGCCCCTTTTTGTTACAGTTTTAATGATGATGGGCTTTATATGCCAGGTAACGGGACCCTAACATGTGGTCATTTACTTCATAGTTATCCAGGTAGAATAATCATAAGTGGCATAAAGTATCTCGGGTTCGGAAACTGCCTAAATGGATATTAAAACATGGAAAACACGTCAACTGAGATTGAATTTGTGGCTCTCAATAGAAAATCAAACTTAATTTTATTACTTTTATCGTCATAACAAAGCTCTGAAGAGCTTTTAATTAAAGTCCTTCCTATCTGTACACCTGACAATGTTAAACTTTAGCAACATCTTGCACAGCTGTGAGCATAGGGAGGCTGCGTCCGTGAATGGCACGCGTCAAATGTCAGCCACTTGGCACGCGCTCGTTCTTTGTTAGTTCTGGGACACATCTGCCCCTTTTTGTTACAGTTTTAATGATGATGGGCTTTATATGCCATGTAACGGGACCCTAACATGTGGTCATTTACTTCATAGTTATCCAGGTAGAATAATCATAAGTGGCATAAAGTATCTCGGGCTCAGAAACTGCCTAAATGGATATTAAAACATGGAAAACACGTCAACTGAGATTGAATTTGTGGCTCTCAATAGAAAATCACACTTAATTTTATTACTTTTATCGTCATAACAAAGCTCTGAAGAGCTTTTAATTAAAGTCCTTCCTATCTGTACACCTGACAATGTTAAACTTTAGCAACATCTTGCACAGCTGTGCTGTGAGTATAGGGAGGCTGCATCCGTGAATGGCACGCGTCAAATGTCAGCCACTTGGCACGCGCTCGTTCTTTGTTAGTTCTGGGACACATCTGCCCCTTTTTGTTACAGTTTTAATGATGATGGGCTTTATATGCCATGTAACGGGACCCTAACATGTGGTCATTTACTTCGTAGTTATCCAGGTAGAATAATCATAAGTGGCATAAAGTATCTCGGGCTCGGAAACTGCCTAAATGGGTATTAAAACATGGAAAACACGTCTACTGAGATTGAATTTGTGGCCATCAATAGAAAATCAAACTTAATTTTATTACTTTTATCGTCATAACAAAGCTCTGAAGAGCTTTTAATTAAAGTCCTTCCTATCTGTACACCTGACAATGTTACACTTTAGCAACATCTTGCACAGCTGTGAGCATAGGGAGGCTGCATCCGTGAATGGCACGCGTCAAATGTCAGCCACTTGGCACGCGCTCGTTCTTTGTTAGTTCTGGGACACATCTGCTCCTTTTTGTTACAGTTTTAATGATGATGGGCTTTATATGCCATGTAACGGGACCCTAACATGTGGTCATTTCTTTCAGTGAATTTTTAAAAAGTACTTACATAGTCTTACTCATTTTATAAGACGAATAACGAAATAAGAAATGGGAAAAAAATCCATGCTGGCAGGATTAATGTTATAAAAGTTTATCAGAATATCATTGTGACTGCATAGAAACACTCATAAAATATAGAACGAAATAGAGTGTCTATTATAATAATATTTGACAGGCGAATGGCAGAAAGTAGCCTTGGATCGTGACGAGTGAAAACAGAAAGGGGAGGCCTTTGCCCAGCAGTGGGAAACAAAATAGGCTAAAGAAATTATAATAATATTTATACCACTTTATTTTATTATGAACTTGTTATAAAAACACAATATTACAAAAATATCTAAAATAATATTTTCAATCGCGGCCGAATAACCATTGTTTATTCGACATATCTACGTATAATTCCCTATCACTGATTATTTGCGGCCAGTCTTTGCAGCCAGTCATCATCATCATCATCAGGTCTTTCCATTCTCCACTGCAGGAGCACGACCCTCTCTGTACTACCAGAGCCATATACTAGCCTGAGTAGTCAGAAGATTTGGCCTACACTCTCCACGCTGGCCAGGCGGGTTGGAGAGGTGCAGCCAGTACACAGGTTTTATGCTATTAAAATATAATCATCCATGGCTCATTTAATGAAACTGACAAAAAACTTACGGAGCTTTTATTAAAAAAAAAAATATTTTTAGGAAGGTTCTACATAACTTTTTATGTAGGTAATCTTAATTGGTACTTAAAATATAAATACCTTAAAAAAATATATAAATATATAGAGACAAATAACACTGATTTAGCTAGCCCCATAGTAAGTCGTGAATTTGTGTCGTGGCTACTAAATTTTTTATTATATACATAATATAGCAATCAAAATCACACACGATTTTTATTATTACATCACTAATTATAGATTAAAAAATGTTTTTTTAAAACAACTTACTACAAGCTCCTTTCGCCTTCTAATACAAAAAGCGCTGTTAATTAAGATAAAAGCTTCGCCTATAAAGCTTCCTCCAGAGCTTCCGGCCGACACTTGAGCTTAATAGCACATCCGTCGGGGCGTTTGAAACATAATTAAGTAGTGCAGCAATTCGTTTTGATCAGGAGCTTTTAACACATTCGCTGCCAGAATTTTATTTTCGTTGTGTACTACGAGTATACTCGTAGTTGGTATCGAACGTGTTAAAACATATTTGTTTATGAATATCAGTAATCAATTTGATATATCGATTAGATTCAGAATATTTTTGGAAATCCATTCTTATATTATAAATATTATGCTAAAAATATGTTTTAATATATTTTGTAAATATGGCTTTTATTTTCAATTACAAAAAGCTGAAGCTACCAACGGTCCCATCTATCGTAAAAAAATTGTACGATTAAGAATAGAATCATCATCATCATTTCGTGTAGGTGACACGGTCAGTCGACCATGCACACCCTGGTGTCAGAGTTCTGCGGAACCGCCTCTCGGCCTCTGACGTGGTTCCTTTAACGACTACCAGATGGCAGCCGGGACCACCAGCTTAACGTGCCTTCCGAAGCACGGAATCATCTTTCTTATCAGACAATCTACGGTGATTCATGCCTACAATGTCCTAACCAAACTGGAAACAAACTTAACAAAGTATGCTTCCCGTGGGAATCGAACCCACGACCCCCGGGACAACAAGGCGAACGCCTTAACCACTCGACCACGGAGGCAGTTAATAGAATAAGAAGAATCAATAGCAAATAGAGCCAGGTCAATAAATTATAACTTGTGATCGAATGTATTTGATACCGTTCAATGCAATTCAAATTTTTTGTCAAAATCTAAGTGATTTTTCACAACTTTTCAATTTCTCTTCCTGTACATAGGAACTGGAATATAAAAATCCGTAATTTTTTAAATCTAGGAAATAATAAATTCAAAATAAATTCAAATAAAAAAATAGCCAAATGTCATTTAGGATCCTGCAAAGTGTCATAGCTGATGACAAATAGAAACTTCACACCATAATTATCAAATCGTTAATTCATTGTACATTAACCAAGTTTTAATAATAGCGTGTTAACAATTTTACGTATTTCTCACGAGAGACCAATGCCGAACGCAAGTGGTTACGTATGAGTAAATTAAAACAATTAAATTGATAAAAACAGTTACGTTGACGAATCTATAATTGTTTTAATTTTATATTGAATGGCAAAATACAATGTAACGTATTAGTAGTTAGTAGTAACAACAATAGTACCTATGCTAATAACGTACGAAAACAATAATGCACGTGCGTACTCTTGTGTTACTAATATTGTCTAGTAACATAAGAGTAAGCACGGCTATCTATTCTAATTCAAGAAGAAAGGCACTTGAATCCAAGCCCCAAGTGATTTTTTATCAGTCTTTATTTGTTTATTGCAGCTGGCGGTTTTTATATCAGGAAGCGAGGGAATAGAAGTTTCTCCTTATTTTTTTGACATCCGGTTTATTTTATGATAATTAAAAACAGCTGTTACTCGCAGAAATCACAATGAGGCGACCCACATTTCAATTTAAGTTATGTCTCCTTTATTTAGACACATTTCAAAAAAGACCCCTCGATATCCTCTATTAGATGACATCATTACATTGCTTCAACAAAATATTGGATTACTAGCTATTGCCCGCGGCTTTGCTCGCGATTTATAGTTTATGTCCTTCTCCGTAGTATTATCAACGTGTATGTAAAATTACAAGAAGATTGGTTCAGTAGATAACGCGTGAAGAAGTAACAAACAAATACACAAACTCACTTTTGCATTCATGATATTAGTTGAGATTTCAACAACCGAATGACTAAGAAAAGCAGGCACTCCTATAAGGCTTTAGCTGCAGATATATAAGCTCTGATGTCACTGGCCAGTATATCCAAAAATATACTCCTGGGTGCAGTGGTTAACACTGTGACCTGTGACACTAGGAGTCCTGGGTTCGATGCCAAGCCAGGGCATGATGGAAAACTGTTTTTTCCAGAATTACCTGGGACTTTGATGTTAATCTATTTAAGTACGAGTATTTAATATAAAATATAGTATCGTTGAGTTAGTATTCTGTGACACAAGTTTACGACTTACTGTGGGGCTAGCTCAATTTGTGTGTTTTGTCACTATCATCATCAGGCACTATCATCATCAGGTGTTTTTTTTTTCTCTGCTGCGGAGTATGACCCCTTTGTACTACCAGAGCCTACACTCTCCACGTTGACCAGACGGGTTGGAGAGGTCTCTTTGATGTTTGTAGGCTTTTTTTAGCTTGTGTTTCCTAAGTCATCTTCTACGAAATCCACGAGAAGACTGAGGAATGGTCCTATTCAACTCTGCCGGGAACCACACGGCAGATTTGTCACTATATGTACTTATATTTATTTGTTCGCTATTCTTAAGAGTCGCCTGGAAGCGCATGTCTCCATACAAATGGAACAAGGACATTGTGGCAATATTTGATAATTTAAGGGCAAAATTAAGCATCCAATCAATTAATCTCATTATAATCTACGTACGTTCCTGTACAGTTTGGTTAAATTATCAAATGTTTGAGAATTATACGCCTCTCAAGATTTCCATACAAATTTGAAAAGGCTTGTAATTCTCAAACCATTGGTATTTTAACCAAGCTGTATAGGAGCGTACGTAGATTATAATGAGATTAATTGATTAAATACTTAATTTTACTCCAAAATTATCAAATATTGCCACAATTCCCTTTTTCAGTTTGTATGGAGACATGCGCTTCCAGGCGACTCTTAGAGTGAGCGAATGACTAAGAAAAGCAAGCACTCCTATAAGGCTTTACCTGCAGATGCCGTAAGCTCTGATGTCATTGGCCGCTGACTCACGGAGCAACCGGACCTTTGAATAAATCAGATTTTAAAGGTTAATACGACTTTATTTATGTATTGTGTAGAGATTGGATAGTTTTCAAGGTTTTTTATATTTTTTCAGTTTCCGTGTATTTGCGTAGAAGTCGCGTACATTTTTTTGTTTTGGCTTTGTTTGAAGATCTTGGATATCAATTTGAACAAGATAAGATATCACAATCAACACATCTATTACAAAAAGAATGGTTCGACTGTTAGAGAATGCGGTTTAGCATTAAGTCCACCTCTTTGTACTCATAAAGAGTAAATAAATGAATACCGAAAATAAGGTCCAAAATTCCCTTTATTATCAAGAATTTAAATAATTGTTAGAGAATAATAGAAACCTGGCTTTACTTAGTAACGTTTTATTTCGTTAGATCCGCCCACTAGTTTCGGTCTGTTACAGTGCTTTGAGGGAAGCCGCCATACCTATAACTCGTCCCGATGATCGCCATACCTATAACTCGTCCCGATGATGGTCTTCGTAACAGACCGAAACTAGTCGGCGGATCCGACGTAATGAAACGTGAGTAAAACCGGGTTCCCATAATGAATGTATCTCGCGTAAGTTTTAATATTGTTAATTGTTAGAGAAATCGGCGGCCACACTAGTTGTAATTATAGCAGTACCGTAATAAGTACGCGTCCAAAATTGACCTACCACACACTAAGTTAAACAATATGACAATGTTTACTATTCACAAAACAATACTTGCAATCACTGCCAGAATTGCTAGACAAAGAAACAGCATACAGCCAGACATAACTGTTAACGAAAAACAAATTAGCATAGTGTAGCTAAACACATAACAATGTGTGTAACAGTGGTCTACAACGAGTCGGATCGGGTAATGTTATGAGTGTTGAATGCCTTTGAGGTCTTCACACAGCTACTGAATAGTATTTATGATGATTAAAGTGAGCTAAGTTTTGTTTGTTGTTTTTCGTATGTGTAAGTGGCCAACACTGGTGTCAGATTTTTCAAGCTGCCTAAAGGCATCTGACATAGCTTAACGACTGCCATCAACGATGACAGCCGGGACCAACGGCTTAACGTGCCTTCCGAAGCACGGAGGAGATCGAGATATTTTTATGCCACTTGCGGTCACCCATCCAAGTAGGGACTGCACCAGGGGTTGCTTAACATACGTAAGCGCTCATAGAGCTCACGCTCACTGGACCATCGGGCTCATCATAATACGAGCTAAGTTGATCATCATAATACGAGTTGTACGAGCGGAGCAAGCGAGATGATACAAATTCTAGTGTAGTTATGATCAAAATGCTTACAAGAAATCATGCGACGTTATTCAACACATCTGGCTGTAGAAATAATTTGTGGTTAATGCGCTTCTTTGACAGTAAAAAATCAGTGTTTCAGGAGTCATTTTACACCTCTTCAAAATCGGGCGTAGTTGAACCAAACATTAAATGATATTCCTTTATCTTTAAAATAAAATACTAAAAATAGAGCACCGGGCTCCGAAAATATCATATAATAAATAATAATAATAAAAACGTTTATTTTCTCTTCACAATGTAGTTACACCATAGATTATATAAAAGTCAGAGTAGGGTTTGAGCTGTTGCGTATAACTAGAAAGACTCGTGAAGAGACTAGTCCCTGAATAGGTTCCCTGAGGAACCTGTACTACAGGTAACTAGGCCCCTCCCTTGGCATACTAGTTTTACAAATTGTAGTAGGGAATACCTACTATTCTTAGCCAGATGTAAACAACATAACTAAATTATAAGAAAGAGAGGCAATAGTTTTAGAAAGAGGAAAAAGTTTATGACTATGGATTAACTGACTATAGATACTAGTGCTATTTACTAATGGGCTGTGTGTAAGGTGATTTATATGTGTGTATGTGGTATGTGATGCGTGATATGAGCGTGTATGCGTGTGTAGTTTTAGGTTTTAGTGGATGGGTGAGTGGTTGGCTGAGGGGAATCAAGGTTCTTGGAAATTTGATTCAAAAGAAAGTGAGAAATTACGAGATTGTTAGAAGTAGGTTTTCGGTAGAAGTATAGTCTAAAGTTTTAACGTAAGTTGTAATAGATTTTTTGCAGCTGTATTTGTGAAGGGGATCTTAATTTATTAATAGACGTCAAATAAAAAGAGTCAAAGTTAATTAGAAGTTATTCTTTGCTGTAGATTCCTGACCTGATAATTATTGATTGACGTCAAATTATAACACTCAAAGTTGCTGTATGCCGTAGAACCAAACGGTAGCTTTAAATTCACTGTGGCGTCAACATCACTTTCGATTCAACAATAACCACAGAGCTTTGCCAATTGCCGTCTGACCTGGTACTTATTGATTGACGTCAAATAAAAAGACTCAAAGTTAAGAAAAATTTGCCGTTTGCTGTACAACAAATTGGTAGCTTTAAATTCGCTTTGATGTCACGGCCACTTTCAATTCTACAGTAATCACAGAGGCTTTACAATCTACCGTTTGACCTGGCAATTATTGACTGTCGTCAAATTAGAGACTCAAAGTTGCTGTTTGCTGTAAAACCAAGTGGTAGCTTGAAATTCATTATGACGTTGTCATCACTATCAATTCTAAAATAAACACAACGGCTCTGCAAATTGCCATCTGACCTGACAATAATAGTTGCTGTTTGCAAAATAACGAAGTGGTATCTTGGTCGCAGGTAGTGGGTTGACTCAGCATACACAAGACCAAGATTTGTGGCGATCTATGGAGGAGGCCTATGTCCAGCAGTGGACGTGCCGACGTGCCTAGCTGATAGATAAATAGCTAGCTTTAAATTCAATATGACGTCAATATCACTTTCCATTCTTTAATAAACACAAAGGCTTTGCAAATTGCCGTCTGACCTGTTATCGATTTAGACGAATCTGGAAACCCTAAAATGGTTTACATCACCGGTTAGTCATACAGCGATGTAGATGTTACGTTACTCACTTTATAATGGATGGCGCAATTAAAAGACGCACGGCGTCTGCGCAAACGTCGTTAGAGATCCATTCATATTGTTTGAGTCACATCATATAAATGACCAAAATGTTTAAGGCGTTGACATTAAAAACTATTAATTAAATGCAAAATCGGGAATTAACGGGTAAATAAGTAGCTTTTTTTCTCTAGTTGTTTCAGCAGTGTTCGCCATTCGAAAACCTTCCTGCCCCGTCGGCCATTGGTTCTTCGCGCTATGTGCCCTAACCACTGCCACTTCAAAGAGCTAATCCGACGACCTAAGTCGGCAACCTTTCTTCTTCTACAGATCTCCTCGTTTCTGATACGATCTTGTAGAGAAACACCGAGCATTGCCCTCTCCATAGCTCTTTGAGCGACCTTGAGCGTTTTATGAGGCCTCATAAGAGAGCTGATAATTATCTCGCCCTTAACCAGGACCTGGATTCACGCCTGTGTCTACTATTTCTTACTTCTTCTTTTGAGCTTTCTTATGGAGTAGTAAGGTTATAATGGTCCTTTACTTATGAGGTGTCTCTTACTTACCGTACCCACGGGTCTCGAATTACTAACTTCAAGTCGCTTCAGCCTCTACCTTGCACCTCCGCATTAAGTACAGATGAGTGATACATAATGTATGATGACGTTTTGCAATTACATGCATTACAAAGAGGTCGTGGCATGGACGCTATAATTATAAGCTACCGTTTCGAAATGCTTTTGAGATGTACAGAACATTGACGATACTAATTATTAGGTATGTAATTGCTTGGCAGCAGGATGTTATTAGCTGAAAAGTCTAACTAGGTTGCAATGCTATTGTTGATGTTAACACCTTTCAAATCGTCTGTCTCTCAAGTCTCACATGTAAATCAACTTGGGACGATGCTGCATAATACTTTCAAGCTGCATGTTGCTTTTCACCTCATTTCTCAATCATCATCATCTCATCCTTTGTTTAGAAACTTAATTTTTTACACAGATTGAGCTAGTCCCAAAGTAAGTTCTTAAGAAAGACTTGTGTTATGGGATACTAACTCAACGATACTATATTTTATAACAAATGCATATATAGATAAACATCAAAGACCCAGGTCAATCTGAAAAAGATCGTTTTCCATTATGACCTGACCGGGGATCGAACCCGGGACCCCCGTGTCGCAGGCTGGCGTGGTAACCGCTGCGCGACGGAGCTCGTCAAATGACTGAGACATTTTAGGTGAAGAGCAAGCTTAAAAATTGTCCTGTCCAGTGTATTATTTGACTTATAATGGCCGGGTATAATTTAACAACTTAGGCGCTAGAATGATGATTGGCCTGAAAAATTACGTGTTCATCTGTTAAGTTCTTTCTTTGTTAATTTTAAACTCAAAATGTATATTTTTAGGGTTCCGTAGCTGAATGGCAAAAAACGGAACCCCTTATAGATTCGCCATGTTTTATTCTGTTTGTCTTAAAGTTTAAAATTAAATTCATATTTTTTTAATAGGATACGAAAGTTACGTGATAATTATTTGTGGGGTTCTTAATTTATTCTATTGGTATTTTGATCGATTTATTCTGTTTAGTTACAATTGTCCATACTGTTGTAACTGCCTCCGTGGTCCAGTGGTTTTTTTTTTTTTTTTTTTTTAATACTACACCCTCTGACTTAATCAGAGCCTATTTTTGCTATTTCAACTTTCATACTAGTTCTCGCTTGCATGCCTCTCGTACTTTCATTCATCATACTGGCCAAGTTCATTCATCATCTTTTGCTCTGATCGGGTGGGATTCCCGTCTATCTATTTGTGTCTATCTTACTAGCTAGTCTTTAACTTCCAATTTTCTTTCTCTTTATCTTTCTCTTTGGGAAGGGGTTACTAATGGTACACCATTTTATTTATTTTATTAAAGCTTTTTCAAACTTATTTTACATTTACATATAATTTATATCATCTGCATCATAAACAACACAATATTGGCTAGGTACTAGTTCATATACATATATCTTAGCTATAACTTTTTACAATAGTTTATTTACTCTTTTGTTATATATATATACATATTGTATTGTACAATATTGGCTAGGCACTAATTTATACACATATATCTTAGCTATAACTTTTTACAATAGTTTATTTACTCTTTTGCTATATATATATATATATATATACATGTTGTATTATTTAATTAGTTTATAATACTAATATTATACTACTTACATTTTTATATATTCTAGTCATAATGGCTTCTCTTTTCCCCGTTTTTATTCCACAATGGGATGTTCACCTTACCGCAGAGACTCCTATATTCTAATTGATACTATTTAATATGAAGAACATTATCAACTAATGTCGTCATATTGAGGTTTACGACTTGGAGTATGACGGTCAGTATAAGTATTTTACAGTTTTAGTGTAATATAACAATTCATATCATATTCAATATAAAAGATAAGTGTGAACATCCTCATTTACGCCACAATGCCATCTGCCCTACTCGTACCCGTATGTCGCCCCGCCGCGGCAACCACCCGGTCACTCCGGTTTCATGACAATTTTGATTTGTTTCAAAGCAAAGTTGTATGGCCGAGGTAAATGTGGGCACCAACAGCTCGGTCACATACTTTGGATACACGCCGATTGCGAGGTCAGGAATACGCAGTTGCTGACCTCGCAATCGCGTCCCACTTTTTCCTTATCGAGCACTCTTCACTGAATGCATTGTGGCCCATCCTCTCATATCCCGCTTTTTTGCAATTACGGCACGTTGGCGCCGTACCCGCCTTGTAGTCAGCACATTCCGACTTAAGGTGTGGACCCCCGCAGTGGCTGCATGAGTCCTCCGCCTCGCTACAGTACCGCCTGCTATGGCCGTAGGCCAGGCATCGCGAGCACTGCACGAGGGGGGACTGATCGGCAACCCTAACGTGCTGGAGGTCCACGCGGAGGGTGCCGGCATCCACTGCCCTCCTCCATACTGCCGGAGATGTGCTGACCACAATATGACAAACCTGCGGGTTCCGCGCCTTCTTTTTATATTTTATCTGAAAGCGGGTATCCTCCTCGTCGAGGCCGTGAAAAACCTCAGGGTTTTGTCTCCTCACCGCTCCGATGACATCCTCATCAGAATGTCTGATGTTGATGCCCCAGAGGATGAGGAGAGGATCCCTGTTCTTCACGTCCTCGACGGTGAGATTCTTACCCGCTGTTTCAATTCTGTGCCGCAATTTCGACCGTTCAGACTCTGTCGCACAGCTCATTATGACCTTCTGGTCCCTTGCCTTACGCACTCGCTCCACTGGTCCAGTGGTTAAAGGCGTTTGCCTTGTTGACCCGGGGGTTGGTACTTCGATTCCCACGGGAAGCATACTTTGTTAAGTTGTTTCCAGTTTGGTTAGGACATTGCAGGCATGAATCACCTGATTGTCTGATAAGAAAGATGATTCCGTGCTTCGAAAGGCACGTTAAGCCGTTGGTCGCGGCTGCCATCTGGTAGTCGTTAAAGGAACCACTTCAGAGGCCGAGAGGCGGTTCCGAAGAACTCTGACACCAGGGTGTGCATGGTCGACTGACCGTGTCACCTACACGAAATGATCATGTCCATACTAGCGCAGTACTAAGGCGCAATACTGAACTTTATAAATCCACAGAATCTTAATTTTTATTGTATTGCAATGATGTGTTAAATGATTCTGTATAGTTTTATAATCGTACAATTAAGTAATTGTTTTTAATGAGAAACGGGGCTCCATAGATCAGTGGGCATTTTCCTTTCAATTAACCTTCAGTTTGACGAAGAAAAGGGCTTTTTCAGGAAAGGTCAACAACGCACCTCTCATAATTAAGTAGATATAGCTGGTGTAACGATCTGAATGTCAGCACTTGGCATTTGACGAGTTATTTGTTGTTTTACTGGAATGGTAACACTTATCCGTAATTATAATCATTCTTATAAAGTCAATTTATATGAACTGAGTCATAATGACATCATATAAAATGAATTATTAATACACCTACAAGCTATAGGTATTAACAGCTAGTTTGTGCCGACCCCTACATACATACATACTATCTCGCCTTTTCCCTTGCGGGGTAGACAGAGCTCAGGTCTGTAAAACCTTAAGGCCACGTTTAGCATGTTGGTGGGCTTGTAGGTGAGAACGGAATTAAAATAGTGATGGGTTGCTAGCCGCATCGCCTAGTGAAATGATTCTCTACAATACATAGACGTGAATAAATAGTTTTCGATAACTTGTGTTCGCAAACGATCACTGCTTAAAAAATACGACACGATAAAACTCTGCCCAGTTTTCGTCTACGGACGGAATACTAGAGATTGACCGAAAAAGATATTTGTTTTCTGTAAATGTTTCATATTTCATAATGATCAAAAAACATTGAATAAATATTCCACGGGTTTTGCAGTCAACACTTTTCTACATACTATATACTTGTTTCTTCCCACATAGAAGACTGAAAAGTTCGTTCTCCGTAAAGTAAACATTGTTACATATGATCATCTCTCAGACATAAGTAACAAAAGCAAAAAATAACATTTTCCAGGATGTGGTAATGGTGAATAACGAGTTCATTATAGTGATTGTGAAATCGGTACTTATTCTATCGGGCTAGACTTGATTAGCATTCTAGTGTCATGGATGAACATGCAACAGTTTCGCAACAGTACTTGACATCAGAATGGAAAACGTGTTCTTTTATTCATACTAGAAATGTGAACGGAAAATAACCTTTTTACAACAATTAGCAGCGTACTTCAAATCATACAAGATTTAAAAACCGGCCAAGTGCGTGTCGGGCCACGCGGAGTGTAGGGTTCCGTAGTTGCGAATGACAACTTTGAGTTCACACTGTTCATACTCGCACCTCACAGTTTGACGACCAAAAACATGTAACAATGAAAATGTATAAAAGTTTACATTTTCGAGTATGTACTTACATTTTATAAGTTGGTTGCCTATAACTTTTTAGTTTGCACTTAGTACTCAGCTCTGATAGTTTTCCTTTCAACTTCAATTTTTTTTACGTATCCATATATAACCGTTTAGTAGATAGAGGGGGGGTGGGGGTGGGGGGACACTCACCTCTAACAAAAATTTGCACTTTGAAACCAAATATTTCGGAAACGGATCCCTAAATCGAAAAGTGGTGTTCTCAATCTCACAATATTTTTTAAAGACCTATCTAACAATATCCAACACGATGGTTTTGTATAGAAAAAAAAAATATTATTATAATAAAATACCTCTTTACTTGTATAGGAGCAACCTTAAAAAAAATTTTTTTTTCAAGATTTTTTCTCTACCACTTTTTTTGACATGAATAATATACATACACATACCAAATTTCAGCTTTCTACTACTTATAGTCTCTGAGTAGACGCGCGGACGGACAGACAGACAGACATGGCGAAACTATAAGGGCTCCTAGTTCACTACGGAACCCTAAATATGAATGTAAAAAAAAGGTTTCGCTCATAATTTTTTAGCCGGAAATGTTCGGAGACCTGACTGAAAATGGCCGCCTGAAAAGCCTAAAAAAAGGCCCTTGCAGGCCATATCGTCGAATCACATTTAAAATTATGTTACTAAGTATGTATTTTATGATTATTACCATTATTATTATTTTATGGTTGTATATTTCTTGTCAGTTTTATCAACTAAAAACGCATGACGCGTAAGTTATAATATGCAATCACCTTCATTCATTACACTATGTGTTCATAGATAAATAGGCAGATAAGTATAAAGTGAAAAAATATCTTAATCAATTCTTAATTTCTTAGATAGGTTTAAGTCACAGAGATTTATAAGAGTGGGCTCGGGGGCGTGGCAGGTAGGAACGCAATATGGCCAACATGGGCATGTTACTCGAAAACGCTGTCAGTCAGCAGCTTATGTGCATACGCGTGATACGATTGGATATTCTTCTAAAATTCCGTATTGTGCAGTGATTGTGTGCAAAAATAGGATATCCGTTATGAGTTTAAAACGTCGTAGTTTCACCTACCAAGAATAAGTACCATAATTTTTTGTTTTTAATGCATTTTAGAGCGAAAACTTAAAATAATGAAGAAATGTACCATCGAAAATGTCATGTCAGGTACATTGATACAAAAATGAGTATACGTATTACATTGCGCGTAAGGTTTTTCATTAGAAGTTAGGAGACAGTTTTGACCGCGTAATGTATGTGACGCAAGCGAACGTGCGGTACCTTACCTAATAGGGTATTACCTAATAAATATAAATAATAGGGTGGTACCTATTTTACGTAGTACGGGCGCCGATACACTAGCGTAGGTGTAGGCTGTTGAATGTGTGTGAACTCGTTATTACGCGTCAAACACGTATGTGTGCCTGTCTCGCCTATTGGGCCGTTTAATTTGTGTGCGTAAAATATTTTGAAACTGTGTGCGTGCAACTTGTTTTTCTGGAGACATCGGGACTCCAACAAATTTCGCTCGCGCACCGATCTAACATACGAGTAGTATTATTCTGATATCTATGGTTTAAGTAGATAAATAATACCATGCTGAGCAGGAGTCCTTCGGAGGTACGTCCATCGGCTCTGTCTTCGCTGTCAGCAATAAAGACGTGAGATGTATGTAGCTGTATTTGAAAGTGAAAAGACACTTTTTACCTCATAGTGTTCAGTGGTAAATAAAAACAGCCGAATGAAGTTTTTACTATGCTTCGAATTTTCACTCTCTACTTGTGCCTCATTTTTTCGTCATTCGCGAAGTATGTAGGCGTGAGAAAGCGGTGTTTTTATATTTAGATCATTGTTATAAGGTATAAAATATATATTATACTAGCTGTTACCCGCGGCTTCGCCCGCGTCATATATATCCTATGTCCTTCTCAGTATCCTAACCTATGTGTAAGCAAAATTCATGATGATATGTTCAGTAGATAGGACGTGACCCTCACCCTCACCCTGAACGCCCTTTTTTAAAAATTAAAAAAAAAGAAAAATTATACTAAAACCAAAAATTAAAAAAAATAAAAGCATAATTCGAACCAGGGTGGGATTAAACCCGAGACTTTTCTCTTAGTATGCTGGACCCTAAGGCTGGACCTCAACTACTGCAAGTATAGTTTTATTTGCGATATAAGACGGCAAAAGAGTTAGCGGTTCACCTGATGGTAACAACTGATGATGAGTGACAAGAGCGTTGCCGGCCTTTTAAGAAAGCGTAGACTCGTACAGATTGCCATGTTGATACGCGTTGTCCTAGGATATCTATACCTGCCGTATCGAATCACTTAAAAGTCGGAAATAATTAAAACATCGCGTGATCCGCCCGATTAGCTCGCAGACAAATTTCACATTCGTATGTAGATGTGGTGAATAGCTGGGTTTATAATGAGAAAATACCAGCGGGTAAGTGTGAATCGCAGTGGCATACGACGGGTTCCATACCTTTTAATTTCTATACTATTTTTGTGACTTTTATGTTTCGCTAGATTATCTTGCTGATAAATTACTAATTCGTTTGTAGATGCGGTGAATAGTTGGGTTTTTAATGATAAAATACCAGCGGTTAAGTGTGAGTCGCAGTGGCATACGTAGGGTCCTATACAGTTTACTTCTAGAGTTCCAGGTTTAGCTAAATTAGCTTGAAAACAAATTTCACATTCGTATGTAGATGTGGTGAATAGCTTGGTTTATAATGAGGAAATACCAACGGCGAAGTGTGAGTTGCACTGGCATACGAGACTCCCATACCTTTTTATCTTCTAAGGGGTAAGTATTATTTTCATACAAGTATTCTGTAAACATATTTCTAAGTAGGTAATTTTTTGTTACTTTAAGGTTTAGCTAAATTATAGCTTGAAAACAAATTTCACATTCGTGTGTAGATGTGGCCAATAGCTGGGTTTATAATGAGAAATACCAGCGGCTAAGTGTGAGTTGCACAGGCTTACGACGTTCCTATAGGTACCCTTCATCATCAGCATCATCAGGTCTTTTTAGTCTCCATTGCAGGAGCATGACCCTCTCTGTACTACCAGGGCCATATATAAGCCAGAGCAGTCAGAGGATTTGGCCTATACCTTCCACGCTGACGTGTTGGAGAGGTCCCTTTGATGTTTATAAGCTATGTTTAGCTTGTGTTTCCTAAGCCGCCTTCTACGACATCCACGGGAAGACTTTTTGAGGTTCAAAGGTAAATCCTTAAAGAAAAAAGTTTTCTGCCGTGCCCATACTCTTTTACTTTATTTAATTTTTAGAGAATATTATATTGTGATGGAAACGATCAGCTAAATTGGTTACGTAACCCTAAAAACGCAAAGAAATTTTGTCGAGTTCCTGACGTGATTTTCCGACGATTATGGAAATTGACTCAGTGATTGGATAATTCATGGATATATGAGATAAGACAAGCATTCATAGAGTTTTTGAAGCAATTTCTTCCACCAATTGAGAAATTGTCCGCCTATCCTGTGAAAGTTATCAGTTGGGTTGTGGTTGCGACTTGAATTATTTTATTTATTAATATTTTATGTTATATGCTGTTTGCTAATATTGTCTAAAGGCTGAATGATTGATTGATTAAAGTACCTATTTTATATATTCTACGTTATTTCTTTACTCTAAGACCAGTAGCATAGTAAATAATTACTGTTACAGATACGAATGATATAAGAACCATTATAATTTGCTCCCGTAAGAAACTTGTATCGCGTTTAAATTCTTAAGACAACTAGCAAATTGTTTCCAGTTAAACTTGCAATTATTTATCACCAGTAATAGTCCTATAATAACAGTGAAGTGAACGACATTACCTACAGTGGGTGCAATTTATAATGGTACTTTGGAGTGAGTGGACAACGTTAAGCTGACCTATTTGCTGAACGTTGTAATAATTCTATTGATGGTGCTGAAATTTAAATTCAAATATTATATTCCATAAAGTGGAATAAAACCGAAGATGTGATGTAAATTATTGACCGTCTATAACCAATGAGGATAATATGGTATGCTCACCACCATATGGGCAGCAACACAGAACCATAACTCGAGGGCTGCAATGAGGCGTCGACTTCGATAAGCCGAATCAGTGGATAATATTTGACAAGCAGCAAGGATTGACGATCGACTGAGGAAAGGTCGAAGTGATAACCATTGACTAATTTCCTAGAGGAATAATATGGACCGGGCGCTGAGGATATGTCAAGTGACGCCAACGTTTTACGTACTTACCTACCATGTGTGCGGCTGCGGCATGAACTGGGAAAAATGTAGGAAAATTGCATTGTATTTCCAATATCGATGTTTGCGTGAGCTTGTGCCGCGACACGTTTGCATGCATCTTTGTTTGCGCAATTGTTTGTTCAACGTTTTTTAGGGCCCTATCCTGATTATTCTTCGATCGATAGGATTAAATTAGATATTTGTCGTTATCAACATTTTATCTCACAATAGTTTTGATGTTTAATCGTTTTCATTCAGCTAAACTTCAATGCATCTTCCAAGGCCTAGTGCATTTTTAATACAATAGAAAATAATTAAAATTTAATATTAGGTTTATTCTTATAACTTATATCAATTATTTCCTATTTAAATTTAAAGCGAATTTCATGCTTGACATTTGCATAATACTTAACTAACAGGCCACACAAGCAAAATGTACTTTTCTACACGAATGACTCATTCATCGACAATGAAATCCCAATTTTGTAACTGAATAAGAGACTCAACTAACATTCATTTGGTATTTAAATACAGCTATAATTGTAACCTCACTGGGTCACAAATACTTTTTTCTTCATTAATTTGTTTCGCCAAAAAACCATTGAAGTACGTGTCGACTTCAATTTATTTTTTACCACTTTGACAATGACACTAAAAAGCGGACCATAGATATATTTTCTGCTCTCATTACCCTTGCGTAATGCACCACAGAGAAATAATCATCTGTCAAAACAGAAAGAGACAGAAATACATTCATCTTCTTCCAATGAAGAATTTCTTTGACGCAACTGACCGAGACGTGATTGGTCATTCGTTTTATAAAACTTCGTTCTTTTTGAGAGCTACTAAAGTTCAAAATCGAATGGTTGCGTGAATGATGTTGTTGTTCGTGAGAAATATGATGAGAACAATGACAACTGGGGCAGCGAAAGTGATTTGATGACAGTTGAATTGTGGATTTTCAAAACCGGTAATGTTTTGTTATTTAGGTATAGTTAGAGTAGGTACCTATAATTTGGGATTTTTTGGTGGGAAGTCAAGGTGGGTTTGCCAAATGATTTTGCAAATGGACTTTATAATATGACATTGGTGTAGTTTGCCAAATTTTCAGCAAATTGGCTGTGACAGACCGACGGACAGATACGCGCCTATAAGGATGCCGTTTTTTTTACTTTTTGTAGGGATCCCTAAAAATTGTCTTTCAGAGCATCTTCGGTCTTGAGTCTTAGTAATTTATGATGATTTCGATCTAATTAAACTGTATAATTGACATAAAATATATTGGCTTAATCTGTGCAATAATCTGTCAAACCAACATTTTATTAAAATAGCAACACTTGAAACGATATAGACATTCTCCGAAAGCCGAACTCTTAACATTAGTCATTGACCATACAATAACTAGGTCAGGCAGCCGGTTCGAAACCTAGCGGACTGGCCTAGCCGGCTGGCATGCCGCAGCCAAATATAGCTGAGGATGTAGACTTCCTAACACGACGTGTGTCGTTTCTAGTGTGGGAAATTCAGTGATACTCAACGCATTCAAATGACGAATAGTTTAGTTTTCTACGAAAATATAAAAAGGCCGTCGTCTTTTTCTTTCACAAAAGAAACTCTTACTACTTATTTAAGCGTGTTGCCGGTTGCATCCTTAGTTAGAATGCTTCGGACTCCGGGGTCTGCTTTCTGGCTTTTTCTTCCCCACTTCAAGTGAAACACAGGCTAGCTAGCTGCGAACTGTTTATTTGACACATGGGGGTATTTTATAAAATTACATCAAGGTACCATCATAACTTAAAAATAAGTACATAGTAAAACATTAGTCATTGACCATACAATATCTAGGTCAAGCAGCCGGTTTGAAACCTAGCAGGCTGGCCTAGCCGGCTGGCATGCCGCAGCCAAATATAGCCGAGGATGTTGACTTCCTAACACGACGTGTGTCGTTACTAGTGTGGGAAATTCAGTGATACTCGGATGCATTCATACGACGGATAAATAGATATACAAAAATTATAAATATGTTGTCCATCAGTAAGATAATCAAAAATTTTACTTGTATCTATTCCTTTTTGTATAGGTACTAATCGAAATATAAATGTAATGGTGGATATCTTTACCAGCTTCCTAGAATAGCATGAAAAAAGCAAGGTAATTTTCGTGTGGAATAACTGAAATACACTGTCATGGTGCGGCTGTAGTGAGATTTACTTAGCGGGCTGGTGGTTGTCCACCTTGCTGCGTCGTCTATGATGAAACCATTGGATTCGCGAAAGATTGTCACCAGGGGCGCCATCAAACAAACGGAATGAATTACACCATCGTTTTAATAACTCACCAACTGGCGAAATAAATGAAGAAAGGCTCTAAAGGACTCGTATCCAAGGCCGTAAAACAAAAAAAAAAACACTTTACCTTCCTTTCTTATGATACACTACTTAATACCCAAGGGATCTATGTACTCGTAATCTTCATAAACCTACAAGATAGTGACAGATGCAACAGATTTTACAAAATACTAAACATCTCACAGTTATCTGGGGCGGCCATATTGTCTCATTTTTACGACCTGTCCCGATCGCCTGCTTTCTGTCCCAATCCGCGTGGGACACATCGAGCCTTTGATTTACGTATTATTGCTGAAATGTGACCTGGTTTGTGGGTTTTGGGTCAAGGAGAGTTGTTACTTTTGCTAATAAAACACTTTACAAAAACAGGGTTTATAACTTACAGAAATTCCAATAAGTATACAGTACAAGTTGAATACTTTGAGTTATGGGCAATCAAATGGTGTATTAACGTATTTGAATTCCTTTATTACAATATTTAATTAGTCTTAACGAGAAGTGAAACTAAACTAATGAATAAATAATAGGTACCCACGCTAGATGCCATAGTCATGACGTGACACCATATCTTATCTACTGAACCCTGAGACAAGACATTTTTTTTACATCTATGGAAAAGACCATAGAGGTAATGCCTTAGAGCCCGAAAAAAAAGTATTTTTCCCAAGGGCTCGACACTAAAGCGAGCAGAATTTCGGCGATATCTAATCGCAAATACTAACAATAAACCAACTTCAGTCAAACCATGTCGAACTTTCAAAAACTTAACATTTTCTTTTAGAACCTTGGAACAATACGGCTATAGTTCGAAGCTTCGTTTAAAACTAAAATTTAAAAAAAATCGCGCTACTTTACTAATAAATCTAGTTAATATTTATACTCTAAGAAATCACTTTTTTCTTCGTGTTTTTTTGATTTTGATTTGCATAATTTGAATGGTTTATTGATAAATTAAACTCTGCTAATATATGGCATGGGTACTTCAGAAAGGGTTGTGCTTCTGCAGTGGAGACTAAAAAAGACCTGATTATGGTGATTGACAGAGCATAATTTGAAAAAATCTCTTAATCCGTTGATGTAGTTTTAGATACAAAGTAAACTGGATAATTGTGAACCTCCGCAGTTGCGCAAGTTATATTGTTTTACGGAACCGTGGTGTTGTGTCGCGTGTCGAGATATGATACAAAATACCGTGTTTTCACTTCAAGGAAACATGTCAGAGATCGGGTTGCAGTGCCAGGAAATATCACAGGTCACAGAGAGTTGCAGACGCAAATAAAATACTTTTTGGGGTCATAGAACTAAACTCTTTAAGCTTTGTGTAAGTACTATACATTTTTTAAATAAAATTATTTTAATACGGTTTTTATCGCGTTTATTACATTACTAGCTGTTACCCGCGGCTCCGCCCGCGTGATATATAGCCTATGTCCTTCTCAGTACCCTAACCTATGTGTATGTAAAATTTCATGGTGATCGGTTCAGTAGATACGGCAAGAAAGCGTAACAAACAAACAAACAAACAAACTCACTTTCGCATTTATAATATTATAGTTGGGAAGTTGGGATTTATACACCTAACGTTTCGAACACTTAAAAATAATTATTTTATATATTCATCATCACCATCATTTCAGCTGCAAGAAGTCCACTTATATATTATCATTATTAAAATAATTTTATTTAAATGTGTATTGTGTAACAATCGCGAAAACATAAGAAAACATTACTATACATTTGTTGAGAATTGCCGTAGGTATGGTTCCCGGCAGAGTATTAAATTAGGACCGCTCCAAGTCCTCCCGTGGATGTCGTAGAAAACGACTTAGGAAACATAATTTAAAAAAGATTATAAACATTAAAGAGCATCCAACCCGTCTCACGTCAGACGGGTCCTCTGACTGCTCTGGCTAATATTTGGCTCTGGTAGTACAGAGGGTCGTCCTCCTGCAGTGACGACTAACAAAATTATACAAGACACAAAACTTAACTTCAAGGAAATTAAAGAAAAATCTCGAGGTTACAGTCCCGTCCCAGGAAATACCACAAAGGTTTGTAGACATAAATTAAATAGTACACTATCGATAGTTTATCGACAGACTATCGACAATACATTATCTAATGCTATCGATAAACAACACTGAAACAACACAACAACAAAATCGATACCTTCAAGGTTGCATGTCCTTTTATATACTTACTTAGCCCCAAAGCGATCGTTAAAGTTATTACAACAACCATTTACTTCCTATCTATAAATCAAGCCTAAGTCGGTGAGTACTTTAGACCAATTTTGGTCAATTACTGGCCGACCACTTCACTGATTGTTTTTACATTATTGGAACAACCACTTGGACTATGCAAGAAGATAATGAGTATTAGGAAAAAATCGACTCTGGTTATAAATTTGTAGGTTTTTTCGCTCTATTATTTGGTTTGGTATAACAAAATTGTGATTTATTTATATCTATATAACATCGTCTTTCGTAATTAAAGTTAAATCGTATAATTTAGGTTTGATCCCCAGTTAGGTTACGATGAAAAACGATATTTTTCAGATTGGCCTGTATCTTGAATGTCTATTAGTATCTATTATAAAACTTTTTCAAAAACAAGCATCATTAAGTTGGTATCCTACGACACAAGTGTTTACAACTAGTGAAATGTGGGCTAACTGTATGTAATATACTCTATGTAATTTGTCTCTATGTATTTATTATTTTTAAGGATTACCATGGAATACATAAGCTTTGGACAAAGACTTCTACATATATTAACTGAAGCATACGTTAACGTACCGAAATCTGAAGTGTGCAAAAGGAGCGCAACGGGGTTACCGTTGCGCTTAGCTCGCACCCTGAACTCTGTACCGTGAAGAAGCCGTCCATGTCACGTGACATTGCTTTTAATTGTCTGTTTCTTCGAACAGGGCACGTCTACCTCAGTTTATATAGAAGTCTAGCTTCAGATAGCAATAATTATCCCACGGTAGGCGTATTTTCTTTCCGCCGGAACCGGATGGGAACATTTTCATAGTATCTGGTCATACCCCTTTCTATTGTAGGTGATTTGATTTCATTGCAAGTCTTGTCTGTGGGGGATAAATCTTGCAACTCAATTTTGAAGCACTTATTATTAACCGATTGAGCTGAAACTTTGTACTTATACTTACGTAAGTCGAATGACAATTTAATACTGTGATACAAAATACATAGATATTTCTAAACAAAGAACATAAACTCAGTGTTAAGGCTTAAAATATATATTACTAGCTGTTACCCGCGGCTTCGCCTTCCTTCTCGGTACCTTAACCTATGTGTATGCAAAATTTCATGATGATTGGTTCAGTAGATACGGCGTGAAAGCGTAACAAACAAACAAACAAACAAACTCACTTTCGCATTTATAATATTAGTTGGGATCATCATCAGATCTTTGTACTACCAGAGTCATTATAAGTCAGAGCGGGCAGAGGATTTTGGCTACACTCTCCACGCTGGCCAGACAGGTTGGAGGTCTCTTTGATATTATAAGTTTTTTTAGCTTGTGTTTCCTAAGTCGCCCTTTTACGACGTCCACGGGAAGACTTGGAGTAGTCCTATTCTACTCTGCCTGAAGAGTCTCTGCCTAAGATGAACTCCTCATCCACGGAGTAGCAACAAGACTACAGAAAAACAATAACACGACATTGTATCACAGCTTGTATAACCGATTACGAAAGGCAAGTAACACGCGTGTTGATGTGACCAGAAGACATGACTATTCTCCATGGTGCTTCATTTTTATGGTATTATATAGAGTTACCAAACTGATCTACCTACATATTGTAATAAATAAAACTATATCTGATTCTATTAAAATATGTACAACGGGTTACTCACGCATAGTCAGCTACTGGCCGACATGTTTCGACCTCATTCGGAGGTCTTCCTCAGAGCGAATGTGAATCGAGTATCGCGTGCGATGTCGTTCCAATACGCACTGCTGCATACCAGATTAAAATAGTAGTAGTTTTTTTTTCATAAAGTTGCTATTAATACGTTTTATGACAACGAAATTTCATATCATAAAGATGTGTTTCACGGACTCGGTCCTTTTTATACCAATCACAATTGCTCATTTTATTTTATGGTTATCACATCGTATGATGCTCGTACTCAGTAAGTTGGCTATTATCGTCATTGGTTTGTTATAAGCTTAGCTTCAACCTCGTGCCTATAAACATCTCGACTGTAATATCCACTTTACCGTATTAGCATCATAATGTACTAGTATTATACAGATTTCTACTCGCCTACTTTTTCACGTGGTCAAATTAATAAAGTAGGAAGTAATTTTTTTATAAACTTTTTCTAAGTTTTTAAAGCCCCTTCCATTGCACAACGAAAAAAAATGTGTGGAAGTTTCTCTTTTGACAATAATTAAAATTATATTTCTTTTTGGCAAATTGTACTTGACTAAGAAATCAAAGTTTAGCTTCATCATTTTTCACAGATCACAACCTTCTTCTCTTAAAGATAATATACTAGAAATCATTGATAGACAGACGCACGTACCGATAACCGGCGTGACACAATCGTGACTCTGATTATACGTGACTGGAGTTAAATCTCACTGATTTTATTATTTTACTGCTAGCTAGTTGGATCTCGATGATCAATAGCAGGTTTTGTAAAGATTGAACTCCTGCCTTCAAGTTTGTCTAGTGTAAATTTACTCTCGACATATCCTTAAGTCCCACGTAAAGCCGCAATCCCATACAAACGTAGTTTCGTTTTAGTTTTACAACAGTTAAGCCAATCTCAACCAAATTTCGTACATACGTTTTTATGGGATTGCGGCTTTACGTGGGGCTCTTAAATGCTGCTTAATTTGGGTTACTCAATATGAACAACTTTTTATATGGGGTTTCCGTCATGCCTTTATTTCAAAGATTAAAAAACAGGCCAATTTTTCAATGCTTGTGTGCGTGACAGCTTTGTTTTATCCCACGCGTCCTGTCAAATTTATGCCCCCGAAATCCGTCAAGTCACGTCCCCGGGGAAGTACCACACTCTTACAGAAAATCGACGTTTGAGTAGTAGCTTTACAGCTTCTATGCTTCATTCGGTGAGTGAGAGCGCCGGAGGCCCATCCCCCCTCCCCTCTGGGGAGAGAAAAATAAAAGGCCGGCAACGCTTTTGTCATACCCCTGGTATTACATTAGTCCATGGGCAGCAGGGATCACTTACCATCAGGTGACCCGCTCGCTCGTTTGCCGTCCTATGACATAAAAAAAAGAAATGCAACAAATCGCCATGCATTTTTGTGATCAGTTGCTTGCATAATGAACAGTCTTAGCCACGTGATTTGGAAACGTGTGAAACCGTGTTCGCGATAAGGCATGCGGGTGTTGATGCTAACTGTGCCAGTATTTAGCTGCAATTGACGCCGGCCAATTTAGCAGCCGACCGGCACGGGTTTCGCTCTTGCCTATAAAAATCAAATTCGTTTTATATTTGTACCTCGTAAATTTGATCATGTACGAGTATCTACTTTCCGTTCACAACTCAAGTGGCTCCGTATCCGACTTCGTCGCAATATGCGTATTGTGACCCTTTTTTACACAATTCTGTTTAATCCTCATTCTCCTCTCCTCTTTATTTAAGAGATCGTCTTTGTTTTCTCAGTGATGTCGAAGGCCGCGGTTTGCGTAGTACGGTTTCTCTCAGGCTAAGAACTCCTGCTCATAAGTCTAAGTTTTTTACCAAGTCCTTCTCTGTTCAAGCGGTTCATCTATGGAATGCCCTCCCCCTCGATGATCGGAAAACTGAGACTGTCACTAACTTTAATCATCTTGTTAAGTCCTTCTATCTTCCTTAAATTTCCTTGCTGTTAAAATATGTATATTTATGTATGTTTATTTTATTGTATGTCAAATACTGGTCAAAAGATATTTAGTATGCAACCATTTCGACTCGATAAGAAGAAGAAGAAGAATTATGTTTTCATTAATATATTACGTCCTCTTTTTTTCACATTTATCTGTTCTGCGCCAACGCCAACTACTCGTACATGTACTCTGTCCATCCATCCACCCAGGTCGACTGGAAGACATCGCTTAAGCGATAAGTCCGCCTTTGTACCAACACTGTTTCTTTTTATGTAATTGTTTTGGTTTTATTTGGTGCAATAAAAAATATTCTATTCTATTTTATTCTGAAGTTATTCAGTAAATGGGTCTTTTTTACGTCTCACATTTTAAAATATCCAATTTATTGATATTTAGACGTATTTAAGTTGATGTTAAAAGCGTACTACTATCGTGTTGAAACAAACCACTGCAGAAACGATGAACAGAACTTTCAACAATTTTGGTCGCCTACTATATATTATTATTATTAATGTTCTTTATTTTCTTTCTTTTTTATCTGTAATTCTTTTTATATGTTCACACAAGTACTATACTAATGGAATATTTACTTTTGTTACAGGTAAATAACAACAGTAACTACGTGCCTACAATATACAAATGCTAACAAATTTATTTATTGGTAGTTATCGTATGTTAGTTCGGTAAGTCATAAAAGTGTTACCATTACTTTATCGGATAAAAAATCGTTCATTTAAAAACGTAAATATTCACTTGTTAACTACTGTGCTATGGAGGCTGACAAAGGCATGACAAATAGGTAAATTTAATTTATGAGGAAGTCAGAAAAAAATTATGATGCTCATCAGTCGTCTGATACTAGTAATATGTTCCTCGTCCAATCGGTCCAGACTATCATTTGATAGCTATTTGTATTACTATATTAGTATTGTATTACTATATGTCTGGTCGGCCTCTTTGAGACTACTTCATGTTCTGTTGTTTTTGTGATTTGCTCACTCGATCGTAAACATAAACATGTTCCAAAAATAATGAATGTATAATAATATTGTTAAATGAAAACAGATGAAAAAAAAAGAAAAGTAAAAAAGAAAGAAATATAATATAATCATTAATCATACAAAGCCCTTCAGGCGAGTAGGCGACCTATACTGTTGAAAAGAGTTTCTTTCGGCATTTCTTCTCTGCAGTGGTCGGTTCCGAAATGCTAGTAGTCTGTAGCTTTTGAACAATAATGAGTAAATGCATAATATTTAATAAGATAATTTTAAATGTGATTTGACGTGAAAAAGTGCCTGCAAGGGCCTATTTTCTGAATAAACGTTTTGAATCTTTTTGAATCTTTGAATCTTTTGAATCTTTGAATCTTTTGAATCTTTATTAAAATAACCATGGTTTTTTATGAATACTAAAGAAGTAAGGCTATATTCGTGAGAACATTTGGAGCAGCCGAATTCCTTATTGCGGAATATCACGACACACTTCATAACATGGCCACGAACACTCGCGACTGTGTGCGATTTTACGACATAAAGAAGTTTACCTTACAATAGTACCTGTCATTTTATGTCGTAAGCAAAGCACATCACGACACGACATATTACACTCACGACTGTGATTTTGTGGAATTTTTGGAGATCTTGAATTAGATTGCTTAGTTAAGTCTTTTGTAAAACCATGGTGGTATTATCTTTGACGTGTTCACGAAATTTCATACAAACTAGAGGTGTTCTCCAACCTTATACAGATAGCGCTACGTGCTTTATATAATAAACTAGCAGCCCTCCCCGGCTGCGCTCGGGCATGTATTATACCTTAAAACCTTCCTCATGAATCACCCTATCTATTGGTGTTAACCGTATGAAAATCCGTGCAGTAGTTTTTGAGTTTATCGCGAACAGACAGACAGACGCGGCGAAGGACTTAGTTTTATAATATGTAGTGATATTTATTATAACAACTAACTATAAAAGCATTTTCGATTTTTGCATTGATGCTTTTTTTGCTTTTAATGCTTTAAGGTATCATGATTAATCTATTTAACTGTAGTGGTAAGTTCTGCAACTTTGCCTGCTAAAGCGTTTGCCAGAGCGCGTGCCTCCAGATAATACATCTATTCCTTTAGAATTAAAAAAAAAGCACCATCTCACAGCTAAAATTTCAAAATCTCTAAGAAAAAGACTCCTTAAAGTTTATATTTGGAGCATTGCACTGTATGGCTGTGAGACATGGACTCTAACAAAAAACGAAAGGAAAAGGCTCGAAGCATTTGAAATGTGGTGTTGGCGTAGAATGGAAAGGATAAGCTGGGTAGAAAGAGTTACTAATGAAGAGGTTCTAAAAAGGGTAGGAAAAAAAAGGCACATTTTGAAGACCATTGAAAATAGAAGAGGAAAGATGGTGGGACATCTATTACGGCACGACGACTTGGCCAAGAACATAATATAAGGAAAAATAGAAGGTAAAAGGGGACCGGGAAGGCCGAGACACACCTTCATGAAACAAATAAAAGAAAAAGTTAGTGTTGCTACTTACAGAGAAGTGAAACAACTGGCGGAAGAAAGAGAGCTATGGAAGAAGCTCCACCGACAAGAGCCCAGCTCTTAAATTTAATGAATGAATCCTTTAGAATTATTATCTATTTAAAATAAACATATATACGGACAAATCACACGGATTGAGCTAGCCCCAAAGTAAGTTCGAGACTTGAGTAATGGGATACTAACTCAACTACTACTACTTTATTACAAATACATATATAGATCAACATCCAAGACCCAGATCAATCCTTGACCTGACCAGGGATCAAACCCCGGGCCATTCGTGTCGCAGGCCGGCGTTTAAACCACTCCGTCACGGATTCATCTTTGAAGAAAGTCTTCACGCAATTGTAACAAAAATTTGTTTAAGATTGGCTTTTTAGCCATCTACTTTCATCAATTTGAATGCATCATCAAAATCTAAGACGCAACCCATCATGATTATCTGAGTTTCGAAAAACAAAAGTTAAACTGAGTAACAATGACGTTCAAATTAACGAAACCACGGCTTGTCCATGGGGTCTAAATGGGGCTTATCTTGAAGAAAACCGCACTTTCTACTAATTACAGTGTAATCTTTGTTCCGCGTACTAAACAGATGAGATTTGTGTGTGTGCGTGACAGGCTCGGAGTATCTTACTTAGTAATTCAATGTAAAATTCTGGTTATTTTTTAATTCTTTACAAGTAATTTTATCTTCATCATCCATAAAAATAAATATTCAAATTGATTGACATCAAAAATACAAATAATAAATGTAACTAATATTATCATCCTCCTTACCTTATCCCATTATCTGGGGTCGGCGCAGTATGTCTTATCTTCCCATGTTTCTCTATTTCCCGTCTTACTCACTTCCATTCCCGCCACCCTCATGTCCTGCCTTACACGTTCTATCCATCTCTTTTTTTTATTCATAAATGTTTAAATTGCAAGTTAAATAGAAATACTAATGTTTGTTTGATTTTCATTTGTGTATGTAGGTAACACTATTGTCAGATTTTTCAAGGCACCTAAAGGCATCCGTTTTGGGTTAACGACTACCATCTTAAGTACAACATAACAGCCGGGAACAACGATTTAACGTGCCTTCTTAAACTCGAGGTATTTTTATGCTACTTGTGTACACTTATCCAACTAATGCCCTACGCCTACCTTCCAACTAGTTCCTAGTTAATAAAGGACCCATACCCATATGATATTAAATTAATCTTATTATAAGCACCGCCTCTTCTATAACTTCTTTTGATCCTTATTGTGTATTACTTAAGTCTTCATAATACATTTACTTCAGCCCGTAAACAGAAATATCTAGTTGGGTTTTGAAGTAGCATTAATGTCTTTTAATCTAGTAGCCACTACACTAGTATACATGTACTTAACAAACATCTGTCAATCTCGCTATTACCCTTTTGGTTGCCTATTCTCTGAGATACAGACCCATACCGTCTAGTTCAGGGATGGTCTCCCAAATGGGTTGGCTTCGACCTATCCTAAGACCTGTATTTACTGTTTATACCTACAAACAAATGTAATGTGTTGGCAAATAAAGTTTATTTATTATTTATATCTTTTTGTGTTTACGCATGTGGAAGGCAGCTGCCGTTACTGACTGATAAATTTGCCAACACACAGCCTAAACTTCTACACGACTTACGCTGAAGTTTGGCACAAAGATAGTTACTACATAGGCATTTGCTAAATTTTTTTTTGCAAAATGTACCCCGCTTTCCTTCCGGGTACAAACTTTGTACTATCGAGGTCGAAGCCGCGGGAAAAATAAAGTTTGAGAATAAAATATTTGAAATTCATTTATTAATTAAACATAATGTAGATAATGATGCGATTAGGTCTTAAAATAAAAACAACAAAGCAAAGGAAAGTTGTACCTGAAATCACTAAACAAATATTGCACAATATGCTATTAAACTCAAAATGGCGGACATATCGCACGATCGCGAATAGTAAGTAAAGAACACCATTCATTAATGTGTAAATATAAATTAATTACTTACCTTACATCACTTTAATTGATACTATTCTGAGAGAATCTGCGCGTAGTAAGAGAAGGCGGGTAATGAGCTATTATAGTGTGTATGCCGTGACCGTAGAGTGAATTTCGTAAATGTAATTAGTACATCGGTATTATATACCATAAAGAAGGTATACACAATGGACCAAGACTTCAAAGTGACAAGGATAAATTAATATTTTCAAATCACACAGATTGATCTAGCCCCAAGGTAAGTTCGAGACTTGAGTAATGGACTACTAGTGGAACTAACTCATACTATAGGTTGTAACCGCGAACCCAAAAAGCAGGACAAACGTCTTTTAAAATGACATTGAGATAAAAACCATTTTTTCTCAAAGTTAATCGTTTGAAAGAGGCCTCTTACTTTTAAAAGAGTTTTAAACGAGATAAAGCACATTTAGCACAAGCAAATTTAATAATAATAATAATAATGTCATTTATTTCAGGCAATAGTATTGTACTTACAATTATGTACAATACCAGAGGCCCATATCATAAATACCTTTTACTCATTGTCATCCATACACACCTTTGTGGGTGGATCCGACTCAGAGTTGCCACTTTTTATGCCATTCGGCTTTGGCACTTTTTTCGTTGTGGTAGAGCAACGCTACCTGCGAAATTCATCCGGGGATGTACCACACTCTCACAGAAAATTGACGTTTGAGTAGTAGCTTTACCGCTTCTATGCTTGTGTCGATGAGTGAGAGAGCCAGAGGCCAATCTCGCCCTTCCCTCTGGGGAGGGAAAAATATAACATGTAACACATACCCCTCGTGTTGCAGTTGTCCATGGGCAGCGGCAATCACTTGCCATCAGGCGACCTGCTTGCTCGTTTGCCGTCCTATGTCATAAAAAAATTAGTTCGCTCTTAAAACTCAATGGAATGAAAATGCAAGCAACACTATGTATTTAGTACGAGTAAACTTTCCGACATTAGTATGACGAGTTAACAGGTATCAGCTAACTGCTAAGAAAACTTAACAGTTAGTTAGTAGAGCACTTATTCAATCATATATACCTAATTACATGTTAATGTGTCAACGTGGTAGCGTTGATGTCTTTGTTATGAAACAGCGGTTTGCGGTCCGAAGTGTCATTTTCAAACCCACTTATTAAGTAATAAGTACTTTATGTTCTGTATTTATCTACTTACTAGCTGTTACCCGTAGCTGCGCCCGCGTTATATATAGCCTATGTCCTTCTCAGTACCCTAACCTGTGTGTATGCCAAATTTCATGATGATCGGTTCAGTAGATAGGGCGTGAAAGCGTAACAAACAAACAAACTCACTTTCGCATTTATAATATTAGTTGGGACTACTTATACAGCATGTTAATTGATCGTAGACATTCCCTTAAAGGGGTGAAAAAGCCCGTCTAAATAAAAAACAGTTCTTATGAGACCAATGCTGGGAACTCTAAAACTTTAAAGAACTTCTTTCTAAGATATTTTCATTCAAAAGTGTTTAGACGGACTTTGGATGAAAATGTAAAAGAAATCGAGTCTCCGACGTTGTTTTCAATGAAAAATGTTTTTATACTGATGGGCTGAGTCACCCCTTAGGGGGATTTGGTAAATGTACACGCTGTATACTGATTAAGTTACTTTGTGTATGTATTTGGGTAGGATTTTATTACCTACAGCAAAACTCAATAAAGTAGGTAGGTAGGTACGTATTCGTCAATCGTTTGAAGCTCTTGAGATCATGAGCTTTTGGTGGAGAAACATTAAACCATAAATACCAACCACAATGGGGAAATATCATAGCATATCTCATAACTTTTAGTATTATACAGTAAAGAAGTAAGTACATATGTTAATTACGAAATGTATTAAAATAATAATAAAGAAATGAAGTGTGAAAAGGAATCAAAATAGTATTGCAATGTTATTAAAAATATAAACAAACAACTTAAATAATCGGTATTTCTTAGAACAGTTATATCTGAGAAATTAAATATTTGTAACTACCATACCATACAAGAAGATACTATTACGAGGTTCAGACGACCGACTGCCTATGTTTTTTCTTGGCCATAGAGGCCATAGACAATATTAGACTGAAGTTAAGATGATTAAAATATTTATTCAAACTCAATTAACGCGTGTTCTATGCCCAAATATCCATGAAGGCAGTTTTTCGGCAGACTGTAATATTTGCAACCATAGATTTAAAAAAAAACTCTATGATTGCAACAAATGATCCTTCAAGAGAATTTCGCCACAAAAATAAAACTGCATTGCCAGAACTGCAAAAATAATGATATCACCTTGGTTTAACGAGGCAAATCTCATAAACTGCATCTGTCCTCTCACGTTTATTGCTTCGACGAGGCAAATGCACTAATGCAGTTGCAACACTGCACTGCAATGGTCATTCCATTGACAACATTATTATGGCTGTTAACGTCGCTTTTACTTGTAAATTATTTATAATGGTCTTTTATAATTTAATGTTAAGATTGTGACATTGTGACAACTTTAACTACATTTTTGAGTTGTGAAACAAGCATGATTTGCAAATTCATAATTACCTCTAAGCTTAACTTAGAACAATGACCAAGGGTACGCGAATTTTTTTTGAACATTTTTACAATGTCATTAAATCAAATCAAAAATCAAAACGTTTATTCAGAAACATAGGCCTTTGCAGGCACTTATTCACTTGAAACTTTAAAATTATCTTATTGAATAATGTGTATTAAACTAATTATAGTCAAAAGCTACAGACTACTAGCGTTTCGGAACCGACCACTGCAGAGAAGAAATGCCGAAAGAAACTCTTTCCAACAGTTTCGGTCGCCTACTAATGAAGGGCTTTGTATGATTAGGTATATTTATTTCTTTCTTGTCTTTCTTTTTTCTGTTCTCACGTTTCATTAACGAAAAAAATTTTGCTGTCATACACATTCATCTTAATAGGTAAGTAGTTATGTTAATAAACCGCTAATTTACTTTTTTTACAACTAATTTAATTTACTTTAAGCCGTGTGGTTCCCGGCAGAGTAGAATAGGACCACTCCAAGTCATCCCATGGATGTCGTAAAAAGCGACTAAGGAAAAACAAGCTAAACAAAGCTTATAAACATCATAGAGACCTCTCCAACACGTCTGGCCAGCGTGGAGAGTGTAGGCCAAATCCTCTGACTATTCAAGCTTATATATGGCTCTGGTAGTACAGAGAGGGTCGTGCTCCTGCAGTGGAGACTAAAAAGACCTGATGATGATGATTACTTTTACACAAAGACAACATCATTATAATTGTAAATTTCGCTTTTTCTTGTAAATTATTTATAATGGTCTTTTATAATTTTATGTTAAGATTGTGACAAGTTTAACTTCATTTCTGAGTGAAACAAGCATAATTTTTAATTATCTTATATGCTTCTATGACAATTATGTACAAGGCAGACGGGTTTTCTTTTACATTTTCATTATTTTAACGACAACACTTTTGCTGTCGCACTTCATCCTTTTAACAAACAGCAATTTTATTCAATATATATCATAGAGAACATTATTATGGCTGTATACGTCGCTTTTGCTTGTAAATTATTTATAACTAGCTAATACCCGCGGCTCCGCCCGCGTGATATATAGCCTATGTCTTTCTCACTACCCTAACCTATGCGTATGCAAAATTTCATGAAAATCGGTTCAGTAGAGGGCGTGAAATCGTAACAAACAAAATCACTTTCGCATTTATAATATCAGTTAGGATACGATTAGTATGATCTTTAATAACAATCAGTGGGTGTATGAGGAGTCTCTAAAAATCCTGCATTTTCCCACGATTTCCTATATTTCCACGAAGCTAAACATCTAACATGAGAACTTGTGACTTAACACCCCAGAAAAAGATGGTTTATAGAGGAAACAGTACAATGATACCTTGTGATCGATGTTGACGCCTTTTTCTTGTTGTATAATAGAATCTACGATGAAAAGACACTTTGTTATGATGTCTGTGGCAATAATGTGGGAAATTATATGATTAACACATGTCACTCCAGTCTCAGGTTTAGAATATTTTGAAACTAGCTGTTACCCGCGGCTTCGCCCGCGTGATATATAGCATATCTCCTTCTCAGTACCCTAACCTATGTGTTTGCCAAATTTCACGAAAATCGGTTCTGTAGATATAACGTGAAAGCGTAACAAATAAACTCACTTTCGCATTTATAATACTAGCTGTTACCCGCGGTTTGCCCGCGTGATATATAGCCTACGTCCTTCTCAGTACTAATATATGTGTATGCCAAATTTCATGAAAATCGGTTCAGTACATAGAACGTTACAAATAAACAAACAAACTCACTTTCGCATTTATAATATTAGGGTGAGATTGCGCCACTGACGTTGCATTAAATCTTCTATCCTTTGCGTGGCTTTCGACAAAGCTTAACATCTCTCTTTATTAGCAATTTATTAACAATGTATTGTAAAATGTTTAGCTCTTAATTATTTGAGTAAAGATTTATTTATTATTTATTTAATTAATTACGAGCTCCGTGGCGCAGCGGTCAACATCAACGGCCTGTGACACGGATGGTCCTCGATCCCCGGTCAGGTCAAGATGAAAAATGATCTTTTTCAGATTGACCTGGGTCTTGGATGTTTATCTATATTATGTATTTGTTATAAAATATAGTATCGTTGAGTTAGTATCCCATAACACAAGTCTTACTTAAGAACTTACTTTGGAGCTAACGCAATATGTGTGATTTGTCCGTATATATTTATTTAAAAAAATTAGCAATATTTTCTGCGACTTCATCCGCGTAAATTACGGCCTATGTCACCCGCAGATAAATAAGCTTTCTACAAGTAAAGGAATTTTGAAAATAGGCCCAGTTGTTTCGGGGCCTATTTTATGCAAATAAACAAACAATCAAGCCTGGTGAAGCAGTGAGGTAAACGGTGAAGAAAAAGTCAGTCATCCCAATGGAGACCGCGGCCAGGGTTGCTCTACATGCGTAAGCTCTTCACTTACTCTGATTTACGTGCAAGAGCTCGGTGACCCAGCGGGCCGAGACCGTTAGTCGACTTGCATAGTTTTAGCTTAATTATGTCAGTAATGGACTATTAATGAGGAGTACAGTTGCGGCCTAGATGTGGAGGGTTTATGGAGATAGCAGTGATTAACGCAAAGACCCAGCAACCACGAGTATGTTGCACCACATATCATTAATAATTTGGGCATGCACTGATATTGTCATGACGTACTTTTCTCTTCCATGCTGGTTTAGGAGAAAAGAAAAAACATAGAATATACCAGCTGCTTTTCTTCCCGCGCAGACCGTAAAAGCCGGTCAAGGGATTGGGCGAAAATCCAAGGAATCTACTTACGGAATTTTTTTTTTTTAATTTGCAAGATCAAAAAAACTACTAGTGTTTCGGAAAGACCACTGCTGAGAAGAATACGCCGAAAGAAACTCAGTCCAGTTTTGGTCCCTACATGCCTGAAGGAATTCATATTTAGCAATACTTAGTAACTCCTTTAAATGATACTGTCAATATCCGGCTTCTTCGTCCGCGTAAATTATAACCTATGTCTCCCGCAGATAAATTAGCTTTCTATACTCTTTGTAATATTAGGATAGATGTACTCTTGTGAACGCGGTGTGGTTCCCGGCAGAGTAGAATAGGACCACTCCAAGTCTTTCCGTAGATGTCGTAGAAGGCGACTTAGGAAACACAAGCTAAACAAAGCTTGTAAACATCAAAGAGACTCCAACCAGCCAGCGTGGAAAGTGTAGGCCAAATCCTCTGACTGCTCTGGCTAATATATGGCTCTGGAAGTACAGAAAGAGTCATGCTCCTGCAGTGGAGACTAACAAAGACCTGATGATGATGTACTCAAGAAGGATATTTTACCACGATCAGTTTGTTTGTTTGTTTTTCGTATGTATAAGTGGCCAACACTGGTGTCAGATTTATCAAGCTGCCTTAAGGCATCTGACATAGCTTAACGACAGCCATCAACGATGACAGCCGGGACCAACGGCTTTACGTGCCTTCCGAAGCACGGAGGAGCTCGAGATATTTTATGCCACTTGCGGTCACCCATCCAAGTAGGGACTGCACCAGGGGTTGCTTAACATACGTAAGCGCTCATAGAGCTCACACCCACTGGACCATCGGGCTCCTCACCACGATCAGTGATATAATAACAATCCGAGCCCGTAAGTCACATTCAATCCATTGACACGTCAAATTCCCAATAATTGTATGAAAATCGTTTTTCTCGGATTGCGGTGGCGAAATAAAACAATGGTTGGTTTTTACGGAAGACATTGCCCAAGAACTGTGCGACCTTTACACCTCGATGCAAGTTAAAAGTGACTAGCCAGAAACTGTTTTCTTTTTGCGTGTTATCGTCAGAACTTCAATAAGAGTTAAGACATATGCTAAGTAGATGTATAAATAAATAAAATAAATATATCTATACGATCACATTGCACATACAGGTAGCCCCAAAGTAAGTTCGAGACTTGTGTTATGGGATACTAACTTCACGAAAGTATTTAATAACAACTACATAAATAAATAAACAGACTTAAACCATTTTCCATCTTGACTTGACCCGGGATCGAACCCGGATGATAGCGGTGTGACAGCCTAGCATAATTAATAACTTTTCCAATGGGACCAATGCTGGTAAATGAAGATACGGAACCCTAGAAAAATTACACTTTTTTGCAAATTGCCGGGCAGGCCGAACACATATGTATGAAAATTATGTTTTTTTTTTCAAAAGTTCTTCCATAAGTTCATTTTGATTAGCTCGTTTGATGGAAGGATAACAGTGTTCATACTAACACCCTGTATGAATCCACTCGAATTTATTTGACAATTGAACAGGAAAAGCTTTATTCCGCTCAACGCTTGTAACTTACGCCCGCTTTATAATTATATCGGCGGTCAGATTGTAATCGCTGCTTAGCCTTAATTGTTAAGAGCACGAGTATTTAGGACGTGAAATTATTAGATGAAAGCTGTGAGGTTACTCTTGTTCATTGTTTAAAGTAACTCGTGTAGTATTTAGATGATTAAATTAAAATTTGCTTGGGAAGGCACGTTAAGCCTCATTGGTCCGGCTGGCATCGTTAAGACTGATTTAAGAAGTATTTTAGGTTAAGCCTTTAGGCAGCTTGATAAATAGGTCAACAGCCACTTACAACCACTTAAAACAGACCAACAAATAATGTTATTGTTCTGTTTTAATGATTTTCTCTTAGGAGAAGAAGTCTTTGCGAAAGTAGCTCCTGAATTTCCTATATTATACAAGAGAAATTTGTACGAACAAATCGAAACTTCGATCACTCAAACTGCAAAACCTGTAGGCCTATTTGCTAACTTTTGACAGATATGGTGTATATCATTTTCATGGTAACTTCAATATTCATTACGGCTTCGGTATGAATGACTATTTTTATTTAAGAAACGAAAACCGTAATGAATGCTAAAGTGACAATCAAATCGTTGTACACCGAGTTAGCAAATCGGCCTGCTGAACTTGATTGTTTGGAAATGTCAATAATCAATGTTTTATTACAAACCATAATAGACCGCTGTCTCAGTGCGATTTTCTAGATGTGGATGCGTATTTTATTAGTAAAATTTATGTGATAGAGTGAGGTAACTACATTCGAGAGTTCAAATACATTACATACATTTAATCATCATCATCATTAGGTCTTTTTTTGTCTTCACTGGCAGGAGTATGACTCTCTCTGTAGACTCTGTACTATCAGAGCCATATATTAGCCAGAGCAGTCAGAGGATTTGGCTAAACTCTCCACGCTGGCCAGACGGTTTGGAGGTCTCTTGGATGTACGTCAGCTTTGTTTAGCTTGTGTGTCCTAAGTCGCCTTCTACGACACCACGGGAAGACTTGGAGTGGACCTATTTCACTCCGCCAGGAACCACACGGCGAATATTAATATAGTCATCATATTATAGGTGTAGGCCACATCTTCAGAGTGCTCTGGCTAATATGACTCTGGTAGCACAGAGAGGGTCGTGCTCCTGCAGTGGAGACTCACAAAGACCTAATGATGATTGGTCATCATCCTTCGGTCGAATGACATTAGGATGCGAGGCACAGTTCGCGTCACGTCACGATCACCACGGTTGCGGCACACTCCCGCTTAATGTCAGGCAGGGACGGACTCTTAGATATAGGTAGTCAATTAAATTTAGAGTATACATATTAATACTCTAAGATTAAATCCTAATTATCCTATCCTAACTTCCTAACTAATATTATTAATGTGAAAGTGAGTTTGTTTGTTTGTTACGCTTTCACGCCCTATCTACTAAATCGGTCATCATGAAATTTTACATAAACATAAGTAAGGGTACTGAGAAGGACATAGGCTTTATATCACGCGGGCGAAGCTGTGGGTAACAGCTAGTCATTTTATAAATGACATCAGGGCGGCGTGCTTCCCGGAAGAGTAGATTTTTTTCGGTTGGAATAGATATAGTCTTACTTAGAGAACACGCACTGTTTTCCATCAAAATTGGCTCAGTGTTTTTTTTTTTTTTAATAAAGAGTAATGTGTGTATCGGTCACTGCCTATACAGGATTGAGGTCGGTTTCATTGTTGCTAATCACTTATATTCGAGCATATTGCTGTTTATGCAACTGTGGTGTTATGGAACCCGAATATTCATATTAAAGCATTATTTTGCTGTAAAATACATTAAAATTTAAGTTCGAAATTTATGTGTAGTAGAATAGATACAACGAAGGTTCTTGGAACACGATAAATTAACTTTAACGGAAGTGTACTCTATTAGCTAGTTTAGTATTGTATAGGTAAGTAATAGTCTATCTATGCGTACAAGTCCATCCCTAGTGAAGTACGGTCGGCATATTAAGTCGAGCGGCAGCGACACACATGAGCATCGGAGTAACCTCCACTTTCACTACTTTTATAATCTACGAGAAATCCGCCCCGGCTTCACCCGGCTATCTAAAGGTGAAAGAATTTTTGAAATCGGTCCAGTAGTTCTTGAGATTAGCGCATTCAAACAAACAAACTCTTCAGCTAATATATTAGTATGGGGAGGGCAGCTAGCAGGCTATATTTCACGCGTACAAAGTCGCGGGATAATTGCTAGTAGGGAATATACAGTCTGTCTATGCGTTCCAGTCCGTCCCTGGCGAAGTACGGTCGGCATATTAAGTCGAGCGGCAGCGACACACATGAGCATTGGAGTAACCTCCACTTTCACTACTTTTATAATCTGTTTATATGAATCTGAATAAATAAACGATATAATAATAAATGTCCAATAATTAGTTTAACAAGTTAGCATTTTATATACAACATAAAGTAAATTGCAGTTATTAAAATAATTTCAGAATCTATGATAATGTAAATAAATTGTCATCTTATAAATTATACACCTGTCCAATTATATGCCATGCCCGCCATGTGGTTCCCTGCAGAGTAGAATAGGACCACTCCAAGTCTTCCCGTGGATGTCGTAGAAGGCGACTTAGGAAACACAAGCTAAATATAAACATCAAGAAGACCTCTCCAACCCGTCCGGCCAGCGTAGAGACTGTAGGCCAGATCCTCTGACTGTTCTGGCTCTAATAGTACAGAGAGGGTCGTGTTCCTGTAGTGGAAACTAGAAAGACCTGATGATGATGATGATGAAATTATACACTTTGTGGCCATATTTCGCAAACGTTATATTGCTTCTCAATACGACATTAGTGCGGCCGTTCACTTGGTATACTTTAATAATAATAAACCCATAATGACACATTCAAAACTCGATTAGTGCGTTCACATCACGAAGTGTCCTCCAGACTCTCCTGATGTTGTCCACAGTTGATAAATAACGTTATGTGTGTAAACACACTATGCCAAAAATACGCGCATAGTTCGGCGTGATTACGCCTGTATGGCTATTCGAATTACCGACACATTATGCGGAAATTACGTCGTGTTATAGCGTACACCTGAACTCCGTTGGCCGTAAGTCCGGTGGCGATTTGGCGGCAATGCAACACTTTACTCGCGCCTGAAGTTCAGTTCGATTATTAGTAGATCGGCAAAAAACAAAAAGTCTTCTAGAAATCGATTTTAGCCATGAACGAAAAGTAACCTATCTCATTTGCCGACCATACCGGGGATAAACATAGGCCGGAAGTTATTCGCAGGCATGCCCAATACACAGCATTGCGCCACCAAATTTCTGCCGAATAATTTCGGCGCATATGGTGTGTCATATTAGCCAAATACGTCGGAATGTAAAAATCAGCCGTAGAACGCGGACGCGTACATTCGGCATAGTGTGTTTAGACTTATGTATGTGTCGAAAGGATGTTGTTAAAGACTTGGCTTTATAAATGCACTATTGATATAATAAGTAATTTCACATACTTATGTCAATTGTCTCCATTTCATAACATATCACGGGTCCATTATAGTCACGTTATAATTTCACACTTATGAATGAAATTATTACGTACTATGAAATCATTTAAAGAATTGATGAAAAATGAAAACAAGAGAAAACACATTGTAGCGATTCCGGGCCCAAATAAATAAATTTATAGAGACATATAACATAAATTGAGCTAACCCTCCAAGTTGTGAACTTGTGTCATAGGATACTAACTCAACAATTTTTTATTAGATAACGTGAATTTTTACAGTTTTTGTTCGATAGTATAATGTTGTAAAAATAATATCGACTCACACTTGGCCGATACTTTTTATTGAAAAAGTTCATTTCATACGTCTAACTAAACGCGGAACCAAAAAAAAAGCTAACAATAAAAAGACTGAGTTAAATAACTAAACTGAATGAGCTAAAACCACGAGTTTCCTGGTCATTAATTTCGGCATTGCGTAGCCCTGACTCTAATGTTAATGCGAGATGGCTTTGAGATAGACAGGCAGCCAATGTTTGTGCCAATGTCACGCTTTAGCTTCATGACGTGAATGTTCAGTGGGCCACTTAGAAAAGTAAACTAACCCCATACTAATTGTACTATTATAGGTACGAGTTTTATTGGTGGTATAATTTTCTGTGGCCCAATGTACCTAATACAGGTTAAATAAATGACGAAATTCTTTTCGGGGTACAGTGCTGTTATCATTTGAAATAAATAATTTTAAAGAAAACGAATGTCTCAATTAAAATTTTTGATAAGTCCTATTCAAAGCCCGACAGAAGAATGGGGGTTCGTTTTATGTTTTCGCGATTGTTACACATTTAAAGTTGACATTTGTCTAGTATTTTTTATAAGAACTGCAAAATAAAAAAATATTAGACAAATGTCAACTTAGTCTACCTGCGACCACGAACACTGTAAAGTGCTCGAAACGTTAGGTGTATAAATAATGTAATAAACGCGATAAAAACCGTATTAAAATAATTTTGTTTAAATGTGTAACAGTCGCGAAAACATAAGAAAATAGCGGCATATGTAAATTACTGACGGCAACAAGTTTTCAGTTGTAAATAATATAAATATATAAACTTTTATGAACAGAACTTAGACGGTTTTTTTTTTGTTGGAACCAGTATGTTCCTTCAGTTCTTCTATATATAAGAAAAGTGCGCAAAAACAAATATCGTTAAATATTTTATTTAGTAGGTGGGTATAATATTTTTAAAACCTTTCTAGTTCATAAAGCGGTCACGCTTCGGTAGTGTTAACGCATCGCAGTGCTTGCACAACGCCTGCGTTGGAGGTTCCTAGTGTTTATGTCCCTATTTTCCGTTAAACTTTTTACCACAATATAATAATATTAATTTTAATATTATTATCAGACAAGTCTTGAACCATCATCATATATTTAAGAATTCGTTCTTGTTGGATGAGTATTTTCCATCTCCTCCTATTCTCCGCTATGTCTTTGACATACTTGACACTCTGTATGACACGCCTTTGCCTTCTCTGGCCTCTGACCTCCTTGGCCTTCCTTTCCCTCTCTTAACTTCAATCATTTCTTTCTGGGTTTTTTTTTCTTAGCCTATTGTTGCTATGTCCCACTGCTGGGCAAAGGCCTCCACCTTACTTTTCCACTCGTCTCTGTCCGTTGCTATCATTTGCCAGCCAGGCAAGAACTTGTCCAGATCGTCCCGCCATCTTGTTCTAGGTCTACCCCTACTACGGCGGCCATTGGGTTGCCAAACGGATACTAATTTTGCCCACCTGTCTGGCTGCATTCGCCAGACATGTCCCGCCCAGTTCCATATAAGTCTCGCAGTTTTTGCACCCACATCTGCAATGAGCGTCTTGGAACGCAGTTCGGTATTCCGCACTTTATCTATAAGGCGGAGGCCTATATGCTACGTTCCATTGCCCGCTGGCAGACCTTGAGTTTGGACTTCTGAGCCTCAGTCAAAGACCAAATCTGTGAGCCGTAAGTCAGGATAGGCAGGATGCAAATATCGAGGAGCTTCCGTTTAAGACTATTAGGAAGAGTACCCTTCATCAATTCCTTCATGGACCAGAAGCTCTTCCAGGCGTTATTGATGCGGCGGTCAATTTCACGCTCTTGCCTGTTATCGAAGGATGCTACTTGACCCAGATAGATATACTCCTCGACGTATTGCAATGCCTGCCCATTCTTCTGAGATGGTTTTAATAAATTGGTCGTGACGTAGGGAGTCAGAATCGCCTATCTAGGGTTCCGAATATTCTGATATATACGGGTACTGCGGAAAAACTGCCTATATAGATATTAGGGCATAGAACACGCGTCAATTGAGTTTATTTGTGGCCCCCAATAGAAATTCAAACTTTTTTGTATGTCATCAAATCATCTTTACCCTCACTCGAATATTTGTCTGATACTAGTAATAGTATCTTCTACGTAGTTTGTGGTTCCGTATTACTTTGGTGGTCCTATTAGAGCGGCAATAGACAATAAAAGGTGAAAAAAATAATTGTCTATCCATCGTTTCAATAGATACAGCCCTGTGACAGACGGAGGGACTTTCGAGTCTCAGTAATAAATTTGCACCTTTTAGGTAAATAGACTCCTGTTTGCACTCTTTAGGTACGGAACCCTAAGTAGGAGGCATGAAATAAATGAGACAAACTACTAAATTTATCATTCAAACCCAATAAAGCATGTCTGGAAATTCACTGAATAGTGAAAGGACAATGGTCATTGATTTAGGTATAGTTTTTTCAATACCTAACCGTAATTTTATGTGGCCTGAGCTCATTCATTCATTGAAAACCTAAAACAATAGGCATTGATGTTTGTCTATCCTGTCTATACTTACCTCAAAAGTATTTACGGTTACTAGTTACTAGACACGGTGACTGACGGACTGCGTCACGGAAACACAGGCAAGGTTATTACTCGAAAGCCAAAAAGGAGTTGTTTATCAAAATACTCGTCATATTTGATAGTATACTTAAGAGTCCCACGTAAAGCCGCAATCCCATACAAACGTAGTTTGGTTTTAGTTTTACAACAGTTAAGCCAATCTCAACCAAATTTCGTACATACGACCGGATAAGGCATATTGATGTTTATAATCAGATTTCAATTTTAAAAACAATACCTATACAAAATTACAGTGAGTTGAAGTATCGTATCGAAAACTTGTACTCGCTGTAATTTTGTATAGGTAATTTTCCCAATGACAATTTTCCCGGGACTTTGGTGGCGTAATCATCAGGTCTTTTTAGTCTCCTCTGCAGGAGCATGACCCTCTCTGTAGTGCCAGAGCAGTCGGATAATTTGGCCTACACTCTCCAGCTGGCCAGACGGGACGTCTCTTTGGTGTTTATTAGTCTACGACATCCACGGGAAGACTTGGAGTGGTCCTATTCTACTCTGCCGGGAACCACACGGCGGCTTTTAAATTATAGCTTATTTCACCCGCAGATAAAATAGATACGAGCTCCGTGGCGCAGCGGTCAACACGCCAGCCTGCGACGCGGGGGTCCCGGGTTCGATCCCCGGTCAGGTCATGATGGAAAACGATCTTTTTCATAATGACCTGGGTCTTGGATGTTTATCTATATAAGTATATGTTATAAAATATAGTATCGTTGAGTTAGTATCCTGCTACACAAGTTCACAACTTACTGTGGGGCTAGCTCAATTTGTGTGATATGTCCCTATATATTTATATTTATTTATTTATATAATTTTGATAATGGTCTAGTAGTTTCGGAGCTTATTCAATGCAAACCAACAATCAATCTGATCTTTTCTCTTTATAAAATTAGTAAAGATAACTTCAAAATGCAAATTTACATATTATGTCCGTCGTAGACTTGCTTCTAAAATTGTGTGCCAAATGTTGTAATTTTTTTCAAAATCGTTGTCGTAGTTTTGTGATGATGAGTTTTGAAGTCGGTGTAATTTTAAAGGAACTGGTATTTTAAGATCATAAATCATATTGTTGCGTACGACGGTTTGCGGTATTCTATTCCAATTTGTAACATAATCAAAGAGAAGGAAAATTGAGAGTCTGTATAAAATACCTAAAGGTATTGTCTTGTCTCCTGTCAAATTAAGAAATTTAAATATCAAAAGTGAGAGTCTAAATTGCGGATCATGTCATGCAACCTCATACAAATATCACGATGCACCATTTTCCTTCTCAATACATGACAGTGGTAACCATTTTCTAACTTAACAAAGAAGCTATTGTCGTGAGTAGTAGGACAATGTAGTTGACTTGAGAAACAACAACTTTGGGGTTCCGTAATATTACAAATATAAACCTTTTCTTTGTGTCAATATTCATATCGTAATATTCGTAATCAAAGTTCGTTTCTGAATGAAATATTACTAGTGCCTAATCAGAAATATTAAACCTATTTACGTAGTTTAGGTAAACATTTGAAATAAATGTTTTATCCAATCTAGAACAATCTGAATATGGACTATTTTATTAGGTACGGTTCAAAGGTATTGTCATTTAAAAAAAACCTACGACAATATTCAACGTGTTTTTATTTCTATAACAAGTTATGTACGGAGTGAGTTAAAAGGGCTAATTCTGGAATCGCGATCATTATTTTCAACATTAGGTATACAAATTGGTAAACTAATTGGATAAGTCACTCCATTCTATGTGTTGACCGTATATTTACACCCTCTATCTTCTTCTTCTTTCTCAGCCCATTTTCGCCGATTGTTATTAGGCCTCTTTATGGCGACATCGTTTAAGTCAACACAAAAGTATTATAAGTAATTGTTCCAGAGAACGGAACCCTAGCTCTACAACCACTCCCTCTTGACTGGTTTAATTTTGATCTGCTATGGTTCAAATCTCCGCGTAAGTTGACGATCATGTGGGTCAGGGCAACAAAGACTCTCTCCGACCCTCTTTACATGGTTTCTAATGTCGGAGTTATGAAAAGCAATTACTTCCATAATTACGCGGCCAATTAAGATGTGCGATTGTTATGCTCTTCTCAGAGTTATGAAATTAGATGGCTAATAAGTTAAATGAGGAGGACATTAAGAATTTTTGGTAGACTGGTTTCCGGGCTGGAAGAGGAGACCATGCTACCGGCAAAATTCACTTTGGCTGTATGAATGGACCGGCTCGTCTGAGGTAGTATCACAGTTTTACAGAAAGTCGACGTTTGAGTAGAAGCTTTACCACTTCTATGCTTCGTTCGGTGAGAGAGCCGGAGGACAGCGGGGATCACTCACCATCAGGTGACCCGCTAGCTCGTTTGTCGTCCTATGTCATAAAAAAAAATAAGACAGGAATCTTGAAGATTTAGTATGAGATGACTAAAAGCAAAAGCTCTAAGAGCGAGTGCATAGTCGGTTTTTTCGACCAGGTGCTTTTAGAAATTTTAATGGAACGGAGGAAGGAGGAGGAACAATTCCTTCAAACATGGTTTTTGCGTAACTTGAACCGTATACGCAGCGCACGCAACGGATGCTCTCAAAAAGGAATATTTTTTCCCGTTTTTGCAACATTTTCCATTGATGCTTCGCTCCCTTCGCTCCTATTGGGCGCAGCGTGATGTGATAAACCCAAAAGATAGAAGATCCTCGATAAATGACGTATCCAATTTTTTTTTTTTAAATTTAACCAATTAATCAACAAAATAATCAAAATCTTCATCTTCGTAAGATTAGTATAGATTCAAGATTCAATAGTTTATTTAATATAGGTTTCTTTGAACACTTATTAATTGTCATATTTGTGTTTACAATTTTTACAACAAAAAATTTTTTGTTGACGTCTATAATTACTTATGGCTAAGTTTAGGCCGCTTCCAAAGCGGAGTGCAGAAGAAGCGGCAACAAACTGCACAGCGCATTTTCTCCAAGCGACGTCAACTCACAATTCTAGTTAGACCTTATAAACTACTTATATATATGTGGACTGAGTGTGCATTGTTTTAATTAAATATCATGATAAAAATTTAATTGGAAAAAAATTATGTCATCATTGAAATGTTAAATAGGTAAAATTTAAATAGCAAAATGTCAAATTATTGAAATTAAATAAAAATGTCATATTATAAAATATTATGTACCGAACGTACCAAACGTAATATTTCTGTGCATACAGAATTACGAGGCGTCTGCGCCAAGCTCAAGCCAAATATTGCTATCAGTAAGGCAATCTTCAGTCCTGTAATATGCCTTTTTACATAATAATCGTTTCACATAACTTTTGAATTTACTATCAGGCATATCAAGGACTGACTTTGGCAATTTGTTATAATAGCGTATACAGTTCCCCATGAACGAATCACTAACTCTGCTTAGCCGAAACCGCGAAAGAAATAATCTATGATTGTTACGCAAGGGTCTATCAATTAAATCACTTACTTTCTTAAACTTAGAAATATTTTTTCTTGCGTACATTATATAGATTAGATAACTGGATGCAGGCCGCTTCCAACTGGTCATTTTAGAAATCCTAAGTAGAGGCCTATGTCCAGCTGTGGACTTCCTGCGGCTGAAAAAATGATAAATGAGTTAAGTAAAAAATAAAAACATGTATTGCATAAACATCCATCATTGCAAGCAAGACATAAAAACGTGTATTTTAAACAGGTTTTAGTTATTTGCAATAAGTTTCACGTCCCAAAACTGAATGTAGCTTATTTGATCAATTGCAATGAACAACAAAAGCAGTGCTGACGTAGTATGTCTACATGTGTGTATGTTTGCTATTGCAGACGATATTTGCTCAGTCTGGTTTTAATTTACACAAATTAATGCTATTCATGAGAAAACAATGAAACTGCGTATTGTAATAAGTTGGTCTGTCATTTCAGGTGGATGTCAGAACATAGAATAATAAATTATCGAATTTACACTTATGACGTCAGATATGAAATTTCCTAGATTTTCTAACATCATTTAAATATAAATATATACGGACAAATCACACAGATTGAGCTAGCCCCAAAGTAAGTTCGAGTTTTTGTTATGGGATACTAACTCAACGATACTGTATTTTATAAAAGATACTTATATAGATAAACATCCAAGATATAGGTCAATCTGAAAAAGATCATTTTCCATCTTGACCTGACCGGAGATCGAACCCGGGACCATCCGTGTCGCAGGCAGGCGTGTTGACCGCTACGTCGTCTTCATCGTCACCGGGTCTTTTTAGTCTCCACTGCAGGAGCACGACCCTCTCTGTACTACAGAGCAATATATTAGACAGAGCAGTCATAGGATTTGGCCTACACTCTCCACGCAAGCCAGACGGGTTGGAGAGGTCTCTTTGATTTCGATTAGATTCGCTTAGCTTGTGTTTCCTTAGTCGCCTTCTACAACATCCTCGGGAAGAGTTGGAATATTCCTATGCTATTCTGCCGGGAACTACAGCCAGGAATTTCTAACACTTACAATATCTCTACGCTTGTACTCTGTTGCTTTTGAACATTAGACTTCCTAGTAAATCATTTAAACATAGTGTATTAGAATCATTTCGATGAATTGACGTGAAAATGTGCCTGAAACGGCCTATTTTCCGAATTTATCAGAATTTTCAGGATAAAGATTGCCTGGAAGAAATTTAATTTGCGATAAGGCCGCATTTTGCACAATTTGTACATTTATCTATGAATCTTCAACGCTGGTCTGGGAGAAAAGTAAAAACGTAGAATGTGCCAGCGAAGAGCAGTCTTCCCGCGCAGATCGTAAAAGCCGATCGAGGGAATGGGCGTGAGAAATCATGTCAATAGGTGATGCGGCTAGCAATCCATCACTATTTTGATTCCGTTCTCCACCTTCAAGCCCACCAACATGCTAAACGCGGCCTTTAGGTTTTTTACACCTGGGCTCTATCTACCCCGCAAGGGAAAAAGACGTGATAGTATGTATGTAGGTGTTTATGAATCTCTTAAAATCTTTGCATCTTTGATGATCTTAAAATCCTTGCATAGAAACAAAAAGTTAATTTCCTTTGTTCTTTTATCTACGAAAGCGCCAAGGCTCATACCATCGCCTAATCATCTGTCGAAATTGATTCGCTTCACAGTAATTTACAGGCAAAAACCCGCGGTTCCGCTTACGAAGACGTTTCCGACTCATTTCCCCTTCTTTGTCTGGTAGAAAGCTCACGTACACGTTTTTGCTAATATTGTCAAAGGTTATTGTAGAAGTGTGAACTGGTTCCATGAAATCTTCGATAGATTATATTTCTCTTGTGGGTTAATGACTGATGTGCGATGGTTATACGCATTTATTTTAAGTAAAGCGTGTGAATTGAACCTCTACATTTTACCATACCCTAAAAGGGGTGACTCAAACCGTCAATATGAACAACTTTGCCTATAGGACTAATGCTGTGAACTTATTATTTTTTACTTTCGTCTACATATTGCCCGGGCGGTTGAACACTTTTTAGGCAAATATTGAAACTGGCGACAGGAGGCAATAATACCCGATTACTGTTTGACCGATTTTAAAGTGTAAGTTGTCAGTGTAAGTTGTGTGTAAGTTGTCGTATTCTTCCCCGGAGTGTCGTAGGCTGTCATAAAAAAAATATGATGGACGTGAAATATCTAGAGCGGCAGTCGAGTTTTCAATTTTTTTATATTAGTTAAGCAAGATGTTTGCATGTTGTAAATTTAGACTGATCGAAACCCGTATTGTATGGTATATGACAGTTGTGATTTACATGTCTATAAATAACCTCAAACAAAGCAGAGCCGTTGGTAAAGATTTCAAACCGTGAACTTAGGATTTGAATTGAAAAGCGCAATTTATAAGCGTTCAGCAGAATGCGGCGTGAAGCCATTGCTGCCAAAACACAATTTCACCTCGAATTCTCCACGGTCGGACAATACAGAATTATTTTGCTGACAGTACAGTCGTAAAGGTGACTTTTGTGAGGAATTTGTTGATACATGTGTAACGATAAGACACTGGACTATAAATAACTATGGCGTAAGGAAACCATATCTACTACATTACAAGATCTCAGGCATCCAGTAAAACTGGCACTATAAATAAATAAAACTATTATAAAATGTACATATTTACAAATATACATTAAGTACTTATTTTGGCACCCATGTTTAGAAGCTCGAAATTACATACGAGTACCTATATTCGGATCAGACAACTTTTTTTTTTATTATTTGGTAATTTAATGAGAAGTGAGCAGAGTAGGTATACTATTTGTAAAAAGGTTTAAGCAATATTTTAATTATGGTCTTAGTAATTTATGTGTTATGCGAAATTGCTCAGATGGGGAAGAGGGATACTATAAGAAATAAAATATTGCTTTTATTTTTGTAACTTGTCTATTTTTAATATTGTGATAATAATTAAAACAATTAATCATAGAAGTATTTCAAAATGTGAACTTGTTCATATAAAAAAGCGAAATATTATAAAGAATTAAAATAAGCTTAAATTTTTTGTAACCTGTCACTTGTTAAAATATGGTGATTGGTGATATACCTTATAAAAATTCTAGTCATAGACGTATTTTATAAACCAGTATATGGAACCAACTGTACTTGAAATGTTCTAATAAAGTTAGTGCCTATTGTCTGCCTAGACATTCAGGACACCTGAACAATAGACAAGTCAAGGTCTCGGAGACCTGAGCTTGAGCGGCGGGTGTTAAGTCAATAATTAAGCTGATTGACACATTTAGGCAAACGTCTTGTCGTTCGGAGAGGTCAAAGAGATAGCGGAGGACAGAAAAAGATGGAAAATACCCCACCGACAAGAACAAAGTTCTTAAATTTATGATGATGATTATGACACATTTAGACTTAAGGAGTAGTCAACGACAGTACTTTCTTCAGAAAATATTATTTTAATACATATTTTAAGACCTCAATCCTCATTATTTCGAAAAACGAGAACATATTATGTTAAATAGATTTATAAGACTTCATTCATAACTCTCTATTTTAAAAAAACTACTGAATCGATTTTGGTGAAACTTACACTGTTTCTTAAATTGGACTGAACTAAAATATTATTAAATTTTGGCACACAGGTTTTGACGCATTAGACATATTGAGGTTGAATTGATATACTCCTTTATGAAATTGGTTAAAGATGGGTGTCATTTCAGCTTTAAATAGTAGAAATTATACATTGAATTAAAGTTATTAATTTTATCAATTTCTCAGTTAATTTTAATTATGTACAGTTTATAGTATTTGCCTTCTTTTTTGGAATAATAAACACTGCAAAAAAAATATTTAATTTTTGTATGATCGTGACGTCATCTTCGTTCACACGTTGATGTCTTTCGATTGGGAATCAGATAAAAGTATATCTTACTTAACATAGTGTAGGTAGATATATGAAATTTATAAAGAAGTTAATAGGGAAAGATTTTTTAGAGAATTACAATTCATATTTATTGAGTCAGATTAGACACAAGGAAATAGAATATTTATAGGACGGATTAAAAACGATGCGATCCATTCTCTTATCTCTTAAACATTTTCGTGGATACATATCTAATTCAACCGATTAAACATTAACTTTCCTTCTTTCTTTCCCCAGGAGTTGGAACAAGAGAAGCACCTACTCCGACGACGGCTCGACACGGCGCAGGGGGAGTACGAAGCCAGGCTGCTCGAGTTACAGAATGACATCAAGGAGCTCACAGCCAAGATCGACACCAAGGACACATCGGTTAAACAGGTAAGGGCGACTGTGGACCGTAGACCGTGGTTCGATGTATTACGGGTATGTCCCTTCCACGTTATTTATATGTCGCAGTCATCTGGTTGAATCTGCTATCTGATTAAATGACTAGCGCGTACATTGAATGACCACGTTTAATTGAATGACTAGGCCGAACGTTGATTGAACAAACGTCGCTCAACGTCCAACTAGTTAGCAAATTGTAACATAGCCCTTTGAACAGAGCGGACATAAAATCAGTCAGGTGATTCAAATTTAGTTCATTTTATTCCCACTGCGCACACACACAAATATGGCGTCAAACAGCTCGCACAGATGGCACGGTGTTGATATTGTTTTGATTAAATTTACTTAAAAGTGAGTTATTTTTAATAAAATAGTATGACATCATGGATTTACCTATTATTACGCCGCCGCCGGCTACTTTAAAAACTAAGAAAAAATTGCAAAAATATGTGATTAAATAAAGCTTTGGAAATCATGCTACCACCAAATATTATAAAGCCGGCTAAGATTCAACGACTTCGCTAAACGACGTTCATTCAGTCAAGACGTTGAACGTTACATTTAACGACTTGACGAGTTGTCCTTTAGTCATCGCGCTAGTCATTCAATCAAATAGCAGATTCTACCAGATGACTGCGACATATACCTAGCTTTGATCCGCGGCTTTTAATCTTCTTCTAATTTTCCGAGTCTTTTATCGCAAATCCCACGGAAACCCTACTTTTTTCCGGATTGAAAGGTACCTATGTCCTTTACAAGACACTAAACTATGTGTATGCCTAATTCCAAGAAGATTGGTTCAGTAGATAAAGCGTGAAGAGGAAAAAAACAAACAAACCGATTTTCAAATTTCTTTCAATTATAGAAAGCTAATTTATGTGTGGCTGACATAGGCTATAATTCATGGAGACGAAGTCGCAGAAAAATTGCTACTTTTACTACATTCACGTATGAAGTTAGCTACAGACCGACATGTTTTGATCTCATCCGGAGGTCTTCCTCAGGGTGAATGTGAACTGGGACGACTTCGTGCGCGCGTCTCGGTTCACATTGGCCTGTAGTTGACTTTATACGTGAGTGACCCGTATTTTACATATTAATAATGATAGTATATCGCGTGACTTTTAATAAAAAAAAATTGCTAGTATTTCATGTTGACTATAATCTAATTATGCCGTGTGGTTTCCGGCAGAGTAGAATAGGACCACTCCAAGTTTTCCCGTAGATATCGTAGAAGGTCACTTATGAAACACTAGCTGTTACCCGCGGCTTCGCCCGCGTAATTTATAGCCTATGTCCTTCTCGGTACCCTCGGACTGCTATGGCTAATATATAGCTCTGGGTTGTGCTCCTGCAGCGGAGACTAAAAAGGACCTGATGATGATGATGATGTTCTATTTGACACATTGACATCAGTTTATGATAACCTTTTGTTTGAAAACCCACCCACGCTCGTAATTGCAATCAATCGATTTACCTACCACACTACTAAGTAATTGGTTTTTATAAAGATGATTTACTCCACTTTGCTAATTGAAATAGTCACGATAAATGTCTATTTGTGGCTAAATATCACTTAGGGAGTTAGTGATTATATTTCGCCATTCACCTTGACATTCAGACTTGGTCTATAAAATTCCATTTTCGCATAATTTATTTCATAGATTTGCAACATTTACATAACTGCGTAGTGTTTTGTCAACTTCATTCAACTATTTTTGTCTATGGCTTATAGATACCCGTCTAACGTAGTAGTTTTGCAAAATAAAATAAGTTTTAATTAACTACTGACATTCGCTTGAAGGGGTGACTCGGCCCGGTAAAAATGAACATCTTTTTCTATCGGAACAAAGCTGTAAGCTGCACGAAAAGACATCGACAATTTCATATGCGTGTTGGCTGGACCGGCCATTTGTATTCAATGTCCAAAACATTTTTCCTCTTTTTTGGTCTGAAAAGAAAGGTTCATTTTGCCGGTATTTTTTCGAGGAAATGTCGGTGCGTTACCTAGCGTTTTGGTCAAAAATGGTCACTTTTGGCAAAAACACTTCACGTTCACAATTTAAACTGTAATATATTCATAAAATAGTCTGAACGGTTATGTAGAACATTTTTAATGATATCCCCGTTTAATTAAAATGTATTCATTTCAAATGGCAACACTGGACCTCATAAATTTCATGTTCTTAGGACTCATGGTGACCCTATTTTCCACGATTTATATAACCTATACCAGTTTCATAAACATTCACCAGCCCACAATATATTCGGTGGCGTATGACTAATCTATTATGGAAAACAATTCCCAAATAAAACAATGAGCCCAACAAACCCTGACCTTACTACGGATACTTTGCTAAATATATGTAATTAACATTGAAAATAGCATTATCAAGCTTGGTTTGAAGGCTGGTTTGTTCACAGAGGACTGAGGAGTAATAGCAATAGAACTCTAAACTAATATGGATACTGTGAACAAGTGGATTATTTCAAAAAAATTCCTGACATCTTTTTTGAACGTTTACAAAATTAACTTTTTTGCCAACGTTACATAGCTTATAACACTCCAAAGAAGAATAAGAACCTAATAAAACCTCACACTTCAAAATCAATCAAGCCGTTTAGGGTATAGGATGCAATAATGACAGACATACTTAAATAAATACATAGGTGCAAGTGCATACATATACGTGAAAAACATTAACCTCATATTACATACTATCTCGCCTCTTTCCCATGGGGGTACGCAGAGACCAACGACCGCCACTTGCTATGATCCTTACAAAACTCTATCGCTTCATCTACAGCCATCACTCTTTTCATACATGCTTGCCAGTTTCAGGTATTAGCCTCCATTTCGGTAAATACTTTCAAAAAACGCGTTCCTTATATTGGCCCAGCTTTATCTGTTGTAATAGCGGCAATAGATATTATTCTGTGAAAATGTCAAGTCTCTATTTATTACGGTTTATTAGATACAACTCTGTGACAGACGGACGGATATCAAAGTCTTAGTGATACGATACCATTTGCACACGTTGGGTACGGAACCCTAAAAAGAAGGGCTTTTGAGCTCACGTTCTTATTCTACAATGCATGACGTCCATCAGGGCCATTTCCATGCTTTGTTATGTGGTGATTAGGTTTTATCGCAATCTTCTATATTTCTCAAGATAGAAAAGGTCTTGTTGCAGTAATCATTTGTTGTATGTTCCTTCTTACGTATCTGGTATGTTTTTTATCCATGCTGGCCTAGAAAAAATAATATAATAACTTCTGCGCCGATCTTTGAACAGTTGGAAGGAATGCTTTGCTTTTTGCTCTGACTGCTCTGACTATTATATGGATTACATATATGGTTCTAGTAGAACAAAGGGGGTCGTGCTCCTGCAGTGGAGACTAAAAAAGACCTGATGATGATGATTCACATACACCTCTTCCATCATGATAATCACGATAAACGTGGCTTCTGTCTACCGCGTTAGAACAAAATGTGCGATTAATATACCTATATTGTTATGTACTTTCATTCGAAGGGTGAAAATCAACGGTTAAGTAAATGACCGTTTTGAATAAGAAAGAAAGAATATTTTATTTGCATATGGTGTGTTTATGTACACTTTGGATCTTAAGTCAATGTGTCAAAGTTTAAAATTGAATAATATTGTATATCTAAACTTGACTATACCTAGAATGTCAATATTTAAATGTACCTAAGTGTAAATATGACACAAAAAAACAAAAATTTACTGTACAAGCTTGAAAATAAAATTTACTGTCTTCAGTATTTCAAAGTATCACCTTTACAAGTAATATATTATTTCTTCAAATAAGACACACAAATTATTGTTTAAACAAATATTTAAGTATCGGAAGATATAGGTACGTACAAAATGGCCCAAATTCTCCCAATTTAAGGTTTCAATAGTGATTTTATGGTTCTGAATGTAAAAATATAAAGTTTTAATTGTAAGTCTTTGATACAGTATTAGTTTTTCTATCATCTATCAGTACATACTTAAAATTTCAGCATATAATTCATATAATACGGGGCTATGACACAAAATTATAAGCCCAAGAACGACCCATCTACGGTTCTACAGCCTACACAATGCCCTTATTCACAAAAAATACAGTTTCATCATCAGTATTTCTTTGCATTAGATAACCATAACCAGGTATAATGTTTGCTTTATAATAGTCACGTAACCGTAAGCCCTTTATCGGACTTTCTAACTCGTTCCGATTGACCCGGGGGTCAGGTTAATCGATGCGACAATCAGCTGGGCCGTGACACAGCGGCGTATCTATTTAAATCACTTGAGCTCATTTTTTTTTCCAAAATCACGATGCAAAATAAAAATAATCCAGAATTGGCACCTTTTAGAGTTTGCTCTAACAATTTCTTCTTCTTCTTCTGTTTTATAAAATGGCTTCCACCGATATTTCAGTGATTCTGCCAATGTCCAGTAAATTGAGATACTAAGTATCGGTGTTGTACGGTGAAGTTGTAACAAGTAGCATCAAAGATGGCGTATGTTCTTTGATGCCTCGTGGTCGGGTTATGGTGAGAAGTCTATACGAGTCCATATAACAGTCCACTTTAACTATTTCACAAATTGTTCCATGAGTACGAGCATATATAACACCAAACTACACCAATTTCATATTATAAAGTCCACCAAAATCAATTTGCAAAATCGTCCAAGGTAGACCCCAACTGCACCCCTTGACTTCCCATCACAAACTCTCCTCTAACAATTTGCAAAAACAACCGCTTTTTTGACAGTTTACGTCTGCTATATTATTTTTTGCTGACTTCACATAGACTCCGGGGTAGAATAAGAATCTGATGACAACTTACACTTAAAAAGAGTAGTCAACACGTTTAGGCTGCGCTGCGACATACTTACATACATAAATAAATATACGAACGTACAGATATACTTAAGTTTAGAAAAAATTACCCTCCTTCTGGATGGCTCAGTCGGTAATAAGAAGTAAAGGTAATAAGACCAATTTGCTAGTGTTCATTAAATTTAAACTTATCAAAGTATTTAGGTTCGTAATTTTCATGAACGATGCTGATATGTAAATCGAATATATAGTGTTGTAGAGAATAGAATAGCGCTTATATGCACTTGGAATTTAGGGTTTACAGTTTCCCTGAATAATTATAAGTACATTATATTACCATTGCTTAAGCTCAGATTTTTTAAGAATGCGTAAGTAATTGCTATTATTGTATTTATTTTATGTTGACTTTGTGAGAATAGAATCTGACACTCTGTGCCCTCAAGAGACACGTCACTATTGCGATATTATGCCATACCAAAGACAAATAACGCCTACCGACGAACCACCACAGTGATTGCTTTCATACAAAAGTTGCAATTCTTCATAGCTATCTTCTAGACTTTCTTCATTTAGGCAGATATTTTCAAATCACTTAACCACATTTTTTGCCAAAACACGATCCTCATTGTCGTGACGAAACCGTGACGCGCTCGCGACGTGAGAGTTACGGTAACGGTTTGCGACATCGTTGCGTGATATTATGGAATCGTGGTAATGACATCTAGCTTTGCGGGCACGAGTTAGACTGTACTTCCTAAATTGAGATGGAAAATTAAATTTGTGTAACTGTAAGAAACACAAGATTACAATATTGTAATCAGACGATCTTATTTATGGTTCGAAATGTAAGGCCATAAAAAGGATGATATAAAAAAACTACATGTAACAGAGTGCTAATGTTTAGATGGATGTGTGGAGTGACAAGAATGGATAAAATACGAAAAAAAAATATGGGGAAGTATGAAAGTAGCACCAGTAACAGAAATGCTCCAAAGTCATAGACTGAGTTGGTATGAAGAGAACTGACATACTGTGCCGACCCTACAGAAAAATTGGGATAAGGAAAAAGAATAAGAAGTAACACAAGACGCAATCTGCATATTTGTCGTGTGCAAAAGTATTACGGACATAGTTGGTCCCGGTTGTCATCGTTGATGACAGTCGTTAAGCTATGTCAGATGCTAAGGCAGCTTGAAAAATCTGATACCAGTGTTGGCCACTCACACATACGAAAAACAAACAAACAATAGACATAGTATCTTTGCCTGAATTTGAGTAACATTTTTGGAGTCGGTTTCAGGTAGGTATACTTAAAGTCATATTTACTTGCCTCGTGCTGTCCGAAGCTTTCTTGTGAAGGCACAAAACTATTTCTGTATATCTTATCTGGCCACTTATTCCAAAAATATTTATTACAAAATTATATTCTTCTTCTTCTTCATCAGGTCTTTTTAGTCTCCACTGCAGGAGCACGACCCTCTCTGTACTACCAGAGCCTTATTAGCCAGAGCAAAAATATTACTGATTATATATTGTTGTAGGTTTGTCACTCACATACCTACAACAATAATAATTTCATTGATTTATTTTAATGCTATATCATTGCTTTCAGAATTATTTATTCTGTTAATCCGCCGCCTCTGCGACTCACTTCACTGTTATCCACAGATATATGATATGCATGCAGATAAAACTTAAGATGTTTATGTCATGAGTGTAATAATGTCAAAATTTAGAAAAATATGAAAAGGCATGAATGTAAATATCAAAATATAGAAAAATATGAAAAGTCATGCATAATTTTTTAAAATTTTTAATATATTAAATTTAACGAAATATACATCATGCAAATAGCAACAATAATAAACAATGACAATTTCAATGTAATGTACAGACTTTTTTCAGTTTCTATGAATCTAATTGTTTATGTAGTTGTAAAAAATCATCAACTCGGAATTTTTGTGTTCTGTGGCTGTAATTATAGCTTACCGATATCGCGTGTCTAATGTGTTTGCGATGACCAATCCATGGTGATGACCATACCGTCTGTTTGCGTCAGTAAGTCAGGCAAGTTCAACTCGCCTGACCTCTGTAGGTCAACAATCTAGTCATTTGAAACGGTTTAGTGTTGTACTTTGGTAATGAGATTTGTCGGTATATGGTTCAAAGAAAACATAACATTTCTTTAAAACTATGGTTGTCTAACGATATTTTGATACCTAACAATTAAATTATTTTTTTATAAATTAATATTCAGGGGGCTAGTTTCGATGACCAATCCGTGACGGTGACCATACCATCTGTTTGCGTCACTAAATAATAATAATAAATATACTTATATCACACAAATTGAGCTAGCCCCACAGTAAGTTGTGAACTTGTGTCGCAGGATACTAAATCAACGATACTATATTTTGTAATATATACTTATATAGATAAACATCCAAGACCCAGGTCAATATGAAAAAGATCTTTTTCCATCATGACCTGACCGGGGATCGAACCCGGGACCCTCCGTGTCGCAGGCTAGCGTGTTGACCGCTGCGCCACGGAGCTCGACGGAACGGAGCTCTGCTCGAAGTCTGACAAGTTCAACGCGCTTGACCTCTGCAGATCAACATTCTAGTCATTTGAAACGGTTTAGTGTAGCACGGTAATGAGTTTTGTCGGTACAGGATATAGACACGCTTAAAAATAATTAGTGTTTCTCGGAAGATAACATTCCTTTAAAACAATTATTGGGTAGGTATCGATATCTTCATCGTAACAACATTTTTTTTATAAATAAACATATCATACAAATTGAGCGTTACCCCGCAACAAGTTACTTGTGTCGTTGGATACTAACTCTACGATACTATATTTTACAATAGATACTTATATAGATAAACATCCAAGACCCAGGCCAATTTGAAAAACATCGTCTTCCATTATGACCTGGCCGGGGATCGAACCCCTGACTCCCCAATTCGCATGTTAACCAATAAGCCACGGAGACTCTTTTGTCCCATTTTAGGATTAAGATGTATAATCTGCTGCTATACAACAATTGCCCATTATCAAAGGCGTCACTAAGTTAAGGCAGGGAGGGGCAATTACTAATCGCTACAACAATTCTGAAATTTTAATTTCAGATTCAGTAATATATTAAAAGCGTTACGTAATTGACCTTGAACACTTTCCTGAGCCCCTAGGGTGCGAGGACACGCGACTTCGTGCTAGTTACGTCATAACGGGCCCGGTGCGACCTTGACTTTCCTATGTCATTTCGGATACTAGGCGAAGTTCCGCGGAAACCATTTATTATGGAAATCAATAATTTTGTGACCTTGGGGTGTAAACGAGTGGCGCCAAACCTGTGGCTTTAATTTTTAATTCTATGTAGGTAACAGATTATGCAGTGTGGTTTCCGGCAGAGTAGAGTAGGACCACTCCAAGTCTTTCCGTGGATGTCGTAAAAAGCGACTTAGAAATCACAAGCTAAGCCAAACTTATAAACATCACAGAGACCTCTGGCTCCCGTGGACAGTGTAGGCCAAATCCTCTGACTGTTCTGGCTAATATATGGTTCTGGTAGTACAGAGAAGGTCGTGCTCCTGCAGTGTAGACTTAAAAGACCTGATGATGATGAACAGATTTAGAATTTTTTAATAATGAATTTCAATGGGCATGTTGACTAAAATTTTTTTCATGTTGCTATGTAATGACCTGCCAAAAATAAACACAATAGTGACAGAAATACATTTCTAAACAAAAAACTCTTTCAGTTATAAAAGATTTAAAGACACATGTTTTTAGACGTAAATTTTTAGACGTGAAAACGCGCCGCTGAAATGCCTACATATTTGTGACGTCACTAGCTTGTATTTTGTATGGGTGGCGTGAGAACTTTGTTTGGTAGCTATACGAAATATTACGTTTATGGTAATGGTTTCATAATAAAAGTTGCTTTAAATTTTGCAGGCTAAAATACAGTATAATTGTAATTAAAGATTTTCATACTTTACAAAATGGTCCTATTCACCCAACTTTAAAGAAGCTTTAAGATCACTTAACGAATCGATGTCAAATTAAAAGTGTTCTTTATAGTGTTTTTAGATAGAAATAAGTCTCATTAGAAACAAACTTTATATAATCTTAACACTAGGCAACTACCGTATTACATTGACGAGCTCCGTGGCGCAGCGGTCAACACGCCAGCCTGCGACACGGATGGTCCCGGGTTCGATTCCCGGTCAGGTCAAGATGGAAAATGATATTTTTCAGATTGACCTGGGTCTTGGATGTTTATCTATATAAGTATCTATTATAAAATATAGTATCGTTGAGTTAGTATCCCATAACACAAGTCTCGAACTTACTTTGGGGCTAGCTCAATCTGTGTGATTTGTCCGTATATATTTATATTTATTTATCAATTTCTAAAGTTCACTACAATTGTGACTTGATGTCCGCTTGGAGAAAATTGCGCTGTGCAGTTAGTTCAGTGGTTTCTGATTAACAAAATCTTCATACCTAATGTCATAGTTGACACCTCAGAGTAGCACATTGGCTATAAATTACGTTATCGAAGACGCCGACAAAAAGCTTGTTTAATATACAATGCTACTAGCAGAGGGAATGCATTATACTTATGATACCTTTCTCATAAATCAATCTACCTATTGATACAAACTGTATTCAAATACGTTGAATAGTTAAATAAATCTAAGCGCGAGCCGAAATGATTTTATACTGTGTAAGAAGGACAAGAAGAGATTACTCTTAATGTTTCGCACTGAACTTTATTAAGTACTATGATTTCATGATATCATAAAACCCGATCGAGGGAATGGGCGTGAGGAATCATGTCAATAGGCGATGCGGATAGCAATCCATTACTATTTTGGTTCCATTTTCCACCTATAAGCCCACCGACACATGCTAAACGTGACCTCTAGGTTTTTTGGACCTGGGCTCTGTCTACCCCTAAAGGGAGAAAGATGGGATAGCATGTATGTATGTATTTCATGATAATCATCATCATCATCAGGTCCTCCTAAGTCTCCACCGCACCCTCTCTGTACTACCAGAGCCATATTATTAGCCAGAGCAGTCAGAGGATTTGGCCTACACACTCCACGCTGGCCAGACGGGTTGGAGAGGTCGTTTTGGTGTTTATAAGCTTTGTTTAGCTTGTGTTTCCTAAGTCACCTTCTACGACATCCACGGGAAGACTTGGAGTGGTCCCATTCTACTCTACCGGGAACCACACGGCACGATTTCATGATAATAAAGTCATCGAATTTTCCAACACCTTGCTTCTAGACTCTAGATTCTCGTTTAATAACAACCAATTTCACACTTCCTACAGCCTTGGTGCAGTTCTTTATCCAAGTGATAATTGGCGTAAAGGCCTTCTAACGTCCTGGTGTCATCAGCAGGATGCCATAATGCCATCGTGATCGTCTTCCGTTGTTGACACATCTGAGTGCTTGTGGCCAACCAGGCGGGTCTTAGCACCGTCATTATGAGGTATTAGGGCATGAATTGAGTGGGTTTTATGTGCAGATCTAAAACAAGCTTAACTGCCTTCCCCAGTGCCGTAAGTAGGGGGGTATTGTGGGCTATGCTCTACCTTGAAATCACAACCAAATTTGGAAGTTCAACCATCTTGTTCGCTTGTTCTTCATCATCGAGGATATAATAGTTCTTAGATAATCTTTAATAGTCCATGATGAAGGTCTGTCAAAGAAATTATTTGTCTACAAATACATGTATATTATTGACTTAAAGGATACTGATATACATGGTGATAAATAAAAACTATAACATCTGGTAAGTAACTGCGACACGGAGGTCCCAGGTTCGATCCCCGGTCAGGTCAAGATGGAAAACGATCTTTTTCAGATTGACCTGGGTCTTGGATGTTTATCTATATATGTATCTATTATAAAATATAGTATCGTTGAGTTAGTATCCCATAACACAAGTTTCGAACTTACTTTGGGGCTAGCTCAATCTGTGTGATTTGTCCGTATATATTTATTTATTTATCTGGTCATTTACTTTTTAATGCAATCCCAACTTCCCAACTAATATTATAAATGCGAAAGTGAATTTGTTTGTTTGTTACGCTTTCACGCCGTATCTACTGAACCAATCATCATGAAATTTTGCATACACATAGGTTAGGGTACGGAGAAGGACATAGGCTATATATAACGCGGGCGAAGCCGCGAGTAACACTTAGTCTTATATAAAAAGGCCTGGAGCGAGGTCTCTTAAAAGAGATTTCTCCACGGCTTATTGCCGCCACTGGTGACAAGAGGGTGGCTGCTTTGATTCGCAGCGCATAAGAATAGCGATCCAGCGAGGGAATACTGCCAGTGTTCTTGGCACCATATAACGCGGACAGACCCTTTTAGATTTTAGTTAATTTACAATGTTTGGTTATAAGTTGTTTTCTTGTAAGATTTTGATCGGTACCTACGTTGTTTAGTTTATTGATTAAATCTTAAATACGACATTTTTCAGCTTCCACGCTGATCTGGGAGAAAAGAAAAACGTATAATATACCAGCTGCTTCTCTTTCCGCGCAGATCGTAAAAGCCGATCGAGGCAATGGGCTTGAGGAGTCAATAGGCGATGCGTCTAGCAACCCATCACTGTTTTGATACCGTTCTCCACCTACAAGCCTACCAACATGCTAAACGTGGCATATAAGTTTTATAGACCCCCCGGTCTGTCTCTGTCTACCTCGCAAGGGAAAAGACGTGATTGTATGTATGTATATATTTGTAAAACAGAAAATGAAGATAGAATCATCTTCCATCAAACGTAAGATGACAAAGCCACTTATATTTATAACCAGCTTATATTTTACCAAGATCAAGTGTCGCAAGCACCGTCACGGCTAGTAGCGTCCTTCCAAAACTCAGTAAAAACTCTTTCGCAAATATTCTTCCGCCAATTTCAACTCTAAACACAAGATAATAAAATTCACAATTACAGAGATAGTTCGTCATACTTACTTCGTGGTCGAACTCTTTGGCAAATTTTCTTCGCTAATCTGAACTTTAAGACTATAATAATAGAGACTATGATTAGTGAGATTATCGTTACACCTATTAACACGATTAACAACGCTTGCTGTTCGAATCAAGATTTTACGGTTCTACTTGTTGATAGATTTGCAAAATTGTTGTTTCAATGGATAGTTTAGGCCCCGGATCTAGACCTTTTTGAATAAGGGGCAAAACCTGAAATGACGCCCTTGGCCGCCCTCATCATCATCATTTCGTGTAGGTGACACGGTCAATCGACCATGCACACCCTAGTGTCTGAGTTCTTCGGAACCGCCTCTCGGCCTCTGACGTGGTTCCTTTAACGACTTCCAGATGGCAGCCGGGACCACTGGCTTAACGTGCCTTCCGAAGCACGGAATCATCTTTCTTATCAGACAATCAGGTGATTCATGCCTGCAATGTCCTAACCAAACTGGAAACAACTTAACAAAGTATGCTTCCCGTGGGAATCGAACCCACGACCCCCGAGTCAACAAGGCCAACGCCTTATCCGCCTGATAACGGAGGCTGTAAGGAGAGGCCGCCCTCATACATACTGATTACATTATAGCATTTAATCAGAGAAAATGTAACAAACATAAGTTAGCTGAGGTCGGAGAACGCCGTAAGGTTTATCCCTAAGGGGTAAGACAGAGCTAAAGGTTCTTTGAAAAGAGCATAAAAATATTTTTTCAGGATCTGCAACGCGCGAGTGGCACCTCTGGTGTTGCAGGCGTTTATAAGCCACAGGCCTGTTTGTCTACTTAGTTGGTTAAAATAGTTATGGATGGCTAGCCCAATCACGTACTTATCGACATGATATCTTAGGTAGCCGCCTATTCCCTCAACCTGCTTTTACGATCTCGACGGGTAGAAAAGTGTCTGGTTTAAAGTACATACACTACTTTTCCTCTTTACTTCTGCCTCCCTTGAAGAAGGGGGTTCCCCTTCTCCTTAGTTGTCCTCGACAAACTCTGAATTTGTTGAAACCTCTCAGAGTTCATTAATAAACACAGGATTTGTTCAAAAACCATGTAGGCTAAGTAAAAGAAAAAATCAAATATATTATTTGACACCCCCTGAAAGTGTAGGCCAGGACCCCAGTCGCCTAGATCCGTGGCTGGTAGTGATTGGAACACCTGCCTCGTTAAAAGATAGTATTTAGATAAATCATAAGTTTCCGCTCCGAAGCGTGTCGGAATCTGATCATTGATCTAAGCATTAACTACTTCGTAATCTTTTGATTCATCGTCTTTGAGTTGTGTCGAAGAAATAGTAACAAATCATTCAGGTATTCTTATTTTTTACTATCTTCTCAGCATCATCATCTGAATTATTTCCAGTTGCATCATCCCACTAACGCTTCAGAGCCAGGGATCTGCTACCTGTTAGCGGGAGTACTGCTTCTTCTGTGATTTTGGTTCTGCTCTGCAACCCAAAGAGAAAACCAGATCCAATCCTAGGATAGGTTTTGACAAACGCTAGATAGCGCTCGGGATCACATAGCTTAACGCGCCTTCGAAAGTACGGATACGGAATCATTTTTATTTTCGGATAATCAGGTATTTAAATGTGTAACAAATATGAAAACATTAGAAAACTAAGATGAATTTGTTGCAAATATCAGACATCAAATAAAAAGAACAAATATACTGAGCAATGATATAAATATCGTGCATACAGAGGTTAGAATTGAACAATTTGATTCAAATATCTCAAATATAATTCTTGATTTTAATCTTATTTGATGTATTTATAAATAATATTTTTATTGTCAGGATCACCTCAATACGCAACGTTTTCTTCATTGCCATTTGCTTAAAGCACTTACTTAGATATTGACAGGTATAAGTTTCATTAGTCGATGTAGATATCACATTTTGCTAATGATATCGTAACAAATACCACACGCACGTCAATTTATTTAGAAAATATCAGGTAACAGAGAATGAAATAGCCAACTAAAATGTTCAGAAATAAAGTAACAATAAATCAAAACCTGTATACAGAATTTTTGTGGTATAAATCAAAAATAAATGTGTTGCGTAATAAATCAAAACGTGAATCAAACCTGTATACAAAATGGTTAATGTATATTTTCTTCAGTGACATTAACTTAAACAAATAGAAGATCTAATTAGACATTACGTAGTATACCGTCATGTAGATTAGGTTTTCGTTATAAACCCATTTTCAAATACCACGTACGTCAATTTATTTGGACAATATCAGATAACACATCGTTCTCGTTAATAAATTGCCAACTAGAATGTTGAGGCATACAAATAAGTGTTGAATTCGTGCATGCAGATGATAAGTATTGCAATATTTATGATGAATTTATTTTAATGGCCAATTTATTTGAGAATATAGAACATTTAATTACAGCTAGATATTTCCACAATCATCAATCATTGCTTGTATGATCTTATGATTGAATTATAGTTATAACTTTGTGCAGAAGCTGCAAGCAGCACGTGCAATAAATAGATATATACGGACAAATTACAAAGATTGAGCTAGTCCCAAAGTAAGTTCTTAAGTAAGACTTGTGTTATGGTATACTAACTCAACGATGCTATATTTTATAATAGATACATATATACATAAACATCTAAGACCCAGGCCAATGTGAAAAAGATCATTTTCCATCTTGACCTGACCGGGGACCATCCAGGCCGGCGTGTTGGTCGCTGCGCCACGGAGCCTGTCATTTACATTAAATTAGGGACAACTATGGAAATAGGGCAAGAACTATAGACTGCTTGCAAAATATGAATTGCACCAATGATGCCCGAAAGATTTTATAATTTCAAGTAGTAGGGAGGATGGTTTATGATAGTGAAGTTGATTAAACACCAAATTCTATAGGAATTTCAATTAACTGATTCACTAATAGAGCATTTATAGAGATGATTTAATAGATATAGCAATCTAAATATCTGATGCAACATAAAAAATGCAGGTGCACTTTATTGGCCTTTGTAAACAATTTGGCTTCTGAAGTAAAAATGTTACAGATAACATTTATAATATAATTATGATTTCACTCAATGACATTCGTTTTCGTATAGGTCAAAGACTCGCTAAACCCAACTCCCAAGAACCGTAAATACCCACTTTTCCTCTTAACTGAGTTGAGTCATACTTTGCCTTTGTAATGCAAGTTAAAGCAAACATTGATATATATGAAGATACGGTTACAGAAAGGTTTTACCAACAACATTTCCTTTATTAAATTTATATAATATTCATAGTATTTGACATGAAATCCTCATCATCTACACTGAAGAGGAAAGATCTTATTGTTTGTTTGAATTGAATAGGTTCTGAAACTTGTAGACTGATTTGCAAAATTCCTACACCTACAGAAAACGAATTTATCTGCATGTGAATTTACGTGGACGAAGTCGCGGGAAAATTGCTAGGGTGACATAAATATATTTGTCTTACTAAAAAGTCACTTAAATTTAATAGATACAACTTTTATTCATTTTCTGTCCATAATTAAGGCCTTTCCAGGATCAAAACATAAATAATATTTTAACTTGTTTTTATTTCTTTGTCCAAACAGAGAGATGAAGAAAAAGCCAGCCTGATCGCGGAACTGACGGCACAGAACTCCAGACTAACAGCACAGCTGAAACAGTCATCAGCCATAGAAGCGCAGCTGATGGCTCAGCTGGAGGGACTGAAAGACCAGTGCTCCATGAGGAAAACTAGCTTACAAGTAAGTGTTCGGTTTTTACAAGCCCGTTATTGATACTGACAAAAGCACTGTTAGAGAATTTAGTTGTGATGTAGCCTTTTTAGTCAGCCTGAAATTTCAGCATTATTTTACAGCACATTATTATTTCTGCAATGTGCCTTAAGTCTGGCTAGCTAATGAAGACAGCCGCGCTTAACGCTTTAAAGTGAATTACGAAGAAAAGAGGTCACCAATCAAAATGTGACTAACGCCTAAAGATTAGTAACTTGCGAAATTTTTGGTTTTAGTCTTAGAGTTTTATCCTAAAGCATGACAGCCTAACTGTTTTTTCAAAGGTTATAAAAACTAAATGCTTCATTAGACAAACCATATTCTTTTTATGTATAAGATCAGTTTCATTCTCATTCATTTCATTTCGAGCCAATAACTGCTACACAAAGGTCTACTACCTCCATTTTTCTCACTGGGTCCAGTACATTTATACCGTTCTTGTGGAATTTGTCTATATTATCTTGCTTTCGCATTCTCGGCTTTCCTGGTCTTCTAGTTGTTAGAACTCTACAGGTCTTTGCCGAGAAGTTGTTTGGATTTATCATTTTAACATCTTCAATTATTTTAGGACCATGTACACAGCCTGGAGTCCCTGAAGGCAGAACTGGCGTTAGTCAGCGACAAGAAAGCCGACTTAGAGCGGCGGCTGACGTCCTCTCTCCACGACAAGGACAACTTGATGCAGCAGCTGGATGAAGCGAACGACAGGATTACAGCGCTGGAGAGGCAACTCAAGGAACAGGTAAGACTGTTAACAATAAGAAATTCAACATTTTAAGTACTAAATTTAAGAATTATGTTTGTCAAATCAACTTCCAAATATTTACAAATTTGAGAACCTAACAAACATAAATCCAGGTCCAGCATTCATACTCTCACTGTCCTTATTCTTTATGTTAATTGATCTTTGACTGGATAAAATATGTTCTGGTATTTAGCCTGTATAATATCTTACATTATACACTTATAAATTTAGCTCATCCAGATAATTAAGTTACCTTTGTATATTTTCAAACTTACCTTCAGAATAAAATTTTATAAATATTTCAGTTTTTTTTATTGCAAAACATTTCAAAGAGAAAACTGTACTTATTTGATATGCAAAAGCACATAAAAGATTTGATGACTAAAGAGTACACGAGTCACGAAAAACATTGTAATTAAAACATTAAGAAAATAACATTAAGATAACATCCAGTCAAGAAAATTTTACCAAATCTGCAATGCTTATTCACAAAATAAGAAATAAAAACATTTCTCAATTCTATTTTTTGAAATAAGCTGCTTATTCAATACCACATTCAATTAGACTGACACTGAAAAGTAGATCGACTCGATCAGATTGGCAGATATCATCGGAGATTGCTGTTCCACTGATTAAAGATTGCTTGATACCATTGATCTGGATCAGGCGATGTAGCGCAAGAAATGTGTTTGGTTAATGAACGGTGTGATGATGTTTTGAAATAGTTGAGCAAGATGAACATAAATGAAAGAATTGGGTCATAAAAATTTGGTGCGATGGTTAAAAAAAAGTTTAGTAAGACAAAATTCTGACTGTACTAAAAATATTGTTGTAACGTGATAGTCAAATATGATTTTGTTGGATTCTTATACCTCTCTCTGACTCTCTTTCTCTCTCCGATATTCGAGTATTTTCTGATTGCATCCTCTGTCGGAATACTATTGAACCCAGGGCCCGCATTGCGGCAAATATGGAATTAAAGCGCCTGTTAGTAGATCTAAATGAAAAAAAAAACAATGATATGCTACTTTCCTTACTGTTCTAGTCGATAATATGCTTATTAAGTCGATCATTTAGTATTTTAAGGTTTACCATCTCTGCTATAAAGCTTAAACATGATAATCTTAAAAAACCTTTATCTCACGTAGTCGAATTGTTTCTTTTTGTTCACGTATTTGGATCGCAAACAAAGATCCTAATAAGGACATCGTCAATATTAGACCAATTTAAACTACGCAAATTACCAATTTACTCATGGCCAAGATAATCATGGAAGTAGTTAATTACTTGCGAACCTTGGTATTTGGAAGATTTGAATACTGTATTCGGGCGAGTAATGGCGAAATACTGCGTTTGATTGACAGCATGCATGAGGATTTGCACACAATTAAATACCTACAACGTATGTTATACAATGTTATTTTGGTAGTTCAGGTAGAAAATTTATATCTAAAAATGATCAACGTTTTAAGTTTATGAAACTGTTCGTTTTTCGTTAAATTGAGAGTAATTTTTTTACGTTTCTTCTTTCCGGTTCCGTATTATTTTATCAAATTTGAGTGTTATTTTCAAGTTTTTTTATAGTCTCATTTTAATATTTCCAAATTTAAATATTCTTTTTATATTGATTTTTCAAGAAAGTCCTCAACTTTTGCATAATTTTGTGTAAAATAGATAGTATTTGAGAGATCGAAGAGGAGAGGCACTAACTTTACTTGATGGATTTTGTGCTTTAATTTTTCAAAGTTGTTTTGGTTAGATTAAAAAATTTGTAGCAACTTCATATCAAATTCTATACGTACTTATTATTTTTTATTTATCTAGTAAATTTCCCGACAGGAACACCTCTACCAAAACACATTGAAGGAGCTGGAACGCCTGCAACGCTCCCACGACACGCTAGCCGAGCGGATCGGCGCCCCAGACCCCGTGGACACTGCCGACTCAGCCAGGTCTCTCCACGCTGAGATGGAGAGTGAACCAGAGGACCAAGACGATGGTTGGCTGAGAAGCGAAGCTGTTCAAGTGTACAAACAGCTGAGAGCGCTGGCGTTACAACTAAACACTGGACATGATGATGATTCAGGTATGTCTAATAATAGAACCTTCTTTATTATACTTATGTCCTGGGAAGAAACTTAACCTGATGAACTAAGATGGAGAGCGAACTAGAAATTCGAGACGATGGTTGGCTGATGAGCAAAGCTTTAGTCTCCTTTGTTTAAACGGAATCTAATTGTCTATTATTATATGGAACTAACTCAATAGGGAACTAATTCAACGGTCTCTCCATACCTAAGAGACTTCGAATTATAGCTGGCGTAAAAGCTTTTTATGAGCAACTCATTTAGCTTGAGAACAAAACAAAAAAGGCATGATTTACAATAATTAAATTATGTTTCATTAACATTGTATAAAAATTACCATCTTTGCCAGTCGCAAACTTATTTTTTTTTCTAAGCGTCACCACCAAAAGGATTTGCACCTTTAAAAATTCATCTGTTTCAAAACTTTAGTTAGAGCACCGTGATACGACTATCGATCCAGTTGACTTTGTAAGAAAAATATTGAGAGAACTCCGTACTCAATTCATCACAGCAAGTTGCATTTTTAACACCTGTTACACACTCTATTACAGCAAGTAAATGTATTCGTGTTTGTTTGATTGTTATAAATTTACTTTTAGACCTGATATTTGATATTGAGATCAAGTCTAAGGCTAAGATTATGAAACTGTTTTGTGTGGGCAGCCGTGAAAGGTACAATAAACTAACTGGCTTTTAGGTTGTTGTCCCAGTAATTACAAACCGGATGCAAGGAATTAACCAAAAGAGGCATATCTAGGTCTAGCTGCTTAAACGGCGATTAATTCGTACTAATACGAATCGGATATCCTTTGCCTATTAGCTAAATACCTATGGACAGGATGGGTTTTTGTAAATGATACTTAAATCTCTACTTTTAATTATTTGAAGTGTTGACCTAGTCGTAAGTAAGCTTGAGCGGTCCAGGATTCGAATTATAAGATCTCCTCTCTTGTATATTTCCCAAACAGACTAAAAAATACTCAAGAGCCTTTAAAGTGGCTTAAAGTCCTTACTGGTGACAAAAAAGAGAATGGTTATTTTCATCCAACACGAATTTCCGAATATCAAAGACTAACGTTAAAGAGGTACGAGAGAAAAATAATTGAAACACTCCCACTGGTGTCCCTGAATCAGACAACTTATTATTGAACTGTGTTGGCCACTTACACATACGAAAAACAAAAAACAAAATTTCGCCACTGGACCACTAAGAACAAATACGAATAAAAAAAATACCGTGACTCAAATTTCAAGGCCTTTAACCCATACAATAATAGACTACCTACTATTTAATACCTATTTAATTTCTCTATTCTGGCAAATAAAACATTTTCTTCTATTCTCTTTTATTCATCAATCAATTTATATATACTTCGAAGTTCTGCTTTCAGATTTCTCTTTCTCCAATTTGCTCGGTCTTTGGCATACTTGATTGTGCGACTAGCTCGATACGCGAGTGACGAGACATTCCTTGCTCTATGGGCACGCATAACATCCTTAACAAAATCTAGCCAGCTCTTACAGTAGTAGACTATAAATTAAACCTATCGCTAGATCACGATTCCCGCAATTCTTGGTGTCCATTATTTCAAAAACTGGTTTCAATGTAGCCAGTTAGAACGTCACGATTCGCGAGAATTCACGACGGAAACAGTATATTCATCAAAGAAGTTAGCAATACTGCAATGAGGGTATTCTGAATTAAGCAGCACTGAGGCGTCGGGTCCGGTAAGCTGTGATTGAGCCACAATGCGTCAATTGCTGCTCGCCATATCAAATATTATCCTTATCGAGGTCGACTTCTCAGTGCTGCCATCCGGTGGTAAACATTTAAGAAAAATAGGTATTCGCTTTTTCCTTAAAACCTTAAATTTTGATTCGAAAAGAATAAGACCTTTAAACCAATGCTGGGACCTTTAATTCTTTTATTTTACTTTCCCATAGGAATACCCCGACCCCGGGCGGCCGAACACATTTGTATGAAAAGGCGAATTTTTTTTGAGTTTCTAGCATCGATCCCATAGAAAAAGTTGTTTTTGATGACGAATGTCGGGGGTCAATTTACACGCTATATAGATACGTATTTACTACAAATAAATCCCGACTTCGTAAATTGCTAGCACTGTAAAAAGCCTAGGCAGAGCTTGCGTGACTAAGTTCACTCTGAACAAGCAAACGTGAGCATGGAATGAGTTATAGTCGACCCGACCTCAAGAACTACTTCCTGATGAGCTCATTAAGTAGGAACTAGGCAAAGCTGAAAATGTATTTTAGCAAAAATTATTTAACACAATAAATAAACTGATTGCCGTTTTTGACAGTTTACGTCCGCCATTTTGTGTTTTGCTGACGTTACCATGGACTTAGAACGTTGGCGCTGGGAATCGAACTTTGAACCTCCCGTTTAATTAGGCGTGTTATTTACTGCGACTGCGCTACTGTATTTTTGTGTCATACGAAGAGAGAAATTTGTCTAATTAGCAAGTGGGATTAAACATTGTATTTATTCTTTCTCCCTGTCCATTATTTTGTGGGAAGTACGTAGTTGTGTATGTTACTGCATTGACAATATTTCCTTGTGTTTACCAACAAGCTGGTAGGGGTAACGATCGTGGCGCTTCGTGCCAGGCTCTATCGTGACTTTACGTGACCATCTGCGTGGTATATCTGAATATCTGACCTCATTCTCTTTACGGTTATGGTGTGAATGTAACCTGAATGACCCACATATTTCCAGTTATATTTACTTTTCCATGCTGGTTTGGGAGAGAAAGACGCTAAATGTGGCCTTAAGGTTTTGTGACTTAGGTCTACCTCGCAAGGGATAAAGCCGTTATAATATATCTGTATGTATATACAATGATTTCAGAGGAACAATTTTCAAGATTTCTGAAACGGGCTTACCTGAACCATTTCCAGCCACTTAGTGGTGAGCAGGGTCTACGTTTACGTACTGCCCGAGTAAATACTTTAAATGGATAGTATTCTCTATAGTAAACAAATCTCTAACTAAAAGCAAAAAGCATTTGATGATAATTATTGTACATGAATGACAGTAAACTAAAAATTAAGAACAAATTGGAATAGGTACGTGTTAAACCAGGAATTTTCGGTTACAGGTGTTGTTGTCTTCGATTTTCGTGTGTGCAGCTGGCCAACACTAGTGTCTGATTTTTAAGCTGCTTAATACTGCTGCTGCATTTGACATGCTGAAACTTAATGACAGCTGCAACAAATGATTTAATGTGCTTTAGTGGATGTCGGGATATTTTATGCCACTTGTGGTCACCTACCCCAGTGAGGACCGTGCCCGGAAGTGCTGGGGGGCATGCGTAAGCGCTAACAGTATCTGGGCCATCGAGCTCTCAGCTATGGATTGTGCCATTTTACATTACTCTTGAATACCAACGCTCTTTATTCTTAGCAACTTAAGTCTTTGATTACCAACTAACTATACAACTGATTAAAGCATTTTGTATACTGACAGGCAATCTTAGTTAATTTCAAAAACCTACAAGATGAAAGCATTAAAGTCTCAAAGTGCTATTCAAACGCAGTGATTTGGAACGCTAATAACGTTTTTGCAACGTAATGACATTCCAGTTAGGCTTGTTACATTATAAGTGTTTTTACTAACGCTATATTATAACGTTACTGGGACTTAATGTTGGATAACAGTTGTATAATGTTGATTGTTAGGCTTAAGCATGTGATGAGGTGTAATTTTGTTTTGCAAAAAGATAAAGTGTTGATAGTTTCGTAATTTGAAGACACTTTAGTTGTGATTATTGTAATGCAAATTGGCGTGAAGTAATTTATACTTGTTCGTCTGTCTTCATAGTTTATTGTAGTGTTACGGAATTATACTTTTTGAATTATTATTTGAATAATGATTTTATAGTCTTGTAAGGCAGTTTTTAATACTTAGTTTAATTATATGTCGGTCAAGCTCAACATCTTTCTAATTCCGGTCATCCTTTAATGTAATCAACAGTTTAAGACTATGTATCCTAATAACAACTTAATTATTTAAAGAAATAATAACTACTAACGATTACTAGGTTAAGAAATTTAAAAAACGATCACTTTTTGGATTAGTAATCTCTACGTTTATAAAGTTGACAACCTCCGTGGCCAAATAGTTAAGCCGGGGATTGAACCCGATACCACTCATGTCGTAGCATGAGTGGTCTCGGGTTCAATCCCCGGTCAGGTCACTATGGAAAACTATCTTTTTCAGATTGGCCTGGGTCTTCAATGTTTATCTACATAAATATCTATTATAAAATGTATTATCGTTGACTTAGTATCTTATGATACAAGTTCACAACTTCCTGTGGAGCTAGCTTAATTTGTGTGATTTTTCCGCAATCCGTCTTTAATGATTTGAAAATATATATTTGTTAGCTTACCTTAAAATTGGTCCCATTTAAATTTTGACAAAATGAATTTAATTCATCCATCAAACTATTCCCAAAACCCCACACAATAACCAATAGTCTAGCCCATGTGCACTTGTCAATACGGCTCCAGTAGTTTCAAGAGCGGTAAATGTTTGTTGTATAAGCGGTAATGCGGTGTTGCAACTTGAGTTACGCTCGTTAGCGGTCGACAACGTAGGCAGAAGCGTTTTATTCAATTTAGTTTTATTGCCCTTTTCTTAGACGAACATCTTTTTTGTTCAACTTTTCTCTTCTATGCCAATTCATTTTTTCAATAATTCTTTTATCTTGAACCTTTGGCTTGCTCGTCAAATTTTATCACTCAACGCAATTCTGACTTAAAACTTTAAATCTCACATTTAAAACCTTAGAAAAGCTAAGCCCGCGCTTGGGGGCTTAACCCTCCACTGCAGGAGCACAACCCTCTCTGTACTACCAGAGTCATATATTAGCCAGAGCAGTCAGAGGATTTGGCCTACACTCTCCACGCCCAGACGGGTTGAAGAGATCTCTATGGTGATTATAAGCTTTGTTTAGCTTATCTCGTCGCCTTTACGACATCCACGGGAAAACCATACCCCTGGACTACCCTTGAACTTGGAAGCCGAGAACCACACGGCATATGCAGACATTGTAAATTATTTCAATTTTAATATTAGAAGTAGCTCTCCCATGTTGGTTTGGGAGATAATAAAAAAAACATAAAATATGCCAGCTGCTTGCGGACAAAGTCGCGGGAAAATTTCTAGTATGTAATAATAGTAATAAATACTTAATCCATATTTGGTATTCGCCTGTAACTTGCAACAAACAACAACTTAGCGCGTTGATCTTGTTAAACACTTCCTTATAGCGCGGCGATGTAGCGTGGACAATACGAAGGTGAAAATAAAATGTTCATTATCTTCATATTTGATAAAACTAAAAGAAAGTAAGAACATCCATATACTTGCGATAGCTGAGAAATTTATTTACTGTTTTATCGACTTGTATGTTTGCTGCGACATAGTAAGAAAGAAGAGATGGAAGAGAGTTTTTTAGAGCTCACGATTTTCAACCCACATAAAAACGGAGGAGATTCTCAAGTCGACTCGTATATTTTATTTTGTATGACCACGCATAACTTTATACAGAGTAGTCTGATTTTGACGTTTATTTATATATTGGAAAGGATATTCTCACAAAATTTTGGAAAAAAACAACCCTAATTGTAGGAAAACAGGGATGATTGAGTTTCTGCCTTCAGTTTATTTCGGCGGTAATTTTTTTTTTTTTTTTGATTAAAAAGTTTTTATTCGTGCTGGTTTCGAAGATAAGAATAAAGAATGCAGCTGCTCTCTTCCCGTGCAGATCATAAAAACCACTTACGGAAGTGAGAATGGACGAATGATATGTAGTGAACATAATAGTGATTGTGACCGCGAAAGCTTAAAATCATATATCAAATACATATTTATATGAACCACCCCAGTGTTAGCCCATTACACTCATGAAAAAATATAAATAAAAGGTTCCCAGTTACTTGTGAACTTTGCCCTCATAATGAGGAATGTCTTGTAATGTAGTTGTAATCATCGTATAATAAGGCTGAAGAATTATAATCTTTATTTGTATTATTTACAAGAAAGATTAAAACATCTTCCGCTTATACTCCTATCGTGCAACATCATATGTAAATGCATAACATAGTTGATCTTGCTGATTAAACAGTTCCTTATTGAGGTGACACTCCCATATATATCCTGCGTATTTACCGATATCTAGAGATCTCTTCAACCAGGGCGGAAAAACCAGTGGGGGACATAGGCTAGTTCCCTGGGTCAAAATAATAATATTAAACTTAGTACGTCAGTTAGATAATCAAAAAATAAGATAAATAAAATAAGATATGTCTTTTTTTGTCAATTTAACAATAAATGATAAAGATATAGCCCGTCTAAATTGCGTGTGACGTTATAGTTTGCTACGCTTTTTCGCAAACTGTGATGTCACAACCCTAGTTTGTATGAAGCTTCGTGGAAACGTCAAAGATGATACCACCACGCTAAGTAAGTTTGTGCTGAAGCTAGAAAAGTTCGAACTCCCGAATACGTTATACATACATACATATTATCACGTCTTTTTCCCTTGCGGGGTAGACAGAGTCTATAAAACCTAAAGGCCACGTTTAGTATGTTGGTGGGATTGTAGGTGGAGAAGGAGATCAAAATAGTGATGGGTTGCTAGCCGCATCGCCTATTGATACGATTCCTTACGCCCATTCCCTCGATCGGCTTTTACGATCTGCGTGCGGGTAGAGAAGCAGCTAGCACATTCTATGTTTTTTATTTCTCCCGGACCAGCGTGGACGTAATACTTATTAGAATACGAAAAGTCTTCGTTTAAATAGTGACAATACGAGATTTTGTCGGGGGGTGGTTTAGTTACATTTATTTCGAGCCCAGGGCGTTATCTTTAAATACGCCATGGACAATACTAACGTAATGCTGGAAAGCGAAACCCGCCGGCCGCCGCACGCGAAAGCCGCAATTTTATACGATTAAAACACAGATTTGTCTCTGTCATTCAGCTAAGTGTAGCAAGCTGAAGTTTGCTTGTGTGTATGGAAAGCGAGCAATATATTTCATGTCTTTGATGGAAGTAATTACGAGTAAGTCATACAAAGCTTTCGCTATCGAGACATAAATAGACTAATTGTGTTGTTCCATAATAAATATACGAATCAGTTCCATCAAGTTCGATTTCAAAGCTTTTGAGAGGGGCTCGAACAATTACACCAACATAATATTTTGGATTAAGGATATTTGTTTTTAGCCTTATTTTTACAAACTTAGCTAAGACCACAGTTTAAGGGAAAGCATATATTTTTCGAAAGTCCAGTGCAAATCATAAAAAGAAATGGTGATAATCATTAAAATAATTGATCTGGGAAACCCTAGATAACTATAAATCTGTGCTATAAACTATTTTAAAAACTACTGTTTACTATTTAATTAAGTGAGAACGTAAATATTTTCTTAGCGTTTTTAAGCTGATGATGATGATGATTTATCATCATTTCCAACATTGGGGGGTTTTGCCATACCAAAGACAATATAATATACCGAGACTGTCATTTTTCATATGTCGAAGCGTAGCCCAGTTTTGCCCCTGAATGGTAAAATATTCGTAGATGGCGCTTCTCATCGAGGATATTATAGGTTGTCAATTTGTCACCGCTAGAGGCGCTGCCATTGACCGCGGTTTCGTGCCCGGCTGTTGGCAAGCTGTTGGAGGCAAGAATAGAAAGATGGCGCTATGCAAAATTTTACCAAAAAAATTAAAAACCTTGGCCAAAGACAATATAATATAACATTGTCTTTGACCTTGACTCAGTAGATCATCGGCATAAATCTATATGTATTTCATCAATTAGCTATTATTCAACGTCTGCGCCTATGCCAAAAATGAGTGATTAAGAACGTTTGGTTATCAGTATAATTTTAATCCATCATGTACCTATTGCATAGACTTCAATGTTTCCCAATGACTGATACACACTTAACTCTCTATTTCAAAACTACTGAACCGATTTTGAGGAAACTTGCAACAACCCTAAGTTGGATTATAGGTAGGTTCTATCTAACATAGTCCAACAAAAAAAGATTTTTAACAATATATAATATACTAGCTGTTACCCGCGGCTTCGCCCGCGTCATATATAGCCTATGTCCTTCTCAGTACCTTAACCTATGTATATGCAAAATTTATGATGATACGGCGTGAAAGCGTAACAAACAAACAAACTCTTTCGCATTTATAATATTAGTTAGAATTTGGATGTAATTCTGACAATATTACATTACATTCCTAAATATGGGTCAAATTGATAAACTATCCTATTCCAAACCAAACTCGACTCGCTTAGCTGACAACCCCGGGCGGCCCCAGCCGGCGGCGCCCGCCAGTGCAGTGTCCTTGACCTTTAAGTTGACTTTGCACTGGCAGTCGAGTTCGAGACGAGTCGGGAACTCGGCACGAGCGGGAGTGGGAAACACTTGTAGGTACCTACGCCTAATCCGTAGTCAACCGTAGCGTAGGCAGTTATTATCACATCGGTTTTTTTATTACAGGCTCATCTCATATCTACATGTAGGTAGGTATGTTGTCTAACAAAACAAGTAGGTACCTCAAGCAATTAGGGTAGCCAATATTTTTTTTGAGAAATGGTCTTTCATATTTTTTGAATAGATAAAGTAGGTAGGTACCTACCTACCTACCTTTTTGCAAGAAAAAGTATTCGGTACATTATTTTGCTGTTTAAGTGAATAAACTTTATTTATTGCACCAACTTAAAATTTAATAAGTACCTATGTAAGTTAAAAATAAAAACTATAACAGGCAGCTATATTAGCCTCACCAATCCGTCTAGCCAGCTTGGAGAGTGTGGGCCAAATCCACTGACTCCTGTGGCTATAAAGCTCTGTTAGTTAGGTATAGAAAGGGTTATACTTCCACAGTGGGAACTAAAAAAAACCTGATGATACTATCACATGACATGATGACACGCAGGACCACTATAACCAGCTTTACCCAAAATATATACCTATCTAGTAGTAGTTTGACTCTGTCCTGTCCTTGAAATGAATACCTACAGCCGTAGTATAAACCACGCATTATGTTGACATCTAGGGCTATGCCTACGATATTTTAATTTTATCTAGGTTTATTTCTCGTTTTGTGGTTAGATAGAATATTATTACTTATATTGCAACAAGTTACAAGCTTTTATCTTGCAATGTATGGTAAGTAGGTAGGTAGGTATCTTGATTGTTTGGATACAATCTTTAAAACTCAGGTCTTCTCTACCGATTAATTTGAAATTGCGTAGGGTTAAACCACCTTATATCGGCCATTTCAACAAAATTTCACATTCATTTGCTTCTTTTTCTCTCATTTATTAGCCTGACTTTCTAAGGGGTATTTTTTAATAAACTGCTATTATTTGACTTTCTTATAATTTCATAAAGTATTTGAAATTTCAATAACATTTTTTTTATATTTACGTTTTCTTTTGTACACACCCAATTTCCCTTAGATCGGCCACTTGCGCCCAAAATACGTCCACTTATTTGCCTAGTATTGGCCTAGGCTGATATTATGTGGTATAACAAATAAAAGACGAATTAATTCTAAAAATATATAATATTATCAAATAGACGTTGAAGTAAATTTAAGAAAATCAAGATTTAAGTTTTCTTTTAGAAACTGGAATATTTCCTTTAATAAAATAGCATCAACAAGTTATTATGAAATATTACAGTCAAAGAGGGTGGGTTCGATTTCAACTAGCCAATGACAAAGTAATTACTTTGAAATTGTTCTCAGTTATCATTCACATCATTGGTGGCATCAGAGACATTGGGGTTCAAACCACGGACACATGGCCTGTAGAGTGGTTATTATATAGGTACACGATAATTTTATTTTTTAGGGCCTTCGCTGTGTTAAGCGGGCGCCCGACGCGGTTGTCCGCGCCGTGCGCCCCCGACGCGGATAACGTAGCGGCGCTCAATGAATTTGTAGAAACACCTCCGCTCGCGTGCGACGGTTGACCCGCCTCACGCAGCGCTGCTCTATGAGATGACATGAAACAAGCACGCGGAGCGGACGTACGCGCCGTGCGCCCGCTTAACGCAGCGAACGCCCTTATACATCGGTCGTAGTCAGAATTGTCCTTTTCGTCCTCCCCTCGGCCAATATAAAAAATTAATTTAGGCTAATATCAGCCGCCACTTACCTAGATTGGATGGCATTTATTAATATTAATATTTGATGGCCGATTTCAAGATTTTGACTCACCTTGTATCGGCCGTCAGTATTTACAACGGCCGATATTTGACTTTTCATGAAATAATCAACCCTAAAGCTGGCCACCCTATTTTCCAATAAAATCACTATCACTACATATTATAAAACAAAGTCCTCCGCCGCGTCTGTCTGTCTGTCTGTCTATCTGTCTGTCTGTCTGTTCGCGATAAACTCAAAAACTACTCCACGGATTTCCTACGGTTTTCACCAATAGATAGAGTGATTCACGAGGAAGGTTTTAAGGTATAATACATGCCCTGGCGCAGCCGGGTAGGGCTGCTAGTATTAAATAAAACATAAAAATCAATATGCTACATTACCCAGATAAGTTAAAAACACTGAGCTCCTCAATTATGAGTATTTTGACTACAAAATGGCGCAAATTTCGACAAATTTACTACTGAACTTTCAAATAAACTATGATCGCCGCCCTGTTTCATTCATTTAAAATAAACAACAACAAAAAAAGGTTCATTTTAGAGCAAAATTTGTACAAGGAGATCGAATATTTCAAATTTTTGATCAATCTCGTAGGAAAGGCCCAGGACGTGGCCGATACAAGGAGGTTTTACCCTAGTCTGTATTTTACCATATTATTATTCTACGAGCAACCTACAAGTACTTACTACTGTATAATTGTATTATTACCTAGGTTGTGTACCTTCAAAAACCACACGATCTGCCTACACTACAACATCATTACACGTTTGTTCGTCATTGCGGCGAATTGTACCGAGCTCCAACGCGCGTAGGTATGGGTCGCGTTTCGGCCGTTTGTATGATTTAGGCATTTAGGGTATGATTGGTCAAGCTTGAATTTTGTTTTGATTCGTCAAGCGAATTTTTGATCACCAATTTTTGTATAAGTTCGTCAAATGTTAATAAGGTTTCGTTTCGCCAAACCATGTGAAGTTTCTGATTGGTCTAGTCTAGCGGCTTGTTTGTTCACGAGTAGGTAGGTACGCAAGTCAGGCGCACGCGGCAGAGGCAGGCGCCTGCGTTTTTGACTAAAGTCATATAAATCTTAGAGGGTGTTCACGAACAAAAAACTTGAGCGGCACGGATGCGCGCAAACACAGCGCGGCAGCCTTGCGCTAAAGTACGATGTACCCGACCTTGTGTTAGAACAAGTGCGGGAGTGATTAGGTTAGGTGATTGGGAGAATAATTTTGAATTATAAAAAAAAATATAAATGCTTCCTAATGTACTCATTTTATTATACACTAGCTGTTACCCGCGGCTTCGCTCGGGTAATATATAGCCTATGTCCTTCTCGGTACCCTAACCTATGTGTATGCAAAATTACATGATGATCGGTTCAGTAGAATCGGCATGAAAGCGTAACAAACAAACTCACTTTCTCATTTAAATAATATTAGTTGGGATTCTTAGTTATTTTCAACCGTCTTAAAAAAGAATGAAGTTCTAAATTGAACTGTAAGATTCTTAGTTTGTACTAGGTAAGTAGGTATATTATTTTATAATGAAATTGAAATTTAATATTTTGATGCTTTTATATTATTGTTATTTGGTAACCGACTTTAAAAAGGAAGAGGTCTTCAATTCGAGTGTATGTTTGTTACCATTTGTTTAGTTTACTACTTTTGTCTCGACGTTAGGAGTAGTTTTTGGTTGTAGAAACATGGAACTAGATGGTAGCTAATGGTAGCCTAATGAAATTCAATGGGAACTGATGTCATACGATTGTAGTCGATGGTAGCCGACTATTGGTACCTGGTGGTGCCTGGTCATACCCGGTTGTTTCCGGTGGCGCCCAGTGGTAATGATAATAATGACGATGACGATGACGATGACGATGACGATGACGATGACGATGACGATGACGATGACGATGACGATGACGATGACGATGACGATGACGATGACGATGACGATGACGATGACGATGACGATGACGATGACGATGACGATGACGATGACGATGACGATGACGATGACGATGACGATGACGATGACGATGACGATGACGATGACGATGACGATGACGATGACGATGACGATGACGATGACGATGACGATGACGATGACGATGACGATGACGATGACGATGACGATGACGATGACGATGACGATGACGATGACGATGACGATGACGATGAAAATGACGATGACGATGACGATGACGATGACGATGACGATGACGATGACGATGACGATGACGACGATGACGATGACGATGACGATGACGATCACGATCACGATGACGATGACGTTTGTACCCGAATATAACCGGTTGTACCACCCACATCGATTTTTCATGCAATCATCGCATCCGCCATCTCGGTTTCCAAAAATGACGTCACGTTTGTGATCGAATAATAATAAATTCAAGGACTGTTACTGTGTTGCTAAAGATTTCAGGACAAACTATTATGTTTTAAAAGTTACAGACGAATAGATGAATAGCGGAGGGTAGGTAGTAGGGTCTCGTTATTATCTTTTGCATACGGAACCCTAAAAACCTTCTATCAGAATCATGAAATACGAAATTCTTCAAAACTTACTAAGTACCTAAAAAGCGGTGCTTTATGTATGAGGGCTTGCAAAGTTAAACCGAAAGCCACGCGGATGAAGTTGGGGGCACTGATAGATATTACATTTAAACATAAATAAAAATGTCTAACCCCAAGCCTAAAGGTGTGAAAGGTAAAGAGAAGAGAGACAAAAAAACAGAGAACGTTTCGTTTGAGGCAAAGAATATATATGTTTGAGGTTCGATTGTTTGGTAGTCAATGAAAGAAATTAATTCGATGTAGGTAACATAATAATTATGTTGTTTATTTTGGACATTCTAGGAACATAATATAAAAATGTATTTATCGTATTATGAAGTTAACTTAACCAGAGCGCCATCTGACGATCATCCACCGATTTATTACGTAACCACGAATCAATACTTTGAGAGAAAACACGAACTATTCTGGAAAATGGTCAAAATAGTCGATTTGATACTACTAGAGACATCTAGCGTCACTTTTAGGAGCTAAACTTTAGCCCATTTTGGATTACGCTATGATGTATGGCGAAGGAAAGTCTTACCTATATTATATTGTCTTTGGCCATACTCACCATGCTTAGCAAACAGGGTTGGTGAGCTTTGGTGAGAGAGAGTGAGGTGAATATTTATCACTGCTATCTAAATTTGAAACATCTAGCAACATAACTTATTCTCGTAGATAACTAAACCTATTAACTCTGAGAGAACTGGATCAGTAGTCTCAGTAACAGTATTGATCGTAAAATAACGCAATAACAATTTATACAAACTGTGCGGTCGATTCTGATGTAAGTGATCTAACAGTTTCACGCTGATCATGTTTATGGTTGAATGTTCATTTACTGGGTTTATGGCAGCCTGTAAAACTGGATTAAATCTATGGCTCTTTGTAACGATGCTGCACCTTCCCTTCATGCTGCATCTTGATTTTCACCTCACTTTTACAATCATCTTCATCCTGTCTACATTTGTTTATTTCAAATTCCATTTCCAAAATCTTCTTCACAGTCCTTCTCATCATCTGACACGCTATCTGGACCATTGCTCCTGGACACACTGTGTCAAAATTACTGTTACCTACATTTAAAATTAAAATGCCTTTTATATATGAAACATCTAGCAACATAACTTATTCTCTACCTAGTAGATAACTAAACCTATTAACTCCGAGAGAACTGGATCAGTAGTCTCAGTAACAGTATTGATCGTAAAATAACGCAATAACAATTTATACAAACTGTGCGGTCGATTCTGATGTAAGTGATCTAACAGTTTCACACTGTTCATGTTTATGGTTGAATGTTCATTTACTGGGTTTATGGCAGCCTGTAAAACTGGATTAAATCTATGGCTCTTTGTAACAATGTTACAACTTTGTCAGGAGACCATATCCAAAAACGAGTTTTGAGGGTTTGGGTAACAAATTTCGTCCCTTGCGAGCTATTATTACACACTTTATCTATGATGGTCTAATGCTGATTCGCAGCATTACTTAAGAGGGTATACTAGCAGTGCGTTTTCCATACAAATGTATTTCTTTATTTTCTCGCTGAAAACTGCTTCTAGAGGCACAATTCTTTTTACATACAATCTATTACTAAAATAGGTATGTCCCTATGTTTTATTTTTTTTCTAAAAACCTGTTTAAAAGAAAAAAAAATTGTACAAAAACAGTTTTTTTGGAAAAAATAAAAAATAGGGGCATTCCTATTTTAGTACTAGATTTTATGAAAAAAGAATGAGAAAATAGAAAAATACATTTGTATGAAAACAATATTGAAAAAATACTGCGCTAATCTACGCTCTTAACTTGTAAGAAAAGTCAGAAAAATACTGCTATGAAAACAGACGAAAAATCCCAAAATGAAGCAGTCTTCATCAACTTCCTCGCATAGGGATTTCGGTAACTAGTATCCAAGAGCCATTCAACCAGGGGTCCACCGCAATGCTCTAAGTTTATAAAGCTAATTAAGTGTAGTCATCATCATTTCGAGTAGGTGACACGGTCAGTCGACCATGCACACCCTGGTGTCAGAGTTCTTCGGAACCGCCTCTCGGCCTCTGACGTGGATCCTTTAACGACTACCAAATGGCAGCCGGGACCACCGGCTTAACGTGCCTGATATCATTGTGCGTAGTTTATTGATAAGCTAAAACAATGAAATAAATAACCGTTCCTGCCAGAGTTCTCGAGTGTACGCGAAATCCTCTGATTAGGATCGTGCTCCTGCAATGGAGACTAAAAAAGACCTGCTTATTTCGACCTAACAGAGCATTTTTCCCGGTTGCCTCTTTAGATGTGATTCTTATCTTATAGTGTGCCAGGAATCAAACCTGGGGTCAAACCAAACCTCCTGTAGCGACTGGTGTGTTAACCACTGCGCCACGGAGCTCTTGCAAAACAATGTTGTAAATATACTATATGAATGACTGCCTGACCGTGGTCAATTGCGCCACAGGCAGGCTCTGTACGCTCCGCAGAGTGGCTTGATTGCAGTGTTTAGTGTCTGGTTCACTGCGTCCATGTGCTCTTGAATGCAAATCACTTGGCGTGGAAGAATTCGTGCTGACATGGACATGCAAATTTCAGTAATTGATTGTTTTGGTCTGGATCGTTATATAAAGCTGTTGGTAGATTATATGGAGCTCGGTAGAACAGGGGGCGTGCGCACGCACTGATATCGTTTATACCTGGTGTTTGGTATGGTGTTTCAGTTGTACGTGCGGCATGTCTACCTAGGTCATTAAAAATTTAACTGAGGTTACTAAAACCATTTTTTCTCAAAGTCGATCGTTTGAAAGATAAACACATCCAAAGTAGTTATGTGTCCCTCCTCTGTGCCTTTTAATGTAAGAGAGTGATAGGTCTAAAAATATATGCTGTAGATCTCAATAAAAACTTTCAACGAAAATTTGTTTGAGAGAGATATAGTCAGCAGTTTTTGAGATATTATAGCACATTTTCACACTGCAAATATAACTTTATCATATACACAAAACTCTGAAAAGCAAAGTTATATTTCTGACGAAATATGATAGTGGTATTTCGGCCACGTGTAGGTAATAGGTACTTTATGTGGTGTGAATCTATGCTCGCTAATACGGAACCCTACATGGACAAGTCCCACTCAAACTTAGCCACTTTTAAAAGAGATGAAGAAGACTATGATAAAATATCCAGTAAGTATAACTTTCATGAATCCAACTTTTTAAGATTTTGCAACTCGGATTTCCGCAGCCTTTGTCTTACAATATTCATAACACGACATCGTCATCACGCACTGGACTCGAGTTACATTGCATTAAGTATGATGTGGTTTGGTTGCGCAACGGTGAGGCTGTCTAACTGCCCTTGGGTAGGTTCGGTTACAGAGGGAGCATGCTCCTTAGCTATTTCTAGGAACTTTCAGTAAGTTTGTACCTTTAATACGATTGATTATAATATGGATATTAATCCGAACTTGCCTTTGCATATTACGTATATTTTTACAAACTTTTATCCAATTATAATATTAAAACTTACGCGAGATAAATTCATTATGAAAACACGGCTTTACCTTCTCACGTTTTATTACGTCGGATCTGCCGACTAGTTTCGGTCTGTTACGAAGACCATCATCGGGGCCAGTGAAAGGGGTGACAACACGACGGTTACGCTTCCCTTAAAGCAGTCCAATTTAATCCAATTTCTGTTAGTATATTTATGAGAGTGAAATCTCGAAACTCATTTTCGAAGTACTTATCCTTAACCAATTGACCTGAAATCTTTTGTAAATATATAAGTCGGATGACAATGCAATAAGTATTATTGTACCATGTAGTAATCTGATGATGAAGTCGGAAGGTGGCCATAGAAACTTCTTAACTAAAGAATATAAAACCAGTGTTTTGGCTCATTTTTGTTTTATTTTGGCAAGCACTTTATATGAACTTTGTACAAAATTAAAATCTTTAAATTATTTTTTTTTTACCTATGTACTTTGTACAAAATTAAAATTTATTAAAAAATAATTGTTGAAACATATTTTCTTATCCTATTTTTTTCTTCACGTTCGCTTTGTGACCGACGACGGAGATAAGAAATACAGTTTAGAGTAAACAACCCCGGTGGTCCCATATTAATCATAATCAAAGAATAATTAAAACAAACAGCATTGTCATTCACACGACACTCCGGCCATTAAGATACCAGCACGAAGCGACCGTTCCCATACTAGTAACAATAGTGGGACACCTCGACAATGGGCGCCACTAATGAAAATACATACCACCTTAATTATTCTTTAGCAAATGTACAATTCGTGCTATTAATAGCAGCTCTTGAATTATGGATGGAGCTAATTTCCTCTTGACTCTGATTCATACTCTACCCCTTAGTACAAATATAGATATCTATTATCATAAATATCATCATCGTCTTGTGCTTGGGCCATGGACATTGCTTTGAATCATCATCATCGGTCTTTTTTAGTCTCCACTGCAGGATCACGACCCTCTCTGTACTACCAGAGCCATATATTAGTCAGAGCAGCCAGAAGATGCATTGTGTTGACTTTCAGCGAATCGTAAACTTTCTTTAATGGCTTGTAACGCAGTCATAAAATTGTACGTATATCTATATTGCCCTTCATCATTTAAGTGTTTTCCGGTTGCATCTTCAGCTGTATTGTGTATCATTGTAATATTATTTGGCCAGGATTTTACGCCTTGGTACCTGACGCCAATCTTCTTTGTATAGCTCGAACCTGCGCTTTGGCACTCACAGCTAAGTTCACAGACGCCATTCTGTATAAATCGAACTGTACAAATATTTTCCTGCACCAGGAATTGAACCCAATCGTATACCAGCCTGGCGTGACAACCACTACGCTCATCTGTAGAAAATACGTATAACTTCGTGAATGTGATGGAAAAACACATCGATATCAATCATATCTGAAATTTGTAGTCCATTTGCAATATCGAAAAGATCACCTGAACCTACCTGTACTGATTTTCATGTGCTTTAAACATTTAAACAACAATATTAAACTTTCTTCTTCTTTCCAGGACTACACTCAGACCTCTCCCTCACATCCCTGGACGGAGACGAAGGCGAGACCCTCCGTCGAGGTGCCTTGGCCGCCGCCTGCGCGGACGCCGTCGCTGCCTACGCCACTCTGGAAGGTTCTAGAGTGCGGGACTCCATCGCCGCTCACGCTCGACGAGCCTTGGAGAGAGAGAGACAGATAGACGAGAAGAATGAGCTCATTGCTGAGCTATCTTCGAAGGTAAGCGCAAAATAAACCTTGTTTAGATAAACTATTGAATCTCTAGAAGGTTCTGTAGAGTATGTGACTAAATTACCTCTCAGACATAACTAGTCTTGGAGAGAGAGTCAAATAGATAAGAAGAATGAGCTCATTGCTAAGCTGTCTTCGAAGGTAAGAACAAGATTTGAGTACCATGAATTTCTTGAGCCGGGGTTTATCGATTACAGTACTAATGACTACCCGGCGCTGGTACGGGGAGACTTGCAGCAAGGATGGGCCCTTCTGGCAACGTAGCTTTCGGCCCAAACGGCAAATCTTGAGAAGTCTTCAAATGCTTGCTCGAAAGGCTGCCATTATTTCGCAGTTCTGCCCTTTGCTATGCATGCAAATTGTGGCCTATCAGACATATGAGAGTTTGCCGTCTCTCCAAGCCTTGCGCACAAAAGGCAACGCTCAAATCCGAGGCCCGTCCCTTCAGGATCTGGGCCCTTTGGTGATGTTCGCCTTACGGATTAAGGACACTCTTCTGCCCGTACCTCAAGTCCGGTGAAGTCACGAAAGCCCACTTGAAGCTAGATACATAGTACTTTAAAAAAATACAAAGTATCCAAAACTCTAAAGGAAAAGACTAAAACTGAGAGTGAGTTTACACCATATGCCTGACTCAAGGATTTGAAAAAAATTCTTACTTCAAGTCTCCACTGCATTACTCTTTCTGTACTACCAGAGCTATATATTAGCTAGAGCAGTCAGAGGATTTGGCCTACACTGTCCACGCTTCCTTCAATACTAAAGCGCAATGGTCATGTCCTTTGTTTAACACTGATTTCAGCCAGACCAAACTGTGATGGTTGAACACTGTAATTCCATATTTTCGTTTCATCTGAGGCACTAACCGCAGCACTACCTCAAACGGTTGCGTTACAGCTACGTTACCCGTAAAATCTGAATCGATTTCATCGAAATAAATCGATTGGGGACGCCGTAACGCGAACGGTATTTCAATCGATTCAATGTGATCGACACGTTGGGATGCAATCGCTTTTTTCACGTGATTGTAGAATTCAATTAGAGTAACAGTGCGTTAGATTTTTTTCTCTGGGGTGATATGAAACCCGTGCTCCTGCAATGGAGACTAGAAAGACCTGATGATGATGATGATGATATGAAACCTGTTTGCTGATTTTTGTAAAGGTAAATGAAACAGCTACAGCTACCTACCTAGGAACTTCTTACGCTTATGGCAAAACTTTGTAGATAATCTAGATAATCTTATTAATATACCTAAAGAGGAAAGATTTGATTGTTTGTTTGTTTGATTGACTAGGCTCCGAAACTACAGGGCCAACTTTCAAAATTCTTTTACTTGTAGAAAGGTTATTTATCTGCGGGTTAGATAGGCTATTATGACTCACGCCGATGAAGTTGCGGCAAAAACCACTAGTTGGCTATAAAAGTCATAATAAAAGCAACGCGAGAGGTGTGGACATTGATAGGTATATCAACATCTTTAACATCGATTCATCTCAATTATAAGAGGCGCAATTCTTTTCTATTTATATCACTGATTGACATGTTTAAAAAATTTACAAGATTATTATTTCTAAGCAGATAGATACACACGTGTCAGGATATTTCAATTCAAGACTCTATTAGCCTAAAAGCGTAGAAAAAAGTTGTGTCCAACTCACGGACTACATCAGTAAATACATCAGTTTCTTAATCATTGAAATAAAGGCATGACGGAGTAAGCTATTATTATCATTAGATAGAGTGATGACAAACCTTCTGCCGAAATCAGGTTAATTAAGTTAAGTAATACCACAGAATTAATAATATGGTAACACACAGTAGACGATAATAAAAATATACCTAATGAGGTGAACGAAAATAATCCAACGTAAGATGGCTTCCTTTAAATACTTGCAGCTAATTATTTTCGTGTCGTACAACGTGCCTTGTTTGCCCTAACAAGATTAGCAGGATGATCTCGTCAGAAGAGATCGAAGCGGAATAAGGTGGCTTAGAACAAAACGTGAGATTATTTTACTAAGACATCGATAATGCTGAAAAATTTACTAAATACAGCTTAATCTTTCGTTTCGTACGACGTGCTTTGCCTTACCATTCGTAAGGAGATTAGTATCGAAAAGTTTAAAGATCTTTTATGATTTAAATGAATAGAATGACTTGGCCATCGCTTGAAAACACAATGTATCTCACAAGTCATATATATTATAATAAATTAGATTGTTTAGTGGGACCAGTAGACCATTTTTATATTTTTATGCTTACATAAGGATGTGGTTAAGTTAGCTAATTACGTAAAATAATGTAAGACAGAAAGAATAAATTAATCGACTTTGTATTACCATAAAAATAACCTATACATTGCGGTCAAGAAAACAATTAGCCAACTTTTTAAACATTTTAAGGGTATATGACTCAGATAGCCCACGGACCCGCCCACCCATCCTATAATGCGCTATCCTTACCATGCTAGAGCGATTGACCTCCTCGCATAAGTCCATAAGACAAAACCAGATCTGTTGTTTTGCTAACAAAGGAGGTTGGGACAAAAATGGGAGGCAGTTTTTCGCATGATGCCTTATTGGGCATGTAGTCAGAGAATTATTTGTATTTGTAGTGACTATATCTATAAAGTTGTCTGTATCACACACAAGGGGTAAAAACGGGACCTTCTTCCTGAGACTTCGATGTCCATCTGTCTGTTTGTCCGTCTGTTACCAGGCTGTATCTCAATTTTTGTGCGTGACTTAGAGATATAATGTTGGTTGATGTTGAAAATTAGGTAGGTAATCCTGATTTTTAGGGTTCCGTACAAATATTGAAAAACGGAACCCTTATAGTATCACTCGTGCGTCTGTCTGTCCGTCCGTCCGTCTGTCACAGCCGATTTTCTCCGAAATTAAGTGAAATTTGGTAAGATGATGTAATCCTATGACCCAAACACGGATGTGCAAAGTAAATAAAGATTTTTTTGAAATAAGGGTCATTTTCAGGGGCCCAATTACAAAATTTAAAAACAAAGTTTTGCAAACCTTTCTGTGTCATATATCAAATGAAAGGAAAAAATATATTTTTTTGTTGAAAGAAGGCAAAAATTGACCATTCCCCCCCCCCTGATCTCCGAAACTACAAGGCCGAAAATTTTGAAAAAATTACAAAATATAGTTCATTCCTTGAAGATTACAGGAAAAAATAATAAGAATTCTATCACTTAAAAATAAAGTAGTAAACTCACTATAATAAGTTCATCTAGGGAAATAGTTCACTAAAACACCACTAGATAGCGCTAGTCATTTGAATAAAACATTTTTGCACATTGTGTGTGTGTTCACGAAGCATATTGTACGGAACCCTCATTGCGCGAGTTTGACTCACACTTGGCCGGTTTTTTTATGTTTCTTGACAAAAATTCGAAGTCGAAAATTTCTCATGTAGTGAATATATTACCTACCTCTCGACCACCGTTCTCGTAACAATAGCCACTAATAAAACGATACGATCTGCCGCATGGTATAGCGTGACCTGCGTGACGTCACGAACGTAACGTCAAGGTGAACGACCTAGGAAGCTAGTCAGTACCCGTTGGGTGCCTAGGTTTAGGTACGAAGGAAAGTCGGGGTTAAAGGTTGGGTAGGTTTTCTCTTTTGTTAGAAAATAATTTTGTTACCTATTAGCAAACGATAGCAGAAACGTTAAGAATATTTGTCAATTGACTATATTATTTATAATAGGTAGGTACCTACCTACGTACTTACGTGTAGTATTTATTCCTCCGTCATCTTTACTAATATTATAAAGAAAATAGATTTTATTGTTTGATTGTATTTGAATAGGCTTCGAAACGACTAAACCGATTTTCAAAATGTTGTAGCCGATTGAAAGATAATTTATTTTATATTGACAGGTTATAATTTACGCGGACGAAGTCCCGGGAAAATTGTTAAAAGATAATAATTTTTCTGTTCAATACATGCACATAAATTGCAACAGATAATATTTTTAAATAGAAGACTATTTCAGTGGATTAAAAAGAAAAAAGTTACAATATCTAAGTCTTCAATAATCTAGAAAACTAAGGTAGGTTAAACCATTGTGAAGATTCACACACATTAGTAATGACAGACATCAAACTAAGTACCTATATATAAGTAATTTTAACCTTTCATGCAAGACCGTAAACGAAAATTAGCCAGAGTTACAATTTCATGAATAAAAAGATGAGGTTGGAGAATCTGGCGCAATCATTACTTACTCTAGTTTCTTAATTTCTCCGTATTCAAATGGTCAAAAAGTAAAAAAAGTTACGAAAAATTCTCTGCCGCTTTATATTTTAAATCGTCTTTTTACTGCTAGCATTACCATTATAACTGCCAAGCGTGAAAGTTAACCTTGCGGACCTTTTGTGTCGTCAAGGCTAGTACTGCCCGATTACTCTGAGTTAGAGCACTGTTTCTCAAAGCGTTCAAGAGTTATAGGATACGCCATACCCTTGCGCCAAAAACAAAAACAATTACGTAGGTATTACATAATGTTTTAGATTAAAAGTTTTTAAAAAGAGGCTAGCATCAGCGAAACTAGCGACACCAGTTATTTAATTCTTGTACTCCGAAATAAGAACAAATTGAAAAAATCTACTTGACTACTTCGGTGGTAAATTATTAGTGGTATTTTGAGCATAACTATTCATCAACATCATCATTTCAGATTAAGATTCTTGATTTACCAAATGCCAAATAATGAAAAGTAATACCACATTATATACTTTACTACAAGACATTTATAGTTTATGGAAGTACTATGTTAATTTTTTTTAAATTGATCTTATTTTGTAGTAAAAGAAATAAAATGAGGTAGTTAGAGAATAAGTGAGAAATGTATTGAGAAGCGCTGGACTAGTAGAATTTAAAAAGCCAAGAGGCTATAGTTGGAACAAGGGCGTTTGGTAAAAGCATCATGGCGAACTATAATTACAATCCTAACTTAGGAATACCAATTATGGCTGGACTGTAATGGCGTATTAGGCACGGGTGGACAGACATTCCTTTCTAAGCAGCTTTAAATCTTAATCTAAAGTGTTGTGAAGGAGTCCTAAAAGAAGGATTATGTTCGATTGGATTACACTCATATACAGCGTGTTTAGTATTAAACTTGCGATAGGTAACTTAAGATGATAGACTACCTGTTAATTTTCATACAAAAAGCGATAACCCTTCCCACCCCTTAAACATAGTCCAATTTCAATATTTTTTACACATTATTGATAAATTGGAGAAGTAGGGCTGTACCTTTTGATATTTAAGATATATTGCTTATAACAAATGTACTGAGCATCTATAGTAGTAAATATCCATATTTTTTACATAAAAAATACCCGGGGCATTTTAATTTATTTAAATTAATCTAAACCGAATCAATAAAAAAGAAAAAGCTTCAGCCCTAGATTAAGGTGTGTTAAATCGACTGACACCAAAATTTCCTCATTTCGTGAAGGTTTAGGGGGGTGGAAGAGTTATCGCTTTTTGTATGAAAATGACAGGTAGACGTGAAAACGAACATCTTTTGTTCTGTGACCAAATCAAAATCGACAGTGGATAAGATTGAATGCCTACTGATCCAAAATGTATGCAGCAGCCGATATTTCTTTTTCTCGATATCAGACTGGTTCATATGACAAAAATTATTCGTTTTCTTGTTGTGTATGTGAATTTAAATTATCGCATGTTCAGTACCGAATACATTGTATTATGTAAGTATAAGAAAACTCTTATAACTCTCTCTCACTAATAACTAATACTAATTTCACAAGACTTTTATTTTCAACCCTGTCGTGTGCTTAATCATACGATAACACTGAAACTTGAGCTGAAACCACCAACACACAGATCAATTTATCATTTAACAGGGCGAGATGAACGTTAACAGGATTATTTGTTAGTCGACCTACGTCCGTTAAGTAGTGATAGTTTTGATTCAAACAAATATATTTTAACCCCATATTACCTTATCCAAACATTTAATGTTTCCGAAATATTTAACATTTAAATAGCATTTAAAGAAAAAGTCATCGAATTTTTCTATTTCAGTAGGTACATAGTTGAGAAAATTATTTTTGCTGATTTTGTGTCAAAAACGACCAGAATAAAATTTTTTGTATAAAAAAGCTGCAATCATCTAAAAAATAACAAATGATAAGATCATAGCCAAAATTTCCATTTAAATATACTGGTCTACCTAATATTATATGTATATGACATCATACGTGTCTGTAGGCGTAACTTAAAAACATACCTAAGTTCCTATTTCCTGTGGCTCGTTAACTCGAAAAAGGCAATAACAAGATTGACTATAATATTTTATTGTTGGTGTTATTTATGTATTCACAATGCTATACTGATGTACCTAGTTTTATTCAATTAAGAAATTTTTCATTTAATAATAATATATCAATCTAAGAGTGATACGTAGTATGTTATGCAAGGTATTTCACAAACACAACAAATAAACAATTTTTTTCTAATTTTTTTGCTAAACACCTAACAATTTTTTAAACTTAATACTTCAGTAGATTAAGTCTTAGGATTAATGGAAAGCATTCAAGATCATTTTGGGAGTCGTGTGATATATTTTTAAAATAAATATACAGGGTCAAATAATACAGATTGAGCAGGTAAGTTATGAACTTGCGTCGTGATTCAAGATTCAATCGTTTATTTAATATAGGTTTCTTTGAACACTTATTAATTGTCATATTTGTGTTTACAATTTTTACAACAAAAAAATTTTGTTGACGTCATTAATTACTTATGGCTAAGTTTAGGCCGCTTCCAAAGCGGAATAATTACTCAGCGCCAATATATTTAATCGATGTATAAACATCCAAAACCTAATGCAATCTGAATAAGATCATTTTCCACGTTGACCTGACCCGGGATCGAACATGGAATGCAATTTAAGTACTTACTCTTGCCACAGAAGTCTTATTTTTTATTGGACAGCAATAAAACGATAGAATCGTTTTGTGGTCGCCTGTATCTATTATCACTAATAAAATCGAGACAAGTCTTGAGAATCTCTTTATTAATTTTTACTGAAATTAATTCAATCGTCCAGTTTTTACTCGAATTCTAAATTATGTATCAAGGCAGTTCTCACATTAGCACGTTTCATCCACCAGCGATGTGTTCTTGACACGCAATGTGCCACTTTCTTTTATTTTCTTTAGTTTTAGCGATGATATCACCACCCACGCCACTTTGGAGGTCAGAATAATCTTAATTTACATATGTTTTTAGAAATACATCTCTTTGAAAATTATCGTCACCAAAATTTTTGCGAGAATATACTTTCGAGTGTTATTTTTGTTCAGTATCGTAATTTTTGGAAGGAATGACGTAAGTTCGTAATAAATATACACTATGTGAGCATGGCATAAGGCTATAGACTAGTATTGCGGAAATAGTGGCGTGACTCGGACCAATCAATAGCAGAGAAATATTCGTTACAAATGCTGAAAATGATTTCTAACCAGTTTGTATTCTGGTTCTTTATTGGTCATTGCATATTGTTTTATTAAATTGTGTACCTACATTTATTATATTATTTCTTTATTAAGTTCATAAATACAAAAATTCTAACTCGTACCGCGTACACATTCCAGAACATACCTAACAATATTAGGTATTTAATTTTAATAAAGTATCTTTAGTTATCTAATGCGATTGAAATTATCACACTTATGTTAATTGGATTACAATTACATAGGACTGGTCTGATGATTGAATTGATTCCGGAAGGTGGCCTCAGGGACTTCTAAATGAAAAAAAAAATACAAAGTGTTTGAGCTCATTTTGATCAATTTGTCTTGACGAGCATACTCATAATAAAAGGTTGTCTTAAAAATTAAAATGTTAAAAATTTTATTCGAACTTTACCCACAAGAACAGGATAGAAAAATTACAAAGAAGATTATACAAGCTGAGTTTTCCATACAACGTGAATTAATCACCGTGTATTACTATGCAAAGACAATGCCGTTCGTTATATCCACGGAAGTTTTGATCCACCGTGGGATCCCGGGTGAAATCAGCAGTTCACACCTTTTTGCGGCTAATTATTTTGAAGATATCTTTATTCTTGTTTAATATGAGAAGATCCGTTTCAACGTTTGGAGAACAAAAGATGTTTATGTTCTTTTACGCGTGGACACGATCGTTAGATGCGCTTCAAGCCATCAAAATTCAAAACTTCTTGTAGGTATAAAGAACTGACTAAATTAAAAACGAGTTTGTTGTACGTTTCAAGACAATGTTTTTGTGAGACCAAGGTCAAATTATTAAGCTTCACATGTTTTCACTAATAATAATAATTCCATTTTTGTTTGTCTGTGTGAAGTGGGTTAGGCAGTAGTACTAGATTACATGCTAAGAACTTTTTAACAGCTTTTTAAAATACTTAGTTCTTATGTCCTCTGGTATATTTTTCTTATTCAATGAAAAAATGCTATTGTAAATGGCTGCAAGTCATAAGCTAGATGAAGAAACCTTAGTCTTTCTTCATTTAAAGACCATAAGGCATTGTGTCTGCTGGGGTTATACTGACGATGAACTTTAAGAACTGTAGCTGCAGCGCCATCTTGTATCTCATCTTCATCATTATCAGGTCTTGTTTAGTCTCCGTTGCCGGACTAAACAAGACCTGACCAGTGCCATAAATAAGTCAGAGCAGTGAGAGGATTGGACCTACACTCTCTACGCTGGACAAACGGATTGAATAAGTCTCTTTGATGTTATAAGCTAATGGTTGCTTCTACTCTGCTGGGAACCAACCACACGGCTAGTTTTAGTTGAACCATTCAGGGTTAGCTATCCTTCTCTGATATTCTCCAGGAAAGTAGGTTTTGGGTTGTATCAGGCGTACAATTATCATACTTACTTCCCTTTTTCCTTCAGTCCATCCAATTGCAATTGTTTAATTTCTCTCTTTTGCTTTATTTCCAGCTCTCCGTAGCGGAAGTGGAGTTGCGCGCAGCCGCTGAAGAGCGCGACAAGCTGCTGAACGACGCCAACTACAGCAGCCTCCAGAACGACGAGGCGGTGACGCGGGCCAGGCAGGAGCGGGACGAGGCCATAGAGAGGAAAAAGGCTGCTGAGGTATTTATCCACGACTTCATCACGATATATCTGCATAAGCCATTGAAGTCGGAAAGACAACCCGGTCAGGGGCAATACAGAATCCAGCTGCAATATCTGCGACTGTGGTGCATCTCCCCAGACTATAACACCTTTTGTCATGCCCAGTGTGCCCAGAGACCTGCACACTGGAGGACCTATCCTACATGGCTACAAAGAACGGCATAACAGTTGCTCAGTATTGGGCTAAAAAGTAATTAGACTATTGAATCGATAAGAATAATGAATTCGGAGCTTGCTAAACTTTTCAGCTCGAGGAAACTCGTGCTAGAGACTGTAATCACTTCCGACGGTAACCGGATATGATTTCAGTCGCTACAAGGCACGGCACCAGTAAAGAATCGTGCTAGAGAGATGTTAAAATGATATGTAAAGAACTCAGCACTTGGACTGTCAGGAGCTATGCACCTTTATACTGGAGAAGTACTAGGGCTTGTTGTAGTTATTAAGTATATTCTAAACACTTGACGTGTCACAGACAAACCTTTCTCATCGAGTAATAAACGCACATAATATCAGCATCGATTGAAGTAACTGGAAATGTGAAAATAATCTCTGTCTAATATACTTTTTGAATAATTTCAGGTGGCCCTGGCGAAGACACGAGTGGAGCTGATGCAGGCCAACAGCCAGCTGTACGAGGCTGTCCGGCAGAAGGTGGACCTTGGACAGCAGCTCGAGCAGTGGCAGGTATGTGCGAAACTGTGCTGCTAACATTTTTTGTCCTTCTATTGTTGTTTGTTTGTTTTTCGTTTGTGTACGTCGCCAACGCTAGCGTCAGACTATTCAAGCTCTAAAGGCATCTAACAATGTTAACGACCGTCATCAATGATGACAACCGGGACCAACGGCTTAACCTGCCTTCTGAATCACGCTATCGGTTACGTATATATTGGCCGAAGACCTACTTAAAGCTAGTCTTCGGGCAATATAAAGAAACCTTAGAAACAAAAACTCGGCGTGGATACAATGGTTAGTCTCCACGTTCTTCCCTGCCTTACATCATTCTGGTGTATATGGAAAATGGGCGGGGAAAAATCCGATTCTGTAGACGAGTGTTAGGGATACATATAAAGAGTTATAGTAAAAAAAAATGTTATTAATGAAGAGAGTTCGTATCAAGCAGACGACTGGCCGTAAAAACATTCCAAAACATATTGCAGCATGATTTCGATATTATTTTTGATTTCATTGGCGGACCCGGGCTCCAAAGTATCACAAGCTGAGGAAATAACCGGTTAAACGCTTGATTGAGAAAATTAATAGAATACAATATATATTCTAGAAAAGATCGAACGTTAAAACAAATACAATAAAATACATGTTTGTGCCTTTCAGATGGACATGCAAGAGCTGATAGACGAGCAGATGAAGCACAAGCTGACCACCGAGAAGCGCCGCAAGCTGCCAGACGCGCCCGCCCCCACCAGGACGTCGCGGCTCCTTGGATTTTTTCAGCGGTGATCTGCTGTACCCAACTCTTGGTTCGCCTGCTCTGTGACGCCATAGACAAAACTACCATATCTACTGCATACTTCTTAATTTTAAAACGATACGATCCATTCATATCTTCGGCTGCCTTCACCCTATTTCTAATTTTATACAAAAAAGATTTAAAATTAAAAACGGTCGTCGCGTCCGCCATCTTGTTTTTCCATACGGACGCGTTCAACACAGCAGCTATTATAGGATACGTTCTTATTTTATTTTTAAAACCGTGTGATGTGTACACTTTTGCAGTGATAGTTAGTGTTTTAATTAGGTTTTTAATTGTAACTATACGTTATGTTTTACTTTACTGAGCTAATTTTAGTAATCACACGAATTTTATGGCTGAACAATGAAGTTGAAAATTGGGCATTCATAATTCACGAAGTAGATTTTGCAATGTTTAATATGGATTGGTTAGGGCGGATTTGGTACAACAGAATTTAACGGACACTGCACATAGCCAAGAGAACTGCCATCTTTTACATGTCCGGTTAAAGTTAAGTATTTTTATATAAGTAAGTAAATTTACTCAAAGATTGAGCTTATACAGACTAACTGTGGATTAACTTGACATATTTGCTTAAATGTTATGACTGTGGTATCAAAGAACTTTTTCCAAGAACAATTTATTGTTAAAAATCAATCCACTACTCAAGTCGATTTTTACTGGTTTAATTTTGTGAAATGTTGTAACTTTTATGGACTGAACATAACCTTGAAGAATGGCAAATAATACATTAGTTAGTCTGTATAAAAAATATAAAGCACGACCAAGACTCGAATGAAAAAATCGAATTATATCTTTACAATAGTGTAAGAATCATTTAACTTTCCACCATTTTGTTTCATCCAGCCATTTTGTTTAACCGTTTTCTGATACTAACCTATCCATTGCTTATTAATTATTGTACATAACACTTTTATCGTAAGGAATGAGATTACTTATAAATGCTTAGTTAAGATTACAAAATTTCACTAGGAAGTGAACTTTTTGGTGCACCTAGAATTTACAAAATGTAAGATTACGTTAATAATATGATTTCATAGCCATATTATCGACCATCAAATATAATAATGAATTATGATCTGCAGCAATTTTAGAAATAATAATTAATTAACGATTCTACAATATTGTTCAATAGTTATATTATTTAAGAATGAAATGTTATAAGTATATTAATATTTTTGCAATGATTTGTCATATTTGTACAGTGCCTTATCGAGTACCTGGCCTTCGGAAGTGCCTTTCGATGTCAATATAATACATTGCCATGTCTGTAGTTATTTGAGAACTTAATAGACGTAGTACATGTAAGTACCCAAACAATATTTTATTTTTTTGTAATTATCGGTCAAAAGAGCCACCGAGATTCACGAGTTGAGAAACAGATTAAAAATGAGAAACTGGTTCTTCTTGTGAAATTTTTTAACACAACAAAACCCTGTTATTCCATTTTGACCACCGGCAAAGAAAACTTTTATAGGCCTTTTACCTACCCTTGCCCAAATTTTTTTCAGGAACATTTTTCTTTTTTTTTATTTAATTCAAGTAGAACAATAATTTAGAAATATTAAAAAGTGCCTCTGAAACATTTTACGTGATTTCTTTTTAAAATATTGATCACTCAAACTACAGTGTAAATAAATACAAGAATATTTTTTATTATTTGAGATTGTACTTAAGCTTACGTTATTAAATAGGTACTACAAAACGCAATTATTACTTTAAGGTTAATGTATAAGGGCACGTTCGTAAAGCTCTGAACAGACTTATCTTAGGCTTTTTTATCTCCCAAAGACAAACTATGGAAAACAATTTTTTAAGCATTTAATAATTTTATTTATTTGTCAAATATCTTATACAAAAAAGTCGAATCTGTAAACAAAAAATCATAATAAAAGCTTTAGCATGAGTGACCGAACGATTGATTTTAATTGACTACTGATTTTAGCACGGTTTGGCACAGTTGGTAAACAATTGAAATTGTCACAACTAAGCAGGCAGTAATCGCGACAGATAAAAATAAATAAAATGAAGTAGATTTTAAGAGTTTTTTTACTATTTCTTTTTTTGTAGGTAGATATTTGGTTTGTATTTTAATATTCGGTGAAATGTCTTTGATGAAATACACAGATTTTCATCCAAATCTGTAATAAACTATGTTTTTGAAGGTCAAGACGTTGTAAGCTCTGAGAAAGTTGTCTGTTCAAAGCTTTAGCCGATAGGGTAAAGTGGCATGGCAAACCCCTACTTAATATAAAAATAAATTTAATTACTATACATATGGTACCTACTTAAAAGACATTGAATATTTTTATTAATTTATTTATTAAGACTGAAATAATTATTGAATTATGAAAGTATTAATTTACATTATACTTTTTCTGCTATAATTTGCGATGTAAAGATTGACCTCTTTTAAATAGAGGGTTTGTAAGGGCGAGAACTTATTTAGAGCAAAAGTATAGCTCTCATAATAAATATTTACATTGTAAATAACATGGAAAAAAGGCTATGAGTTTTCATAATCTGCTCCATGCAACAGAAGGCACCTAAGCCATTAACAAAAATTATACACACAAAAAAAGGAAAATAACTACTTATTATTGTGAAAACTAATAAATAAGTAGAAAACATTTGCTGACAACATTCGACTGTAACTTCTAAACACTTATGAGCTTTCAAAGACTTATTCCTGCGATGGAAAAGCTAGGTACACGATGCTTCTGGAAAGATCTCGCCTTTACGAATAGATATGAGTTACCTTTTAAAAACTTTTGATAACACCATAATCAATTCTTGGATTTTCTTTGCAAATAAAAAATAATGGCAGATTTAGTTATGTGTATATTTTGGTTTGTAATAATAATGTCACGATTATTTTATTTCCTGTCCAGCACAAATAATTGTTTGAGTTTAACTTCTTAGTCATTCCATTGTATTTGTTCTTTTACCTATTTTATGGCTGTTTTATTACAAAGCCAGTTAAATTATACACGGTATTAGGTGAAACACTCTTATCCTTCAGACTATCAAACCAGCCCATCAATATGAACAATTTTTTTTGGGTCCTTTCGTGAAAACGCGAAAAGAAATTGTCATTTTCATATAAAAATGTTCGGCGGGCCCGGATTTTTTTTTGTTTTTCCAGAATTGTTCCCATAGGAAAAGTTGTTCATATCGACGGGCTAGTTTGATCGTTTGAAGGATACCTAGGAGTGTTCACCCTAACACCCAGTATATTTGCGTAACAACTTTCCTTTATAGGTACAATAGATGGATAGAATTACCCCTAATTATTATCATAGACTTAAAAAAAGTTGCGTCTTTGATTGAAATTAACTGTTAATTCCTGTGAGAAAAACCTACTTCCCGAAAGAAAAACAATTTGTTGTTACGTGAAACTTGATAACAGTTTATAAGGCTACATAAAATAATAAGAATATTAAAAAAAAATTCAGCCCGAAAAAATGAGGATGTAGCAATGAAGCGTCTGTTCCGTTAAGCTGTGGTTGGGTCACAATACGCCAGTTGTCAGTTGCTTTTCAAATATTATCCAATGACAGCGGCTAATCGAAATCGACGTCTCAGTGCTGCCACCTAGTGGTCAGCATTTCAGAATACCGACATTCAGATTTTTTAAAAATCTGCAACACAATCACAAAATGTCAACGCGTGAAAATAACACTTAGTTAAATGTAACTTCGTTTGCTGCCTCTCTAAATTTATTTAGAGACATATTTATGTATCAATTCAATAATAATAGCAGACCCACGATGCCTTGTTACGATTGTTGTTACGCAACTACTTATTACTTTTTAAACATTAACATCAACCGTAAGTAGCGGTACTTAACAGCACTCTCATCATGTACTTACTACTTAATTGTAATTAAACTAAGATTGTGACTAGTATCTACAGTATAATTTGTTTGTGGAATTAATAAATAAAATGTGAATTTTATATTGTATTTTATTTGCTAGTCTCCCTCTTTTTATCATCATCATCATCATCATCAACAACAGGTCTTTGTTAGTCTCCACTGCAGAAGCACGATCCTCTCTATACTAACAGAGCCATATATTATTATATACTCTATTTATAGTGAAGTTAATTTTATATTGCTCCTAAGCTCTGCTCTCTTGTAAATGAATGAATAAATTATTTCAAGCATTGGTATTACCTACGAGTATAATTCTATAGGAATAGATGTCTCACCCGAAGTTCGAAGGCACGCGTTCTGGCAAACGCTCTGGCAAGCTTGAAAAAGTCACCGGCAGGTTTTACAAGGTCCACAGCTTGTTGACGAGACTGATCGTGTAAAAAGGATAGTACGCATTTATTTGAAATATAAAAATTTACATACCTAATCTAAACAAATGCAATAATCGAAATGCTTTGAATATCGCACGTTACCACAATAGGTACGCTTTTGTTCACAAGATTATTGTTCGTTTGTCCTAATAAAACTTTTAAGAAAATTAGCTGAAGAGTCGCACCTCTTCAGCTAATTTTCGTAAAGGTTTTATCCTTTATTCAGCTTGCCAGCCATTCCAACATTGTGTATAAAAAAATTGTCACTTACATGCGATTTCGTCTGGATTGCCTGCTATAACTAGTTACTTTTGGACTCGTCAGGAGCCCTTGTCAGGACACGCGGTGGAAGGTCCCATCAGTGATCCGATTTATACAAAATTTCCTTTACTTTTAATGATATAAACTTTCAGCATTACTCAAAATTATACTGGGGATTTCACAGACATAGAATGTAGGCGATTTTCAAGAGCATAGAAAGATATGAAATCTTGTACGGAGGCCGTGTTGCTCGAAGTATGAAATACTTATTTGATAATTCATTTTTATTTTAAAACGGCCAGTAGGTACATTCCAACACATGCGAAAACGAAATAAGTTTTTATTCTAAGGCTGACGTAAAAATTCTACTCTTTTGATAGAAGACAGAAATATTCAAAAAAATTGACAAAAAAATAAACTGTCAGAGTTTTTACGTTGAGATTGATTTTACTGAATATTTTAAATAATTTTGATTTCATATTTGTTAATAAATAATAAACAAAATGCCGACACAAGTGGAGCAGAAGACCATAGACCCTGAAGCTGAGCTCAGCAATGTCCAGCGCATGGTGAGTATACCTACTGAAAGTCCAAGTTAGTTAGTTTGTTTAGTTTGTTTTATTGATCATTGAACACATTTACTTCAAACTCTGCAGTCACAAACAAAGTCAAAGTCAAAGTCTTCAAACACTATTGACCCCGAGCCATCAACATATTTTTATTACCTAGTTATTTCCTCTTTCCTTCTTTCGAAATGTTTTAGGGGGGTGAGCCTCAGAAAAGCCTAGCATGAATTTGTAATTTCTGAAAATTCGATCTAATAGAACTTGCTTTGCTCTTGTCCACAATATGATTTGTAAAGCATGGAGATATAATTAAAATTGTCACACAAAAGGCACTAAAATAGCATGATTTTAACAAGGAAGAAACTGGGGTATTATCGTAAGTTGGAGACTCGCACTCGCTCCTTCTGTGTCTACTAACTTGTTTTTAATATGGCTTCGTGGGGAGCCGCTGAACTAAGAAGAATAGGTGGTTGAAGAAAAAAGATTTTTAGACAAATATTTAGACAAAATATCAAAAATTTTCATCTCATCAATATAACATTCTCGAGTTTATCCCCAAACCCCTCTCCAGCTCCCGAGCTCCCGAACTCCCATAGTCCCAAAGTCGAAGTCACAAGATGAAAAACAATTGCTTAGTGTGGGTGTCTTTCTCTATAGTAACTATGTTTGTAAACATCCAACTCTTTTTCCATCGACAGTTCCAAAAACTGGCGCCAATGTGCAGCGTGGAGAAGCGGGCTGGCGGTATACCACAGCTGGCGCCGCAGGAGAAGCAGCTGAGCATTCTCGCCCATGAGCTCAAGGAGACACTGCTCTGTATCAATGTGAGTACCTATACTGAATAAATGGGACGCCATGTGTCTTTGTGGGAATGCTGAAATGAAGGTTTCATGTTCACTGCCATTGTAAGGTCCTCTTGACCTGGCCAGCGAGGAGAGAGTAGGCCAAATCCTCTGACTGCTCTGGCTAATATTTGGCTCTGATAGTACAGAGAGGGTCATACTCCTGCGGGACTAAAAACGACCTGATGATGATAGCAAATTAGGATCGGGTGAAAAACCAGCTTAAATTTTGATCCTCCTTGCAGCTAGCAAAGAAAGGCCAGCATGCTCTCCGCGACAACCAAGTTAAGCATGGTATGAAGAAGTCCATCGTGGAGTATGAGCACTTGGAGTCGGTGCTAAGGGACGAGCGGGCTCAACAAGCAGAGTTGGATTGCCTGAACTACTTGGCTCAGAAGCAACTGGTAGAGCTGTTGAAGAAAGTCCCTACTGAAGCTGACGTAAGATTTATTTGAGTTAATGTTTAGTCATTTCATAAAGAATTTTATTTTTACTGACATGAGTAACACATACAGTATTTTTATTAAAAAAAGAACACAGTATTTTTTACTTCATCAGAAATCCAACCTTTGCCAATAGTTGTTAATTTTTATTGAATATAAAAATTGATGAGGATGTTAAGAAGTTTCCTAAAGATACAGATACAGGCTGTATATTTTAGGTACCTATCAGCCGTACATAGACAACAAAGGTTTTGGAAATGTCTCTCTTTCCACTGAACCTCTACTAACTATTTAATCTTGCCTTACGTCACCAAGATAAATTCTTTGACAATAAGAAGAAAATTATTGTCATAACAATAATAACCAACAATCTATTTAACATTAGGAACTGGCAATGATCGAGAACGCTAACAACTGTCTCCGGCGTATGGAGAACCGTCTGGACCTGGCCACGAAGCGGTTCTGCGTGGTCAACTCTGACAACAAGAAAGTGCGGGAGGAGATACACAGGCTGCTCGTGGAAAGGTAAGGTAATCCTCAGGTTTTTTTTAGTCTCTACTGTCAGAGTCATATATTAACGTGAGCAGAGGATTTGGCCTACACTTACCGAGGCCGCCAAACGGGTTGGAGAGGTTTCTTTGATGGTTAGAAGCTTTGCTTAGCTTGTCTTTCCTTAGTCCCCTTTTAAGACATCCACGGGAAGACTTGGAGTGGTCCTATTCTACTTTGCCGGTAACTGCTTGCCGTGTGGTTCACACGGCAAGCAGTTGTTACATTTCATTTTAGAACTGAAAATTGTATACGTCAGACGTCCGTACTTATTTTATTTAAAAGGAAGGAGGAGTTTAACGTCGCTTTCAAAGCGCATTCGATTCTATTAAGTTTATATAATAGATTATGTGCTGTTCTGCCTTTCGTAATAATCGTATTATTTGCGATGCTTTATGTTTACAGAAACGACTTCAACGTCCAATGGAACCGCACCATCGGCAAGCTGGTGAAAGGAAAGGAGTACCTAATGGACATCTTCGAGATCGCATCTGTGGCCTTCGGGGACCGCGACGACTGCTGCAGGAAGCTAGAAGCCCTCAAGTGGAAGGGACTGTTTCAGCTGAACAGGGATATTTCTGTTAGTTTTTACTTTTTTCCCGTGGGGTTCCCGGTTCTTATTTCCTATCTTATTAAGTATTATTATATTAGTTGTGTCGCCAACCAGTTTTTCTTTTACAGCTTGTCCTTCGACAAAGGCCTTTTCTAAAGCTTTGTAGCTTTGTCCTATCTTTTGCAATGCGGGTCTATTCTGGACCAGCTATCTTTTTTATGTCGTCTTTCTAACATCTTTCTGCTTCCTTCTTTCTTGCTTGTTGTCTATGTGTCCTTGCTTCTTTTAATGGCTTGCGAATACCACTCGGTTACTAGTATAGTCCACTTTATTTTTTTTTTTCCCTATACCATGTGCCCCGTCCACCTTTATTGCAGGCGTTTTTAGACGGTATTAAGTAATTATTATTGTTGCTTTTTACATGGAGTAGTAAAGAGCGTAATAATGTATTTTTAAATGTTTTACAGGAAATGCAATCTTACGAGGGTGAACTGAACCACCTGGCGAAACTGGAGGAGTTCCTCCGGGTGAAGGGGTCGAGGAGGATCTGCGAGGCGGACGAGAAGGAGGAGATCAAGCGGCAGGAGGAGGTGCAGCGATGCGAGAGCGAGATCGCCAGGTTCGACGCGCTGCTCGAGGCTATATTTGTGAGTAGTTTTACCATCTTTTTTTAACTTCGCATCATTGTTAAGTTGTTAATTTCCTACCTTTGAAATGATTGTTGATTGTATGTTTTGAAGGGTGAATTAGAGCTACTTCCTGATGAATGAGTCGAAGCATATACCTAAAAATAATGAAAACTAACACAGACACGTCAAGGAATAATTTAAATTTTAAATAATTAGTAATTTTAAATATTTTCGACAGTATATTATTATTCAGGCTAGTATATGGCTCTGGTAGTACAGAGAGGGTCGTGCTCCTGCAGTGGAGACTAGAAAGACCTGATGATGATGATGATGATATTATTATTCACTATCGTCGCGAGAATAACACCACTGCTGCAGCTGCCATTCAGTGTTCTCCAATAAAATATTTAAAGAAAAATAAAAATTGTTTATTTCGTTTAAATAATATAATTTAAAATATTTTATATTCAATTTAAAAATATTAAAAAAAATAGCTACACATCATGTTCATACCAAACTGGCCTCCGCTCAGCAAAGTTCTAGCATGACTAACATAATTGTCACTCGTTTCCTCCCAGGAATATTCGAACACAGAGAAAGTGGCGAGCATCATCAGGACATTCAAGCAGACAGAGATCGAAAACTTCTCGACCTTCGTGCTGCTGTGCGAAGTGCTGCAGGAGTCCATCATCATGCGGCGTGACGTGGAACTGTTGAGGCAGAGGATCTGTAAGTACCTTCCTCCTCATCATCTGCTAGATTTCCCCTAAGCACTAGGCGACGTGACCTGGAACTGTTGAGGCAAAGGATCTGTTAGTACCTTCCTCCTCATAATCTGCTAGATTTCCCCTAAGCACTCAATGCAACTGCTCTTAAGCGGTTGCGTCACAAAGCAGCACAAAGGTCGAGAAGTTCTCGACCTTCATTCTGCTGTGCAAAGTGCTGCAGGAGTCCATCATCATGCGACGTGACCTGGAGCTGTTGAGGCAAAGGATCTGTTAGTACCTTCCTCATCATCATTTGCCTAATCAGATTTCCCCTAAGTACTCAGTGCAACTGCTCTAGGTGGTAGTGTCACACTGCAGCACAAAAGTCGAGTAGTTCTCGACCTTCGTGCTGCTATGCGGAGTGCTGAAGGAGTCAATCATCATGCGGCGTGACCTGGATCTGTTGAGGCAGAGGATCTGTTAGTATCTTCCTCATAATCGTTTGCCTCATCAGATTTCCCCTAAGTACTCAATGCAACTGCTCTAAGCGGTAGCGTCACACAGCAGCACAAAGTTCGAGAAGTTCTGGACCTTCGTGCTGCTGTGCGGAGTGCAGAAGGAGTCCATAATCATGCGGCGTGATCTGGAACTGTTGAGGCAGAGGATCTGTTAGTACCTTCCTCCTCATCATCATTTGCCTCATCAGATTTCCCCTAAGCACTCAATGCTCTAGGCAGCGTCGTAGTCGTCGTAGGGTAGCGTCGCCTCTTTTACCCGATGCTTTTTGTGTGTGTGTAAGTGGCCAAAAGACTTTTCAAGCTACCTCGAAGCATCTGACAGCTTACGACTGCCATCAATGATAACAGCCGGGACCAACGGCTCCAAGCGCCTTGCAAAGCATGGAGGAGGTCGAGATATTTTGTGCCAGTTGTGGTCACCCATTGGTTGCTTATCATGTGAAAGCGCTAATAATGCTCACACCCACTGGACCACCGGGCTCCTCTGAGCCGACTGCTATGAAGGGTTATGTGTTTTCTCACGTTTCTTAGTTTGTAACTTCCTTTATTACCTCGGATCTTCCAAACTGCTGGATGAATTTCGACAGTTTTGGTATTATTGCATTAAAACCCAAGCTCTTTAGTAAGGTGTGTAAAAGGTGTATTTAATAAATAAATAATAAACAAAATAGGAGGACACTCGGGTTTTTAAATTAGGTCAGTCCAAAAATTTTTAGTTAAAAATTGAAAATCTGCATTTGTATGGGGTGATCTAAATCCAAAAATACTTGTTTCAGTTGACCAGCGTGACATAAACGAGGCGCGAGAAGAGACGCAGATGAAAAGACTGACTGAGGTGAGCTGGCATATATTTCTTTTTTCATTTTGTCTGCTTAATATTATAGTATCATGCCATACCTACCTATTCCTTTTGAGGGTGACCCAGCAAAAACCTCAAGACCAACATCCATCCAGAGTAGGTGCCAGCCACGCCTCGTGCTGTCCGAAGGTTTCTTGTGAAAACGCGATAACTATCCTTGTTATCTTGGCTGGCAAATTTCAAAATAATTGGTCATAAATTTGTAATAGGTGGGTACCTAAGTAATAAAATTATTGTTTACTTACTACTTTTTAGTTCCAGTTTGTACTCTTAAGGCCCCACACTAGGCACACTAGCAACGCCAATAATTTTATTCTTAATACTTTACAAATAGAAAGAAATTCAAGAATGTAAATGATATAAGCATTAGTAAATAACCTGAAGTACTTTTGGAATCATGTTTTAATATTATGAGAATCAGTCATTAAGAGAATTAGTGATTACCGCCAAAAACGGCCATTTTTGGCGGCAATCTGATTTTCATCATTCTCACTGATTCTAATAATATTAAAACATGATTTCGAAAATACTTGAGGTTATTTACTAAGGCTTGTATGATTTACATTCTTGAATTTCTTTCTATTTGTAAAGTATTAGAAATAAAATCATTGGCGTCGCTAGTGTGCCTTAGTGTGGCGCCTTAAGGGTAGAAGACTGTTTTGTTTTAAAATAATTTAACCACGCGACTTCGTCCGCGTAAATTATATTCCTATGTCATCCACAATCCGCCGTTAAATTAGCAATCTCTTGGTGAAAGAATTTTGAAAATCGGTACAGCAGTTTCGGAGCCCATTCAATGCTAACAAACAATCGAATTTTCCTCTTAGCGTTGGCTAATTTTAATGAAAAAGAGGAAGCTTACCTACAGTGGGACACATAGAAAAGTATACCACCAATAATTCTCGTAGAATAGTACCAATAGTATGGGGCACTACGCACCAGGTGATATCCTGAAGCTCATGCAGTCCTTCGGGAATCACCGTGTGAGTGAGTAAGTACAAAATAACCCAAAGGTTAGACGTGCTTCCGATTTACAATCGGCCCCAATGAAGATAAGATAAGATAAGATGGGGTATTGTAACTAGCTGTGTGGTTACCGGCACAATAGGACCACTCCAAGTCTTCCCGTGGATGTCATAGAAGGCGACTTAGAAAACACTCTAAACAAAGCATATAAAAATCAAAGAGACCTCTCCAACCCGTCTGGCCAGCGTGGAGAATGTATGCGAAATCCTCTGACTGCTCTGGCGGCTCTGGTACTTCAGAGAGGGTCGTGTTCCTGCAGTGGAGACTAAAATAGATATGATGATGAAAGAATTTCAAAAATTCTAAACAAAACTCCTCACTACATTTATCCCCCTTCCTATCACAAACAATATTTTCTTTTGGAACCCAGTGAAAGTTTCAAAAATCCTTAACAAACCTCCTTACATGTTTGTTTGTTTGTGTGTAGGTAAATCATGACCTAGAATGTGCCCGAGCGCGGACCAGTAACATGCAAGAGCTGAACATGAACGCTGATGCAACCATCTTAAAGGTGCTGAAGGGAATTGATGACCTGGTCAAGTAAGTACATACTTATATAAAACGTAGTTAACCATTTACTTAAATAAAATTATTTTAATACGGTTTTTATCGCGTTAATTACATCTAGACACGCGGCAGCGTGTCAAGCCAAAGTTCAAGCAAAGGAACTGGCTAGCCAGCGCCAAGTGTAATATTACACGAACCACTTAGTGCCACTTTTGAGCCTTCTATAACTCAAAACCTCTTTAACGTACACACATAAAACTACGTGTGTTTAATTATGTCCATGAGGACATCTAGAAGCCCAAATTTCATGAAGCTAGCTCAAACTAGCTAACTATTCATGAAGTTAGCTCAAGAGGTCCAATAAAGCAAAGAAATAGAGTTTAATGCTTGTACATAATGTTATTTGTTCCTATAAATACATATTTGGATTTTGCATAGAACTTTGCACTCATTTAGATCTCTATCCTTTTTGCGGCGAAGCCTACAGCCAAGCATAATTTTTGTATTGAACTTGGCTCTCCTTTTTACATTTATGTTTTTGGTGGGATTATTTATACACCTGACGTTTCGAACACTTTTCAGTGTTCGTGGTCGCAGGTAGACTAAATTGACATTTGCCTAATATTTTATAAGAACTGCAAAATCTACCGCCTAAAATATTTATTGATAACGTTCCGGATGTACGCAGTATTGGCACAGAATTAATAATAGTACTGTATTTGCTCACGGTGTCTGAAGGTCTTGCAGTCTTCTGCTTAGCTTGAGATTTGATTAAATTGATGACCTAAGCTGGTGGTACTGTCCTGGATAAACCTATAAACTGTCCGGATAAACCTAAGCTGTTCATCAAAATAATAATGTTTGCCGTGAGTATCATTCAGGAACCTACAATCTATGTTGCGTCTATTTCTAGATTAGCAAGATGTGACATCACACCACTGCTGTCGCTGCTCGGGAACCACAAGGAGGTGACGAGGTGGAACGTGTCCAAGTTCCTGCGAATCCTGGAGGCTGAGGTCAAAAGCCTCATTGAGATCTGCTACAGCGCTGTTAAGGTTTGCGGTCTTTACATGGTGAAATGTTACTGTACATGGTGAAATTTTTCGTTTTAACCCCTTAGATTTAGCCCGTCAATATGAACAACTTTCACCTTCCTTCCAAATATTCTTTCAAGAAGCAATTCCAATTATTTCTTTTAAATAAACAAAAATTAGGAATACCGCATGGTTGGTCGGTAGCGGATTTTGTTGTGTAGGAGTTTGGCATTTACAGTGAACTTTTAGTCAATATTTTTTAATCATTTCATTTTGTCTGAATATATATTTTTATACCTATTTATTTATAAGTACATATTTTATTTCAATTTAGCTCATAGCATATTCTTATATATTTTTATTATGTACTGAAGATTTACTGCACTGTGCTTTGATATTCTTGTGCTGATTAAATAACATGTTTTGAGTTAATCTTATAGTATTGTAGATTGCTGTCGATCGCCACTTAGGTCATGGCAGAATACCAGTGCTTTGCTCGCTTAGCGTGAGTAAAGATTACACTGAGCTTATGACCTTTTTGGATGGCTGCAGCGCACATAGGCTGTTACTATTTTTGCTGTACTATATAAATAAAAAATATTTGTTTAAGTTGTTATCTGTAATAGTATGTGTGTGTTTAAGTTATCTAAATAAAGCTTTATTCTATTCTATTCTATTCTAACTTTTAAGGGACCAACATGGTAAGGTAAGGGGACCAATGCTTAAAGCTTGAAAATTGACATTTACATACAAGAATTTTCGGCTGCCGGGTATGTATTTTTTTATTTTTTCAGCATTGTTCATGGTTCTAGTGTTACTATTGTTATTTCAGCCTCCTGCACCAACGCCCAAGGGACGAAAAGGCCCGGCTGCCCCACCAGCGGCCAAACTCGTTGCCGATCCGTTCGTTGAAAGCCTGCGGCCCAACAGGATTGAAAAACTTGTGCCATATCAGCCATGTGCTTAGTAAGTATAGTAGCAACTAATCCAATGTTTAATTGTAGCAAGCGAGAATCCGTTTTATTATAAGCGCGGCATAATTTAAACACCGGCGTAACCGGTATATAGTTCTCAAAATGGCCGCCATAACAAGCGGAGCGCTAGTGCGCCCTCCAAAAAAAGAATCATGTTGCCAGCTCGAGTTGCCAGGTTATGAAAAATCTACTAAATTAGTATTTTTTTATTTTCAGTTGTGTTGAAGATTACATAATGAATCTCGTGTTTGAGACTCCGGCAGTGCCAGCTGATAAAGAATATGTTCATGGGATATTCCAACTCGAAGATATAAACACTAAATTTGGAATTTATACACTTACTATTCCTGCGTTAGTATAATTAATTTCAATTCCTCTGGAGCCCGATGGTCCAGTGGGTGTGAGCTCTATGAGCGCTTACGTATGTTAAGCAACCCCTAGTGCAGTCCCTACTTGGATGGGTGACCGCAAGTGGCATAAAAATATCTCGAGCTCCTCCGTGCTTCGGAAGGCATGTTAAGCCGTTGTTCCCGGCTATCATCGTTGGTGGCAGTCGTTAATAAGCTATGTCAGATGCCTTAAGGCAGCTTAAAAATTTGGCACCAGTGTTGGCCACTTACACATACGAAAAACAAACAACTCCTCTGAAAAATCTGACACTAGTATTGGCCCCTTACACACACGAAAAACAAATAAACAAACCCATATCTGACATGGGTGTGGATGGGAGAATCCATTTCACGCGTGAGTTTGTCTGCTCCATGAAATCGATAGTTCCGACCGCTCTGGCGGACAGATATAGAATTGATTATCATTATAATTTAATTTAATATCTCATTTGTAAGTTTTGCACGTGCCTTTGGATTGAGTAACATTACATTTTTCATTTATTAATCAAAATATCGCTAGTGCCCTTGCTTCAAATTCAAAAACGGTTGTTTGATTGCCTTAGTATAATGATACAAAAATGTGAAGTAAATGTAACAATTATAAGTATAGAATGGCGTGTGTATATTTTATTGATAATCTTTTTATCAAAAGAATAACACTAAATTTGTATTACACAAGATTTCTTTTTGGATACAATGAGGTACTACTACCTTCTTGTAGGAAGACAGCTTATTTCTGCGATGTACACCCATGGTCCTGCCTGACGCACATGAAATCTCTGTACTCCGAGTACTAACTACACATTCGACAAAATCCGCACCCTATTGAATACAGCCGAGACTTGCCGAATACTGCCTCCACACTCGTATTCGCCTATTCTCGTGTAAAAGTCAAAGTCAATCATTTTATTCATCATAAGATATTTCAATATCATTTAGTGAACGTCAATTTTTTTCATAATTACAATTAGTTTACAAAAATATATTATTGTTGACGTCAATAATTTACTTACGGCTAAGTTTACAGTAGTGTAGTTTTGCCGAGAGTGTGGAGCGGGCTTTAGATGAATTATTTTAATTGTTACAGGAAGCGCCATCCATACCGATCGAAGCCTGACAAGTCTTAATAAAACTATAAACCCATTTGAATTTATTTACTTTTATTATTTACATGTACCTACGCATGAACTTTTGACGTGAATTAAGTTCGTTCTTTTGTTTGTAATTAAAGCATTTTATAATAAGGGAGTTATTTACTAATGCCATTTGTTAATTTCGCTCCTTGCACGCAATAGCTACCTCCAGTTTTTTCGGTCTAGCTGCCTAAACCCAAAGAGAGAGATACTTAGATACAGAAACAGGATTAACAAAAATCCAGGATGAAGGCCTGCTCGAAGGATCCGCGCCTTGCCGAAGTTTTAACACGTGTTTTCCTCGCGGACCAACTGATGTGTCTACACCCAGCGGGATCACAGGTCTGGGAGACTTATGAGTAATGCAGATACTGGTTTGCTGTGTACACGCTATGTAGTTGAGTTGTGCCATCCAAGTATCCAAGATAAGGTGTTCCAATAGGTACAATTAACTATAGTTGTGTGTCACACCCCAGATAGGTAAGTGTTCCTAACGGCAGAACTAAACACAACTATACTTAGTTTAAACCTTTTTAAACATCAGATAAGCTCAAGATATTTTTGTAACCATTCCAAGCGGCCTGCGTTGGTGGTGGGTGGCACACACAATCAGTAGGTAGTGCCACAGGCGTTTTTCTCGCAAAGTTTAGCTTTTTCTTGGCTGATTATGCTGATAGGAAATTACCTTCGAGCAACACGGCCTCCGCACCGGACGGAGGGAGTGGGCAAAGCGACAATTTACTATGACAATTTTTCTGGCGTTTTTTGCGTGTGCATCAGAATGACTGGCCAAAATGACAGATCCAGGGTACTGTACGTCTAAGATACAATACCTGTCGAGTACTATTTGATACCTTTGTTTAAATATTTGGTACTATATGAATATGTTAAAAAAATTAAATTAAAAGTGGGCAGCCATTCTGACGTCAGGATGGCTGCCCATTGCAAAATCTCCGCATGTGTACCTTATATGCAATTTTTAAATACACAGTAGTTTAGTACCTTGTTTGATACCTCCGAATGTATTAACAATGTATTTTGAATCATGACCATCACGATGTTTTTTGCAAAACAAAATTTTACATTGCGAGCTTCTGAAATGGGTTACATATTTTGTGATATCTTTGTTCCTACTCTACGGAACAGGCTTAAACTTGGCTCAGTCTACAAAGAACAAATTTTCTACAAAACAATGAAAGGTATTTGTACCTAATTTCAGTTGTTGTTGAGTAATCATTCAACAAATACACAGAAATTACCCATGATCAAAGTATTATATATCTTACTTCTGCAACTGTATTGATTTTTCAGGAGTGTGAAAGAATACAAATCCACACAGGAAAAGTTTATTCTTTAGCAAAAGTCGTATTTCTATTTAAAAAAAAAATAGAATGTACATACTAACAATCAGATAACAGAAATAACCAACGAACAATAAATTTGAATAACCTTAATCTTATCATAAATTCATCATTAGAAAACATATAAGTACATTTAAATGAAACTAATTAGTTATATTAATATTTAAAAAAAAATCATATACAAGGTGTTTTGTACGTCGGTGGATGAAAACTTAAAAGTTATTATACAGAGTGGCCCGTTGGTAGACGTCCAAAGGAAAAATTTAGATGCCTTACCTTAAGGCCCCACACTAGACACACTAGCGACGCCAATAATTTTATTTCTAATACTTTACAAATAGAAAGAAATTCGAGAATGTAAATCATATAAGCCTTAGTAAATAACCTGAAGTATTTTTGGAATCATGTTTTAATATTATCAGAATTAGTGAGAATGATGAGAATCCGATTACTGCCAAAAACGGCCGTTTTTGGCGGTAATCACTAGTTCTTCTAATGACTTTGACGCGAGGTATCAATGAATGCCGAATGCGTAAAACAAGAATATGTGACGTTAATGAATGGACGTACACATTTACTATTATTTTGCAATAACCAAATATATCACTTTTTTCGATATTGACTGGTCTAATGTGTTTTTTAAGGTTTTGAGTACCTTTTTATATGTGTCATGAAAATCATCACGTTTGCTCTATTTGGACCTTCATAACTTTTTCCGGGCTGAGTTTACTAAAATTAAATGCGGAGATAAGATTAATACCTCCACTAAAGATATAGCAAATACATTTGAGGATTTTTTTACCAACACTTCTTTAAAAATAACATTCAATACTAACTCTTGTCCAAAGCGTTCTAAGGAGCTACTAAAAAATAATATCCCCTTGTTGTTCCAAATTTAAATTTAATCATATTAACCCCAGTGACATAATCGATGCATTCAAACAGCTAAACTCAGAAAAATCTGAAGATTACTGGGGTATGTCTGTTACTGTAGTGAGTCATATTATAAATGTTATTTGGCTTTTATATTTAATGAATGCATTGATGAAGGCATATTTCCTAATTTAATGAAAGTTAGTAAGCTAATACCATTATTTAAGAAAGGAGAAAAAACAGACCCTGGAAATTATAGGCCTATTTCTATACTGCCAGTTTTAAGCAAGGTGTTTGAAAAGATAATGCTCAACCAAATGCAACTTTACTTTAAAACTAACAACCTTTTCCATAGCCAACAATTCGGGTTCACTGGCGGAAAATCGACCACCGATGCAGGAGTAGCACTGATTACTCATATTTACGATGCATGGGAGGGTTCACAAGATGCTATTGGAGTATTTTGTGATCTGTCTAAAGCATTTGATTGCATTGATCATCAAACACTTTTGCTCAAATTCAGTCAGTACGGGTTTGAAAATAAATCTTCAGATTTGATTGAATCGTATTTAAAAAATAGGCCTCAGACTGTAGAAATTAACGGTGTCAAATCAAACGGTACTAATTTAAAAATTGGCGTGCCCCAAGGATCGATCTTAGGACCATTTTTTTTTCTAGCTTATATCAATGACCTGCCTTACATGGTTGAGAATGAAGCGGGCATTGTGTTGTTTGCTGATGACACGTCTCTTATATTCAAGTTAGATCGACAAAGCGAAGACGCTGTCGCAGCAAATAACATTTTGACTAAAATTTCTTACTAGTTTTTAGCCAATAATCTATTGCTAAATGCTCTTAAGACCCAATGCATTAAATTTACTCTCCCGAACGTGAGGCAGACCAACGTTGAAATTCTAGTAGACGGTCAAAAACTAGGTTTTGTAAATGATACTACCTTCCTAGGGATCACAATCGACTCTAAACTACAATGGGGTGCCCATATTTCTAAACTTTCCAATAGGCTTAGTTCTGCAGCATATGCTGTGAGGAGGATAAGACAATTGACAGATGAGGCAACTGCTAGGCTCGTATACTAGTTATTTTCATAGCTTAATGTCATATGGATTACTTCTGTGGGGAAAGGCAGCCGTTTGGTACGTTCGGTACATAATATTTTATAATATGACATTTTTATTTAATTTCAATAATTTGACATTTTGCTATTTAAATTTTACCTATTTAACATTTCAATGATGACTTAAATTTTTTCCAATTAAATTTTTATCATGACATTTAATTAAAACAATGCACACTCAGTCCACATATATATAGGTAGTTTATAAGGTCTAACTAGAATTGTGAGTTGACGTTGCTTGGAGAAAATGCGCTGTGCACTGTGCAGTTTGTTGCCGCTTCTTCTGCACTCCGCTTTGGATTGGAAGCGGCCTAAACTTAGCCATAAGTAATTATTGACGTCAACAAAAATTTTTTGTTGTAAAAATTGTAAACACAAATATGACAATTAATAAGTGTTCACAGAAACCTATATTAAATAAACGATTGAATCTTGAATCTTTACGCTATTTTTGTAATAACATATTTTGTTTAGAATAATATTTTAAATCGATTCTTGGAGGTTGGGTCATCCGACGCGAGATAAAGAAAAGGTACCAATTTTAAGTAATGGCTTTTAGAGGACAGTATTACTATGGGTTCAAGGTTTTTTCTTTTTTAGGGTTCCGTGGTAAACAAGGAACCATTTTAGTTTCGCCATGTCTATCTGTCCGTCTGCGGTTGTACTCAGATACTATAAGTACTAGAAAGCTGTAATTTGGTATGGGTATGAATATTAATCATGCCAAAACAGTGGTAGAAAACATCTTGAAAAATTTTTTTTAGGGTAGCTCTCATTCAAGTTTAGTGGATGTTGAGGTGCGAGTGTGAACTCAAAGTTGTCATTCGTAACTATTCGTAGTCCGTGTTGGGCCACGCACAGTGTGTAAGGTTTCAACCTTAGACTGCGCGTGGCCCGACACGCACTAGGCCGGTTTTTAGGGTTCCGTAGTAAACTAGGAACCCTTATAGTTTCGCCATGTCTGTCTGTCTGTCTGTCTGTCTGTCCGTCCACGGTTTTACTCAGAGACTATAAGTACTAGAAAGCTGTAATTTGGTATGGGTATGTATATTAACCATGGCAAAAAAGTGGTAGAAGAAAATCTTGAAAAAAAATTTTCGTTGGGTAGCTCCCATACAAGTAAAGTGGGGGAGTAATTTTTTTTTCTCTATTTACCTATCGTGTGGGGTATCGTTAAATAGGTCTTTGAAAAATATTGTGAGGTTGAGAACACCATTTTTCGATTTAGGGATCCGTTTCCGAAACATTTGGCAAATTTTTGTTAGAGGTACGTGTCCCCCCCTCTATCTGCTAAGCGGTTATATATGGATACGTGAAAAAAATTACAGCAGTAGTATATGTACTGAAGTTGAAAGGAAAACTATCAAAGCTGGGTACTAAGTGCAAACTAAAAAGTTATAGGCAACCTTATAAAATGTAGTGGAAAATGTAAAATTTCATACAATCTTCATTGTGAGATGTATTTGGTCGTTAAACTGTGAGGTGCGAGTGTAAACAGTGTGAACTCAAAGTTGTCATTCGCAACTACGGAACCCTACACTGCGCGTGGCCCGACACGCACTTGGCCTATTTTTTATTTTTCCGAAGAGTACGTTACATAAAGATTACCTTCGTCTAAAACAAATATGATTCAAATCAGTGAAAATGGGGTTATATATAATAACTTTTAAGTTTTCATTCACCGACGTACATAACACCTTGTATATGATTTTTTTAAAATATTAATATAACTAATTAGTTTTATTTAAATGTGCTTATATGTTTTCTAATGATGAATTTATGATAAGATTAAGGTTATTCAAATTTATTGTTCGTTGGTTATTTCTGTTATCTGATTGTTAGTATGTACATTCTATTTTTTTTTTAAAGAAATACGACTTTTACTGAATAATAAACTTTTCCTGTGTGGATTTGTATTCTTTCACACTCCTGAATAATCAATACAGTTGCAGAAGTAAGATATATAATTAGTTTGATCGTGGGTAATTTCTGTGTATTTGTTGAATGATTACTCAAAAACAACTGAACTTAGGTACAAATACCTTTGACTGTTTTGTAGAAAATTTGTTCTTTGTAGACTGAGCCAAGTTTAAGCCTGTTCCGTAGAGTAGGAACAAAGATATCACAAAATATGTAACCCATTTCAGAAGCTCGCAATGTAAAATTTTGTTTTGCAAAAAACATCGTGATGGTCATGATTCAAAATACATTGTTAATACATTCGGAGGTATCAAACAAGGTACTAAACTACTGTGTATTTAAAAATTGCATATAAGGTACACATGCGGAGATTTTGCAATGGGCAGCCATCCTGACGTCAGAATGGCTGCCCACTTTTAATTTAATTTTTTTAACATATTCATATAGTACCAAATATTTAAACAAAGGTATCAAATAGTACTCGACAGGTATTGTATCTTAGACGTACAGTACCCTGGATCTGTCATTTTGGCCAGTCATTCTGATGCACACGTTTTTTGCGGGGGGAAATGTGCACACAAGTTTAGTTCCGCACACCTACATACAAAACTTAAACTGTCACTTGATAGTAATTATGACATTGTCACTAAAAATGACATAAAAAGAAAAAATAATTTGTGTACAGATGAGTCACACATAACTAACACATAGACATGCATATGCCTAATTTTGGCTTGTACCTTGACAGAGGGGAATGCAGCGTATGGCTACTCCCTTCCACATGAGCTTTGTTATTGCCGATGCATGACCACAGACACGAAAAATTTTTTTTGTGCATAACACAATTTACCGTTTTTGACTGCTCTGTGTCAGAAGTACCTACTACTGAAAAGTACAACTGGTAGTACAAATGACCATTTGATACTGTAGCTAGGTACCTGTTGGTTTCCCACATTGCGGTGCGCTGTGTTACGGAACCCACCGAAATTGAAGATAGGTACCAAGGCATAAAAACTACCACAGTGTAGTAGTATTTTCTTTTCATGGCAACACTGCCAGACTTTTCATATTGCTACAGTAAGAAATTACCCTATAAACTTGGAAAAAATAATCACGTCACGCCACTATATATATTAATTTACCGAGTATAAAAAGTGCGATAAGGCTTTAAAGGAGAATTTAAGTAACTTGGCATAACGCTCCGCAATACCGATACTACTTGAAAATGTGATTCATATTATTCTAAGCAAAAAAAAACTTTTGTCTGTGTTCAACAAATACATGATATTCTATATACCTATTTCAAATGGAAGCCACCCAGCTCAGCGTATCAGCATTGCCATTCAATTTGGCAAAGCTGCCAGCCTTTTGAGCACGATACCCAGGGGTGGATGAGCAGCTGGAGGGACTAGGGAGTGTAGGGAGGGAGTGTGCTGTGTATGCTTTGTAAATATACATTTTTGGCATTTAAGTTTATTTTTAGGTTTTATTGTTAGTAGTTAGTAAGTAAATCATTTTTAAATAATAAATAAATCATTTATCTATTTCAAATTAAAAACGAACAATAAATTCGGGCAATGACTTTTTTAAAATATCTCTAAACAATGGAATTTGAAATTTATGACTTGCAACACTGATGATGTGTATGTCTTGTTTGCGTGTGTGAGTGATGTCTGCGCCATTGAAATTCATTTTAGCCGAGAATTGAAAAAGGTTGTACATTTCATAATCGGCAAAAATCTTCATAATCTTTCCTCCTTTACTTATTCTATTTAGTCATATTCCGTGCACAAACATTATATCCGATGGCAGACAGAGACACAGATGAGTTAAACATCGACAATGTAATAAAAAAATTACTAAAAGGTAAATGTTGATATTGAAGGAAGTAAACTAAACAAAAAGTGATTTCCGCGTAATTTATGTGAAATATGGTTAAGTTGTGTTTACAGTGTGTTAATTAGTGAATTTGGTGTGTTATTATTGTGTCAGTGTTATGTTTATATTTGGTTGTTTTCAGTACGAGGCGAGAAGCCTGGTATGAATGTACAGTTGACAGAAATTGAGATCAAAGGGCTATGCTTGAAATCGCGGGAAATATTCTTGTCACAACCGATATTACTTGAATTAGAAGCCCCACTAAAAATATGCGGTAAGTTTAGTCAATAATATTTGGTTACAAAGTCAAATTCGCCGTTAAAACTGTGACTGTGATTCTACCTACTTTCCAAATTGCAAAATCCGTTAAACTTACTGATGATGTAGATAGTAACTTTTTGTTATTGTGCTCATTTAAAATCAATCGGTTACTAGCATCTGTAATATATAAAAACTAGTTATTTTTTAAAAAGAAGCTCTGTTATCTTTTCATTATCGTAATAGTGAGTTTCACCCAATGTCAGTAATTATTAAATTTGTACCAAAATGTACTGTTATAATACCAAAATGTATTGTTATAATACCAAAATTTATTGTAGTGTCATGTTAGTATCCAAGCAGATTTTTCGAGGCTTCAGTACTCTTGTTGTGACTGCGTAGCAGTTGAAAAGATATTATAGACCTAATAGGGTTCCCATGGATTACCTAAGGAGGGTTTGTGTTAGGCATGCATCAGCATTGCTGACAGGCTCCGGAAGCCCAACAATGCAATTAGCAAAACATTTATATGAGGGGTTGAAGATTATTACATTTTGTTTTGATAAATATATTTTACTCTTTACATGAATTAATTAAAACAACAAATCCATACAAGTAACACCAGCAGGTCTATTTGAGAACTACTGACAGCAGCAGTGTACAACGTTTTAATGGACACCTCAAACATCCATTCATCATCATCATCATCAGGTCTTTTTAGTCTCCACAGGAGCACGACCCTCTCTGTACTACCGGAGCCATATATATATTAGCCAGAGCAGTCAGAGGATTACAAACATCCATTTCTATTCAAATATCTTTAACATCCGTGCTGGCCTCGTCCGTGGTACATACCTAGCCTATGGCACTTAGGGATAACATACCTATTTGATGGTGAAAGAATTTTTTAAATGGTCCAGTAGTTCCTTAGATTAACATGTTCAAGCAAATAAACCAACTGTTCTATAATATAAGTATAGATAAAAGTTAATCAAACAATAGATATGGATGTTGAAGTGGCCATCAAAACTTTGTACACTTTGGTTGTCAAAAGTTGAATATGCCTACAGGTCTCAAATAATAAGATAATATTATAAAATAATTAGACATACAACTTTCATTAATTAATTGCACAAATTAATTTTGTCCCAAGCCACTTTAATATTTATTAAAATAGAAAGTATGTGTAAAATATTCAGTGCTAAATGAGATTACGCAGTTTGCAAGCAGAAATGAAAGTTTTTATTTTGTATCTTACTTATGGAAATAAAATACAAAATGAAAGAAACATATTAGTAAAAGACATGGTGAATTTGAATTTTATTGAAACTTATTGAGAAATGCATTTTTTTCTTCAATAGCGTCATCAGTAGAGCAAAACATCTTGTACCTTATCACATTTAGTTCATGACCTCTGGTCATCATGGCTGGCTGGCCCACCAGAGGTTCCGGGTTTGATCCTGTGGCAGGTCAAGATGGAAAATTATCTTTTTTCAGATGGCCATGTTTTTTGGATAATAAATCTTATAAAATATGTATAGTATTGTTTAGTTAGTATCTCAGAACGCACGTCTTAAACTGTGTGATTATCAGTATTCCTCTCTCATTCACTTTCTTATACATATTAGTTATTACGTCGAGCTCCTTTGTGCTTAGGAGGCTCCAGCTGTTATCGTTGATGGCAATGGATAAGCCATTTCAAATGCTTTTATGCAGCTTGAAAAATTTAACACTAATGTTGTCCACTTACACAAATGAAAAATATCAAACAAGTATTATTTATTGACAGGTCTTCTGAATCATTATCAGAAAAGACGCAATTTTGCATATACCTTTAATTTAAAACACAATTCCAAACACAAGTTTTGTTTACACAGTGAGAGCAATGTAAACAAAAACAAAGCACTGATTACTATGCAAACTGATAAATGTCAACATTACCCTTGAAATTATAAATGCAGACCTCTGTGTTATTGTTTGACAAGCTTAATTATGATAAAATTGTGTTTTTGCCATGCAATACCTTGCAAATCAATATTATTTTTCCTGCTAAGGTAGCATAAAAAATTATATATGATAACACCGTAACGCCCACTAACACGCTAAACGTAGCCTAAGGGTTTTGTGACCCTGGGCTCTGTTGTTGTCCCACATGGGATAAAAACGTGATAATATGTACGTATTTATTAAATAAAGAAAATAAGGTAATTTAATAAATAAGGTAAAATAGTATTGTGAATGCAAAATAAAATCCCATTTAAAGTAATATGTACGTACATATGTGCTATCATACATTAGCACCATCCAATTTACCACAGTATATCGTGAATATAATTACCCGACTCAACATGCTAAAAAAGACCTCTTCGGGCATATGGATTCCCGCAACACCAGGATTCCAGTGATATTGCACATTTGGAGTTATTAACAATAGCGACTGTTGTACCTGCAACCTAACTCAAGAGGCAAAAATTGTTAATTATTCATGCCATGCTGTAAAATTAATAATGTTTCTTCGCCTTGACATTGCTTGCATAACAATACCTATGTAACATGTAAAAAACTTTTGCTTTTTTTTACTTTTTTACTGTCTCATTGTCATCTAAAGAGATCCTTTGCTTTGCTGGGTAGATACTGGTTTGCATAATATAACATAGATAAAATCTGAGTTCTAGCATAAATACTGGCAGCCCTTTGTAATATTTTAATCTCAGCATCAGGTTCGCCAATAAAACACAAAATTTTGTGAAAAAGCGCTATAGATCAAAATTTTTAAAACCTCTCCAACCCATCTGGCCAGCGTGGAGAGTGTTGGCCAAATCCTCTGACTACTCAGGCTAGTATATGGCTCTGGTAGCACAGAGAGGGTCGTGCTCCTGCAGTGGAGACTAGAAAGACCTGATGATGATGATGATAATGATGACTAATAAACCAAATCAGCTAGTGTAATAAAAGTTTAAAATCAACTAGTAAATTCAAATACATCTGCATCAAAACAAACAAATGATGATCCAATTTGATTTGCAAGCAATGACTAATGCAGGCTTACTGTCAATAAAAAATAATTGATTCATCAATCATATTGCAAGAAGTTGAGACATATTGTATAGCTAAGAAAATAAGTATGTACAGTTGGCGGCAGATAAACCTAAACCTACAATTAAAAATTTCTTTGTAGATAAGGTTTGTCTGTCCCCGACTGTATTTTTTCTTAGCAGAGGGAAATTTTTGAAAAGAAGATTACAGTACTACAGGCTAATAGAAGTATAGCTTAGGTTACTTGAAATTCTGGGATTTGCTTTGTACACTTTTTGCTTATTTTAGTGTCATTACAATCCGAATCAAACTTTATGGCGACCGGAATATCGCGCGAGTCGATGCGCAGTACCACAATATTACGTTCAGCAGGACGCCCGCGGGGAGGCGGAGCGCGTACTGTGCAGTGAGCAGCTATAAAGTTTGTTTCTGACTGTATGCAATGAAGCATCTAAAGGTTTTTTGGTTTAATTTATTTAATTAATTATGTTACTGCACTTTTACTGACAAAATTCATACAAAATGGAAAGCAGTAATATCAAGATTTTATTGAAATGTTAAATTTGTGGAACCTATCCTTTACAACTATTGTACGAGTTCATTTTTTTAATAAGAAAATATTAAATGACTCAAAAAAACTTGCAGGTGACATTCACGGACAGTACTACGACTTGCTAAGACTGTTTGAATATGGTGGTTTCCCACCGGAGTCAAACTATCTGTTCCTGGGCGACTACGTTGATCGTGGGAAACAGTCACTGGAGACGATCTGCTTACTGCTTGCTTACAAGATCAAATACCCCGAGAACTTCTTCCTGTTACGAGGCAACCATGAGTGTGCTAGCATCAATAGGATTTATGGGTGAGTGGGTAGAATATTTAATGACACTTCGATGTGTAGATAATTTTCAGGAGGTCCACTAATTATTAAACATACATGAAAAGAAAGCAGACAACGTACAAGACAGGTTTTTTTTTTTATTTTTTTTTCCGAGGCATCAGTGCTCTTGATGTGACTATGCCACCTCATGGGGGACTGCTGGTATAAAATTTTTCTTAGAGACATTATACACCTCCATAAGAGGTAACAAGACAGGTTGTTAACATTGACTGTGTCTGAGATGCAGGTGCTTGAAAAAGAGCTAATAACAAAGCCCAAATGCATACATTATACATCTACTTCAAAGATGAACATTAGATAAATTTTGCTGTGCAATTATGAAGCTTCCTGCCCTTACAAGGAGGGAACCTGCATTTATATTTTCTATGTCGTTAATTTCTTATTCATATTTTCCGTATACCTATTTAATGAAGTCTCAGTTAACCCGAGCCGTACGCAGTCCGGGTATGGTTAATTAGTTGTTATTTATGGTCATCAAATTAAATTTTCGTTTTCATTGGAACCCTTTCACTAGACTGAGCTCAAGCTTCCTAATTAAAGTAAACATAAATTCTTACTCTATTTACATTAACCCCGGGATTAAGCTTTAGGATATTATTTAGGGTTTGTTGTCTTTGGATTCGATGTACGACGAAGTTTTGTATAAAATGTAATACTTAGATCTGTCCTATCTTTTATCCTATTCTGTCATGTTTCTTTGTGCCTTTTAGACTTGACATTCTAAACATACGAGTATATTAATTACGCGATAACAGTGACATACCTTACTTTTTATGGTAAATATTTGTGAACATAAGTTATTGTATACACTGCTTTACCAATACTATAGTGGACAAGCATTATTTTATCAAGTTTTAGAAAGTGAAATTCAACACATAGCTAAACATACAAAGTATGAAACATGCATAATAAATATTTTTGGGTCGTCATGGGAAGTGGTTGCGACGCGCCGTCTGGTCACGCACTAGCGATGACACAGAACCTGCTACCGCCTTATTCTATTTCCCCGACCTTCGATTAGTTATGTTTACAACGTACAAAAAAATTATCAAATAAAATGTGAAGAACCAAAAATGGCTCCCTGAGGGACGCCTTCGAAATTTTATCGAACCCTCGTGAGTCATTACACTGATTCATTGCGAGGCCGTAAAAATATGCCGTTTACGCATAACGACGGTACGACCATATGTCCTAGTCGATTGTACTTATAAGGTTGCGTGTGTTGCGACATGCTATGCATTATCGAATGCCTATTTTAATTCGGGAATGCATATTTTTTTTATGAAAAATGTTATTTGTCCTATAATTTCGAACTGCAATCTTGTCACATCACCTGACATTGCATCGGTACGTAGTGATGACAATTAGTACGAGGTCTATGACCTGAAAGTCTCGTCAGTCGTCACTGTTTTGGCAACAAAATCGATGCTCATCTAGAATCAATCTAAAAATGTCTTTGATCGATTGTGATTTTAAAACAATTTTGCGGATCGATTCGATCTCCTAATGTCAATTTTCCTCTTGACCTTATATTATATTATGAAGATCAATGACTTCCAGCATACCCGAGTTTCTTTGTTGTCGTATGTCACAACTTTGCTGTAATATTTAAGATGACATCATTGCTAATCTCTAGATTACGCGTTGTCGCGATAATCCATGATCGATGATACCGCCTGCTTATCAGCTGAACTGTGCTTCAGTTTTGCGATTCCGTTTTTCAATAAGGATTCTTTGTTTTATATTTATTTCTCCGTCTTTGCATTGTGGCTTTTTGGACAGAGATTTCATATTTATTTTTGGAATTTAGAGTTAAGCAATACAGAAACAATATCACTATCAGTACATGTTATAAAAATAAGTCCTCTGCCGCGTCTGTCTGTCTGTTTGCGATAAACTCAATAACTATAGCAATGATTTTCATTTGGTTTTAGTAATAGATAGATTGATTCATGAGGAAGGTTTATAGGTAAATAATACATGTCCTGGCGCAGTACCTATATAGCCTATGTCCTTTTCAGTACCCTAATCTATGTGTATGCAAAATTTCATGATGATCAGTTAAGTAGATACGGCGTGAAAGCGTAACAAATAAACAAACAAACTCACTTTCGCATTTATAATATTAGTTAGGATAGGATGTGTGTAATCAATCTCAAAGTTTGACTGCACTTAATGCAATAAAGAAGATGCGTTTAGCAAACGTCATCAGTTGATTTCCTTTTTCATGATAACCTTGGCCTTTAAGTCTTATACCCTGTCTTTTTCGTTAGTAAAAAATACATATTTGACCACTTACACACATGAAAAACAAACAAACAATTGCCTAAACAAACAACCTATTGCAGTCCACTGCTGGACATAAGCCTCCCCAAGAACACGCCAAATTGTGCTTCTGCTTTCCTCATCCAGCCACTATATAGTTAATAGTGAAATATTATTCCAAGGACATATCAGCTAATACAAGGATATTTAGTGACAAATGAATGGTGAAAATCTAGAAATTACTGACCGCCATATAATCGCAGTCATTGGCTCAATAAAAAATACTCGTAGAATATATTTGTCAGTATTGCTTGAATTAAATAAACCTTTACCTATTTAGATAACGTACTTCCCAGAATATTACTGAGGGTCAGATGCCTTTAGGCAGCTTAAATAATGATGGCCACTTACACACACCAAAAACAAGCAGCAAATAACTGAGGGTTAATTAATTAAGTTTTATTTTCCGATTACGTCAAGATGGAAAATGATCACAGATAAACCGGATGTTTATTTATGTAAATAAACATTCAAGTATGTATTCTCAGATCATCGGCCGATTGCAAAACACAGCTTGTTCATAGTGTATAACTTTTTATTTTAAACTAGCTGACCCGGCGAACTTCGTACCGCCTAACAGTCAATGATTAAGTATTCATTACACATATCGAGTATTCATTGTTTTAAGATGTATTCTGCTATTCGGGGCGGAGACAAATCCAACAAATCAATAACCATGAAAATTAGTTCAGCAGATCTCGAGTTATAAGTGTTGTAACAAACCCGTCTTTGTTTTATATATATAGATAATCTTATGTTTCAATATCTCGTTCTCCATCGCTATCCATCATAAAGATAAAATATCGAATACCATTTTGGCAACATTATCTCTCACATGAATATCAACGAACTACACTTCCGGGTACTGTAACATGTTAGTTATCATAACGACTTGTCCGAGACTCGGTCCTGTTAGATTTAAACAGCTTAAACACGCTATTAACTAACACACCTACGAAACCGTGTCCGAAATAATAATTACAACATCCATTTTTTCTAATATATATTTTTATTATAATATTATTATTTTATTATAATATATATTAGAAATTATTATAGTAATTTCTAATGTATATTATATATTTATAATATTATGAAACTAAAATTTTCGTTCCGATGTGTCTCTGTTATCCTATAATAAAACATTAAATTTTAAATTAACCCCTGGCACAAAAATCCTTGAACCATATTATAACGGCTGATCTGATTTTGATAAAACATGTCTAAGAACCAAGAAACCTGTTTTTTTCACCCGTTTTAGAGTTACTCAGACATATAAACACACATAGCGGTCAAACTTATAAAAAATATAAACTGAATATAAACAATATGCACGTAATTTTTTTATTTGCTTAGTATATAATCCTTATTAACCACAGTAAAAAATTATGAAAGAACTTTAAAAATATCTTAATTAACGACGAAGATGTGAAACTTTAAAGTTCAAATTAGAAAGAGAAGTCCGATATGGACTAGTGACGTCATAGTCAATGTCATGCATACATTTGCTAATAAAAAAATTTAAAATAGTGTTTTCGCGAGTGAGATAGACATATTTTCGTAAAATCATTTTATCTCGTTCGTTTTTCAACCAAATTTTTTTCTGTTTTCACCTTCAATACTTTACTATTGAATATTTTGGATAAACTGGTAAGATAACAGATATTTTTTTCATAGACATATTTTCGTAAAATCATTTTATCTCGTTCGTTTTTCAACCAAATTTTTTTCTGTTTTCACCTTCAATACTTTACTATTGAATATTTTGGATAAACTGGTAAGATAACAGATATTTTTTTCATGCATATTCCCTATTGTACAAAATTACGAGTAAGTCTAATAACCAAGATCGTAAATGTTTCCTGAAATAAAGAATATCTTCAGTGCAATTAGTAAAAAGTCTATTATTTTTTTTATTACTTCGTTAGATTAATTGGCAAACATTTGCGTTTAGTGTTTATTCTTAGCACTTTAGATTTTTTGCCTCAATCCATCAATGTCCGACTAGGCATAGGCTTCTTTTAGTTTGAATTGAAATTAAATTTATTCTCGGCATCGTGTGTTAAATATTGCGTTTATGGAAATATGGCTATATAATACAAATGCTGTAATTTTTAAAAGTTATTATATAGTATATTGGATTGAAACAGATTTTTTTTAAACAATTTTAAACATACTGAAAGTAAAGATATGAAATTTAACGTGCCTTTAAAGAAGATGCTTACATACATTACAACGGAATTTTCAAATCTACTCTTCATGTAAGTCCTCGTTAAATTTTTAATATAGATCAAGTAATAAGGTTGCATTCACTAACTTCTTTAATACAACCCTCACTATTCAATATAATTATCTAACTTTATTACTCCGTTCAGCGCAAATGGTGAAACTGCTCAATAAATTATGATAGAGCCTTTACGAGCCATTTCAGATAAACGTAAAACTGAGATTTCATTTAAGTATCTGTCTTTGTTCGCACGAGTATGTCCCTTACTCGACTGGAGGCTTTATTGAAACGTTACGTACGCCATTAATCTAAAGTCAGAAAGTGAAGCTTTTCTTAGCGTTTTTGGTCGAAAACGGCCACTTTTGGCTAGGTTAAGCTTCACGTTCGCACAATAATAATATTATAATAAAATATTTATTTTGGACATAATCCATATCTATTCATTACTAACACTAGGTTAAGTCTACTAACACAAGTAGACTTAACCTAGTGTTAGTAACAGGACACAATTATAAAACCACAATACGTTTTACTAACAGTGAGGTTCCCACCCTCTGGCTATCGGTATCTTTATATCCACCTCAGTATGAAGGCGCATCCAGTGGCCCAGTTGTGGGGAGTCCCATCCGTCAGATAACACGCTTTAAACAGTAGTTCAATAGTTTGAAGGATTATCTGGGGCTTTGCAGAACAAAAACTTTTAATACCTCCGTTTTCTTTCTAATGATTAATATAAGGGAGCTGCAGTGGAGCCCAAAAAAATATGCTTCCCCTTAAATTGTGGAACTAACGTATTTGGTCAGTAATAAGACTGTAATGTGTTTATTGTATTTTGACACAAGTTATAACTAGCGGGATCCAAAAAAGAAAGTAGCGTCTTTCTTTTTTTGGTTTAATTACCTTTCACACAAAAAAATGAAAAAAAAAAAACCAAAATCGCAAACAAACACGTCTAACTTAAAACAACGTTTTTAGTAGTGGGTTAACTACGATAATTCTCAATTCTGTAAACACAGCTTATTGAGATGATGAATACGTCGTAAAACCATCGTTAATCGATTGCAATAATGATGTCGAGACAAAAACTGACTGACTGCATGATTTTGCGAGCGTTGCTACTTAAACATGTATACGATAACATCAGAAATGTGTCCTGAGGAACGCTACATTATCACCAACGAAAACAGCTTGTTGAGGATACAATTGCGACACAAAACTGATATAACAAAGCCTGCTGCTCTGACATAACATCGTTCCATCGAATCCAATTTCATTTGGAAAATAATAAACTTTTGTCTACATTGAATGAATGATTCAATATAGACAAAAGTTCATTATTAAATATTTACTAAATCATTACAAGGACTGTGGCAATTTTTTATGTAGGTAATTGCAAATTCGCTGATTGTCGTGTCTGCGCTAAGTGCTATCTCTTGACATTTTAAGTGTTTTCTAAATTGCGCAAGTTAAATTCTGACGCGCAATTTTTTCTTCTTTGCCATATCATAACATTCATAACGTTTTTTTTTATTATTTGATTAGGATGAGAATAATATTTATTTAGAATTCGGAGGTGTTATTTTTTGTGTACCATGTTTTTTTTGCTCATGATCATTGTAGTGAAATGTCTTAGGAAAACATCAAAAAATCATATACTTAGCCATCAAAACGTGTACATTTCTCCCTCTCTGTCGTGATCTGATGGTTAACAGTATCTAAAATACATAATTTACCCGTGTAGAACAAGATCACTCCAAATCTTCCCGTGGAAGTCGTAGAAGGCGACTTAGGAAATACAAGCTATACAAAGCTTATAACATCAAAAAGCCCTATCCAACACAGCGTGGAGAGTGTAAGCCAGATCGTCTGATTGCACTAGCTAATATATGGCTCTGGTAGTGGCATAGAGGTTCATGCATGCTCCTGCTGTGTAGACTAAGGAGACCTGATGATGATGACAAATACATAATTCATCCATCATCATCCGAGCGTATTTCCGGTAAGGCTCTAGATCCCTTCGCCCGCTACCCAAGGTGATTTGACCAGGGTACTGGTTTTCACAGCCACTGCCGTCTGACTTCCGCAACCCAAAGCGTAGACTAGAACCAATCCTAGGATTAGTTTTAAACAAACGCTAGATGACGTTCGGGACCTACAGCTTGACGTGCTTCCCGTAGCACGGAATCATCATTCTTTTCGGATAATCACATGATTCAATCTTGCATTCAATCAGACTGGAAAGTCTTTTGCAAAGTATGCATCCCAGGGGGATTTGAACCTACGCCTTCCGTCAAACGCCTTGACCACTAGACCATAGGAGAGGCAGTCATCATCCATCAGAGGTGAAAATTACAAGTTACATTTCTTTGTTCCATTTTTTTTGTTACGTTAATTTCTGATTTCACTTAGAAAATCATTTACTTAATTAATTTTACTATGACGTTAGCTACTGGTCGAATTATAATATCTTATATCAAGATTGAGAATATAAAAAACAAATCCTTGGTTTTTATCTTATCTTTGCACACGTATAAAATTAGCAGTCACAAATGTATCATAGTTCTCAGTACGGTGTTTTGCTTCAATTTTTATCTAGCGTAGTACACCCACGAGTAGCAAACTTATGTATGTATGAGTCAGTGCGTTAACCTCGTGACTACGATACTGTATATCGAATTAGCAAAAACTCACGGGACTGATGTTGCGACTAATCTAATTCTCATTCACACGTGACTTATTTGACGATTAGCGTAGGGCGTTAGCTTCCGTATACTTCTGCCTTTTTTGTTGTGCTACTTTTCTTTCACTGCCTCGGATACTATCATAATATAGACTAGCAATTTGCACGCGAGTGCGTCAAAGTAAATTATAGCTTATGTCACTCGCAGACAAATTAGCTTTCTATAGTAAAAAAAATTGTGAAAATTAGTTAAGTATTTAAGGAGAATATTCAATGCAAACAATCAAATCTTAGCTGTTTATAATACTAGTATAGATGACTTCGCTATCCCTTAAGAGATAGCCAGAGCCCACAATGCCTCAGGGGCTTCTCAGGGGCCACATTAAGCGTTGTGGTGGCGTGTAGGTGGAAAAACGGAATCTTAATAGTGATAGCTTGTATCGCTTATTGCCATGATGCCTCGGATTTCTGCGAAACTGCGAAACTGAAGTAGTATAGTTTCCCAAGCATAATGTTCTTCTAAAATGACGAGAAAGATTTCCTCTACAGTCGGCATTGTGTGTTCATTACACCACCAAGTTATAAATTCTTTGACTCATTTCACAACTCCTCAACATTTTCTGTAGCATGTAGAACTAACTTCGTACTAAAGACAATATTATAACATTCTCAGCTGTTGTGTGTGAAATATTTGTGTATCCCACATGTACACACGTAGATCTAGTAAGATGTGCGTGCACCCCAGCACCCCGGTGGCATATGCTTCGAAGGGGAAATGAAAGCTAAACATGTGCTGGAGAAACGCATCTATGCATGTCAATTTTAATGCCCATAGGAAATGCTATATAAACCGCGAGTAAGCTGTGACAAAAAATTACTCGGAAATATATGTCACATTTACCTCCCCCATTCAAGTGTATGGTGCTTTGAAAAGCACTTTAAGCGCTTACGTAAACGCTTAATTGTAAGCACTTTAAGCGCTTACGCATATATAAAGCAACCCCGGGTGCAGTCCTCTATTGGCATAAAAATATGTCGAGGTCCTCCGTGCTTCGGAAGAACGTTAAGCCGTTGTTCCTGGCTACCATCATCATTGCCTGAAGGAAGTTAAAAAAAATTACACAAGTGTTGGCCCACACGAAACAGTTGTGGTGCGTTGGACTGGGTTCGGCCAAAAATAAATGTCTTTACAAATACAATTTTCTAGTTTTTATTTTACTTTACATTTCTATAGGTATATTTCAAAGCAATCTTATTTTTAAATGAGTGTGTTGAAAATTTATATTCGGGCGCATCGCGGAACAAACGCTTAACGGCCAGACCCGTGGTAATTGGGAGTCCGCTATTATGACAACGTATAAGTTATTTAAGCTGTGTAAAATTTTTGTTTGGTCAATAAAATTATTATTTGTATCTCTCTGAGACTCACGGGTGTTACCCCGGTCCTTTGGAAGGCTTGCGTGGGGATATAGATCCAACACGTAGAGGCCCTTTGGAGAAGTTGATGTAATGTAGGTCTCCAGCCAGAACCCATTCCTGGAAATACCAATGAATGATATGTCCTCGAACAAGTTTTGGCCAGAGGTGGGACTATTGCATAAGAAAAAGGGAAATTAATGGGCTATGGGGCTGAAATATGGGTGGACTTAATGCTGGGTTATTGCAAACGGTCGGACACCTGCCATAATCATGATAACTGACTACAATTGGCAGGTGGTGGCTTGCCGCCCACTAGATGGGCCCCTCAAACTAGCCGACGATGACTGCCGGCAAAAGGGACAACACCGGTGCGGGCGACTCAGGGGTGTGGAGAGGTGTGCTGCGCTTTCTCCGAAGTTACTCGCGTCGTTAGGCCTTTAACACTTCCACCCCTGGAGCAACAGCTCTTACGACTCCTCTCTGGACAGCCAACTAAGGCAAGCCAGAGCTGAGAATCCTGCGAGCCCTCTTGGGTTTCCACCCTGACCGATGAAGACACGTCGGGGGCGAGGGCTCTGACCGACTCTCTGGAGCACTCGGGTCCGTGGTGTCGTTACTCACCAACAGCTCGCCACAAGCTGCCCTGCGGGCAAATTATTATTATTATATTATATTTATATTTATGTATTTAACACGATTTGGCAAAGCTAAATAAATATGACATGTGATTACCACATGTGTAAATAAGATATTGTAATAATCATAATTCGCTATCACTTAAGATAGGCAAATAAAAACAAAGCGTGTGCAATAATCTTAATCTTTCTTAATCGTGCCTGACTTCTTCGCAATGTAAATAAACTTCATGTAAAAACCTAAGTATAAATTCACCGTACTCTATCTCAAAGAAAATTAAGTGTGAAGTGCCAAAAATGGATAAAGATTTAGTACCGAAGGGTGCTTCTATGTTTGTACGTTCACCGCTAGCTTATGGTCCATTGTATAAAGAAAAAGGTAATATCCTTTTTAAAATTCGTATTTTAATACCTACCCATACAGGCGAATAAAATTCGACCCATTCAATTTTCTCATTAATTCCGTTATCAAAAAATGAATTTCATATATATAAAATTCGATTGTATCTAAGAGCCATTCAATTTTCTCATAAATTCCATTATCAAAAAAAGGAATTTCATATTTCGCCCAGCGTTTTAAAATTCACGATACTTTGCCAAGCTTTTATATCGTAGAAGAGTTAATTTTCTCCTCTAAAGATTCTCATTTCGCGTCAGGTTTGGACGCCGGCCAATATATCTTGATACTTGATAGCGCTATAAATTAAATATATTTACAGATGTTGCTTCCTATCAAACCTGGAGATTCCTAATTACCTATACTCTCATTATAGTGGTGTATAGGAATTAGGAACCAATTTCCTACTAGCAAGAGTGAACATTAGAATCATAGATAAAGCTGGTCCATCCATAGTAACCCCACGCATAACCATCACTGGTTTACATAATACGGTTACGCGTGTCTAATTTAATTTTACGCATTTATCACTCGCTTGTCACTCGCTTATCCAAAGATTACGATTATGAGTATTGCTGCTTCTATGTTGAATTTTAAGTTCAAGTTCATGGTTTTCAGTTATTAATACAAAAATGTTGAGAATTTAAAATCGTTCTCTATGAAAACACGTTCATTATGAAAGATGCGTTTTCGTGTTTCGAATCAATTAGTCTCAGGCAGTCTTAGCCAAGTTTAATTACAATTTATGTTTTGGAATTTACTAGACTAGGCTTAAAGGTTCGACAGGTAGGTGGGTAGGAAGACAGACAAAAATCGTCCTTGTGCCATTCAGCTCCCGTAATTTTAAGAGATGTAATTGTGACGCGTATTATTCTGTTACTCTTTTATTTTTATTCTCCGAGAGTCGTTTGTATAAAGTTCCAGTTTTATTGCATGTACGGCGATGATTTGTGCAAACAAAAGTGATGGATTATGTAAACTGTGGGCGAAAATAGTATGATGATCTTGATGAAAGTCGTGACCTTGTCGGCCTTCAACATGTGGCGTAAGGTTTTTTGTTTTCACTTGATTGGTGGTGGGAGAGTTTTGTTACCTCGAATGTGATATTCTTAGTGTAATAATGTGAAAGATATTGACACATGGTTTCGAGCTGGATCTAGTGCCGCAAAACCGTTCTGCACTCTCGTTTGTTGTAGGTGTATATGTATGTATTTTTTACTTGTAGAAGCTGCTGTCATGGTAGTGAGAGCAGATAAATTCCGTACTTCTGTTGACACTTTAATATTCTCATATACCGATTCAGAGGGATGGCTTGACTTTTGGTCGTTGTCTGTACGACACTGTACGTCCATATTACCATTCATAATACATTGTGTAAATGTGATATATTTTCTGTAATATATATCTTCCTCTGGAATCGCGTATTGAATTTTAATAAAAAATCCTTTCAAATAAAAATAAGTTTCTTGAACTCGTTTCCTATTAACATAACTGACTCAACGTGAACTTTTATACAGAACTTAACGACTGCAGATCAATAATAATTCATCTTTAATAGAAATTGTACTATTTAGGAGATCTACAAAACAACTTGAAACCAACATAACAAAGAGCAATTGAAAGTTTAAAATGTCATAGAGCTCAGTAGAAGCTTCCATGCTTTAAGTTTGTAGTTCACTTGCCAGATATACTGCTCCAATAAACGGCCTCGCTGTAACTTTAGCGATATTATATATCAGTTTAGATTTATGTTAACTACTTTCGTCTATTCTATTAAAATATTTAGATTAGTTTAGATATGTAAGACTGAAATAAGATCAAGAAACAAGTTTTTCTTGAAATAAAATTCTTTTTTCTTTGTTTAAATAAAAGATGAATGCATCGTCATTACATCAATTGCAGCCTCGTCAGCAGCATCTTTAATTGCAAGTTCTAAGGGAAATTTTGGTTAATGTTGGATTTTGAGCTCTATAAAGCAAAACTAAAAAAATATATTTTTCTAACGTTTTTTCAATCAATTGGTATTTATTATTTTAAAAAAGAACTGTTAGTTAAGACTCATGAAAATTATCTTACATATTTTCCTAGTTTTGCTACTTTACGAAATTGACAAATACATCAATTTCAAAATTTTTAAAAATAATTTAAAAAATAATAGAAAATGCTCGTTTCAATAAAACGTATATCATTGTTGCAGTTTCTACGACGAGTGCAAAAGGAGGTACAACATCAAGTTATGGAAAACGTTCACAGACTGCTTCAACTGCTTACCCGTCGCGGCGATAGGTGAGTACTAGTTTTTTATGCTCGGATACCATCAGTGCCAGCTTTATGACTTTGTTTTACAGGAAATTTACGGACTTTTTCTATCCGATAATGTTATCTTTACTCGTCTTAAAATCAAAAATCGGTACCATCATATAAAGCCAATTAACCGTTTTAAAAAGGATATTTTCAAAGACAATACAGTTTAAATTAAAAAAGAAATGGTTCTTCACTGTACCACAGTCATCAATATTAATTGAGATATTAATACAAGTAATAATTATGAATTTTATTGACAATATTATTTCTGACAGTATTCGTGTAATATAAGCGATTGTTTCAGTGATCAAGCGTGAACAATCTCAGTGGCGTATCTTAGTAATATTTAAATTATCTCATTGTCTGTCTTCAACATGTCCATTGAAATAATCTTGTACTCCCGAATTCGGCAATGACTCTGTCGGTTGCATACACCAACATTTGTATAGCGACATTGTCTCCGTTGCGTAAACTTGTGTTACCGCTTTTTACCGCATCCGCCAATGTGCCGGACGGGGCGTGCAGCGAATAATGATTCGATTACATCGATTACACAAGCGATTTTGAGTTTAAACCCAAGTAGTGTAAACCAGGAGCTCTTGTTGTGATTTTTTTTATACAGCATGTAAATTGCCCTCGACATACCTCTAAAGAGGTCATCCTCACTTCGTGTAGGTGACACGGTCAGGCAACCATGCACACCTCTAAAGAGGTAACTCAGCTTGTCAATATGAACAACTTTTGGGTAAAACAATTCGAACTTTCATACAAAAGTTTAGCCGCCCGGGCAATTACGGGAAAGCCAAAATAAGGTATTCTACCATGCGTTATTCCCGTTATTAGACTAGCTACCACCACCAACCTTGCTGTGCCTATTTATAACTCGTTATTTCTTACTCAATTATTCTTATCCAATTCGGGATAATCTTTTTTAGAATCCCGAAACTAATTACAGTAAAGTTCAGCAAGTATAGACTAATTGTTTTCCTATCAGAAAGTTTCTAGTGTTGCCAGATTAGATTAGTGCCGCTAAGATTTCTAGTTTACTATCGTCTACACATTTTACATCCATAAGGAGCGTTGTAGGACGGTGGCTAAGAGAAAGTTAGACCGTACACGTCTAGAGAAATCTGAAGATAATCAATTAGATGGATTTATGCATTTGACTGTGTTTTATCAATGGTATCATGTGACAATAATGTCTTATTGTTCAATCAAGTCGATTTAATATCTGTTTATAGAACTCGACACTGATTCAGAATATATTTCGATATAATGATAATGAAAAGAAGTAATGTTATAGGATTGACAAGTGTGCGTTATTCTGTTTTTGTAAATACTTCAAAATAAACAGCTAAGCTGATGTCTTTCTTTTAATATTTATTGCAACACAAATTGGTGGTAATTTTAAACCATAATTTACAGCAAAACCGTTTAAATTTTGTTGTTGATAAAAAAAGGTATTCCACAGGGACGTATCATTGGTCCTACTCAAATTTTTGATTATGTTTAAATCACACAAGTACTAACTTTATTGTTGACTCATCTACGTGCACATCACAGGCGCGACATGCGATCGAAGTATTATCAATGTCACGAACACCAGATATGGTTTTGCATTGCGATACTAATATTTGAGCTTTTTCAGGACATGTAGATAATGCTTGAGCAAATATTATGTGTAAATCCCAGTCCAATTATTTGTACATCTCATATATTTATATTTATCATCACGTCTGTTTGCTGTGGTAGACAAAGACCATCACGAATTTGCCCACATAGATCATATTTTGCTATCTACCAACTGTCTAAATTAAAAGAATTTAAGAATTACCATATCATAGTGGAGCAAATAAAGGGTAAACGTGTCTGAGAAAAACCACTATCATAACCCCTTCGACCGACTTCATAAAAAAACTATTGGTGTTTTTATGCATAGTACTGACCTGGAGGCACGTGTGGTGACGATCCTCAGCATTAAGGGACCGATGAAGAAGAAGAAGCATCAGCACTCGATCGAAATATTTATTTATAGTGATTCTTCTTCACAATTTTACAAAAAAAGTGAGTTACCATTGGGTTACTGCCAAATCATGTTTTGTATTCATACTCGATCGATATTACTGGTATAAATAAGCACGGAAGTGTTCTATTGACACAAATTCTGACAACAGTTTAGGTAAAAATGCATAGCTATCGCTTATCCAGCATTCAATCAAACGTATCATAATTAGTGCATCACCATTTGTGTTCAATTAACGCTCTGTTGAGCGTTTAATCGGCCGGACCAGTGAATGTAGGGCGAGCTCAAAAATGTGGACCTGAAAACATTATGTACATAAATATTTAGCGAATAATCTAATCAGTAGTTATTATTTTGGCCTAAAAAACGTGCCTTGGCGGTTTCGGAACAAGTCATAACGCTATTTTAAGAACATAAAAATCCTAAGGCATGTATCAGGTAAAAGGCCATGTTATTATTTTCGACAAACATTCAAATGAACTTAACGTCTTTCGTCAGCCTTTTCACTTACTAAGTTTGCCACATTCGTAGATGTTATTTATTGTATTATTTTTCCCTTAATAGAGAAGACTTGATATTTATAAAATTGTGTCACATCTTTCCTAACGTGCATATAATATACATATTAGATAGTCAGGAGATAGCTTATAACTTGCACTTTCAAATAAATTTTTCACCAACAGTTTGCATCTTTCGAAATAGTTTCATTGATTATACCATCACTAATTATTAGTATAGATTTGTGTGGAATCTTTCACAATGTGTGCGATATTGAATAGACTGGAGATTGCCCGTAACTTGCATTTTCAAATAAATTCTTTTCACCGACGGTTTATATCTTTCGAAAGAGTTTCATTGAACATATTTATGTTATCGCTGGCGATTCGATAAATATACACGCGAAGGTTGATCATACGTTGCGTCTATATTTAAACGGTTTGTAGCCCAAAAACTTTCATTCGCTGCTGTTACAAAATTGAATGTTGTTTCTGTACTGTTTTCATGTGTAGCTGCTTTATACTTTTTCTTTCTTTTATATACGTCTATGGTGGCCTGAGGCCTAAATAGGAATAAGCCTTTTCATGTAGGTAATTCGAGATAAAAGAAAGGCAACCTTTTAATTTTTCTGGCTCGTAATTCTATCTGTAAATCTAGCTCATCTTGGCTTTTGGATCTTGATTTCTTTAAGCGATGAATTCGCACTTACTTTTTTTAATATTTACAATATAACTTGCTTACTACTCCCAATGACCGATCTTACTTACCGAAATCTTCGTTTTTTTTTTCCTGTTCATATTTAGTCTCTATTGTTGGGGATCTACTATCATCAGCATTTTGTTATTTGCCTTTTCGTTGACATGAGTTTTGATTGTGAGAAGTCATCTGAAATGATGCATTAGAAAACCAACCAAGAGACAGCCTCTTCGTCTTGCGGCGTTAGCCCTGTTGTGGCTGTGCTTGTTTACAATAAATAAGTACATACATAAATATGTCATTTAAATGTCGCATTTCGATTAAATCTGACTGAAGATATCGAGCCAAACGTTCCGAAAACGCAATTCGAAATTCCATCATAAATTTAAAAAGCTTATATACTATTATTCATTGCATTCAGCATATAGTAGGCTGCATGCTACAAGCCCCATTCCCAAAAACGAACGATAGCTTTATTAAAGAGTTACGGCAGTACTCGTTATGGGCAAATAGGATATTTCTTTCGAATTTGTAGTTCATGTCTTAGTATAAGAATATAACGAAAATATTTAAATAAATTATACTCAGGATAAAGCTGAATTGACCATCAAAAACAAGAGGTCATAAAAAATAAATAATTCATACTCATGGTCAAGGAGATTTGACCATCAAAATTAAGAGGCCAAAAGGAATTTAAAAAAATTGTAGTCAGTGTCAAGCCTTGACCATCAAAAACAAGAGGTCATACGAAATTTTCATAAAAACGCAATCTGACCATGAAGTAAACAATGAACCAACCAAAACTCGATTCATTTCATGATATTAAAAATTAAAGAATATTTGCCTATTCATAAAATAACTGGAAAAATTAATACAATTTATAATAGAGCTGCGATTGAGAATTTCTTATCTCTTCTTCACAAGGCAATTATTGTTGTTGTTGTATAAAAATAGTACAATATAAACAGAATACTCGAAGCGGACGGAAATATACATTTCTACATAGTGTTTATGTTATGCGGCCCGCCGTCGCAAAACGTAACAAGAGAGATGTTTTCTTTGGATCGTTTTAATATTTTACGCCGCTATGAGAACTCCATTTAGATGCCGAAAGAGATTGTTTACATTGTTAGTCGTTTGTAGTGTTTTTTTTTTTCTTTTAAATTTGCTTTATAATCGTCTCAACGTACATGTCGTTTATTCGAAGTTGAATTTTATGACATTGATTTAAAAAATACGTTATATTTGGGAGATGTAAGAAGTACCTGAAACCGAAGAGCTAACATGAAGAGATTAGTAAGTGTAGATTTGTCAAGATTGCAGCAAGTGGAGATCCATGGTCTCTGCCTACCTACTTGGGTAATAGGCGTGATAATATTGTATGTCTGTATACTTGTACCTGACTGCCAGTAAGGGTTATGCTTTGCGCATATCTTGTATGTTGTCATTTTATTTATTACCTATTATCTTTCTGTCGTTTGCATGGACTTCAGGTACGCCTCGAAAACCCAAGTGCCCTTAAATAGGAGTTACAATAGGGGCAGAAATGATACTACTTGCTTTTAGGGTTATTGTTATCAAAGTCCGCGACTAATATGTAAATTCATGTACAAGGTAACCTAAGTGCCCTAAATGTCATACATTTATCCTTGGTGTTGCAGATATTCATGTGGCACATTAATATGAATATTCATGAACTGTTGTACTCGCTATATAGATAACGGGGTAGAGTAAATGGTAGAGATTTTTTTATTGGTAGAGTGACTACCATTGTGGGCAAGCTTGTCTTACACCTTTACACGTCTTACACCACTAGGTAGGTACACCTACACTCTGCGTAGAGTTCTTTCAATATTTTGTTACTATACCTGTTTATAATCTTAGTATTACGAGTACGGGTGACTGTGGCGTTGATACTTAAGTCATCATCATCATCAGGTCTTTGTAAGTCTCCACTACAGGAGCAACGACCCTCTCTGTACTGCCGGAGCCATATATTAGCCAGAGCAGTCAGAGGATTTGGCCTACACTCTCCACGCTGGCCAGACGGGTTGAAGAGGTCTCTTTGATTTTTATAAGCTTTGTTTAGCTAGTGTTCCCTAAGTCGCCTTCAACGACGTCCACGGGAAGACTTGGAGGGGTCCTATTCTACTCTGCTGGGAACCACACGGCGATTGATACTTAAGAAATAAATTACAAATATATATGTGAATACTACACCAATAGAGTACAGAATCCATAGTAACCACAGTAAAAAATATAAAAACTTTTAAAATATCTTAATTAGCGACGAAGAAGTGATACTTTAAAGTTTAAATAAGAAAGAGAAGTCCGATATGGACTAGTGACAGAAAAGACTATATCATACTCGTAATACGTTTGCCATATAAAATAGTGTTTTCGTGAGTGAGATAGACATATTTTCGTAAAATCATTTTATCTCGTTCGTTTTTCAACCAAATTTTATTCTGTTTTCACATATTTTTTTCATGCATATTCCCTATTAGGGTTTTTGATAAAAAAGGGAATGCAGCACTGAGGTGTCGGGACGGGTAACTGTTAAACAAAACTTTGGCAGTTATCGCTGCTTGTCAAATATTATTATATGACACCGCTCATCGAAACTTACAAAGTGCTGCAATCTGGTGGTAAACATTTCTAAAAGCCCTAATTCGAGTTAATCCACCAGTTTAATGCCGACAACGCTCTTGTTACACCCCTAGTGTTGCAGTTGTCCATGGGAAGCGGTGATAACTTACCATAAGGTGACACGCCTGCTCGTTTGCCGTCATTAGATCATTAAAAATTTTTTTGGGTAGAATGGTAGGCTAGTTCCCTGTAACTGTGTACCTTAGCTGCAGTTGATCTTTGTTTCCGCTATTATCAGCAGCCGCCATCGCATATTGAACAGTTTTCTCTGCATTTGCAGCACAATGGCCATGATATATCGCACGGCTCGTACTGCATTTAGCCTAGCAATTTGTTAATGAGCGGAGCGTCTTTCAAACTTCTGCTTGAGTGAAAAAATTAACACTTGCAGATAAAATGCATATGTGAAAGAATTTTGAAAAAAAAATAAAAAATATATATATATACACGGACAAATCACACAGATTGAGCTAGCCCCAAAGTAAGTTCGAGACTTGTGTTATGGGATACTAACTCAACGATACTATATTTTTATAATAGATACTTATATAGATAAACATCCAAGACCCAGGTCAATCTGAAAAAGATCATTTTCCATCTTGACCTGACCGGGGATCGAACCCGGGACCATCCGTGTCGCAGGCAGGCGTGTTGACCGCTGCGCCACGGAGCTCGTCCGAAAATCAGTTCAGTAGCTTCGAAACCTATTTAATTCAAACAACAAATCTTTCCACTTTATAATACCTATTAGTATAGATAACAAGTTTTCAATTAAAGCTGTTTCAGATAGATAAGCAATTCCATATAATCTTACCGATACTTTTCATACCTTAAAATAGCAATACACGTAAAATTTACTACCAGACTGTGAATTTCATTAAAACCAACTATTTGCAAATTGCTTAGTAGAGCTCGTCACACCTTCAAGCGACTAAATTGTCTATGCACGCACTTGACACCTGCCGCTAAGGGGTTTGCTAAGTGTATTAAAAACCGGCCAAGTGCGAGTCGCGAGTCCGACTCGCACTTGGCACGAAGGGTTCCATTCCATTATAATATAACATTAGACTATCAAGCAAAAAACGGCAAATAATCAGATCGAGAAAATGGTGAAGAAATTCTTGAAGAAATGTGTAAGTACATATTTATTAAATCCACGAATTTAGTTATATCTTTGACATGAGCCCTTGGAATCGCTTTACATGTACCTGTAATTAGCAGATATTAAACATACATACATACATATTATCAACGTCTTTATCCCTTGCGGGGTAGACAGAGCCCAAAAATAGTGATGGGTTGCTAGCCGCCTTATGAAAATTCCTTAGATTTTGGCCCATTCCTTTGACCGGCTTTTAAGATCTGTGCGGGAAGTAAAGCAGCTATATTTTATGTTTTTCCTTGAATCCCTAACCAGCATGAAAAAAATCTGTGGAAGAAATGATGTTAAAGATCTTTCATATGAAAATTCATACGGCACTAAAGGTACGGCCTTTCCGTCACCATAGCAACTCACGTATGCGAAAGCACTGCAGTACAATTACCGATTAGCGCGAATAGTCGAGGACAATGAACTGTGAACCCCACTCCTTCAGTCTCACCGTTCATTTCCTGAACTTCAATAATAGCTAGCTGATATACTTCAGCTCGTAACTTTTTGCCATGTAGTTTTCGCCCTAGAACGTAGCCACTCTATCTCTCCTATAACTTCGTATTTAAAGATGAAAGCGCTTACATCTAGTTCAAAAATATATTACAGATATAATAGAGTTAGGTTTCAAAGAGATAGTAAGCCTAAACACCTCACCAAAATATACATATGTATAACAACTAGAAGATTATAAAGTATAAAAATAACTGGTCTTATAATGACGATAAACTTTATTAGCTTTTTTATACCAACCGACCGAAATAATTTATCAGTTGTCAGATTTGTTCTCAGCTGTCAGTGTCAATAAGGTATAGATAGCCAATTGTTTAAACCTAGTTTTAACTTTAGCTTTTTATTTTATGATAATAAGAACTTGATTGCTCCGAATACTGCACTGCAAACTGCAACTGAATATGCAACCGGTAACGCGCTCGAATAAGTAAGACTTTATCCATATTAACTAAATTCTACTCATTATAATAATATATTGAAAAATGGAAATAAGATGGTCTCGTAACCTATTTGTGATATTTATAAACGACAATCCCAACGTAATGCTGTCCAAGTGACATGTATATCAAAATTTGCGAAGCTCAAACCTTGGCACGGTCCTTTATAATTGAAAGCGTAATATTTCGATCTTTTTGGCTTAGCTTCCATGTAAATTATTAGTCCCACATTTTACATTCTTTACTGACGGAATTGGAACGTTCGGACTCTTTAACTAAAGGGTTACCTGAAAATTTGAGATAATACTTGGTTTAAAACATACCCAAACAAATTAACACCTGTCTATTTTACTAAAATAATAAAATCTGTATAATAAGTGGCTCATATAAGTATCTATTGTAAAATATTGTATCTTTGAGTTAGTATCATACGACACAAATTCACGACTTACCGTGTGGTTGCCTCAATTTGTGTGATTTGTCCCTATACCTATATTTACTATTAATGCAACTAAACAAAAGCACGAATATACGCCTCTTTGAAAAGTGGTAGGTGTGGTAGAGCCACTCTAACGGCAAAATTCACTTTTGCTAATAGCATGAATGGGCCGGCTCGTCCGGAGAAGTACCACACTCTCACAGAAAGTCGACGTTCGAGTAGTAGCTGTACCGCTTCTATGCTTCGTTCGGTGAGTGACAGAGCCGGAGGCCCATCCCCCCCCTCCCCCTCTGGGGAGGGAAAAATAAAGGCCGGCAACGCTCTTGTAACACTCCTGGAGTTGCAGTTGTCCATGGGCAGCGGTGATCACTTGCCATCAGGTGAACCGCTTGCTCGTTTGCAGTGCTATGACATTAAAAAACCGGCCAAGTGTGAGTCAAACTCGCGCAATGAGGGTTCCGTACAATATGCTTCGTGAACACACACACATTGCAAAAAATGTTTAATTCAATTGACTAGCGTCTAGTGGTGTTTTAGTGAACTATTTCCCTAGATGAACTTATTATTGTGAGTTTACCACTTAATTTTCAAGTGATAGAATTCTTATTATTTTTCCTGTAATCTTCAAGGAATGAACTATATTTTGTAATTTTTTCAAAATTTTCGGCCCAGTAGGTTCGGAGATCAGGGGGGGGGGGGAGAATGGTCAACTTTTGCCTTCTTTCGTGAATAAAATCAAAAGTATTGATTTTACCCGAACAAAAAAAAATATTTTTGAGATCCTCATAAATACACGGTAAGGTTTGCTGAAACTTTTTTTTTTAATTTTGTAATTGGGCCCCTCAAAATGACCCTTATTTCAAAAAAATCTTTATTTACTTTGCACATCCGTGTTTGGGTCATAGGATTACACTATCTTACCAAATTTCATCTAATTTGGTTCAGTAGATTCTGAGAAAATCGGCTGTGACAGACGGACGGACGGACAGACAGACGCTCGAGTGATCCTATAAGGGTTCCGTTTTTCAACTTTTGTACGGAACCCTTAAAAAAGGCTCCCATACATAGTCTTCTTCTTCTTCTGTTTTATATTATGGCTTCCACCGAAATTTCAGTGATTCTGCCAATGTCCAGTATAATGAGATACTAAGTATCGGTGTTGTACGGTAAAGTTTTTCCAAGTAGCATCAAAGATGGCGTATGTTCCCTGATGCCTCGCGGCAGCTTGGGGCGGCAAATCTATACGAGTCCATTTATCAGTCCACTTTAACTATTTCACAAATTGTTCATGAGCACGAGCATTTATAACACCAAACTACACCAATTTCATATTATAAAGTCCACCAAAATCAACTTGCAAAACTGTCTAAGGCAAACTTCAACTGCACCCCTTGACCTCCCACCACAAACTCCATACATAGTCATAATGTTAAGATATTGACAGCAAGTGTCGCATCATGCGCCGCGCCACCCTCAGTTTTCCTAGAATAGGACCGTTATTAAAAGTAATACTTTCTGTATTTAAGAATTGCCAATATTTTTCGTAATTCGTCGCATCAATTTTCGCTGTATCCTTCCGAAACTTTGGAGCTTATTTGATGACGCCCAGTGAATATTAAATTTCCTTTCGGCATTCTGTTCAGAATATTATAACTTCTTATTACTTTCGCTAGCTTTGATGAGAAGGGGTTCCGATTATTCGAATTGTAATTACGTGTTATTGGCGTTGACTATATTCCATTTTCCAAAAAATTAATTCATTATTAATAGATGATTTAATATTAACAAGTAAAAGCTAAACCATTACGACTTAAGAGTCCCACGTAAAGCCGAAATCCCATACAAACGTAGTTTGGTTTTAGTTACAAAATTACAGCGAGTAGAAGTTTTCGATACGAAACTTCTACTCGCTGTAATTTTGTATAGGTATTGTTTTTAAAATTGAAATCTGATTTTAAACATCAATATGCCTTATCCGGTCGTATATACGAAATTTGGTTGAGATTGGCTTAACTGTTGTAAAACTAAAACCAAACTACGTTTGTATGGGATTTCGGCTTTACGTGGGTCTCTTAAGGCATTATTGCTGGATAGCTGGATAGTCAACTAAGAAATAATGTAGCTAGTTAGTATACTTGCGAATAATTGTTTAAATTACATATTGGTTGCAGTCCGCATTTTGTAATAAATAAGCCTATGTGGTCCGGAGCCCCGAACCCATTTAGATTATTTTTCGTCCGACCCTTGAAACAAAAACAACTAACATATTTCGCATTACATGTAATATCTTAATGTTCTTAAAGCTTATTGGAATACAAAAAAGCGCTGAGGTACCGTACACAAAAAATATCGCCATCTCAGACAAGTTATTAAACTTTCATACATAATTCATGGCCCGGTTGGCGGGATACGGAAAATATAGAAAATCCCGCTTATTACAAAGGTGATTCGACAAGCACGCCCCAATTGGCAGATGTCGTTTGATTTGGAACCTTTTTCGTGTAGGTATTTATCTTCACTCAGACAGCAAATGGACCGAAAGAGGCTTTTTAGGACACGAATTACGATTTTTTTTATGATGTGTGTCGATGTTGTTTGGATGTATAGATTTTAGTATCTTTTTATCGTGTAAATAGGTTTGTAGCTTTGCCTAGAGTCCTTCTGAAGGGCCTTTTTAGGGTTCCGTAGTAAACTAGGAACCCTTATAGTTTCGCCATGTCTGTCTGTCTGTCTGTCTGTCTGTCTGTCCGTCCGCGGTTTTACTCAGAGACTATAAGTACTAGAAAGCTGTAATTTGGTATGAATGTGTATATTAATCATGGCAAAAAAGTCGTAGAATAAAATCTTGAAAAAAAATTTTTTTTTTGTAGCTCCCATACAAGTAAAGTGGAGGAGTATTTTTTTTTTCTCTATTTACCCATCGTGTGGGGTATCGTTAAAAAGGTCTTTGAAAAATATTGTGAGGTTGAGAACACTATTTTTCGATTTAGGGATCCGTTTCCGAAATATTTGGTTTTAAAGTGCAAAATTTTGTTAGAGGTACGTGTCCCCCCCCCCTCTATCTGCTAAACGGTTATATATGGATACGTGAAAAAAATTACAGCAGTAGTATATATACTGAAGTTGAAAGGAAAACTATCAGAGCTAGGTACTAAGTGCAAACTAAAAAGTTATAGGCAACCAACTTATAAAATGTACTGGAAAATGTAAAATTTCATACAAGTTTCATTGTTAGATGTTATTGGTCGTTAAACTGTGAAGTGCGAGTGTAAACAGTGTGAACTCAAAGTTATCATTCGCAACTACGGAACCCTACACTGCGCGTGGCCCGACACGCACTTGGCCGGTTTTTTTAGAAATGTAATTTTTCGGTAAAATCTCCGTAACACAACCATAGCTAAAGATCAGTCTTTTAATTGCGTTGCGTCTTTATTGCTTCTTACCGCACATTATACAGATTTTATTTTGATATTGGTGCCTATAGTCCTAATTTCATATCAGATTTGATTATTATAATTTAAAAAAAACTTATTTTTCTTTTGTTATCAGACATTGATTTGATCAGAGTTGTTTATGGTGATATCGAATCATTCAAAATTATTAAATCCGTTGATATTATGCCCAATATTAAATCGGAATTCAACGAAATAAACTTATATTGACTTATTCGCAATTTATTCTCATCTGTGATTTTATGGATCGACAGAGATCGTTCAGTCTCGGAGTTCATCCACATTACTCCAATATCAATTCTGATAATATGATCTCGCTTACTTTGTGCCTTAAATTATGTGCATAGTTTAGCAATTGAAAGTTTGATTTCACCGATATATTTCATTGTTATCACAACTTCGTCAAAATTATTTTTCTAGATTTTTCAAGCCAGTATTTTCTGTAGTTACCTACATGTCTGTAGGCCTCATTAGATTGTCTCTTATTCTCTATAATTTCTCCAGAGCTTTAATAAAGAAATAATACTGTTCGACCTAATCAGTCGCTCCGTCACGAAATTTTGATGTTCGTCATTTATGTTTTTAAAAACTAGCTCAGTCGTATAGTCTTCTAGAATGCCATTGTCAAGTTCGGTCACTCATCATGTCCCACTTGGTACACAAAAACGGACTTTGCATCTGAAAAAGGTAACGGCCTACCGGAAACACAAAATATAGTTTTAAGATCCAACGACATGACTAGAAGTTCCTCTGATGGCAATAAGTAAAGAAATTGATATTTTTTAAAATGAGTATGAGACCACGTGCAGGTTAAACTTAAAGGCTTTTGAACAGCAAATCATTCATCGTATAGGCCACTTCTATTCTATTCATTTATAGTTATATCAGATTAAGTATATACTATGATATCTAATCTGTCACTATTGATTGCCTTTATCAATATTGCTATTATCGGGGAACACGCCATTATTAAAAATCTAGCTAGCGTTATTACGCTGATCTTTATAAAAATATCTGATGTTATTTTAATTATAAAAATATTTAGGGACTTTTCGTTTCTTGCGAAATTATTTTTTATCTCGAAATCCAGCTCTTAGACGTGGCGAAGTTTCACACCAAAGAATAACATTTTTAAAGTAAAAACTTCTTTAGGCGCGTTGGACAATTTTTGAGATGGAGATAAGACCATTGAACTTGCGACACTGTTACCGTAACCGACACCTTTCTATTTAAGTATGTCTCACCATTTAGTCAGAAAGTATGCAATGTCCATGACACACCTGTCTTGCCCTGCGTGTCCTACCACCTGTACACGCGAGGACCTTTACAATAGTACTGATAACGCTGTGTATGTCAGTGACAGAGTTTTGGTTAACACAAATATAATTCGACACGCTAAGAAGAACGAAAATTTAAGTATGTATGAGAAAACTTCAAAAAATATTTCCTGACGATTCAAAAAATACACACGTAATTGTTGATAGTAAAATAAATAACCTGATTTATGATGAAGAACATGTATCTTATTATTTCTTTAGTTCCTTAGTTCGAAGTTTTGATTAAAAATAATGTTTACACAGAAACGTAATTTTTGTTCTGCGTTTTATTGTTCCAAAGCACTATAAACATCTAGAACACTTATTTTTATGGCACTAACGGTAATCGACAACGGCCCCGTCGGTAAATCCTCCTTATTCATTTGTTTAATGTACCGGTGACGCAGTTTTATGGCTCGGCCGACGTAAAAGCTATTCCATAAGGTTAGATTTTTACCATTTTAAGCTGGATCTTAAAAGAAAAAAGAGGAGAGGAAAGTCCAAGCAAATTATTTGAAACAAATAAACGAAAAAGTGAACAGGCCAAGTACCAGAATGTTAAAAGATAGATAGCAGAGAAAAGAGAAACATGGAGGGACCTCCATCGTCAAAGACGTCGCTCTTAAATTTTGATCATGAGATACTAAGACGATTTCATTGGTAACAACAACTCATCTGCTACTCAAAATTGTGCCCGATTCTTAGCCCGTTTAGTAAGAGTCTGTTGTAATCAATATTATTGGCGACAATTTTGTGTTTGTTGTTTGCACAACTTTTAAAAGATTTACTATTTTCAAGTCCTGTACTCGTCTATCAATCGACCTCTTGCCCGATATCCTACCAATTGTAGATCAATGTTAGCTTCTTAATTGGAATGTATGACAAGCGTGACACATTTATCCTTATTTTGCAATTGCCATGCATGTGCAAAATGATGAACATTAAACCATAATATAATATTTGCTTCTATTTTATGATCGCGATCATTTTATTATTTTTCCTTATTTACTTGCTTTATAGTAATATGAAAACCACTAAATATTCCATGGTGAGGTGTAAGAACTAAGAAGTCGTCATATCCCTCAGTATAGACGGATTCCTTATAGCTTATACGCTTACCATATTCTCTAGGAGGATCTTTCAGGCCGCCACGCCGGTAGAACAATCTGTGTGTGTGTGTGTTGTTTTAAAAAAAATATCAGGTCCTCTTTTTTTCATAAATTGTCGACCATAGACATCTGTATCATAGGAATTGTTAACAGAGTGCTGCCAGTCTTTTTAATAGGAACTTGTTTTTTTAAAGAACCCAAATCATAGTAGATCGCTACTCGATTGAACAGTTAAGATATATATTGATGTCAAGAAGCAAGATTAGGTCTGATTATCAAAAAGGGCTTACGTTCATAATTATTATTTTTGTAGTCCCGTTTTGTGCGCTACTACCTCCACCACCATCGCTACCCAGATCAGAAAGACAATACCGAAGATGCAACCTTTTTGTGTTGTCACTCACGTATGCACTTTCGATTTCCTACAGAGGCGCGCGGAAGTTATGCCATATGAATGCGTATGCGTTTCTGGTATTGTAAATCTTAGCATTGTTCTGTTTATCGGTATTTCCTCGACGTTCCTTTGTTTAATCGTATTAAAGAGTTTTCCACTACATTTCCTGTTTTATTAGGCCGTTATATGATGGGTAGGGGAGTGACGTGCTGTTATCAAAATTTTTGAAAACGTCTGCGTCTTGAAAATTAACTCTAACTGCCTTCTCTCATATGCGAGAATTATTGGAAATTCCCAGCAAATTACTGAGAACAGTTCTGTTCTAATGGTAGATAATAACTTCTTGTTGTCCAATATGATATGTGTCTCTGTTGTCCATGCATCTACATATATTATGAGACGGTCATGTATCTAAAGGTATTTACAACTACGTAAAGATCATCCATATTCTTAGTAACACACATCACCTGATTATCCCAAAGTTTTCGTATTGTGGAAGGCACTTTGAGCTGTGGGTCTAGAGCGCCATCTAACATTTGTCTAAACATCCTAGGATTGATTCTGGTCTACCCTTTGGGTTGCGGTGTTCAGACGGCAGTCGCTCTGTGTAAAACCCTATATCCTCGTCAAATCACCAAGATAGGAAGCGGACCGCTGAGGATGCAACCGGAAATACTCTCAGATAATGATGATTTTATGTTAGATCTTGTTGCCAAAAAGATAAAAATATTTACTTCCATATTTTTCGAATCTATTTAAGATACACAATAATTATACTAGACCTTGTTCTCTTTGATTATATTCCACCAAAACATTTGCAAAAAAGCAACCTTCGTTATAGCTATTCAAATATCAGATAATAATTATGTCAACTAGCACTCAAAAAATATTTGCTTAAAAACCTTCAGCACCGCGATTCCGATCGTAAAGATATTTCTCCAAACAACTCGACCTTGGAACTCTCTAATTGGAGATAAGTAGTGCTCGAACAAGGTCGTACAATCAGATGAGAGGGCAGCGAATGAAAATAATAGGAGCTCTACTATTGGAGAGTTCCACACATAAGCCATCCTTAACAGACAAACAAGGCTGTATCGATCCCACCTCTGATGCCGTGTCGATTGACTGTTTTCCCACTTGTCCCTCTTTCTCCGGGCTTGTTTTCACAAATATATATGTTAATCTTAACATATACTAATAGAAGATTTTGGTACTAGTGGTTAGTATCTTGGTTAGTAGTATGTGCCTAAGCACATAGCCTAAAGATGTTGCATGCCAATTATACTCGTAAGTGATGTCTATTCCTAACTGCAATGTCCGTCCCAAAAATGTAAGTGATTCCATTTACATTTTTGGGAATGACGGTGCCTGGTTACTCTATAATTTGTAAATGTATCGATTACTGATCCATGGTTAGCACCTTTGGTTACCAATGGGAGATAATACTGCAATGTTCTCCCGCCAGAGGGCAGCATTAGCAGAGACAGTAAACAAATGTTTGACATTGACAAGTATGTTAAACTTGCAATAAATTGCCTTTATTTTACATCCGAATACGCAGATTAATTGCATTTTTATATTTTAATACTTATAGAAGTATTTTAAAATCAAATTAATAAAGGATTAATGTATAATTTCACAAATTAATTGCGACTTTGACACTGACATGTTCATACTTGTCAGTGTCAAACCTTTTTAGGGTTCCGTAGTAAACTAGGAACCCTTATAGTTTCGCCATGTCTGTCTGTCTGTCTGTCTGTCTGTCTGTCTGTCTGTCTGTCTGTCTGTCTGTCCGTCCGCGGTTTTACTCAGAGACCATAAGTACTAGAAAGCTGTAATTTGGTATGAGTATGTATATTAATCATGGCAAAAAAGTCGTAGAAAAAAATCTTGAAAAAAATTTTTTTTTTTGGTAGCTTCCATACAAGTAAAGTGGGGGAGTCATTTTTTTTTCTCTACTTACCCATCTTGTGGGGTATCGTTAAAAAGGTCTTTGAAAAATATTGTGAGGTTGAGAACACCATTTTTCGATTTAGGGATCCGTTTCCGAAATATTTGGTTTTAAAGTGCAAATTTTTGTTAGAGGTACGTGTCCCCCCCCTCTATCTCCTAAACGGTTATATATAGATACGTGAAAAAAATTACAGCAGTAGTATATATACTGAAGTTGAAAGGAAAACTATCAGAGGTAAGTACTAAGTACAAACTAAAAAGTTATAGGCAACCAACTTATAAAATGTACTGGAAAATGTAAAATTTCATACAATCTTTATTGTTAGATGTTTTTGGTCGTTAAACTGTGAGGTGCGAGTGTAAACAGTGTGTACTCAAAGTTGTCATTCGCAACTACGGAACCCTATACTGCGCGTGGCCCGACATGCACTTGGCCCGTTTTTTACTGTATGTGCTAGTGGCGCACTCTGGCGGCACAGCTTTCAGTAATATCTCCTATTGTGGAGATACTTGGCCAGCTCTAAAGACTTACGCCAGATCATAGTCACAGCATGAAAACTTCAAAATAGCGGAAACCGGGCTCCAACACTGCGGAAGCAACCGGTGAATACGCTCGGATGAGGAGGATATCGATTATACATCTACTAGCTGTTACCCGCGGCTTCGCTCGCGTAATATATAACCTATGTCCTTCTCGGTACCCTAACCTATGTGTATGCAAAATTTCATGATGATCATTTCAGTAGATACGGCGTGAAAGCGTAACAAACAAACTCACTTTCGCATTTATAATATTAGTTGGGATTGATATCTGAATCTCTGAACTTGTGAATTTATTTTAGGCCCTTGCTGTCAAGGTGAACTTAAAACATTTTTAAAAATATATTGGTAGCTTTTCAAGTGACCGTTCGGCGTCCATATTTAAAGAGTATTAAAGTATCAGACGATATTAAAATGTTATTGATACGTTTAGCTATCATTCTGTGAAGGAATTTAATAACTGTTTACGTTAAAGAATGTAAAATGAAATTTAAATATTTGTACAGGCTTTCGTACGTAGTTTTGAACACTGGATTGTTTTCAGTATTTACTATTTTACGAAATTTTACTAGTTTATACAGATCTTTAAAAATCTGATCTTTTCTCTGGTCATGGATGAAATTAAAATAGCGTTAGTAGTCATTCAAATTATACACAAAAACTAATAATTCTTAACTAAAGACATTCTCAATAGTCCAACTTACGAGTCTTGTGAATGAAGTAAAGTCAATATTTATCAACACGGAGAGCGTCCGAGAGAGTACACAATGGCGGAGGAAGCGTTATCTTCAACAAACAGCCGATATTATCTGACAAGGAAACATGCTCTTGAATCGAGCTGCACGTAATCCCCGTCCGACAGATGCACTGGCGTGCAAAGTAATGGAATCTAGTGAACTAACAGCCGTATGGTTCCTGACAGAGTAGAATAGGATCACTCCAAGTCTTCCTGTGGATGTCGTAGATGACGACTTAGGAAACACAAGTTAAGCAAAGCTTATAAACATCAAAGATGCAACTCCTATTCGTCTGGTCAGCTTATATATTGCTCTGGTAATATAAAGAATTGAAATGAAATGAAAATTTATTTATAAGTTTGATATCTATATTATCTATATTTTCTTTATATTTGCAAAGTCGACAGAAGAGGGTCTGCTCCTGCAGTCGAAACTAATAAGACCTGAGGACGTGACCTGATACAAATCTTTAAAAAAAAATACAGATCTTTTCTGTGTCGATGGATGAAAGACATCTGTGGAATAGCAAAATAATAAAAGCAAAATCTGAGATTCCTTTACGTGGTGCATAGTCTTTCTACAGGATTAGGCGACATGACGATAACATCGCCAGCGAGATTATTCCTCTGTAGTATCACGGAAAAGCCTTGATCATGGCGGGTTATCGTAATCGCCTGCGATCGAGATGCACTGGCGTGCAAGGAAAAGGACGCGTGTGTCTGCTTTTTATTAACGTCGGCCTTCGCCAGTGTTACAGTTAATTGCTGGCCAATTTTGTTAAGTGTTGGAGTGGATTATACCGGTTCCTTTTTGCGGTAATTGGTCTTGATGGTCTGCGGTAATGAGCAAATGAACTTGAATTTGTTTGAGCGGCTTGCATTTCATTACTAAAATTAATAGTAATGGCATAACCTTTGTTGCAGTTATTATATTATTACTTATTTCCAGAGCTTTGGGAACGACACAATTTTATTAAAGAATATAAGAAATTTAAAGCGTGCATGCCCGCCTATGCCTACCCTTAATTCAATAAAACGCTATGCACCACAGTAGCTTGCCAAATCACTTTTGCACATATTACCTCAAACATGAAACTCAAGTGCGACGAGTCCAAAATCCGCAATAAACAAAAAAGTTTCCTACATTACTGAGCTGTGCCAATAAACGCACCCAAGAAATTATTTAGAGTGGACAATAAAGCGTTGGTTTCCGCGTCCCTATGTGTACGCCGACAGCGTACGAGGGCGCAGTTCAAGGACAGCAATAATATGTTATGTATGATGGACATTTTGCTGGTAATAGATATTTATTGGTGCTTTCGCTTCCGCCAACTTGTTTGGCTGTCAGGAAGTCGGAAGGATATTAATAGATGCTGTCCCGTTGTTTTGCTGCTTGCTGTAGATGTCATTTTGTGTTTTGTTCGTGAGGTAATGACTCAATTCTGTTGATTTTAGCCTCAACAAAAATCAAGCGTTCTGCTCTTTCACAAGAACAAGTTTAAAACGAGTTCTATATACTCAGGATCGAGCGCCTGTATAAACCTGGAGTTTCTTTTTCCTAAATAGACGATATACTTGTCTTCTTATGTTGTTATTTCGTTATCCCCTTTTCATCTCTGTTTGCCCAAAAACCTTAGCGTTTCAGCTCATACGAACTCATGCCTAATATGACCTTTAGCTTACGTCTACCTTCACCTTTTTAGGGTATACGGGACATACTACATATATAATACAGGCCCCACAGCCCTGCCTTCCTACATTTATCCCACTATGTAGTAATGACCACAGCCACACCACGCCATTACGCCGCGTTAGCTAATTGACGCCAGTTCGGCTGGTTCAAGGATCCCGAAGGTTATAAACTATTTCTGGACGGCACGTGCGTTGACTCAGCTGCTCGCATGTTTCTAATGTGCACACTCTGTACATGTAATTATAGGCAGGGCTGTCCAAAATCGTTAAGCTTTCTTACAGCATCAAATAGATTATACTCAGAGGAGTTGAAAATTTTGTCCCTGTTTACTAATGAAAATAAAAAAAGGATTATCTAGTAGTTCAATTAGGTACCTATCTCATCCCTTGAACGCTCATGAGTGCTCTATGAAATCATATTACTATCAGAAGGCCATTATTCAGAAGTTTACTATTAAAATATTATGTTATAAATCTATGAATGTTAAATTTCGAATTTGCTTAAAATTCAAAATCTGCAAATTTTACTTTGATTGTCTCACCATCAGATGTAGGGACCATAAATGCTCATAAGTTTATAGAGGGAAAATAGACTTTTTTCCTTAAAAATCTTAACCAAGTTAGTATTGGACTTTCACTCTTTTCCTCAAGGGTTTTGAAAGAATTCATCTGATGTTTGCACGTGCGTTGCGTAGCCTCAGATTTTCACATGTTTCGCAAGTGCGAAGGGTTAAGGGTTGTCAAACTCGTAACTTTTCTTCAAGGATCAACATACCGGAAAAGCTCAAGGGAGTTGAAGGTTGTTGGACTTGCGTCACGTGCGTCTTGCTCACAAGTCCCGTGTTATGTTTGGAGTTATTTCTAACTGGAAGTAAGATTGTACTCCTAGAAATGTCAAAAGCTTTGTGAACTCTATTAAGAATCCTTGTCTACACTTTACCATTCTAATAGTTATTTCTAACTGGAAGTAATATTGGTAGTCCAAATGTGAAAAGCCTTTGTGAATTCGACAATTAACTACACTCTCTCCAGCTCTGTAGGGTTATTTTCTCTACCTTTCAATCTTTATAATCTCACCTTAATAAACATAATTTATAATATCAGTAATGTGTCCAAGGACAAAATTTGGTTACTGTCAAAATTAGTTGTTTTATTTATTATCAGCATTAAACAGAGGGTCAAGGGATTATATCCACGACGACCGTCCTCAATATAGAAAGTTAAGAAACAAACAGATATAGTTCAGACAGTTTGCACTCATTGTTTGCTGAAAGTTTCCATTAGAACAGCAGACGATATTAAAATGTTATGTCCTGGATCGTTTTGCGTCGGAGTCAAATGAAAAACTTTACTCGAGAGGACTGTCTGTCTAATGAAATGTCTTCTTCGTCGTTTTGTCAAATTAAATACGCTCCAAACGTTTTTATTTGCATCTTACTCTCAAGTGATATCTTCAGAGCTAAAGCTATTTTAATATCACACGTTTTTCATTAGTTTCTTTAGTTATACGTTCATCGTATCAAAACCATCGCCTTATCCTTATCTTAACTACTTAATATCTTAAATGCGAATGTTAGTTTGTTACGCTTTCACACTCCTATGCTCTGCCCCGTACTGAATATCTTGAAATTTTTCATACGCGTTGTCTGGGATATGAAGAAGGATTAGACTACCTTTCATCCCGGAAAAAGACTTCACGAGATACCGACATTGTTAGTCCAGTATACATATGAAAGAAGAGTTAGTTGCCTTGTTAACTAACAAGTAGAAATTATATGCACGGCTTAGAATCAAATGCATCCCGCAATCAAATGGTATAACGGAGAGAAGTTTATAAATAAAGTGGTCGGTGTTCGTAAACATAAAAATAAAATAAACAATAGAATTAGAATAGAAGCTAGAAATCTAAACAAATAATCGACACATCTCACTCTATAAATAATTATTTATTTAAAGCAATTGTTTTTACAAATAGTGTGCAACATACAAACAGTCGTTAAATTTAACAGGCCGGCTACTCAAAGTCTGCGAGATCGCGCGATAAGCCACCTGCTGTTAAAGTAAGTCATCTGGATGCCGGCCAGATGCTACTGACGTAATTGCACAATATCATGGTCTCTAAATGTGAGGAAAGTACGAGGCATGTTGACGTCTGACTTCCAATTAAATTAAGAAATAAAATATGGGGAAACTTTCACGCGAGCAGGACTCGAACCCTGCGAAATCTCTATACGGTCATCTTATTCATCTTATTCCTTACCTGTGTTCTACAATAAAGTAGACGCAGGTTCTTCCTATATCTTATTTCTTACTTATATAAAATAAATAAATATATAAGGACAAATTACACAGTAAGAATAATAATATATCAGAATAGCATTGTGAATACTAAAAAATCATTAGAAATTATTTGACGTCCAAATGAGGAGACAGAGTAGAGCTTATAAAGCATCCTGTCTTATATCTTGTGGCTGACGACGAAATTTTTGTAGACTTGCACAGCGAAGTGATGGTGAACCCTTTATCACAGTTGAGGTTTTAATCGGGAATAGGTAGGTATGTTGAGATAAAAAATATTAAGATTATTAGGGATGGAGATATGATAAATTTAAACCATATCATAACATGTACTGAGAAATAATGGGTGTGGCTATGAATGTCGCTTACCAAAACTCGAATCTTATCAGCAGAGCTCTTTCCAGCTATTTTATTGTTGTGGGTTCTTTTTACACTGGAGTGTTATTTCAAATAAATGTTATGAGTAAATATATAAAAAGCTAAAAACTCCCAACATATTTATATGTCTGAACTTATTTTCTAGTCAAGAAGGTCAAATTTTTAGTGACATTTTTCATATATTTTTAAAACTATTGCTATCTTATTTAGTCCCTCCGATCCATTTGTCTAATTAAACGCCCGTTGCAGTCAGAGCCAGAGCTAATCCGAAGTGAAAGCAAGCAATAAGGAAATTTCCAATTAGCCTTCATTCCGATTGCTGTTTTGCGGCGATTAGGCCTTGAGGAGCTTAGCTTAAATAAGTTAATAAGCTGTATTGGCGTGTGGCTTGTTTTTAATTGATTGTTTGAGTAATTCAGAATTTATTGACTCGTATCTCCTGCCATTTGCCTGACAACCACTATGATTATCATATTTGAAAGGCACATCATAATGTAACCAACAGATTCCAGCATTTCCAGCCCAGCGGCTATCACTAATTAGATAACAGTTATAAAGCTACACCACGGAAAGCTTCAGGTTATTTAGTCTGTAACATCAAAATATAGTATTAATATCTCGTAAACTATCACTAATTGAATTGTTTCACATCTCATTCGACAACAACTAAATAAGACAATTTTAAAGGGTAACCTTTCATTTATAGGGCATAGTCGACTTTCTTTTCAAAAAAACATGTTTATATGCTCCACGTTTTGTCTTTTTGACTCCGATGCGACGTGTTCCACAGCCCTTCTAATTACAATGATATGTCCTTGATCTGTGTCCTTGATACTTCAATTGAAGTAAAGGGAATCTCCCCGAACTTTCCTTAATAAGACTTTCAGCTACAATTAATTAATTAGAGAGCTCCAAATATAGACTAAATGTCGGTTACTCCTAAAATAGTTTACTTCAACACCCACAAAGTTTCAGGATCTACCTACATCTTTGCTCGTAGAGCGACTAAATTACTGAAGTTTAGGGGCACGCCATTGGACCACTCAAGTATCGTCATGATACTGTGTTTTTGATTATGATCAAGAGCACCATCCATTTAATGTAAGGTTTTGTTTAATACTACTTCTGTCTTATCTGCACGTTTCGTTGCATGATGAGCTGTGATCTTTTGAAGTCTTGCGTTACGCATTGTAAAATTTTCACAGTGTTCGACAACCTTGGTTAATTTACTTAGTATTTCATTAACGTTATTGTTTAACTATTAGTCAACAAATGCGATCTGTTCAATAGTTAATTGTGTCATTGGATCTCGTACAATAGCCTTTACAGTTCATCGGATAAACATAAAATGATTGGCGACTCGAGCCGATGGCGAAATTATTGACAGGTTCGCTTCAAAGGCCTTTGTGGTGTTTAACGAAAACGATGTGGGAATAAAAGGATGTTTTTGTTATTATTAATGTTGGTGTTGCAATTGAAAGCATCATACATAAGAAACGCATTGGCAAACTTTATTTGGGCCAAGAAAAACGTTAGCATGATTAGTATCATTCTGGAAGGTAGTTGAAAATATGTTGCAGTTGTGGAACAAGATAACTGTCATGGAAAGGATGTCTCAAAGAAAACTAAACATAATAGACGTCAGTCGGTTGACTAATAAGTGGATTTTGCCTTTTAAAGTATTTGTATGTCTTTCAAAAGATGTTGCGAAAGCAAAATAAAAACGTTTCCCATTTGCTGCATTTGAGAGGTGTCTGCGCTATTATTTAATATAGCGTTGTATTTTCTGCAGGCTACTAACTTCCATTAAAAAAAAACGTAGCTAATGAGATTCTTTCAAGTCTCGTGCTGTATGTGTCTTGCTAGGTAATTGTGTAGACTGTGACAGGACAAGATTTGAGAGTGTTTGGTTATGCTTCTGAGTATTTTTTATATGGCGTTATATTTTCTGCAAACTACAAACCCTCATTAAAAAAATCTTAATTAATGAGATTCTTAAGTCTCTTGCTGTATTTGTCTTGCTAGATAACGTTTTTCGTTAAGATGCATTTAGGAATTTGGGGCGTTGTTAGTATATTTACCTTCACGAAATATGTTTGAAATAATAAAGAACTTGTACAAATAAATGTAGAAGTAAATAAAATGAATAATTCAACCCTTGAAATTAGATCCATTTTTGGTACGACATTTACCTTTCAAAGCAATCTTTCTCACGTTACAAATGTTAAACGTTTCTGTCTAAAAATAAACGTGTCCTTCCCACGCCTTCTTTGACATTTTTTCTCAGAATCAGAAAAAATAAGATAGCGTTTTTCCATTTCGTTCGTCGAATTACTTTTCAGTATTTATAATCTTAAACTTCACTCCTAAAAGGCTATTTTTATTGCCATATGCCACAAACTTATAACCACATTTCGCGAACGAAATTTCTTATTAGCAATCAGACAATGTTTAATTTGTCAAGGGAAAATATTTCTCATTTTGAATTAATTTGCTCTCTATGTGTGAACAAGCCATTTACCTTTTCGCGTTTTACTGTTGGAAAATTTCGTAATAATTGTTATTTTTTTTTTAATATAGATAAATATATATTTCTTAAGAAGCATTACCGCTTTTTGCTATTATTAGATCACTGTAATTGGTGTACATGTTGTGAACATACAAATACAATCCGACAACCAAAGAATAAACGCAAAAACTCAGCCTTGCCTGCCGATTAATTAAGCGATAATGGAAGAATAACAAGATCTTTTGTCGGAGGAATGTTTTGCTCAAATTCGAGTACATGGTTGCGATTACAACACGACTACATCGCGAATGGTTAAGGGCACACAGGACGTCCTTTATGTATATTTAGGGATAAACGGCCCCAAAAGAATACAGAACACTCAAATATGTTACTATTTTCTTTAGTTTTGAAATATATTTCTACTTCTTAGTAATATGCTATATAAATTCGCGCGTGCACTATTGTAATAAGGGATTTTATCTAGAGCTTTGAACCAGTTCTAGCAAAACCAATTTAAATGTACTTAAAAACTCGTTAAAAATGTTTCTATCCAGACAAATCTTTTTATTAATCAAACTGAGCCCTTGTCATAAATTTAACAAGAATATTTTTAAGCCGGCATCTTTTTCGTCAGGCTTTTCGAGGGGCTATTTTTAAAAGGCTCGTCTTATTTTATGGAGCTTGACTGTTTTCAAAGGCATTCTCTTGCCATTTTTACTTGTATAGTTACAGCAGATGCATCCATGTTGGATAGGGCACCATCTTATGATTGCACCTGCTGGCTTTTTCAATAAATTATAAGGACAATGTAGTTATATTGGTCTCTTAAATTGGAAGTCCCGTTAGTCCGCTACTTTTCTTGAATTCATGTCTTAAATAGTAATAACGGGATTCCAGTTTATCATTCAGTTTGAAATATGCATTTATATGCATCCTATCATGCCGTGTTACTGGTATTATAAGCAAGAAAAACATCGAAATATTTAATACCATCTACGTTTGATGACTGACCTCCACCGAACATTTTTATATGAAATCTTGTAATACAAATAATTTGAGCACCAAATCTATTTCAACAGAAACATTTTACATAAAATTTGATGAAAAGCACAAAACATTCACAGTTATTTATCACTAAATGTTTAGGTTCATCGACCACCTCAACATTATCTTAGTTTTCTCAGGTTTAATGCCGAAGCCAATTAGTCTTCTCAGAAGCAGCAATTAGTGCTACATTTAAATCAAATTTAGAGCGAACTGATTTGAAAATCTTATCAAACACTCGATAGTGTTTGATTAGTGTCTGGTACTCACTTTGCTGAATTGGTTGATTAAACAAATTGTTTTCGCTGAAATCTTGTTCATTTTCGAAAATGACTAAATTACAGACAATGAAGGCGGTTTTAAAACAACTTAATTGCCATGCCATTGTATGTTTTCATTCTCTCTATCAAAATTCTATTATTTTGTTTTGCACAATTACCATCATTATAATACTGCTAATGATAAGCTCGAGACTCGAAAGCTCTTGTCCCTCATTTTTGTCAATGGTCGATCACATTTATATCTTGACTTGACTCATGTTGACTTACAGCTAAATTTTACAATGTTTAATTTTTAATTCGAGTTCTAGCCATATTATGTCTGTACTAGCTGTTACCCGCGGCTCCGCCCGCGTGATATTTAGCCTATGTCACAGAATTAATAATAGTACTAACGTACAGAACGGAAACTCACAGCGTCCCTCACAACCTAGCTTCCCCGCGCCTCACCCCCGTTAATACGCGGGCTTTACTGGCATTCAAACAGGGTTAGCTTCGCACGTTTCGCCGCGCCTTGCATTGAAGTTAGTCATGATTCACGAGTTTCATTCACGACGCCATTGTTGACGTGAGATGTAAACAAAGTTTTTATTTCATTTATTCATATTTACCGTATTTTTTGACGCCAAATACGTTAGTTATTTTATTACAAGTAGTGATCGTATATTTAGTGTGTCATAACATAAAATAACCTAAAACAGTGGTAAATAGAAAATGGACATAAACTAAGGAAATGCCTATTTGTGAAGTGATATTTGTTTTAGATATTGTATGCTTTTATGAATAAGACCTAACATCTACTAGAGAATATTTATGTACTCATGTCATAGTGTTGTGTTTGCTGTACCAGTTGTAACATACAAGTGAGAGTAATGACATACGAGTGAGATCAACGAATACATTTGATGCTTGTAAGCACTGTCACTTATTTATTAACCAGATTCATAATAGGTAAGTCCCAACATATAAACTTAGATAAAATAATCACAAATCTCCTAAAATGGAAAGATATACTCGTAAAAATGGCATCGGTAGTAGGTACCTACTTATATTCATTCAACGAGGTGCCGACCCTGATTGTCGAACTCACACATTGACGCAGTGCACGGATATAAAGTTTTGTTTGTGTAAGTCCTAGGCATAAATATTGCGCCGCTTGTATGGAGCGCCATACCTGTGCCTATGTCCTTAGAGTACCCTAACCTATGTGTATGCCAAATTTTATGATGTTTGTCAAACGTTACAAACAAACAAACAAACTCACTTTCGCATTTATAATATTAGTTAGATTACTATATTCATTCTATTTTGATGCGCGTTTCACTAACTAAACCATATTCGGGAAGGATTAATTAAATAAATAAATAAATAAATATATAGGGACATATCACACAAATTGAGCTAGCCCCACAGTAAGTTGTGAACTTGTGTCGTGGGATACCAACTCAACGATACTATATTTTATAACATATACTTATATAGATAAACATCCAAGACCCAAGCCAATTTGAAAAAGATCTTTTTCCATCTTGACCTGGCCGGGGATCGAACCCGGGACCTCCGTGTCGCAGGCTGGCGTGTTAACCACTGCGCCACGGAGCTCGACTGACTAATTGGGAAGGATATTCAGACCAATGCGAAACTAGGGTAACGCTACTCAATTCATAAATCAAAACTATTTAGCATAAATTTAAACTACGTAGTAACATATCATGCCTTACCTATGTACGATCACGTGCTCTATTTCCTACCTCCAAGACAAGGGCCACCCCACCACCCTCAACGGATACGTAAGCGTGTCGCCAAGACGTTTTTGTCTGTCAACTCGTGACCTATTTCGCATTCTGTTTGTGCTTGTTCTGTGGTCGTGAGTTATGATCTGGAGTTTCGTTTTAGGCATTAATTAAATCCTAAGTTGGTAAAGCTGACAGTAGCAGTTGTTGGCTTTGTCAAGTTTGTGAGGAATAAGATAGATTAGGGACATTTCGACTTTGTTTAGTAAAATGTATTTCTTGGTCGATACTTTATTCCTTTTTTTGTAACATCAACAAAAAGAATAATACTTATGTCTTTATCATTGTGTGATTTGAATTTAGCAACAGAAATTTTATTACCAGAACCATAAAAAATGTATATAGTGTTGAAATAACAAAGTCCAAGCAAAATTCTTTTAATTTAACCCAGCCAATACATTTATCTGCACGTGTGAATCTAGACACAGGTGGTCAGTCCGGTCCCTTTGCGGTTACGAGCAGATTAATGCTAACTGGAGGGTTATATGGCTATTGTCCTAACTTAGGAAAATAGCGATAAACTGGTCTGGACTCGCTCGTAAAATCTTAGGGCCCTTTTAGTGGCCAGGGCTGTTTAATTAATGCTAGGTTTGTAAGCTAATTGTGCATTGCAAACATCGGCTTTTGTTATAGTTACAAAAATGAAAAATAAATAGTCACTTACGAACCTGCCGCCCTTGAATTGTGGCGCCTTGGCCGTCGCGGCATAAATCTGGCATTTTTGTCCATGCATCATGTTGCGGTAATGCTTAGAGCATTTACCTATGCTCTAAGCGGTAATGTTACCGCCCATCTTTTTAATATTTTTAACTACAATAAGGTGTTCCCAGATTTTATGGCTCTCTTTTTTTTGTTAGGTTATTTATGTTTTCCTTCTGATCTTTATTGTACAGTAAGCCATGTGGTTCACATTGACCATCATCATGATATCATTCATCACAGCACATTGACCGCACGAAACAATTAAAACGTATTGATTATATGAAAATTTCCATTTGTCAACGTTAACGCTTTCCTCACGATTACGTCAAAAGATGTTTGTTTCAGCACACCACCGGCTATTTTTACCTGCCCGTTTGTTTGGTTTACCCCAGGCTTCTCGTACTCCTAATTTGATTTCACAAAATGCTTCCTAAGGCTTCGCATTTATTCAATTATTTTTCCTGATGTTCTAAAAGTGCACTTGGGAATCAGTTTTTGATTCCCAAGTACCACGTGACTGAGTGACATCTATTTTAAATAAACTTATATGTTTATTGTCTTTATGTCCTATATTTCTCGCTTCACAAACTTTCATAATTCTCTTTATTCAAGTTATTATAGTTCTAGCTTCAAAAAGTATAGATTTCTAGAATTTTTATGAGGGTCCTTATGAATACGATCGCAAGACTTTCTTTTTAATTAAATCTGTGACCCCTTGTTATCAAAATCTCGTTTTGAATCAGATAAAATTTTGTCTCTTTTATTTTTCTCTAATATTTTTATCTTTTTGTTTTAATGTTTCACTGTATGAAATAATTAGTTTTGATTGAAGCATATTCTCATCAACATTAATATGACTTTTGTGTTACACGCACTTCTAAATCCATCACATCCGAAGGATTTTCATTTTCAAAGGGAATTTGATAACAAAGTTCGTAGGGCCCTCCCTTCTTGCCTCGACCCAAATTCTTTATATTCATACAGGTTATTCAATGCTAAATACGTATGTACTTGGTTCTATAAATATCCATTACAGTGTTTTGGGTGTGAGAAATTTTGTAATAGCTATTTGGTACATGAAAACTTTGCTTTGGCATTCCGATATGAAGCCCGGCGGAATCTCGCTCGCTGATCAGGATAATTCGTACCCCATTCTTTTTCTGTAATCCTGGTTACAAATAAAAATGGCATTTATTTGCCAACTAAGTGTAACATTGTAGGGGACAGATTCAAAGTTCATGATTATTGGTTAAGTATGTTTATGATCATGTTAATCATACTTACGAATACGATAGACACATAATACATAAAATTACCTAAATAATTGTCTATAAACCATAGCAGATCGAAATCTGTACCCAATGTTGTTCATATAAAAAATAAGTGTACAAAAAGCTAAATTCATCCAGACTCGGGGCTCGGTACATAGAAGTCGTCGTTATATTCGTAGAAAGAATAATTGAGGTTATGGAGCGCGGTGATACATCAAGGCTTGAAAGGAGGTCGGGCAAACATCCATTTCCCGTGGGCTGACCGCCACTCAAGGCAATGCCATGGCCGAGCTACCCTTAACCTTGGTCACGTCATTACCATTGTAACGAGGCGACATCAGTAAATACACTGAGTAACAGCGTCCCACCCTGCGTTCGTTCTGCCGCACAATAAATTGAGGAGAAAGTGATTCTATCTAGATACTAAATTTTTATTGTACCTACATACATATGTACAGCATTGTTTTAGAGATATGTAGATCGGATAGGTTAAGAAAATAAATTAATTTTATACTTTTGTGGTGTTTTTATAAATATTGTGAAGGTAGACGCAACCAAAAGTGGCGTCAGTCTGTTACCGAGCAATAAACGGGTTGCATATATTTCGTGGTTTCTCTTCATAGTTATCCTAAAACACTATAAATTGGCGACGATTACTACTCACGCATTTGTTTTCATCGGATATTCTACATAACGGTGTGGATTGCGGTGTAAAAATGACGAGTGAAGTGAAATACATGATGATCGGTGGCGGGCTCAGTTTCGATCACCGCACGCAAGAATGGAGCATTTTTAAAAGCCGTTTTAATCTGTTCTGTTTGGCAAACGAGATTAATGATACCACGGATAAGGCTTTCCTGAAGCGTCGAGCACTATTGTTGTCTTCATTGGTGGAAGATACCTATCGCACTGCCAAAGACCTGGCTTTCCCTGTAGAACTTGAAGATTTAGAGTACAACGTTTTACTAGATAAATTGAGCAAACATTTTATTTCAAAAAAGTGTACATTCGCAGAAAGATATAAGTTTTACAAGGCGGAACAGCGGCCGGGCGAAGATTTGGCGGAATGGGCGGCAAGAGTCAGAAGTTTAGCTCAGTACTGCGGATTTAAATTAGAACTCGATACGGCATTGAGAGATCGTTTTGTTCTTGGATTAGAAAATAGTAAGGAGAAAGAAAAGTTGTTCGCAGAAAGTATCGACACCTTAACTTTCGGAAAGGCGTTAGAATTGGCTCAGAGTGTTCGATGTGCGAGGACGGCCTTGCAGGCCTCAGCCACCGGCGCAGCAGCCGCGCCCACCACGGAGCCCGTGTTCGCGCTGCGCGCCTCCGGCGCCGCCGGCGCGCCGAGCGCGGTCAAGCCGGAGCCGTCCGTTGCGTCCAGTGATAAAAAGTGCTGTGCGGTGTGTGGATACAAAAATCATTCCAAAGAAAAGTGCCGTTTTGTTAATTATACGTGTCAAAAATGTAACAAGAAAGGTCATTTAAGGCGCGTTTGTAAATCAGTTGTGAAGAGCAACAATTTTTTATCTGCGGATGATGACGACATATTGACAGGTATTTATGATTTATTTAATATACAGTGTGTCAATGGTGAGCCCATGCAACAAATGGTTTCGATAGGGTCGGCAAATATTCAATGCGAGATCGATAGTGGTAGTGCAGTTTCTGTTTTACCTTTGTATACCTACCAGTCTTATTTTAAAGATAATTATAAATTGCAAAACTGCGGGATAATTCTTAATTGTTATAATGGTAGCAAAATTGCGCCCTTAGGGTTTATAAAACTACCGGTTATATACAACAATCGCAAAGAAGTTTTGAGGTTTTTTGTTATTTTCACAAAAAATAAACAGCCGGCACTATTAGGCCGTGATTTTATATGCAGATTCAATTTGCAATTGTGTAGTGTGGAGTGTAATCATTTAGAATCAGAAGATCTGAGAGAATCACTCAAAAATAAATTTTCTAAACTTTTTGCTGACGAGTTAGGAACTTTTAATAAGTATAAAATCAATCTAAAAATTAAACCGGATGCTGAATTGAAATTTTTTAAGCCCCGACCGGTACCACTGGCGTTAAAGTCAAAGGTTGAACAAGAATTAGATCGGTTGGTTAATTTAGGCATTTTAGAAAAAGTGGACCATTCGGACGTTGCTACTCCGATTGTACCAGTTTTACGTTCCGATGGAAATATTAGGATTTGCGGTGATTTCTCAGTGACCTTAAATAAATATTTGTATACGGATAATTACCCACTACCTCGTATAGAAGAACTTTTCGCTAAGCTACACGGTGGTGAGGAGTTCAGTAAACTGGATTTATCGCGGGCTTACTCACAACTGTTATTGGATAATAGCAAGGAATTGACTACAATTAACACACATAAGGGTTTATTCCGTTATAATCGGTTGGTTTTTGGTTTATCGAGTGCGCCATTTATTTTTCAACGCACAATGGAACAATTACTTTCAGGCATCGAAGGCGTGTGCATATTTTTAGACGATATTTTAATAACGGCGTCAAACCGGTCTCTGCATAAAGAAAGATTAGCAAATGTACTTAGTAGATTAGAGGAAGCCGGTTTGAGATTAAAAATGGAAAAATGTGAGCTATTCAAAGAATCTGTCGAATATTTGGGATTCGTAATTGATAAAAATGGTTTGCATAAGTCAAAAAAGAAAGTAGAAGCTATGTTGAATTGCAACCAGCCCAGGAATATAAAAGAATTAAAGTCGTTTTTAGGTTTTATCAATTATTATAGATGTTTTATCCCAAATACTTCTGCTTTGTTACATCCCTTACATTTGTTGTTAAAAAAAGAACAAAAGTGGGTGTGGGGAGAAGCTCAACATAGTGCGTTTAAAAAGATTAAGGAGGCACTCGCGTCGGATACTGTACTGGCGCATTATAACCCGGAGTACGGCACGGTGGTGACGGCGGACGCGGGCCCCGACGGGCTCGGCGCCGTGCTGGCGCAGCGGCAGCCCGACGGCAGCGAGCGCGTCGTGGCGTACGCCTCGCGCTCGCTCTCCAAAGCTGAACGCAACTACGCGCAGATTCAAAAGGAAGCTGCCGCGATAATTTTCGCGATAAAAAAATTTCACCATTATTTGTATGGTTGTATGGTCCCCTTTACCTTGCGTACAGATCATAAACCACTTCTGACTATTTTTGGCAACAAGAGGGGGATTCCTGAGTTGGCCGCAAATAGATTGCAAAGATACGCATTATTTTTGTCTGCCTATAATTTCAATATTGAATATGTTAAAAGTGAAGACAACGTGGCTGATTTCCTTTCTAGATCTGTGTTGCCATCAAAAAGTTTAGAAAACGATTCACTGGAGGAATCTGACCAGGCTTTATTTATAAATTTTATTTCGGATAGCCTTTTTAACCCAATAACATTGAATGATATTAAAGTCGAATCAGCCAAAGACAAAATATTGTGTAAGGTCAGGAATTATATAAGTACCGGTTGGCCGATAAAAATACATGACATTGATTTAAAACCCTTTTTCTTTTGTAGGTCAGAATTATCGTTAGAAAACGGTTGTGTTTTACGAGGCCATAAGGTAGTCATCCCGACTAAGTTCAGGGAACGGTTGCTAGACGAGTTGCATAGCTCCCATTTTGGCGTAGTGAAAACAAAATTAGAGGCTCGCGCTCGTATGTGGTGGCCTAAAATAGATAAACACATAGAACAAAAAATAGGGTCATGTAGTTTATGTAATGCGCTGCGCAGCGCACCGCCCCGCGCGCCCCTCGCCTCGTGGCCCTACCCTAGCGGGCCGTGGCAGCGCGTGCACCTAGACATGTTCAGCATTGGCGGTAAACAATTTTTAGTGGCTGTCGATGCTCATTCGAAATGGGTGGAATGTTTTGTGATGACAGCCACAGACAGTGAAGCAGTCATCAGCTCGTTATGCGAAATGTTTAGTCGTTTTGGTTTGGTTCGCGTCCTGGTGACGGACAATGCTACGAATTTTTGTTCAAACAGGTTTAACGAGTTTTGTGTGGCTAATGGGATCCAGCATGTGACTATAGCTCCTTATCATCCAGCTTCTAACGGGCAAGCTGAAAATAGTGTAAAAACGATTAAAAGAGGGGTTAAAATCATTTTGAGTGATAATTGTAGCCAAAAAGTTTTAATTAAAAAGCTCAACAAATTTCTTTTTGATTACCGTAACACTACACATTGCACGACGGGTTTTTCACCCGCGCAGCTTATGTTTGGTCGACCTTTGCGCTGTCGTCTCGATTTGTTGCGGGCCCCAGAGACTCGCTCTGGAGAGGTGCCGTCATCATCCACGTCCACAGCTCATGATAATGTTTCTTCTGCGCAGATCTCGCAGCATAAGCAGTATGCGGGCAAAAGGAAGCAGGTGTTTGCTCGTGCAGATAAAGTTCTTGTAAAATGTTTTTATAATAACGGAAATAAACATAGTTGGAATATTGTGAAGGTAGACGCAACCAAAAGTGGCGTCAGTCTGTTACCGAGCAATAAACGGGTTGCATATATTTCGTGGTTTCTCTTCATAGTTATCCTAAAACACTATAACTTTGTAAAGTTCTAAATAATAATTTATGTAGTTTCATTAGAATCGGTTCGATAGCTCTTATTGTAACATCTCTAGCTAGACGACGTAACATGACATGAATTTCACGAAATGGTTTGTTTGATCGCTTATTACAAAATGTCTGGTATAGTAAATTATCTTTTCTATCTTTGAAAGTCGTGACTTTAATAGTAGCCAATTTAGAATTCGAGACGACCCTCAATAGGATTAAAGGACTGATCCGATGGTCCTTGACAAAATTAATAATACAAAACAGCCAGAGCTTTAATCCAGGAGCTTATCTGCCCTTTGCAAAATCGAACGACGCACTGCGGATCGGTGGCTTTAGTTTGGAAGCTAAACTTTTAGGTTCTGGTGAAACAATAAAACAAAATATTGTAATAAAATATATATTCATATGCTATCGTAATCCTTCAAATTTAAAGTTCCAAAGATTAAAATTGCCATTATCTTGAAGATCTTTGCGAAGTTTACCTAATTCTAATTCATCTACTAGGCATTATTTGATTCAGCGAGTTTTCATAACTTTCCAATTTCTACTAAGAGGAGGAGTTAGATCTCTGCCATTATTTCAGCGAAACCAATCTAACGCTGTCATTCCAAACGAGATTTCTTCTTTACGGTTATAGAAAACTTGCCCAAGTATAATTGCTTCCAAAAATTTCGATTACAAGTAGAAAGTTATAGGGATTCGAGTACTTATTCCTTACGAGCTTTGGGGCTTCGTTTGAACGTGTTTAACTTGTAAAGGATGATATCGATATTGTTGCTTTGGAGACGGATATCATGAATCACTTTCAACAGTAGTTATACAGATATAGTGTTGGCAAACTCATGATTTTATATAGCCTAGCAACCTATTCTTCTTCTTCACAACCTCCTGTATTGCGATTGAGTGGCTTTAATTTTCTTGTTATCTATTAAATACTTAGATTAATATTCAGTCATTTTGCCGTGTGCTTTATATGTACAAAGAAACATTCCCAATCTTTATCTGTCACGTTTTTATCCCCAGAGGATCTCACTTTAGCGTCGAAACGGTTTAAAAGATAAATAAATATAATCTAGATAATAATAAAAACATTTCACTTAAAAATTCGTTGAGTCCTTTCATTAACATTGCGTCGTAATGCCTGCGAGTGCGTACGTGTGCTTTTCCTTTCGTAAATTTACTACGTGACTTTTATAATATGATACCAAGACCTTAATTTAATTTTTGAAATTAAAAAAGTTTGTTTAGAAATTTGCTTCACTTTTGTTAGCTGCAAGGTCTTTTTAGAGGGCTTACTTGACTCTGAAGGGTTCCGCAACACTCCAATTAGTAACACGGCGAGAGTCAGGACGTACAATAAAAATAAAAGGATATTTATTGAACTTTTCTTACATATTGGTTGTGTATACAACCTTTCTTTGTGTATTCGACAGTTACTAGACGACCAGATATTCGAAGAAATAATATTTTTATAGCTTAATCTATCGATGTGCGTGCACATGACTGGTTAAAAAGTTGGCACTGTTGATTGTAGAGCAATGTCGATCTAATGTAGGTACCTGAAGTGTGTGCAGGTGGTGGAACTTTGTGGAACTATGCTATTAGTAAGTAAGTGGAACTACTTAGACAAAATGTTTCGAGTTAATACAAAGTTACTCTAAATTACAGAGTTAAGTACTTAAGTTACGAACGCCCCATACAAAACATAACAACGTTGTATAAGCTGTACCAGCAAACATTGTTAAAATTATCCTGAACTGGGCTCATAACCTAAATAAGTTAGTCGGCACGTAGGCTCTACAAAGCCTTTGTGAATATTGAATATACGTACTAGGAGAGGATTCGCCAGGCTTTTATCGGCTGCCGAGGCGAGGTCTAATAGCCCGTTTGAGCTGCGCAGATCAAGGTGGCTAATCTGTTTGAGAGACAAGTTCTATCTGGAAAGTTTCAACGTTACTTCGAGTGAAAGAACATATTAAAGTCGCGGGAACACAGAAATTGAATTCTAATGGTGATAGATGATGACTCACAGAATTTCTTGTTCTAATTGTTAGATAAAAGTAATTGATTACTGATAAATTTTTCTTGAATCTTAATTTTAGAAAGGAACATTATTATGCAGATTGATCCTTGGCTGTATAACTGAGTTAAATTTATTTTATGCGAAATTGATATTTTCAATATTTTTCTAATTTCTAATAGTTAACCTGATTCACTCAACCTTTTACCTATAAATTTCACCGAATCCCATTCGCCTGTAAAACTTTTCAAAGGAAACTTAAATCTTCCATAACGAAGCGTATCTAAATCATTTGATTACGCGATGAGCATTGGAAGATAGCCAATTTTGATGACGTCATCCCCAAGGATGAATAACGAGTTTTTATAGAACTAATTATCTTTGGAAAATCTCGTTTCCTTCCGAAAATTGCGTGTTCAGGCATGCGAGATATTAAAAATATCAAAAAGGCTATACTGAAATACAGTACTTTGTTTTTCAAACAACAGAGAAAGTTAAATTTATTCCCCAGCTGTTGTCGAGAAAATTTGCGGGCGTAATGTATGTAGGTTAGGTACGTTCGAAATAACGCTACGTTTTTTAAGCTTTGTGAAACCCTTATATTTTACGTCACCGAACACACAAGTGTTACTCTCAAATAACCTATATTTTATGGAGAAAATATTCACGTCGGGAAACCTTCAAATGTAAAGTATTATTCATTTTGGGTGTTACATAAGTTTTTGGCAACAAAGTGAAGATCGATTTAAGTTTTCGTTCACGTCGGTTACAGTGTTGCCGTGGAACACGGAAGCACGTCAAAAGTCTTTTGTCTAACTTTCATCCATCAATCCTTGATCGATCACCCATCGATTCTCTTTGATTGGCGGTTCAAAACGGCAGGCGCGTCGATACCAGCCGCTGCTAATGGCTCTTTGTTATCGATGACGGCGGCTTATGGCCCCAACTGTGGCGGCATTGAGTGTGTAAGACCGCGTTCCTATATTATCACTTTTGTTACTTTGGTGTGAGCCAAAATCACAGCCTTGAGGTACTCCTGATATGTGAACTTTTGGTAACAAGAGCATCAATAACCCTGTGGATCTTTCTACTAATACGTATTTCGTAGCATTAACTATTGAGTCTAGAGGTTAATTGTTGTCTGAGATAAATATCTTGAGAAAAACTAAAGAACTTTGAACAGAAGTTAACGTTGTCAAGAAATTATTTGTGTATAACGGAAGGGAAAATTTTGCGGCTTTTACATTAAGCAGATTACTGTTTTATCTCATCTCTCGTTAAGTGCGTCATTAGAGGTGAGATAATTGTAATGGCTCCAAGCCGTTGTTAGGATTAAGCTGTTACAAGGACTGTAAACATAATATTGTATAATAATAATAGATAAAAGGTAGACTAGACCTACGCTACGACCTACGCCGTGTGGTTCCCGGCAGAGTAGAATAGGACCACTCCAAGTCATCCCGTGGATGTCGTAAAAGGCGACTACAGCTAAGCTAAACAAAGCTTATAAACATCAAAGAAACCTCTCCAACCCGTCTGGCCAGTGTGGAGAGTGTAGGCCAAATCCTCTGACTACTCAAGCTAGTACATGGCTCTGGTAGTACAGGGAGGGTCATGCTCACAGAACACAGAAAGACATGTCTTTCTGTGTTCTGTGGTCATGCTCCTGCAGTGGAGACTATAAAGACCTGATAATGAAAAAAAAAAGACTAGACCTAAGAAACTTAAGAGATCAGATATAAAGTAATAGGGTAGATAATTATTATAAGTAACAAATAATGCTTCGGAGAATATCTATAATGATTAATGATAGATCGTCAGAAAGTAAAAAGTCGAATTGGAGCTCCATGAAAAGATTTTGAATGTCGTTTATCATGAATCCTTCATAAGCATTGTATAGCTAAACTACATGTTATTTAAAATGTGTGGTAGGTAAGTATGTGCAAAAAAAATATTTTAAAATAAACATAATTTTCACGGAAACTGGAAAATGTCGATATGTTACATTAAAAATGTTGTGGCTTGTTATTGTTGTAATTTGCATTGATGCAAATTCCACAAAAATAAATATTTCACTGTTAGTGTTTGTTTAGTTGACTCATACGTACATCACCAATACTAATTAAACCTTGATTTGTAGGGTAAAACGTGATTAATTTTTAATTTGTATTTACTGAATCAGGATTAACCATTTCATAATTTTTACTGATTTAACGTTCGAGACTTGGACATTTTGGCATGCCGTAAACTTCACATGTATCTGCATACTTATATCTGTAGGAAGGTAAATTAGATATCTTAAATTGTAATTATATCAAACACAATGTAAAAATTGTTTATGATTAAATAAATAAATAAAAATTGATTTGACGAGCTCCGTGGCGTAGCGGTTACCACGCCAGCCTGCGACACGGGGGTCCCGGGTTCAATCCCCGGTCAGGTCATGATGGAAAACGATCTTTTTCAGATTGACCTGGGTCTTGGATGTTTATCTATATATGTATTTATTATAAAATATATTATCGTTGAGTTAGTATCCCATAACACAAGTCTTTCTTAAGAACTTACTTTGGGGCTAGCTCAATCTGTGTGATTTGTCCGTATATAAAAAAAAATTGCAGATACGAGAGCAAAATGAAATCTCCTTCGCTCGATATCTGTGAACTGTGCGGTCCGCGATATAAAAAAGGGGCCTTGGTATATAAACAATTCTGAAGTGATGTCAGCGCGCATCCGTTATAAACCTGACATGTTGTATCTGCTTACTTATATCTGTGGGTAGGTCCAGAGTCGCGAGCAAAATTAAACCTCCCTTCGCGCGATATCTGTAAACTGTGCGCTTACCGCGGTATAAAAACGAGGCCTTGGTAAATAAACAATTCTGATGTGATGTCAGCGCGCTTCCGTTCCGAAGTGCTTTTAGCTTTCATTTGAGAGTAGCGTCGAGCGTTTGATACTGAGTGTAGATGTAAAGTCGAGTCACACCTGAACCGATGATATGACGTCTGTATGAACAATTTTGGTAGTGGGATCTTTTAAATCGAGAGCAGAATGAAACTTCCTTCGCTCGATATCTGGGTTACCGCGCTATAAAAACGAGGCCTTGGTAAATAACGATTCTGATGTGATGTCAGCGCGCACCCGTTATAAACCTGACATGTTGTATCTGCTTACTTATATCTGTGGGTAGGTAAAACATTGCAGAGTCGAGAGCAAAATGAAACCTCCTTCACTCGATATCTGTGAACTGTGTGGTTACCGCGATATAAAAACGAGGCCTTGGTTAATAAACGATTCTGATGTGACGTCAGCGCGCTTTCGTTCCGATGTGCTTTTAACTTTCAGTTGCGAGTAGCGTCGATCGTTTGATACTGGGAGTAAATGTAGAGTCGAGTCACACTTGAACCGATGATATGACGTCTATATTAACAATTTTGGTAGTGGGATCTTTTAAATCGAGAGCAAAATGAAACCGCCTTCGCTCGATATCTGTGAACTGTGCGGTTACCGCGGTATAAAAACGAGGCCTTGGTAAATAAACGATTCTGATGTGATGTCAGCGCGCTTCCGTTCCGAAGTGCTTTTAACTTTCAGTTGCGAGTAGCGTCGATCGTTTGATACTGGGAGTAAATGTAGAGTCGAGTCACACTTGAACCGATGTTATGACTTCTATATGAACAATTTTGGTAATGGGATCTTTGAAATCGAGAGCAAATGAAACCTCCTTTGCTCGATATCTGTGAACTGTGTGGTTACCGCGATATAAAAACGAGGCCTTGGTAAATAAACAATTCTGATGTGATGTCAGCGCGCTTACGTTCCGATGTGCTTTTAGCTTTCAGTTGCGAGTAGCGTCGATCGTTTGATACTGGGAGTAAATGTAGAGTCGAGTCGCACTTGACCGATGCCGATGATATGACGTTTTTATGAACAATTTTGGCACTGGGATCAAGCCTGTTGGATCTTTTAAATGTTAGTCAATTAGACATGACAGGAAATTGTTTGAACTGAAATTTTATTAGTAAGCAATGTTTCATAATTTTTATTTGTCTGACACCCACGGTAGGTTTCCCTGCGGTGGTATATTAGACATTTTAGTTCTCACTAAGAAAAGGAAAAAAATTAGAAGTAGGAGTGCTGTATTTTCTTTCAGTATGCTTCATAAAACGCAGAAGCCTTGTTCAAGTTATTATTGTTCCTCAAGATACACTGCGGCTATATAGTTTTCGCATTTATAATATAAAAAAGTATGATTTGAGTCTTGTCTCATTATAATGATTCATGTTTTATTTATTTTTAGCTGAAAATGTATTTACACAACAAATTAAATAGGCTAAAGGAAAATCCGGGGAGGTCGTTAAACTCACTTTGAAATAGAGGCTGTACCAAATATGTCCTCTTGGGAAATTAAAAAGAGAATTTTTCGACCGGAAATTGGATCCTATTTTATGATGAACATAAATGAGGACACATGAAACTAGTGAAAGTTTTGTGTAATAAATCCGAAGTAGTGGAAGCGAAATTACGAGGTCTTTGACCTCTATTCTTGATCTTCGCCCTTGTGTGTAAACGAAATGATAACGCGAAAAAATAAAACGCTTCCATAATCTCGATTCTATCAAAGTAATTATTATAAGCATAATCCTTACTAATAGCGAAAGTTACTCTGTCTGTCTTGCTTTCACGCCAAAACTACTGAACCGATATTCAAGAAATTTGGTACACAGATAGTCTAACGCCTGAAAAATGATATAGGCTACTTTTTTCGCGGAAACAGCTTTTAGAAAGTAAACCTTGAACAGGACGCAATTAATCAAGTCAATATTCGAAGATATTCTACTCTTACAAACAAACTTATCTAAAGCATTGACCGCAAACGTGTACTAAGTATTATGTTGGTTCTTACTAATCTGTACTCATTCCAGAGCCGTTACGGTTCTTTAATTTGTCACGCTTTGTTTGCGTGTTTTTGTTGTAAATTGACCTTTTGTGGATCCTCTTAAATTACTTGGTTCATATTTCTAAATAAATATTCCATACTACGTCTTTAATTTCCTCATCATTAATACCGTAAGAAAATATGCAAAATGTTGGTGTTCCTGCATCCAGCAGACACCCAAAAGTTAGATACATATCTTGCGGCTAAAATTATGATATGTTTAAATCATATATCATCAAGTCTATGTTAGTCTCCACTGCAGGAGCACGGCCCTCTCTATTACCAGAGCCATTTATTAGCTAGAGCAGTCAGAGGATTTATATATGATATTTCATTTAAATGTTATTTATTTTGTTCCCTGACTGTCCAATTTGAGTAGAAACCTTTACAGCCATATATACAATAAGTAATAACACTAACACATGTGGAACTCAGCAGACGTATAATGAAGATCCTAATGTTGCAATTCTGGCAACAATTTGGGCACTATTTGCGGCCTAACCGTCCAATTTATAGCCTAAAACTCTTAGTCTAGAGAGCTACTCACTCCAGGGTATTATTATTATAAAGAACGTTATTTAATTCACTCCATAACTTAAGCAAACCGCGGGATTATGGCCGCGATTGTAATTTTATACTGGAGTGCGGCTATTATGTAAATACTGATGTTTACTGCTCCACGTACTGTATTTATCTCGACATAAACATTGGTTACGTAAAGAGGATCAGAATATACAGTTTAATTAGTTCGTGTAGTCATATCACATACTTACACGACGTGCATATTCCACATAGCTATAATGTCACCTCTATCCAATGTAGATGTAAAATTTGCGACTTAAACATTAAGAGTTGTATTTATTATCCATAGTTTCAGTTCGTTCTTGGGTCCCGTTCAAATGATTACTTACTTATTCGAAAACGAGAGAAACTCTTGAAGAAAAGTGACAAAAGTACTGATCAAACTCTTATTTTGGACGTGTTACAGTAAAAAATATAATATATATACGTACAAATCACAATATTGAGCTAGCCCCAAAGCAAAGACAATATAATACTAACGTAATAGACTGCCCACTTCATACAAAAATATTGGACCAAATTAAGGTTGCGAAAAGCAGGCGAATGTATGGCGCAGGAGAGTTGCATGGTAGTCGATACTAGATGGCGCTAATCTGCGTTAGCCTATAACTTACTAAATATACAGTGTCATTTTAAAATATTATGCCTAAAATATTGTTTTTTTAGGGTTCCGTACAAAAATTGAAAAACGGAACCCTTATAGGATCACTCGGGCGTCTGTCTGTCCGTCCGTCCGTCTGTCACAGCCGATTTTCTCCGAATCTACTGAACCAAATTAGGTGAAATTTGGTAATATGGTGTAATCCTATGACCCAAACACGGATGTGCAAAGTAAATAAAGATTTTTTTGAAATAAGGGTCATTTTCAGGGGCCCAATTACAGAATTAAAAAAAAAAGTTTTGCAAACCTTACTTTGTCATATATCAAATGAAAGGGCTCATTATGACGATCTCAAATATATTTTTTTTTGTTCGGGTAAAATCAATACTTTTGATTTTATTCACGAAAGAAGGCAAAAATTGACCATTCCCCCCCCCTGATCTCCGAAACTACTGGGCCGAAAATTTTGAAAAAATTACAAAATATAGTTCATTCCTTGAAGATTACAGGAAAAATAATAGGAATTCTATCACTTGCAAATTAAGTGGTAAACTCACTATAATAAGTTCATCTAGGGAAATAAATAGTTCACTAAAACCCCACTAGATAGCGCTAGTCAATTGAATAAAACATTTTTGCACATTGTGTGTGTGTTCACGAAGCATATTGTACGGAACCCTCATTGCGCGAGTTTGACTCACACTTGGCTGGTTTTTTTTTTAATAATATATATTTTGTGAATCATGTTTTATATTCTCATAATACGGTAGATACAATGTTGTGTAGTTTCGAGTGGCGCCATCTATGCGAGTCTCTGAGAACAAATCGTACGATTAAGGCTTTGAGACCACATGCCCAAAGTAAGTTCGAGAATTGTGTGATCTATACTTTATACTACAATGGAGGAATAAAAGAAATAAATATAAAAAAACTGCAATTATTCTTTATCATTACGTAAACCTTTGAGTAGATGAAACTGATACTCACCCCGATAACTTGAATGTCACGTTACACAACCATGATACGCTGTTTGCCCTACACCGGCCGTATTGATCGTATCCACTATTTGGTTTATAGTCATTGATTTAGTATCTGCGATTCAGCTGGTTCCCTGGCCACAGATACTCTCCTAATTCCAATCTGCATTTTATTTTGGTTTTCATAACGAACTCATGTAGATTTTTATCAAAATAGTTATAAGGATTGATTCAGCTGGTTCGCTAGCCACAGATACTCCCGTAATTCCAATCTGCATGTTTTTATTTTAATAACGAAGATTATTAAAATGATCGATAAAATTCAGGTAAATGTAGATCCCATATATTTCTGCCGTTGTCTTGTTTTCATTCAATTAAAGTTGTAAAAACAATTTAACTTAAACCTCTTTGTCCTTAATAAGTCCTTATACGTAAGGAGAGACGAGGGTTTGGAAAAATCTTGAGTTCTTGTTGAATGAGCTTGAGACTTGTTCGTTATCGGGGGTCACCAAGGTGGAATTCGGAGATAGTTTATATTTACCTACTAAATAAGATTTCTGACATAATAAGCATGACTATTTTCATTTTGTTTGTTACAAATCAAATGATTATACAAACATGTAGGGACAAATGATAGAGATTGAGTACAGAACCTGCGGTTACATAATAGAATACTAACTCAACGATGACATATTTTACAAAAGATACATACACACATTAAGTCAGACCCAAAATCAGTGGCTCATACTTTTACCTTTCGACCCATAACACCATATACGTGAAACACCATCTATACGCAAAACACCTTTGGGTGCGTCCTGCAATTGACACATTTCCACTTTTCCATTATTCTTCCTTAGACTCAATACTTATAAAAGTCGCTCTATAAATGTAACAAAGAATGTTAATTGATGTTACACATAAAAACTGAACAAAAAAAATATATTTTATTTATGTAAATATAGGTATTGTGTTAATTCCGACCGAACACTACATAGGTGGCAACTCAGCTCAGTTTTTCGAAGTATGTAGTAGATATTTAATTTAGATATCAGTGTACGAAGACCAGTTCATGACACATCAACCGTCAAGCATTCGTCACACAACTCGCCAATTTAACTCCTATAGTGGAACGTGAGTCAGAAAGGAACACATTTCAGTCATCGCAAGCAATTTCCGTCAAAAGCAGACGGTTGGGCTCCACGTGATTGGACGTGATTTCGTTACCTTGGCATTGTCTTAACCTGAGCAATCTCAACTGGAAGCGAAAGTTAAGGGTAACTTTTATTTGTTTGACCCTTGAAAGTTTACACAACACGAGTCTAAGAGGCAAGAAAAGGCAAAAGGGGTAAAAGTTCTTATAAGGTAAACGAAATGAAAAATATTTATTATAGTACACATACAAACAACCCTACGAAGTGAAACGTGAGTCAGAAACGAACACATTTCAATCATCACAAGCAATTTCCGTCAAAAGCAGACGGTTCGGCTCCACGGGATTGGGCGTGATTTCGTTACCTTGGCATTGTCTTAATCTGAGCAATCTCAACTGGTAGCGAAAGTCAAGGAAACTTTATATTTGTTTGACCCTTGAAGGTTCACACATGACGAGTCTAAGAGGCAAGAAAAGGGAAAAGGGGTAAAAATACTTATTAGGTAAACTAAATAAAAAAAAATTATCACAGTACACATACATACAAAAGATCAATGTATTTTAATTAAAATTAACTAGCAATTTTCCCGCGATTTTATCCGCGTAAATTCTTGTGGCACCTGCAGATAAATAAGCTTTCTGTTGCTGAAATAATTTTGAAGATCGGCCCAGTAGTCAGTATCACGAATACAACACCAGAATCCAACAAATCTCCAGAATGTAACAAATACTTTTCTGAAAACCGCATCCGCATCAAAATCGGTTCAGTTCAACGCTAAATAATCGCGGACAAAGGTCAAACTGAGAACCTCTTTTTCGGTTAAAAAATCAATAGCAAAAGTATTTGCGTCTACGCAAGATAAAGTTAAGTTTATATCTAGATTAAGATGTTTTTCACTACCCCTCGAAACCTACTTAGTTCTAGTCTGCGAAAAAGTTTCCAGACGTTTATCACAAGGCAAACTGAATTACCAATACTGAAGTCTTTGTTTTTCGTAGTTACCAAAGACTAAAAGGTCATCATTTGTTCGAATGCTTTTCTTTTTCAGATCGTTAGTTTCTCATTTCCCGATCGATACTCAAGTCTAGACTTTATACTTACACGCTGTTTCTCGCGGTTTTTCCCGCGTGATATATAGTCTACGTCTATCTCCGCAGTGTTACCAACGTGTATGCCTAATTTCAAGAAGACTCGTTCAGTAGATAAGCGTGAAGAGGTTAACATTCAAATATACAAACTCACTTTCGCATTTATAATATGAATTTAGACAGAAAAACACATTTCGTTTCAAAGTTATTATTAAATTCAGGAATATAATTTTTGTACAATATAAACTACAATGTCAAGTGTATGTGGATTCAATACGTAGAGGCCCTTTAGAGAAGTTTATGTTATGTGTAAGGTGTAATATTTGCGCGCTTGCGTGCTATGTTTGAGAAATGGTTTAGCAGCCAGCTATAGTCATCATCTGTGGCCATCATTATGACTATATGATGAAGATTTGTGCCTCTAATTAAATCTTCATCCTACATTTCTTTGCATATCGCTTAAAGATATGTGGGCTTGTGGCCTTTCCTTTTTATTAGAAATCCCTCTGGGAGCAGCATACGACACATTCTCGATTCTCGATAAAGGTGGAATGGAAATTTGATGTCTTTGATTTGAAATATTAACAGTCTAAAAAAAATCTTATGCTGATTCGGATGTGTTTCCGATAAATTGCATCGGATAGCGGGCCTGCTTTAAAGGTAGCATTATTATTTATGCTACATATTCATGCTGTACCACAGAATACATAATAGTATGGCTGTACCTATGCATGTCAAAACGTAAGCGAAATATTCAATTGTTATCTATAGTGTAACAGAAGCCGTACAACCGAGCCACGCCAGATAGAGAGGTTATCGGCCAGTCCGGCCGGCGCCGCTGCACATGCAGAATTAGTGGATACAGACTGATGCGTCACATACATGTCTACGCTTACGACGTCTATTAGTGGAACTTATTTTTTCTTCAAGAAATGTCTGCAATCCGTGTATCTGACCGTCAACCGATAGCTTTGCCTTTGTTGCGAAAAGGTCTGCAAGATTATCAACCTCATCTATCCTAGCTTTGCCTTATGAAATAACTGATTTTTTTTTAATACTCGTACTAACCGATTCGTCTAATGTCGCGCTCGCCGCGTCTGTTTCTACTCTTATTAGTGGGACAATTTATGTAGATAACGTCTGTTTCTATTTAGTTGACTGTTTAGATTGACAAAGTAACCTAAAGGAACAGTCCCTTATGAATGTATGGAATCCGTGAGTTTGATCGTCCTTACGCTGCTTGGAGCGTTTTATAGGTTTTTGCTGTACATGCAGAATTAGTGAATACCGTCTGATGCGTCACATGTCTACGGTTGTGGCGTCTGTTTCTATTAGTGGAACGGTTTATACGGATCATCATTATCAGGTCTTTTTTTAGTCTCCACTGTAGGCCTCCTCTCCACTCCACGACCCTGTCTGTACTACCAGAGTCATTTATTAGCCAGATCAGTCAGAGGATTTGGCCTACACGCTGGCCAGACGGGTTGGAAAGGTCTCTTTGATGTTTATGCTTTGTTTGTCAATAGTCAAAATTTTTATTCATCTTAAGATATTTTAAATAGTTTAGCTTGTGTTTCCTAAATCGCCTTATACGATATCAACGAGAAGACTTGGAGTGTTTCTTTTCTACTCAGCCGGGAACCACACAGCCTATACATAGATAAAGTAACTCAAAGGAACTGTCCTTTCATGAGCCGCTGCTTGAGTCGCTTTAGAGGTTTTGTTATTGCAATGTCAGTGAGATAAAAACTTCATTGATTCTAGCTGTTCCTTATGGGCAACTGACGACATGATAATAGAATTAGTAAATACTGACTGATGCGTCACATGTCTACGCTTGCGACGTCTGTTTCTATTAGTGGGACGGTTTATATTGGCAGTCACCTAATGGAACCGTCATTTTCAAGTCCTTTCATAAGCCGCTGTTTGAGGCGTTTTAGAGGTTTTGCTATTGCAATGTCAGTGAGATATCAACTTCAATTCCAGCTGTTGCTTATGGGAAAACTGACGACACGATAATAGAATTAGTAAATACTAGCTAATGCGTCACATGTCTACGGTTGCGACGACTATTTCTAGTACTGTTTCCTCAAGGAATGGAATGTCAGCAAGATTATCGACCTCATCTACCCTCGCTGGGCCTTATGAGAAACTGATCACATTAGTAAGAAATGCGTAGTGATGCGTCGCATGTCTACGCTTGCGGTGACTATTTCTTATATTTCCTCAAGGTACGGAATGTCTGCATTCAGTTTATTTGATCGTCAACCGCTGGCTTTAGCTATCTGCGAAAGTGTCAGCAAGATTTTTGACCTCATCTTCCTAGCTGGGCCTTATGAGAAAAGTTCTACACTCGCCGCGTCTGACTACTCGTAGTAGTGGGGTGGTGGAACAGTTCTTTCGGAATGGGGTGTATAGAATCTATGAGTTTGATCATCAGCCGTTGCTTGAGGCGTTTAATAGTTATTGCAATGTAAACTGACGACATGATAATATAATTAGTAAATACTAGACAGTATAGATGTGTCACATCACATATGTACGCTTTTAGCGTATATTTCTATTACTGGAACTTATCTTTTCCTCAAAGAATGGAATATCAGCAAGATTATCGACCCCATCTTCCCTAGCTGGGCTACCTAACTGATCACTTTATTAGTAATAAATGTTAAAGGATGTGTCACATGTCTACCTTTGAGGCAACTATTTCTTATACTGGAAATTATCTTTTCCTCATGGAATGGAATGTCTGCATCCCGTGTATTTGACCGTCAGTCGCTGGCCTTGGCTTTTCTGCAAATATATTAGCAAGATTATTAACCTCATCTATCCTAGCTGGACCTTATGAGATACTGATAATTTTTTCAAATAAATACTCGTTCTAAGCGATCGTCACATATCGCGCTCGCCGCATCTGTTTCTACTCTAATTAGTGGGACGATTTATGTAGCTGTCTTTTAGGAATGGAATGTAGAAGAATCCATGAGATCGGTCGCTGCTTGAGGCGTTTCTGTTATTGCAATATCGGGTAGATTATTATTAATATTATAGATCCTCCCACAGCTAGCTAATCCTTATGGAAGAACTCATGACATGATAATAGAATTGGTAAATACTAAAAGATCCGTCACATGTTTACGGTCGCATTCTTTGTATCTAATAGTGAATATCGAAATGGTATTTTGGAATCTTTATAGATCGTGTGACGTTTAGTAAGTTTTGTTGCCGATATGTCGATTGGTTTATCGCCCTCATCCTTTTTAGTTGGTCCTGATGAGATAACCAACTGTTTTGTCACAAAAAAAAATCTTACATATACTATTCAGAGGTAGCAGAACGTATTTTCTGCAAGTTTCTTTGCCTTAAAGTTCCCGCTTAGAGAGCAAATAAACGGCCGGCAGCTTCCCAAAAAGACTACAGGACGGAGGGTACTACCTGCGGAGTAGACCAAAGCTACATTCGGAAGTTAGATACTGGTCATTTCTAATAGTTAATATTGGCAATCTTCTTGATCCGTAAAACTGGTCCAGATTCCATTTTTTCTCGATGGGATGTCCTGTATCTCTTAAGTTTCTTGCGCACATTGTTCTTCAAGAAAAACGTGCAAAATTATAGATGACAGTGGCAGCGAACTATTCTTCTGCGACTAAACGTTTAGTTTCTCAGCACTAAACAATGGCATTAGGCTCAACACGCTCTGAGACACGTGTCTGTTGTGACAGCACACGTGCAAGATTATGGTTGTTTAGCTCGCCGCCAATTGATTCTGATTATGGTTAATTTCACTCGATCTTGGCCTTGGCTACTGTAAACAGATCTTAGCTTATCTTCTCTAATATACATTTGTTTGTATTTAACGAATAATTTTCATGCTTCTATCCAAAGTATACTTAAGGCGCTCTTCTCCTGAAATTCGTTTGGGAGCACACGTGCTAGATTATGGTGGTTTTAGCTCGCCGCCAATTAAGTGACATGCTTTCTTACTATTTATTAGCTGACTGACCGCGTTTGTATGAATGTTAGTATGTCTGTTCCATTGTTTCTTCCTGTCGTATAAACGATTTGAATGTGAGGTGTCATTAGGAATTGTTTAGGATTACCAATGAAATTTCACTAGATGTATTGCTATCGAAATCTTTATGTAACAACCAAGTTTATTATTAATTTGACCTATTTGATTGAAAAGAGCAAGGAACATTGTAACAACCTGAAGGGAGTTTATGTCCCCGTTAAGATATTAAATTAGCGGTATATTTAACCCTATTGTTTTCTGAAGAAAAGATATTGTTTAAACATACAAATGATTTATCGCATTGTACAACGTAGCGCTCAGGATGCCATTGTACATTATGAAGAGTTTAATTATATCTTCCCTTCTTCTAGGTCTTCGTTTAGACTCTTAAAAATGTAACTGTATAATTTAAGAGCTTGACTCTTGCCGATGTCATAGAAAACTCAAACAATGACGTATCCTTAAACTCTAATTTTATCTTCATGTTTAGATATTTACATAAGGTGCACCTTGTAAAAATTTCGCATGCGAAGTCTTTATATTTACAACGATTTGATGACGATAAGATATATAAATACTTTATTTCCAAAAGCGTGTGCGAATTGCTCATGGATATTATATTTAGCGAAACCAAAGTTATTTCAAAATAATATCTTCGCTCTGTTATGGAATACCTACTCGTAATATCCGGCCGAACTTTGCAGACCTATTAATCTTTTAAGTAATAAATTCATAATTTACTGACTTCATTTAAGTTATAGCTTTATGAAGTTCTCTCGAATATGCTCACTGTTCATTGTACCTGAGCCACAACTTCTCATTTCTTACCAATCCTGACGATCTATATGATTTACAGGAGTAAATTAAAACTAATTTAGGCTGTCGATCTCTATTGATTTGTAAAGAATTAATAACTCTAAACTGCCTCTCTCCTTGTTACAGTGGACGAGAAGATCTTCTGCTGCCACGGCGGCCTCTCCCCCGACCTCCAGGCCATGGAACAGATTCGGCGGATCATGCGACCGACTGACGTCCCCGACCAGGGACTGCTGTGCGATCTGCTGTGGTCCGACCCGGACAAGGATACCGCCGGCTGGGGCGAGAACGACCGTGGAGTCAGCTTTACATTTGGCACAGAGGTGGGTTTACTATAGTTCTTTTATGAGCCATCTTTGATAACAGGAGATCATTGGAACAACTAGTGTCTACAGTCACAGTGGTGACACTCCCTGAACGAAAGAGTTCTATTAGTAGGAAGAGTTGTCCTCTAAATTGGCCAAACCCCCGGGATCTGCTGTGTCCAAAGAGATAATCCTTCTTTATATGTACCTATATCCAACGGAGCATGGATATGCATATCTTAAAGCAAAATTTACTTTTCTGATCCTCTACTCAAGGGCTTAATTAATTTTCTTCTTGGGTACACATTTCCAACGCAATAATCTAACTTTATTTATCGAAAACAAAATCACAATTTTCAATAAGACGCAAATAAAATCGCATGACCTAGAAGCCTTAATTGGTTCGAAAAGGGAATTCTAAATTGCCATTTTTTTATTGCAAATCTAAGAAACGACGGGAGAAAGGCGCGGGCGGCCACGTGACTTAAAAATAGCAGTGCGAAGCGTGCTCCCACGGCTGCACGTGATTGCCCGGTTGTTGCAATGTTTCACAAATTGTCGCAAAACTTCGCCAAGGGAAATTTACAAACGGAAACGGTTACAACTTTGTACGAAAGATGTCGCAAGTGGACCTTGATCTCATCGTTTTTGTCGCCAAGCAGTTTTAATGCTTGTGATTTGGTTTGCGTGTGATTCTCAAAGTGAGAATAGGCTGTAAGACTAGAACCTACATTATGGCTAATCTCATCGTCATCAGGTCTCTTTTAGTCCCCACTCTCTTTACTAAAATTAATATTATGGTTATTTAAATAAAAATATTTTTAATACGGTTTTATCGCGTTTATTACAATATTTATACACCTAATGTTTCGAAAACTTTGGGGGACTATGTTCACCGTTGGAATTAGACCTATGCCAAGGATTTTCAAAACAAGAGGTTTGGGCACGGCCTGCACCCAGTCTTTCTGCGACATTGGTGAGGTCGTCTGACCACCCAAAGGGTGGGTGTCCGAGGCTGTGTTTGCCGATATGTAGTCTATATGTATACTTCTCAGAAATTTCCAAGGTTGTATCAACTTCTAAGTCACGCGTCGCACCTGATAACCCCGATTAGATGTAATTGGTGTTATCAATCTATTAAACGTTCGTAATGATGTTTGCTGCAAGTGCTACGGTCGCGATACGATGGAGTCACATAGTAAACAGGTGTTAGGAATTTCTCGTGTATATTACTTTTAGTGATATCATTGCTTTGAAACGTGATCCCATACTGTATTAGAAGGCTTCAGATCGCTCAACAGGCTGTGGAAGGATCTATGCTAGATGTTTATCTACAGTCGAGCTCCGTGGCGCAGCGGTCAACACGCTTGCCTGCGACACGGGGGTCCCGGGTTCGATCCCCGGTCAGATCAGGATGGAAAAAGATCTTTTTCATATTGACCTGGGTCTTGGATGTTTATCTATACAAGTATATATTATAAAATATAGTATCGTTGAGTTAGTATCCTGCGATACAAGTTCACAACTTACTGTGGGGCTAGCTCAATTTGTGTGATATGTCCAAAAAAAAAAAAGTATGAGATCGAATATCGTATTTATGTGGTAGTATGTAGGGGGCGTGTAGCAAACGAAACTTATCATCATAATCATCAGATCTTTTTATTGGACCATGACCCTCTCTTAAGATAATTTTGGAGGTGATTTGACAAACTTGACAAAAATTGTTCGGAGGGCTGAGAGCCAAATAATTATTACTGGCAAAAAGGGTAACACCGGTGCGGCCGGCTCAGGGGAAACTAGAGGTGTCCTCGAAGTAAACTGCGCGTTTACGGCCGTAACTAGCCAAAGCAACAACTTTCAAAATGTTAGAAATTCGGGTTCAACCATGTCTCATAGTTATCAATGTTACAGAACACTTTACTTTCGCTAGATATCCACGGGGCAAAAGGCACCAAAACTTTAATATGCATAAAGGTGATTGACCCCAAAATCGATTTGACTAAGCAAGTCTGAGTTATAACATTAGCAAATACTGCTGAATCACCAACAGTGTATTGATTGATTAGATTCATTAAAGCAATATGGCGAAGAGACTTGATTATGTAAAAATAACTTATGTAATGACTATTTTCCCAATAAATATACCATAGATTTCGTAATTTTCGATTGTGATCGCAAGAATGCATCTAAGTATACTGTACACGATTTTGTTTCATACGTACATAATTCGCGCTTGTAATTGCTATTATATCAATTCAAATGTTTGTTACGCTAATAAAGCGTATAGGTACACGATACGCTAAGTAAGCAATACTTTAAAAATATAAGATCTAGACTGAATATTTTTATGCACGCTGTACCTACGTGTGTATGTATGTAGGGAATGATAAGCGTTGCCTTTTTAGATTCGTTTCTACGATGACACAGTTTATTGATATTGCTGTCCCGCTCTGTCGTTACAACTGTTTGACTGCGACAGAAACGCAGGTACAGTCCGATGCAATATGGCAGCTCGGAACATACACGATATTAGGTTCCGCAGTGACGTTAGGTGCGCGCGGGGGGCGGGGCGCGTGCTGTGTAGTTTGCATCGTACTTTATCAATGGCTGCCATTGACTTGTCATTTTGCCACTAGTATGTATCTATCCTACGCCTATTTTGTTGCCTTTCATAGTTTATATTTAAAAATACATTGTCCCGTTTCAGGTGGTGGGCAAGTTCTTGTCGAAGCACGAGTTTGACCTGATTTGCCGCGCGCATCAGGTCGTGGAGGACGGCTACGAGTTCTTCGCCAAGAGACAGCTGGTCACTCTGTTTTCGGCGCCCAACTACTGCGGCGAGTTTGACAACGCCGGTAAGTGTAGACAATTTTTTGTCGAACCACGAGTTTGACCTGATTTGCCGTGCGCATCAGGTCTTCGCCAAGAGACAGCTGGTCGTTCTCTGTTCGCGGCGCCCAAATTACTACATCAAATTGTAAAAAAATAAAAATGGTTTCGTACCAAGCTGTCAAAAGGCTAGCGGAGGATAGAGAAAGATAGAGTGGGCTCCACCAATAAGAGCGTCACTTTAAAGTTTTGATGATACATACATACATGAGCGTGTTACTTAATTGTTTTTCATCATATTATCCACAATCGTCGTAGGTGTTCCCGACCATGTTCATCATTAGAATTGTATCACTATTTCTGATAATGGAACAACTTTCTTCTTTGAAGTTACCAGTAGACACACCAATTTTTTCCTTGATCGACATGGTGTAATGATCTGGCCCTTCATCATTTTTTCCTTGATCATCGTGGGTGGTCTCCACCATGTTCATCTTAGAATATTAGCTCTATTTCTGATGATAGAACAACTTTAATTTTCCCTGAAGGTACAAGTAGCTACATGTATAATAATCTGTCAATGTTTGTTGTGTGCAGGCGCGCTGATGTCGGTGGACGAGACGCTGATGTGCTCGTTCCAGATCCTGAAGCCGGCGGACAAGCGCAAGCTGTACTCAGGGCTGAACATGGGCCGCCCCAACACGCCGCCGCGCGCGCAGCCCAAGAACAAAAAGAAGTGAGTGTCCCTCTGTACTCTGTACCGCCACCGGCCCGGCGATGTCTATACGTGTACGCGCGAACGGGAGGTAGTAACACCGATAGAAGTCAATTTTTGAGAACAAGTTTTGGTTTTGGTTTGTTTGTCACAGAAGTTATTTTTATTATAATGAAGTATGTATTATAAGTTATTTACGGATACGGACCTTTACACAAAAAATAACAATAGATTTTTCTTTAAAGTATTTTCCATAAGTGGCCGATTTCGACAAAAACACTAATAAAAGCTTCACATTTTCAATTTAAATTGTAGCAATTCATAAAGTTTGACCTTTCAAACAGAACTAAATTTTTAACAATCTGAAGGAAACAGAACTAAATTTTAAACGATCTGACAATTTTCTTTTAAATAATTTAATTCAAATGGGGCAGCACTGGACTCCGAAAATTTCATGTATGACCTTATCCCGGCTGTAAAGGAAATTCTTTTATTATTTCTTGTGTATGGTTTCGTAGCGGTAATGTAGAATACATACTGCTTTTCTTCATTTAATTGAAACACTATTGCTTTTTGTATTATAATTTAAATATCATATTATTGAGTCCGTATATGTCACTACCTTTCGATCGACTTCGTAATTTAAGGTAGGGAAATTAAGTTTAAAGTAGACATCAATTAATAGAAAATATTAAATCTTGGGTTCTAAAACGCCAGAAAAACAGTTATAAATCAGATATATGTTACATAGTGCCAATATTATTATATCATAAGATCATCGTGACAGTATAAAGCAGTAAAAATTAAGGATTGATAAGTATGGACAGAAAATCCTATCTATTAAAAGTGGAAGTGGCTCTTTCTTCCTTCGCACCCCTTGCACAGAACGAGGTACTAGCGGGCCTATTTGCTAACTTTTTGACAACTACGGTGTACATCGTTTTGATGGTTACTTCAATATTCATTACGGCTTCCATATGAATGACTATTTTTATTTAAAATAACATCATCCGTGTGGTTCCCGGCAGAGTAGAATAGGACCACTCCAAGTCTTCTCGTGGATTTGTAGAAGGCGACTTTGGAAACAAGCTAAATAAAAACATCAAAGAGTCCTAAGCAGCGTGCCTAGCGTGGAGGGTGTAGCCCGAATCCTCTGACTGCTCTGGCTAATATATGGCTCTGGTAGTATAGAGAGGGTCAGGAGTGCTATTTTTGAACGCGTGACTAACTAAACCAGCGATTGACGCGAGTGTCTCTAAAAAGATTTATTTTCGAATCGTTCGTTGACGAAGGATTGCAACGAGCGGTTTAGACCGCTCGTTTCCGCAGACGACGAACGCCTTACGTCAAAGTCACTGCCTGTCATTTAAAGTTCATCTGTCATGATTATATGTTCCGATTGACGCTACACTTCATATAAACATTTTTAAAAATCGTTAATAACCTTTAAAAAAGTAAGGTAATATAAAGTCCTGCGTGTAATAAGAAATTAAATGTTTTCCGCTGAAGGTTGGCAGCACTACAGTGTTCAAGCGATGGTTTCAAAAATATGGCAAAGTGGCATTTCGTGACTTCGGAGACGAGTGTGACTTGCAGTCGTGCACGACTTCCGATTTGAAGAGACGCCATTTCAAAAATAGCACTCCAGGCTCCTGCAGTGGAGACTTAAAAGATCTGATAATGATTTAAAATATGGATGTTAAAGTGACTATCAAAAAAGTTGTACACCGAAGTTGTCAGAAGGTAGCAAATAGACCTTCTGCTCACTGACTGAATGTTTTTAAACTTCAGAGATATATGAAGCCGCCGCACGAAGGTACACGAGACACGAGTGCTGTGTGGTACTATAACCTCTCATCTAGTCTCAACATAATATCTTTCAAAGAATGAACAAGATTTTCTATCATTTGAAATCCCGAATTTGATACACCAAGCATGTTGTTTTGTCAGTTCATATCGGAGCTCTATGTAATATAAATTTTAATATATTGAAAGTCAATTGTATTGTAAGTCTTCTATAGAATTATTTAAAAATATGACAGCGTCTAAGAACCTTGCGCTAAATCGCCGACGCTTTAAGATTCTTCAAGAACTGAAGTATTTGATATAGCATACGAAAATTGTATTGGATTATTAGTGTAAAAAACTCGGTAAAAACTCAATAAGCTTAAGAATAATCTTTTACGACATAAAAATCAAATATGCATTAATATATGATATTTATATCCATATAATGAATTATTATTTACTACTAGCGTTTCGGAACCGAACACTACAGAGAAGAAACGCCGAAAAAACTTTTTTTTCATCAACAGTTTCTTTCTGCGTTTCTTCTCTGCAGCGGTCGGTTCCGAAAGTTGAAAAGGTAAATCGTGTTACCTTTTGTTGATGAAAGTATTTGTCAAATAGGTGTTTGAGATACGTAGTGTGAGAAACGTGTGATAAACTTACTTGTAAGTTTTAATATTACGTTAAAAAAGCATAGAGCTTCGTCCCAATCGAATATTTCATTAAACTCATGTGTTTTGTTCCCGATCCTTGCCGCACTACAGCTAAACGCCCTTCGCCGCGCCCGAGTCGACGTCGCCGACTTGCATGGATTCCCACTAAATACCACCTACATACTGCGTACGCGCATGTCTGCCGAAATTACGCGCGTATATTCGGCGTTTTCGGCTGCTGAAATATTTCGAATAGTATATTGAATTTTCGATACCTCTTCTTGTCTGGAAACTTGACATAAATACGCTGCAAGGAAATCGCTGTTGCACCTTTAAAAGAGCTTCATGCAAGCAAGGACACAATCCTTTTCAAACAAAATTGAGTGCTATTTTTAAAACAATGTCACTACATTGAACGTTTAAATAAAGATTCCTCGCATCAAAATAACTACCTAAAGTTTCGTAACAAAACCAGGGCCAAAAACAGGGCAAAAAAATTCTTATTAACGTAGCGTAATTTCGGCAGATGTGTACAGTACATTTAAAATAGCGTGGACACGGTTCGCAGGCTCGCACTCAAACTATCGCTTAGAGTAACGCTTCTAAACTAGACGACGACCGTCGCTTCCTAGCCGCTTGGAGTTTGAGCTGCGACACCAACACTGCTACTTTATCACCCATGTTCATTTTGAACCTTAATATTTGAAGTTAAGGTTCAATTTCACGCATTAATAAAACTTTTTCATAGACGGTTCGGTTCCATTCAGTCACACCACGATCTATAACACTGTTACTCAACGGGCAAAAAAATCCCGTCGTGTTGTAACAGTGTTACACACTGCAACTATCATCTGTATTCCCGTTCAGTAACACTAACAAAGGTTAAATAAAAGAAGTGAAAGGTTTATTTAACATTTGTAAGTGTTACTGAACGGGAATACGCCATTGAGTAACAGTGTTGCTCATTGGACAAAAGATGATGCAATGTGTAATATTGCTATACAACGGATTTTTTTCCCGTTGAATAGCAGTGTTACAGATCGTGGTGTGACTGAATGGGAAAAAACCACATAGACTTAGTAATGTCTACTATGCGTGGTATACTTGCTTTGTGGATTCTTAAGTATCAAATCGATTATAACTTATGTAAACGAAGAATGTCCCCGTAGCATGGCACGCGCGACAGAGTTTTCGACTATCGCCATCTTGTTTTCCGTAATATCAAAGAGCGAGATGGTGATAGTTTCTCGCGCGATATAAACCGCGTCACGGCTAAGGCCTTAGTTCACACAAAACGGCAATCTGGTAATAAAGTTGCAGTGTTGCCAGTCTGTAAACGTAATCCACATTAGTTTATACTATTTCACTTTTGTATAATTTTTAAATTATGAAATTTTAGCAATCAAGTATTATTTTAACAGCGTTGTGTTGCCCCGCTCTCTTTATATTGGTCACAGTTTTGACGATGAGATTAACCTCTCTCTACTGCTCGCGTGTTCAATAACAATTGCTGGAACGATTGTGTCCTACGTGGTACAATAATGTAAATGTCTGTGGAAAAGATCTTAACCCCGCTGCATATTAGCAGTATCTATATGCCGGCGACAAAGTTTATGTTGCGCTATTAACAACCTTCATTACTCTTTCATAGAGCTAGATGGCGATAGTGAATATCATTAGATAATAAATGATAAACCGTCATTGTCGATAAAGTATTGGCGATATAAATATTATGGCTAGTATCTTTTAGTCGCCAGGATTTAAAAAGAGCGCATTCATACAACGCGTCGATTTCCTTTAAGATTTGAAGGACATCTACATATATTATTGTACCATGGTATCCAACAGCGACATGAGCAGCGAAAACTCAAAAAATGTCTTCTGTATAATCGCAGTCTTTACTTAACGATCGTTGACGACGTTTTAGTCGCTCGTGTGTGAAGACCGTTAATTTTTAAAACTTCAAAGTCGCCATTAGTAGTAACTGCCAGTGTTGCAAGTAGTGATTATTTGTTATTTTAAATGATTTAAGCACAGAATGTCCCATTCGCAGAAAAAAGGCCAGCATTTTTCTCGTTATAGAAATGCACTTTTTTATGTTATTTTATTTTCGAAAAATAGGAGGTGACAAATAAATTTAGATGCATATTCCATATCTTCCCTTATATCTAACGGGCTAGACGGAGTCAAAATCCACAAAAACAGCAATTCACGAGTCAGCCATTTTTTTTTTACGAACGGGACATTCTGCCGCCAAATCTTTGAAATAAGGCAGTTTAGTATTGTCTCTGGGACATCCCTGTGGGCGTTTTATATGTGGACGGATGGATAGTGAATGCTACAGATATTGTATCCGAGTGAATGTTGTATGGTTGCCTGTCGCGTTGCTTCTTGTATCTCCGACAAACTTACGTAAGAGGGGGCGCGTCGGCGGCGGACGCTTAGTTCAGGAGCTTAGTAGCTAGCGCTTAGTTTGGTTAAGAACAATCCGTATACTATCTTCGTTACTACGAGTCACCCAAACTGCGGAAGCACAGGGGTATTATTTTTGAACGTGTGACCACTCCTCTTCGAACGAGTTTTGTATGGAAAAACCGCTCGCTTCGCGAAATTTCAGAAATCGTACCCCTGACCGTGCTCGCAAAAATTTGCTAAGCGATTTTTAAAAGTTATCGTTGAAAATATCATGAAATAAGGTCTGAAATGCTTTGAAATTCGAATGCGAAGTTCCGCCATCTTGCCGCAGTGGATGTAAAGTGTTTGTGCGCGGAAAGTGGCTGAATATTGTATAGGCAAAACGCTCGGCTCTAACCTCCTGAACTAAATAATATACGAGTCTTACGACTAAAAGCCAAATCCGGGATGCGATGTGTCAATCGCCAATATGTATTGTTGATTTAATTGTTATCTACGACTAACGCATGTATGCGTTGTTTTACTTTATTAATACTAAGGCCGCCGATGTGTCCCACCGCTAAGGCTGGTTTTCTTCCCACACTGATTGTCGATGCGCATTTAGTCAAAGTGACACGTAAATGCTTAAGGGCTGTCTCCACGAGCGAGAGAATCACGACGCGTCCGCGCTTCTATCTTACATTATTTTATACTGTATTCTATATGAAATACTATGATGTGAATCTGCCACTCGTCGGATCGTAGCGATAACTTCGCCGTGTGTAGACGCGTTCTAAGAGAATGTATAGAAATACGTGGCATGGAAATAAAATCGCCGCGATTCTCTCGCTCGTGAAGACGCCCTTAGGGTTGAGCTACATCAGGCTTCACGATAGTGAGAAATAACGACGGAACGTGGCTAAACCGTCGATTCCGCCGGCGTGCGGCCATACGAATTTCTTTCTCGCTCTAGCAAATGACGGTTTTGAATAATAGAAAAGGATAGAAGCTTAGGAAAGTGCGATTATAGGCTGTGTATGAGCGACGGCCATACATGCTCGAAATTATTCAGAAAACATAACCTTATTACTGCCTATGGTCAGCGTGAGAAGAAAACCAGTGTAATAAAAATAAATTAAATTTAATGACAGACAAAATATGTAATTGATAATATTGGAAGTAATTGATAACTCCTCTATGATAAGTAGTAAGCATAAGTATTGTGAATGACAGTTAGGTTGGTCAGTGCGTTGAACGCGTCCCTCTGCGGGTGAACTTGTAGTGCGCTTGCGACTTTTATTTATTGCGGCCCGGGCGGAAATATCTAGTTGGAAACACTGCTCGTGGGGTTGCCAGATTGAAAAATATATATTTGCCTTCTTCAAGGAATTTACGCCGTTTTAGCAATTCTTGTAATTCAGTATGAACTGTCAAAAAAATGGAAATTCGAATCGAAGCTTACTTTTGAGACCTAACAGGTTAGCATTGTTCGTTTTAGACATTCACGCTTTTTTTTTATCGTGTAGGTGACACGGTCAGTCGACCATGCACACCCTGAAATTACGCAGTAAATTAATTAATTTCACTCTTGAAATTAATGTTTATAAACTTGTCTTATTGCGACCGTTATAAATATATGACCCTTTTTTATACATGATTATACTTTATAAGATAATAAGCATAGATGGTAGATTCAATATCACGTCTTAAACTCTTATGAAAAAGTCAGATCTCAAAGCATGCGTGATATAAGTTACAAAAAGCAGCCAGTTGAAAATTATAATTAGAACAAGATAAATACTGCTCTAAGAAAAGTAGTAGTGTCTAAGAAATAATCTTGTAATATTTTACGTATAAAGTGACTTATACGGTTTTGATGGTACAGTTGGCAGATTCGAATTTAATGAAATATGATTTATTACTTCGCACAACCTCATGAGCAGTGTAACCAGCGCCCCGGGCTCGGCCAGCAAAGCAACACGTACGCTGCAGTGTAGACTGACGAGCGCCGGCCTTCAATTGTATGAACAAGAGAATTGTATATTCATTTCGTAAATAAAATTCTTTCTCAATATGTTACTCTTTTATTTATCGTCTTAAGTACTATACACACACATTATCTTAGACCGAGCGGCCTGGCCGCAGATTTTAAAATTATCGCTACATTCACTGCACATTGGTTTGTAATTATTTATTCAAAAAGCTTCAATGAATCAAAACTTATTCCGGACACAAAATTATAGAATGATCTAAGTTGAAGTAACTAGTCTGCAGTAACGAAAAAGTAAGTTATTTCTATGCGTGTTTTTCATTAACGTTGACTAATAGAGTGTAGTAAGAAAACGATGTCTTGATAATCTGAAAAATAAAACATATTAAAATTGTCTCAATAAAAAGGCCTTAGTACTTTGGGATTTGGGATAAAGGAGGCAACAATTATTATAGTAAGTAAAATAAAATGAAAATTTTAACCAATGCACCATAACTTTTTTGATATTTAATAACATATTAATCACCATCACCGGTCACAACCACCAACATAGACATTAGTGTTACATTTTCATCGAAGGTGAATGTTTTGACTAGGATCTTATGTTGGCATACAGTAACACCTTACATGTTAAGAAAATATTTAAAAGTAAGAAATAATTATACCTATGTTGTACCTTAGCTGATTGTTGTGTTTGTGATAAAATTACAGTTTTCTAGTACTTATAGTCTCTGAGTAAAACCGCGGAGGGACAGACAGACAGACATGGCGAAACTATAAGGATTCCTAGTTTACTACGGAACCCTAAAAAGACCTGATGATAATGACTTACTACAACAAAAGTATGCAGGTCCATAGGCAGGAACCTCCCAGCGCGCACGACAGTGGGCCTTCTGTTGGCCAGAAGAACGTTCAGCAGCAGACGCCGCGGGCGCGATCCCATGGCATGCCACGCGCTTTGGTAAGCTGCTGTAGACACGCGGTCGGCCTGATAAATGGGATAATGGAGGTTTCATCTTTCTATATTTTGCTCCTTGCTGATGATGATGGTACAAATACCGGAACTAGTATGGAATAGGACTAATCTGGTATGTACGTAGTAGCTAAGTTTCACTTTGCGCAATATTGAATTAAGGGTAACTTGAATTTTTCGGGGTCCAGTGTGGTCCCCTTTAAAATTAAGCATTTGATGGAAAACGTATCATTCGTTTATTTCACTTGTTTTACGAGACCTTAGATAGCCTTTCAAATTATTTTTGTAACTACTGTGTACAATTTAATGCGTGGACCTCGTTGAACAGAACACTAGGCACACTAGCGACGCTAGTGCCAATAATTTTACTCCTAATACTTTACAAAAAGAAAGAAATTCAAGAATGTAAATCATATAAGCCTTAGTAAATAACCTGAAGTATTTTTGGAATCATGTTTTAATATTATGATTTATGAGAATCAGTCATTAAGAGAAATAGTGATTACCGCCAAAAACGGCCGTTTTTGGCGGTAATCTGTGGGTCTAAAATGGCCACTTTGCACGAATCATAATAGGATTCACATATGAATTACATTGCGCGCGGCAAAATGGCTACTTTTTGACGATTCATAAAATGATTCATAAGCAATTCTATTTTGGTAATTCATCTATTTGACAGTTTTCTATGGAAATTGGTAAAATGGCTCACAATATATGAATTCCTTTCACGGTATTTTCTGTCAAATAGCAGAATCATAAAAAGTTACTCTAGAACAACATTTTTCAATTCATCTCGAATGTATTTGGAAAAAATATGTGATATTTGTTTGTATAAGACGTTGTGAATACTATTTTGGACAAAAACATGTAATTCAGAGTGTGTATAGGTGCTGGGTAAATGAAATTATGTTGTAAATGATTTGTTTACGTTTCCTAACCTAACCTAATGAATGTTTGTACTAAATTTGTTTTATAACTTTTTATTAATATTATGAAAAAGTGAGAGGATTTAACGAGTAAAGTACGCATTTTAAGTGTTTTCCCGAAAATGTTATACTTATAGAAGGAATGTTATTATAAATAAAAATATTGATGATATATGTACGAGGAGTGTATTTTTTTATTAAGAAAATATATAATTAATAATTTAGCTATACCTTTCAAAACGAAGCACACATAATAAGGTCTTTTGGGAAATAAATGAAATACGACTCGTAAAATTAGATACCATAACGAAAGGTGAAAACCTTTGAAAAAAATTGTTGTACAGTAGGCCAAACATCAAGTTTAACATTGCATTACGAAAAACGACTATATTGTCAAAATAAAAATTGTTACATTTGATTGAATGCCCACTGTACAATCATTAGTTCCAATTTTGTTCACCAGAGAAGTTTACTGGCTAGTTGCCGTTCTAAAAAACATTTTTCTGATTTTCGTTTCAAGCGCATATATTTCACAATTACTTAATATCTAATAAGTGTATTTTAATGTAATGTGTTATATTACAGCTTATTTTATTTAAGTTAATGGTTTTTATAATTATAAAACCTATTTCAAAACATTATCGATGAGTTACGGTTTTTTATTTTTTAATGCGGTAACATTGACCCCAATATGAATCAGAATATGAATTGAATTGTAGGTGAATTGGGAGATTTTGTGACCATTTTACCAATATTAGAGGAATTGCTAATGATCTGCTGGGAATTCATAATACGAATTCCTTTACGATGAATTGCGTTAAGTGGCCATTTTAGACCCGCTGATTCTGATTGAATATAATTCTCACTGATAATATTAAACATGATTCCAAAAATACTTCAGGTTATTAACTAAGGCTTATATGATTTACATTCTTGAATTTCTTTCTGTTTGTAAAGTATTAGGAATAAAATTATTGGCGTCGTTAGTTTGCCTATAGTGTGGGTTACTACTCCGTTTTCTTTCAGATTAATTATTTCAAACGACGAAACCTGAGTTTTGGGGGTCCAAAGCTACCTACCCCAATTTTGGACCCCCAAAATTCATGTCGGGTCTTATGTCTTCAAATCACTATTGCCAAATGAATATCAATGTACCTGTAAGATGATTTGATTTCCATAATAGCAGTACACGAATATATCTAGTGCTACAGCGACTAAATATTCCACTGTGACCATGTCGAATTTCTGCAAAAGTAAATATCACAAAGTTAACATTTCATGTAAGTATTTTTAACAGGTTTTCTGTGACGTCAGCCGCTAAATCCTCGTGGCAGTTGGTGTAATATTCATCTGGGGATTAAATCCCAAAGCCTTATACGATCTGATCGCGTTCTGCCACACCACAGGGCATTGCGATCTGCGGTCTGAGGGTTGACCATGATCAAAGTAGAAAATTCACCGCAACCGCGGGCGTAGTCCCCACTTGAATGGGTGACCGCAAGTGGCATAAAAAAAATTCGCGAGGTCCTCCGTGCCTCCGTATGGCACGTTCAGGCATTATTATCATTGATGACAGTAGTTTAACTATGTCAGATGCCTCTTAGACAGCTTGAAAAATCTGTCACCAGTGTTGGCCACTCACACACACGAAAATAGAAACATGACTACTGACCAAAGTAGCCGCATACAGCAGCGTACACAGATAAAGCGTCACTTGCACCACTCTAACGCCAGTAACGGCGAGACGAAAGACTCAAACTTCTTCGTGAAGACGTTGATGGTTTGACTTGTGCGCCGTCGAATGCGACATCTTTCCTGTAGATTTGTAATATCTATACTACTGACTAAGGTAGCACTCCGAGCGCCAGTAGCGGCGAGTCGAAGATCTCATACTTCTTTCTGAAGTCGTTGATGTATTGGCTGACGCGTGCCTTCGGTTGAGACATCTATTCCTGTAGTATTATAATACCTATGCTACTGACCAGGGTAGCCGCATACAGCAGCGTGCACAGATAAAGCGTCACTTGCACCACTCTGACCGCCAGTAGAGGCGAGACTGGGGTCTCAAACTTCTTCGTGAAGACGTTGATGGCTTAACTGATGCGTGTCTTCGGATTGGACATCTATTCCTGTATAATATATTATGTATCTAGCTATATACTGACCAAGGTAGCCGCATACAGCAGCGTGCACAGATAAAGCGTCACTTGCACCACTCTGAGCGCCAGTAGCGGCGAGACGAAGGTCTCAAACTTCTTCGTGAAGACGTTGATGGTTTGACTTGTGTGCCGTCGAATGCGACATCTTTCCTGTAGAATTGTAATATCTATACTACTGACTAAGGTAGCACTCTGAGCGCCAGTAGCGGCGAGTCGAAGATCTCATACTTCTTTCTGAAGTCGTTGATGTATTGGCTGACGCGTGCCTTCGGTCGAGACATCTATTCCTGTAGTATTATAATACCTATGCTACTGACCAAGGTAGCCGCATACAGCAGCGTGCACAGATAAAGCGTCACTTGCACCACTCTGACCGCCAGTAGAGGCGAGACTGGGGTCTTAAACTTCTTCGTGAAGACGTTGATGGCTTAACTGATGCGTGTCTTCGGATTGGACATCTATTCCTGTATAATATATTAATCTAGCTATATACTGACCAAGGTAGCCGCATACAGCAGCGTGCACAGATAAAACGTCACTTGCACCACTCTGAGCGCCAGTAGCGGCGAGACGAAGGACTCAAACTTCTTCGTGAAGACGTTGATGGTTTGACTTGTGTGCCGTCGAATGCGACATCTTTCCTGTAGAATTGTAATATCTATACTACTGACTAAGGTAGCACTCTGAGCGCCAGTAGCGGCGAGTCGAAGATCTCAAACTTCTTTCTGAAGTCGTTGATGTATTGGCTGACGCGTGCCTTCGGTCGAGACATCTATTCCTGTAGTATTATAATACCTATGCTACTGACCAGGGTAGCCGCATACAACAGCGTGCACAGATAAAGCGTCACTTGCACCACTCTGACCGCCAGTAGAGGCGAGACTGGGGTCTCAAACTTCTTCGTGAAGACGTTGATGGCTTAACTGATGCGTGTCTTCGGATTGGACATCTATTCCTGTATAATATATTATGTATCTAGCTATATACTGACCAAGGTAGCCGCATACAGCAGCGTGCACAGATAAAGCGTCACTTGCACTACTCTGAGCGCCAGTAGCGGCGAGACGAAGGACTCAAACTTCTTCGTGAAGACGTTAATGGTTTGACTTGTGTGCCGTCGTAGTTCTTGGCGGGAATTTTAGCGGACTACACGGTGTCTGTTTTGGATTGTTTCGCAAATTGATTCTAGTGGACTTTATAATGTGAAATTGGTGTTATTTTGTGTTATAAATGCCCATATTTATGAACAATGTGTAGAATAACTAAAATAGACTGTCATTGTGCGGCTGTAGTGAGATTTACATAGCGGGCTGGTGGTTGTCCACCTTGCTGCGTCGTCAATGATGAAACCAGTGGATTCGCGAAGAGTTGTCGCCAGGAGCTCCGTGAAAACAACGAAATGAATTACACCATCATTTCGTTGACAACCAAAAAGAATAACTCGCCAACTGGCGAAATAAATGAAGAAAGGCTCTAAAGGACTTGTATCCAGGGCCGTAAAACAATACAAAAAATAAATTGTGTGCCGTCGAATGCGACATCTTTCCTGTAGAATTGTAGGTAATATCTATACTACTGACTAAGGTAGCACTCTGAGCGCCAGTAGCGGCGAGTCGAAGATCTCAAACTTCTTTCTGAAGTCGTTGATGTATTGGCTGACGCGTGCCTTCGGTCGAGACATCTATTCCTGTAGTATTATAATACCTATGCTACTGACCAGGGTAGCCGCATACAGCAGCGTGCACAGATAAAGCGTCACTTGCACCACTCTGAGCGCCAGTAGAGGCGAGACTGGGGTCTTAAACTTCTTCGTGAAGACGTTGATGGCTTAACTGATGCGTGTCTTCGGATTGGACATCTATTCCTGTATAATATATTATGTATCTAGCTATATACTGACCAAGGTAGCCGCATACAGCAGCGTGCACAGATAAAGCGTCACTTGCACCACTCTGAGCGCCAGTAGCGGCGAGACGAAGGACTCAAACTTCTTCGTGAAGACGTTGATGGCTTGGCTGACGCGTGCGCAGTGACGGAGCGCCTCCGACGTCGCCCGGTCGAAGTTGGTGCTGTAGATGTCTGTGTATGGATAAAATGAATAAGTGGTCGTTTTTGCAAGATGATTGGTATGTTTAGAAAAAAAACTATTAAATAAAAATATATATCACCTACTCGTATATGTGTACAGAAAAAAATATACGTATACCATAACACAACCATGTAAAATTGCTTCTTTTTGTGGAATAAGGGGTTTTGCATTGTGATGTAAAAACTGTGTAAGACAAAAATCCCAACAAGGAATAAAGGATATAATTAGATCAAATTCTCATGGCTTGATCAGGGCCCACTCTACATATTTTGAAAACTTCATACTTCCTTCACAATGTTAACTTACCGAACTGCGTTGTTTTATCCACAAACTGCCTTTTCTGTAAATAATAAAAAAGATCAATATGGTTGCAGCGGCGACGTCAGATAACCAAGCTTTATACGTATAGAAGGAAATTACAGGTGCTAAAAAAATAAAACGGAGATCGTCTCAAATTTATTATTCGTCCATATAGATACGCGCAGAGACACAAAAATATTCAAATGTAAGTAAACCCAACTCACGACTATTCTTCCATAATGGTGTAGCGACGCGGTCATCTCCGCTTTATTGTAGATGTAATTATGCAGTTCATCGTCCAGGATATCAGCATGCTTGGCGGCTACAGCTGCATGCTGTACCCCGGCTTGCAACAGCGCTGTGTAGCGGGCGTTGCGCAGTGAGCAGCAGAGGAGGTCCAGCTGGCCGCAGAGAAGGATGGAGTTGGATGCGAAGAACACACCTACAAATAATGTATGGAGCCCAAAAAGCTAAGTTTTATGATTCCATTAAGTAGTTTATATAGGCCTCCCGAAGTTAATACTGGCTGTTGAAAAACTATTGTACAAAGAAAGAGAAAAAAAAAATGGAACTATCTATCATCATCTCACCCACTACTCCCACTAGAAGTCCCTGTTGGACTACAGGTAGGTACCTATACGCCTCGCTTGTTTTATTTTTATTTTTTGCAGTCGTGTTGGTGAGCTCTTTGGCTTACCAACATCGGTTCAGACGCTGCAGCCCATCGAAACCGTTTCTAAGCGAAGAAAAGGTAGGAGATTGTTACGGTAGGAGAACGGGATAAAGGTTTTGGGGCTACTTGCTCGGAAGGATTGGGGAAATGCTAGTAGCAGCTCGGGAGGCCGGGCGCGAGTACCCCATTCCCTACCTTCAACCACTGAAAAATCAGTTGAGGATATGACACCCCTGACCATGTTATTCTAATTATTGAAAGTGGATGAGTATTTCTGCGAACAAGACTGACGACCAGATTCGGAAGAATCGGAACGGTTTTTACAGTGCAGGAGGTACAGGGAATGTGATATTCCGTCCTCTGTGGTGGGAGGTAAAGCAGCTGGCTTTTGCTATGAAGCTATAAGGTACTCTTTTTCTTTCCTCCACACTTAGTTTCTCAGGCCTTTAAAAGATAAGTCGGTTTTAAATGAGAATTTCATTTCTATAAATGCATTTCCTTCATTGCAAACACTTCTCATATAAAAAAGTATCTACGATGAGGTACATCATGTAAGGCATCATCAGTTTCTTCTTGAGTCTTACCTAACTGCCCCATAGCAAGTCCGATGAACGCCTGCCCCATGCACTGCCGAATGAACGCGAACTCCAAGAACGGGGACCTCGTGATGTCCGTGTAGATCCAATTCTGAAGGGGCATCTTCTTCCATACTAAGAAATGGAATATACTTACTGTAAGAATCTCGAATTAGGTAAGCATGAAACATAATTTTTAAATTTGTAAATTACTATTTATTTCAAAAGTACAAAAAAAAATAGAGACAAATACATACGAACAAGTCACTCGAAAATGCCCCCCCGGATAGTACCCGGCTCAAAGGTACCCATTATGCTGGCAGCATTTCCTCTCTGAATTGCAATGGATATCCTTTGAACCAAGTACCAGCCAGAGCGGTTGTCATAACCACGGTCTCTTAAACGACGTCCTATCTCACCAACAAAGTCTCTTGCTTCCGGACTCCATGGGCCAGCTGTCTCTACGGCGACGGGCACAAAATCATAATTGGAAGCTAGAATTGAATATTTTGCTCTTTTTTGGGTAGCTGCGGCCCGCGCAGCCGCCCCAGGTGTCCGCATGGTGCTAGTGAGATAAGACGCCGCATAAGTACTAACGCAAGTGGCGTCCCACAACAGACTCCGTCCCCTCTGCCACGGAATCAAAGTCAATCCATCGGGTCTTTTGCCATCCGTCCTTGAGAGACCTGAAGGCTCTAATTTACAAGGAATGTTTGCTGATATTAATGCCCGACGTATAATATCATTAATTGCGTGATGGCGCGACAAACGCCCAGCACATCGTACACACCCAAGAGCATGATGTCCATCCGCGTCTACTGCTCCCCCACAAATGCAGCGATGCGGCTCACATACTGCACAGCCCAATCTTAGCGCCACAGCAACTCTCAAAGAATCATTGTCCAAGAGCGTCCCCATGGATAGCGATGGCACAGCATGCAGCCAAGCTCCGGACTCCGGTTGAGATGAAGCTTTTATTCTTGCCAATTGAGCACCATCTGCCTGTCTCTCTAACTCCTTCAAAATAACTCTTGATCTGGCATCATCCCAGAGTTTTTGTAGTTCGCGTCTGTCAGGAAGAGATTGATTGGGGCATTTCGAAGACCAAGCTAATAAAGCTTCATTCACATGGGGCAAGACCAATTCGTCACCGTTAATTTTTAATATTTTAGTAACTAAATTGACTACCCCATGTGAGGACGCTAAAAAAGCCGGCACTGATACCTCCGACAAGCGACGAACGCCAAGACCTCCATGTCGAATAGGCAAAGAAGCTTGAACCCACTGGGCTTCGTCAAGCTTTACATTGAGTATGGTCTCAAGACTCATCCGTAATGCATCATCAAAACATTTAATTTCCCGGGGACACAACCAAGCTGGGCACGCTCTAATAACATATGTCATACGAGGCATAGAAAGAGAACCCCTGAGAATCACCAAAGCAGTGTGCGAAGACAGATGTTTTAAACGCTCATGCGATGCAGTAAATGACGAAATCTTGTCCATTATCACCGCCGGAATAGCTTGCTGAGAGATGGGGGCACCTAAGAGTGTGAAATCATCATCACCAACAGTCCTTACCCCCGGCAACAAAGTTTCGAAACGTGGAATAGACGGCAAAGCTTCGCTCCCGCTTACGTATACCTGACATTTATCTGCGCTTAGCCTTAAACCAAGTGACTGAAAGCTTCTAGTTAAATATTGCAAATCCGCCACCACAATATCTGGGGGGCCACCCAATGTACCGTCATCCAAGTACCAGACATTTAATGGTGACTTCAGGTTACTAATTGTTTTATGAATGGCCAAACTGAAAAGAAGAGGCCCTAGCGGGTCTCCCTGTTGTGCACCAACCTGTGATGTGATAGGCATTTCTTTAAAAAAAAGGTGGCTTGGTAAGGCATAGCATTGATACAGATATGGGTAGAGTTCCGGCGTATGTTCAAGAACCTCCTTTAAAATGACATCTCTCTCTACACTGTTAAAGGCATTTACTAAATCCAATTTAACTATAACGTTATTCGTATTTTTATTTACGGTGGCAAAATATCGGGTCGCATGTATGGCAGCCTCACAGCCTCTTGAAGTCCCAAACCCTAACTGATGTGGCTGTAAATAATGAGATATTCTCTTTCTTACCGCTCCACATGCAACCCTTGAAACCAACCGTCTCAAAGTGCTAATTTTTAAATGACTTCCAAAAAGGAGGGGGTTATTAATTTGGATGGTAAATGGTAATTTTTGAACCGACGTTCTTTTTTTATTTAAAAGTTTTTTTTTTATTACTTTATGAGGTTAATCAGCAGCAGTATACCAGGAAATTGGGCTGTTTATACCTGTATAGACTGATATTCTAGTGTAAGGAATTGCGTTTTTAAAAGTCGATGATAAGGCTACCGCTTTATCAGGCCATACTTAGAAATCTATGTACCTAGTAAGTAACTGGAAAGAACCGTAATCCTACTTCGGACTAGTGTAGACATCTTGTGGGATTATATATTGTAGGTTGGTAGAGTAAATAAAATTTAAGACCAATGATATCTGCTTATTCTTACTTACAGTTAACAATTTCTGGAAGAACATACATCGTCACACTGAACATGGTGCAGGCCGTGTAAAAATACCCAAAATTCTTGGCTGTGCGGTAGCTCTGCAGCATAGTCATGTTAGTCAAGCCGTTAGCCGAGTAATATTCAAAGTTATTCTTCATGTATCCCATCAAATCATACATGTCCTCCCGATACACCACGAAATATCCAACGATAGCTATGGAAACGAGAAACGGCATGCAATCGGCCAGCTGGTCTAAACTCGTCATGATCCCAACCCATTCAAAATACAGATTCACAAACAAAATGGTCGGGATGTTAGTTAAAACGAATAAGACCATACAGACATACACATTGTTCAAAATTGTCTGCAATTCGCTCTTTGGGTTGGGGTACCAGTCCCAACAACCCACGATTTTTAAGGGAATCTCCAGGAAGTGGGTGTAATTTGTGATCTTTTCCGTGTTGATGGTGGTGTTCAATTTAGCTTTCTTTCGGAAGGAGAACATGGTGATTTCTATAAATTCGTTAAACGAATGGGGTCAGGATAAATGGGCAATTTCTCCGCAACTTAATTGCTTCGTATTATAAAGTCCTTACACACTTGTTCACTCTATAGTTTTAGATGTAATTCAGGGTAAGTACAAAAACATTTATGCTTTTTTTAGTGTAAGTGGCAAAAACTGGTGTCAAAGTTTTGAAGCTGCCGAAAGGCATCTGACATAGCTTAACGACTGCCATCAATGACGTCAGAAATCTGACGTCAGAAATATCTCGAGCTGTTCCGTGCTTCGTGCACGGAACAGCTCGAGATATTTCTATGGCGCTTGCGGTCACCCGACCCGAGAATTGTTAATTAGTTAGTGTGAAAGCTAACAAACAAACTTTCATCATCATCAACAGCCTATACTCGTCCACTGCTGGACATAGGCCTCCCCAATTGCACGCCATCGAGATCTTTCTTCTAACAAACTTTCGCAGTTATAAAATTAGCTAGGACTACGAGGAGCTTTTGGTCCCAGCTTTTTTTGGTCTTTGCTCGCGTTTAAATTCAAAATCCGGACCTCCGTTTCACTCCCTTGGGAATGAATTTTGTAAAATTCCTTTCTAAGAGAATGCCTAAGTTATACTCTCTGCGTGCCAAATTTCAGTTTGAGCTCTGTGTTGACATATCAGTAAGTCAGTCATCATCATCAGGTGTTTTTTAGTCTCCACTGCAGGAGCGCGACCCTCTCTGTCCTACAAGAGCAGTCAGAGATTTGGCCTAGACTCTACAAGCTGGCCAGACGGGTTGGAGAGGTCTCTTTGATGTTTATAAGCTTTGTTTAGCTTGTGTTTCCTAAGTCACCTTCTCCGACTTCCACGGGAAGACTTGGAGTAGTCCTATTCTACTCAGCCGGGAACCACGCGGCACAGCAGAAAATCAATAAAGGCTGCCCATTTTAAATACAGAAGTTTTAACATTTTAAGTAAGAATTCTTAAAAAGGTTATTTAATTCATTAAGTTTCTATAAGTACAAACCGATGCAATATAATGTACTTACTGCTTTATCTAATGAAGAATATTTAACTCTTTAGTTAGAAAACAACGGAATCGACGTAGTTAGTGGCTAATTAGGACAAATTGTAATTGCAGTTAAGTTTGAAACTTTGACAGTACCTACCTAATTGGCTCTTATTAATTGCCTACTTCTTAATTTATCTGGTTAATATTCTAAATGCATAGACTTAACGTAAGTATTAGTATTAATCCATACTAATATTATAGTTAAATGTGAATATAACTATGTATGTCTGTCTTGCTTTCACGCCAAAACTACTGACCGCGGAACAGATAACAATATAAGAAAAAATGGATGGATTGTGTCAAGGAGAGAATAAACACTAAAGGAGTGACGAAGGTAGACGACATAACATGAAATATATTTTAAATTTCCTTTTGCTCTTCGATTTTCTTCATCGAGAACAGAGAATTTGGGTGTAAATGAAAAACACCCAAAAAAGCTAACATTTATTAAATAAATTAATACATGATTTGACTAAATTCTAAAAATACGAAAATTTTGACACAGATTTTTTTTGATACTACGGAGCATAAACGTAAACTCTGTGGTTGACACACGTTTTCTCTCTACTTACTGGGTAGGAGTAGCCAAGGAAGCAGCGTCTCTGAAACAAATAAGGTGGTTAGTAATTCTTCAAGGCTAAAAACGAGATCCATTACTGAGACTTCTATGTCTGTCTGACGCCAGGCTTTATCTCATAAACCGTGATAGCTAGACAGTTATATTTTCACAGATCTATTTCTGTTGCCGCTAATATCAAAAACGGAGTAAAATAAATATTTGAGGAGGGCTTCCATACAGCAAACGTAATTGTTTATGCCGTCTTTAGCTTGATAATTTGATATTAATTAAAAAATGGTTTATGTAACTACCTGTTGCCATTAATAATGGCAAAGAATATTTAGTTATTATTCACATTAAAAAAAATCAAAATTAAATAAATATTTATCCTCTTAGTACTATAATCAACAAAATACCTATTAAGGCAGATGTGGCCAAGTAAGTTGAAAGTTGCATATTTTTTGGCACATTGAAACTCATCTGCCACGATGTTAATCACCCTATAAGTAATTATCTGCCATTGTTTTTTTTTTATTTTTTATTTTCAAATTGCAGACGTGGTAAAATACATTTGATTTTGTAAATTTTTAATACCTGACCTACCCCTTGTTCTAGTCATCATCACCGCGCTGGGCTTAGCGAGTCGACTTCATGTAGGATAGGTATTATAGGTGAAGCACTACACAAAAAACTGAGTCTGGTAAAATACGTACCGGTAGCCAGCCACTGGCTCTTAGGCGAATATTTACAACTTGCCCGGGCGGTTGAACACATTTGTACGAAAGTCGAAAATTGTATTGACTTCTCAGTATTAATCCCATAGAAAAAGTTGTTCATATTGATGGGCTATAGCTCTTTGAAGTAGCAGTGGTCGGGGCACATAGCGCGAAGAACCGATAGCCGTTGGGTCAGGAAGGTTCTTGAATGGCGACCACGTACCGGCAAGAGCAGCTTTGGACACCCACCGACCAGGTGGACAAACGTCCTGATAAAGGTTGCAGGAAGTCGCTGGATGCAGGCCGCTTCCAACCGGTTGTATTTGAAATCCTTGGGGGAGGCCTATATCCAGCAGTGGACTTCTTGTGGTTGAGATGATGATGATTTATGGGCTACACCCCGCGTGTGTCAAGGGTCAATCTACACGGTGTATACTCACTTCTCCTTGGACCTCTTCTGGGCAATCCTATAGATCCTTCTCAGCTCCAGCAGCGCTCGCATGATCACCACGAGTTGTTGCTCAAAGTCCGCTGGCTTCACGTCGATGACAAGCCCCTTCTGCTTGCAGATCTTGGTGTAAAGGCTCCAGATGGCGGACCTGACGTGGCAGAGCTCCACGTGGCGTCTTGCAGCCGTCTCCTTGAGCCGGTTCAGCGCTAGCTCCCATTTTATCACGCGGTTCCGTACTTTGTCGTAGCGCCACTGGAAATTTGTGCAAAAAAAAAACATATTTATAGACTTGTCGTCGGTAATGCCACTGGAAATTTGTGAAATATTCATCAGATTATAGACTTTTCCGCTGCCTACTACACTAAAGGTCAACTTTGAGGATCAGCGACAGCGGTAAGTAATAGTCGCGCGTTTTTATTTAAAACTAGGTAGCTTTCAGTAATGACTCCGCTCGCAGTACGGTCGATCCGCCTACGTCCTTCTCCGTACTCAAGCAACATGTATGAAATTTAAAAATGACCGATTCTGCATAGGGTTGGAAAGCGTAACAAACAAACTTACTCACTTTCGCATTTATATTATTAGTTGGGATTGGGATGGGATGGTATGTAGGATGCGTTGGGATGGGATGAGAGGTCGCGCCGCGACTGCTGTCGCTGTCATTTCGTACAAAATGCATGACACAATTCGCTGCTTGCTCAATGAATTTGTTACTCTTTCAGCACCAACAATGTAGAGAAGCTGAAGCTGCTGTTACTTATACTACTAATATAATGACAGTACAGCATTTCAACGTTGGACAAGACTGGTACGTTCACCAGGTTTTTGCTAAAGAAGGAGCTTCAGAGTGTGTTCCGATATGGTTGAATTGAATGTATAATTTACCCGCAAATTGGCCAGAGTATTGTTCAGCCCCATGATGAACAACTTCTTCTCTTCGGTCAGCGCCCCGATCTCCTGGCGAGCGTTTTCCAGCATTTCCAGATCCCTCTCTTGGCGATCGGCAAGCGTGTTTTTAGCGGCAGCTGTTTAGAAAGGTAACGTTTAATCATCTGAGATAATGTAGGTAAATATTCCATCCGCATGAACACCAAATGTTGGGGAAAATACAAATATTGATTTTTTTTTCAAGCATGGGGACAATTAAAATATCAAATACGTAGTTACTTACCTAAAGCTTCGTATCGATTGAGCACATCTAATGGTTGTTTGAACTCTGGGTGACTATGGACGACGGCCATAAGATAGTCCTGAAAAACATTTTAGGATGTATGAAATTATGCTAAATTTCGGCTAGGGCTTCATTAAAAGTTCTCCACTCCATTCAGGCCTGTCTTAACCATATTCGATGCCCGGGTGCGACGATCATGCTGACGCCGCCCCTTTACCTTCGCGCGAAATGTTGACAGGGGGTGCAAATCCAAATGAAACTCCCCACATACTCCATGGTCCTTATCGCTCTCCATGTACTTGAACCGTAGAGCACAGGGTGTACTTACAGCGGGGAGAGGGGGTAAATTTTTTATCATCCCTTGAACCCCACCTAATAGCGTCCGTCTCTTTGGTCTTCCGATCCAGATGTCAGTGTCCGAAGAAAACTCTTAACTAGTAAGATAATGTAAAAGATACAGTTCCCACCTCATAAATGGTATCCTCCCTGATTTGCTTCTCTATCATTGCCTTAACTTCCTCCATCTCCTGCACCCGCTGCTTTCTCTTTGATCTTCCGCTATAGGATTTCTGCATTCGCAATAAAATCTTCCACTTGTAAGACAAAATTCTTGAATTGTAAGCTCAAGTTCTCACCTCGGAAATTTTGTAGTCCCCAACTTGCTTCTCCATCAGCACTATTCTCATCCTTGACTTACTCAATTTCCTGAAACCGATGCCTCATCTGCCTCTTTGAACTTCCACTCCACATTTCAGTTTCCGAAAAAAACTCCTAACTGTAGGATAATGTTTTCGACTTGTAAGATGAAGTTCTCACCTCATAAATGGTGTAATCCCTGACTTGCTTCTCCATCAGTGCCTTAACTTCCTCCATCTCCTGCACCCGCTGCCTCATAGCATCCGTCTCTTTGGTCTTCCGCTCCAAGACTTCGTTATCCGCTTCCATTTTACGCTCAGCACGATCACGTTTTTCTTGGTTCTCTCTGATAAACTGTTAAATTTTTTTAATTAGTTAATGCGTTTTTAACTAGAACTTTCAATCCCGCAATTCCGAAATGTTGAAATTCCGGTCCGGACACCATCTTTCAGACCACTTTGTTGTGATCACTGGTTTTGAGACATATGTTGATGTGTGTGTCTATATATTTCTGTATTTTTATCTAACAAAAGTGCAATATTGATGAGATAAAATAATTTCAGTAATAAAAGTGGACAAATTTCCTTTATAAGGTTTCCTGACCTGCATGATCTTACGAAGGAAATAAATAATGCTTAAATGTCTGTCCAGTTGCTGCAATGCCAGTATGGCAGCGAGTACGCGACCCGGATAGCTCCGAAACTGCTACTTTCTCATTCTCAATCTATTCGAGCAATTAGCATCCCAAATACCTTTATACTGTCTAATCCTACAAACTTCAACCCTTCCATCGCTTATAAAACGGTTTCAATAATCAGCAGCATCGGAACCGATATCCAATCAATCTACAATCACGAACCCGTTGGCCAAGTGTGGTGAGTTTGGCAAAACCCCCCCAATGATGGAAATCTTTGAGGAAGGCATATGTCCAGCTGTGTACTTCTTTCAGCTGAGATGTGTCTGCTGTGTTGAAAAATTGGACCTCGATGGACCGTGATCATACGTTTTAATGACGTCACTGACTATTTAAGAAACAGTAACCTTATTGAAGCTGATAAAGGACTCCTTAAGCATTATCTCCTTCTGTCGCAACTCATGCCACTTGGCGTCCATGATGTCTCGGTTCTTCTGCTCCTCCACCCGCATCATTGCCAGCTGCTCGTCGGCCTTCATGAGGTCCCGACGGGCCTGCTCCATCAGGACTTGAGGCGTGGGGCGAGCGACGTCCCATACTGGATATTTCCTTTAAAAAGATAAAAGTTTTTGCGATTTGTATCTACATATCGTTTTTTTTTGTCGACAAGTTACTCTACGTTGGTCGGTATCAATCAACCGATCGATGATAGTGTCGATCTATGAATACCTATCATCTTATTTTCTTAATAAGAAAATCATATTCATAGAACATACTTAAGTAGTTCCATTTTAAGCTGTCTTAAGGAATCTGACAGCTCGATGAATGCCATCTAGTAACCTCACAACTCTCCAACCCGTCTGGCCAGCGTGAAGAGTGTAGGTCAAATCCTCTGACTGCTTTGGCTAATAAATGGCTCTGGTAGTACAGAGAGGGTCGTGCTCCTGCAGTGGAGACTAAAAAAAACCAGATGATGATGATGATCTCGAACTAACAGAACGTTTTTCCCGGTTGCCTCCTTAGATGTGATTCTTATCTTATCTACCTGTGCCAGGAATCGAACCTGGGGCACCTCCTGTAGCGGCTGGTGTGTTAACCACTGCACCACGGACCTCATAGACTAACAAAGACCTGATGATGAACCTCACAAAACATTTTTACACACTATAGCCTGCTAGGGTGCAGGTAAAGGCGTACTACGGATTGGCGAGGTCTCGTTGATGTTTATAAGCTTTGTTTAGCTTGTATAATAAGTCAGCTTAGTCCTATTCTACTTTATCACCTACACAATTTCTCGAGTACCAACTAATTGGTACTTACTTCACCATACTAGCGCTTTCCATCAAGGACTTGTAGTATTCCTCGGCACATTCCACCGGCGGCCCGTGAGGAAGCGCGATGGGCGCGAGATCCTTCATCACTTTCTTCATATTTTTAATTTATTAAAAATCTCGGTTTGTTTAAAATATTAGAACTTTCTTCTTTGTGATTAAATGCTTTTTATTCTTTGTTATCAAACCAGCTGACGTTTATTGTAAACAATTATAAACGTCGCATGGCAACCGATGGAAACTCAAATTGCTTATATAGCTAACTTATAGCACACAGCGCGAATGCGAAACAGAAGCGTTCCGGAACGAAACATTAACAAAACCGTGGAACGGGTTCTAGTATGAATTTAACCAGTTCGTTTCGGTTTTGTTTCGCTTGCGGTGTGAGACGTATCAAACAAATTCATACTAGACAGCCTTTCGCGGTTTCACCAATGTTTCGTTCCGGAACGCTTCCGTTTCGCATTTGCGGCTGTGTGCTACAGGCATTAGAGGATGGCAATGAACGAAATAAAGCTTAAAATCAAGGAGATTATTGTTGAAATCTCGCTCTCTCACCAATATTACAACAAAATAGTAGACAGCATTTTAAGGTACCTTACGACCCGTATGTTCTCTAGTCTTTTTCCTGTACTTGCACGCAAAGCGTGCGTGGCCTTTACGTTTTATAGACCAGTATTTCAAATAAAAAGTTCGAGCAAGCAAAACCCGCATTGTAATTGTAAATTCTAGATTGATAGGCATCGACACCTGTCATCCGAATTAGTAAATAGGCCGGCTGGGCTCTGTCTACCTCTCAAGGGAAAAAGACGTGATCACAGACATAATTAATACATGATAGTATGTACGTTGCGTATAAAAGAGACAGGAGGACTATCTTTCCTTTCATACAAACGATATGGAAAAAAACCGGCCAAGTGTGAGTCAAACTCACGCAATGAGGGTTCCGTACAATATACTTCGTGAACACACACACAATGTGCAAAAAATGTTTTATTCAATTGACTAGCGCCATCTAGTGGTGTTTTAGTGAACTATTTCCCTAGATGAACTTATTATTGTGAGTTTACCACTTAATTTTCAAGTGATAGAATTCTTATTATTTTTCCTGTAATCTTCAAGGAATGAACTACATTTTGTAATTTTTTCAAAATTTTCGGCCCAGTAGTTTCGGAGATCAGGGGGGGGGAATGGTCAATTTTTGCCTTCTTTCGTGAATAAAATCAAAAGTATTGATTTTACCCGAACAAAAAAAAAATATTTTTGAGATCCTCATAATGAGCCCTTTCATTTGATATATGACACAGGAAGGTTTGCAAAACTTTTTTTTTAAATTTTGTAATTGGGCCCCTCAAAATGACCCTTTTTTCAAAAAAATCTTTATTTACTTTGCACATCCGTGTTTGGGTCATAGGATTACACTATCTTACCAAATTTCATCTAATTTGGTTCAGTAGATTCGGAGAAAATCGGCTGTGACAGACGGACGGACGGACAGACAGACGCCCGAGTGATCCTATAAGGGTTCCGTTTTTCAACTTTTGTACGGAACCCTAAAAAACAGGCAGAACAGGCTGTCAGAGAATAGAAGTTCAGAGATGTACGACTGGTCATATGTTGTCTTCACTTGGTGACGAGAGATCTCAATATGAGTATAAGCTTCTGATTTGAAATACAAAAGGACCAGTCAAGTGCCAGTCAGATTCGCAAATGAAGAAGTATAGGTATCGTACCGTACAAAATATAACCAATACCTTCTTATATAACATCCATCTACCCGCTACGCTAATGGTGCGTGGCGTGCGATTGCGAACCAATACGGGACTTAATAATTTAAGATATTTTACCCTATCAATTTGTTTTTGTTTGTTTTTCGTATGTGTAAGTGGCCAACACTGGTGTCAGATTTTTCAAGCTGCCTTAAGGCATCTGACATAGCTTAACGACTGCCATTAACGATGACAGCCGGGACCAACGGCTTAACGTGCCTTCCGAAGCACGGAGGAGCTCGAGATATTTTTATGCCACTTGCGGTCACCCATCCAAGTAGGGACTGCACCAGGGGTTGCTTAACATATGTAAGCGCTCTTAGAGCTACCCACTGGCATAAGAAAAACATCGAAATTAGTGTAATCCGAACGGAATACCTGTAAAGATTTTTTTGAGTTTTGTATATTTTTTCAAAAAGCGCTCCACACGTTACAATAAAAATTGAATGGGACCATCTGTAAAGTATTACCTATCAAACAAAAAAAGAATTTCTTAAATCGATCCAGGCGTCTTCGAGAAATGGGGGAACATACATAAAAAAACATTACGACGAATTGAGAACCTTTTCCTTTTTTTGAAGTCGGTTTAAAATAACCACGGAACTCTTGCAGTGTCGCTCGTGTACTCGGGTCTTAATGGTAGAAATCCATTTTTAGCACAGCAACACTTTCTTTAACTTTTTTAATTTTTTAAGAAAGTTTGGACGGCATGTTTTTTTCTTGATTGTTACGATTTTGTTTGAGTTAACTCAGTTTGATCGAAATAGAGTTTTTATGAATAAATCGTGAATGCTAAACTATATTTTGATAAGTGTTTATTATATTCTTATGCAAATGGGGACGTAGCCCCCTAAAATAGCGTACTACAATCTTTCATCATCACCTGTATCACCAGTGCAGAGAAGAGCAGAAATTCCACCCGTTGATTGAAGCCAAGCTCCTCTTGGTCAAAACCAGTGCCTAAATAAATTTTCAAAGGTAAATATCCATAATTCATATTAAATATACATGATCAAAGTAAAACTTAACTAAAAGTTAACTTAATCACTTAAACTTTGCAAGGAGTAAAATTGCATTGGGAGCCTTTTGCAAATTGTGACAGATTTTTTTATGCTAAAGTATTTATGCATGTAATCTGTGATAGACTGGTTTTATTGTTGTTATAAGAATCATCTGTACCAACCCAAACTTTAAACAAAAATGTGACATATACAAGACACACTCAATATGCTGTCCACATTCCAATGTTTGTTATTCCCAGTTATTTCCAAACACTAATGATTAGAAATATTTAAATTAAATAATTTTAGAATCCCAAACTCTTAAATCCCTCCATCTTGTTAACAACTAAACCGATTTTGATAAAACATGTCTAAAAACATGGCCAAGTAACATAACATGGTGGAGAAATTCGGCGCCGGGGCTTGAAGCGCGGTGGTGTAATTGGCAACGCATAGATCGTACTGAGATCTAGACGCAGGTTCAAGTCCTGCCCGCGTGGAATTTTTTCACCATTTCTTATTATTCTTTATTTAATAAATAAGGTAAAATAGCATTGTGAATGCAAAATAAATCCCATATAAACTATAACATACTTTCAATTTAAAAAAAAATACCTTTTTTTAAACAAATTGAGACACACAGAGCAGCATCAAACTTATAACACCCACCCCTCTATTTTTGTCTGGGGTGACACCTGCAGTGTAGGTGCTTGTAACACCTGCACTACATGTGTCACTATGTGCAGCACCCAGCAGGTGCGTTAATCATTTAACAACTGAAGTTCTAAAGGTTGATATCTAAAATCATCACTATTGTAAATTATATTAAATAAATAAATAAATAAATATATACGGACAAATCACACAGATTGAGCTAGCCCCAAAGTAAGTTCTTATGAAAGACTTGTGTTATGGGATTCTAACTCAACGATACTATATTTTATAACAAATACATACTTATATAGATAAACATCCAAGACCCAGGTCAATCTGAAAAAGATCGTTTTCCATCTTGACCTGACCGGGGATCGAACCCGGGACCATCCGTGTCGCAGGCAGGCGTGATGACCGCTGCGCCACGGAGCTCGTATATAACTTATGGGACATGATTTTAATTCTCTTTATCTCCTAAACTTTCTCATTTGTTCCAGATCCCCCAGTTGCAACAATGAGTGTTAAACAGTACATTGAACCTGAAGAGACCTACATATTTGAGGAAATCAATAACTCCATTATATCGTAAGTAACCATTTGTCCATAAACTAGCTACATATCAAGACAACAGTGACAAATCTCACTTGGTTGGCCCATCAATTTATATCCTTAGCATATTTATGTCACATTTCATTACTGCTTCACAATGTAATTGGTAAGGCCAAGGTATCCTTAGAGCCCTGCAGGCCTATTTGCTAACTTTTGACAACTACGGTGTGCATAATTAAATAAATAAATGTATACGGACAAATCACACAGATTGAGCTAGCCCCAAAGTAAGTTCTTAGTAAGACTTGTATTATGGGATACTAACTCAACGATACTATATTTTATAACAAATACATATATAGATAAACATCCAAGACCCAGGTCAATCTGAAAAAGATCATTTTCCATCTTGACCTGACCGGGGATCGAACCCGGGACCTCCGTGTCGCAGGCAGGCGTGTTGACCGCTGCGCCACGGAGCTAGACGGATTTTCATGGTAACTTCAATATTCATTACAGGTTCGGTATGAATGACTTTTTTATTTATGATATGAAAACCGTAATGGATGCTAAAGTGACAATCACATTGTTGTACACCGAGTTAGCAAATCGGCCTGCAGGGTTCGAAACCTGATGTATTACGAGCTTTCGCCCGCGGCTCTGCTCGCGTAAGTCTCGATCCCTCGGGAACAGCACTTTTCTCCGGGATAAAAGTTAGCCTATGTCTTTTTCCGGACTCCAGACAATGTGTTTACAAAATTTAATGATGATCGGTACAGCAGATTGGGAGTGAAAGCATTACAAACAAACAAACGCACTTTCGCATTTATTATATTAGTGGCCCTTGTGCATAAGCTCTATACCTTGTAAGAGATTAAGATGTGGTATGTATGTGTTTTTTATTTAGCTTTATTCGGAGAGTGTCGTGGAGAGTGAAACATCAATTCTTTTTACAGGTTTCCTCTGAATGGTGGTCCGATGTGGTCAGACACCAACAACGAAAGGTTCAGGGCAGAGCAGTTCAACAATGAAAAGTAATTATTTCTACCTTGTAGCTATATTTATAATACTTATATGAATATCCTTTGAGAACAGTAACAATGAGGTTAGTCTGAATTTCTTAGCACCAGATGGTAGCATTGAATTGTAGCAGTCATTGGATAATATATGACAACTGAGATATTGTTGCCCAATAACAGCTCCGTGGCGCAGCGGTCAACACGCCTGCCTGCTACACGGAGGTCCCGGGTTCGATCCCCGGTCAGGTCAAGATGGAAAATGATCTTTTTCAGATTGACCTGGGTCTTGGATGTTTATCTATATATGTATCTATTATAAAATATAGTATCGTTGAGTTAGTATCCCAATAACACAAGTCTTGAACTTACTTTGGGGCTAGCTCAATCTGTGTGATTTGTCCGTATATATATATATATATATATATATATATATATATATATATTATACTCCGCCGCTATAACAACAAATATACTAAAAACAATAAAATAAATATTTAAGTGGGGCCAACAAATATGATTTTTTGCCGATTTAATTCTCAATGTTTGTAACGGCAACCAGCACTCTTGAAATATTCATAGAATAAATATTGTATATTTACTTTAAAATAAATAATTAAAACGAAAATAATATTAATATTCCCATACATGATTTTATGATTGGGGGCCACATTTCATCAATCTTATAAAAATGTTCTATTTCAGTTTGCAAGTTGATGAATCTACCACTCCGATGCCAGAGCCTATGACACCTACCAGTAACTATGGATATGTAAGAATTGTATCTGTTTGTACTTGAATACTCATTTGGAGTCATCAGATTTAAACAACCCATCCCCTCTCTGGAATAATACTTTTATTTTGTCTATGGGCATCGGTGATCACTCACCATCAGGCGACCCGGCTGCTCGTTTGCTGTCCTATGTCATTAAAAAAAATTAACCATTTTAGTATAAAATGTTTACAACTTCTGGGTATATATATCAAATTCACATACAATGCTCAGAGTTTTACTTAAAGAACCAGTGATTTTAAATTTTTATACAGAGATTAATATAAGTTTTTATACATTGCTTCAAGGTCTGACCCAAAATTTTTTTTTTAGATTATTCTTAAGACAGAGTAGGTGAGAGTTTACTTCTTACTTACTATTGTCTTAGCATACGGTTGCAACCTGTTATTCCTACGATTTTTCTGAAAGGTGCACATAGATGGCACCATTATAACTTTTTTACCATATTCAGAGAAAATAGAAATTATTTATGGAATATATATCTTATTTAAAATTAAAGCAATATTTTTGGCAATGTCTTTAAATGGGAGATAATACTGCAATGTTTTCCCGCCAGAGGGCAGCATTAGCAGAGACAGTAAACAAATGTTTGACATTGACAAGTATGTCAAACTTGCAATAAATTGCCTTTATTTTACATCCGAATACGCAGATTAATTGCATTTTTATATTTTAATACTTATAGGAGTATTTTAAAATCAAATTAATAAAGGATTAATGTATAATTTCACAAATTAATTGCGACTTTGACACTGACATGTACATACTTGTCAGTGTCAAACCTGTTTTACTGTATGTGCTAGTGGCGCACTCTGGCGGCACAGCTTTCAGTAATATCTCCTATTATATTGCAAGTTTAGCTAGTTTAGGCTAACGCGGATTAACGCCATCTAGTGACGAGTGGAAAACAACTCTGCAGCACCGTCATCTAAGAGGCCTACCATATAGCAGGCCTTAATTTGATCCAGTATTTTTGTATAAGGTTGGCAATCTATACAATGTTATTATATTGCCTTGACATTAGTATATGTTAACAGAGTTTTTAATTGACATGCAGTATTTTATTTTTAGCAAATGAGAAATATTTAAATGTCAACAAGTTACTCTACGTTGGTGACAAGAAATCGACAATCTTAGTTACGTTGATGAGGTACATTTCACATATTAATTGAAAGTAGAGAGATGTTTACAATGTTCATAGAATCTGGTCGCACACAAAATATCTACGTACGACCATGTGGTCCAAATGCCATAATCGTACGATTTGTTCTTAGAGGCTCGAATAGATGGCGCCACTCGTAACTACGCAACATTGTATCTACCGTATTTTGAGAATATATCTTATTAAATATCAAAACAATATTTTAGGCATAATATTTTAAAATGTCACTCTATATTTAGTAAGTTTAGGCTAACGCAGATTACCGCCATCTAGTATCGAGTAGCAAGCAACTCTCCTCTTTTCGCCACCTTAATTTGGTCCAATATTTTTGTATGAGGTGGGCAGTCTATTACGTTAGTATTATATTGTCTTTGATAAGACCAATAATAAAGAAAATATAAAAAACTAGATGCTTAATCCCCATGTAAAATAGCCTCCTAACTAAATAAGCACCCACTAGACATTTGGGGATACAACATTCTGAGAATTCAACCTTTTTGCAAATCAATATTTTAAGAACTCAACCTCCTGGTAATCCCAAAACGGAGTCTAGTACAGTCAGAATCAAACTTTATGACGGATCGGATATTAATAATAATAATAAATCCTTTTATTTCCGACCAACTAAAGATCATTTATTGTTAGTAACACACAAATCTTAACAAAAACTAATGTTAGTACACAAAAATAAATAATAATAAAAACACAAGGCACAGAAACATCACACCTGTGCGTTTCTCAGTATGTGAATCATTGAGCAATGATTCACATACCGAAAATCGACACGTGACGCAAACAGCTATAGAATACTGTTGGAGCTGGCCCGAAGTCTGCTAGCCAGGGATGCGCACCTTTTGCGCACAGTAGTGTAGAAACAATGCACTCGCGCTTCGGTGAACATCCCCGACGCACTGCAGCATTAGCTGCTCACTGCGCAGAACGTGCCCCGCCTCCCCGCGCGCGCCCCGCGCACACCTAATATTGTGTTCTGCGCATCGCTCGCTCGTTCCGGCCCGCCATTACCTTTTTTGCAGGCAGTGGCAAATATATAGCCACTAAAAATTGAACCTTATGCCCCATAGATAAGGTCCAAAATAATAAATTATGAATTTTGAATATACCTACTGCCTTGCAAAGGGTGTTTGAGTTACCGTGTGTGTAAGAGTGCTTATATTATAAATCTTAATAAATACATATATTTTTTACAAAAAAAAACAAATCTTTGTTTTAACTTAATTTTATACTTGAGTGCGTCCTCTTCTGAACTAACCATATTGCTGCGCCCAACAGGGTCCATAAATAAACTTGTACCTTTTATATTAATGTCATCTTATGTACTTTATGGTTTGCAATAAAACATTGAGTATTGAGTATTATATATCTCTTTCAGGATCAGCAAGTCAGTGACAATGATTTAAACAACATAACACCCAGTTTGATACCGCTGGTGAGCTAATTATTATATTTATTTAGTTTCTCCTGTAATAATATTAAAACTTACGCGAGATAAATTCATTATGAAAACACGCATTATACGCATATAAATTCATTACGAACACACACAAATATACTCACGTTACGTGAGTAAAGCCGTGTTTTCATAACAGTTTCTCCTACCCCGGACTATGTAATACAAACTTGTAAATTTTACTAACGGGGTGTCCAATTGAGCTGATGTGTGCTCTAGAAATAAGATGTCATCAAATTCTGATAATTAAGAGGGTTCACAACTATAAATAAATATGTTTATGGACACTAGCTGTTACCCGCGGCTTCGCCCGCCTATGTCCTTCTCAGTACCCTAATCTATATGTATGCAAAATTTCATGATGATCGGTTCAGTAGATACGGCGTGAAGGCGCAACAAACAAACTCACTTTCGCATTTATATTATTAGTAGGGATCATACAGATTGAGTGAACTTGTGTCATGGGATAATAACTCGACGTCACTTTATTTTATAATAGATGTTTATATAGATTAACATCATACAACAAAAAGACCTTTTCCACCTTGCTTGACCTGACCAAAGATTGAACCTGGGACCCTGCGATTCGAAGACACTTGCGGTACGACAGAGCTAAAAAAGGTCGTCAATAAAAATTTGTCACAAACATATGATTTTAGGATATTTGATTTTACTAGGTATTTACTTTAATAAATATACATTAGACATATTAACTTTTCCATATAAAAATATTCAGAGGCCTCAGTTTACGAATGTATTTTTATTTTCGTGTCCTGCATTGGTCTCATAGGAAAAAATATTCATATTGATAGGTTGAGTCACCCCTTTAACGGTCAAAAGCGATCAAAATTTCGCCATCACACAAATAGAGCTAGAATGGAGAGTTAATATTCAAAGTATTACTACATTTTTGTTCACAGATATTCCCACCAACAAACAAAATAGGACCACCTGACCGGACACCACACCCCGGTCCATACAACTTTGCGGTCCTGATCAACAGCGCTAACACTCATAAGAAGAAATTTTTGGTAAGTGTCAGATCGATTGAAGCCTCCGTTTTAGGTGCAACGCAGACGACGGACAGTGGCGGACAAAAAGTCTGCGGCGCACTCTTATTAGTTTAAAATAAGATTGCACTTTATCTGCGTATGTCCGCCAGGTGTCTTTATAAATATCAAAGAGACCTCGGCAACCTGTCCGGCCAGCGTGGAGGGTGTAGGCCAAATCCTCTGACTGATCTGGCTAATATATGGCTCTGGTAGTACAGAGAGGGTCGTGCTCCTGCAGTGGAGCTTAAAAAAGACCTCATGATGATAGATAGGAATAAAAATAAAAATAGTGATGAGTTGGTATTATTACATATCAAGTTATTTTTCCTCGGTTTTTCACTCGTTCGTCATCGCTACATGTGTATAAATCATTAAATTAAAGTTATTTTTTTATTATTTGTGTTTAGCAAACATTATTGTGAGCCGCTCTGTTTACAAGTCATCGTACATTTTCATATGAACCCAATATGTCTTCACATGCAAAGCGTGTCTGTGGAAGTCGGATTGTAATCCGCTTAAGGTGCAACGCAGACGACGGACAGTCGCGGACAAAAAGTCTGCGGCGCACTCTTATTAGTATTACAATAAGGTTGCACTTTATCTGCGTATGTCCGCCAGGTGTCCTTATTGTAATACGAATACGAGCGCGCCGCGGACTTTTTGTCCGCCACTGTCCGTCGTCTGTGTTGCACCTTAAGCGGATTACAATCCGACTTCCACAGACACGCTTTGCATGTGAAGACATATTAGGTTCATATGAAAATGTACGATGACTTGTACACAGAGCGGCTCACAATAATGTTTGCTAAACACAAATAATAAAAAAATAACTTACACATGTAACGATGACGAACGAGTGAAAAACCGAGGAAAAATAACTTGATACGTAATAATACCAACTCATCACTATTTTTATTTTTATTCCTATCTATCATCATAAGGTTTTTTTTAAGCTCCACTGCAGGTGCACGACCCTCTCTGTACTACCAGAGCCATATATTAGCCAGATCAGTCAGAGGATTTGGCCTACACCCTCCACGCTGGCCGGACAGGTTGCCGAGGTCTCTTTGATATTTATAACGGCCACACGGCATTCTTAGCTGTGTAGTTCCCGGCAGAGTAGAATAGGACCACTCCAAGTCATCCCGTGGATGTCGTAAAAGGCGACTAAGGAAACACAAGCTAAACAAAGCTTATTAACATCAAAGATACCTCTCCAACCCGTCTGGCCAGCGTGGAGAGTGTAGACCAAATCCTCTGACTACTCTGGCTAGTATATGGCTCTGGTAGTACAGAGAGGGTCGTGCTCCTGCAGTGGAGACTAGAAAGACCTGATGATGATGATGACACGGCATTCTTATCTAAAGTCCCTTTCATAAGAAGCTATTAATTATGTAAACAAATGTTCAGGGGTTCGAAACATTTGGATGAAATAAAAAATAATATTGTTGTTTTTTGTGTAAAAACATAAACCAAAGAAGAGATGGTTAGAAATATTTTTCCATAAAGAATGGAGGGAGTTTGCAGGTGAAGTAATTTTTTGGCAACGTAAAAAATCTTTTGCACTGCATTGAGACTCAATAGCTAATAAAAAAAAATATATATAGCAAAAACTGTTACAGAAACTTTATTATAAATCAGTAAGACTCAATAGCTAATAAAAAAAAAAACTTATAGCAAAAACTATTGCAGAAACTTTATTATATCTCAGAAATGCGCCAAATGTTTACATTCACGGAGTCGGACTCGTTCCTGTACCAAAAAACATTGTGCGAAAGCGTTTTGTATCGTCAAAATATAACCCGACTAATTAGAATTGGTCTTTAGTTTCGTATTACCCGTATAGTAATTCAAGTCAATTGTATTTGGTTAACTCATAATATTATATATATATTGTCGCTAGGTAACTCCAACTCAGTAGAAGTTTATTGAAGTACTTAATTTATAGCTTCTCGTGGCGGGGAGTTTATATGCCCATAATAACGCTAGATGTGGCCTTTAGGTCTCACAGTCTAGGCTTGTACCTTTGACTACCCCATAATAAATACATATTATAGGTATTTTGTTTGTTTAGTGGTCAAACAAAGTGCGGCGGATGTACGTAGACGCGGGCATCGACTTCCCCCTAAACTTCAGTTGGGACGCAGGCGCGCCCAGCCCCGCCTACGTGCGCGCCATGGTCGTGTTCCACGACGCGGACCAGTCGCAGCACAGGGTCGAGACTTGCCTCAACCATAAGAGCAGCCTCGCCAACAAGAACTGTGAGTTTTCTTAGGATTACTTAACATTGTGGACTTAATTCAGCTGGGAAACGGGGGCGCTTAGTACGCTTGCGTGCGCGCCATGGTCGTATTCCACGACGCGGACCAATTCCAGCACAGGGTCGAGACCTGCGTCAACCATGAGAGCAGCCTTGCCAATTATTTATTACAATTATTTTTAGTTTATTGGGAAAACTAGTTAATTCCAGTTAATATTTATTGTTGGAGCCTCCTTTTAAGCAAACATTTGCTTGTGCCAGAAGACTCCGCACTTTCTTATCTCTAAGTTTTTTGTAATCCTAATAAACAAATTTTATAAATAGACTACAGTTTGCATGCAATAACAGGTAAAGTGCTAACAATTAACAAAAACGTCATGTGACATCAAAAATAACGATGTAATACATTTGTGATTATATGAGTGCATGTGAACATAAGAACATTAAGATGTCTTAGCACTACTTAACATTGGTCGACTCTCTAACTTTAGCCATGACATGGGTGCGCTTAGTACGCCTGCGTGCGCGCCATGGTTGTTCCAAGACACGGACCAGTCGCAGCACAGGGTCAAGACTTGCCTCAACCACAAGAGCAGCCTCGCGAACAAGAACTGAGATTTCTTAAAAATTCATACCGTTGACTGACTTGCAAATTATTGATTATTAGGCCCTGAAAAACAATAAAACAAATAAAGCTTGTGATAATTCACTGCAAAGTATATTTCACTTGTCATGGAGGAGCCCGATGGCCCAATGGGCTTGAGTATTATTAGCGAGCCCGTGCGCATTAGGTACCCACTTGGATGGTTGACCGCAAGTGGCATAAAAATCTCAAGCTCCTCCGTGCTTTCGAACGCACTTGGATTGATGGCAGTCGTTAAGCTATAGCTAAAAACATATGTTGTTAATGTGCCTATTTCCTCTCCACCAGTGACAGACTGCCAGCTCAGCAATGTACTCCATTCCTCCCGCGAGTCCGGGGCCCACGAAGTGTTGTACTGTGGGGGGCCCGGCGAATGGTCCTCTACCGTGGTGCGGTATGACGACAACCCCAGGACCCACGCCTACCGTTTCATCTGCAAGAACTCCTGCACTGGCGGCATCAACAGGAGATCCATTGCTATCATCTTCACGCTGGAGAATGAGTTGTAAGTAATAGATGTAAGGAGGTACTTTGAGTGGTCCTCTACCGCGGCGCGGTATGATGACAATTCGAGGACCCACGCTTACCGCTTCATCTGCAAGAACTCCTGCACTGGATACCCTCCTGTACGGTAGATCTCTCTGAGGACAGTACTTTTCTTACATGATTTTCTTAGTAGACGTAAAAGCATAACGAACAGTCGTTTATATACATACTTTCGCATTTATTATAGCTTTTATTTTAAGTCTTGGTAATAGTTGTAAGGAGGTACTTTGAGTGGTCCTATAACGTGGTGCGGTATGACGAATTCCCGCGAACCCACGCCTACCGCTTCATCTGCAAGGACCCCTGAACTGGCAGACTTCAGAACCTACAACTTTAAGGGCGCTATAAAGGGCTTATATCTGTAATATCGCCAAAATTTGGTGCAGTAATGTAGATTTCTCCGAGGACAGTACTTTTCTTACATTATCAATTTAGCAGACATGAAAGCATAACGAACACCTGTTTATATACTTTCACAATTGTTTATATTGTCGGAATGACTCATCCCTATAAAAGTATAAAGGTACGCGCGCATTATGCCGGGCCGCATCGCAAAAACCCGCATGCGCTTCAATCCGCTGAAGCGCTCGTGTTTATTTTGTATGAAAATACACACAACGCTTCAGCGGCTTGAAGAGGTGCGGATTTTTGCGATGCGGCCCGTCATAATGTGCGCGTACCCTAAGGGTCCAAAGCTCTCAAAAATACGTCATGTATTTTTTTCTTCCCTAGGGGCACAGTAATCGGTCGCGAACTGATCAGTGTGCGAGTCTGCGCGTGTCCGCGACGCGATATGAAGAATGATGAGGGCCACGCGCCCGCTGTCAAGAAACCGCGCGAGGATAGAGCGCCCGAGCCCAAGGCCAAGAAGGTCAAGATAGAGCCCACGGACGGTGATGATGACAAGATTGTGGTGCTGCCGGAGGTATGTACATCTCTTTGTAGCTTTTTAAAGGTTACCAACATTAGAATTAAACATATCGAGAGCGTGAAGAAACCGGGCGTCCGAGCCTAAGGCCAAGAAGGTCAGGATAGAGCCCACGGATGGTGATGATGACAAGATTGTAGTGCTGCCAAAGGTATGTACATCTCTTAGCTTATTAAAGGTCATTAATGCCATGTGGTTCCCAGCAGAGTAGAATAGGACCACTCCAAGTCTTCCCGTGAATGCCGTAGAAGGCAACTTAGGAAACAAGCTAAACAAAGCTTATAAACATAAAAGAGGCAAACCGTCTGGCCAGCCTGGAGAGTGTAGACTAAATCTTCTGACTGCTCTCAAAACTCAAAATTCTTTATTGCATAACTGTGTAAATTATAGATGGTACAATGTGGATAATGTGTTCGCTCTGGTAGTACAGAGAGGGTCTTGCTCCTGCAGTGGAGACTAAAAAAAACCTGATGATGATAAATATTTCGTTCCAGCTAAGAATCAGGGGAGTGTCAACGGCTATCCGGATCCTGGAGATGACGCGAGAGTTCGCCGTGCAACACAAGAGGCTGAGCACAGCGGCCGCGGTGATGGCCGAAGACGCGGCCATCATCGCCGATATCGACGCCAAGATTACCGAACTTAGGAATAACAAGTAATTTAATGCCAGCTGAAATCGACCTTAAGTCAGTAGATATAAAGGTCAACTTAAGAATAATTTGATGCTAGTTTGTCTTGATCCTTAGACTAGCTAAAATCGACCTTAAATCAATAGCTATAAAGAAAAAGACGGAACGCGATGAATCGTTCCGTCTCTTTCTCGCTCTAGTAGATGGTTTTGGGTGATAGAAAAGGATAGAAGCATAAGGAAGTGCGATACTGTATTTCCAGATGTAGCTGAACCATTTCACATTTCAAAGGTTAAAAAATAACAAGAGTAGACATAAATTTTAAGCAGGATATCAGGAAATTTCTTTTTTTACTATCCCACCGATATTTTGGTATAGTTTAATGTGTTCACTGTCTTTTTAAAAAGGAGATAATCTAGCAGTCGAGTTAAAAGTCTCACACTTTATAATGAACCACGTAATATTATGAAACCATCACCATAAACGAAATATTTCGTATAGCTACCAAACAAAGTTCTCACGCCACCCATACAAAATACAAGCTTGTGACGTCACAAATATGTAGGCATTTCAGCAGCGCGTTTTCACGTCTAAAAATTTACGTCTAAAAACATGTGTCTTTAAAACTTTTATAACTGAAAGAATTTTTTGTTTAGAAATGTATATCTGTCACTATTGTGTTTATTTTTGGCAGGTCTTTACATAGCAACATGAAAAAAATTTTAGTCAACATGCCCATTAGAAATGCCGAAGATAGATCTCGATGGCGTGCAATTGGGGAGGCCTATGTCCAGCAGTGGACGAGTATAGGCTGATGATGATGATGATGATGATGCCCATTAGTGAATATGGCAGTGAATGTGTTAACACACGGAAATTATTACCTCCACCGTCAATACTCAGGCTATAAGATTTAACCGTTATTTTACTTATTACCATTATTATGCGCTATTATAATAATAATATAGTCATTTTTCTATAACATTTACTAGTTTTACTAGAATTGATTATGCTCAACTGAAGAACATCTGAAATGTTTCTAAAGTTCCTTTAACGCATTTTTGATTGTTTTAGAAGTACAACTTACTAGTAATTATGCTTTTAGGTAGTGATTTTAGGATGTTAGGAGCTATCATGATTTACTTCACAAACTTTTTCACATTTTAAACAAATATTTTTTTTATTTTCTATTTCTAAGTCTTAGGCACCAAAATATGCAGAAAGTGCAATGTCATTACAAGACTTAGATTTCTGGACTACAGTTGTTCCTGTTTAAATAAAAATGTATATATAACTAAAACTTAATTATAGTTTAGTATGTAAGTAAAGTATTACCATATTTTTATACAAACTAAAAACAAATTTTATTTGGCATAGTCTTCCAAAAAAAGTTAGAACTCACTTTTTTATTTTTGTTTTGTGTCCTTAAAACAGTCGCCCATTTATCAGTTATATTTATTTTTATTCACAAAAAGTTTCTGAAACATACATTACTGACAATTAGTTTTGTTATCCATATCTTCATTCATGGCCATTTTATTCCTAGGTCCATTACTGTAGCTTGTTTTAGATAATTGAACCTCAATACTGTCAACAAATAATTGAAATATTGTTTAAGTTTAGTTAAGGACTAGTTAGAATATTACTTAATTTTGTGCTATTTTTGTGATAAGTTATGATTACTTATGCTATGATATAAAATTTTAGCAAAGAGTAAATGTCATCACATGTCAACATGTAGTTTTGATACATTTTTCTTCCTGTGGTTTTTAAGAATTGGTTATTTACTTATGTTTAACTAAAATTGTGCCCTTATTTTACATTCCGCCTTAAGAGGTCTTTTAGAAAAATACTGACATTATGTTCTTAAAAACTTACTGTTGCCTCTTTTTCTAAAGGTATGTTTTATTGATTTTGTTCAAGTAATATGTTATTTTTGATATCCAATTTATTATCAGTTGAATTCAATAAGATTTTGATAATTTTTGATTTGTATTTTATTGGTATTAGGGTTTCCATTTATTGAGTATCGTGGTAGTTTTCGATGTGGATATGTTATTGGTTATTATTTTGTCAATTATAAATTGTGCCTATATGTAACAGCCAATGTGCCTGCACTGTTTGTTCAGCTGATTAATTAAATTGATGGAAACATTTATTTACCTTTTATTTATACCTCTACAAAGTTGGTTGATTTAACGTTTATTATTAGTATATTAGTATTATTAGTAGATTAAACATTTAGCTTCTTAGTAAAGCTAGAAGCTGGTGACAATTTGATTAACACATTCCAGGACATCCCGGCCACAGCCGCAATATTAGTTTTAAGTAATATGACAACACGCCTTTTACTACAAACTAACCATTGGTCTGTAGCCGCTCCGATTCCAATATTAGAAGTCCCTTAATCAAGTGTCACAATGCGGTTATTCTTTAAAGGATTTGTGTCACATCGTAAGTTTTAGCTAACATTTTTGTCAAATGCGTGTTTAGCCTTAATCACGTTACAAACGACGACCCGCCTGTGGGCGTGAGCGATAGTGATTCTAAAGTCTGTGGCCGTTATTGTTGCAACAAAATATTAAAAAATACTACATACACTGTTTATAAATGCTTTATTATCATGCCTCAACATGACCTCACATTGCTCTCTTCAAAAGAACAATGACAAATGCCAACAATGTCCAGCGTTCGCATTTTTCACAACAGCTTCAAGTGTCCAGTAACTTTATCAACTATATCCTTAGGGCCAGGCCCAACACCCAGCACAGTAATAGAGTTTGGTGCTATCTGCGTTCTGCCTGCATCTCTTATCATCGAAGTTATCAAGCCCATCTTCTTAGCATTATCAGCAATCTGCTTAATTTCATCAACGGAGTCTGTCTTCAGAGCAATCTTTGCTTGACCTGTCATTTGCCAGATTTCTAGGCTTTCAGGATCTCTCTTCTGTGCCTTTTCGAAGGCGCCTACGGCTGCGTGACCACACTGAGCGGCAATTTTCCCTTTACTCATCTGCAGGTCTGTTCGGACGACAAGCACTAGTTTATATTCTGAATCGGAGACAAACTGAAAAAAATATTTTTGAATTAAGTAAATAGGTACCTACTAATATCATTTAAAAAGTGCCAGATTTATCCAAAGAGTATATAATCGCTACGTGATTTATCAGTCTTCCGTTTTGTGGGAGCAGGTCGGCATAAAATCGTCTTTTGTTATACTTTTTACTTACCTTTTTAACAACTTTTGCTGCTTTAGATGCTGAAACAAAGTAATTTTTCAGAGCGAACAGTGATATTCCTAAGCAAATTCCGCAACCCAAACCAGTAAGGAAAGATATATTGATATCCATTTTGCTTTTTGAAGAAATGGTTGCAGTTTATTTAAAATTGGAAACAGTAATCGGCAAATATTTGTGATTGAATTAACCTCAAAATTATTTTTACTCTGAAACTCTGAAGCAAGAAACGCAAGAAACCGAAGGTGTCAAATGTCAATGTCATTTTTCTATTCGGAAGCAAATTTGATATGGCAACCTTTTGTCTATGCTTCAACAATACTTATCTATTCGATTAATTTACATTAGTCGGATCTAAATCGATAGAATAAGAGGAGCCCGATGGTCCAGTGGGTGTGAGCTCTATGAGCGCTTACGTATGTTAAGCAACCTCTGGTGCAGTCCCTACTTGGATGGGTGACCGCAAGTGGCATAAAAATATCTCGAGCTCCTCCGTGCTTCGGAAGGCACGTTAAGCCGTTGGTCCCGGCTGTCATCGTTGATGGCAGTCGTTAAGCTATGTCAGATGCCTTAAGGCAGCTTGAAAAATCTGATACCAGTGTTGGCCACTTACACATACGAAAAACAAACAAACGATAGAATAATGATTACACACTTTATTAATCTCGGGTCGCTATTTTAGGGTTCCTTCATAAACAAAATGCGTAAAACAATTTTAACCTTTCCCTGGGCATATCGGAGGTGAGGCATCCATCATGCATGACGATGGCGTGTAGATCAACCTACCCAGATCTAACCACTTACAAAAGACCTGCTAATTTTTGACAAGTACTAAACGTTTTGATGGTCATTTCAACATCCATTACGGCTTCCGTATCATTATGGTCTTTTTTAATCTCCACTGCAGGAGCACGGACCCTCTCTGGACTGCCATAGCCACATATTTGCCAAAGTAGTCAGACGATTTGGCCTACACTCTCCACGCTGGCCAGAGAGGTTGGAGAGGTACATATGAGGCTTCCGTATGAATGACTATTTTTTTAAGGTATGTAAACAGTAATGGATGTGAAGTGACTATCAAAACGTTTTATGTACATCGTAATTGTCAAAAGTTAGCAAATACTTTTGCAGGGGGTAAGCAGCCTCGGATCGGTCGTCCGTCTCGTCCTCCAGTTGCCATTGAGTGGAATGGAGGCGTGAAAAATATAATATAATAAGCAACTAAGGTTAGTATATATGTGACGGTAAGAGTGATTAATTGAAAATTATTAATAACTAGCTGTTACCCGCGGCTTCGCCCGCGTGAATTATAGCCTATGTCCTTCTCAGTACTCTAACCTATGTGTATGCAAAATTTCATGATGATCGGTTAAGTAGATACTCGTAGGGCGTGAAAGCGTAACAAAGAAACAAACAAACAAACTCACTTTCGCATTTACTCGTATAATATTGTATTAGGATTTTATTCTGATTCTAGTGTTTACGGCAAAAGCAAATAAGTTCATCATCTATGAAAATTTTAACTGTATAGTAATCACGGTTTATGAGGAGAGGTATTTGAGGAGCCCGATGGTCCAGTGGGTGTGAGCTCTATGAGCGCTTACGTATGTTAAGCAACCCCTGGTGCAGTCCCTACTTGGATGGGTGACCGCAAGTGGCATAAAAATATCTCGAGCTCCTCCGTGCTTCGGAAGGCACGTTAAGCCGTTGGTAGCGGCTGTCATCATTGATGTCAGTCGTTTAGCTATGTCAGATGCCTTAAGGCAGCTTGAAATATCGCTGACACCAGTGTTGGCTACTTACACATACGAATAACCAAACAAACAACGGTTTATGTATGATGGTGACACACGGACATTGAAATCTCGTAAATAGGATCCCGTTTTTACGCTTTGGACATGGAACCCTAAAAACCTTGATATTGAAATATGGATTTCAATTCTCAATTAATATTTGGCATATTCGCTTCCTAGCTAAGTCTCTGTGTATTTTATTCTGGTCATTTTCAACATCGCGTTCCACAAACATAGATATTTTTCCACCTCGGCACTTAAATCTTGATTTAACTCATTTTCGTCAAGAACGTAGGTTCCTAAAATACAACAAACACGTGTGAAGCGTACGGCGGCGGAAGGTAAACTGACGCGAATTTCTGATAGTGTGCGGGGGGGCCTAGTACAAAATGTATGGAAAACACGCCTTCCGCAATTTCTATCAGAAAAAATTCTGACGTCCGGCTGAAGTGCCATCTGGCGGGCATCAGAAACGGACGACCCGTTAGAATTTTTCTAACAGTGTGCGGGAGCTAATACAAAATGTATCACGGAGTGCCTTCCGGCGAGCGTCAGAATTTTTCTAACAGAAATTTCTGATAATATGCGGCCGCTCCTTACCTGCGCTATTGAAATCAAAAGTAGCCTATGTCCTTCCTCAGGCTATAGCCTCTCTGTGTGCCAAATTTCGTTTTAATCTGTTCAGCCGTTTTAGTTTTGGCCACCCATCCTAATTAGAACCATGGTTAGAGTTGCTTAACCTGCGTTATCGTAGTTAAAAGTAGCTCACCTCCTTTCTTAGGCTATAGCCTATCTGTGTGCCCAATTTCGTTTTAATCTGTTCAGCCGTTTTAGTTTTGGCCACCCATCCTAATTAGAACCATGGTTAGAGTTGCTTAACCTGCATTATCGTAACTAAAAGTAGCCTACGTCCTTTCTTAGGCTATAGCCTCTCTGTGTGGCAAATTTCGTTTTAATCTGTTCAGCCGTTTTAGTTTTGGCCACCCATCCTAATTAGAACCATGGTTAGAGTTGCTTAACCTGCGTTATTGTAATCAAAAGTAGCCCACGTCCTTTCTTAGACTATAGCCTATCTGTGTGCCAAATTTCGTTTTTATCTGTTCAGCCGTTTTAGTTTTGGCCACCCATCCTTATTAGAACCATGGTTAGAGTTGCTTAACCTACGTTATCGAAATCAAAAGTAGCAAATGCCCTTTCTCGGGCTATAGCCTATCTGTGTGCCAAATTTCGTTTTAATCTGTTCAGCCGTTTTAGTTTTGGCCACCCATCCTAATTAGAACCATGGTTAGAGTTGCTTAACCTGCGTTATCGTAATTAAAAGTAGCCCACGTCCTTTCTTAGGCTATAGCCTATCTGTGTGCCAAATTTCGTTTTAATCGGTTCAGCCGTTTTAGTTTTGGCCACCCATCCTAATTAGAACCATGGTTAGAGTTGCTTAACCTACGTTATCGAAATCAAAAGTAGCATATGTCCTTTCTCGGGCTATAGCCTATCTGTGTGCCAAATTTCGTTTTAATCTGTTCAGCCGTTTTAGTTTTGGCCACCCATCCTAATTAGAACCATGGTTACAGTTGCTTAACCTGCGTTATCGTAATTTAAAGTAGCCCGCGTCCTTTCTTAGGCTATAGCCTATGTGTGTGCCAAATTTCGTTTTTATCTGTTCAGCCGTTTTAGTTTTGGCCACCCATCCTAATTAGAACCATGGTTAGAGTTGCTTAACCTGCGTTATCGTAATTAAAAGTAGCTCACCTCCTTTCTTAGGCTATAGCCTATCTGTGTGCCCAATTTCGTTTTAATCTGTTCAGCCGTTTTAGTTTTGGCCACCCATCCTAATTAGAACCATGGTTAGAGTTGCTTAACCTACGTTATCGAAATCAAAAGTAGCCTTTGTCCTTTCTCGGGCTATAGCCTATCTGTGTGCCAAATTTCGTTTTAATCGGTTAAGCCGTTTTAGTTTTGGCCACCCATCCTAATTAGAACCATGGTTAGAGTTGCTTAACCTACATTATCGAAATCAAAAGTAACCTATGTCCTTTCTCGGGCTATAGCCTATCTGTGTGCCAAATTTCGTTTTAATCTGTTCAGCCGTTTTAGTTTTGGCCACCCATCCTAATTAGAACCATGGTTAGAGTTGCTTAACCTGCGTTATCGTAATTTAAAGTAGCCCACGTCCTTTCTTAGGCTATAGCCTATCTGTGTGCCAAATTTCGTTTTTATCTGTTCAGCCGTTTTAGTTTTGGCCACCTATCCTAATTAGAACCATGGTTAGAGTTGCTTAACCTGCGTTATTGTAATTAAAAGTAGCCCACGTCCTTTCTTAGACTATAGCCTATCTGTGTGCCAAATTTCGTTTTTATCTGTTCAGCCGTTTTAGTTTTGGCCACCCATCCTAATTAGAACCATGGTTAGAGTTGCTTAACCTGCATTATCGTAACTAAAAGTAGCCTACGTCCTTTCTTAGGCTATAGCCTCTCTGTGTGCCAAATTTCGTTTTAATCGGTTTAGCCGTTTTAGTTTTGGCCATCCATCCTAATTAGAACCATGGTTAGAGTTGCTTAACTTGCGTTATCGTAATTAAAAGTAGCCCACGTCCTTTCTTAGGCTATAGCCTCTCTGTGTGGCAAATTTCGTTTTAATCTGTTCAGCCGTTTTAGTTTTGGCCACCTATCCTAATTAGAACCATGGTTAGAGTTGCTTAACCTGCGTTATTGTAATCAAAAGTAGCCCACGTCCTTTCTTAGACTATAGCCTCTCTGTGTGCCAAATTTCGTTTTTATCTGTTCAGCCGTTTTAGTTTTGGCCACCCATCCTTATTAGAACCATGGTTAGAGTTGCTTAACCTACGTTATCGAAATCAAAAGTAGCCAATGCCCTTTCTCGGGCTATAGCCTATCTGTGTGCCAAATTTCGTTTTTATCTGTTCAGCCGTTTTAGTTTTGGCCACCTATCCTAATTAGAACCATGGTTAGAGTTGCTTAACCTACGTTATCGAAATCAAAAGTAGCCTATGTCCTTTCTCGGGCTATAGCCTATCTGTGTGCCAAATTTCGTTTTAATCGGTTCAGCCGTTTTAGCGTGAAAGCGAGACAGACAGACAGACAGACAGACAGACAGAGTTACTTTCGCATTTATAATATTAATATAAGTATATATAAGTATATATAAGTATATAAGTATGGAAGTATGGAAGTATGGATAGTCTATCATCTATCATTATCAATAATTACCGAAATTCGAGGTAAAGGTAAGAAATTAATCACATTTGTCGGTGATTATTAATAATGTTACCTTAATACCGATAAATTTAATATTTTTTTAAAACAAACGCTGGTACTGGCTTATTTATGGCTCTAGTAGTACTCTAGCAGTGGAGACTTAAAAAGACCTGAAGCTCAATTTTTAAACCGGTAGAATCGATCCGCTACTCGTTGTGTGTGCGACAATCATTTCGTATTCACTCGTTCTTGGCTCGGGGGATGGTTCCAAATGGAACCCAATGTTACCGATGGGACCTAATGAGATCTAATAGGACCCATAGAACTCAATAAAATACATGGAATCCAAAGGGACCCATAAAACCCAATGGGGCCCATGGAACCAATGAAACTCAATGGGACCCATGAAACCTAGGGAACCCAATGGAACCCAATGGGATCTTTGGAAGCTTATGGGACCCTAAGGGACCGATAGGACCTTAAGGTAAATTGGTATCGTTGGGACCCTATGGTACTGATGGAAACCATTGGCCCCCTACCTAACCCTACCTGCCCTATGAAAGTCATGTCACCACACGGAAGCTTAATAACTAGTGGCGATTTATTCTACCAGTTTAAAAATTGAGCTTCTGATGATGGTTGTGTTTGTCCGCGCATATCTCAAAAATCAAACGCCGGATGACGGCTACTCTTTTTTTTAGGGAACAGTGCAAGTTTCATCAAAATTGGTTCAATAGTTTTTAAAATGACTGTTAAGTGTGTTTTAGCTATTACAAAAAAATGTAGTCTGTTTATTTTTTTTAATTACAAATTGTTGAATAAAAACAAATTATACAATGTCTCTATTTTTTAAAACAAATACAAGTGGGTCCTTGTACTTGTTTTAAATTAAACTGAATACAAACAGCGGTTTATTTGTGTGATCTGAGACAAGTACAATTATAAGACTTTGTGTGAAATTATAAATAAATCCCTGCTGATCAAAAAACTTGTGTCTTATTAAATTTTATTACTTTTGCCAATGTGTGTAGTTTATTATTAATAATAAGTACAAAAAGCAATTAATTTCAATTAATTATTCACATTTCACAAAACACAAGGTTATTATTAATAATGTCAGAAAATTATTAATAATCTTGAATTAATCAAATTTACCGTAACATATACATTATCTGCATGTTGCATGCAAGCTCCGGCAGTGAAACAAGTATGGACTATCAAATCTAGTAGGTAAGTACCAATTAATTTTAGGATGCTGTTTGCACTGCCACAAAGATTGCACGTTTGCGCGCTACGTATAGTGTAGAAACAATCTAATTCCTTTTCCGCAAACAGCGCTTTCACACTCCTTCCGATCTGAATCCGCAAAATATAGGATCTAGAAAATTCGGACCAATTTCGGATGTGACTTTTCGCACTACATGTGATGAGAATCCGTCATTCATAACGGATTTCAAAGACTGACGGAACCAACAATGCACAGACAAATCCAAACAATTCAAGGGCTGCCTTTTGGTGTTATACTTAATTAATTTACTCTAGCGTAATAATGCAGAGTATGCCCACAGCCTGCTACAAAGTAGGCTACATTTTAGCTGACGGTGGTGCAGAATTGTTTTCCATTCGTCACTGGGTGGCGATAATCCGCGTTAGCCTTGTCTTGCTAAAATTGAAATTTGATTTATAAATGTCATGCGAAAAATTATTTTTTTAATGCGTTAACTTTCTCATAGTATAATAAATACAAACCATGGCCATACTATCATAATCTTATCTACGTGCAAATGTCAGAAAAAATCCTATGAGATTGGCTCACTTCGCTCGCCCTACGCCCTAATTATGGGTGTGTACGTCTTGCCATATCTATACTAATAATTATAAAGCTGAAGAGTTTATTTGGTTGAACGCGTTAATCTCAGGATCTACCGGGCCAATTTTAAAATTTATTTTACCGTTGGATAGGTATATTAAATTATCCTTGAGTGCCATAGACTAGGTATGAAGCCGGGGCGGACTAGTGTAAAATATTCTGGTTAAACATGCGATAGAATGCAGTTTTTACAAAATAAACGATTTATTATGTTTATAAATGTTATTCGCAGATACAAAAAAAAACTCATGCAAAACTGATGATATATGTATACCTATGCCCAGAGGTGAGCATCTGGAGGGACTGTATTTGTAAATATATTTTTAAGTATTTAATTTTCTTTTTAGTTAGGTTTATTTATGTCTAGTTATTATTACTTTTTAGTTTTATCTTAATTAGTTTTCTCTTTAATGTATTGTATATATGATGATAACCTTCTTCTTTTGAAGTCGGATAAAAACGTTTACAATCGAGATCGAGCGAGACGAACTCATGCGATTTTAATCGATTATTCACGTTAAAAAAACATGAGAATGCACATCCCTAAAAAGAAAGAATGAGAAAAAAAATAAATGAACTCCGTCTTCAGTGCGCTTCACTTGTATTTTTTTGTGATTTTACTGTCATTAGGCCGATAATTTAATGCATATTTTGTATGCAACAGTTATTTTGACTACATATCGTGCGCTATTATGCTCCAATTTATCGCGGGGAGTGCTTTAAGTGCTTCTATTAACTAAAATCAATAACAATCAGTGACCAACAAAGGTACGCTTGTGTTTGCTTTTGCTAAGCATATAACCTGTGTTTTGTGCTAGCGTCCGGTTGGCGTCTGTCACAGTTTTGCGAAAAACTGTGTTACGATTGATAATTCATTGGATTATTCATATGAAAATGTGTTTGGAAGTGTTTGTGGTTTGTGTTTTACATAAAGGTGTTTCTTTTTAGTTACCGAGATGAATTATGAAGCTGATAGAGCCATGAATCAGAAGCGGTTACGAATGGAGGGCGAGCCGGGTCATGGAGTAGTGCAAGGAAATGGTTTGCCGCTCAATTATATTGGTGAGTTAGTTTTGCGAGCAGATTGTGTCGAGAAAACGCGGGAAAATCGCGCGATGAGTGCGCACTCGCGACGGATTCGATAGCCCGCCGTCCGCTCAGCGAGAGCTAAACCGCCCGAGGCACTCGCACATATTTTGCAAGAAAATCAGTGAAAGGCCTAAGCAGATCACACAATCTAATAGCCACATTTCTAAAACATTGTAATGTTTAGATCAGTGAAAGGAATTTAACAGAAAATTGCGTAAATTGCGATATTCTCTCATTGTTATTGTTGTATGATAGTTATCAGTTCCTATATTACGATTGAAGTTCATAATTATCTGGTTTTACAGCTTATAAATTGCTTATAAGAAGACAATATCTTTGTCTTAAAGTAAATATATTTTTATTTGAAAAAATAATCAAAAAACAGTCTTTTATTAAATCTCTACAAAAAGTGATTAAAATATTATATACATAAACAAAAGTCTAAATCTTAAATAATTTGCGTTAAATCTTAAAATAAATAGAAATGTTCAGCTCACTAATTTTATTATTTGCAAATGTCGTAATGGCTTTTGATTACATCCAGGCTGTCGTTTTTTGTGTGTAAGTGGCCAACACATATCATTATTCTAAGCTGCCTAAAAGCATCTGACATAGCTTTCTAATAACCATAAGCTAAACTTATCTTCCCAAGCAAAGAAAATATAAATTTTCATGTGATCTGCCATTCTAGTGGGGTCCGTGCTCAGGATTGCTTGTATGTGCTAATAGTATTACATACTTTTCACCTTTTATTAGGGTAGACTGCATTGGTCCATAAGGCAAAGGCCATGTTTAATATGTTGAACAGGCTATAGCAAGAGGAATATTAAACATTTTAGTTTGTGCTTGTGCAAGTGTACCTGGAAAAATAAGCCATACTTAAATTTTGGCAGATTTAGTGGGGATTCAGACCATAAAATACATAAAACATATCTTATCATCATTACATAGTATAAAAAAGTCGCTTTTCACTGTCTGTCTGTCCCTATGTATGCTTAGATCTTTAAAAGCAACGGATTTTAATGCAGACCCGGCATCCTCCTCCCCCCTATTTACTAACTCGGATGACAGGTGTCGATGCCTATCAATCTAGAATTTACTGTTACAATGCGGGTTTTGCTTGCTCGAACTTTTTATTTGAAATACAAAAACCGCATTGTAACACTAAATTCTTGATTGATAGGCATCGACACCTGTCATCCGAGTTAGTAAATAGGCCGGCTGGTCTGGCAAAAAATATGATATGAAATGTACTTCAGTATTCAATCAATATTAATAAAACATAATTCAAGATATGAAGCTTCTCATCCATGTTATGACTTTCTATGACTGTTTACGATACAAGTACATAAAATCTATCTACTTATTTTCATCACTAGCAGAGACAATATAATACTAACGTAATAGACTGCCCACCTCATACAAAAATATTGGACCAAAATAAGGTTGTGAAAAGCAGGCGAATGTATGGCGCAGGAGAGTTTCTTGCTATTCTACTTCATACTAGATGGCAGTAATCTGCGTTAGCTTTTAACTTACTTAATATATGGTGTCATTATATAATATTATGCCTAAAATATTTTCATTTTTAATAAGATATATTTTGTGAATCATGTTTTTATATTCTCATAATATGTATGTTTTTATATTCTATGCGAGTCTCTGAGAACAAATCGTACGATTAAGGCGTTGAGACCACATGTCACTAGTGTAAGCTGATACTTTCTCTGAATTACTTTCATAGGCAAAAACAATTAATCATCCTAAATCCTCAGCCAGAAAGTACAGCTGCCTAAAAACAGCAAAGGTTGTCTGAAAGCAGTTAATACGAAGTAGAAAGAAGTAGTGCTTGAACTAGAAAGAAACAATTAAAAAGCATTTGTAAATACAAACTGAATAAGCCGAAATATAAAAGAAACCGAATTATTCTAGTTCAAATTCTTATTTTCTTTAAAGGACTCCACAAAGTGTTTCGTTTCAATACCAAAGTGTTTTCCCCTTTCATTCAAAATTATTTATATTATAAATAGTTAAAATTTTGCTTCTATTTTTATAAGTTGTGGTTATAAGTTTCAAAATATTTATTTTTGGTGTTGAATCTGAAAAAGCTAGTTGACAGAAAAACAAAAAATAAAATTACAATAAGTCAAGAGAGTAACAATAAATAATTACAATTAATCTTTTCCTCTCTTCCAGACAATGGGCACCAAATCCCGTACCAGCCCTACGCCGGGGCTTACAACACGCACTACCCCCCGCCGGACGCCTTCGCGGCGTACGGCCCGCCGCCGCCGGGGGGCTACGCCCCCCAGAACCTGTCGTACGCGCCCCCCGCGCACCAAAACTACCCGCACCATCAAAGCTTCGCGCAACAGCCACAACAGCTGCACATGCCGCAGACCCATATGGGTAAGTACTGTATGTATTCGCAACTTTCATACTCTTTTTATTAGAATAAGAAACCTTAAATGTTTACTTAAAAATTAGTACCTAAGTAATTTTTAAATGTTATTACATATTTCATTTCTATGACTTTTACTTCGGCAGCCTATGTAGTTACACGCCAGCCTGCTATACGAGGGGTCCCGGGTTCGATTCCCGGCCAGGTCATGTTGGAATACTAACTTTTTCAGATTGGACTTGGACTGGCTAGCTGAATCTTGACCACATATGTGCTTACAATCTGTTCGGCTGTCAGTTGTCTGGGCCTTATGCAGGCTAACTGGTTGAACACGGTTGAAACATCCCATGAATGTCATAATATACCTCTAGATTCGCCTCTTCCATCATTATTTGAACCACTAAGGATTTGAATACCCTATCGTATCATCATCATCATCATTAGGTAGTTGTTAGTCTCCACTGCAGGAGCATGACCCTCTCTGTACTACTAGAGCCATATATTAGCCTTAAAGTCAGAGGATTTGGCCTACACTCTCTACGCTGGCCATGCAAGATGAAGTGGTCTCTTTGATGTTTATAAGTTTTGTTTAGCTTGTGTTTTCTTAACAACATCCACGGGAAGACGTGGAGTGGTTCTATTCCACTCTGCATATAAAATATGACGTCATCATCAGGTCTATTTTAGTCTTTACTGCAGGAGTACAATTCTCTGTATCTCCATTAAAATGTAAAATAAATACATAAATAAATAGGAGATAATACTCCAATGTTCTCCCACCAGAGGGCAGCATGAACAGAGATAGTAAACAAATGTTTGACATTGACAAGTATGTCAAAGTCGCAATAAATTGCCTTTATTTTACATCCGAATACGCAGCACACTTGCATTTTTATATTTCAATACTCATAGGAGTATTTTAAAATCACTACATATTATAAAACAAAGTCCTGTGCTGCGTCTGTCTGTCTGTCTGTTCGCGATAAACTCAAAAACTACTCCACGGATTTTAATACGGTTTTCACCAATAGATAGAGTGATTCACGAGGAAGGTTTTAAGGTATAATACATGCCCGGGCGCAGCCGGGTAGGGCTGCTAGTCAAATCAATAAAGTATTAATGTATAATTTTACAAATTAAAGCGATTTTGACATTGACAAGTACATACTTGTTAGTGTCAAACCTTTTTTAGGGTTCCGTAGTAAACTAGGAACCCTTATAGTTTCGCCATGTCTGTCTGTCTGTCTGTCTGTCTGTCTGTCTGTCTGTCCGTCCGCGGTTTTACTCAGAGACTATAAGTACTAGAAAGCTGTAATTTGGTATGAGTATGTATATTAATCATGGCAAAAAAGTCGTAGAATAAAATCTTGAAAAAAAATTTTTTTTTTGGTAGCTCCCATACAAGTAAACTGGGGGAGTAATTTTTTTTTCTACTTACCCATCGTGTGGGATATCGTTAAAAAGGTCTTTGAAAAATATTGTGAGGTTGAGAACACCATTTTTCGATTTAGGGATCCGTTTCCGAAATATTTGGCAAATTTTTGTTAGAGGTACGTGTCCCCCCCCCTCTATATGCTAAACGGTTATATATAGATACGTGAAAAAAATTACAGCAGTAGAATATATACTGAAGTTGAAAGGAAAACTATCAGAGCTGGGTACTAAGTACGAACTAAAAAGTTATAGGCAACCAACTTATAAAATGTACTGTAAAATGTAAAATTTCATACAATCTTTATTGTTAGATGTTTTTGGTAGTTAAACTGTGAGGTGCGAGTGTAAACAGTGTGAACTCAAAGTTGTCATACGCAACTACGGAACCCTATACTGCGCGTGGCTCGACACGCACTTGGCCGGTTTTTACTGTATGTGCTAGTGGTGCACTCTGGCGGCATAGCTTTTAGTAATATGTCCTATTGGAATCGGTGACTTCGCAATATATTTGTCCGCAGTCCAAGGCTACGCCGACGTTGGCGTGCACAAGCCGGCCTGGCCGCCGCAGACGCATCTGCTGCCGCCGCTGGACACACAGAAACCCCTCGACGTCAAGCAGCTGAAGCCCGAGATCAAACTGGAGCCGACTGACGCGCAGAAGAGACCACATCCGGAAGGCGACATGATGGTAAGGCATAGTCTTCTCAACAGTCATCTCTTATAGAAAGCCCACAAAGGGCATGTGAGGAATCGGAGACAATGAGATACATTTAGTGTCACTGTGCGTGCACAAGCCGGCCTGCTGGCTGATTTCCTAACTCAGTGTACAACGATTTGATTGTCACTTTAGCATCCATTACGGTTTTTATATCGTAAAGCAAAATAGTCATTCATACCGAAGCCGTAATGAATATTGAAGATACCATGAAGATGATGTACACCGTAGTTGTCGAAAGTTAGCAAATAGGCTTGCTGGCCGCCGCTAGACACTCAAAAACCGCTCGACGTCAAGCAGCTGAAGCCCGAGATCAAACTGGAGCCGACTGACTCGCAGAAGAGACCACATCCAGAAGGCGACATGATGGTAACCCGTGGCCTTCTCTACAATCATCTCTATAAAATGAAAACTGTCGAAAGCCCGTCTTGCGTCTAATGGTATAAGCTCCTGATGGTTGCAATTTTGTTGCTCCATCCCCCTTTTTCCACCAATAGAAGGCAACACGTTTAGTAAATTCATTCAAAGTGGGGGCCCTTTACAATTACAGGCCTTAGACTGGGGGCCTTATACAACCAAAGGGTACGCGGTGGGGGCCCTTCAGAACCACATGGCCCTGGGCTGGGACCCTTTTGTCCAGCCCAGGGCCTCGTTTATCCACGAGGTATTGCGCTGCCGCCAGAAGGCCCTTTTGTAGGTTCGCCTGGCAAAAGAGGTAGAGTACAGATAGACCAGCCTTAAAAATATTTTTTTTCTTCAGGGCGGAGATCTTGACCAGCCGAAAATTAAAATCAAGACTGACATCTTCAAGCCTGACGACCTGGCCCACAGACCCGCGATCGATAAGCCACTCGGTAAGTTACTATTAAAATGTGGTCCTAACTCCTATTTCGTATTGTTTGTTCTTACATCGGCACATAGATGGCGCCATCGCCAAAGATTGCTTCACAACTTTGTAGCCGTCATGTTATGAAAAACTAAAAGAACTTCACAAAATATGTCTTATTCAAGTGATTTTTGGATCCATGTTTTTTTCCATGTCAGTTAGTGGAACTAATGAGTTGCCAACTTTTAACGTGCATTATAGCAGGCCTTAAGATAAGCCAATATTTTTTATATCAGGTTGACAGTTTAAGTATAAATAAATAAATAAATATATACGGACAAATCACACAGATTGAGCTAGCCCCAAAGTAAGTTCGAGACTTGTGGGGATACTAACTCAACGATACTATATTTTATAATAGATACTTATATAGATAAACATCCAAGACCCAGGTCAATCTGAAAAAGATCATTTTCCATCGTGACCTGGCCGGGGATCGAACCCGGGACCATCCGTGTCGCAGGCAGGCGTATTGACCTCTGCGCCACGGAGCTCGTCGTTAGTATTATATATTATAGTAGCACTATCCGGCTGCTTCCAAGCATAAATTATACATATAAACCTTCCTCTGGAATCTCTCTATCTATAAAAAAAAACCGCATCAAAAAGCTCGAACTGGTAGTGCGCCGCACGAGTGCACTTAAGGGGAGCCTCTGCTGCCTAATTATCATACTTGTGTCCTCGAAATTTGATCTATTGTTGACTAGTGTTACCCGTCGCTCCGCCCGCATGATATATAGCCTATGTCCTTCTGTCCTAACCTATGTGCATGCAAAATTTCATGATCATCGGTTTATTAGATAGAGCGTGAAAGCGTAACAATCCAAAAAACTCACTTTCGGCATTTATAATATTAGTTAGGATAAGAATGTCACTGACAGTCCACATCTTATAGATGTATAAGAATCAAATGTTTTCGGTTGTTGTTGCAGAAGCTAAAGGCTTGGACGCCCACAAACCGGCCGATCAGATGAATAAAGGTAAATGTACTATTATACAGAGGTACAGGTCGCGTCATGTAGGCACAAAACACACGAGCAGCATTGTGCTGTCGACGCAGCAAACTGCAGCAGTCGACGCAGCAAACTGCATGCTGCCGACGCAGCAAACTGCATCAACTTCACGTAGGCACGGGCGCCGACATCTAGCGGCGGCATGCAGCGGCGCGCTGCGCGCTCTCTATGTTTCGTCAGTCGACTACAAATAGAGCAAGCGCCCACACGTAAAAAAATGTCTGATAACGTTATTGACGTAGACCGTTTAATTGCATCAGTTAAGCTTCACTTTGCGAGTTAATAACTCTCGTAAAGAAGCAGTTAGCTCGTCAAATGATGCAATCGACATTCGAAAATAATTGAAAAACAATTTGTGATTTTTCCTTAAAAGTGGATAAAGAATACAGAAATCACTATGTTCTTTAAACGTTAATAGTTCGTCAACCCATATTGCATGATTTCGTCTTTTACGTTTGCCTCGACGTAGTAAAAGCAGCAATAGTGTTTCTTCCTCGAAGTTCATTTTGATACTGACGCCCCTGTACTATACCAAGCTGTCGACACTGCTGGACTGAAGCCGACAACGTTTGCTGTCAACGCAGTTTACTGCGTCGACTGCTGCAGTTTGCTGCGTCGACTGCTACAGTTTGCTGCGTCGACTGCTGCAGTTTGCTGCGTCGACTGCTGCAGTTTGCTGCGTCGACAGCACAATGCTGCTCGTGTGTTTGGTGCCTAAAAAGAGCGCTGGCTGCGCGATGGCAATTTATCGGTCTATTTCGTGGCATGAGATGCAATTACACATACCATAAAACATAACCCGGGGGTCATGGTTCGATTCCCACGGGAAGCATACTTTGTTAAGTTGTTTCCAGTTTGGTTAGGACATTGCAGGCATGAATCACCTGATTGTCTGATAAGAAAGACGATTCCATGCTTCGGAAGGCACGTTAAGCCGTTGGTCCCGGCTGCCATCCGGTAGTCGTTAAAGGAACCACGTCAGAGGCCGAGAGGCGGTTTCGAAGAACACTGACACCAGGGTGTACACGGTCGACTGACCGTGTCACCTACGTTCTTACCTAGCCCAACAACATGTTTAACGTGGCCTTAAGGTTTTTGCGGACCTGGGCTCTGTCTACCCCGCAAGGGAAAAAGACGTGATAGTATGTATGTATGAAAGCAATATTTACAAAATATATCTCAGTTTTAGCAAGTTTAGTCTAACGTGGATTAACGCCAACTAGTGACAATTTTGTTAAATATAGAGGTAAATGATTATAATAGGCTGTATGTTTATTGATTCTGTCACATAGAGAGTTGTCAGTTTAAAAAGTAAAATGTTTTTGGTTTCCGCCACCAGAGGCGCTAATTTTCTCTCTTCCCGCTGTCTGCTATGTTAGATTACGTTTTGTGCTTTTTCATCGAAATAAAGTATTTCAAGAAGTCTTATTCGTTTATGTACAGGGTGTAAAGGCTAACACCGTTGTCCTTCAAACCATGGATACGTAACTCTAAAATATAATTAAAAAAATATTTAATTATTTATTTAATTAATTTATTTAATTATTAAAAAAATATTTAAAAAGAATACACCATTCGTTTTATAGAAGTACCACGATTTGTTATTCCGATAGTTTGCGTTATTTCATGGACATTACACGTGTCAGCGACCTTTTGATAGGCGCCGCCGCCGCTCCGGGGCGCGGCTTCATTGACAATGCTACATACCTAGATAACTACGCGCGTGTGTAGTAGGTACCTAGCGTAAGGTATTCGGGTGAAGTTTGTTTATGAAAAAGGACTTTTTTTTCGAAAATACTCTCTTTTAGATTATGATAGTATTGGACTCTACTCATGATTCTGAATAACTGGTATCAAGGATAACGGTGTTAAACTTTACACCCTGTATATTGCCTGGCCATTTTTTTTTTTTTTTTAGCCGTTTGTGTCCCACTGCTGGGCAAAGGCCTCCCCTCGTGGTTTCCACACATCCCTTTCCTTTGATATTATCTTCCAATCTTTGTCAAACTGATTAAGATCGTCTACCCATCTCTTTTTCGGTCTTCCTCTTTTCCTACGCCCACTTGGAGTCCAATGTGTTAATATATAAGCCCATCTTTCCGGATGCATTCTATAGATGTGACCCGCCCAATCCCACTTCAGTTTGGCTGCCTTCTTTCCAACATCCGAGATTTTTGTGATGGAGCGCAGGGTGGTGTTCCTCACACGATCTATTCGCTTGACACCTAAAATGCTACGCTCCATAGCTCGTTGACAGACCCTCAATTTGGACATTTGAGCGTCAGTGAGAGACCATGTTTGGGCGCCGTAGGTAAGGATGGGCAAGATACACATATCGACGAGTCTCTTTTTGAGGCATGTTGGTAAACTGCCTTTTAGCAAATCCTTCCTCGACCAGAAGCTACGCCAAGCATTTTCTATCTAAGCCTGGCTATTAATAAAGTTAAAAACGACTCTGCAGCACCATCGTCTGCACCTTATAGCAGGCCATAATGTGGTCCAATATATTTATATCTTATATTATTTATGCATGTATTAATAGATATGTATATTCTGGTTTGCTTGTGCATCGTGCGCGTACTTGCGCCCTGCCTCAGGTCGTAACTGAAAATCAGTGTTTTGCTCCTCGAGTAATTCATGCACTGAGTTACTACCTATTTGTATCACTGCGTCACTCACTTACAGTCTAAACTGCTTGCATGTCATATCATCCATTATATGTACCATTTGTAATTTGTATATATTGTATGTGTGTGACTTATTTTGGTACAAATAAATCTAATTCTATTCTATTCTATTCTAATATTTTCGTATGAATTTGGCGGATGCCATGCTGGTTTGGGAGAAATGAAAAAAACATAATATACCACCTGCTTTTCTTCCCGCGCAGACAGTAAAAACCGGCCATGGGGTTGGTCGAAAATCTACGGAACCACGTTATAGCCGATGCGGCTAGCAACCCATCACTATTTTGATTCCACTTTCCACCTTTAACACCCACAAACACGTTAAACGTGGCTTTTAGGTTTTACGACCTTGGGCTCTGTCTACCCCGCAAGGGATTAAGACGTGATAATATGTATGTATACGATAGTATTATATTCTCTTAGCCTAATGCTTGGTATACACTTTGATTAGTCAAGTGTTAAGTGTTTAGTGTACTGTTTAGTGAATACTTATGTCCTATGTTGTTAAGAGCGCTTTCACATTTATGCGCCGCGCTAGTTTAGGTATTTCATCGGCTGAACGAGCGATGACCCACGCTAGCGATCCTTCGCACTGCGAGCTACCGCTCTACGCGGTATAAACAATCATGATCCGTAGATCAAATTTTTTTCGTATTCTAGACTTTTACTTAAATTACGTTTAGTACCTATTAAATCATTACATTTTTACAAGCTCTTAATTAACTTTCTATGTTTGTATGTATGTTCGGATGGAATCTTAGAATTCAATTTTGAAATAGATATCTTCAACCGATTAAGCTGAAATTTTGTATGCCAATGCAATATTATGAAGCGAGCGAGCTGATCTGATGATAAAGAACTCCTCAGTGTTGATCGGCCCGGTCACCATATTTTAAAGGTACCATGAGAATATTTGCTCGTAATAAAAGCTTGTCACAAAAATTAATCTTTCTTCCTAAAATTATACATCCCCGACATTAACTAAGTTTTCGACTAAAAAAAATTTAAGCCAGGAGAGTTTTATACGTATATGTATGATGCGGTTATTATTAATTCGTAATAATTGGAAAAATGAATTAGTAATTTGGTAAGTAATATTGGTACAAGATATATGATAACAATCTTAAATAAATGAAACAATATGTGGTACTTACTAATAATAAATCGTTTATTAAGGGAAGAAGTGAATTAATTCAAAAATCGACAGAAAGACTCACGGACAGATGGACAACCGAGTAATAGTAAGGGGTTCCTTTTTACTTTTTGAGGTACGGAACCCTAAAAATATATTTCAATTACATATCTATCCTACTTTTATGAAGTTGGTTAAAGATCGTAGTAAAATAATCAATGTTTATTAGAATAATATCACATGTAATAAAAAAATACAACTATCGAAATTCACAGTCACAGTACACGGTGTTCAAGCTTGTATCTGTATACGACAACTGTCGCACACAATGATAACACGCACACATGCGAAGCGCGGGAACGAAGCTGCACAGGTCCGACCTTGACAAGCGCGCGCGGCGTTCTGAATTTACGTCGGCGGCTTAGTGAGTTATATAGTGTTTTAATAAATTTGTATTAAAATAACTTGGCGATAAAAAAAAATTAAAAATTATTTTATACATTCGGGAAATGTTTAACTTTATATTCAATTACAATTTTCGTTAAAATAATGAACATTTGTGGAAATAAACTGCTTTATTTCGTCACGTTTTTGGTAAAAAAACGATTAAGGTTAATTTTTTTTCTCATCTTTTTTGACAAAAAGCTTAAAAAATGTTTCATTATTATTGATGTATAGTATTTTTGCAATGCAAATATATTTTATTTAATTGTATTTTTTTAACAGTATCCTCAAATTAGAGCTCTGAATTAAGGTCTGAATGAAGTTTTGCTAAAACACGTGTCGGGAAAAAAATAATTACGAAATTTATAAAAGAGCTATCTAAAATGTAGTTCGTTATTATTGGAGACAAAGAATTGAAGTTTTGTTATATAGCAAGTTTTATTCTTATAACATGACATAAAGCATATAATTTCAACGCTCAAATGCTTAATAATGCGTTTTTATGTAAAAGCCCTCTTAAGTATGCGGTGTTTAGTTATCCCTAAACACTTACGAATAACATATATACTAAACACTTAAGAGCGTATACTAGCAGTATTTTTTCAGTATGGTTTCAATACAAATGTATTTCTCTATTTTCTCGCTGAAAACTGATTCTAAAGCCACAATTCTTTTTTCATAAAATCTAGTACTAAAATAAGAATGCCCCTATTTTTATTTTTTCTTAAAAAACTGTTTTTGTACAATTTTTTTTTCTTTTAAACAGGTTTTTAGAAAAAAAATAAAACATAGGGACATACCTATTTTAGTAATAGATAGATTATATGTAATAGTAGATTGTTGCACTGAGCAGAAAGTAAGTTATTGCTGCACGAGTGCCACTGCAGCGAGGGCTCTAAAAAGCACGAGTGCAATTTAACTTACTTAATGCGAGGTGCATAATCTGCTTTTCTTTCAACTACTGCAATAAAAGTAGTTGAAAAATAAAACTGAAGACAAATTACAATAGTTAAAAATTTGTTGTTCACATCCCGAATTTTTTTTCTTTATGGCCAGTATTTTTTTTAGGCAAGGCAATACACACGTCCCTTTGTTAACTCCATACGGCCGTTAGGTTGGCCAACCTTCTTTATGACAGGTGACAACTATTGTCCACGATTTAAAAAAACTAAACAGTGCAGTAAAGGATTTCCATACATTTTTGCTGCACTAGAGCAGCAAAAATGTATGGAAATCGTTTACTGCACTGTTTAGTTTTTTTTTTTTTTTACTTCTTGTGCAGCAATGTTCCGCTTTGTGCTGGATATGTAGTGCAGTTATGATAGAATTGCAGCGTAGTTGGAAGAAAAAAGAATTGTGCCTCTAGAAGCAGTTTTCAGCGAGAAAATAGAGAAATACCTTTGTATGGAAAACGCATTGCTAGTATACCCTCTTAACAGTCCTGTCCCGGCGTGTTTAGTGCGTTTAGAAGCAAGTGAGGGGTGAAGGCGGGACGCGCGGGAGGAGCTACTCGCAGAAAAATAGAAACCGCTGTAAATACTGTACTTCGCTAAGCACTATACACTTAACACTAAACAGAAACTGTCCGAACGTGTTTTTTACCAAACACTAAACACAAAAAGAGCCACTCGCACTAAACACTAATCAAAGTGTATATAAGGCATAAAGGGTGTCGTGCCGCTGGCCGTAGTCGAGTCGCGTCGTCCGCGCCGATCCGATGCGAATGGGATTGCGTCACCTTTATTCCATAGATATAAAGGTTATCTCACGGCTAAAGCCGATTCCGCGATAAGTATTATTATTTATTTTTTATTTATAAGTGTGGGGACTCGGGCTCCCAAAGCCCACTTTTCAATTTTGGGATTCTGTCCTATACATATACCCCTTACGGGGTAGACAGAACCCAGGTCTTTAATAATTGCCCAGGCGGCTGAACTGAAAAGGTCGTTGAGTTCCCATATTGACAGGCTGACTCACCCCTTCAAGGGTATGTCGAGGGCCAATTTAAATGTATACATACATTAAAAAGAAAAATATTTCCGCCCCAACTCGATTTGAAGACCTTACTCCCTTTACTCTCACGGCCAACTTCCCAGTCACACCTTTGTACTTTGTTTGTTTTTCGTGTGTAAGTGGCCAACATTGGTGTCAGATTTGTCAAGCTGCCTAACGGCATCTGACAAAGCTTAACGACTGCCATCAATGATAATGATCATCATCGGGTCTATTTTAGTCTCCACTGCAGGAGCACGACCCTCTCTGTACTACTAGAGCCAAATATTAGCTAGAGCAGTCAGAGTATTTGGCCTACACTCTCCACGCTGGCCAGACGGGTTGGAGCGGTAGATAATGATCAGCTTTGTAGTTATAACTTTATTTGTTACAGATGACATGCACGGTGCGGATGGCAAGCCCGGCGACAAACCTGCAGGTATGTCTAGCTTTTTATCTCTTTTCTACCAAATAAATATACGTATGAGAAAAAAAAATAACTATTATGAAACGTGAGTAAACGTAATAAAACGTGAGTAAAGCCGTGTTTTCATAATGAATTTATCTCGCGTAAGTTTTAATATTATTAATAACTATTATGTTTACTACGGGACTTACTCACACAACTTCGACAACATTGCAGCTGCCATTTCACAGACTGCAAAATGGCAGCTGCAATGTTGTCGAAATATCAGACAGAACTCAAAAATAATCGCGGTAAGTCCCGTAGTGAACATTATAGAGATTGAGACCGCGAAATCTTAAAATCATATAAAAAATAATAATAGTCAAGCTGTCAAGTGATAAGTAAGCTGGCTATTTTAACCCCCGCTTATTTATACAAAGTAATGAAACCTTAAAACATAAAAACAACATAACAATCGCAACAAATGTCTTTGTACCTATGTGCTACAGCAATCCAAAAAGTAAGAAAAGACCTTTTCCTCCAAGCTTAGGTACTTATACATTATTTTGCAAAATCTTCGTAATAATTATGCAGAGTAGTGTTTTAGTGACTTGCTGTATCCAAACGCCAAAAAAAATTTTTTTAACGCCATCTAATATGGTTGGGGTAAACTGTGGTTATTTTTTCATTTGGTAGTTGGGTAAATCTTAATCTAACACAAAATAATTTTCAACAGAAGCATGCAAACCGGAGGGTTCTTCAGAGGCCGGCGGGAACGCGCAAAGCTCCGCCGAGGCCAAACCGGCTGGGGACAAGCCGTAAGTATAAATTAACTAAACTCTTTACATCTGTATATCTAGTAAGCAATTGTACAGCCTCCGTGGTCCAGTGGTAAGTTTGCCTTGGTGACCCGGGGGTCGTGGGTTCGATTCCCCCGGGAAGCATACTTAGATAAGTTGATTCCAGTTTGGTTAGGACACTGCAGGCATGAATCACCTGATTGGTCTGATAAAAAAGATGATTCCGTGCTTCGGAAGGCACGTTAAGCCGTTGGTCCCGGCTGCCATCTGGTAGTCGTTAAAGGATCCACGTCAGAGGCCGAGAGGCGGTTCCGAAGAACTCTGACACCAGGGTGTGCATGGCCCACTGACCGTGTCACCTACACGAAATGATGATGAGGTGAAGAATTTTAAATATCGGTTTAGAATGTTTGGAGCCTATTCAATTCAATTCCCTCTTTATAATATTAGTACAAAAGTATAGACAAGTGGATGAGAAAACTGAAGTGCATTTTTGACAGTTTGTCCGCCATATTATTTTTTTGCTAACATCAATAGCCCATGACACTCCGGGGAAGAATACGAATCTAATGACACCTCACACTTCAAAATCGGTCCCGCCGTTGGCTAAAGGATAGAACAATGGGAACAGACATAGTACTTACATACATCATCATCAACACGTCTTTGTTAGTCTCCACTGCAGGAGCACGACCCTCTCTGTATACCAGAGCCATATATTAGCCAGGGCAGTCAGAAGCTTTGGCCTACACAACGCTGGCTAGACGGGTTGGAGAGGTCTCTTAGATGTTTATAAGCTTTGTTTAGCTTGTGTTTCCTTAGTCCGGTAAAAAAACCGGCCAAGTACGTGACGGGCCACGCGCAGTGTAGGGTTACGTAGTTGCGAATGACAACTTTGAGTTCACACTGTTCACACTCACACATCACAGTTTAACGACCAAAAACATCTAACAATGAAAATTGTATGAAATTTTACATTTTCCAGTACATTTTATAAGTTGGTTGCCTATAACTTTTTAGTTTGCACTTAGTAATCAGCTCTGATAGTTTTCCTTTCAACTTCAGTATATATATATTACTGCTGTAATTTTTTTCACGTATCCATATATAACCGTTTAGCAGATAGAGGGGGGGGGGGGGGGAGGACACACTGTCTCACTTCTCAACCTCACAATATTTTTCAAAGACCTTTTTAACGATACCCCACACGATGGGTCAGTAGAGAAAAAAAAATTACTCCCCCACTTTACTTGTACGGGAGCTACCGTAAAAATTTTTTTTTTTCAAAATTTTTTCTACCACTTTTTTGCCATGATTAATAAACATACTCATACCAAATCACAGCATTTTAGTACTTAAAGTCTCTGAGTAAAACCGCGGACGGACAGACAGACAGACATGGCGAAACTATAAGGGTTCCTTGTTTACTACTGAACCCTAAAAATAAGCCTAATGGCGAAACTATAAGGGTTCCTTGTTTACTACTGAACCCTAAAAATAAGCCTACTGCCTTTTTTGTCAGGTTTTTTTTATTGCCATATTGTTTGTTTAGAACATGATAATAAAACTCAAAATCCTGTCATAGCGTCCCACGCCTGCACCGTATCTGCGCCGTGCCTTCGCCGTACGCCTCCCAAAAGCAAGCAATACAGTTATTTCTGTTACACTCTTGCTTGTATTGTTACAATTTTTGCATGAGTGTAGCAACACTCGTGCCTTAAAATTAGCTTTAAGTAAATTATTGACGTCAACAATAACATAACATTGTAAACCAATTGTAAATGTAAATTGACGTTTACCAAATGATATTTCAAATATCGATGAATAAAATTTTTGTCTATTGACTATTAAATGTCATTTCTATGATGCCCAATTTTATCTATGCTAGGGTTTCTAAGTGAGGAGGATAACATACACAGTTAGGCTTCTTGGTTGCGCGTCTGGGCAAAATAGTTGAGTCCGGCTTTTTGTCAGGCATTTAGAATTATTGTAGCAACGCTCGTATCTGAATGAAATGTTTTTTTAGCTGTGTAGTCTGGTTAGGCTCTGGGCGCTCTTTAATCCAGTAACTCTGCCTCTATCTCTGAAGGTAGCAGGGTGTTTTTCGATTTGGCCCTAATGTAAGAGTCTGGCCAAATTGGCGGGACTGTCCGGCTTTTGCACCAAAATGTCCGGCCTTGCTGTCCGGTCTGTCCAGCCTCACTGTCCGGTCTGGCCGGCTTTTAGTTTTGACGACCTGGCAAAAAATAGTATTGCGTACCGTTCTACCCTCATATGAGATAAGTTTCCGAGTCAATATGTAATGAACTTGCGCTCTTCCAGTGCGGAAGACAGAAAACCGTTCAGCAGTCCGGACTTGAGCAAGCCTGCGATCACCCCGGGCAAGGCACCCATCCCCGGCTCCGAGGTGAGTGTAAGTAGATGCTGTTGTTACTCCATACGCTTTACTGTAAATCCACGAATTATTCTGTTCTGATGAGAAATTTAAACTGCCGGTCTCTTCATACTTTACTTGAAAATTTCCGTTGATTTTGTACCAAACATATCGATCCATCGGTACAGTTTCCATTGTTTAGTACAGAATACTTGGTGTGACTGTTTCGTTTTACTGAGTACGCTTCTGTGGTACGTAATAGGTGCGGGAGAGGGGATATCACTTGTTCGCACACGCCGAACCTACAAAGTATATGTTTTTGCGGTCACAATCGCTATTATTATTGTTGCTACGATACTTCTTGCGATTTATTTCGATATTCATCTAGCTGTAAAAATAATCAACGAATTATCAACCGTTCGACATCCATATAACATACTACCCGCACCGATTTCTACCGCAGAAACCTTCTCAGTACAAGTATGTGGGCCACTCGTCAAGCGTAACGATAATAAGCCTTATGTCGAAGCAGTAAGGTCGAACGTAGCGCTTGGCCGGTGGCCGTGTGTACCGACCACTGGGCACAGTTCTCCCTTCCGAAAAATGGACGGGACAAAGTATTTTTTTACAGGTGAATCTGCGAGTCTATAGTCTTTGCTATTGCCTAGCCAGAAAAATAAAGAAACGAAGTTTTACCTATGTTTAACTTACAATTTAGGCTCAAGAATCAAACTGTTTGTATACCGTTTATTGATGCCAAATAGGTGTTTTATTTTTCTGGGCGGCTTTTACAGTGTCATATATTATCTTCTTTGATGACAAAATATTTCTAACTTTGACGGTATTCCCAAACTTATAATACTCGAAGGCATAAAAGTAACAGATGAGGCGCGCGGCGCAGATACGGCGCGGACATGGAACATTGTGATAGGATTTTAAACCTCATTGTCATATTCATAACGACCAGCATCGCGAGAAAAACGTTTCCGCAAGATGCCACGGGCAGAGGAGGCGTTATCTTGCGATATTGGTCGTTTATAATGCTTAAAATCCTATTATAGTGTCCCACGCTTGCACCGTATGTGCGCCGTGCTTTCGCCTTACGCCTTTTCTGTGTGTTTAATGCCTTATACGCGTCGCCGTCTTGACAGTCCAATCTTGTAACAACATAAATGTTTGTCTATATAAGTATCTCTTTATAATATAGTATCTGACGACACAAGTTAGCAATTTACTGTGGGGCAACCTCAGCCTGAGTCACCGGACAGACCATTTTTATGCTAAAAAATTGCTCTGGCCATAATGTCAGAATCGCGTAAAAACATAAAAGAATGCGGTTATTCAGCGTGAAATTTCCGCACATTTGCCCATACCTATTAAGTTGCCCGTATCCTGACAGCCCAAAAAGCGAGGGCGCCCGAAAGGTTCCACCAACAAGCCGAAGCCCCCCGGCACGCCGAGCGCCCCCCGCGCGCCCGGCCCCGCCGCCCCCCGCGCGCCCGCGCCCCGCGCCCCCGCCCCGCAGGGCGTGGTCCGACCCCGCGCCCCGGGCTATCAGTACGCCGTCAGGCCTTTCAGGAAGGATTTCTCTGGAATTCAGTTCAGAAGGTAAGTTATGGAGTTTTGGAATACTCCATATTGTTTTTATGGACATAGGATATGCGAGACTAACGCCACTAGCCTATTATTCCTTATCGCACTAGTAAATTACTTATAGTATTTTTAATATTCATTTTCGTTTGATAAATTAAGTGAAAACCCCAGTCAAGTGATCGTTTTTGGCGGTTTGATTTGATTTTTGATCAAATTTAAAAGTAAAAGAATAAATTGCTTGGTGGCGCTAGTTACGCATATCCTAGCTCTTTAACAAAACTTTGTGGAGATTGTCTAATGTGAATCTGAGCACCTCTTCAGTGCAATAACTATGTTTGACAACTATTTAAATATTGAGTTAATGGAAATGGCTTCATAATAAAAGTTGCTATAATTTCCCACTTTTGAAATGGACTTTTCAAAGTAATTTTACCCAAAATTATATCGACATTAAATTAAAAGTGTCCTTAAAAATCTTTTATTAGTTAGAAGCTGACATAATCAGAAACAATTTTCGAAATTTACTCTTCATACAAGTTCCCCCTTTGGCATATTAGTGTGCGTACTAATTCGATTCACAAAAAATCAGTACAGCATACATAATATAAGCTAAATAATGCATTAAGCTCAGCTAAATATTGCATTAAGTTTAGCTAAATATTGCATTAAGTTTAGCTAAATATTGCATTAAGTTTAGCTAAATATTGCATTAAGTTTAGCTAAATATTGCATTAAGTTTGGCTAAATATTGCATTAAGTTTAGCTAAATATTGCATTAAGTTTAGCTAAATATTGCATTAAGTTTAGCTAAATATTACATTAAGTTTATCCTCCCACACATCGAAATAAGAGGGGTTCACTATCACATTAGACAATCTCTTTAGACTGGGACTTTTCTTTAGTTATGGTGGAAATCAGTAGTACCGACGGTAAGTAAATTGTAATTCAAACTTTAAATAACCCTTAAAGGGGTCATTCAGACCCTAATGTTAAGATTATATAAAATTTGTTTCTAATGAGACTATTTTCTATCTAAAATCACTATAAAGAACACTTTTAATTTGATATCGATTCGTTAAGTGATCTTAAAGCTTCTTTAAAGTTGGGTGAATAGGACCATTTTTAAAGTATGAAAATCTTTAATAATACTGTATTTAAGTCTGCAAAATTTATAGCAACTTTTATTATGAAACCATTACCATAAACGAAATATTTCGTATAGCTACCATACAAAATTCTTACGCCACCCATACAAAATACAAGCTTGTGACGTCACAAATATGTAGGCATCTCAGCGGCGCGTTTTCACGTCTAAAAACATGTCTTTAAAACTTTTATAACTAAAAGAGTTTTTTGTTTAGAAATTATTTTTGTCACTATTGTGTTTATTTTTGGCAGGTCTTTAAATAGCAACATGAAAAAAATTTTAGTCAACATGCCCATTGTATGGTAATGTAAATTTTTGACGTGCTGAATTACGCCTTTAAAGGTCGAAAGCGACCAAAATTTCGCCATGTAGTTACACGCGACTTTTCGATTTCCTGTAGGCGATGGAGCGACGACTGTCTCGACTCGTCGCACATACCAAACGAGGTTTACTTCGGCGATGTGCCGGTCTCCATGGAGGTCCTATTCAACTATTACGACGCAAACGCCGAGCGGGAGAAACTAGCGACTCAAGCGGCCCATATCGCAGCGCAGAAAGCCGCTGCGGCTAAACTTGCAGCCGCTAAGTTGCAAGCCAGGGGATTGATATCAAATGAGGTGAATATTGATGAAATTGGGTCTCCACCGAAGCGCTGCTAAGGAAGAAACTGACATACAGTACTAACAATTTTATAAGTTACTCTGATTTACACGCGCAGAAATGAATTTTGAGCATGGCGCGTAAGATATCCGTCCGGTATTAGCTGAAGCGTACGCGCCATGTTTGAAGTTCGTGCCGATCAGCGCCGTTGCGGCCTTTCGGCATTGACAAGTATTGTGAGCGAGATAGCACGAGTTATTTTGTTTTTGGATTTAATATCTTATGTACCAGTAATGAGTTCGTCCGTCCGTTCTTTCACTGATGTTTTCTTTCGGCCGTTCTTTCACTGGTGTTTTTTTTTCGGCCGGGGTGACTTATTAACGTGGTACTACCGTAGCATTCGTTTGACAATTACCGTGGAATCTGCCTGGTCGTGAGCTAGCATTCATTGGCCGAAAATAAAGTACATATTTTTATCAACCGCGTCAATAGCAAGTGCAAAACTACTGCAAAAGTAAATCTTGTACCGCGTTATTTTTAAGTTTTATGTTGGCATTGTTTTGGTGGAAAGTCAATTTTATATGTATTTTTCTAACTTGCTCAATTTCATGGTTTTTGTTTTCTCTACAACATCTATGTAGATCTTCTACTTATCTGACTTCATGTATATAGGTAGTGAAATGTTCTATTATTATATGTTATTAGTTATTTAAACTCTACCAACATTTGCCGTCTCTTTTATCTTTGATCAACTCTTTTCCAGGTGACAACAGTAGACTCTTCATCGGACGACGATTCCTCCGGGGAATCCGGGAGCGACTCGGAGGATAGCGATGACGTAAGGGTATCCCCACTTTTTACACTAACACTGTCGTAGTATTAGCCGTAGTTTTAAGCGCGAAGCTTAGCCGTAGTATAATTTCGGAAGGGAAACCTGTGCCCAGAAGGGTTGATGTATTTGCGTGTATATGTGGCTGTGTGTTTTTGTGCTTACAGCGCTTTCAGGCGTGCAACTAACAGATGAGGCGCGCGGCGTAGATACGGCGCAGACATGGAACACTTAGTACGATTTTAATCCTTATTCTCATAGACAAAACGACTAGAATCGCGAGAAAAAACTTTCCTGCAAGATGCCACGTGCGGACTAAGTGTCGATTTTTTCTTGCGATATTGGTCGTTTTGTGTATGAGAATAAGACTTAAAATCCCTTCATAGTGTGCCACGCCTCCACCGTATCTGCGTCGTGTCTTCGCCGTACGCCTTTTCTGTGTGTTTTATGCCTTAGGCTGGCTTCGAAAGTTCTTCGAGGAAGATTCGGACTCCCTTGATACCACAACTCTGCCCTTTGAATTTGAATTTTTACCTGGACCCTTCCCTTGTTTAGGTGGACTCTTTTTGTCAATTTTATTTTATAAATACCTGTTTTTAATACACGAAAGTTCTTGATCCCTACCCTTTTCTTTGTCCATGTACTTTATTTGTGTTCAATCTTTTCCCTTTCTTTATTGTCAGACCTGTATATAAAACATCATATGGTAACATTGGTTTTTGTGATACTGGCACCTTATCAGGTCATATGACTTCTCAGTTATTATTTTTCTTGCCTTAAGACTACCTCTAAAAAGTCATATATTCTTAATGTTTAAAAACGGGTTATTCTTGTGCTATTTTATCTCGATTGCCGTCAGTTTCCAACTCATCAAGAGTCCATTTTCAAGGGAATTCTTTATACTTTCGTATTTTCAACAGTGAAGAAAATAAAATTAATCTTGTTGCCTCATTATACATCTCAAATCCATTTCCTTGAATAGTTTCTTCAGTCCTTCCTTTTCTGTATATCCATGAGTACATACATCAGACCATCTGCCCCTTTCTTGCTATCATTTTCAGGCAAATCTCTGTAAAATCTTAATTTTAATCCCTTTTGGTTGTCTTGCGATACTGCCCCGGTTTAAGTTGATTCCACAGACTTTTGTGGTCTATCAGCCAATACCCTCCAAAATGACTGAAAATATAAAACAGTAAGTACATGTATCACACTGGCAGCGTTACTGAAGAATTTTTGTCTGCGAAAAGAGTCCCGTCTACCCGTATTCACTTAAGATTTCTTTGAATGCTTAGTGGTTTTTCTCAGACATGAACGTCTATTCCTCACATTTAAATAAATTTTTGAATCCATTTCTGACGAATATTCCTCGAATAAATTTTTCGGAAAGCCAGCCTAGCTTCGTTTAGATTTTGCTTTCGTATGCGTTTGCTTTCAATGTATAGTATTACCACCAAAACATTATAGCTATATTCATTACTAATTAGCGAACTATGAGTCAGAATCGCACATGTAGGCGTCCGTACCACCTTACATTAATTAACTACAAAAAAAGCTGGAAAACAAGTTTTTATATCTCTTACAGTAATATTTAGATATTCTATGAAAGTCTCAAATCTCTACGGACAGCGGAGGCATAGTTATAGGGTCCCATTTTATCTTTTGGGTACGGAACCCTGAAAAGCGAACACACTTTAACCAATTTAAGCACATTTTTTTCTATATCTGACAAACACTTCTTGTGAATTTAATTGGATACCTACTCTTTGTATTTCTGTCTTAGTGGGTTAGATTTTTATGAATACGTCAGTGAGAGTTTACTTACATTCGCGTTAATACACGTTAAGTACACTTATTTTTTATTTACGCGGTTGTGTTTAGCACTGTTTAAAACTTTATTAAATTTATACGGTTTAACGTTTTCATATATTGAAAATAGTATTCTTACATTTACCCTTTTTTTCTCAGGACGCGCCACTAAAACGCGGTCCGGGCCGGCCGAAGGGGTCGAAGAACTCGAGCCCGCGGCCGGCTGGCACGCCGGGCACGCCGGGCCAGCGCCGTGGCCGGCCGCCCGTGCCGCCGGAACTGCGCCAGCCCGGCATCACCGAGGTCAAGAAGTTCTGCAAGGCCGCCGGCATCCGGTTCGACTATAAGAAGCTGGTGGAGGGTGAGTGTCAATCGATATCTGTCTAGATGTGCGCAGGGGTAGCGAGAGGCGGGCGGGGGATCGGGCCGTTGCCGACTGCCAGCTTGAGGGCTGTGTGTTGTGTTTACGTCTCTCGCACGGTTCGCACCGCAGGCACCAAGTGAGTATAGTGAGAGTGTATCAACCCTAGCGCTTACACGCCCCGGCTCAAGGTCACCGGTGCCGAAACGTACAAGGAGTGACTCCACTACGCCGAGATCAAGAAATTCTTCAAGGCATCCGCTTCGACTATAAGAAGCTGGTGGAGGGTAAGTGCACTGCACACCACTGCAGGAGCACGACCGTCTCTATACTACCAGAGCCATATATTAGCCAGAGCAGTCAGCAGCAATGTGCATGATATGGTACCTACCATAATTATTACAATAAAAATGTTAATAAATAAAATTCTGGTGTAACTTTTACGTAGCATGTAATTAAGATTTAGTTATATTGATTGTAACCTTTGCAATTGCAATTTGTGGCGATCTATGGGGGAGGCCTATGTCCAGCTGTGGACGTCCCTGGCTGATAGATAGATTGTTACCTGTTGTATATCATCATCAGGTGTTTTGTTAGTCTCCATTGCAGGAGGGCCAGATTTTGCCTTTTTCTGGAAATAAATACCTGTTGTACACAACAGATGTCTTGAGTTAATGAATAAATACGTTTTTTACCTATCTTCCATACAGTAAAAATCTTCAAGCGGCACTATAGTATTAAAATAATCTTCTAAATCGTTCACAGGCTGCACAAAGAACAAAGAGCGGGTGCAAAAAATGTTGGACCTTCTCGTGGCTGCCGGATTGGAGGGCAAACCCACGCTGGAGAAGTGCAAGGCCATCAAGCAGGCCAAGATCGACAAGAAGGAGCAGGAGAAGCAGGCCAAGAAGGAGGCCAAGGCCAAGCACAAAGAAGAGGACGGTGAGTGCTGGGCCCATAACCTGACAATATATCTAAATTTTTCTTGTAGTATAAAATAAAAAATATTATGTTTTTTGCTATAAACAGGCTCAACAATTTCCTAGTAACTGAAAAAGGCTATATCTTACATAAAAAATATTATGTCTTTTGCTATAAACAGGCTCAACAATAGGCTAGTTGTATAAATTTGATTAATAGTTAGACAATATACCTTATTATACATTACACATGAGAAAAATATTATTTTTAATAAATGTATTGATTTTCAACTTGTATTTCACATTTATAGAAATCACATTAAATTTCTTCCGAAAACGCTTAAAACTGTCATGTCGTCTTGTGTGACGTCACCCCGTGCGAAACACAGCTGTTTGTGTATGGCGATTGTAAATGTTTTGTGATTAAAAATGAATCCTTCGTATTACAAGTACTATATGGTGCCCCAGGGGAAGAGCAGAAGCATTAAAATACCAAACAAATTATTTATATTTGTCCCAAGCAACAAGAAATGCGGAAAATATGGAAAAAACACTTGCAAGGAGGAATGATGCACATTGTTTATCAACAAATTTAGAATATATTAGTGTGAAGATCATTTTCATTTAAGTATATTTAACAAAATGTAATTCAGCGAAAACATAATTATAACAACACAGATGAATTTTGCTTGGACATATTTTACACTTCTCAGTACATAGTTTACCCTCTCGCTTAACTTGCAGATCAACAACAAACAACATCATCTCCATAAAAATCTTGTGGTGGCCCTGAAATTGAGTTTATTCATTTAAGTACATTAATCTTTTAACAGGGTAACAAAAAGCCACGTTAGTCAATTTAAGATTGGCTAGTATTATTGCCTATAACATGATTTCTGAGATATTTATCCGTACCTAGGATTGACTTTTACAATCTGTGCGTTAAAGTAAGCAGCTGGTACATACATTCTATAGTAATTTTTGTTACTAGATAAGATCATGTTTATCTAGGAACAAAAACAAAGTAAAACAGAAATGATATTTTTAATAACTTTCATAAGTTATTAAAAATATCATTTCTGTTTTGCTTTGTATTTTTAACCTCAAAATATATCAAAACTGTGGTCAAAACATAATCAATAAATTAACACATATATTAAGGTATCAATATCAAGACTGAGAAATTGGGATTTTAGCTTATTATAGTTTTATCACATGTATACTTACATTGAATAGATTAAGAGCTAGCGAACCATCTGACTAACCCGTTTCCCACAAAGCTAGAAATTTTTTAAATGATATTTTATTATCTGCTAATTATAAAAGTACCGGTCTGGCAGGTATATCGCGGTTGCGTCATCATCCCTTAAATTTTGGAAAATGCAAAAAAAATTTTTTTCGTAACCTTCTGCCACAAGGCTACAATTTTAATATGTTATAATTTAAGTATGTATAAGTCTAAAAAAAAATCGCCAACCTCTTTTGAGGGTTGCAAGTGTGTGCCAGACGATAGCAAAGTTGTCATTGGGACGGTAATTCATAACCTGCTGCCACAAGGCTACAATTTTGAGGGAACATTCTTTCAATTGTTTAAAAAATATATGTAAACAGCCAGACCATTCTAGCGGTTGCAAGTACCTGCCAGACGACGTGGAAGAGCTCGTGACCCACCTGACTAACCCGTTTCCCACAAGGCAAAAATTTTAATATGTTATAATTTAAGTATGTTTAAGTGTAAAAAAAAATTGCCAACCTATTTTGAGGGTTGCAAGTGTGTGCCAGACGATAGCAAAGTTGTCATTAGGACGGTAATTCATAACTTTCTGCCACAAGGCTACAATTTTAATATGTTATAATTTAAGTATGTCTAAGTCTAAAAAAAAATCGCCAACCTCTTTTGAGGGTTGCAAGTGTGTGCCAGACGATAGCAAAGTTGTCATTGGGACGGTAATTCATAACCTGCTGCCACAAGGCTACAATTTTGAGGGAACATTCTTTCAATTGTTTAAAAAATATATGTAAACAGCCAGACCATTCTAGCGGTTGCAAGTACCTGCCAGACGACTATATAATAGTCATGTCGCTCGACGGGAGTGCGCGCGCAACAGACGTGTATGAGTTAGAAAATTAGAAAGAAACAATATATCTATTGTAGTGTTCGACGGCCTCCGTGGGGCAGTGGTTAATCTGCGGCAGGGGTGGACCCTAGTTCGATCTCCGGCCAGGTCATGATGAAAAAAGATCTTTTTCAAATTGTCCTGGGTTGTGGATATTTATCTTTATGAGTATCTATTATAAAATATAATATTATTGAGTTAGTATCCTACTAGTTCACAGATACCCTGTGTGGGGCTAGCTCAATCTATGTCATAATTTGTCCCTATAATTACACACTACCGCCCGCGGCTTCATCCGCGTGGATCTCGTTTTTCGCGACCAAAACTTATTTATGTCCTTATGTTTCAAAGTATCTCCATGCCACATTTTAGGCCAGCCGTTTCAGCTTGAAAAGGTAACAGATGGTAGATACAGTTACTATCGAATTTCCCTATATGTTATAAGTATGGATTAAGTTTTCGGCGTAGTTAAGAGTCGTTCACGCGGCAGTAACTATGGGGCTATGTTACGATAGTACCTACATAGAACCTAATAAGTGTTTTAACAGTGAGAAGGTACTTATTACTACGTATTTTAATCGTTTTTTAGGAACCCTGATATCAAAATTTCTGAGAAATCAGAATACCTACATATAAAAAAGATCGTTTTCCATTATGACCTGGCCGGAGATCGAACCAGGGTCCACCCCTGCCGCAGATTAACCACTGCCCCATGGAGGCCGTCAAACACTACAATAGATATATTGTTTCTTTCTAACTTTCTAACTCAACTTTGCTATCGTCTGGCACACACTTGCAACCCTCAAAAGAGGTTGGCGATTTTTTTTTAGACTTAGACATACTTAAATTATAACATAATAAAATTGTAGCCTTGTGGCAGCAGGTTATGAATTACCGTCCCAATGACAACTTTGCTATCGTCTGGCACACACTTGCAACCCTCAAAAGAGGTTGGCGATTTTTTTTTAGACTTAGACATACTTAAATTATTACATATTAAAATTGTAGCCTTGTGGCAGAAAGTTATGAATTACCGTCCCAATGACAACTTTGCTATCGTCTGGCACACACTTGCAACCCTCAAAATAGGTTGGCAATTTTTTTTTTACACTTAAACATACTTAAATTATAACATATTAAAATTTTAGCCTTGTGGGAAACGGGTTAGTCAGGTGGGTCACGAGCTCTTCCACGTCGTCTGGCAGGTACTTGCAACCGCTAGAATGGTCTGGCTGTTTACATATATTTTTTAAACAATTGAAAGAATGTTCTCTCAAAATTGTAGCCTTGTGGCAGCAGGTTATGAATTACCGTCCCAATGACAACTTTGCTATCGTCTGGCACACACTTGCAACCCTCAAAAGAGGTTGGCGATTTTTTTTTAGACTTAAACATACTTAAATTATAATATATTAAAATTGTAGCCTTGTGGCAGAAGGTTACGAAAAAATTTTTTTTTGCATTTTCAAAAATTTTAAGGATGATGACGCAACCGCGATATACCTACCAGACCGGTACTTTTATAATTAGCAGACAATAAAATATCATTTAAAAAATTTCTAGCTTTGTGGAAGACGGGTTAGTCAGATGGTTCACGAGCTCTCCCACTAGAAGTTTTAACATTGCGAAATTCCGATGAACAAAAGTCGCTGTTTGATGCTAAAATTTCGCCAATTTTGAGCAAGTTATTGCTATTTCCTTTCATAAATCGACATTCCATGGTGTTCTCTCACAGTATAATACTTTAAATAACTTAATAAAGGTGACGACAAAAGATAAAACCGTAAAATAATAGCTTGTAACATACTTTTCTATGAAAATGTCAACAACAACAATTATGTTTTCCACGGGGTGACGTAACGATTTGTGATTGGTGTTCCCGGTCACATGACCTGATGCCTTTATTTTCATAATTTGTTTTATGAAAATATCAACAATCGTAAATTATTTTGTTGAATAGATTGATTTTTCCTTATCTAAATATCATAATTATTTTTTACACACCTTAATCCAACCCATTTGTTCTTAGTGGATACATGCCTATTTCCTAGTAACTGAAAAAGGCTATATCTTACATTGAAAATGTCGTTGTTTGTTATTGTTGCAATTTGTAGTAATAAATTACTGACAGAAAAAACTAAATAAAAAAAAAAAATAAAAATATATACGGACAAATCACACAGATTGAGCTAGCCCCAAAGTAAGTTCAAGACTTGTGTTATAGGATACTTACTCAACAATACTATATTTTATATCAATCAAATAACGAACTTATTGATACAAAATAAGATTTTAAATCAAAAAACAACAGGACTCGTGCTCTCTCGCTCGCATTACTCGTACAACTGCCGTGAGTGGTCGAGACGCCGCATGGCGCGTACACATCAGCCAATAGCGGACGGGTATTTTCGCCGTGCAAAAATTTGACTTCTGCTGTTATTCTCTGTATCTGTATCTGTACATCGGTGTAACTTATAAAAATGGTAGTACTGTACTAATTTGAGTGCGTTTGACCTCTTGCCTGACAGAAAGCAACCATGGAACTAGTGTGTATCACGCAAACTCAAATAATGCCTATTTATTTTGCCTTAATAATCTCTAAATGAAATGTGTTTTGAAGTTGTAATAAGCAGTGGTAGCATTGAGGCATGGGATCAGGTAAGCTGTGATTGGGTTACAATGTATCAGTTGTTGTTGTTTTTAGGTTCTTCCGTAGTAAACAAGGAACCCTTATAGTTTCGCCATGTCTGTCTGTCTGTCTGTCTGTCCGTCCGCGGTTTTACGCAGAGACTATAAGTACTAGAAAGCTGTAATTTGGTATGGGTATGTATATTAATCATGGCAAAAAAGTGGTAGAATAAAATTTTGAAAAATATTTTTTTTAAGGGTAGCTCCCATACAAGTAAAGTGGGGGAGTAATTTTTTTTCTCTATTTACCCATCGTGTGGGGTATCGTTAAATAGGTCTTTCAAAAATATTGTGAGAACACCATTTTTCGATTTAGGGATCCGTTTCCGAAATATTTGGTTTTAAAGTGCGAATTTTTGTTAGAGGTAAGTGTCCCCCCCCTCTATCTGCTAAACGGTTATATATAGATACGTGAAAAAAAATTACAGCAGTAGTATATATGCTGAAATTTAAAGGAAAACTATCAGAGCTGAGTACTAAGTACAAACTAAAAAGTTATAGGCAACCAACTTATAAACTGTAAAATTTCATACTATTTTCATTGTTAGATGTTTTTGGTCGTTAAACTGTAAGGTGCGAGTGTGAATAGTGTGAACTCAAAGTTGTCATTCGCAACTACGGAACCCTACACTGCGCGTGGCCCGACACGCAGTTGGCCGGTTTTTTTATTTATTATGACAGCGACGGCGACATTTTAGAATACCTTTATTGTAAGAGCGACGCAGCAGGCCAAGTAATTCATGATTTAATCGTTTATTTAATATAGGTTTCTTTGAATACTTATTAATTGTCATAATTGTATTTATAATTTTTACAACAAAAAAATTTTGTTGACGCTAGTAATTTACTTATGTTATATTTAAAAACGGATCACTCACATGCTACTTTGTCGGTATTGCCGACTATAGTTTCGGGCTCATCAGGAGTCCATTTTCAAGGCGAGTTCGGGATGCGCCCAGTTTCAGTAAGGGCCCAGGATACTTCGGCGTCACGCATCCCGAACTCGCCTTGAAAAGGGACTCCTGATGAGCCTGAAACTATATTGGGTAATCCCGACAGAGTAACATGTGAGTGATCCGTTTTTAAATATAGTGTATTTTTCTCACGTTAGTTTCAAATATACTTTTTTTTCTATCCATCCATATCCCACTGCTGAACCTCCTCCTCCGTTTTCCACCTTGTCCTATCCAGTGCCGTAACCCGCCACTCCTTGTTAAACGCACATAAGTCATCCTTCTATCCAATCCAATTCAATCCTCGGCTTCCCTCTGGGCCGCCTTCCATCAGTGGGAAACCATTCAGTCATTAAACGTGCCTATTTTTCAGGCATCAGCCGCCATATGTGTCCCGCCCAGTCCCATTTCAGCCTAGCGGACTTGTAAATGGCTTAGTAATTATTTTGGCAATTCGCCAGGAGCGGAAGGCGAGCCGGCGGCGCGACGCATGACGCGGGGCGCGACGGGCGTGAAGCCGCGCAAGCACATCGTGATCTCGTCCGACGAGGAGGACGACACGCCCGCCGCCCGCCGCACGCTCTCCAAGCTGCGCTCCAGCGTCAACGACGACTCCGACTCAGACTAGGTCAGTCACTATAACACGCATGCACATCGTGATCTCTAGGTCAGACACTATAACACGCAAGCACATCGTGATCTCGTCCGACGAGGAGGACGACACGCCCGCCGCCCGCCGCACGCTCTCCAAGCTGCGCTCCAGCGTCAACGACGACTCCGACTCAGACTAGGTCAGTCACTATAACACGCATGCACATCGTGATCTCTAGGTCAGACACTATAACACGCAAGCACATCGTGATCTCGTCCGACGAGGAGGACGACACGCCCGCCGCCCGCCGCACGCTCTCCAAGCTGCGCTCCAGCGTCAACGACGACTCCGACTCAGACTAGGTCAGTCACTATACATGGCGAAATTTTGATCGTTCTGGACCCTTAAAGGGGTGATTCAGCCCGTCGATATGAACCATTTTTCCTATGGAACCAATGCAGGAAACTCAAATTTTATTTCGACATTTTCATACAAAAGTGTTCAGCCGCCCGGGCAATTTGTATAGGAATGTCGAAATTTTTTTCTAGTTTACAGCATTTGTCCCATAGGAAAAGTTGTTTATATTGACAGGCTGAATCACCCCTTTAATGGTCCGGAACGATCAAAATTTCACTATGTATACACAATCATCATCATCATCAGGTCTTCTTTAGTCTCCACTGCAGGAGCATGACCCTCTCTGTACTACCCTGAGCCATATATTTATTAGCCTGAGCAGTCAAGATGATTTGGCCTACACTCTCCACGCTGGCCAGACGGGTTGGAGAGGTCTCTTTGATGTTTATTAGCTTTGTTTAGCTTGTGTTTCCTTAGTCGCCTTTTACGAAATCCACGGGAAGATTTGGAGTGGTCCTATTCTACTCTGCCGGGAACCACACAGCTATAACACAATGTACGAACCTAATTTGTATGATTTTTTTTAGACACGTCAAAGATTATACCACCATACAACTGGGGATAACACCATACTATCTATCAGTCAGAGACGTCCACTGCTGGACATAGGCCTCTCCCATAGAACCCCCTCCGACTCCCGATGACTTTCATGAGGTCATCCCACCACCTGGTTGGGGTCGTCGCTGCGCTCCCTGTCCGTAGTCGCCACTCCCAAAGAGCTAACATGCGCGCCACGACAAAATTTTGTCGTGGCATTTTCTCGATTTGTGACGACATATCTCTATATGTCTACAGTCGGCAACATGGCAGCACATTTAAGGGGGAACACTAGGCACAGTAGCGACGCCAATCATTTTATTCCTAATACTTTAAAAATAGAAAGAAATTCAAGAATATAAACAATACAAGCCTTAGTAAATAAACTGAAGTATTTTTGGAATCATGTTTATTATTATCGGAATCAGTGAGAATTATGTGAACCTGATTACCGCCAAAAACGGCCGTTTTTGGCGGTTATCACTTTTTCTCTCAATTAGTGATTCTCATAATATTAAAACATGATTCCAAAAATACTTCAGGTTATTTACTAAAGCTTGTATTGTTTATATTCTTGAATTTCTTTCTATTTTTAAAGTATTAGGAATAAAATGATTGGCGTCGCTACTGTGCCTAGTGTTCCCCCTTAAATCATGTCCTTCCGTCAAATTAAGACTTAACGACATTATGTCGACGGTCTCTAATATACAGTTCAAATTTAATCGATTTAAGTCATTTAAATCCCTTAAGGATGTCCTCATTTCTGACACCACCATACACCTACCAAAATTTGGATTAAGTATAGAATAAGAAGTTATATTTTTGTAGTATTAAATCAAAGTTATTGCGACAATATATCTTTTTTTTGGCAAGTATCTTATGTTCTATCTGTAATATGAAACATGTTTCATATTACCTAAAGACCTATCGTATCATATATGATCATTTTTACTGAGATTTAAATAATGAAGCTCAACTTTTGCCCCCAGGTAATCCTCCACTTCTCTGCCTGGTAAACTACGGACTATGTGTGGCGCGTTAGGCAGTGAACGGACAGTAGCGACCCCTAGAAAGTGCTTCGACGGGACCGCATTCCTACTAATATAGGTTGTACGGTGAGCACGCACACTTTATTGTATACAAATTGATTGATATACTTTGCCAAGTCTCTAACTCTTTGTCTAGAGTGAGAAAGATATAGTCTGTGACCGTCAGCAAAAGATCGAGAGTGACAAGGATAGTATGACCTATTACTTACTCTACTTCTATATACCGTTTGATGTTATATAGACAGACGATATTACTTACTCAACCCGAAATGAGGTTTTATTAACGACACTATATCATCAGTTACTGATGTTATAAAGATAGATATTACTAAGTCAACAAGAAATGAGGTTTTTATGTCCCTATAACATCAGTTACTGATTTTATACAGACAGATATTACTTGGTCAACCTGAAATGAGGTTTTGAGGTTTTATGTATGGGAAATACATAAAACCTCATTTTACATTAGTTCCTAATGTTATAAATACAGATATTACTAAGTCAACCCGAAATGAGGTTTTGAGGTTTTATTTATATCCCTATAACATCAGTAAATGATGTTATAAGGACAGTTATTACTGTTTATTCAGAACCTCATTTCGGGTTGATTAAGTAATATATCTGTCCCTATTACTAAATATTACTTAATCAACCCGAAATGAGGTTTTGAGGTTTTATTTTGACGTGTATTTTATGCGACGAACTGTGTGCAGAACTCTGTACTATATTTTTTGCTAAATCCATGTTATCTATTATCTTCCATATGTAAAGTTCGTAAAAATGGCAACAGATGGATGTTTAATATCATTTTAACAATCCTGGATACTTCATAGACACGTACCGGGTCGAGTGTCCGAGAGAGTGTTAATTATCGTATAGAAAGCTTCAATGGTTTTAAAATACGTATTTTATTTTTGAGAGAATTGTCGGAAACAATGCATTTATGTTGTGGCAGCTAATATTTTCGTAACATAATACAGACTAAGAAGGTGTGATGAAAGGCCTATTTTAATATAATAATAAGGCTTTTCTGAAATACCTGCATGTCTCCATACAAACGGAAAAAGGGAATTGTGGCAATATTTGATAATTTTGGAGTAAAATTAAGCATGTAATCAATTAATCTCATTATAATCTACGTACCTTCCTATACAGCTTGGTTAAATTATCAAATGTTTGAGAATTATACGCCTCCCAAGATTTCCATATAAATTTGAAAAGGCTTGTAATTCTCAAACCATTGGTATTTTAACCAAGCTGTATAGGAACGTACGTAGATTATAACGAGATTAATTGATAAAATGCTTAATTTTACTCCAAAATTATCGAATATTGCCACAATTTCCTTTTTCCGTTTGTATGGAGACATGCGCTTCCAGGCGACTCTTAAGCTATTGGAGCTCGGTTCTCTTTTATCGTTTTTCTCATTTAAAAATGATTTCCATTTATTTCAATGTGTGATAGGATCCTACAGATCCGCTTATGGCATTTTCATGTTATATGTGAAATGCAGATGCAGACACAATAGTTTTTTTTAATGGCATTTGGCGTTTCATGACGTCTGCTCGTAATGGTGTTGTAAGTTTGAATGCGCTTGATGGTCAACAAACCCGCCAAGTTCTGGAACTAAAAAGACCTGTTAAAAACTAATAAAATGCACTGAAAGCGTTTGGTTTTAAAAAGACAATATCTAACATCCTTGACCGACGTTTCAAGGTTGGCACAACTTATTTCTTAAAACCCTTATACTTAAGAGGTGCATAAAAAGGCCTATTTTAATATATTACAGACTGAAAAGACAAAGGAACTCTGTATTATGTTACAGAAATTAAAATTAAACTGAGTACGATGCAGCTTTAAATTATTGAAATATAAAAATAATTTGTTTAAGTAATACGATATACAATAAAGTGTTGCAAGCGTGCGTAGCCTTAATAATTAATTGTAGTGCGGAGTTGAAATGTGCGCAGGAGACAATAGAGTAAATGTTTCGAAATTTTGTAGTGTTAGGGTTGTGACGATCGGTAGAAAGACTTTCGCCAAATAGATTTTTTTTTAAAGCTTCATGCTTAAACGTTTGGTAATATTCTTAAATACAGGCCGCGCCAAACTTTATTGCGAATCTGAACATCGCGCGAGTCGTTGCGTAGTACACAATATTAGGTTAAGCGGGGCGTGCGAGGGGAGGCGGGGCGCGTACTACGCAGCTCGAAGCTAATATCCGACTCGTAATAAAGTTTGGCGCAACTTGTGCGTGTTTTTTTATCGCAACCATCCCCTATCCTAATGGTTGAGGGTATTCGGTGTATCGTCAAATATAAGGTCTAAGGTCAGACCTAATATTTGACTATACATTCACAACTTACTTTATTTGTTTGGTCTGATTACTATGGAAAGTTCGTCCAGCCGATAATTTTTGATTCGTATGGCTGAGTGAATATTGCTATTTTATAGCAAACTTATTTATAAAAATATTCTTACATGGCATTTAGACTGACTACCGTTTGTCATATCCCTACAAGTAGGTCTTTGATTGATAATTCTAAATACAAAATATATTAGGAACGTATCATAGAGAGGTCAAAGAACGCATTGGAAAAATTTAAAAATTGCATGTTATTTCAAGATTATGCATAATCTGTTTAATTTTATGATAATATATTAACCATCTTATTACAGAATAGTTTCGACTAAAACAATAATTTTAATGTCGGATCAAATAAAAAGGTAATCTTATATTTCGATACATGAAATAACTATTTTATTTGACATTAAAATTTTCTTTTTTAGTGCAATGTTGTTGCAAAACAATGCACAAAACACTGCCAGGCGGCAGTCTAATGATCTCTTCCACTTTTATTTTATAGTGTTCGAATTTCGAAACGAAAAATACTGGCTGATTTGTCGGCGCTTCAAATTTGGTTGAATTTTGAACTTTATGTGTAAGTAAATAGAGTCGCAGGGACTGGGATGGAATACAAGGAATGTTTGGTTTTTAATGTGTGATTGGATTCGCTCGAATCAAGTGTAGGACTAAAATCCCTCGCCTACTGTAAGTAGTGGTAGTACGTCGCTTGTTGTACCGGCACTCAATATTGTTCATTTGTGCCTATAATACATATAAATGTAACTAATCTATGTGTGTGAGTTCATATATCTATATAATTTTCATTTATTTACATGTCATAGGAGAATATTTTGAGTGGAGTCAAATTTTATACTCTAGTTTTTAAAGAAAGTATAATAAATTGGTAACACCAAGACGTTAACGTTAGGTAACTTTAGGTCGTGTATATATTGAGAAAAATACATAATATTATGTGTCCTACTTTATTTTTGTACAGAATTATATTGGAAAGTTTCAGCTTTGTATATAGCGGCTAAGAATGGCGTTAGAATTGCAACGTGAGGCGAATTGGCTGTAGATCGTGATTTATTTATGATAGGTTCTCATATATGCTTTGGAATTTATTTACAAATATCGCGTATGATTTAGAAAAAAATATAATTTTATTGAAGAGACGTAAGTTGAATTCAAAATTGTGTAAAACTAACAACAAAATATATTGTTAAACCATTTTTATGGAGAGGTTATGATGCACAGTAATGTTTGTAGAATAGTAATAAAACAGCATTTATCAATAGATGACAATTGTTTTTGTGTCCCTAAAATTGTACTATTCATATAATATACTATTTACGACTTTTTTTTATACATGTTACCTATTATTGTTTTAAGGTACTAAATCTTGAAATACAATTTAAGAAAGATTGCCAGATATATATGCAAATTACCTATATAGTATGAAATTGCTATTTGCAAATATAAGAAACCTGCGAATTTGATGAACATCTACGGTTAAAAGCAATAGCTATTAAAATATACGGTATATATTATTAAGTAACTTATTTTACTAAATAAGACGACGTTGACCACTAGACTTTTGGTCTTAAAAATGGTCAAATATAATTAATTTTATAAAACTGCAGCTAAAGAACCTAGCTAAAAATCGAGCCTTAATTTTAAAGTGATAAGCATAGAAAGCAATATTTTGCTTAGTAAAAGTGAACAACGAATTGAGCCATATGTCCCAGTAATAAAAGTGAAAAACACTATGGCAAATTTACCTGCAGTGAATTATTCATTATATACCACTTTTATAAGTTACATCGTCGTTGTTCGATGGCGCAGAGTAGTGATACCGACCGTCGACTCGGGCCGAATGAACACATCAGTGAAATATCGAACTTATTGCTACAACATAAGATTTGAAATCCAAAAGCAGTAGGACTCGTGCTATCTCGTTCACAATACTTGTACGCCTGTCGAGATTGGCCGAGACGCCGCATGGCGCGTACGCATCAGCCAATCGCGGACGGATATTTTCGCGCCATGCAAAATTTGATTTCTGCGCAGGTACATCGGTGTAACTTATAAAAGTGGTAGTACTGTAAGTTGATGGCTTTTGCGATAATCTGGCGATCCTTCAAGATGGATTTTGAATCTCAAATGAGACATTCCTAATTTCGCCTTCTTCAATAATTTCAATCGACAGTTTTTTATTATGCTCTATACGGTACAATACGGTCGCGTCAACTTTGCCTATGATAAACGATCGTAGGATTTCCTAGTTATTACTAACGCAAAGTAACTTGATCCTAAAAGTCTTTTACTAAGATGCTTTTTCTTTAAAATACTGCTGTTTAAAATAGCACATCTTTCTTTAAAATTATTCTTATATTTAAATTTATTTATCAAAATCGTAGTTCTTAAGACAAAATATCTTTTTGGTAAAGCCGCTTTGTGCTCTTGACCTTTTGTTAAGTCGGTTAAAAATGGGACTAGAAAACTTAAATAGACGCGGTTTATTGCTTCTTAATAATTAATTTTTAGACTTTTAACAAGCATGTTTGGTGTATTTTATAGCTGTTTTTATGCATTCAAAATACAATTCTGACAGATTATTAAATTATGAAATAAGATATGGGAAAATTCCACGTGGGCAGGATTCGAATCAGCAGTCTTTAATCTTTGTAGACCAATGCCTTAATAATTAGGCAACCGCCCTTAGATTTTTTGATTAGACAGCTGGTTAATTTAATAGAGAGCTCGTATTATTTACATTACAAGCATGCTGCGTTAGTGTAAAAAAGATTTTGCTTTTCTTTTTTTTAATTTTAACGGCCAATTCCAGTTCGGGATTCACAGGCAAAATTGACACAACCGACTAGTGCGCGTAAAAAAATCGTTATTAACGAAACAAAGCCGCGTGTTTTCCTATTAGAAATCTATCGGAATAGCTGACTATACCCATAGTTTTGGAAGAAGTTACAGAAGCAAACGGAGCAATAACACCTTCGTTGTAGATTTTACTTACTCGGCTACTATAACTTTTTTGGAAATTTACACAATTATAAAAAGTTCTCATTACTGCTAATTTATATGTTGGTGTCGCGCGACGTTTGTAACATAAACGAGTTAAAAGTCGCAGGCGACATATTTCTTCCTCATTTTCGATTAATTACAAAACCCCGAATATAGTATAAAATGTATAATATCTATCAATTTCACTTAAATTGTGGTGCAAATCTAATCCTGTTTTAAGATTAAAATTTACGTGCGATAAATTATTTGTAGAATCAATATCGGAATTTCAATGTGTTTTTGTCGGTATTGCCGACTACTTTTGGTCGGATTAGAAGACCTCTGGACATATTTATTAGCGAACCCAACGCAAAAATAACAGGACCGTGTTGATTCTTTAAATAGTTACCTAATTTATATACAGAGTGTAACATGATCTAATAGCTCTATTCCCTAGTAAATTACTTGTCTTATTTTTTGTATAAGTTAACACTATTTATAATTTGATGAATTCAGAAAACGACGTACTACCGTGGCCACTTTTGGCGGTAACAAGTAATTCTCTTAAATTCAAATTATAATTTTAATGAAAAGTAATATGAAGCATACTACAAGTCATTATTTAGGACTTATAGAATTAATTGCTGGGTGGCGCTAGTGTCTGGGGTGACTCAGACCATCAATATAAACAACTTTGCCTACAGAGTCAATGGGAACGTAAAAAAAATTGACATACATTTCGTAAGAAAATATAAAAAAAAGTTGCTAGCATTGTTCATATTAATGGGCTGACTCACCCCTTTAAGGAAATGTCGAGAGTTATGTTACACTCTGTATTTTATAAAAAATCGTGTCAATATTATTTGCCATCGCTTAAAATCGGCTGATAATCGAGCGACGAAACTTGCAATCTATTTTATTAAGTAAATTATTAAATAACTATTCGAAACTAAATGCTCATCTTACGTATTATTAAAAGCTTGTTTTAAATAGGCGGTCGGATTAAGAATTTTTCTCGTGGGATTCCAGTATCGAAACCATAGAGGTTTATGGTCAAACGACATAGACGAATTGTCTATGATTGCGAGGCAAAAATATGAGTCATGAATGTTGTATGATAGAAATGCGACTAAATCACAATATCATTTTTTATATTATTGAAAATTGTACATATTAGTTGTAGAATTAGCTCTAAGTTTTATTATCGTTTAAGAAATAATAGATATTTGTATTTGTAAGATATGTTTAGATGTGTTTGTTTTACCATAAATACATTATTATTCGACTAATTTAACAAGGCGGGCTACACTATTTGATAATCCCTTCAATAATATAACGCAATGTGTGAAGCGGCCTTACAGCCCCAGCCTTTTTAAAGTGGTGGAGTTGTAGTCAACTATATACTAAATATTGTAATATTAGCTTAAGATTAATGCTTTTCACCGACATACCTTTATTTAATGAAAATCAGCTTTCATAATACTTGCCAATAAATGAGGCATTAAATGAATTTTTATTTTTTTATTTTTACTGGATAGCGTGTGTAGTAGATGGTGGTATATAGATAAATAGAATTGTACCCAATAATTCACTGATGTTTAAAACAGTACATAACTTTGAGGGTAGTTTTAATATATCTGTGACTGTAGTGGTCTCTCTTTAATATAGCATTTCCGAATTGATCATAATACTGTAATTCGATGAGTTAGCGGACTTACAAAAGCGCATATTAATATACTTATAACGACTTGGCTAGAATGAATGAAATGTATAGTTTCTATCATCGTGGCTCCATTTGGACCCCCTGAGTTCTTAGGACTTAATATGTACCCCTCTTGGGTACCTCTGACACTTAGGGCCATCTATACGAGCGAGAGAATCGCGGCGATTTTATCGCTACGTATTTCTATACACTCACATAGAACGTCTACACACGGCTATGGTATCGCGGCGAGTCGACGAATGGCAGAGTGCTCGCGAATGTCAATCGTATCGCCTGTAAAATCACTACATATTATAAAACAAAGTCCTCCGCCGCGTCTGTCTGTCTGTCTGTTCGCGATAAACTCAAAAACTACTCCACGGATTTTCATACGGTTTTCACCAATAGATAGAGTGATTCACGAGGAAGGTTTTAAGGTATAATACATGCCCGGGCGCAGCTGGGTAGGGCTGCTAGTATAATATATAATGATGTAAGATAGACGCGGGCGGTTCAATTGGTTTCCCACAGTCGTGTCGTATAAAGACAGTTTCGGCTTGGTTGAGCAACTAGCGCCATCTATAATTTTATTTCTCAATCCAATCAAATTGAAAAAAATCGAATTCGGTACTTCGGTAGTCCCTAAATAACTTGTAGTATTACTTTTCATCAATATCATCATTTAAAATGGGAGAACTACTCATTACCGTCAAAAGTACGACTTTTGGCGGTAATGAGTAGGGCTCTTAATTTACCAAATGCAAAATAATTAGATAAAAGATAGATAGATAAAATCTTTATTTGCATCAACTGAGACACACACATAATATAAGGTGTGTATGTGTGTGTCTCAGTTGATGCAAATAAAGATTTTATCTATCTATCTTTTATCTATGATCTTAGCCTCTGAAGCCGTAAGGTCGAAAGATAGGGAAGACTAATGCTAGTGAAACTACATTATGGCAGTTTTATAACGTCTTGCCTTCGATGAAATATTAAAAAAAGTATATATCAATCTACAACAATCACATACAAAAATGACACTTCATGCAATCCACAATTATGAGTTGATATTGTTAAGTTATAAACCTACATCAATGCAAAACGAACGTTATTTGCATGCCGTGAAGACGAATTTTTAGAACTGACCATTCGTCAGCTTTTGGAATTCAAAAGTCAAATTTGAATGGAAAATATACTCACAAATGTCTATTGGGCGCGTATTTTATCGTGGATTGTGTATCTAGTTTTTTATACTTGATTAAAGAATCTCGTGCTATTAAAAACTTAGGAAGAAAAGTACAGACTAATACAAATATCTCTCACTATTCATTACATTCATTTCAGCCAATTTTTAAGTAGTCTGATAAATACGAAACTTATACCCCAATTTAATCGATATGTGTTCATACGGATTCAGTATCGTTTGTGTGAATATCGGGTTTGATTTGTAATGAAAATATAGATACAGTATCACGTATTTGTCCTCTTGGCTCTGTCTACCCCGTAAAGGACAAAGCCGTGGTGATGTATGTGTGTTTTATTGGAGAAATTCTAAATTGTGTGCGTTGTAAATAGGTAGCGTGCGACAACATGGCGGAATAACAAAATGTCGGTGATGCGCTAAACGTTTGTTTGCAGTAAGATTTTTGTAAAAATATTAATTTTTCGGACGTAGAATGCCATATTGTGATTAGTTTAGCTACACGAAGTATTTTTCAAATAAAAATATCTATGTATACATGATTTTTTTGTTTTATTTCAGTAGAAATCAAGAAACATGTAAAATCGCCGACTTGCCGACATGTGCTATCGATTATTTTGTCGCTGGCTTATCTAAGACAGTGTGCATGCACTACGAGGGTACCCGTACTTTATGTTTTGTCTTAATTCTATGTTATACACCCTTATTTTTTAAAAAGTACACAAATTTTAAGGGGTGACGTCATCATGAACAACTTTTGATATGGGATCAAAGCTGGGAACTTAAAAAAAAATTGACATACCCATACAAGTGTCCAGCTAATCGAACCAAATGTAGAAAAGAATAGAAAAATCTTTATTCAGTGATTTACAAATTATACAGTACACAGTAAATTTAACATAAAGTTAATACAGTTCATTTGGAATGTATGGAAAATGTAAAATAAAATTGAATTTTCCGCATTGGACCCATAACAAAAGTTGTTCACATTGATGGGCTGAGTCGCCTCTTAAAGTTTGTGTATTGAATTTAAAATAAGGGTGTATAATATGAACATGCCTGTCGCCTCTAACATCATACTCTCCTCTCACGAGTCTGCTGAAAGAGAGTGCAAATGAAATAGGCAGTACCTTTGTACGTGAAATTTTTAGTTTAAAGTTTTTTTTTCTGTATAAATTTCCTCCGTGTATATACCTAATATAAACTTGAATAAATAAAGAAATAATACTTGCGAATTATAATATTTAGTAAATGTCCTAAAAGAATTGTAAAACTTGGTATTAGATTTTGTAAAAGCCTAATAAGAGAGTTATCAGGTAACATCGGCCTTTCAAACCTAACCTATAAATTTTTCAGCCATCAATATTTATTAAACTAGTACCGGGTCGGAGACCAGTGGGCCGACCAAGATATTGCTGGAGCGATACTGTGCAGACTGATCTGCGTGAGATGGAAGCGGTCAGCTGGCAAGATATCGCAAGGAACCGAAAGTTGTGGTGTTCTCTCGTCTCGGAGGCCAAGATCCACTTCGGGTTGCTGAGTCAGCGGAGTGAGTAAGTAAGTGAGTATGGTACAGCAAAATCGCGCAATTTTCAGCGTCAATTGAGAGAAGCCGAGGAACCATACCTATACAACAACAAAAACAACAAGAAAAAAGTGCGGACGGACAGACAGACATGGCGAAACTATAAAGGTTCCTAGTTTACTACAGAACCCTAAAAAAGGTGAAAATCGGAAAAACATGTTTAGACTTCCCAGCAGAACAGCTGATCGGTGAATTTGTATGGGCGGTTGTTTTTTTCTCCGATTTTCGCCTTTGTTCTTGTGGGTCTATATTATGTTAGGGATTCTGATTCCGATATTAATACGTTATTGGTGATTTACAAATAACCCTGTTTATGTGCGTCAAATGTTCGCAGGTCGTCGTAATTCCGCCGACATTTCGTTTGGTTAGTGCGTGAATGTGTGTCACCGACACGATTTTATAGGGCGTAGGGCTGTGACGGGCAAATCTGCTGCAGGCCTTTTTGCTAAACTTTATGGTAACTTCAATATTCATTACGGCTTCGGTATGAACGACTATTTTTACCGTAATGGATACTAAAGTGACAATCAACCGAGTTAGCAATTCTGCCTGCCGGAACTTAACGAAATGTATTAATGGTGGTGGAACCTTCATTGTGACCAACTGGCAGTCATTTTCGTAGTGATCAGCCGGTCGGGTATTTTGTAGGGAAATGCAGAATTATGTTTTATATATCTAGAATTATTTTTTGAATTCTTCTTCCTCACCTTATCCCACTTTATGTGGGGTCGGGACAGCATGTAAGTTTCTTCCATTTTGCTCTATTCCAGCCATCTCCTTCGTAACCATCTTTTTCGCCATATCCTTTTTCACACACTTCATCCATCTTTTGTTGGGCCTGCCTTTATTCTGGTTTCCAGTAACTTTCATATCCAGTACTTTTCTAGTAATATGGCTCTCTTCCCTCCGCATGACAATTTAATTTTAGAGTTCCTATCAATAAAACATGCGGAAAATTACCTATTATTTGAGGAATGTCAATATATTCCGTCCTACGATTCGACGTTAAATCCTGACGGATACGCAACCTCATATCCTGTAGGTATCCTGTTGACAAACCGAAATTCAGGGAAACCACAAATCGCACAGCAGGTAAAAATTGTAAAATTATGTCATCCAATTTAGAACAAATAGATGATATCATAATGTAAAGTTTGGTTAGTCACAGAGTTGATCACGTTTTTAATAGGTGAAAATTGGTTGTTATTTATGACCATACAACCTCTATAATAAATACTTTTCCGTAGTTCAAATCCCTAAACTATTTTACAGACCATAAAGTGGACCAGAGATGAATATTGCAGGCAATGGTTTTCTGGCGTTATTGCTGTTTTGGATAGCAATCGCCGTAGGAGTTGGATAAGTAAAGTCTCATAACTATAACAAATCTAAAATTTCGTACTGTATGTATTATGTATTTCGTATGTGTAAGGGGCCAACACTGGTGTCAGATTTTTCAAGCTGCCTTAAGGCATCTGACATAGCTTAACGACTGCCATCAACGATGACAGCCGGGACCAACGGCTTAACGTGCCTTCCGAAGCACGGAGGAGCTCGAGATATACTTATGCCACTTGCGGTCACCCATCCAAGTAGGGACTGCATCAGGGGTTGCTTACCATACGTAAGCGCTCATAGAGCTCACACCCACTGGACCATCGGGCTCCTCTTCGTTCGTACTGACACTTTCCAACGCCCCATTCTCAAAAGCATCTTAAAACGTTCTCATCTCGTTCTATCACTGACTAGACAATTTAACTAGCAAGACAGACAGCATGATAAATATAATGTCATTAGTTGCTGTGTTGTTCCCGGCAGAGTAGAATAGGACCACTCCAAGTCTACCGGTGGATGTCGTAGAAGGCGACTTAGGGAACACAAGCTAAACAAAGCTCATAAACATCAAAGAGGAGGTCTCTTTGATGTTTATGGTCCAACCTATCTGGCCAGCGTGGAGAGTGTAAGCCAAATCCTCTGACTGCTCCGGCTAATTATAGCCCTGGTAGTACAGCGAGGGTCGTGCTCCTGCAGTGGAGACTAACAACTTTTGACGAGCTCCGTGGCGCAGCGGTCAACACGCCAGGCTGCGACACGGATGGTCCCGGGTTCGATCCCCGGTCAGGTCAAAATGAAAAACGATCTTTTTCAGATTGACCTGGGTCTTGGATCTTTATCTATATGTGTATTTGTTATAAAATATTCTATCGTTGAGTTAGTATCCCATAACACAAGTCTCGAACTTACTTTGGGGCTAGCTCAATCTGTGTGATTTGTCCGTATATATATTATATATATATAACAAAGACCTGATGATGATGATAATGACTAGTTAGATACTTTAGTGTATTCTGGGGTAAGTTATTGTCTAAACAAAGACGACACTAGATTTGACAAAGTTCTTAGTTAAAATGATTTTGAGTTGAGCTCGTTGCTCTTGAGTATTCGGGCAGCTTCGATCCCCCGGTCAGGTCATGATAGTGAAATGGTATGGCCGGGGTCTTGGATGTTTAAAAGTACCTTTCTCTAATATCCACGCTGGTATGGGAGTAAAAATAACAAATAGACTGTACCAGCTGCTTCTCTTCCCGCGCAGAGCGTAAAAGCCGATCGAAGGACTGGGCGAAAATCTAAGGAATCATTGCAATAGGCGATGCGGCTAGCAATCCATCACTATTTTGATTCCTTTTTCCATCTCTCGCCCACCACTATGCTAAACGTGGCTTTAGGTTGTGTAAACCAGGGCTCTGTCTACCCTGCAAGGGAAAAGGCGAGACGGTATGTATGTATGTATTATGTACGACACAAATTCACAACTTACTGTAGGCTAGCTCAATTTGTGCGATTTGTCCCTATATATTTATTAATTATTTACCTACTTAATCCAAGAGCATTTCTGAATCATATTATTTGCGCGACGTTTACGTTTACGTAAATTCCTATTCGTCATTATCGACATAGGTACCATTATTATTAATCATAAAATTACCTTTTTCTTTATTACATTTAGTTATATCTCATGACTCGTATTTTTCTACTAAACGCACGTACATCCCAGTTAAAAAAATAAAAACATTGATTCACGTTAGATAAACCCAGATAAACCTCTGATAAGACTTTCCTTTATGAATGTTTTTTTATCTTTCGTAAACTTTTCCTATCTCTGCAGAGACAGACAGCCTGGCGCCGCCTTATATTAATAAATTAGTGGATTTTTTATCGAAGGGTTTCCAGTTGAAGTCTGCTTTGGCTCTAAAAAAAATATTTTTTATTTTTGGAGTAGAATCCAAAATTTAACCGTAGATAGATAGATAAAAGAATTATTTTGTTCTTAGTAACACACACGCAACCTAATTAGAATTAAAAACAAACAAAACCTTCAACCTCTTCCACGCTGGTTCCAGTAAAGAAAAAACGTAGAATGTACCAGCCAATCGTAAAAGGCGATTGAGGGAATGGGCGAATATTTTTTTTTTACGGACAAATCACACAGATTGAGCTAGCCCCAAAGCCCCAAAGTAAGTTCTTAAGTAAGACTTGTATTATGGGTGGGATACTAACTCAACGATACTAAATTTTATAATAGATACTTATACGTATAGATAAACATCCAAGACCCTGGTCAATCTGAAAAAGATAATTTTCCATCTTGACCCATCGAACCCGGGACCATCCGTGTCGTAGGCAGGCGTGTTGACCGCTGCGCCACGGAGCTCGTCAAGGAATCATTTCAACAGGCGATGCGGCTAGCAATCCATCACTGTTTTGATTCCGTTCTCCACCCACTAGCCCACCATCATGCTAAACCTGGCCAGTCTGCAAGTCTTTAAATAGACTGCGGGCTGGTGTTGGCAGATGCAACGAAAACAGAGTACTTAAAATGGGGTGAAAATTCTCCAGCGATACTGAGTGCGACTGCGGTGCTATCCAATCTATGGCTCCCCTTTTGGTGTGCCCAGAAAACCAAACTTCTTGCACTTTATGCTGGATCTCAATGAGGCAAACGAACGGGCAGTCGTAGTTACAGCGCTGGCTAAAACATATTTAATATGTACAAATGTTCCCATTCTACGACTCGATTGAAGAAGCAGATCATCCTAAACGCGGCCTTTTTATAGACTTGGGCTCTGTCTACCCCGGGGAAAGAGACGTGATAGTATGTATGTATGTAACAAAAACTTTTCACTTGCCCCATACATTAGGTGTGTGTGTGTGTGGCTGTCCCTACGGTGGTCAACATTTGCATTGTATTGTTATCGGAAACATCAATAACCTCGGACAATATCTTGGAATCTTTAACCTGCCTTTTCTCAAGGTAGAAGTCCAAGCAAATTCAAGGAATGGATGAATACATTTTTTTTAGCATTTGTTTGGTTTTACATCAAAGACATTTTAGGTGCAAGTGACTTTATGTATTATATGATACCAACTGTACACATGTTTACACATAAATACAAAATACAAAAAACTTTATTTACTCCACAAGTTACATATTTATTCGATTTCAAAATATTGTACGTTTATTTACATACAAACTATGTTTCTTGTGGGAGCACTGGAGACTCAAAACTAGGCCGAAGCCAGGTCTCCCTCATATGTATGAGAATTTTACAATATTATAATATTTTACAATATTGCAAATATAAACTTGGAATGTACCTACTTGACTAAATAAAATTATCAAAAACTGTTATTACACAAAAACAAGTCATAAATAATTAAATACATATTACAAAATAAATTAATAAATTAATAAATTAATAAATTAATAAATGGTTGATTCATTTGATTGATGCATTTTTTAACTATAAACATTCTCAATTCTCGTTCTGTCAAATGTCTAGGTAACGTAGCAAGACTTAGAGACAGGCTGAGATTCAAGATTGTTATTAGAGATTAATTTGAATATTCGGGGGTTAGTGGCCAACACATTTCAAGTTACATGAAGGAATTCTCTGAAATTACGGTAGGAATTATATACCTAGGTGACCTCATTGAAGGAAAACGCAATGACATTCTCTTCATCAGCCGGTACGTTAATTGTATAAGTAGATTTTACTTTAGATAGGGTTTCATTGGTTGATCTTTAACCTAGTTATTGGATTAACAACTAAGTATTAACGAATCACTATTTTATAACTCCTAAAACCGGATTACGTATTCTCATGGGAAATTGACAAAGTTCTTCCGTCTGTACAATTGGCGTATTGCCCCAACCTTCCTTCCCTAACAACCCATTGTAACAGATCAATAGGGGTATTTGAACTCCGCGTTACATAATCCCACAGCAACAGAGCTGCTTACGTAAGTGCAATATTTTAAGGTTAGGACCCAGAACACCACGTGCTTGGCACTGCAGATATTTAGCGGTAACTGTATGACAATAATAACTTTTCACGCAAGGAAAAGCGTATCGGTAAATGGAGTGAGGAAAAATGTGTGAAGCGTGACGAGAACCATGTCTAATTTGTGCAGATTTAGATCCTCAAGGGACTGAGCTGTCCGAGTCATGCAACCAAAGAGGTTTGCTGTTTATAATTGCATTCATGATAATGCTGGCCGGTTGAGTGCCCAATGGCGGGCCGCGTCAGCGACACACCTCCGTCGGGCTTAAAAATGGAACATCTGCGCGCGCCGCGGTCTCAGTATTGAGCGCACGTCACTGCCAAACTAGTTGTCAGTTGTCGGTCGGCGACGACAGGTGTGTGTCGTGTTTGTGTAAAGTGCGCGGAGCTCCGACAATGGCTCTGCTCAGAAGATTGGCAGTAAAAGCGCCCGGGCATGTCCGCGTCCTGTCCGCCGGCACGCCCAAAGACGATCTCGACCTAAACTTCAATAGCCCTAAGGATGCGTTCAAAAGCAAGAAGACCAGCGAACTGGTGCGGGCGTACGTCGTCTACCAGATATGCTCGGTGAATTGGATCGTGGAGAATAACGATATGGTGAGTCTATCGATCAGCTGATGTTACGTAATGGGAGCATGTTTACATACCGCTGCGGAGTTTAGGAATCCGTTGGTTTCAGAGAAGTAGGTGTTGAGTGATTGATGTTCTCAGTAGTTTGCCGCATCTATACATAATGTGCTAGTCTATGGAACATTGTAAAACGGTAGATTTAACTGCTTTCTCGAGCTGAACCGCAATTATGTATAATCAGAAGCATTGACTGACACAATCGATATTTCTTATTGAGGTAGGTACTAGGGCATCATGGCAGGGTAGGAGATTGAAGCGAAGTACCTGCAAATCTTGTGATTGAATGTAGCTATGAATGAAATGGATTTTTGATCGGCGTTGAGCACGCATGCGTGCGGTGTGGGGCACGGGGGCCCAGACGTTGGGTAGACGGAAGCGTGCGGATGCCGGCCGGGCAACTTTGGCGATATAAGAATAAGACGCGAATTAGATTCGCCGATTGGTGCGAATAAAATAAAAATCAGAATTGAGACTAATTTTACAACTACAATTATTGTAGTTGTAAAAGTAGTCTCAATTCTGATTTTGTTAAAAGTCCCACTCCTGATTCTTAGGTATTTCAGTTCTGTATCAGGCTTTGGACAATCCACTGCTACTCGAACTCCTTTTTTTAAAACTTCTGATTGGATTGAAAGCCTTTCTAACATAAATTACTTACTTTAAAAGTAGATTCGGCTCCGGATTATTTCTCTTTCGCTTTTAATGAAACGATTCAAAAACTCGTATTGATTATCGATAATGATCCCATGTAACGGTATCTAATAGGACTAGATTTTGCGTTTGATACTTCTGTACCTACACTAACCTTAAAATGAATCCCACTTCTGAATTTCCCGGTTCTGAATCCTTTCTTGTTTGAGCTGGTTCGTGGTTGCGTCCTCTGCTGCGGCTGTGATGCATTGCAGCCCAGAATCTTACAATGTTGATATATGTATATTTCTTGTTTATTTCATACCATATAAATACCATCACGTCTTTTCCCCTGCGGGGTAGACGGAGGCCAGGTCTATAAAACTGGCTCAGACTTGTATGTGGAGAACGAAATCAAAATAGTGATGGGTGCTAGCCGCATCGCCTATTGACTAATCCCTTACGCGCATTCCCTCGATCGGCTTTTACGATCTGCGCGGGAAGAGAAGCAGCTGGCACATTTTAATTTTTTTCTTTTCTCTCAAACCAGTGTGGAAGATTTTTTTTCATGTAAACAACCAACATTTAACTAAATGCGCGAGAATGGAAAGCATTGTACCTATAACGGGGTTCTTGATTCATATACTTAATTAATTTTACCTAACTAATAATAATTCACGATTGCCGGCTAATATTTTACGTCTGTGAAAGACAATAGTTGAATAACATGTAACCACCTTACGATAAAATGGTGACTAAACTTGATCATCATATTCGTAAAGTTACTTAGTCTGTCTGTATAGGTCAAATCTTGGAAACTATAAAAGAACTTATTTCTGACGTTCGATTGTGCAGAATTTTGCATATTTATGCAAATCCGATGACAATGCAATATTATGGAATTGTAGAGATTTTGATGATGGAATCAGAAGGTCGCCATCGGCACTTCTAAACTATAAGGGTAGGTAGGTATAAACCCGTATTTGATTTGTCTTCTCTTGTGGAAAGCGTTTCAAGCAAATCAAGTTGCAAGTAACAAAAATTAAATTTAAAAATGATATATGTATATTTACTTACTGTAATTGTATGTTAATTAAATTGTTTTAAAATTTACTTCATCATCATCATCATCAGGTCTTTCCAGTCTCCACTGCAGGAGCACGACCCTCTCTGTACTACCAGAGTCATATACTAGCCTGAGTATTCAGAGGATTTAGCCTACACTCTCCACGCTGGCCAGACGGTTAAATTACTTACATAAATAAATTTAACTGCACAATTTAAAAAAAGCCTATAAAAATATAAACGTATATTTTATAAATATAAAATAAAAATATAATATATCGCCAAAGATAGAGAGCTGTGGCGGACTAGAGGGGAAGCATTGGGACACTATAGGCTAATAAAAAAATATATAATAATACGACCATACTTTGTCAACGGCCTAACATGCGTTGCGAAGCACGGAGCGCATAAAATTTGAGTGCTGCTCAAGGAATATAATTTACTCTCTAGGAGAGGTGCTGCTTGTTGTCACCCGTATTTAAGGGGATCCCACGCCTGGTGTTATATGCGTAAACGCTAATAATGCGCATGAAAATTGGTCCAAACCGAAGGGCATCTAAAAACAAGTAAGGTACAGTCGGGGTAGATAAACCTGACCCTTTATAATTAAGAATCCGTTTGTAGGGGAGTCAAGTTTATAACTGCCCCCGACTATATATGTGTACATACAGAGAGTTGAGACATAAATTGTGTTTTAAAAAGGTCTAAAGAATTAGCGATTTGAATCCGCCTACCGACTGCTTTTTCTAGTGACCTTTCAATGTCTGCATCTGTACGTCATCTCCATTATAACAATAGTTATGGATTACCGTAATTTTCAACGGGTAATGTCACCTCAAAATTGGTGGGTTGGCGTTTTCATAGTTATTATTAAGTAGTTTTTGCGTTTGCCAAGTCTAAAGAGGTAAGAACAAAGGCATGAAGTTTCCGTTGATACCAAAATTTTTGAAATCAGGCGGCTTGATTTAACAACCTAATTAATAGTATAAACTGACATGTTTGTTTTTCGTGTTGTGTGTGGCCAACACTAGTATCAAACTTTTCAAGCTGTCTGAAGGCATCTGACAAAGCTAAAAGACTGTAATCAGTAATGATAGATGATGCCGGAACCACTGAAGAACGGCAGAGCTCGAGATATCAGTAATTATGACTAAGTTTAGGCCGCTTCCAAAGCAGAGTGCAGAAGAAGCGGCAACAAACTGCACAGCGCATTTTCTCCAAGCGACGTCAACTCACAATTTTAATTGATATCACCCATCCTGTAGGGACGACACCCGGGGTTTTAATTGCGTAACCGCTTATTATGCTTACGCCTATTGGTGCGTCAAGCTCCTGGAATCGCCAATCTACCAAAGTGGAGAAAAGAGGAGACGACAGATGTGCTGAGAAGCTGGCAGGTTATTTTCCACCAAAGCAGAGAAGAGATGAGAACTGTTCGAAACGGAGAGATGTGGAAATAACGAAATTCAATTGATTATTCAGAAATCAGAATACATCTCGTCTCCTGAACTCTCTGCTTGTGGATACCGGGGCTAATAGACCTATAATAACCATATCGATACCGGGAGTTTTCGAAAAACAAAAACCAGGTACTTATGTTACGGCCTTCTCAGACAATCAAACGGACAAATACATGTGAAAATGGTAGAACAAGTGTTTGTCCGCCTCGGAAATTGAACCTCTTGTAGCAAACGATCTGGCGTGTTAACAACTGCGCTACGGTGGCCGCTGTCTATAAAAGCTTGTAAGAAACCCAATCACGTATTGTAGATAGGTATTATCCAATGAAATAATACGAGTAAAACTCCTATTATTTGCGTTGTTGTTGCATTGGTGACAATACAAAGAATGTTTTTTACCTATTTGTAATACGCAGACTACGTTACGTCCATTTTCCTGATTGTGTAATATAATTCCTTATTCCATTACACTGGCAATTTTTTTGTGACTTCGCCCGCGTAAATTATAGCCTATGTCACCCGCAGATTAATTAACTAATCTCTCCTCTTTATAATATTTATATAGATACTTAAATGGGCGTTAGTTTCCTAAGAATTCTAATTTGGGTATAGCCAAGTGAGTACTGAATCGACATAGATATTATTTCCGCGATGAAGCCTTAGGAAAAAGCAGTTAGTGAAATATATATAGTTATATGACTAATCTATACATTTAAAGGAAACTTGTCGATTGACATAACAACGCACAGCCTAAATTACTTACAAGAACTCTGAAATTTTGCACTTACCTTATTCTTGTTATGTAAATGAGCACTAAGAAGGGGCTTTAGAACATTGATCCCCTACGGGGGTCAAAAGGGGTACAAGTTTTAATATAAGTAAAATAAAATTGAATACTAGATAGATATGTTTGTTTATGAAATTAAATATTATCATAAGTATTTATCCAAAATTTATCCCTTAAACGAGATAAATAAGGACTGATAATTAGAATGCAAATTTCATTATTTTTCAAGTCATCGATACTGTGTCTGTATTTATTATCATCTTATTATTCCTAAATACTGCTTATTTTATTTCTCCTCAGTAAATATACATTTTTCTCGTTAAAAAATGTTAGCAACCCTAGGGTAAGGGTATCTATTTATTTCTCCGCGCTTTATATAGGTACTTACTTTTTTCTCATTAAAAAAATGTTGGCAACGTTAGGGTAAAGCTGTCTACAGAAAGATTTTAATATTATTATTTTGACCCAAGAAACTAGCCTATTGTAAAATTATTTTTTCTTATTTAATTTATAGCACATACAATCAATTGATTTGGTACAATGGGTAACAACTTAATGCATTGTATTTCGTCTTTTAAAGAATCATTTACACATCTATCATAACTTTTTTCGCTAACAAAAGTTGGTCACGATCCAATGTGTAAAAATCCGCAATGTATTCCTGCTGTCCCCATCGTCGGTGTTCCCATCATGAGAAAAACGGGAATTTTATAAAATCATTATTATTATGTCCTGTTGTCCCCATAGGCAGTCCCCATTGATGGGGATAAATGGGGACAACGGGAACTTCATAACATAATTAAAATTATTTCCCGATGTTCCCATCCCATAGACAGTCCCCGTTAAAGAGGACAACGGGAATTTAATGAAATAATTAAAATTATTTCGCGTTGTCCCCATTGATTGAAAATTTAAAATCTAAAATAGGCTTTATTTTTCTCTCCAATCTATAGATCTATACTTACCCTGAAATACAAATTTTGGTACAATATTGCATATTTTTTTGTTTATATACAGAGAGGTGAGTGTAGTGCGATGCGCGATCCGTAACGCACGCGCCCCAGTACACACTGCACTATTCGAATATTTATATTCGCGATTTGCGCGGCTTTAGCCGCTGCACGATTTTGTCACTATGGCTTCCAAGCAAGTCATAGTTAACGAGCTGTTGGCATTCGTGTATCATGCCATAGACACGATGGACGAGATCAGCATCATGCAGATATGCAAGTCAAACTTCAGCATGGAGGAGATTTGCAGCGGCAAGGTGCTGCTCTATGAGGTGCTCGGCAAGTCCGCGCAGATGCCATCTCGCCGGAGAGATGAGAACGGCGAGCGAAGTCTCCAGGATGTTATCGCCCTGATGAAGGTGACCGATCCGGACGACATGCCAGCGCTATGCGCTGCGAATCTAGCGAAACTGCCCCCGGTTTCGTTCGATCATGTCGATGTGACCAGGCTGCTGAAAGACATCACAGCCCTGAAAACCAGCCTGGCACAGGTGCAGTGGAGATTGGAGGCCTCGGAAAATACGATCACCGAGTTGCGTACCGAATTGTTATCAATAAAAGGTAACAATTCGGTATGTAGGTCATCCGAGGCCGCGAACGTCAACACACGTCGCGGAGCGCAGAATACATCGGTATGCAGTTTTGAGTCAGCAAAATTGGACACAACGCCATCAGCTGTCGTCACAAGCGATACACCGCGCCCCGCCGCCCGCTCTTCCCCCCGCAATGAGCTGACATCACTGCCGAGCACGTCAACCCCGACACGTGCCTACGCAGCCGTAGCCGCCGTCCCTGTTGCTGCGCCAGCGCAGCGACCTGCCTTGAAGGGGAATAAACAGGCAAGCTCTCGCAAGCCTGTGACGTCGGGTCAACATAAAGATCAGTGCGATAAGGAGGGCTTCACTTTAGCTAAGCGGAGGAAAACGAAGCCTGCCAGCCGTAACCATCTTGGCACCGCACCGACTGGACCCAATCAGTTGCGTTCAGAGGTCAAGTGTACGCAACTGTATGTGTCCCGACTGCACTGGAATACGACGGTTCAAGACGTCGTAACCTACGTGCTGAAGAAATCCAAATTGACATTGAGGGTCGAACGGTTGGCATCTCGCCATAGAGTAAACTTTAGTTCCTTTGTGGTAGGAGTGCCGACCCAACATCTCGAGACCTTCATGAAGGAGGACTTCTGGCCGCAGGGAGTCGTGTACCGGAAATTCCGAGGACGGTTACCTGCTGAAGCCCCGCGCCTCACGTCGCCGACACAACGTGTGACCTAGTTTTAAGTTATATTGTATTATATGTATGTTAGTCTAAGGTATATATGATATGGGCCTCTGATATTGTACGTAATTGTAGGTACAATATTATTGCCTGAAATAAAGGATTATTATTATTCGGTTCATTCACACTGTGTGCTCAGGCTTCGCCTGGTAATTTTTGTGACTACACGGGTTAATCACCAAGTGCAGACACAATTATATTTATTATATGTTATTTGAGTTGTCAGAGTCAAGTTGGAGAAATTTCCGAACAATCCTACAAGTATTCAGTATTGCGGCTTTTTGTAGAGTAACGTAAGTGAATTTTGGTAAACCTATTTGTTCAAGGCGTCTAAATATATCTTTGGGTATTACCCCGGTTGTTGATAAAACTAGAGGTATAATGGAGACTTCGCTCATTTTCCACATTCGTTTAACTTCTGCTTGTAACTCAGTGTATTTTCTTATTTTTTCTGAGATTGATGTCTGAATGTTGTTATTATTATTATTATTATTAAAATAGTTATGGTCTTCTTTAACGTATACTGATAATAAGACTATATGTAAAATTGGGAATCAGGAGTTATACTTACTTTGATTTGAGGCAAATTGTGTTTTATTTGTAGGTAAATTAATATTTTTTTTTTTTTTAAATTATATCTATTAAGTTATATTTCTCACGTGGAAATTTTATGTTGTACCCGCTGTTCCAAAATGGGACAACGGGAATAAATCAAATGCGCGATCTTTTGAAGTGTCTAGTGAGTTAGCGACAGAAGACCTGGCGGATCTTGTTAGAACTGGTTTATACTTTAGATTTGTGAAAATTATTTATATCTACACGACCGGCAGGTTTTGAGTTGGAATTTTCCTAGGTGCTATGCTGATGTAACATTATTAAAGAATTGCATACACCTACGTAAAAATATATTATCTAGATGCCTTCGGATTTGGCTGCTGAGAGTGATCACATTTCAACTAATTAAAACAAGGTAGTTACCTAACTATACCTTCCGCTCCAACACAAATAATAATTAAATACGATAGGTACTTAAATAAAATGTCATGTTAGCTTTGTTTATACTGCATCGAAGGGTAAAACGCAGTGAAATCAACAGAAAATAAAAAGAATGACCAAGTGCAAGTCGGACTTGCGCATCGAGGGTTCCGAATAAAAACTATTTTTTTTTTAGATCTAATTAAATATTAACAGTTTTTTAAATTTTTCTTTAATTTGTGCTGTATGACCTTGCTACATTCCAAATTTTATAAGTCTAGGTCAACGGGAACTCCCCTATAGGTTTTGATTCCCTTGAGATTTTGAGTAAAGTTTGCAATGATTGCGTTGACTTAGAAGTTTGATTCGTTTACAGATTCAAGAAACCGTAGTTATGTGATATTAATTTCGACTATACATCCACGCTTTCCAAGATAAAGGTCTTGACAGACAGACAGCCAAACGCGCGATCCTAGAATATCCTTTTCAACTGAGGAAAAAATGGAGGAGGTTATCAAGTCGACGCGTATATTTGTTTTATGTACGACCACGCATAACTTTTTACAGAGAAGTCCGATTTGGATAATTCTTTTTTTATTGGAAAGAAAATCCAATCCTTAGGGTAGAAAACTGCGAAAATTAGTCAAAAATGTTTTTAACTAAGGGCAGCTATCAAAAATACTTTTGCCTAATTTTTGCAGTCAAAAGTGGTTTTGACTGATTATGAGTTTTGACTGTAACAACAGAAACTCAATGATTAGGTATTCTCCCTTCCATCCACGCCCTAGGGATGCTCCCTAGGGGCCCAAAAAGAAATTGAGGAAAAATACAAAATTATTTGTAACCATACACAACTATACCTCACTCACTTTCGCTTTGGCCCTCATTTGAGTACGTGTGCTATCAATGTTATATGCGAACCACAATTAATTGGATTCGAATTGGTGCCAAATACCTTTATGTATTGTTGACAACGTTTCTTGATGTAGGTCATGGTCGGTCAATTAAATACCAGTATATAGCGATGGTAAATAGTTACTTATGCTTTTCACACGACTGTCAAATAAGATTATTAAAAACCAACATTTTTAAAAACAAAGGTGTATTAAGTATATTAAAACTTACGCGAGATAAATTCATTATGAAAACCCGGCTTTACTCATGTTTTATTATGTCGGATCCGCCGAGTTCGACGAGCTCCGTGGCGCAGTGGTAAACACGTCTGCCTGCGACACGGAGGTCCCGGGTTCGATCCCCGGTCAGGTCATGATGGAAGACGATATTTTTCTGATTGACCTGGGTCTTAGATGTTAATCTATATACGTATACATTAAAGTTTCGGTCTGTTACGAAGACCAGCATCGGGACGAGAGATAGGGGAGAGTTACGCTTCCCTCAAAGCACAAAACGTGAGTAAAGCCGGGTTTTCATAAGATTTGTATTGTTTTTAAAAATTTTGGTTTTCAATAATCTTGCAGATTGTTTGTCTTGTATCGCTGTTTGTTCTGTACCTAATTAATAAGTGCTAATAACGTTACAATTTGCGCTAATGCATTCACATTAACGGAATACGTACCATGTTGTTGACCCCTTTGGAAATTAGGTAGGTACCTTTCCTATCTAACTAGCCAGTATTTATCCTAACTAATATTATAAATGCGAAAGTGAGTTTGTTTGTTCATTTGTTTGTTTGTTACACTTTCACGCCGTATCTACTGACCCGATCATCATGAATTTTTGCATACACATAGGTTAGGGTACCGAGAAGGACATAGGCTATATATTACGCGGGCGAGCCGCGAGTAACAGCTAGTACACCATAAATGATACCAAATTTGCCGTAGTTGCCACGGGGACGAGAATAGATTTTTTAAAAGATGACGGGTGGCGGTCATCTTTGTACCCGCCCTCCCCTGTACCTAAATTGCACGTTTCCTCTAGTCCCCTGAAATAGAAATGCTTGAAATCACTTAGGGAACATATATGATGAAGCTCATCGCTTGATAAAAAAGTTAAGTGTACTTCATAACTGCCTTCACCAGTAGGAACGATTGAATGTTCGTGAGCAGCACCGACGTCTGATACTACACGGCGCCGCTCCTTAATTACTCCTCTAGGTCAGCAACGACACGGTAGAACGGTGGACTGTAGCTTGTGGGCGAAGATTCTCGAATATTCCACCAGATTGACTGTCAAAGAAACCTTATCAAAGAAACAGGATAGAAAATGGTGGAATAAAACACGATTTTGCTGATACACCGACAGGGCGACAGGCGTGGCGGACGGACAGAGCGGCCAGGCAGAATTATTGGTAGAAGAAATCTTGAGGCTTCTTTCTTCCAGAGTTTCTTCTTTCTTGATGGGAACCCGACGACTGAACTGCCTGTACGGCGAGCTACGCTCGTTTTTATAGCCGCGGCCGCGCTACCTCATCCCCCGCGCCCCGCTACCTGCTAATCTTTATTTTTCCAATTTTCTCATACAATTTTATACATTTATTAATAAAACTTATACTACTAGATAGGTCTCTACTTAGGCTACCTAGATACACTATTTCCTAAGTGCGGAAAACGCTAGTTCGCGAGAAAATCACCCCGGAAAATTGCCACTATAAAATGCGCGGGCAGCGGCGTCTACCCCTCGCCCCGCGCCAGAGGGGGGCCTTATAAATACTATTTCGCGAGTCGGAACGTCTCGCAGTCTAATCCTAGCGTTTCCCGCGTAAACACTAACCCTAAACCTATGCCTATGACCTAATCAGTCTTAGACCTAACTCTAAGACCTAACTTTTATCTATTTTCGCAAGAATATTAAGGAAAATCTATTTTACCATGTACTAACTATTAGTTACTATGGGAAACCTAACTCTATTCTAGGTTCGCTATATCTAAATTCCCTATAGCCTGTCCCATTTCTAAATAAAACAACAGAAAACCAATTCTTTATTTGAGGTACATAGGCTATAAATACAATAAATTTCTTATCCTACCTAAAAACCTAAAAATATCATATTAGTATACTAAAAAATTATTACGTTAAATCACTATCTAACAAAAATGAAAGCAAACCTTAAACATAACACGTTATCAAAGATAAGAGATAAGATTTAACCAACTATACAAAAGAGAGTATTTACATAATCACTAATTTCTTCGTATCTCTGTAACCGCTGAGCCGATCTCGATGATTCTTTCACCGTTGGCTGCCGTCGTGAACATTTCTCCCGCCGTCGCCGCCCGGCGATACTCCTGGTATCACGACGATCTTCCTTGTAGCTCTCTGGAGGACGTTGCCGCTGCTCAGCTGGATGTCGACGATTCGCACCTCGCCGTCTGCGCCAGGGTAAACTCGAACGATTCTTCCTCGTGGCCATGTGTTCCTCGGCAGGTTGGGGTCACAGATGAGGGCGTAGTCTCCGACCTTCGGTGGAACGTCAGCGTTGTGAGGCTCCCGCCGGTTTTGAAGTATGGGTAGGTACTCGCGCACCCACCGACGCCAGAAGATGTCTGCCAGTGCTTGTGCGCGCCGCCACTGTTGTTTGGCGGTCAGGTCCCCCATCTCGAAGTGCCCTGGTGGTGGAACATGGCAGTTTGGCCCGATAAGGATGTGGTTAGGTGTTAGGGCCTCGGGCTCGTCCGGCGTAACTGCGACATGCGTGAGCGGCCTGGAATTGACCGTGTTCTCGACTTCGATGAGCAGCGTGGCCAGGGTCTCATCTGATGGACATCTCTCGTGCAGGGTTGTCTTCAGGGCTTCCTTGACGGCTCGTACCATCCGCTCCCATGCCCCTCCCATGAACGGGGCTCCTGGTGTGATGTACCTCCATTTGATATGGCGCGCCGCGACCTCGTGCTGTAGCCCGTCCAGCGCCGCCTCCGCCAGCTCCTTTTCAGCCGCCTTGAAACACGTCGCGTTGTCACTCCACATCTCCTTTGGGCAGCCTCTTCTTGCGATGAAGCGTCTCAACGCCGAGATAGCCGAGTCCGCGCTGAGTGAGTGAGCGATTTCGATGTGTATCGCCCGCGACGTCATACACGTGAACAGTGCGCCGTATCGCTTTTCTCGGTGTCTTGCCACGGTGACTTCTATGGGCCCGAAGTAGTCGAGGCCACAGAAGGTGAATGGCCGCGCGTGATGAGCCAAGCGCGCTGCAGGTAGGTCACCGGTGACTGGGCACGATGGCTTCGTTCTCGCAATTCTGCACGTGATGCACGACTTGATGACGTCGCGCACAGTTGGCCTTATTTTCACTATCCATGCGCGTTGTCGTAGCTCGTTGACCACCATCTCGACGCCGCCGTGGTGAAGTTTCTCGTGGACGTGTTGGATGTATAGGCGTGTATAGCGGTGTCGTCCGTCTAATATCGCGGGGTTGATTTGTTCTGCCTGTATGCCGCTCGCCGCCGCCACTCTGCCGCGCAGTCGTAGTATGCCTTGTTCGTCGATGTAAGTAGCTAACGCAGCTAGCCGGTCGCCACTGGGAGGCTTAATATTCTTCTCCATACGAATTATTTCTTGTTGAAAGCTATCTTGCTGGCTGGCTTTCATCCATAACTTCTCGGCCTCGATGAGTAGGTCAGCCGGTAGCTTCTCGTAGGTAACTTGCGGTGCGGGGGCGCGGGGGGAGTGCTGTTGCGGCGGTGCGTCTTTCTTTTTTATCTTCGTCCAGCTGGGATCGGCGTCTTTATTTTTTCTTGTGCGTTTTCTTGTAGCGTGCGTCGACTCGATATTTTCTTTCTTGACTTTTCTTATAAACTGCAAGACGCGCGCCGTCGTGCGGATGAGTCTTGACCACTTCGAGAATTTTTCTACGTGTGGGAGGTGTGGATGTCTTCTGTCTTCATTCTTCAGCTCTTCGACATGGCATTTCTCAGGTTTTCTTTCTTCATCAGCTTCCATAGGGACCTCTTGCCTCGATTCTTGCGGCCACAGTTCTTCTGGCAGTTTGAGGAATGACGGGCCCTCAAACCAGCGGTGTTGTGAGTCAAAGTCGGAAGGGGTGGCCCGCGTCGCGTCGTCAGCTACGTTGTCTTTCGTAGGTAGCCATCGCCATTCATTTTTCTTCGTTGTTTCTTCAATTTCGGCGAGTCGATGCGCCACGAATGTCTTGAATGATCGTGGCTCGGCCCTTATCCATGCTAACGCCGTGCGCGAGTCGCTCCAGTATACTTTTTTCACCACTTCGTACTCGTGCTCGTCCAAGACCGTTTGTGCGAGTCTGGTCCCCAGGAGTGCGGCTTGAAGCTGGAGGCGTGGTATGGAGACCGGCCGGGTCGGAGACACGCGACTTTTGGCTGCCGCGAGCGTCACTTTCACGCTGCCGTCGCTGTGTTCTTGCCGCCAATACACGGCCGCGGCGTATGCTTCTTCACTGGCGTCGACGAACGTGTGAAGTTGGCGCGTTAGCACTGGCTCGTAGTCGTAGCAGCGGGGAATGCGTAGACTCTCGATGTTGCGTAAGTTCTCCATCCATTTCTTCCATCTTGGCTCGAGTTCTTCAGGCAAGGGGTCGTCCCAGTCGATCTTGTACTTCCACGTGTCTTGAAATATTCTTTTGGCCGGCGTAGTAATAGGAGAAATGAGGCCCAATGGGTCGAAAAGGGCCATAATGATGCTGAGTGCTTCTCGTTTCGTAGGTCTTCTTTTGCCCTCTAATATGTCGACCGGCGTTTTCAGTTGGTTGGCTCTGAAGCTGAAGTAGTCCTCGTTGACGTTCCACTGTAGTCCCAGCGCCTTTTCCGTTTCTTTCCCGCCTATCGCTACGGCGTCATTGCTCTCTTCATTCTTGCAGGCGCTTTTTCTTATCTCTTGACTGTTGGACGCCCATCCGTCGAGTGTGAAGCCCGCTTGTTTGTGTACGAAGTCGACTTGCTTTGCTATCTCGATCGCTTCTTTTTCTTCTCTAAAACTTTGCAGGTAATCGTCCATGTAGTGATTTTTCACGATAGCTGCCGCCGCCCGAGGATACTTTTCTTGGAAGTCTTCTGCGTTTCTATTCTTGATGTATAACGCCGTAAATGGTGACGACGTCGCGCCAAAAATAACCGACGTCATTCTGTACTCGTCGGGTTGGCCCTCCCGCCGGTCGCCTCTCCATAGAAATCTGAGTGTGTCGCGATCTTCTTCTCGCACTTTTATCTGCATAAACATCTCCTTCAAGTCGGCAGACACGGCGTATGGATGTTGACGAAATCTCATGATGACTCCCGGCAGTGATTGTAGCAGGTCCGGCCCGGAGAGTAGCATGTCGTTGAGGCTGACACCGGCGTATCTTGCGGCTGCGTCGTGTACGAGGCGCGGCGGTTTGTGTGGCTTCGCTGCGTTGACGACGGGAAAGTGAGGTAGGTACCACGCGCGTCCTTGCGGTGGCGGGGATGAAACTCGTTCCGCGTAGCCCGACTTAAGCAAGTTGTCCATTCTTTCTTGATATTTTTTCTTCAAGTCTTCATCGCGATCTAATTTTTTCTCTAGCGAATGAAGTCTTCTTTCGGCTTGCGCGAAGTTGTTGGGTATGGTGAAGTTTTCATCCCGCCACGGCAGCGCTGTTTCGAATCTTCCGTCCGGCAAGCGATGACTTTTCTCGCGTAGAATGATGAGAGCCCTTTCTTCTGGATCTTCTTTCGGCTTCTTGGGCTCGATGCAGAGTGACTCGAGCTTGAAATGGCTCCTGATGAGTTCCTCCATGTCTTCATCATTCCTCTTGACTTGCTTGAGGTTGCCGCAGAAGTCGATCTTGTCAGTGAGAGAGCTCTGACAGCCGTGTAGTACCCAGCCCAGCTGAGTATACGACGCCACTGGTTGGTTTTTCTTGCCCGCTCGCAGCTGCCTTGTGACGATAAGGTCGATGTTGTCTTGGCCGAGTAATATTTTCGGCGACGCGCGTTCGTATACTATTTCGTCCATAATGTCTTCTAAGTGAGCGCAGGCTTCCATATCTTCTCGCTTGACTGACTCGGGCGCAAAGTCCAATCTGTTGACCGTGCGCGCAGCTGTTATCTTGTATTCTTCTGACGAATATTTTCCTCTTATTTTCATGCTGACTAACTTGCTGTTTTCTTGCCGCATTTCGCTGCTGATGCCTTGTAGCCACATACTCTTCTTAGGGCCGTCGGCGCCGATGACATCCGCTATTGAGGCGTCGACGAGTGTGACTGTGCTGCCTTCGTCGCATAACGCGTAAGTTTCGATGCTCGATGTCGGTCCGCTGAGCACAACTGGAACTATTTTTAGGTAGGCGCGGCGACTCGACGTGTTGCTTGCCGCGGCGGTGATTTCTTTTGCTGACGTCACCGCTTCACGTTGTTGCTGTTCTTGCGGCGCCGACTCACGCAGATCGTAATGAAGTAGCTTGTTGTGTCGCATGGCGCAGCCCTGTTTTCCACACGGCGCGGCTCGGCAGGCAAACCTTCTGTGTTTACTCTTCAGGCAGCGAAAACATATGCGATTCTTCTTTGCTATTTCCCATCTTTCCTTGACCGTAGCTCCCAGGAATTCTTGACACTCGGTGAGCTTGTGCTGCTTCTTGCACGATGGGCATTGAGTGTAGTCAGCTTCATCTTTTTTCACGGTGAAAGCGCGTTCCTTTTTGAAGTTTTTTCTTTCTTGAAAACTTCTTTCTTCTCTTATAGTTTCCGGTAGAGCGTAAGCGCCGCACTTGTCCGCTTCTTCGTTGAGGAATATTGACAACTTCTTAATGTCCGGCGATTCTTCTTTTTTCTTGGCGGCGTAGTCGTACCACTTGCTACGGAGAATCGGCGTCAATTTCTCTACAACGATGCGCGCCAACTCGGGGTTATATAGGTAGTGCGGTTTCTTCAATGCTTCTATAGTACCGACGATGTTGCTGACGCTACCGGCGAAAATGCATAAGTCCCGTGGATTGTCCGTGAGCTTGTGTAGGGACTTCATTTTCTCAATTTCGGCGTGGATGAGTGCTTCTGGCCTTCCAAATCTTCGCTCCAGCGCATCCAACACCACTTTCGGGTCGGGCTGACTCAGTAGTAGACACCCGACGGCTTCTTTGGCGACGCCTCGCAGACTCTTCCTTATGCGGGCGAGGTTTTCGGTCGGCGTGAAGAAATTGCTTGATCCCTCGTACGCGGCCCGGAATCCAAGCCACTCATGACTGCTGCCGTTGAAAAATGGAAGTTCTTGTATGTACTTCGGCGGTTCCCGACTGCTGCGCGCGGCGTTAAGCAACGACGCGGCCAAGGCTGCAACATCCACGACCGGCTGAGTAAGATGGGTGGTCCCTTGTTCATCCGAAGCCCGTCTTGGCTCCTCCGTCTTGTCGTGTGCCTTATCCTCTCTATGTTGCACTTCTTCCTCGGCGACTTGTTTTTTCTCCTCGGGCGGCGGCTGGGCAGTCTCTTTTTCCTTGAGCGGCGTCCTCTTAATCCATTCTTGGATTCTGACCGACTCAAATTCGTCTTCACGGTCCTATTCCGACTGTTCATCTTCTTCTTCAATTTGCAGGCGTCTCAGGCGTAGCTCTTGTAACTCTTTTTCGGCCTGGATCTCCTTCATACGTAGTTCGGCCAGTCTCTCCTTGGCTTCCAACTCTGCCAAAATACTTTTTCGCGATGCCGTTGATCGGACAGACTGGGCGCCGCGTGGCCTTAACGTGCTTGATCTCGCTGAGCCTTCTCTTATGCGGGCGTGTACGCTTTCTTCCTCCGTAGACATGCCTGTTGACTCTTCGAGGGGCGAGACTCGGCTGGCGGCGGCGACGGCGGCCGCGGCGGCGGCGGCGGTGGATGACGACGACAAAAACGCGTCCAATACAGGTGGCGGGCGTGCGACGTTCTCGGCGGCCCCAACTAATACACCTGGCTGAGCACGATCGACCGGGTTCCTCCTCGTGGTGCCTGGTTCCGGCCTCTCATCACCCTGTTGGCTACGTGTGACGACCATTTCTTCCGTTTTCTTGTTTCTTGAACCCGGGATTCTTCGAAAATCCTCGTTTCGCTGGCGTAGATCCGACGAAGAAGGACCAAATGAGCAGCACCGACGTCTGATACTACACGGCGCCGCTCCTTAATTACTCCTCTAGGTCAGCAACGACACGGTAGAACGGTGGACTGTAGCTTGTGGGCGAAGATTCTCGAATATTCCACCAGATTGACTGTCAAAGAAACCTTATCAAAGAAACAGGATAGAAAATGGTGGAATAAAACACGATTTTGCTGATACACCGACAGGGCGACAGGCGTGGCGGACGGACAGAGCGGCCAGGCAGAATTATTGGTAGAAGAAATCTTAAGGCTTCTTTCTTCCAGAGTTTCTTCTTTCTTGATGGGAACCCGACGACTGAACTGCCTGTACGGCGAGCTACGCTCGTTTTTATAGCCGCGGCCGCGCTACCTCATCCCCCGCGCCCCGCTACCTGCTAATCTTTATTTTTCCAATTTTCTCATACAATTTTATACATTTATTAATAAAACTTATACTACTAGATAGGTCTCTACTTAGGCTACCTAGATACACTATTTCCTAAGTGCGGAAAACGCTAGTTCGCGAGAAAATCACCCCGGAAAATTGCCACTATAAAATGCGCGGGCAGCGGCGTCTACCCCTCGCCCCGCGCCAGAGGGGGGCCTTATAAATACTATTTCGCGAGTCGGAACGTCTCGCAGTCTAATCCTAGCGTTTCCCGCGTAAACACTAACCCTAAACCTATGCCTATGACCTAATCAGTCTTAGACCTAACTCTAAGACCTAACTTTTATCTATTTTCGCAAGAATATTAAGGAAAATCTATTTTACCATGTACTAACTATTAGTTACTATGGGAAACCTAACTCTATTCTAGGTTCGCTATATCTAAATTCCCTATAGCCTGTCCCATTTCTAAATAAAACAACAGAAAACCAATTCTTTATTTGAGGTACATAGGCTATAAATACAATAAATTTCTTATCCTACCTAAAAACCTAAAAATATCATATTAGTATACTAAAAAATTATTACGTTAAATCACTATCTAACAAAAATGAAAGCAAACCTTAAACATAACACGTTATCAAAGATAAGAGATAAGATTTAACCAACTATACAAAAGAGAGTATTTACATAATCACTAATTTCTTCGTATCTCTGTAACCGCTGAGCCGATCTCGATGATTCTTTCACCGTTGGCTGCCGTCGTGAACAGTTCGTACGTTACAACGAACTGAAATGTCGAAGTGAGTTCACACACTAGCGCCACCCAGCAATTAATTCTAAAAGTCCTAAATCATATCAAATTTAAAAAATCTTATCTCCAAATAATTTACTAGGGCATTCAGCTATTAGATTTTTTAAATAGTCTTCTTACTTAGTCTTTACTTCTCAGTCTTCTTCTTGTATCTTTCAGTCTTCTTCTTCTTCTAAATATATAAAAGGCAAACTTGACTGACTCAACTATCAACGCACAGCTCAAACTACTAAACGGATTTCGCTGAAATTATACAGATAGAAGTAGACCCCTGGCGCCTGATCGGATAGTTGTAATGACGTAGGCATGGGCTAAGAAAGAATTTTTCAAAATTCGCTCCCTGAGCGGGTGAAAATGGGGTTAAAATTTTGTATGGAAGTCCTTCATTTTTAGAGCTAGAAGCCTGAAATTTTGTTTTTAGGGTAATGATTAGAAATAAACAGTTACCGTGTCCTAGGGTTTAGGAAAATTCAAACCCTAAGGGGGTTGAAAAGGGGCTTGAAAATCTGTAAGGGGAAACAATTTTATTCGAAACTTTACAGGAGTACTCCTATCAATAAATGAGTTAACAAGTGTTTCAGGCTCTTTCAGGATTCAACCCCTTAAAAGGTGAAAAAGGGTTGACAAATAACCGAACTCTACGCGGACGAAGTCGCGGGCAAAAGCTAGTATATATTTATTTATTTCACTACTTCTAGTGTGTGAACTCACTTCGCCTTATTGTGTATTCATTTTGTAATACAAACAAGAAGCATAATTAAAAAATACACAACCCGGCTGCCATATCTTGGAATATAGGCATATCATCGCCCAAATTCTCCAAATAATAGTTATAAGTCAAAGCTCTGTCGTATCAATCGGTGCGCGCCACGAAAGCCCCTAAAATAAAGTTCATAGCCAACATAACTCAATATTCTTCGTTGGCACGCGGTGCATAGCAATGAGGCTATTTTTACCTGGAAACACCGGAGTAACGATTCATAAATGTACAAAATATAAAAATAGCAGAAGCTGTAAGTCGACAGAGGTTTGAAGTTTTTTCAAGTTATCATCATTATCAATATTAAAAAACTGGCCAAGTGCGTGTCGGGCCACGCGCAGTGTAGGGTTCCGTAGTTGCAAATTACAACTTTGAGTTCACACTGTTCATACTCGCACATCACAGTTTAACGACCAAAAACATGTAACAATGAAAATGTATGAAATTTTACATTTTCGAGTACAATTTATAAGTTGGTTGCCTATAACTTTTTAATTTGTACTAAGTACTCAGCTCTGATAGTTTTTCTTTCAACTTCAGTACTGCTATACTACTGCTGTAATTTTTTTCACGTATCCATATATAACCGTTTAGTAGATAGAGGGGGGGGGACACTTACCTCTAACAAAATTTTGCACTTTAATACCAAATTATTTCCAAACGGATCCCTAAATCGAAAAATGGTGTTCTCAACTTCACAATATTTTTTGAAGACCTATCTAACGATACCCAACACAATGGGTTTGTATAGAAAAAAAATATTACTCTATTACTAAATTTTTTTCAAGATTTTCTTCTACCACTTTTTTGCATGATTAAAATACATACCCATACCAAATTTCAACTTTCTAGTACTTATAGTCTCTGAGTAAAACCGCGGACGGACAGACAGATAGACAGACGGATAGACAGACATGGCGAAACTATAAGGGTTCCTAGTTTACTACGGAACCCTACTAAGAATAAGATCATTTGCCAATACAATTTTATTGTGTGGTTTCCATTTTTTTACAAGTTTTGTATATTTCACCCTAAGATTTTACTTGACAGGCCCATCGGGCGTATGTGTGTCTATGTATTATATGTACGTATGTATGATAAGTAAGTCTGTTTCATTGTTTCCTCTTGTGACCGATTTTGAAGTGTCAGGTGTCATTAGATTCGTATTCTTTTACCGAAGTGTCATAGGCTATGTAACGCCAGCTAAAGATCAATATAGGGCACGTAAACTGTCAAAACCGGGAGTGGGTTTTTTAATTTTTTAATAATACAAGTAAACTAACTTACAGATAAGGATTTAGGTAAGATTCAACCGGGAAAACGCTTATCATCATCATCAGGTCTTTTTTATTCTCCACTGCAGGAGCATGACCCTCTTTGTACTACCAGAGCCATATATTAGCCAGAGCAGTCACAGGATTTGGCCTACACTCTCCGTGCTGGCCAACCGGGTTGGAGGAGGAAAACGCTTATAGGTGACGAATTTCTTAAAACTATGTTCTTTCGATGTTGTGCTATGTTCCAAAATATTTGTCAAAGTTTTTATGGCTGGCCGCCTGCCCGACATTGACCCGCCTTTGAAAAAAGCTCACTGATAAACACTTCCGTGCTTTTTAGTATTTCTCTCAAATTTTCCGTTGGCAAGCGGTGCATAGTAATATGTCTATTTTTAAGCGCAAAGCGTTAAATTATCAAGCTGTACAAAGGAGTTTTGGCAACCAAGGAGGTGTGGGTTATGTCGTGGGATTGAGGAAAACACAGGAACGCCCTCGTGTCATTCAGCTACTTATTTTTTTGGTGATCCATAAATACGTTCCCATCCACACTTTTCCATTCAAATAATACCTACAATAATTTCCACGCAAAAAATTAACCGCGTGCGACTCAACATACATACTATCGGGTCTTTTTCCCTTGCGGGGTAGACAGAGCCCTGGCCTATCAAACCTAAAGGCCACGTTTAGCATGTTGGTGGGCTTGTAGGTGGAGAACGGAATCAAAATAGTGATGGGTTGAATGCCGCATCGCCTATTGACATGATTCCTCAGGCCCTTCCCTCGATCGGATTTTACGATCTGCGCGGGAAGAGGCAGCTGGTGCATTCTACGTTTTCTCTTTTCTCTCAGACTAGCATGGAACGTGACTCAAATCCCGCAATATTCGAAATCATAACTCGACTTAGGTTTCTTAACTCGAGTTATGAGAAGCTAAACAAAGCTTATATATAAACATCAAAGAAAGACCACCCCGTCTGGCTGGACAGCGTGGAGAGTGTATGTCAAATCTTATTTATTTATTTATATATTTATTTATTCATGTACACATTAAACAGTAAAAAAAACAAAGTTACAAAAGGAGGCTTCAGTACATAGGTACTACTTATTTCAAAAGAAATTTCTTCCAGCAGACCTGCGAGAGGAAAAGGGAGGTAAAAGGTAAATCTTCTGACTGCTCTAGCTCTGGTATTACAGAGAGGTGCTCCTGCAGTGGAGAGTAACAAAGACATGAAGATGATAAATGATAATCTTAAATCTCAGACTATCTTTGTCTTACTAGGTTATCGAGACAGTGACAGGAGACTTAAAGATGATTTTAGTTCAGATGCATCCAAGATGTCTTTAAGTATTCGGTAATAAGTCACTACGGATGCACAGGTAATGGCGCTTCATACAAGCGAAGTAAGTAATAATAAGCCTATTACTCTACAAAAGCTTGACGAGCTCCGTGGCGCAGCGGTCATCACGCCTGCCTGCGACACGGATGGTCCCGGGTTCGATCCCCGGTCAGGTCAAGATGGAAAACGATCTTTTTCAGATTGACCTGGGTCTTGGATGTTTATCTATATATGTATTTGTTATAAAATATAGTATCGTTGAGTTAGTATCCCATAATACAAGTCTTTCATTAGAACTTACTTTGGGGCTAGCTCAATCTGTGTGATTTGTCCGTATATATTTATATTTATTTTTTTTATTTTTTATTTAAAAGGAACTTTACACCCAACATCAGTCTTAATAAAAAAAAATATACTAATGTATTGTGTTCTTTAATCACGTATATATTGTATAATTAAGCTGCATTATTTTGTGAGGTGAGCTTGTATCCAGAACTAAGAGCACTGGAGATCTGTGCTACACGCCCAGCCTTTTACAGGCTCCAGTGTCTATTAATCTGAGACGACATCTCAACATAAAAATATTTGTTTTTCCACTTTGTAACTTGATAGAGACAATAAATATATTTTTATCTTATCTTTATGACTGAGTAGGCAAACAGGCATAAGGTCCACCAGATGGAAAGCCTGCAACACCAGACGTGCTACTCGCGCGTTGCCGACCCTGAAGAAATCCTTTCAAGCCCCTTTTTAAAGGACCCTATGTTGTAGTCTCTCGACAAAACCATGGTAGGGACTTCGTTCTATAACTTAGCGTATGTGGAAGAAACGTTCTTTTCATCATAATACAAGAACTTCTATGATTTGCGTTGAAGGAAAAGCAGTTAACACATTCTGATTTTCTTTGTGCCAGTCGATGCTCGCTTTCTTTTGACAATTACAGTGTACAACGTTTTAGTAATTACAACGTTCGGACGTAACGGTCACTTCAACATCCATTACGGTTCGTATATGTCAAATAAAATAGTCAATCATACGAAAGGCGCAATGTATTTTGAAATGACGATCATTACTTAATACACCCACAAGTCAGCCTACTACAAGTACACTGCATGTCTTCCTAATTTACAAAGCCATCAAAATTCACAGTGTTGTAGTGCCAATGAACCTGCACACCTGATCGCGAAACTGGTTTCGCACGTCCAAAGAATGCTAACTACCCTATCTAGTCTGACACAAGTTATAATAACCCTTATATCGGAAACAATAGAGTTCAATTCGTGTCTGCCAGTTTCCAGGTCTTCAGGGAGTTGTGGTAATTTTGTGTTGTGGTGATGGTGGTAATCGAAATTGTGATTTACTGTTTCAATTTTATGACTCAGATTCATTTGACCGAGGGTACTATAGGCCTTGTGAACCAGGAGGTGAATTGGGAACTTGATTTTTAAGAATTTCGGGATAAAATACAACTAAATACTTAATATATCGTTTTGGGCTAAAATTGCGAACTAGAAAAACATATGAATCATAAATTTAACTTGATCTTGAACGAAAAGAATATCTTTATTTAGAAGCTGTAGAGTTTGTTTGTTTGGTTAAACGCGCTAATCTCAGGAATTACTGGACCGATGTCATAAAATTTTTCACTGTTAAGGGAGCACACTAGGCACAGTAGCGACGCCAATCATTTTATTCCTAATACTTTACAAATAGAAAGAAATTCAAGAATGTAAATCATAAGCATTAGTAAATAATTTGAAGTATTTTTGGAATCATGTTTTAATATTATGAGAATCAGTCATTAAGAGAAAACGTGATTAACGCCAAAAACGGCCGTTTTTGGCGGTAATCTGATTCTCATAATTCTCACTGTTTCTGAATTCCAAAAATACTTCAGGTTATTTACTAGTGCTTATATGATTTACTTGAATTTTTTTCTATTTGTAAAGTATTAGGAATAAAATGATTGGCGTCGCTACTGTGCCTAGTGTGCGGCCTTAAAAAGTTACGTTATCCCCGAGTGTCATAGGCTAGGTATGTACTACAGACGAAGCCGTAGCTGACTGCTAGTCAAAAATAAAATGAGCAATACTTACGAACAAAAGATAATGGTCGAAAAAGCGTATTGATTGATAATGTCCCCACATTTTGGTAGGCGATGGTAAGCAAGCGTGATAGCATCACGTAAAAAACACTATGCCGTGGGAATAATCGATTAGGTCTCCGCTTGATGCCATAAACGAGTAATAAACCATTATCATCAGACCGTCTGATGAACGTGATAGGCGAAATATGTAATACTAGCATTACTAGCCCTATAAATCTTCCTCATAAATCACTATATCTATTGAAGACAACCGCATGAAAATCCATGCAGTAATTTTTGAGTTTGTCATCACGTTTTGTATATAATATGTTTTTTATATTATAATACATATTTAATGATAGCTACTGGCGAAATTAACTTTTGTTGGTAGCATGAATGGCCGGCTCGTCCGCGGAAGTACCTACTCTCACAGAAAATCGCTGTTTGAGTTGTAGCTTACCGCTTCTATGCTTCGTTCGAGAGTAAGAGAGCCGGAGATCCAACTCCTCCTCCTCCTCTTCGGGGAGGGAAAAATATGAATGATGGACATTCAAGAATAAGGTCAATCTGAAAAATATCAGGCTCTCGGTGTCTGAACTCCAACGAAACCGTCGTCGAATATTATTCCTTCCGAATAAATAAATATAGGGACAAATCACATAAATTGAGCTAGCCCCCACAGATAATTGTGATATTGTGTCGCAGGATGCTAATTCAACGATATTATATCCTAATAAATACTTAAATAGATTAACATCCAAGACCCAGGCCAATCTGTAAAATATCATTTTCCATCATGACCTGACCGGGGATCGAACCCGGGACTGCGTGTCGCAGGCTGGCATGTTAACTACTTCATACCTAAGTAATAGTTGGTAACATAACAATGTGTCTCAGCAGCGAAGCGAGCTCCATTTTGGCAGTGTCCCCTTGGCCTTGAGGCGACTCAATAGGTGTGCACGTAGGGTGACCAGATTAAACATTCACACCAATGTTTTTTTGTGGTTCTGTCATTGTTTCCGACCATCCACCACCACCCAGGAATAACATTTGAGATCCATGTTTCTAAACTGTCCTGGTCATTAAAACTTTACCTGGTCTACCTCCATGTACTAAATCATTGATGTACGAATGTAATATTGATCTTTTTGGTGAATATTTTTATTAGTGTTTTAGTTTTTAATTAGTGTTTAACTTCGCCCTCGTGGGTATTGGTTGTACCGTACAGCTTTCCAGGGCCAACCCAGGCTCTCTGAGGGTAAAATAGGTAAAATAGACGTCCTCTTAACTTAAAATACATATATGGCTTAAAGTAGGTAGTTGTCTAAATGGATAGTGGCCCCTCTTGAGTTTTCGCTTATGTGAGAGTTTTCCCAGCCGTATCCTCGGCTGTGACACTTCGAAGCCTAGGATTCGATGCTGAACTAACTATACTACTGACAATGAGAGGTTTTAAAAGTGACATTTAAAAAAATAAACTTTTAACAATTTTTCTCACTTGATGGCGTTGATGCAAATCAAGTATCAAGTTAAGCACTATTCGACCCTAGTAAAAAAAATAAGTCTCCTAAAATCTTTGTCATCCACGACATTGACACTTGCTTTTTAGGGTTCCGTAGTAAACAAGGAACCCTTATAGTTTCGCCATGTCTGTCTGTCTGTCTGTCTGTCTGTCTGTCTGTCCGTCCGCGGTTTTACGCAGAGACTATAAGTACTAGAAAGCTGTAATTTGGTATGGATATGTATATTAATCATGGCAAAAAAGTGGTAGAATAAAAACATGAAATAAAATTTTTTTTAGGGTAGCTCCCATACAAGTAAATTGGGGGAGTAATTTTTTTTTCTCTATTTACCCATCGTGTGGGGTATCGTTAAATAGGTCTTTCAAAAATATTATGAGTGGGTGAATCCGAAATTCTGGAGATATCCTGGTCACCCTATTTGCAAATGTATTTGGTTTTGACAAGTCACGGTCAAGATCTTCTTTCTCAAAAGAAGAGAAAGATTGAGAGAAAACGAAAAATTGAGAGAAAACGAAAGATTTTAGAGAAAAAGAAAAAAGATGAGTTCAAGAGTAGGCACTTCTTATCTATGTTTAAGCCTTTTGAAACGTGTTATAGATTTAGTTCGAATGTAAATGTACTAGTATATTCATTAAAAATTGCATTTTCAGCTGTTAAAGTAAACAATGGCTGGTAAAAGAATCTACTGTCAGTCAGATAGTTCTATTTGTAAAATTGTCTGAGTTCTCCAAAAACTATTTTTCTAAATTACAAATACTTCCAAATACAAAGAAACAAAAAGACTAACGATGTCTCTCGGTCTCTTAATTAGTAACACATTGTATAATAAATGAACGTTATGATAAAGTATTAGTATAACACATCATCATCAGGTCTAATTCAGACTCCACTGCAGAAGCACGACTCTCTTTAGACTACCAGAGCCATTTATTAGTCAGGGCAGTCAAACGATTTGACCTACAGCCTCCGCGTTGGCCAGACGGGTTGGAGAGGTATCTTTGATGTTTATAAGCTTTGTTTTGCATGTCCTAAGGCGCCTTCTACGACACCCACAGGAAGACTTGGAGTGGTCCTATTCTACTCTGCCGGGAACCACACGGCTAATTAGTAATACGTTGTACAAAAAAATTACGGATAAAGTATTCGTAGGAGGCGCGTGGTAACAACACTCTGACGTAGAATTACGTAAGCTTGCAGTAATTCGACGAATACCTACGTATGCAGGCAGGTGCAGGAAATAGTTTTCTTTATGTGTAAACACACTCTGTGGAAAATCATCATCATCTTCAGGTCTTTTTAAGTCTCCACTGCAGGAGCACGACCCTCTCTGTACTACCAGAGCCATATATTAGCCAGAACAGTCAGAGGATTATTTGGCCTACACTCTCCACGCTGGCCAGACGGGTTGGAGAGGTCTCTTTGATGTTGATAAGCTTTGTTTAGCTTGTGTTCCCTAAGTCGCCTTCTACGACATCCACGGGAAGACTTGGAGTGGTCCTATTCTATTCTGCCGGGAATCACACGGCTACTGTGGAAAATACGCGATGGAATTTCGGTTTGATTAGGTACGCCTGCATACTTTTTGAATTTCTGACGATGTATTTTGCCGAAATTACGTCGCGTTATAACGAAAATCAAAATCAAAATTCCGAAGCAGGTTTCTTGGTGATGGTTCTGTTTGATCAAATGATATGTTTTATCAAAATCGGTTCAGCCGTTGTCAAGATGGATTGATTTTCGTGTCGGGGTTGCTTTAATTTTAATTGTATTCTAGATCAAAGAGGAAACACTGATTGAATGGGTTCGAAAGTTAGGTTTGAAAATCGTCCTATACTAGGATGAATTTCAAACTTTAGCTGTAGAAAGCTAATTTACCTGCGCGTGACGTAGGCTATAATTTACACGGATAAAGCAACAACACTCCTCCACATAACCACCGTGTTTTTCTCACTTGAATCTTGTCTCAGTGATTCCCATTTGTTCCCATTAGTTACACACATTATGCAACAAATGGTCACCCAGAGATGAACATTTTTTCAGACGACCTTCAGCCGACGTAATTGCTATGAGAGCGTTCACCGTGACGGTGACGGCAATACTATACACATACAACATACATTGAATGTTTACTATTGTTTCCAGCATACCAGTAGTCTTTATGGGTGCTCGTTAAGATGGAAATACCGCTGATTTACTACAGCCTTGCCGAAAACGTGCGGTTTCGGCTAAGTATTATGTATTACTATGGTGGTATAAACTTTGTTTCGTGCCGATATGGTTGGGAATAGAAAGCTGTGGAAGGAGTTGACATACAGAGCGGACCCCAAATAGGGAAAAGGCGAAGAAGAAGAAGACTTCTACGACGTTTCATAGAAACTGGAGTTGCACTGAAACTATACACAGAGGGCGTTGACGGGCTACATTGTACAGATATTCATACTACTGCTATATAACAATAAAAAGCATTTTCGACTTTTATTTTATGACTAATAGCACTCACGGTTGCACCCGGGCATGTATTATACTTACTCATAAACCTTATTCATGAATCAGACGTATGAAAACCATGATGACAATCCATGCAGTAGTTTTTGAGTTGTTCGAGAGAAGACAGACAGACTATGTTTTAATATGCGCCAAGTACGCCGAATAACCTGATTTTGTTAAGTTCCAGTGCTGCCCTATTTGAAAAAGTTATTTTCAGAAAATTCAAGAAGTTTCGTTTTGATTTAACAAGATATTGTTAAATCATCAAAATCCTTATCCTTACCAGGGGGACCAGTCCAGTGCTGCCCCATTTAAAATTAATCTAAGAAAAGGAAGACATTTCAAAATTTTAATTCACTTTTGCTAGTAGCATGAATGGGCCGACTCGTTCGGGGAAGTCGCACAGAAAATCGATGTCTGAGCTTTACCGCTTCTATGCTTCGTTCGGTGAGTGAGAGAGCCGGAGGCCCATACCATTCCCTCTTAGGGAGGGAAAAATAAAAGGCCGGCAACGGTCTTATCACACATCTGTTGATAGAGCAGTATTTTTTATTAATTATTAAATTATCGAGTTGTCTCACATCTCACCTGATGGTAAGTGACGATGAAGACGAAAACGAGTTGTCCGTGGGCTGCGGTGATCACTTGCCATCAGGTGACGGGTCACCTGATCGTTTGCCGTCCGATGACATAAAAAAACGACTATTCTCCCGCTTACCTCATAAAGCAGCTTCATAAAGCCTTTCTTTGTTCACAGTTGATGAAGAGGTTGCGCCAGGTGGTGGGGCAGAGGCTGTTCGAGGTGATCATGAAGGCCACCTTCTACGGCCAATTCGTCGCCGGCGAGGACCAGAACACAATCAGGCCGACTATTGAAAGGTAAAATGTTTACATCACTCGTTTATTATGCTTAGTTTAACATCTGTAAAGCTTATCATAATAACTTAGCTTAGAATTATAACTTCTCAATCAAAAATCTTAAGAGATTTAAATAACTAGAGTACGATCAAGCCATCATCATCATGTCTTTTTTAGTCTCCACTGTAGGAGCACGACCCTTTCTGTCAACCAGAGCCATATATTAGCCAGAGCAGTCAGAAGATTTGGCCTACACTCTCCACGCTTGACAGACGGGTTGGAAGGTCTCTTTATGTTAATAAGCTGTGTTTAGCTTGTGTTGCCTAAGTCGCCTTCTACGACAGCGACGGGAAGACTTGAAGTGGTCCTATCTATATTTATTATAATTCTTTGTTTAAAAAAAAAAGATAATAAATATTCTACTATGCCAGGAACCGCACGGCTTCATACAGATAGTTGAGGATAAATACATAACGTGTTGTTTCAAAAGATCAAAGGAATTAGCCATTTTGATGCGCGCAGTTCCATCAAGTAGGTCTTTTTATTGATAAATGTTTGAAGGCAGCATACCACCCTGTCATAAACGGAATAATTAAACGTGTCCTAACAACAATGTCATATGTAATTTTACTTGTTCGGACATATATCAGATAATTGGAGCGATGTTTATCCAAACAAAAGAAATATATGATACAGAAATCTTGGAATTGATCGACTTGTATTTGATGGGGAAACGAGGAAATATACTCAAAAATATTTATTTATCTATATTTAGTTAACAACATTCCTTTTTTGGACTGGTAAATTGTTAAAATTAAATTTAACACAGCCTCTTATCAATACTAAAGAAAGAACAACATTTAATACACAAGTTAATAGTTAAATATACTTCTCCCGGATGAAAAATACAGCATGTAAACTACCCGTTGACATACCCTGAAAGGGGTGACTCAGCCCGTCAATATGAACAACTTTTTCTATAGGATCAATGCTGAGATTTTTTTTTGCGATATTTTCATACAAAAGTTTTTAGCAAGGGCCATGAATCCTCTGATTACTCTGGGCAATATATGGCTCTGGTAGCGCAGAGAGGGTCATGCTTCTGCAGTGGAGACTGAGAAGGACCTGATGATGAGGATGAATTAATATGGGAAAGTAAAAAAAAATGTAAATTTGTGGGTCTATTTCCATGCTGTATATGTATTATTAGCAACCTTCATAGCTAGTGAAAATCATAGTGATACAAAGTGCACAAGGAAAAATTGCACAATGCGCAATGAATTTGTGTGTATTGATGTTGCTATGTTCAAGGTACACGTGCTTCATCAGGCAGGTAATAAGATCAATCATAACGGGACTTACCACTTATCATTTTGAGTTGCAAACTCAATATAAATAGGTTTTTAATTGAAAATTATTATATGTACAAATAATTAATGATTTAATAAATATAGGGGCAAATTACACAAATCTTGTGTCGTAGGACACTACTACCTATATTTACTAACTCAATACTACCTATATTTTATAATAGATAGTTATATAGATAAATATCCGAAAGAAGAAGCGCAAACTTTGTTTTCTTTTATCCAGAAAAGTATATTTATGATTTATATTTTAGCACCCCGTGTTCCCGACAGGATAGAATAGGACCACTCTAAATTTTCTCATGGATGACGTAATAGGCGACTTTAGACACACAATTTAAATAACTCTTATTAACATCAAAGAAACCTCTCCAACCCGTCTGGCCTGGCTGGCCAGATGGGTTGGAGAGGTCTCTTTGATGAGTGTAGAGTGGAGAGTGTAGGCCAAATTCTCTGACTGCTCTGGCTAATATATGGCTCTGGTAGTACAGAGAGGGTTGTGCTCCTGCAGTCGAGACTAAAAAAGACATGATGATGATGTGGCTCTGGCAGTACACAGAGGGTCGTGCTCCTGCAGTAGAGACTAAAAAAGACCTGATGATGATGATGGAATGGTTTTACAGCATTTTTATATTCCAGGTTACGATCCTTCGGTGTCAAGTCTATCCTCGACTACTCCGTCGAAGAAGATCTCTCCCAAGAGGAAGCCGAGAAGAGAGAAGTCAGGTGAGCTAATTATGTTTATCTACAGTTCTACATGCACACCGTAAAGTGTCTATAATGCTTTCAGAAACTGGTCATAATAACCATCATTACATTAAACAGATTTATAAAAGTAATTATATTGTCTCTGGCCGTAGGCAACAGTGTATGTAGTTTTGATTAAGTTATGACGAGGAATTTTGATCAAATATTAAATAAATAAATAACGTTTGCGTGGCTGAGGTATACCTGTTTATTACACGCATCCTTGATTTTAGTTTAATTTGCTGTCGTTGAGAAAAGTACGTTATTTGTAATTAAAAGTGAATGACAGTGAATCAAAAAGTGATAACGAAGTAGATACACTACCCGAAAGTTTACGCGGTAGTGAATATAATCAACAATTTATTGCTAGATAAATGAAGAATGAAGTATGAAAAAGTTTATAGCACAATTTCTGAAGCATTTTAGACGCTTTATAGTATGTATATATAAAAAGTATTGTATGCAACTGTTTGTAATTAGGCCTTAAAATATTCTTGTGATCTTATTGTGAAACTCGTCTGTGGCTCGTTTCATAAACCCACATTCGTATTTTAAGGACCATTATTTATTAACAGTTACATGAAGTATTAATATAGAAAGTTACCGTAGGTACGGTATTCTTGTCGCAGGAGCACGAAAGACCCTTGGTTGTAGTTGTGAGCACGTATGCACATGCGCTTTTGTGTGCGTATCGTGACAATATTTTTACACAGAGGAAGTTGACCAGTGGTGCTATTTTTGAACGGGTTACTGTTTGAAACGAACAATTTTTCCGTGTAGAAATCGAACATATTCATGCAGTCACTCTTTAAAAACGGAAACCCAGGTAGCGAATACGGTAAATAAAAATACTTACTGTCTTTATGGGACACGGACAGCTCCCGAGTGTACACAAATAGAGACAATGTGTATTTTCATATAGATACAGAAAAATTGGCTTGCTCGGGCTCGTAATATAGAGATACTGTACTTCAGTAGACTACAATGGGGGTCGAAGGTTATACAGGAAAAGTATAGCTCTTTAATTCTTAGGTGGCCGTTCAAGTATTACGTAAGTAGAATACCAGCTATTTCGTACCACTTGCCCCCTCTTGTCAGCAGAAGTTTATATTTAGATATTCCCCCTGCACCATTTCACCATATATGGTCGATAGCTCAGCGCACCTAGCCTCTTCCTTCATTATGCGAACCGCTAAGGAATGGAATCCCACCGAACAGTGGGAGGGAATTGGCTACATGACTAAAAAATTTTTCGTGTTGCTATGTAAAGACCTGCCAAAAATAAACACAATAGTGACCGAAATACATTTCTAAACAAAAAACTCTTTCAGATATAGAAGTTTTAAAGACACATATTTTTAGACGTTAATTTTTAGACGTGAAAACACACTGCTGAAATGCCTACATATTTGTGACCTCAAAATTTTATATAATCTTAACATTAGGCAAATACCGAATTCTATTTCTTAGCGGTTTTTACAGTTTATAATTATAGGATTCTCAAGGCAAGAGTGAATAGGTATTATTTAAGTTTGCATGTACGATCCTAGACCTCATCGTTGCTTCCCATCACGCAAGATAGGGATTAACCCACGGTCAAGCGCACTCAATTGATTCATAAAAAAGTAAGAAAAGCCCTAGCTCTCCTGCCAAGCTTACATAAAAGTAAGAAAAGTTCTAGCACTTCTGCCAAGCTAACGTCAATATTAGTATCATTAAAAAAAACGTTTATTAAATAAAAAAATAAAATAAAAAATCTGCGAAATGTCGTAAACCCCCTCCTTCCCCCATGTCGCCAAAAATAAGTCAGGCCTGGACCTTCAAGCCCCCATTCGCTGCTTACATAATATTTGAACGACCCCTAGTCTCTTTTAATTTATACTTAGGTATAAAGTTGGTATTACTACAACAAATTACCATACGTCAGCAAGGTAAGTCGGTTAAGTAAAAGTACAAGTGTTTCGAGCTTTTATGATAGCTGCTGACTGTTTGGAGCAGCACTGTCCATAAGCCAATTAAGCAATTCCTTGGGGCATCACCAGCCAGGGTAGAAGGCACCTGCCACACCAGCCCCACTTCGACAATACTAATTTGTTGATGTTAGTCTAAGAAGGTGTCTCAAGTACTCCTTCACTAGACAAGTTGGGGGCCCCCGAGCTAAAAGTGGCTAGGTACCCTAAACCAGTGTCCCTACATGATCCAGCATTCGTTTGGGGTCAGTCATACTACAATGCTACGATTCAAAAATTGAAGATGCTTTATTTTACAACTCAAAATTGTTGTCGTCAATAACTTATGGCTAAGTTTAAGAGTCCATAAGAAGCGGCAACAAACTGCACATGCATTTTCTCCAAGCGACGTCAACTTATAATTTTAGTTAACCTTTGATGTGGACTGAGTATACATTGTTTTAATTAAATGTCATGATCAAAATTAAATTAAAAAAAATTACATATATATTAAAATGACATGATAGGTAAAATTGAAATAGAAAAGTTCAAACTTAACGTCATTTTCAAAAGCAAAATAGTTTAGTCCTTGACTGTTAAAATTCGACTAGAAGTTTTGAAGTGTCGGTCGACGAACAACCATTGCGTGAAAATGTTTAAGTTATTAAACAGTGTTACTAAATCTCTCCTTAACTACGTCATCGATAAAAATATAAAAAAATCTATCTTGATAGACCGATATAGATAAGAAGATATTTCCGTTATGTGTTTTTTAATCAGGCAAATCTTAAAGACAAATAATAAAACATTAAATATTAGTGGCTTTGTGTAGACCTAATGAGTGTGATCGCAGCAATTTCGTGATCCCTAAATTTTTGTTTCTGGATAATTGCTTGGAATTTCATGAAAATTGGCTGAAAAATACGACCTGTATAGATAATAACAGCCAGACACCGGGATAAATAGCTTATTTAATTACCAACACAATTTCGAGAGATTTCTAACTTTTAATGAGAAAAGCCATCCGACTATAATTTATACTAATAGTTAATACTTATAAATTACTGACATAATAAGTCTTTTTGAGCTGTTCTCTGTTAATTATTTCACTTTCGTGTAAATACCCATTATTTCATAAAATAAGATTGTTAATAGTGGTCTCAATAAATCAAGTAAATAACTAAGTAATACTTTTTGCACTGCTTCTCTTCGTATTATTACTAAAATTGATATAACTTTGATATACATACGTTCTAGCACTAGTCCACTCCCATTATACGTATTACCGAATAAGTGTGCGATAACGCTCTGATTCTGAACAATAACATATTAGATCCCAAATTAACATTACTCATCATTTTTTATTCGTATTCTATATTTTTTAGCTTATAGTATAGATAGGTTTCGCTGTGTGGTTCCCGGCAAAGTAGAATAGGACCACTCCAAGTCATCCCGTGGATGTCGTAAAAGGCGACTAAGGAAACACAAGCTAAACAAAGCTTATTAACATCAAAGAGACCTCTCGAACCCGTCTGGCCAGCGTGGAGAGTGTAGGCCAAATCCTCTGACTACTCAGGCTAGTAAATGTATGGCTCTGGTAGTACAGAGAGGGTAGTGCTCCTGCAGTGGAGACTAGAAAGACCTGATCATGATAGATAGGTTATCTATGCATAGGCATAGTAAATTTGATGGGTAACTATATATAACACTGGCAATTTAATCTTTAGTCTCTATTTTATCACGATACATTTTGCCGGGGTATTCCGTCACCAGTCCAGAATTGTGCGTGTAAATTAGTGGTAATGGGAATATTTGCCACACAATTGCTAGTATATTCAAAAGTGTAGTTTCTAACTTGCCGGAACTAAGAGACGGACAGATTGACATCACATTCATAAGTTAACATGTAGAACAATTGTCTGCTGTAATGATGCCTAGCCTTCTACTCTTAAAAGATATTCATGGACGTACATAATGACAGACAATGTAGTATAGTTGGTCGTGACTATAGATAAGTGCTGAAGAAAATTTACTTCCGTGTGGTTTCACAGTGAAATGATCATGTCCTTACATTAATCTAGTACAATTTAAATAAAATTATTTTAATACGGTTTTTATCGCGTTTATTACATTATTTATACACCTAACGTTTCGAGCACTTTACAGTGTTCGTGGTCGCAGGTAGACTAAGTTGACATTTGTCTAGTATTTTATAAGAACTGCAAAATCTACCGCCTAAAATATTTATTGATAACGTTCCGGATGTACGCAGTATTGGCTCACGGTGTCTGAACAATCGCGAAAACATAAGAAAACATTATGTAACTAGTACAATTTACTAATTTTGAGAAGATATAAATAAATTGTGACAGGATATATTTGTCTAACAGTATGAATAGGAAAATATATGATATAACAATAAAATTATTTATAACTTTCGACGTGTTAAAAAAGCATAGGCGTTGCCCTATACTGGGAAAAACTTATGTGCTAACTAAAACTAATTTTAATTTGCCTATACATAAAACATTTTAATGTACTAATTTAGCTCTTTGATAATATCAATTTAAACAAAATTATATTAAGTATATGACTCTGGTAGTACAGAGAGGGTCGTGCTCCTGCAGTGGAGACTGGAAGGACCTGATGATGATGATGATGATGATGATGATGATGATGAAACAAAATTAAACTATTTTTACAAGCAAAGCAAAGGTAAAGTATTTATATTAAAAAAAAAAAACAATTTAAATTGGTTCAATGTCCATTAATAGAAAACTAGGAGAACCACTGAAAATTGTACTTTACGTCACTGTTGTAGCAGTGGCTTTACGATATGGCAGCTACGCCGTAGTCGCTATGCTATTTCTATTGTTGCTTTTTGGGGCCGTTAATGTATTGGTAAAGTCAATATGGTTGGCAAAGTCACCTTAATGTGTGAATTGAGGAGTAGAGGGACGGGTGAAATACGCTAATGCTGAAAAAGATACCCACTAATTACTTATCACTTTTATAAAGGAAATAAAGAGCCCGAGTCTGAATGCCCTAATATTCAAAGGTTTAAGGATTTTACTGAAGATATTCCTATATGTTTTCTGTCTCTCTTTCGACAATTATCTAGCGAGGAAGAGACAGCACGAAACACAGGTATGTTTTTAGTAAATAATTTTGAGTGTTCGGGTGTAAATATCTGCTACTAATCAAGACTAATAAATAAATAGTTAGGCCAAATTCTGGTCTAATATAATATAAAATTTATTTATACATATAAAGCCTTATTGACTCGTAAAGAAGAAGAATAAATAGTTAGCAGAGGGCACAACTGCACGAGCGTTGGATGAGCGACCTTGAAGAAACTTTTTCAAAACGCGAGACCAAATATAAACCTTAGCTGTTTGCTTTTTCAGTGGCAGTATACCGAGGTGAGATTCGAAGAGTCAGTCGCCAGAATCCCGGGTTTTTCTTTCATTTCTCTTATATTTTCAGGGGTGGAAACTGAGCTCCTAGGGACCACCTACAAGAGCGATAATATCGCAACTAGTAGTACAATTTTTTGACAATTAAATCACTATGTAGAAACTGTCTTTAATGAAGAGATTTGCTCTTGTGGGAGGCGCTCTAGGATACCTATTTAGTTTCTATCTAAAATAGTTTAATATTATTTATTATGATAACTGGGTAGGTTCACTGAGAAAATGTGATCCGCTGCAAATATTTAATGTAACATTCCAAAATTTTCTTTACTGTTTTTATACTTAAAAAAATAATAACTTTGGATCTTATGGCCTAGGCTTTGTCTGCTTTGTATAGGATAAAGACGTGATAATATGTATGTATGTCGTTGTATGTCTTAAGTACTAATATAAATTTTATATTCTTATCAAATGTCTGATGGGATCAAATGATTTGACATTATAATAGCGTGATGCTTAACTACCTGGCAATATTTAAATGTCGGAATCAGAATTCCTAATGAAATATAGCCCTGTAAGAAAGAAAAAGGTGAAATCGAAAAAGAATATTGGACTCCCATACAAATTCACCAATCGGCTGATTTTCTTTAGAGACAATTTTTTTCACCTTTTTTTCTAGAGTATTTATATTCTATTAGGGAATTTGATTCAATAATTTTAATATTGTCAGGCTGTTGAAAATCAACCTGTTTAAAAAACAAATTTTCCCCCACTTCTATACTTTGCGATAATCATGCATCGGATCACATAATTCTACTAGACATACCCAGAAAATGAATTGAAACCCGTGGCGCTGGTATTCTAGCAAACTGGCACAATCTCGAATTCTATCTAGGCCTCTTGATTCTAGCGATAGATAGCCAGAATTTCGTAAAATAATATCTTTACTCCTATAAAAAAGAATCGGCAAAATTGGGAATTTTTAAGAAGGCAATATTCAATTAATTCAGATCATACTTAAATGGAAAAATTGGGAATATTGTCAGGCAAATTTACAATGTCGCCGATTCCAACCCAACTTTTCCTGGAATAATAACTTCGAATTATTAAAATTTTAATCCGTGTTACAGATTGGAGACTTTTGAAAAGTTTAAGAAAATATAAGGTCAGAATTTTGAAATAAAGGATAGTAGTTTCCACCCCTGTTTTAGTTTTATTAGTTTATTTTTTTTATCTTAGTTTCTTTTTTTAGTTTTTATTAGTTTATTTTAGTTTTTTTTTGTTGTAGGTTTTGAAATCTATTTAGTTAGGTTATCGAAAGTTATTTTCAGTAGGTACGACTGTTTCCGTATTTACAAGATATTTTATGAATTGATTTGCTTTTTACTATTATCATTATATTTATTCTTTAGTATTTATCAATATTGTAACTTTATATAGTATTTTTTTTTTAAGAAAGTAAATCTTGGTGCATGGGCAGATGAACAATACCTATGCCTGATGATGCATCTGTCATTGCCCATGCATATTTAGCACAAAGTGGTACCAGGGTTATGGGTATGGGGTAAAAACAATTAACGCGTTTTCTCAAGGTTCCCAGCTCGCAGATTTGTGGAAAATCTATATTAGTATATAGATTTTCCTTCGAGCAACACGGCTGCCGGATTTTTTTAATTAATATTGGATTTAATTAATTTTTCAAGAAATGTCAATTAAAGTATTTAGTGACAGATTCAAATAGTGGTCAGAATCCTGTCAGTAAATACTTTTATCGATAATTCTTGAAAAAATCTTTAATATTAATTTTAATTCATTAATATTATATAATCCGATGATTCTTATAACTTTGTTATCTTAAAATTTGAATATAAACTTTTAAACAAAGTTCCAATTGATGTGGATTCCTGTTGTAAGCTGCGCTTACAATTTTTCAAATCATTAAAATTTATAAAAAGTAATAGTAAATTATAGAGGGGAGCTACGGGCCATCGTATAAATAATAATTGGCAATCCACAATCCACAGTCTCAAAACTATTTGATGTCTGAGTTTCAATCGGAGAGCTATAAACTGGACGGAAACGAGCATGTCAATAACATTGGAATCAAGATCAATGCCGCAGTGATACGGCTTCAGCTGCCCTCCTTGTTGAATGAAGCGAGCGTCATGTATTAGGGTCCATCCATAATAACCTATAGCGCTAGGTAAGCGCGTTTAAGATTTCGGGCAATACGTTTCGTGCGTCCAAAACATGCTTTGGGTAAAGATGTCTTGCTTTGCTTTACGTTCTTGTGCTAGGGCCGGTCTATATTGGCTTTTAGTAAACGAAAATTTGGCTTCGACTAATAGTGTACCTTTATACAATGAGTTTAGTTTTGAACTAGCGATAATTTGAATTCATTTTCTCAACATGAAAACGATCGTCATAAAAAGATATCTATAGAGTTCTTCAAAAATTTCCACACATTCTAATTCTGCCAAATTGAAGCTCATATTTACACAATTTAAACTTTTTTGATGCAAACGTATAGTTATCTATCTGCTGGATAGGATAATCTTTTCTTGATAAGGTTTTACGGACAAGTCTACGTTTAAACATATTGTGCTAAGCGTTAAAATTAATTTTTATGCACAAGTCCAAAATACCCAACAATAAGGAACTTACTTTGAAAACAGATAAACTTTTTGGTAGGCAAAATTTTCCGAAACTGTAATAATATCTGGAAACCGACTATCTGGTTAAGGTTTCGGCCGTGTCGATATGAACAGTCCTTTATAATGCCGTACTTTATTAAATACGTCATCTCATCTCGTACATAATGGGGCCATAAAGTAGGATCAACGGGAAACACTTTGGGGAAACTGCCAAATAATAGTTTATTTGACACCATTTGATTAAATTGGGGATATTAAAGAAGTAACAGATTAGAAAAAAAAAATATTAATGATTATTTTTTCCTTTCAAAATGCTGATGATTACCAGCACTTCTTGAAAATTCCCTAATTCTTAAATCATTTCGATTAAATTTCAAGATGGCTTCTTGATAATGAAATTAACTGGTTTACAGTTTTCAGTTAAGATTGAAACAGACCAATGTGGTTAGTTTCAATTATTTTACTAATGCGTAATTTTATGGACTGAGAATAGGTTTTTTTGTTTTTTTTTTTTTTTATGTAATAAAAACTTAACCACTAGATTACAACTTAATAACATCCAAAAACCACGAAGGTTTGTCTGGATGCACTGTGAACTGCATACAATCCAAATACAAACAAAACAAAAATAATTTAAATACATTCATACGAAAAATCACTATAACCAAAGAAAATTGTTTAATCCTGATTTTGGTTTTATGACCTTGGCCTCTGTCTACCCCGCAAGGGATAAAGACGTGATAGTATGTATGTATTTTTATACCTCTGAGTTTGTATACAACTGTTGGCCACCGAAATATACGAAATGACGAATATTATGGAAAACCTTGTTGACAAGCAATTACAAAAAAAAGTCCGTCTAGAATTAAAGAATCCGTAAGAATTAAATTAAAGTCCGCTGGAAATACTTCTGGGTCTTTTTAACGGCAAGGTATTGTAAAGAAAGTTATTGCTAACTGAAATGCCACCTTAAACCCGTTTCAAATTTTTCAATTTCTCAACCAGGAAACGAAAGAGATAATCTGATATTCCGCCAGCTGACTAAGCTAATGCCTCAATTTTAAACGCTAGTGCTGTTTCTGGAGTTTTCCGTATTCTGAGGACCGAAAATACAACTGATTGAGTTGTGATTGAATCGATAAACTTAGATACTTGCAATTACTTCCAGTAGATCTTATTGCCTTGGGCTCTGCCTACCACGCAAGGGAAAAAACGTAATATTTATGTATGTACGTCACGGTAAAAGAGGTTCAGTACCATCAATAGATTCATTTTTGTAATATTACAACTATTGTTATCAACAGACTATACGCCCTAGATTTTGATTCAATACACAAACTTTAAGAGGTGACACAGCTCATCAACATCAACAACTTTTGCTATCGGACCAATGGTGAATATTCAATATTATTTTTACCTCAGCTGCACACTTTTGTATGGGTATGTAATTTGTTTTAGTTCCCAGCATTGGTCTCATATCAAAAGTTGTTCGTGTTGATGGGCTGAGTCACCCCTTAAAGTTTGTGTACTGGTTAAAGAATAAGGGTGTACATATAAGTATATGTTAGTTGCCAAACTTGTATCTTCTTGAAAAAACGTGGTGGGAAAATTCCGGTTAAATAGCTGAAAATGCAATATCTATTGAACAATAATGGATATTATACACAGAATGAAGCGCGTCGGAGCGCATGTTACATAAAACAAATGAAATTGCACCTTATACGTATGAGATATATTTCATATTTGAATGACGTGGCGGAGTCCCGTAAGCCGACTCGGAATTGTTTGCCCGTTTCAAATATAGAATTTAAATGCTTGAAAATAACTATTTGTTTTACTGCAAGTGACTGCTACATAAAGTTTAATTTAACATGAGCCTATTCCGTGATATTTTTTTTTCAGAGCAATAGAAAGTACCGTACGATGCCAAAATATATTTCAGATGTGTGTGACCCAAAAACGTCAACTAGCGTTAGGCGATTCATAGACGAATGCTCTAGACAATATGAGCGCTTGTCGACCATTCAAAATTGATTTCTATATATGTATTATTTAGGTTCATATTGCAATTAGATAAATTTGTTTGCTTGCGCTAATATTAGATCGAAGAAAGTGATTTTATTATTATATCTCAGTTAGATTGAGGAGCAATTATTATGTTCTCGATTGATATTAGTCTTGTTTTTGTTTGTAGTAAAATGTTAACCGAATAACAGATACGCTAGAATTACACTTTGCACATTACTTGGATACCTAATAAAATAATTGAAGTACTCTAATCCATAGTGTTTTAGTAGCATTAACCTACTGTTAGTAACATAGAAATTTTATTAACTTTAAACTATTCGCCAGGCTCAGATCCTGCAACCTCGTCCAGCGGTTCAAGAGTAGTCAATAACAAATTAAATAGGGAAATTTTGGGAATCCCATACCATACATAATCCATACATGGGTACTTTTAGTTTGCTTTTTGGGCTTCAAATAAGTAATTTTTGGGCCTTTAGCAAATAATAATAAGCCCAACATATTTAATAAAAATTAAAAAAAATAAATAAAGCAATTCTGCTATACGTACGAATGCTACTAAGCCTTAAATTAAAGTATATAATTAAGTAAATGCAGAATTTTTAGACAACAATGATGAAATTTAAGAGAAGCGAAAATAATTCCTTAAGAATTGTCTAAAAGAAAACATGCACTTTGGAGAAATCTATTTTTTTTCTTTCCTAAACTTAACTGTAAAATTTCAGAATTTGATGTCCTTTGATCAATTTGTGACGTCAATAGGTAAATCCCATCCTCCCAGTACTCATACTATCAAAGTCAAAGTCAATCATTTTATTCATCATAAGATATTTCAATATCATTTAGTAAACGTCAATTTTTTTTCAATTTTTTTTTGTCAAGTAGGTACCTACATTCTTGCTAAGATCATACATTATGTACTAAATTACTATCTAATGATGATTTTTTTCTAGAACCATTTAGTACTATGCCAAGTGTATCAGAATGTGTTTGAATATAAATATGAGTCAGCTGGTCAATGACTTAAAGCGATTTGGCACTAGATTAACTAGAATTAACTGGTTTGAACCGATTTTTGGTTCTTGACAATTCTGTTCGAATGTAACACTGAATAATAGATGAGCTAGTTTAGCCGTTAGAGAGTTACGGACGAACGCACGTGATGCGCTCATGATTTCAAGTTTTTTGTAGATTCAACCTAACCTTGACATTTACATAGGTACCTAAATATTTGCTAGTTTTTTAGAATCAGTATGAGATGGGTTTGGCTTGGGTCTTAGATATTTAGGAACTGGTTTTGAGTTTGTCAATAACTGTGTTTCCAAGATACAACTTATATGTTGAAGAGAATAAATGACTTATTTTGGGTTTGATTAAAAAAATATATTTACTACGTTGATGATTATATAATTAAATAAAGACCGAATCTTATAAGTGTTATTAATATAAGGCCATTACATAGTCTAGAGAATTTAAATCTAGAGATTTGTCAAATTTTCATCGAGTCAACAAGATCCACGGTATTAACTGCGTATCCTGAATACTAGATATTACGGACTATGTTTACCTTTTTTGAAATTTGGGAAATGCATTTTGTATTTCGCTCTGATACTGGGATACTGATTATACCTTATACATCTTTGAAAAGAAATGAAAAATATTATAGTAAACATACATAGAAAACCGGCCAAGTGCGAGTCGGACTGAAGCACCGAGGGTTTTATGTAAAAAGTATATTTTCTCGTTTTAATTACAAATTCACAGTTTTCGGATTTATTGATACGTCCACGCGTTCTTGAGAAAAATATATTGACAAACAGACGGACAAACGAGTGATCCTTTAGAAGTTCCTTTCATCCCTTTTGGGGTACGGAAACCTTATAAAAAACCATTTTAGCTCCAAAAGAAGAAGAAGAAGTGTAGGAGTGTACTACAATAGGTGACAGTTCAGTTAAGAGTCGCCTGGACGCGCATAAACGGAAAAAGGGAATTGTGGCAATATTTGATAATTTTAGGGCAAAATTAAGCATCCCATCAATTAATCTCATTATAATCTACGTACGTTCCTATACAGTTTGGTTATATTATCAAATGTTTGAGAATTATACGCCTCTCAAGATTTCCATACAAATTTGAAAAGGCTTGTAATTCTCAAACCATTGGTATTTTAACCAAGCTGTATATGAACGTACGTAGATTATAATGAGATTAATTGATTAAATGCTTAATTTTACTCCAAAATTATCAAATATTGCCACAATTCCCTTTTTCCGTTTGTATGGAGACATGCGCTTCCAGGCGACTCTTAAGCTAACCACAGAAATGGCAAGCTCTGATTTTCAGCTGTCACATTTTGTGGCATTACATCACCTTTCTGAGTATGCTTTCAGTAAAAGTAATACTAGATCAATATTGTATTTGAATTCATATGTATGTAATGTCATGTAGCCTGCCAGATCAATGCATTTGGATGACTGAATAAAAATTAATCTCGGCCCATTCTGAAAAAAAAAAAGATAACAAAGTAATTTCTACGATACAGTATTGTTAATAATGTGTAGTATGTTTAAATTATAGCCAGTGTAGGTACATTGTAGCATAGTAACTGGAAGTAGCGTTTTATCACCAAAGAACTCGTGTCCAGATTTTGGTGATCATTGGTGCCCACTATCGGATGCACTTCCTGTGCCAATAATAGGATGTCATACCGTGAAAATAATGTGTAAAGGTAAACTCCACCAAATGATATTTTAAAATACCTTACGATAAATAATTTGACTTCGACTTAGGTCCTCAAGTCAGTGGTTACCACGCCTGCCTGAGACACGAGTAGTCCCGGGTTCGATCCCCGGTCAGGTCAGTACGAAAAATGATCTTTTTCAGATTGACCTGAGTCTTGGATATAGGTATATCTATCTAATAACTTATTGCAAAATATAGTATTGTTGAGTTAGTATCCTACGACATAAGTTACACAAATTGAGCTAGCACCATAGTCAGTTGTGAAACTTGCTATGTGGCTAGCTTAATTGGTGTGATTTGTTGATGATGATGAGGTTTCGAAGGTTTAGAAAGGTGGGCCCGAAAACGAGGCTCTTTTACAATTAAAACAAACATCAAAGATACAATTCGATAAGTGTGTGGACTCCCACACTTATCTGCTTTAGCCGGTCAGAAAAACCTCTATGTGTACGGAATAAGGGTGTCGCTAATCCCATTCGCATCGGATCGGCGCGGACGACGCGACGCGACTACGGCTAGCGGCGAAACACCATTATTTCGTAGACGTAAAGCTTTTTCTGACCGGCTAAAGCCTATTCCGCGTTGATAAATGTGAGGACGCCCAAATTTGAAGAAATTTTTAAAACTAAAGTTTGAAGAAACTTCATGTAAGATTGTTTCTTACTATTCAAACTTGAATTTGCACAGTTTATTTAAGAAATGCCAATCGAGAGTTGGCGGGAACCGGCCCAAATGTTTTGGTTCCAGTGATGATTGATGATGTTGATATTGATGTTTGGCAAACGTGCGGCGTGTTGTCAAACAGACACACATAATACATCAAACAAGACGATTGGTTGGACACACCCACCCTTTGTTGACATTACAAAACGAAACTTACTATCGTTCACACTCACACTACACTACTACATACATGGGGAAATTTTGATCGTTTTGGACCCTTTAAGGGGTGATTCAGCCCGTCAATGTGAACAACTCTTCTCATGGGTTGAGTTTCCAGAATTGGCATCTTAGGAAAAATTAAAAAAAATAATGAGTTGGAAGCATTGGACTCTTAGGAAAAAATTTCATATCCACAGGCTGAAGCGTCCAAAACGATCAAAATTTCACATTGTATTATCGTGGATATGTGAACTGTAGACCTCGCGAGCCAATTTATGTTTCATTAGCACAGCAAACTTACAATCGTCCTTAAGAGTACGCTAGTCAGGTGTTTCGCCATACAAAGTCTGTAGGGTAATGACACCGTTGTTCGGTATCGTCTGTTTAAAGTTTTTAATTCTATTGATTTGTATTGTCGTTATCTATGCTTGTATGGAATCATAATTGTAAAATTATAAGTACTTTAAAAGTTATGAGTCTCAGAACATTCCGTTTCAACACGTAATTTTAACGTAACTTAGGGCACAATTAAATACCGGAAGGAGTATAAAATCTCTAAAACAAAATTCATACAAGCATAGTTTAGTTATTAGACAAATTAAATAACTTTACTTTTAATTGAATCATTCAGCTTTTTTATCACAAGAACACTTCTCCCAAACGCATACTCGCAAATTTTTAGACGACGAAGATTTACATTTTCAACAATATTTGTGTTTGCACACACTAGACTGTAGTTCCGATGTGCTTATACATCAGTGTTAATAGTTCCGCACTATTCAAAACCCTTTCTCAGCGAAATAGCACGCAAATTAGCCACATGCGCTGACGAGTTCGAGTTCCGGACTAGCGCATCCTTAAGCGCAATATACCCGAATGTCGCTTAGTTACCTTGTGCCAAATTTCTCCAATTTTTAAAACTTTTCCAAAATTAAATCGATAAAAATTCTATGTAAATTATTAGATCTTCTCACATAACGAGCATCGGTCCAGAAATGCGAACTGTAGGCACTGAGCCAATTTTCGCAATTCTGAAAATTTTCCAAAAATGAAATCGACAAAGAAATCAACAAAATCGATAAAGAAAACTATTGAGAAACTCTATGTAAATTATTGAACCTTCTCATAATACGAGCATAGGGAGAAATGCGAACTGTAGAAAAGAACAATCGGTCATACGTAAACGCATTTTTGCTCAAGCAGAAATGTCAACTAATTGGTATTGCTTATACATACGAATAGTTATTCTCCAAGCCAGAGAGGCTGGTTTTAATGTGTTAAATAAAAACAAAGCATATGAAGACTAATTAATCAACAGTAAGCACTTGTGTGAAAACTCTGTGCTTCTAGTGGAACGTTACAAGCTCTTGGTCATGGTTGTTGACTGGTGTTGTCACATTTTGGATGAATGTAGATAAAAGTGGCACAAAATTTAGGAAAACCTCCCAAATCTCATCTGTTGTCCAATTTTGTTAAGGCCATCTTATGTCAGCAACCTGCGAATAGGCTGCTTAACGTGCCTTCTGAAGCATCGTTTGGAGCTTACTAAATAACTCTCCTTTCCCTGCCCTTTCTGAACTCATCGTATTCATTTCAGCTCTTAAATAAAATTTAGCATATGAAAACATCTAGTTACTTAACAGTAGTCCCTAGTGTGAAAACTATGTGCTTCGGGTGGAACGTTTCAAGCTCTTGGTCACGGTTGCTGACTGGTGTTGTCACATTTGGATAAATTATAACGGAAATTTTGAAAAATGTGATAAATTTTAGGAATACCTCCCAAATCTTATCTTTTGTCCGAACTTGAGAAGGACATCTGTCATATGTTAACGTCAGCAACCTGCAAATATACTGCTTAACGTGCCTTCTGAAGCATCGTGGTGCTATCTAAATAGCCCTTTCTAAACTCATTTGTTGGAGATCTTAAATAAAAACTATGAAAAACTCTAGTTTGTCGACAGTAGTCACTAGAGTGAAAACTGTTTGCTTTGATTGGAACGTTCTAAGTCACGGTTGCTGCCTAGTGCTGTTACATTTCGGATGAATTATATCGGAAATTTTGGAAATAGTGGCACAAACTCTAGGAAGTCCTCCCCTAATCTCATGTTTTGTCAGATTTTGTGAAGGACATCTGACATATGTTAACGTCAGCAACCTGCAAATATACTGCCAAATGTACCTTCTGAAGCATCGTGGCTCTAACTAAATAGCCCTTACTAAACTCATTTGTTGGAGATATTAAATAAAAACTATGAAAAACTCTAGTTAGTCAACAGTAGTCACTAGCGTGAAAACTATTTGCTTGGGGTGGAACGTCCTAAGTCACGGTTGCTGACTAGTGTTGTCACCTTTCGGATGAATTATATCGGAAATTTTGGAAATATTGACACAAATTCTAGGAAGTCCTCCCCTAATCTCATGTTTTGTCAGATTTTGTGAAGGACATCTGACATATGTGAACGTCAGCAACCTGCAAATATACTGCTTAACGTGCTGTCTAAAGCATCGTGGTTCTTACTAAAAGTCCTTTCTCAACTCACTCGTTTCAGCTCCCTATCTCCAGAACTATACTCAACGTTGGTTGGCGTGCCTATGCCTATCGAGAGGTAATCAAAACGCCATGATTCAAGTAGTTTGTTTTTTTTAATACAGAGGTATTTGTTGAGTTTATGATGCATCTGATTGTAAGTGTCATCACCGCCCATGGACCCTTAATACTAGGGATGTCATGGATAAATTTCAAACCAGGATGTAGTTTTTGTGTTTGTTGTGTGTGCCAATCGGATAGTTCTGATTTTGCAATGTATTTGTATACTTATCTTTGTGTAAGTATATAAATAATATGCTTCATTCCAGATACGGTTATGGATGAAATTGTATTTCTGTACCGATCTGTAACATCCTAAGTTAGTTATTTTTGGCCCCGTGACGTAGATTGCTTATTCCTCCCGCTTTCTCATATTCTACCGCTCTAACTGAAACAACTATGAGTCCCCACTTAGTAAGTAAAGATAGCTTCTTTGCGGTAGATGAAAACAAAGAACAAAAGGTGTGAGTTTGAGTATTTTCCTATTTAAGTCTCTTTTCTTTTTAAAGCGACGTTTTATCACATTTTTATATTTCTCTTCAGCGCTTCCACCTCATCGTGTGAAGACACACAGGCTGAGGGCCAACTGAAGCAGTACCATGTCGAGCAGAAGTTCGCCGACCGTCGGTATAAGGTCACCAGCGCCAGGACCTACTTCTACTTGAACGAAGCTTCGTGCGAAAAGAACATGGAAGCCTTCTTGAAGAGTATCGATGCTGTTGCGGGTAAGAAACCTTCTAACTTTTGTTATCCTAGTAGTTTACGAGACATTCGACGACCCTTAGTTCAATGTCACCAGAAAGGAGTTATGTAACTTCTTCTTACTCTTCATGTATTTGAATCCACTGCCAGAAATAAATCGTAAGCATTAGAGGTTGAGACCTCTGATTCTTCTGCCAATATGTTTTCTGGCAGATTCACGTAAAGGACATAAGAGTTTCGAATTCGTTTTTATTCTATGAATTTGTTCTTGTCTACGTGTCGTTTTTGCTTTCTTCATATTATTCCGTTTTATTTCCAGGTATAACCAAAAGTACAGGCCTCATGGCTGTCAAACTCACCGCCCTGGGCAGGCCGCAGCTGCTGGTGAGCATATCTTTATTTTAATCATCACAAGTTCACAACTTACTGTAGGGCTAGCTCAATATGTGTCCTCGACAGTACATGTATTTGCCCGCACTGGGAATCTACCCTAGTATCCTTCGTGTAGCAGGCTGGCGTGTTAACCACTGGGCCACAGAAGCCGTATTATATTTTCAGATTATTGATTGTTTATCACACCACGCGTAATCGCGATTTCATGGAAGTTTCACGGTCTATTTATGAGTTACCGTCGCATATTGAACTGGTCTACGAGTACCTTCATTCTAAAGAAAGGAGGCTTAAAACGTGAAAAATATTTCTAAAATAAATGATGGCGTTACTCTGACTATTCGAAGATAGTACTTACAGCAAAAAGTATAATTTTATGAGGAGCCAGATGGACTAGTGGGTGTAAGCATTATAAGCGCTTCCGCATGTTAAGCAACCCCGGGCGCAGTGATAATGATTACTATACTATATATACTTAATTCCACGTATGTAAGGGTCCGGATAAAGCCGCCAAAGCCGGACACAGTTAGGCTTTTTAGTTGCGTGTCCGGTCGAATCAATCGGAGTCGAGCCTGTCCGGCTTTGGCTAGGCTTTTTAAATTTGCCTATTTTTATGAAAATTAATAGAATTTAACAAGATTTTGTGCCAACAAATCCCTGCCTAATTTATATCGTGTCATGTCGTGTAAAAATGTCGTGTTATAGGAATAAAATATTATGGGACTCCGGCCTTTTAACCCAAATGTTTGGCTTAACTGGCGGCTCTTGTCCATCACTTTAAGGACCTGGCAACCTTATATGGGGGGTTCCTCCCGTACATGTAAAGTGGGAAAAAACATTACGTGGTGTGGCATCAGCAACATTTCGCGTTTACGTAAACTTGTGGGGAAGAGGGAACAGTTTTTCTGACTAGAGGGACTAGGAGGAGGAGGCTAGCTGAAATTTGTTTACGCAATACCTACTTGATTCTATGCTGGTCTGGGAGAAAAGGAAAAAGAACGAATCGAACCGAACTTCGATCGCGTATGCTCACGTCCAACTGAAGTTCAGCTGTACGGTAAAACGCGACGTAATTTCGGCATAATATGTCTTCCAATAATGCAAATAGCATTGCAGGCGTAATCAAACCGATATTCGATCGCGTATTTTCCGCAGAGTGTGTTTACACATTAAGAAGAGTATTTCCTGCACCTGCTTGTATACGTAGGGTTGCCAACCATACTATTAAAAACGGTAGGTTATAATTTTTTTCGCTCGTATATACTTTTTACTGTTCAATAGAAAAATAGTATACAAAATACTGTTTTATGACTGCTGGTATTCTAAGCTGCAGGGTAAATTACGGTTTGACAAAGATTAAGCGTATTTTAAATTTAACTGCAGAAGGTTATGAATGTCTAAATATATAAGTTATGAAATGTTAAATTGTGCATTAAGTTCTAAAACATGCATATTTAACCATAAATACTTGGTGTTTTTCATTTTATATACTTTTATCTCGATGAAAAAAGTTGGCAACTTTATGTATACGTCGTTAGGTATTCGTCGAATTACTGCAAGCTTACGTAACTCTACGTCAGAGTGTTGTTACCACGCGGCTCCTACGTATAATTTATCCGCACATTTATTGTACAATGTGTTACTAATTAGTAGACCGAGAGTCATCGTAAGTCTCTTTGTTTCTTTGTATACAGATAATTAGAATAGGTATTTGTTATTTACGAAAGTAGTTTTTCAAGATCATAGGCAATTTTTCAAATAGAATTAACTGCAGTTTCGATTTCCGTTCATAGTTCATTATAGTGATCGAAGACTATAACAGCTAAAAATGCATGCAATGCTGTAAAAAGCGGCAATGAAAATGACGTCATTTGGAGTAAATTTAACATTTAAGTTTATGAATTAAAAGTAGAGAATCGCAGAAATACCGTAATTAGTTTTCTAGAATAACGTTTTCTTTCACTCTAGAAATTAACTGATTTCAGATTGACCTGGGTGTTGGATGTTTATCTATATAAGTATCTATTATAAAATATAATATCGTTGAGTTAGTATCCCATAACACAAGTCTCGAATTACTTTGGGGCTAGCTCAATCTGTGTGATTGGCCCGTATATATTTATTTATATATTTTCTAGCTATTAACCGCGGCTTCACCCGCGTGATATATATACGTTGTCCTTCTCAGTACACTAACCTATGTGTAAGCAAAATTTCATGATGATCGCGCTAAAAGCAAACAAACAAACTTACTTTCGCATTTAACATTAGTTAGGATTAGGATTTATGTATAAGTACTTATTAACTAACGTGAGAATACCTTGATTCCAGCTGCAACTGTCGGAAGTGATCATGAAGGCCCGCAGCTACATGCAGCAGATCGCGGGCGGCACGGGCAACGTGCTGACCCACCACAAGACCATCGAGGACTTCCAGCGGTACTTCGGCGACCACAGCAGCAAGCCTGAGGTGCAGGACTTCATGAAGAAGATCACGTCTGACAAGGAGGGGTCAGTTGGCCTTCTTTTTATGTTTATGCCTTATGGCTTTCGTGGAGCAGTGGTTAACATGCCAGTCTGCGACACGGTTGGACCCGGGTTCCTCTGGTTTTAGCAAGTAATTTCCTTTAGGGCGGGCTATGGATGCAGAAACAAGATATTTTAGTCGATACATGTGTTTTTTTTTTTCATGGTAACACAACGATACGAGTAGGCGTATCGTTTTCGCAATCTTAACCTTGGATTAAAAAATTTACTCTTCAGTATCGCTTTCAGTTTGGTCTTTTTCATGGTTTTTTGACGTTGAACTGCTGCAGGCTGCAGGACAGACATTGGTGGTATATTTTACGGATCACCATTTCATTTTTGTGATGCTAATGTACTTGGCTGACTTAAGTATATAAAAATGAATCATGTTCGACAATCGTCAATTTCGAACGCATTAAATATTTATATAGCATTATTTATATGTATATTTTAACATTTATTTATGAAGCAATAAGTTACTCAATGCATGTGACGAATGTTACACGCAAAATGCACCAGCGTACAAATAGTATTACGTAGTTCAGGAGACTGTGGACACGGGAACAATCAATTTATTCAGTTAAGAACTTAGGTATTTTCAAAAAGATTAAAGGACTTTACCGGAACGGAATTCGTCAGGAGTCTAAAAAATATTGTTACACAAGTTTTCTATAGATTCGATAACACACGTCCGTGCCCGATCTCAGCCTTAGTGTCCGGAATCATTCGGGCCGACGGATAGAAGGGCGTTAGCTGCGCTAAGCGGGCGCACGGCTCGTTCGTCCGCTCCGCGTTCGCATGCTTGTTTCACGTCAACTCATTCCCTCAGCAGGGCTGCCTGAGGCGAGTCATGCTCGTGTGTACCCGCGACCAATACGCAAGAAGAGCTGTTTCTACAAAATCATTGAGCGTTGCTGCGTTAGCTGTGTCGCGGGCACACGGCTAACGCAGCGAAAGACCAAGGCGTCATCTACAGTGGGCCACACAGTCAACCTTTTATAAATACTTACGAAATACATTTTCGTATTTTCAGCAATACTTTAATCTGACTAATGAGATAGGTATAATGATGATGCATTTTTTTCTAATCAAGTATGATTAGTGGCTCTTAGACTATACGTAGTGCCAAAGACAACCTATATTATATTGTCTTTGGTAGTGCTACAGAATAGTTTGATACCAGCATTGTACTGCGCTGGCACTTGGCATGGAGCCAGGCAGTTGTGATGTGACATCACGTCTTCCGATCTTGTTCACTGTGTGCATGCCAAAGTTATTTAATAGTAGAATTTTAAAATAATTTAAGGAAGTATGACTCACTTATGCTAACGTGCATGAGAAGTAATGAATGATTTTTTTAACCGATTAAAAAAATCAAAAGTTACATATTTTGAATAAATAGTTTTTTGGTGTTGATTCCCGGCAGAGTAAATTATAACCACTCCAAGTCTTCCCGTGGATATTGTAGATGGCGACTTAAGAAACACAAGCTAAACAAAGCTTACAAACAAAAAGAGACCTCTCCTCTCTCCGTCTGGCCAGCGTGGAGAGTTAGGCCAAATCCTCGGACTGCTCTGGATAATATATGGCTCTGGTCATACAGAGAGGGTCAAGCTCCTGCAATGGAGACTAAAAAAGACCTGATGATGATGAAATGTTATTGGTTTAACCAAAATTTTTTAACCCTTGGAACTTACACCCTTGAAATCAAAAGGCTACCAGAATTTCTGGTACATTTTCTGATTTTTCGAAAAAACCACATATGGAAGCATTCTTCGGCGTTTACCTTAGTGACATATATTTCCATATAAAAAAGTCTTCTACAGATCTCATATACAAAGATATATTTTTTATGTAGGATTAAAGCTTATCTAGAGATGTTAATCATTTAAACATATAGAAACCTATAACAAATTGTGACAAAAGTAATTTTCAAACATCAATTTACAATACTGAACTTCATTAAATATACCATGCACGAAAGTGCACAGCGCCAAGTTCCGCAAGATTTAATCAGGCGATTATTTCAGCATGGTGCACATATTCCCGTGGGACCGGTCAGTGCTGCCATCTTTTTCAGTTGTAAGCCTCGTCTCATGTAATGTGGCTAGTCATGGATATGCCTGTGGTAGAGTTGAAGGGTTTTGGGATAGGAATATCTATTATGCTAAAAGATCCATTAGCCCATTTCATGCATTGCATTGATACATATACATGTAAATGGAACTAATTCATGCCCCTAATCATATTATTGTCTTACTTTTTTTAAACAGGCTAGACAGAACTTTTTTCGGTGTTGTTACATATTTCTACGCAAGTCATTCGGCTATCATCATCGATACGTTTTATGCTGCCTCATATGCACATATTTGTGATTATTGTATTATGATTGAAATTGGTGACACAAAAACCAGAAAATTAAAAGAAACGACTTGCTACACTAATAAATAAGAAAAAAGTTTTTTTTTTGTTATGACGGACATCAATTCCTTTTTATCAAAACCATATCGATAGTTTTGTAGATAAAGCTTGTTACGAGTAATACCAACAATTCCGATCATTGATGTTTTTAATAAATTGATGTACATAATTCGTGTCTCAATTAATAGTAGTAACTTTATCTTCCAGTATCGTCCACTTGTTCCCCTGGTCGAACATCCTGGACAAGGATATGAACCTGTCAGACTCTTTCCGGGTGCCCGACCCCAAGACCGGTCAGATGAGGAGGCTCATCTCGCAGATCTCACCCAAGGAGGAGGAGATGTTCAGGAATATGCTACGGCGGCTCAACCACATCATCCAGGTATTTATCATCATACATACATACATATTATCACGTCTTTTTCCCTTGCGGGGTCGACAGCGCCCAGCTCTGCAAAAACCTTAAGGTCACGTTTAGCATGTTGGAGGGCTTGTAGGTGAGAACGGAATCAAAATAGTGATGGGTTGCTAGCCGCATCGCCTATTGACATGAATCCTGACGCCCATTCCCTCGATCGGCTTTTACGATCTGCACGAGAAGACAAGCAGCTGATACATTCTACGTTTTGTCTTTTCTCCCAGACCAGGGTGGAATCATTATCATCATTATTATAAATTTAACAACTTTGTCCTTGTCGGTAGAGTATTTTATTTACCATCTTTTTCTACCCTCGGCTATCTCCTTGACTTCTCTGTACGACACAATTCAATTGATTGTTGATATTTTGCTTGTTGACATTAAGTATCCCATCCAACTCAAATGTTCCCATTACACTAGCGATGTGACAATGGATATCCTACCAATACAATCTATTTAGACGTTAGCCGTGTCGACAATAGACTTAGATTTTTCTAAAAGTACGTATGATTTGCATAATTACTTAATGTATAAAAAGTATAAAAAAATGTAAGGCTGAAAGGTTAAGGGCTTTCTTTGAGTAGTTTCTTGGATAAGCATTCTTACTTAGTATTTTATTTCTTCTGCAGATCGCGAATGAGAAAGACGTGAGGATAATGATCGACGCTGAACAGACGTACTTCCAGCCGGCCATATCTAGGATCTGCATGGAGATGATGAGGCGGTACAACAAAGTAAGCACGCAGACAGTACAGATCTCGAATCTTGAATCTTGAACTCTTTTGAAAGAGCAATATACCACTCGTGAAAATATGCCTTCTTCGATTTGTACGGCGGCCGGTTTATGTTATAATTTTATATTGTCATGCATGAAACTCACAGGTGTGTGGATAATTTCAGCTCAATCGGACACCGGAATGGAACCATTGAGTTGGGAAATCGAAATTTTTTTTTACTTACTACAATTGCCCGATAGTTTGAACACTGTATTATGAAAATGTTGATTTTTTTGGGTTCCCAGCATTGGTCCCAATCGAGAAGTTGTTCATATTGACGGCCCAAGTCACCTCTTCAAGGGTATGTCAAGGATTATTTTATACGCTGCATACACACAGACACCGGGACAGATGAAATTTAATTAATCCAATGTAACATCAGCCGTTCAGGCTTATTATGTTTAAGTATTATTACCGTTATCAATATTTTAAAACTTTAATCATTAATAAAAATATACCTTTGTCTCACAGGACAAGTTCCTAGTGTTCAACACTTACCAAACCTACCTCAAGAACACTTACAACGAGATCGTGACCGATTTGGAGCAAGCTCAGCGGCAGAATTTCTTCTGGGGAGCCAAGTGCGTGCGTGGCGCGTATATTGAGCAGGTAACATGTAGCTTCATCTTGGCGTATAATGGGCCAAGTAGAAGCGTATACTATCTCTGTTATTATGAGTTTTATAGGTGGTATACTTTTCTATGTGGCCCACTGTACATACATACAATCACGTCTTTTTCAGATTCAGATTTTTATTGCAAGTCACAGTTTCTTCAGATGTTACATATACACGATACAAGTACAAGTGACGCCCTGCTAGGGCACTGCAAACATGAGGGGCAACTAGATGCCTATTTACTTAAAAAAAATCGAATTAAATTACAATTAATAATTAATAGATAGATAGATAGATAGATAGATAAATCATTTATTGAATACATAGCACACAAAATCATACACAAGAGCAAATTATAGAGAGAACTTAAACATAGGCTTAATATTAAGTATGTGTGTGCTACAATATTACAAAAGGCTGTAGCTCAGTGTGGGTAATTGCCCAAGAATGAGCAAAACACTGATTTTCAGCTACCGCCGAGGTGTGGGTGCACGTGCGCCGCTTGAATCGATAATGTTCCAAGGAGTAATAATTATAAAAAATAGCTGGAAGAACATTTCTCAGTTTGATAATTAAAATAATTCAAACACTTACATTTGAACTTACAATTTCTTGATTAATAAGAGTAACACATCAAGAGGGGCTAGGAATAACAATAGGGAAACACGCTACCTAAGTGACAAAAAGTGGGATGGAATAGGATGTTTTTGGGTTTGCAGTAAGTGAGCTTTATAATGTCGCTTGAATGAATTTAGTGAACCCAGAAGTCTTACAGGAGGTGGTAAATTGTTCCAGCATTTTGTCGCCTGGTGGCGAAAGCTTCCCTCAAAAGCTACAGTCCTATGGGTGTGATACGATAATTTGGACCTGACACCCCTGGTGGTGTATAAACTGTGACGCCGAGCAAATTTTATTTTTTCATAAAGGTATTCTGGCGCTTTATGAAGTAAAACATTGAACAGCAGACACGCCATATGCAACTTCCTTCGGGAATCCATGTTCAACATGGAGGCATTATTAATAAAAGGTGAAACATGGGTTCGAGGCGGGATATTGAAACAATATCTACAACAAGCGTTTTGAATTCTCTGTATTAGTCGGCGTGTCCTGCCAAGTAAACGAGGTCCAAATACAGCGTCACCGTAATTAAGACGGGACAGAATCAGAGACTCACATAACTTTATACGCACATTGGTATCTAGTAGATGACGGACCTTATAAATAACCTTAAGACGGTGAAAACAAGAGCGTACTAAATTAAGCACATGACTTTCAAAACGCAGTTGGTTGTCGAAAATTATCCCAAGGTTCCTTACTTCATTGACACGCTCGATGTTTTCTGACAAAATCTGCACTGACAAATCCTTACTTTTAATATTTTTCACTTGCAACTTAGAGCCCAAAACCATGTACTTTGATTTATTAGGGTTAATTAAAAGTGCATTTCTTTCTGACCAATGTGCGATTCTGTCCAAGTCCTCGTTCATTTTGTTGATGGCATCCGAGATCTTTGCCGGAGATTCCGAGATATATATCTGTACATCGTCGGCATAGAAATGAAAGTTGCAATGCGAAATATGATTACATAGATCAGCAGTGTAGATTATAAATAACAGCGGCCCAAGTATAGAACCCTGGGGAACACCCCGTGTGACAGGACGTGCATCGGAGACCAAAAAAGTGCCGTCATTTTGAAGCAATTTAACTTTTTGTTTACGATCGCTAAGATAAGAGCCAAACCATTTTAATGAATTGGGGTCAATCCCATAATATTTTAATTTTGAAAGAAGAAGCGGAATATGGAGGCTTTCGAAAGCTCGGGAATAATCTAATAGAGTTAAGACGGTTCCTCTTCCGGTATCCTGTGCCGCAAGAATGTTATCAGTGACATCCAATAACGCTGTTATGGTACCGCGACCCTTACGGAAACCCGATTGAAGTTTTGGCAAAATGTCATTTTCCTCAACATACTTGGACAATTGGACATAAATAGCTTTTTCAAGGAGCTTGGATAAGAAGGTCAGAATACTAATTGGTCTTAAGTCCTTGAGTTGCGTGGGGTTATCCACTTTAGCTAAAGGGGTGACCAAAGCCTCCTTCCACTGACAGGGTACTGTATGCGAAAGAATAGAGCAATTTATTATATGAGTAATAATACCAAGAGTTCGGGGAAGCGTAAGCAAAATCATATCTCTACTGATCCCATCACAGCCCATAGCATTAGATGAAATTGAAGTTATGAAATTCCCCGTATCAATCTCACTTATTGGTTTTAGCTGGAAACAGGTATTACCGAAACTATGGCTATCGAAGAAAGATATTTCTGACGAACAACTCATTGAATGTCCGGGAATATTTAAGAAGTGCTCATTGATTTCGTCGGCATCAGAAAAGTGATCCGGGAGAGTTTGATTTTCGCAAGGATTAACTAAAATTTTTTTCTTAAGATTTTTCCAAAATGTTTTTGTGTTATTAATTTGTGAATTTATATGATGATTAAAGTAAGCTTTCTTTTCCTGAGCTATACTGAATTCGACAAGTTTCTTTAATTCTTTATAATATTCTTTACGACTTTCTGATTTTGAGGCCCTATAGCGCTTGAGAGCATCATCGCGTAATTCGATCATTTGCCTACAAGTGTCAGTTACCCAGGGTAAGAAGTGCTCACTTTTCATTTTTCTTGTTAATACCGGGGCGTGTTTATCGAATAATGAATTGATAAAGTAATTAAATTTGTCAACCTTGGCCTCTACATTGGGCAACTCCTCAATAGATTCCCAATCGATCTCCTCTAAGTCCTTATTAAACATTTCCAACTTTATATTTTTCAAAGGCCTAAAGGTCATTACTTTAGCTGGCACCTTAGGTTTTTTCACTGAGAGTTCAACGGTAATCATAGCATGCCCAAAAGATCCAGTTATATTAGATACTGTTGTTTGGCGTACCTTTGCATTTGTACATACTACGTCGATTAAGGTCTCTCCTAGCTTTGTGAAATGCGTTGGCTCTTCCACTTGTTGTTCAAGTTCAAAGCACTGTAAAAATTCATTAAGTTTTACCTTCTTGTCAGAAGATTTTAACATGTCTACGTTGAAGTCCCCCAGTAGTACAGTGTAATCATAGTTAGAGAAATATGTTAATGATTCCGTTAATGAGTCGAAAAACATATCGAGATTAACTCTCTTTGGTGGCCTGTATGCCGTACCTACAAGAATTTTAAGCCCATTTATACGAACCGAGATCCACATTTGCTAAATTGGATTTTTTGGGTGTTGGAGGGCCCTTATGCTAATACCGTGCTTTATATAGAAGCCAACACCCCCTCCTCGGCCCTTACAAATAGACTTAGGACGAGGGAGCATTCGTAGTTTGTATCCTGGTGGAGCAGGTGCGCAAGCCTCTTGTCCCTCACGCAACCAGGTCTCGTTAATTGCCACAATATCAGGCGTAAAACGGTCCATGGCCATTAAAAAGTTGTCTTGTCCTGTATTAAGAGAGCCCGGATTGTACAAACTTAATTTTAGAAAATTAATCATTGGAGATATTAAGACAAAAAATAATATTTATAGGGACACATAAATACATGAGATTTATAGTTTGAGCGTTAGTATGAAAAAGTAAAATCACGTAATATGTTATATTACAGAAAAATATAAAATAATTACAACTATACAGAGATAACCAGAGAAAGAGCCCGAACAAATTTTCACAACCGTACCATATATGTAATAGTGTAGCACACAATATAAACAAATGACTTAGTAGAGAGACAACACAGCACGAAATATTTAAAACTAAGATTAAATACATTTCAAAAATCAGATTTGTAAATTTATAGTGTAAAACGCATTTAAAAAATCCAAGAAGATATGAGTATTCGTGCGTTTTTGATATGGCACGTGTGCATTTTGGAATGAATTTAGCCAATGAGATGGTTATTAACTTCAAAGAACCCAATACGAAATAAATCTTGTGAATAACACTAAACGAGAAAGTATCTGAAAAACAATTAGAACACAGACAAATAATACTTAAAATATTTAAATTTACACCCCAGCATGGGTTTACATGAGGAATGTCGAGTATGGTATAAAAAAAATAAGTGTAATTTATATAGTGACTGACAATTAAACTTCCACCGGAGATACAATACTTTAAAGCCATTAAGCAGAACATAGAGATAACAATGGGTAGAGAACACGGACCTTTACATATTTGACCCAACGATGGCCGGACCAAAAACCCTCAACAGGTCATCGTCAGTACGTATGCGTATACGCGGGGCTTCGGTACCGTGATGCTGCCGCACGTAGATCCTTCCGTCTCGGGTCCAAGCGAAGCGCCAGTTTAGCTGCCTAGCTGCCTCACGCACACGACGAAATAAGTTACGGTTGATTTTTGTGAGCCTTTCGTTAACGTAAAAACGTCGCGGGGGCAATCCTGTGTCAGCCGTAGTCGCGCCTCGACGAACTCTAGCCGCATTAAGCATTTCGTCACGGGTAGCTTTTCTAGACAGACGAACAACTATTAGCCGGGGGCGCTGGGGTGAGGTTTCTGACCCTGACAAAGCAACCGATGCCTCTGGCAAAGGGCCTATGCGGGTAACGCTTACTACGTCGCCATCGGTTAGTGATACCCCCAGTTTTCTAGCCAAAGTCACCGTTATATGGGGCAGGCTTTCACCCTTTAGTTCCGGAACACCAGATATCTCAATGTCATTTGAGAGACGTTCCTGGTCTCGGTCATTCAACTCCAACTTTAGTTGTGCGATAGAATTTAAAAGTGAATCTACCTTCTGCTCTGCATCGGGGGCTTCGGCAACCTTGAGTTCCAAATGCCGCAGTCGAGACTCGAACCCGTCCATTCTCCTGTCAATTTCATCCATCCTTGAAGACACTTTCGCTAAATGTTCATTAACTGTTTGCATTTGTGATTCATTTGCATCCATTCTCTCTCTAAATTCCCCTCTAAACTGTCTTAATTCTATTAAGACAGCTTGCATATCGGTGAGTTCTACTGTATCATTAAAAGTAGTATTGTTAAGGCACTGTGCAGACATATTGAGCTCCTCAGGACTGAGTGCTGCCGCTCCACGACGAACCATAATGCTCTCAGCAGCACCACGAACTGGAGTGTTAGTATTATCCGTCTTCGGCTGCTTACTAATACAAAAAGTACACTTCCATCCGCTTTTGTGCTCCGGAGTCATTGTATTATAAAAGCGCTGCTCGGAAACGTTGGCACATAACAAGTCAAAGCTTTTTTGACAAAGATGACAAGTTAAATATTGCTTGTCCTCAATTTCTTTTAAACACCCAGCGCATCCCCTGTTGCCGCCAGCGGAAGACATGTTGAACAACTCAGTGCCAAGCAATAAAAAAAAAAGAAAAAGTGATTGATATTTTTGGGAACGAAAATTATGTTTTCCAGGTAGTTTCAAATAAGAGAGCAATTCAAGCACAAAAATAAAAGATAAAAAAAATAAGAATAAAAATGCGGTGGTGACGACTTGAACCAGTATCCCTCAGACGCAGGACCCACGCAGTTTTAGGTGCGCCAACGACGACTAAGCTTGAGCGGCGAAATAGTGAATTGCATACAAGCAACGGCAACAACTAGCGGACAGGTAGTCGGACGAAGCGAGCGTTCAAGGTCACGGTCACTCGTCACAGTACACTTTGCAAATGACTTAGCAATTTATTCAAATTTTAAATCTTACACTGTTCAATGTACACAAAAGCACTAGTGAAGTTACTTATACAGTCAGAAACTTGAGATTCCAAAGATTACAATGGTGTAATATTTATGACGAAATGTTCCGAAATTCACCAACTATGAATTAAAGCAATACGAGTAACACGGAATTAATGGTACACTTGCGGCAGCGCAACGCACACTCCCTCCTTAATATAGATAGAGCCCAGGTCTGTAAAACCTAAAGGCCACGTTTAGCTTGTCGGTGGGCTTGTAGTTGGAGAACGGAATCAAAATAGTGATGGGTTGCTATCCGCATCACGTATTGACATGATACTTTACGCCAAACCCTCGATCGGCTTTTACGATCTGCGCGGTAAGAGAAACAGCTGACGCATTCTACGTTTTTTCTTTTCTGCCAGACCAGCGTGGAAGATACTCTGTATTATACATAGATAATCCCAACGAATATTATAAATGTGAAAGTGAGTTTGTTTGTTACGCTTTCACGCTGTATCTACTGAACCGATCATCATGAAATTTTGCATAGACGTAGGTTAGGGTACCGAGAAGGACATAGGCTATATATTACGCGGGCGAAGCCGTGGGTAACAGCTAGTATTAAATACTTTACACTTACGGGGTAGACAGATCGTAAGACAATAAACTCAAAAGCCACAACATTTTTGCATCGACAAATGTATTTCTTTTGTAGTATGTTTTTGGTATTATCTATATTTAGTTTTGGGGAAACTTTTATATTTATTGCCAAATGTTTTGTGTGACAGGAACGCGCCAGAGCCGCGGCGATGGGCTACGAGGACCCGACGTGCGAGAACGTGGACGCCACCACCGCCTCCTTCCACAAGTGTCTCAAGGAGATCATGAGCAGGGCCAAGGTAAATACATACGTACATAATGAATATATAGAGACACAGATTAGCCCCACACTAAGTGTGAACAAGTGTCATGGTGTACTAATTTCACGATACTATATTTTATGTCAAGTGTCTATAGTTGAGATCCCAGGAACTATTTCACATGAAAATCACACTTTATTGTACTAATAAACATTTGTGAAGTAAGAAATGAATGGTGTAAAAATCAATAAAGGTTTTTTTTTTTTTTGATAGTTACGTTTATATTATTATAGAAAACGGTAGCATACGTAGAGATACAGGATAATACAAACATTCAAGTTTAAAAACGAAATGTATCGGCAGCAGCCTTAAGATAAATAAAGACAAAAAATAATTAAATATATCAATTAATGCTACAGCGTTGCCATAAATAGTTTTGGCGACAATGGCACCTGCTCTTGTTTGTAATTGAATTTACCTGTGTATAATAGTTGTGTAAATATAGCCGTCTTATTTGATTTTTACACCATTTTTGGATAATGTGATAAAAAGTCTTCTTTTTAACACCGTGGTCCAATATTGAAACCAAAACCATCAAATGAGCCTGTCCAAATCAACAACTTTTCCTATGGGACCAATGACTCGAAAAAAAATACGACATTTTCATACAAAAGTGGTTGGCCGACCCGGCAATTTGTATGGAAAGTGTTGAATGATCCCTCGTTGGACAGACGGTCGACGTCGACAAACGGTGTTTACCCTAACACCCTGTATTATCCAATCAAGCCCAATACTATATATATGTATGCATGGTATGTAATATGTTTTTAATTATTAACTGACATCTAAATAATTTGCCAACAGACTGGCCCTCAGAAAGGCCGCCTGGGCATCATGGTGGCGTCTCACAATGAGGACACGGTGCGGTACGCCATCCAGCTGATGAAGGAGCACAACGTGCACCCCGAGGACAAGGTGGTCTGCTTCGGCCAGCTGCTCGGCATGTGCGACCACATCACCTTCCCGCTGGGTAAGTTATCTGGAGTGGTGGAGTAAATGGCAATGAGGGTTTTTAGAATTGATTTTTCCCCCAGGTGGCGGCACTGTGTCGACAGGTCGAGCTGTCAATTTTTTTATTATTGAATTAGGTATTCGTCTCCCATCTCACCTGATCGTAAGTGACGATGAAAACGAGGATGTTATTTGCCTATCCAAGAGATACCCATTTATCTACTTTTGAATGTCCCGGGGCTCAAAATCCACCACTTATAAAATTGATGATTTAACATGATTGGTGGATTTTGACAGCAGCTGTCAAAATACCTCTCGACGCAGTGTCGCCACCTAGAATTCTGAAAACCCTCATTTGAAGGCATACGTAGTGTATTGGTGAATAGGCCAGCAAAAGAGGAGTACTTAATGATGGGTTGGGATAAAGTCAGGCTTCTGCCTGTCGTCCGTAAAAACTTTAATTACATAAACAACGTGGAAGGGACATATCCGTTATAAATCGAACCACGGTTTTTATTAAATCATTATAGTATAGTGAAATAGAAGTAACGTAAAAAGTGTGCAGCCGTCCGGGCAATTTGTATGGGAACGTCGTTTTTTTACTGTTATTTTAATTTCATTATACTAAAGTGATCTTGTATGTCCCGCCTTGGTTCGATTTATTACGGGTACGGTAGGAAACACTTAAATGTCGAGAGAGTACCTAAATGGCGGATTAACTTCATGTTAACTGATCTGAAATCTGACCTGGAGGAATATTTCTGATGATTTAAATAAATGAGATTTTTTTGTATATTTTTTTTAATTGTTTTTTGTCTGCAGTAATATGCTTTTTCCTCGTCGCGTACTTTTGACTTCAATTAATTTCTTTTTATAAAGAGGAAAATTTACATTGGCTCAATCAGTTTGTCTATTTTTTGTTTCTAATTTAACTTGAAATTGAGAAAAGTTTCAAAAAAAGTGCTCAGTTTCAAGCACGAGAGGCTAGAAACTGAGCACTTTTTTTTTAATTGTCGAAAAATAGGGGTATAATAGTTGTTATTTTTATATTTCAGGACAAGCCGGCTACTCGGCCTACAAATACGTACCCTATGGCCCCGTGCTGGAGGTGCTCCCCTACCTGTCCCGAAGAGCGAACGAGAACCGAGGCTTCCTCGTCAAGATAAAGAAGGAGAAAGGCCTGATTCTCAAGGAAATCATCCGCCGTGTCTTCACCGGCCAAATGTTCTACAAACCTGTAGGGAAATACACGCCAGTGTAAATATAATTTAAGAATTCGTGTTGTAACTTGTAGGTAGTCTAATTTGCTCGTACGTCGCGAGAGCGTGTTAAGTCAATTTCGTACGCATAGATGGTATACAAGTCCAGTTGAACAACCGAGTTTTTATCCCCTCTACCTTAAATGAGTCTATACAAAGAGAAGTGGTATTGATTTTAGTCATTAACTGCTACTCTGTTGCCGGCCGACGAAAGACATCTCATCAAAGTAGGGCGGAGTCTTCTGATTACTGGACGGTAATCTCGAATGTCATGAATGAAAGGACGATAGTGTGATATGTTAGAAAATCTATACAGTATTTAGTGCTTTTTTCCAGTATTTTGTTTTAAATTAACGAATTTAATTTATCAACGCTTATTTCTGTAGTTTTATTAGAACGCTACTGTGACACGGCGTTATGTAGGTGTTAAATTTGAAGTCATGCGTTTGTATGTATGTAATGTACGTCCTTGTTAAGAAATCATTTAGTACAGGGTTTAAAAACTTTGTACAGTACGTTTTACTTTTACGTTTATACGAGTCGTTTAGCCAGTTGTAATGAAATATTGTTTAGTTCAACGTAACATAAAATAAAATGGCATTTTACATGAACTTGGCTTAGAGCACTGCCGTGCACTCCTTGCTCTGTACATAATAACGATATAATTTATTTTAAGACAATAATATATATCTAATCGCGATGGAGATTATAAAAGTAGAAGGCATTAGGAAGTTTTTGAAAATGGACTTGATTGTATTCGAAACATCGCAAAAAAAACATGTAACAATGCGGCAATTTAACATGCATTTTTGTTCGTTTTAAAAACGGTTTGTTACTTTTCGTTATACACTATTATACAATTTAAATAGGGTTATTTCAGTGTGATTAATTATTTTAATTTTAATACTAGTCAAGTTTTGTGAAAAACCTGCGATGATATTATTTTTAAAAACTTAAAATAAAATTTAATAGTTGACTGTTGCTAACCTTTCCGTAACTTTGGAATTCAATTATCATTCCAAAATCATGGGGATGTTGTCATTAACTATAAAAAAATATATTTTATTTTAGCCTGAGATATCAAAATGCGGCTAAATTATTAGATATGATATTTTATCATTTAAAATTCGCTGATGTGGCCCTATTCATTACTATCTATTTATTCATTTTAAGAGAACTCCTACACGCGTTCACTGGATATTCAGTTCCTAACGTATTTAAGTGTTGGCTTTTGTGATTGTTCATTGTAATGTCGTATATTTAAATTGTGATATATACAATTTTGAAAACTTAATATCATTGATAGCCAAATATGATAGACATCAGATGTGTTAGTTGGTAAATAACATCATTACGTTTCGCCTATTTATTTCATCACGTTTTTTTAAACTCTTAAATATTTTTTAATAATAGTAATAATCAGTTACTGCAACATCTATAAAACACTGCAGTCACCGATGTTTATTTTATTAAGTTAACGTACAATATTGTAAGCATAGATAAAGGCTGTTGTAAGTTACTTGCTGGACATTTAGCTTACATAAAACCTAAGCAAAAATAATATATTTAATGTGGTTTAAATAGTGGTCGTATTGGATATAAAGCTAATGTATGTCATGTTTTACTATCAAAGATTTAATATTATTTTATTTGAATATCTCAGTTGAATTAAATTATTATTTGAATATTATTTCCTCATTACAATTTTAATTTCTAAGTGATTTATTTTGTTCATATCTCGGCTAATTGTGATGCTATTTTTAGATTATTTTACGAATAGACTTTTAATAAAGACAAGGTTCGTTTTAGTGAGTTTCTTTTATTTTTATCCCCTTTATTTGTATGTTTATTTTGTTGTGTCTATGCATTTTTATATACATTACACACCATTAAACCATTACATTCACTAATAAAACTTGGATTTGGCGATAAAATTGAGGAAAAAAATAAAGATACTGTTATAAAAAGATATGACTCAAATATGTCTAAAACAATTATTTATAAAATATTTTTTGTTTTCTCATTTGACTAGTTTAAAATTATTGATTATTGCTGTTTGAAACGAACAACATACGAATGACCGTTAATTAGATTTTAGGGTAATTCATATTTGACCTAGTACTTACTTATCATTGTTAGAAATAATATATATAAACTCAACGTTTATCAATATTTAATGATGTCATAAAATTCTATCAGACAATAATGTTTGTATGTTAACTGTATGGGTCTGAATTGATTTCCATACACGTTTACGCCCTTTTCAATGTCGTTGTCATTTATCGAAGAATTAAAAACAGAACACACAGAAAATGGCTTAACTTGGCGCTTAAACTTCGGTGCGTGCACATTTTTACCTTTTTTAGTTGTGTAATTTATTTCTTATCATTTCATGCTCAGAATATATAAAAGTGTGAATTGAAGCTTTTCGTGCATATAAGTATTAAGCAAGTTAACTTTTTGTTACTAAAAAAGCGAAAGAAAATCCTAAAGGATTTTTCTTCCTAGATTTTCGGCGACGGCGAATAGGGCTTAGTTTTTATAGATAAATAAATGAACGTGTTAATGTTGAATTTGTGTTTTTATTTATTCTTACACCTAGCTGTTGTCTTCGTCTACGCGTTACGACTTTTTTTGTCAAAATGGATAATTTAGCTTATTATGGTTTCATATCCGAAGGACAAAAATCGGCCAAGTCCGTGTCAGGCCACGCGCTGTGCAAGTTTTCGTACTTGCAGAACATACAAGTTCGACTATAACTCTTCAAATATTAGCTGTGATTAGCTTCGTTGTCTTGTCACAACAAGTTGCATAAAAGTTTTAAATGTCTGTGTAAAAAACAGAAAAAACAATCACTACCTCAGACAAAAAAAATCTTCTAATATATTTGATCAACTGATCACTACACAAATTTTCTGTTTATGGAGGTGTAGAAATAATGTCGCTAAGATTTTTTTTTATTCTATAGTGAGTTGATGAAGCTAGCTGAAAAAAAAAAAGATTTCTCAATTCGACAAGGTTTTGCTGGTTTATCTTGTATGTTGAATACCTACGATTGATACCTCAAGACTCGGCCATTTATGCACCTATAAACCTGTAAAAATGGAATACGGAATCAAAATAGTGATTGGTGCAAGCCGCACTGCCTATTTACATGATTCCTTAGATTTGGGCTCATGTCCTTGGCCGGTTTCTACGGCCTGCGCGGGGAGAGAAGCAGCTACATCTACGTTTTTTCTGGCGGCACCAGACCAGCATGGAAAAGTGTGTGTGTTTGATAGCTTTGCAAACAGAGACAGCTGCTTCTGTTGCTAATTCAGCACAGCGTCTAGTCGCGGTCTTATACGTACTAGTACTTGAATTCATTCTGCGGTGGCGTTAACTCACATATAACGAAACTTTACATCCATGCATACCCCATGGATGTAAAGTTACGTTTGTAGTAGTATTAGCGGCTTGTATGATGCACTATACCTGTGAGACCTCACTGCAGTCAATTTTTGTATAGTCTCGCCCGTTCTGTCTATCTTCGTTTAGATATTGAAAATAAAGAGAATGGTGTGGTGACCAAATAAAACAAATAATCAGTCAACAATCAGTTTAATCTGTCTTTATCGTGAATACAAATAATCTAACACTCAACTTTCAACAACATGGTTATAGAAAAATAGGTCATGAACAAGTTTTTTGAAACGATTTTAACATCTATCAACTTTAGTTTTGAATTGGTACATCCATACTGCTGTTATAAAATGTTTATGAACTAAGTATTATTAATCCAAATGATGCTCTACACAAATATTAGCTGATAGCCTATATAATTTCGTAATATAAAACGTAGTAACTAACTATCAAAAGTTCTTGAATTGGGTTTATTAATTCTGAGTGTTGTGGTGGTATAAATTGGAATTAGCGTGAAGAATTGGGAGTGGCTAAGTTAAGGAGATATATATGTTAAGCCAGGTAGAGATTAACACAGAGCCCACTTTGAATAGAATTTATGAACTTGAAATAAAGTTCAAAGACAATAAACTAATAAAACTTACGAGCATCGTACGGTATAATTTATTCAACGTCGTGCTTTTGCAGGATTTTTAGACCAAAAGGCATGCGAGCATAGCTATAAAGACCACTAGGCGCATGTAACGTCGATGCTTAAGAGGGTACCTATACGAATATAACAAAGAATTTGTTAACTCATAATAGTGTTTGGGTATTTGATTCACAAACCTTTGCGACGTTAAGAATTAAAGCTTTCTTTCACCTGACAAATGCACGATATATGCTCCAAATTGGCCAAATTCTAGCCGAAATTGTACTAATGTTTATTGTACTATTAGATAGTTTATAGAAAAAAATAACTGTAGTGAATTTGAGAAATTCTATTTGTTAAAAAAGTGCTGTATTCCTATAGTACAATTCGATTGGCAGTGCATTATATATACGTAGTCATTGATAGAGCAAGTTACCAATTAGTAATGATATTTGTACTAACGGTTGGTTATTAAGTAGATTTTATTGTTAGATTGACTTTAAGGCATTTTTTTACGGTCACTGCAATTTTTGTTGTTAAATTGACTCGGGTTAGATTGGTTATTTTATACTTTTAATTTTACATTCCACGTTTGTTTTGTTATATGTCGTATTTGCTAGAACGCGAAGGCAAAGAGTAATTTAATAGTGGTTTTACTTTTCTTATCAAAATGAAGGTTTGATCTTTATGTACCATCTCCAGGGAACAATTTTGAAATATATCTCGTTACAAAACTCTAAGTATAATAATATAATACTTACTCAATATTGTACAAATAAGATACATTTGCTAAATTATTACAGAGTTACTTATAATTATCTTAACAAGAAAGAAGGATGGGATCAGAATTATTTCTAATTATTTCAGTATGAAAGTAAAAAGTGAGAGAGAGGGAATAGAAGTATAAAAGTTATGAAGATTCAAGGGAAGTACCTATTATTAAAAGTTCTTGAACTATTTTACTTACCTACTATTTGATATGATTTTGGGTTAACTCACAGTTAAGTAGGTAATATTAAATTAGAAGTGTGAAAGTCAAAAATTCTAAGTTAGTTATTGAGACCGACTAGTTTCAGCCACAAGGCCTACAGCGTCATTCCATGTCAAGTTTCGTATTTACCCTTACTTCTTTAGTTTAAGATCCAAATATATCTCAAACTTTACTCGGATCCTTTATTCTCTGGATCATCATCATCATATCACTTAGCCTTTTTTTGCAAAACGAGAATTGTATGAATAACAATTTCTTTGTTTAAAGATGACTCGGAACGTACAGATAAGGTTCTTAGCCCATATCTGGCTATATGAATGTCTTCGTCTAGGGTTCCGCGGTCTGTAAAAGTCCACTAATATGTAAATATTAGTGGACTTCTGCAAGTTATTGCAACACTCTACTAAAGTAGAGTTTCTTTGTCACAAGTACACGGGGCTCATGAGGAGCCTTCTTTAATTTTTATTTGGCTTAATGGAATTCAATATGAATTCCAGCTTTAACCAAAGGAAGTGTGGCAAAGACAATCATCGATAAATTGGCCAAGAAAGCGCGAAGCGCGCGCGAAGCGTCTCTTTTTCATTATAGTCAAATTGTATTTGGTATGTATATCCGGCTTCTTCTCTTTAGGTCGTATTTTCAACTGGTTCTCGTGAAATTTTGTGTGCAGGTTGGTAAATTACATAGAAATTTATTTCGATACAGTTTTTGGAAATTTTGCGCAATGCAGAAGTTGGTACAAAAGGGCTTAGCGCTAGCTTAGCCATATAGACTAGAGGCACTTATGACCTTTGTAAGTTTATTGTGATCATAAAACAAACAAATTTTTATTTTATTTTGTCATCAAGAAGACGGATAATTTCACTGACATCGCCAGCGGCAGAAAAGCTAGGGTAGTTAATATAGACAGTTATTATCAGAGACTATAAGGATTAAGTATCTAAGTTCGAATAGGTAATTCAACCATTTATTTAAGTTCTTTTTTAAATATTACATTGATTCTTATAACTTACTTTTGTTTATTTTGATAGAAAAATGCAGAGATTGTATCTTAGCCCATCTTCTTCCCACTAATGAGCTGAGCCTCCGTTGGTATTTGTAATTTTCTATATATTTTCAAACGTCATTAATTTAAGGGGCGTGGTGAACATTTATTTAATTTTAAGCTGTACAAAAACAGACTTGCGATGTCTTTAGTTTACAGAGCCACTAGTCTTAGACTTGACCCTCATAAATATCAGATTACAGCGAAAGTGCAAAGCTGATGTCAATTTTAATACGGCTGATTATAATTTCTTACTAGCAGAGGCTTTTGAGAATTTCAAAAGGTTGTCTTCATTCGAAAACCACCGGTTAACCTCTATTTTTCTTTTACGTAGTGTTCGCTCAGGAATATCTATTTCATCGTACCTCGAAGATGAGAAGGCGCAAGTACCTATGTGTCAAATTTCGGTAGAAGTGGTGTGTGGAACCCGTAGACCAGCCACGTCATTCTCAGAGTGGCTCCGACTGTCTTGGACACATTAAGTTGTCCAAGAAATGTTCCTGTCATTCTGATCTCTAAAGCTCTGTATTATCTAGTTGACGACAGTGCATGCGATGCCTTCGTCCACGATCCCTTACAATGTTACGGAGCTTTAGATTGAAAATTTTGGGTTCAGCCGAAATACCAACGGTCGAATTAGACTTTATTTAGATATCACTCACATTGCAGTAAAAGTTGTCCTACTAATTTTCTTGTATTGTTGTCTATTGTGACAAGCGATGTCTTCACGATCCCTTACAATAGCCGTTTTACCTAGCTTACTTGAATTTATTAGACTGGTGTCTTTTTCTCAATCCGAAGATTAGTGTAAAAATATTGTGTCCAGCCGTAGGACTGGTAGTCGAATTCTAGACTTCATCTTTAGGAATCTCTATAGATCACTCAGAAATCTCAGATTGCAGCATAAGTTGACTGAGAGAGGTTCTTGTATTAGCTGATGACGTGACAAGCGACGCCTTCATCCACGATCACTTACAATTGATGTTTTATTTAGCTTATTAAATTTTATTACCAACAGACTATTATATTCTCAAACCGAACTTTAGGGGAAAATTTTGTGTTGTCTTCTTCTCAAACCGAAGTTTAGAGAACGTTAAAGACCTGCGGGAAAACATTAGACTTCATATAGAGATCACTCAGATTGCAGTAAAACTTGTCCAAGCGACGTTCTCGTATTAGCTGATGACGTGACAAGCGATGCCTTCATCCACGACCTCGTCCTGCGGCGGCGCCAGCGACGTGAGCTGCGTCGCCGTGGCCCTTCGCTAGGATCGGTGACGAGCCGCTTCACCTGGAACAGATTCAACATCATCATCAGGTCTTTGTTAGTCTCCACTGCAAGAGCACGACCGTCTCTGTACTACCAGAGCCATATATTAGCCAGAGCAGTCAAGCCTACACTCTGCACGCTGGCCTGATGGGTTGGAGAGGTCTCTTTCATGTTTATAAGCTTTGTTTAGCTTGTAATTCCTAATTCACCTTCTACGACATCCGGGGAAAGTCTTAGAGTGGTCTTATTGTACTCTGCCGGGAACCACATGGAAAAGATTATTTCATGTGATAATGGAAGACAACGCAACAAAACTAGACCAATAAAAACATTGTAGCAGATCATGAGACCGATGGCTTGTTACAATGAGTCTAATACTAATTTACAGTCAGGAATCATCACGGATACTCAAAGACCAGCCTGGATGCCACTTCCATGATTTCAGCTACTAGGTCAATCACCAGAGGACTTTCAAAATGACCTGCAACATTTTCTAGCAACCTTCAACCAGTTGGGTCGACTACATGTCGTTATAGCCGGTATACACTTTGATTAGTGCAAGTGCGAAGTTCATACATTTGCTACTTGCACTTGCACTAATCAAAGTATACACTTTGGTATACACCAGCCATTAGGTATCCAAGGTTACACTAGTGCGGAGATTGTCAACGTTCCATAATCTGTCAGCGGCATGAACAGATCAGTGACAGCATTGTAGGTCGTAAACTAAACGGTAGGTATAAGAAGGTTCCTACAAATTCTTTGAACAAACCTCTCCGTAAGCGTAGTTCCAGGGCAGTTTGCGATGCTAGAGCTGCACATAAAGCGGTTGCCAGTGCTGCCAACTGCGAGCGGACGCAGAGCAGCTGTCTTGCTGCACACGCTGCTGCTAGCCCTGCGTGCCGCGCTGACAGCGTGACGGACCACGGCCCACGCCAGCCGGGGCCGCCTATACAGAGCCCTGCCTGTAAAGAAGGTATAAAAGTCGATTTACTTATACTTAATTGGATGTTTGCTCCAGACAAAAAAATCTATGGAATTTGCTTAGCGCGGTTCCCAGCATTAATTTTCACCATGACTTTATACTAGTGTGCAAGTGCATTCCCATTAACATAACAATTTTTGGCTACCTCCTCCTGGTTATAGATCCCTATTTTGATACTTACTGCCGTAGACTCCTTTTGTTACAATAATGGTCCTAGTTTTTTCCTAGGTGCACCCATTTACACTTCAAATGCACTATTCGGCAAAAAAATGTTAACACTTGTTCTTTATCTAATGGCCAGTAAAGCGCCTTAGCTCCTTCTTCTTACTCTCCTTATCCTGTTTCATAGCTATTGCCCAACTTATCACTTAATAACGAGCTCGTTTTACTTGGTTGTAGAATCACTGATCAGTGCTCTTCTTTTTTGGCGCCAAACGCAATAAGTTAGTAAAAACAAGATTAAAGATCGACATTTGGTAGTTCAGGCTTTCTTTTTTTTAAATCGTGACAAATAGAAGATACTTACTTGCAAGACGTCCCACAGTGCAGCACAAGCGCCCCAAGCGGCTGCAGCAACAGCCGGCAACGCTAAATCTGTCCTTGCAGCACGCCACCGCAGTAACGCTAGCATCAAGGAAGCGTGGGCGGCAGCACCGCCTGCGGTCAGCGCGCCGCGTCTGCCGCGCGCCGCCGCCATGCTGAGGGTAGCTGCTGCGAGGGCCTGGAGACAGCCCGCGCCGAATAAAGCCCTCCAGGCGCAACTCCAGCCTCCTACGCAGACTCCGTACCACTGGAAAATTTAAATCAAGATAACCACAAAGAAGCAAGTTGTGACCTAGGTGCTGATAATGAAAAAAGATATTGCGGTAAAATGAAGTAACCACCCCACACGTATATCGTTTTTAGCATCCAGGACAGAGTCCAGGTCAGACAATTTCGCTTTGTGCAGCTGTTATGCTTTAATGTAATGCTATTGATGAAAGCGAAAAATAATTATTACAGTTGCTTTATATTATAGCTGCAAGTCCATAGTGCGACATAAGCCTCTACTAAGGATTTCCAATACGAATGGATGGAAGCGATATCTGCGTTCAGCCTTTTCGACCACCTGGTATGGTGGATGTCCAACGCTACGCTTACAGGTACATGTTTACCATTGAGACCTTTCCTGCCCCATCGGCCATCGGTTTTTCGTGCTATTTGCATAGTTTCTTATACTTATTTATAAGACAACATTTTGCCATAAAAATACTGGAATGTGTTTCTTTCATCATTGTCGCAGCAACAAGAACTTGACTTTTAATATTCGAATATTTATATAGAAATATTTCCTTTTGTAAGTGATAAAACCTACCTTAATATAAGAAGTATAAATAAATCCCTGTTGTAACCCTATAAAGAGTCCCATGGGCGCTCCGAGCAAGGCTCGTGGGTCCCTCACCACCGACCTGGCATCGGGCGGCGGGGCGGGAGTAGCCGTCGCTCCATACACACCTAGTCCTGGAAAAATTATGATTAATGTAGATTTAAGCTGCAATTTTTCTTCCACGCTGGTTTGGGAGAAAAAAAGTAGAATGTACCAGCTGCTTCTTTTCCCGCGCAGATCGTTAAAGCCGATCGAGGGAATGGGTGTGAGGAATCATGTCAATAGACGATGCAGTTAGCAACCTATCACTATTCTGATTCTGTTCTCCACCTACAAGCCCACCATGCTAACGTGGCCTTTAGGTTTCATAGACCTAGGCTCTGTCTACCAGGCAAGGAAAATAGACGTGATGTATGTATGTATTAAGCTGCAATTTTCATTGCTAGACGTAGTTGTAGGCCTTCAAGGGACTTAAGCCAGACAGGTACAGTAATGGTCTGAATGATTTTTCGATTTCTACGATAAAGATGTTTGATTGGCTCGGTCGATTGATCCTGTATTGTGGATAGAAACAGAAGTAAGACGACAGTCTTGCTTCTGTTTCCTTATCCTTATTTTTTCTGGGATTAAAATTCAAGGCTAGATTTGGTTTTTCAAGGGTAAAATTTGGTTGTGAAGTTGCTTGTACTTACCTATAGAAGTGAGGGCCACAAAAGCCCACACAGCAACAAGGATCCGCCTCCCGGCTGCGCTCAGTACGGTACCGGGTAGGTACTGCATGTTGGGGCATCCGGCAGCCCCACACGTCTGCTCCTGGAAAAGATTACCATATTACTTAATTTAGGAAGACGCATATAATATACAATTAAAATATGTTTGTTATTGTCACAAAGGACTACTAACCTCATACTCATCTTCAAAAAAATACTCTTCAGGCGGTGGCCACCTCGCAATCGACGCATTAGTAGGAGCTACAGCCGTTTCCGGGTATGCCATCATCTCTTCCGGCCATATCATCAGAGCTGCTCCCAACAACAGTGACCCGAACACCAGCCCCAAGTCTTGAGCGGCACGGAGAGCCCTCAGCCCTCTCCTTAAAGCTATCTTCCGTCTCGCTTCATCACCAGCTGATTGAGCTAACGATGTTGCTGAAGCTGACAACGCCAGCGACATCGGTGACAAAGTTATTCCACATAGTCCGTATAAAGGGAGTAGCACCGTTAAAGGTGTTGCTACAGTGTGAGCAGTCAGGAGAATAAACACTAGTATATGTGCTACGCTTATCACAATTCTTGCACCGGTCTTTTGAAGGATTAACGGGGAGAATGGAGCCACAATGGCAGCTACTGTGTGCATTACTGCGAGGGGTATAGCGGCTGCTTCGGCGCCAGCGAAAGCTGTGAATGGAAGCAACGCTGTGGCACACAGTCCGCTGGAAAGACATAGAAGGGTGAATCTCGTGACGATGGGTTGCGGGACCTTTGGGGGCTGCCTCGTGAGGAGTTTCCGGACCGAGGCAGCCCCGACCGAGGAGGCGGCGGAGTCTCTTCGTCGAGGCACTACAACAGGGGCAGCAATTCTTTGAGGAGTTTTGGGTTTCGGTTTCTTCCACAGCCATTCTTTCTTGTATATTGTGCTCACAGGTATCTGTGAAAAGAATATGACATAGGCATACTAAATCAGTGAATATGATTGGTTGGCGAAATTGCCCAGGATTTCTCTTTTTATCCTTTTTGATTTTGTTTTTGAAACAGGCTACAAAGGGCTACTACAAGTAGATTGGTATTTTGTTTTTGAAACTTTTGTTTAAACCTTATGATTATACAATAAGCATGTTAATATCAACTTTATTTATTGGTCAAATACTTAAATCTCGTTGAATATCTCAACCAACTCTGATTTTTCTCTCAGCTTCCTTGAGATGTTCTTCTTAATGTAATAAGATGAGGAGCCCGATGGCCTAGTGGGTGTGAGCATTACTAGCGCTTACGCATGTTAAGCAACCCCGGGCGCAGTCTCCAATTGGATGGGTGAACGCAAGTGGCATAAAATATCTCAAACTCCTCCGTGCTTCGGAAGGCACTTTAAGCTGTTGGTCCCGGCTGTCACCATTGATGGCAGTCGTTAAGCTATGTCCGATGCCGTTAGGCAGCTTGAAAAAACTGACACCAGTGTTGGCCACTTACACACACGAAAAACAAACAACAATAAGATACTATAAAACAAACATTGTGAAGTACCTGAGCAATAAGTGTCCGGTGCCGGTGCGGGTCCGACACGGTCCGGGCGGCCGCGCGACTGGCCGACGGTCGAGACCGCTCTGTCAGGTCCGGTAGGCTGCCCATACGACTGCGTCGCCCGCCTGCTGGTGTGTCACTCTCGTGATGATTGTTCCTTCATGCCTGTCAAATATATATATGTACGTGCTTATAGGAAACCTTTGTGTATGGTTTATATGGTGATACATGAATTTTAGAGGGGTCCAGTGTGTTCTGTGGGTCCAGTGATGCCCCCATTTGCAATAAATCATTTCATCATCATCATCATTTCCTGTAGGTGACACGGTCAGTCAACCATGTACATCCTGGTGTCCGAGTTCTTCGGAACCGCCTGTCGGCCTCTGACGTGGTTCCTTTAACGACTACCAGATGGCAGCCGGGACCAACGGCTTAACGTGCCTTCCAAAGCACGGAAACATCTTTCTTATCAGACAATCAGCTGATTCATGCCTGCAATGTCTCTCTGGAATAAAGCCCACGACTCCCAGGTGCGGAGGCTATTATCTTCATCATCTTCAGGTATTTTTAGGGTTCCGTACAAAAAATGAAAAACGGAACCCTTATAGGATCACTCGAGCGTCTGTCTGTCCGTCCGTCCGTCTGTCACAGTCGATTTTCTCCGAATCTACTGAACCAAATTAAATGAAATTTGGTAAGATGGTGTAAACCTATGACCCAAACACGGATGTGCAAAGTAAATATATATTTTTTTTAAATAAGGTTCAGTTTAGGGGGTCCAAATATAAAATGTTAAAAAAAAGTTTTGTAAACCTTACCGTGTTATGTATCAAATGAAAGGGCTTGTTATGAGGATCTCAAAAATTATTTTTTTTTGTTCAGGAAAATCAATACTTTTGATTTTATTCACGAAAGAAGGCAAAATTTGACCATTCCCCCCCCCCTGATCTCCGAAACTACTGGGCAAAATTTCCAAAAAATTACAATATATAGTTTATTGCTTGAAGATTACAGGAAAAATAATAAGAATTCTATCAGTTGAAAATAAAGTGGTAAACTCATTATAATAAGTTCACCTAGGGAAATAGTTCACTAAAACACCACTAGATAGCGCTACTCAATTGAATAAAACATTTTTGCACATTGTGTGTGTGTTCACTAAGCATATTGTACGGAACCCTCATTGCGTGAGTTTGACTCACACTTAGCCGGTTTTTTAGTCACCACTGCACGACCCTCTCTTTAATACCAGAGCCATATATTAGCCAAAGCAGTCACAGAATTTGGCCCCTCTCCACGTTGTCCAGAAGAGTTGGAGAGGTATCTATAAGCTTCGTGCTATACAAGTAACACTTTTAATGGCATTGTAGCCAGTGACCAGGAAAGATAATTTACCTATAGGCAATCTTCGCTTTTTATCTATTACTTGTTACTTATTACTTGTTTTAATTTATTTTTATTTACGGACAACTCCTAGATTGAGCTAGCCTCAACGAGACTTGTGTTATGGAATATTTACTCAACGGTACTATATTTTTATAACAAATAGGCGAATATGAAAAAAACATTTCTCATATTGATCTGGCCGGGGATCTAACCGGGGACCACTCATGTCGCAGGGTGACGTGTTGACCGCTGCGCCAAGGAGATTGACAATAAAAGTTTTGATATGACTAGTGAATTGACAATGCAATCAGCATTGTGGTCATTTTTAGAGTTATCGGGTCCTATATCTATTTGATTTAATATCAACTGCCAGTCGGACGGACCCACATCACTCATACACTTCAATGACAAAGGTCTGAGGAGTGACTTTGTAAAGTTCAAGTAACTTAGTTTAGAAACTTGTTAAAGTATTTAGGTACGTATGCAGGTGAGAAAGTTAGCTAATTGTAACTTTACGTCATTTGATAATTAAATGTCCTCGTGATACGTCGATAGATAGAATTTATTACATACTTGTAATACAAAATTTAAATAAAACCCTCTTATTCTTTATATTATGGCTTCCACCAAGATGTCGGTGATTCTGCCAACCTGTTCTTTTGCAGTCTTTACTCTTTTTCCATTTATAAGGTTGCCTGTAAGAGATTGCGTTAGCAATAAGGCCGCCTTTTGTACAATTTTTATTTTGTGTACTTTTATGTTGTATTTTTAATGGTGCAATAAAGAAATTGTATTGTATTGTAGTCGGACGGACCCACATCACTCATACACGTCAATGACAGAGGTCTGAGGAGAGACTTTGTAAAGTTCAAGTAACTTAGTTTAGAAACTTGTTAAAGTATTTACGTAAGCAGAAAGTTAGCTAATTGTAACTTTACGTCATTTGATAATTAAATGTCCTCGTGATACGTCGATAGATAGAATTTATAAATACTTGTTATACAATATGTTAGTAAAACCCTTTTTCGTCTTTATATTATTACTTCCACCGAGGTTTTTGGTGAATCTGCCAATGCCCAATTTAATGAGATACAAAATATCGGTGTTGTATAGTGAAATATGACGTAGGTTCTTTAACATTATGTTCATTGATATAGTTATCGGGTATCTAGATCTATTTGAAGTTAAAACTGCCAGTCGGCCGGACCCACATCACTCACACATCGGAGACAGAGGCGACTTTGTAAAGTTCTTGTTCTTAGTTTTAACTTCTAATAGATTTACGTAAGCAGGGGTTTTTGTATAATCTAAGGTATAATCTAAGTAATATACCGATATAGTTATCGGATACCTTAGATAATATTAAGCCTAGATAGACTCTATTAGCCTAAAAGCGTAAAAAAACCAGTGTCCAATCCATAGCCGGTCGCGTACACACACAGATAAATAAACGATTTTTTTTTTTTATTTACAGCTATCAATCTGACGGATTTTGAGGGCATAAATTGACAGGACGCGTGTTATTACACGCTGTCACGCACACAAGCATTGAAAAATAAAGGCACGACGGTGTCTAGATACCTAGATCTATTTGAAGTTAAAACTGCCAGTCGGAGGGACCCACATCACTCACACATCGCAGACAGAGGCGACTTTGTGAAGTTCTTGTAACTTAGTTTTAACTTGTAATAGATTTACGTAAGCATTCTGTATGAAATGAAATGAAATGAATAGTTTTATTCAAATTTATCTATCTTTCTTGTCATATTTTTTTTTGCAAAATCGAAAAACTACTAGTTATTCGGAAAGGCCACTGCTGAGAAGAATACGCCGAAAGAAACTCAGTTCAGTATTGGTCCCTACGTGCCAGACGGGCATAATACATAACAGTTATAAGTCTACACATATATTTAACAAATATTTGACTAATTCCAAGCATTTTTATCCATTTAATAATCATTTAGGTATACAGTAATGCCTTTTTATAAGCTGATTTTTACCAGCAGTCTTAAATTTATTAAACGATAGTTCTATGTACGTACGTATATGTTACGTACATACAGAATCCCCTGCTTACGTACTAATATTATAAAGAGGAAATACTTGTTTGTTTGTTTGCATTGAATAGGCTCTGAAACTACTGGACCGATTTTTTTAATTCTTTCACCTAATAGATAGCTAAGGTATCTGCGGCTGACATAGGCTATAATTTACGCTCACTATAATATAGTCCTTACCTATGAAATTGGCGTTTTCTATACAGAATTTCGAGTAAAGTGAATTTTTCATACTAACGTTTTTAATATTATTTCGGGTTTGATAAATTCAACAAAAGAGAAACTTTTCATGTAATTACGGACAACAGTAAGCCATCACTTAAGACATTATAAAATTTACAAAAAAAATTGAGTCAAGTTCTTCAATTTGAGTTGGAGCGAAAGCACATTTTTTGTATGGAGATACCTCTTGAACCGGTGCTCCAAATAAGATGAAATCGATTTTCAATTTCATTGGGTAACAAAATTCGTTCAGAATGTATGATATTTAAATAAATGTTCGCGAGGTCCAAATTTGCGACTAATTACTAGTAGATAAAATATAATAAAAAAAATATATTAATTTTCATCATAAAAATACGTCGTCTAAATAATATGTTAATAAAACCTTGTCTGATAACGGGGAGAATCTGCCCGTCAATATGAACAACTTAGGGGGCACACTAGGTACAGTAGCGACGCCAATCATTTTATTCCTAATACTTAGAAAGAAATTCAAGAATGTAAATCATATAAGCCTTAGTAAATAACCTGAAGTATTTTTGGAATCATGTTTTAATATTATGAGAATCAGTCATTAAGAGAAATAGTGATTACCGCCAGAAACGGCCGTTTTTGGCGGTAATCACTATTTCTCTTCTATCTTCTTTAATCTGATTCTTATAATTCTCACTGATTCTGATAATATTAAACATGATTCCAAAAATACTTACTTCAGGTTATTTACTGAGGCTTATATGATTTACATTCTTGAATTTCTTTCTATTTGTAAAGTATTAGGAATAAAATGATTGGCGTCGCTACTGTGCCTTGCCTAGTGTGCGGCCTTAAAGCAGGAAATAAAAAAAACGATTGTTTCACACAAATTGCCAGGCGGCTTACACCACCGAAACTAGCGACACTCGTTATTTTAATTCTTGTGCTCCAAAATAAGAACAAATGGAGAAAATCTACGTTAGTATTTCCTTAGTAAATTAGGTACTTGTAGTATTTTTAGTAGAACATTTCATCATTATCAGTTTTTCAGATTGAGAGATCTACTGAAAGTAAAAGTGGCCGCTTTTTTGCGGGAATGAGTAGTTCTCTTGATTAACCAATTGCAAAATAATGAAAAGCAATTAAAAAAATACTGCAATTCATTTACTAGTAGTGATCTTATTTAGTAGTAAAAGAAATGAAACCAGGGGTGGCGTTAGTTAGCTGGTCTAGGCGCCTGGAAATGTCCTACTTTTTTTAGATTTAAAAAGTTGTTTTTATTTACGTACTGAGCACCCTTTAAGCACCGGACAGGGATTTTTATTAACATATTGTTCACAAAATTGGATGAACACTTCAGGAAATTGGCTTCGATCCCCGGTCAGGTTATGATGGAAAACGATCTTTTCCAGATCGGCCTGGGTCTTAGATGTTTAACCATACATTTTTTTGAACCTATGAGCTATAATGACATCTCGGAATCAGAATCCCTTTTGGAATACAGAATTGGAAAAAAAAGATATAAAACGAAAAAAAAGACCACTCATACAAAGTCGAATCAAATTGCCCAGGTAGCTGAACACTTTTGTATGAAAACATTTGTACAATAGTAAAAGTTGTTCGTATTGAAGGGCTGAGTCACCCCTTTAAAGTTATGTCGAAGATCAATTAATACGCTGGTAGTACCTTTGTATTAAAAAATATAATATCGTTGAGTCCCATCGTTGCTGTAACGCACTTAAATAATTCATCAAGAAAAAAGTGTTTAATAACACAAGTTCAGAATTTATTGTAGGACTAGGGATTAGCTCAATCTGTGTGATGTGCCCCTATACTTTATTTATTATTTATTTTAAATCACTGTATGCTAGATACTACGAAATAGAGTAGGCGCTTAGAGTAGGCGTTAGATAGTTGTTAACAAAACGCAATAGGATCTTTATCACTAAACGTTAGGATTCGGTAATATATATCCTCTTTGGTCACGATGCACTCATTAATAATGAGAACTCGGTCGATCGAAACACTATGAGCGCACTCACCTCCAATCTATAACAGGTGGCCACACACTATATCACAGAAAAACCTCCATTTAAACCATTATACTATAATTAACACACCACTATCTAAAACTTAAATGAGATATGTTTTATTTTATATATTTATGATATGTTATTGTCTGGTTTGAGATTTTGTTTTCGCGAAGTGGAGAGGACGCGGCGTCTCGGGATATACTGAATATCTGTAGGTGTGTTGCTGGGGTCACCATGTGGCTAGGGTTTTCCGGGACTACGAAAATAAATGATTGATCGCAGTCTTACCGCTATTGTTACACATTTAAATTAAATTGCTTTTAATATAGTTTTATTGCGTTTATTGCATTATTTATACACCTAATAGGTCGAATACTTTACACTGTTTATGTTAGAATTTAATAAATTAAACTAAAAACGACTTATTGTACTGCAGTTCTACTTATCCATGAATATTTTACCAAGAACTTATATAGGACCTTGGGTCAACACTTCAGAGCGCTTAATTGGTAACGAGACACTGGTACAAAAACTAAGGAACAGTTTGAATCATGATTGCGTTGAATTTGTTTACCATCTTATTAATGAAAATCTTATGTTTTAGGGCCAATACTGGTAACTCCAAAAAGAAATTCTAAATTTTCATAGAAATTGCAGGGCCTGAACGCTTTTGTATGGTAATGTCGATTTTTATTCGAGTTCCTATTATCATACCCCTAAAGTTGATCAGTTGAACAGGCAGAATTTAATTGAACTTTAATTGAATTTACTTGCATTTACTCACTATACAGATACTTCAGGGAGATACTAAAGCCATGTGGTCTCAACGCCTTAATCGTACTATTTGTTATCAGAGACTCGCATAGATGGCGCCACTTGAAACTACACAACATTGTATCTACCGTATTATGAGAATATAAAAATATGATTCACAAAATATATCTTATTAAAAATCAAAACAATATTCTAGGCATAATATTTTAAAATGACACCGTATATGTAGTGAGTTAAAGACTAACGCAGATTACCGCCGTCTAGTATCAAGTAGCAAACAACTCTCCTGCGCCATACATTCGCCTGCTTTTCGCAACCTTAATTTGGTCCAAGATTTTTGTATGAGGTGGACAGTCTATTACGTTAGTATTATATTGTCTTTGCTAAAGCTTAATCTTTGCGTGACTATACAGGTGAAATCTGCTATGATCCCATAGGAAAAGTTATTCATATTGACGGTCTACGTCACCCTTAAAGGGAATGTCGAGGGTCACTCAACACAAACACACAATTCACACGCTGTGTTATATGGAAAAACAATTTCATCGTATTTTTTAAAATTTCAAGATCATCATCATCATTTCGAGTAGGTGACATGGTCAGTCGACCATGCACACCCTGATGTCAGAGTTCTTTGGAACCGCCTCTCGGCCTGTGACTTGGTTCCTTTAACGACTACCAGATGGCAGCCGGGACCAACGGCTTAACGTGCCTTCCGAAGCACGGAATCATCTTTCTTATCAGACGATCAGGTGATTCATGCCTGCAATGTCCTAACCAAACTGGAAACAACTTAACAAGGTATGCTTCCCGTGGGAATCGAACCCACGACCTCCGGGTCAGTAAAGCAAACGCCTTAACCACTGTACCACAGAGGCAGTTCAATTTCAAGATGAAACTCATTTAGTGAATGATCGACCTAAATACCTACATGTAGAAGTCCTGATCGAATTTCCATGATGGTTACCCCACAAGGGAGGCATAGAAACGCGAGGGTCGCAGCCGACGCATGCGCTGTGCCCGCTCGGTCCAGAGGCTGCTACACGGTCGCAACATGTACCACAAAACAGCTACGGTATAGATGAGGGGAAAATTTTAGAGTTTATACCACAGGCATGGCTCGTCCTAAGGGCGCTTCATACTTACATGCAGAGCAATATTGCACCGTAGTGCAGTCCAGCACCAAATCCAGCAAAAACGCGGAACGGCCGTACCATATTTTTGTCTCGATTAATATTACTACATACAAAGCTGTGTGGTTCCCGGCAGAGTAGAATAGGACCATTCCAAGTCTTCCCGTAGATGTCGTAAAAGGCGACATCCCGTCTGGCCAGCGTGGGGAGTGTAGGCCAAATCCTCTGACTGCTCTAGCTAATATAGGGCTCTGCCGGGAACCACACACACGGCTTTGTATGTAGTGTAGTAGTACTAATCGACAAAAGGATGGTACGGCCGTGCCGCGTTTTTGCTGGATTTAGGGGGCACCGCACTACCGTGCAGATATCATTCATCATTATCATAGCAGCAATAAATTCACTGCTGTACAAACACCTCTCCCAACATGGAGGGATTTTGTTATAATCAACATGCTTGACAGACGGATCGTTGCGGCGCTGACCATCGATACCATTTTTTAAGGGAAGGAAATGTAAGAGTTTTTTGAACTGGGGTAACGGGATGATGATTAGGGTTATGTAGGTAGCTGCTCGGGAGGCCGGGCGCGCGTGCTCGATGCCATACCGGCAGGACAAGAAGTTGAGGATGACATCTCTTTTTTTGTAATGCGAGGCAATTCCCTTTGGATACCGTACCAACTGCGGGAAGCCATATGATTTTACCTTATGAGAAAGGTTATATGGTGTTACCACTAAAAACTCCGCGGTTTCACTTCTGAGCCACTATGTGCCGGGAGCGTGTGCTACTCTCGCTCCACAGTCTCGGCGCGGTGGAGCGACCTCTCTATACACAAAGTGACAGCAGAGGGATCGGAGCGGCCAACTACACCAGTAGTCGCGTTCGAGGAATCTTAGGCGTCTAGTGCCTGACACTACAGCATTCCTTGGCAGCTCAAGGGCCATCTGTCAAGCGACGAAAAGAGGATGACACCACTGACCTCAAATATTTCAACGGCATGAATGGCCAGTTGGCTGGGGAGATGCACCGCCGAATCCTTTGTACCACCAGCAGAAAAGTTACCTCCTGGCCACGATTTGCCTTAACCGCCTCAGAACCCAGGTCGGCCGATGCAAGGATAATCTGGTCAAATGGTCTTACACAGACAGCAAAAACAATTTCTGCAGCTACGGTGCATCTCCACAGACAATGGCACACTTACTGGTATGCCCAGCATGCCCCGCGACCTGCAAGCTGGAAGACCTGCATAAAGCAACACAAAATGCAGTACAAGTTGCCCAATACTGGGCCAAGAAAAATATTTGAAATTGGTAAACATCGACACGCTAAGAAGAAGACCTCTGACCTAACGAGTACCTGACGAGTATGCAATTTGAAGTAGGGAAGGGAGATATCCAGATGTGGAGATGTGGAATGTTGTCAGTTCAAACACCATGTCATGTAATTTAGCATAGCATACCTACTCGTATTGAAAGTGTAAATATTGAATTAATATTAAAACTAGAAGTAGTAACTATTCTTATGCTAATTGAGGTAACCATACATATATTACATTTCGAATACTTACTAACATATCAAAATATTTGTTGAATAAATGAGTACGGCCAATTAACATGATTAAGTGTAATAAACAATGACATGTGCGGAAGTTGAAACTTGAAACTGTGTTGCAGGTCGTAGACGCTTATGCCAACGACTTCAAAGTTGACTCATCATCTGCCTCCGTGGCAAATGGTTGGTTAAGGCGTTCGCCAAGATCCGGGGGTCATTGCATTGATGTTTATAGGCTTAAGCTTTATAGGCTTTGTTAAGCTTGTATGTCCTAATCCTTAGTCACCTTCTACGACATCCACGGGAAGACTTAGTGAAATTCACAGGAAGTGGTCGCCTGTACTTCTACTGGTAGTGAGCATTTCAGAAAACCCTTATAGGAGACATGAGAAGAAGTCTTTTCTGTAGCATACGCTATTTATGCACACACGAACTATCGCAACATCAATATCGACACACAACCGTTATGGTCGTCCGATACACCCGTCATTTTATTGTCCGTAGGTTAGGTACACATGTGAACCTATTCACCTTTTGGGGTTTATGTCTTTATCAAGAGTAATTTGAGTGTATACGGGTACCGGGCGAAAATTAACATTACCTAGAAGATCATCCCATACTTACAAACACCCCAGGGTGGCTGAATACTTTTGTATGGGAAAGTTGATTTTTTTGGGTTCCCAGCGTTGGTTCCGTTGTTTTAATGATTTTTACGATTACGATTTTTTTGTTTGAGAACTCTTTATTTTCTAAACATCTGTAACAAGTGTAACAAATAAATACAATCAAATATTTTTGCATACAATTGTCAACAAAACAATACTATCGGTGCAGTATTGTCCACTATGATCAGTCTCATTATCCCATAACCTATTCATTTTGTGGTAGATACACTTTACTGAGAAACTATTTTATGGGGGTACATAAATCTATGGGAGAGTCCTATGCTGCGCACATAAAACGCAGATATTATTAAAATTTTGTTCTGTGAGGCCCTAAATAACCTTCTAAACTATTTTATGAACTAAGTACTACTTAGAGTTTAAATTGTGAACGTAAAGCTTTACTTGATCACTAATCAGATTATTTCCTTGAGAACAAATACATCAATATCTTCAAAAATTTAGAATAAAATTTAACCCTCTTTTTCTGGATCCTTAGATACACTGATATCGTTGGAATCACGTTGGAATCTACATAGGTGCAAGTCGTCAATTTAACAGCCTCTGTTACGACCCATCTCGCTTCACTAACCGCAGCTGGATCTCCCACTTCGGCCGGATCACGATGGTCGTGACACTCGTGACGTCAAACTCTATGTTTGACGGCGCGTCTTCTGGTAGCTCCACCCGGTAGTTCTTCAGGAGCGTTATGACGCTGGCCATCATCGTCATTCGTGCGAAGCGCATGCCTGGAAAGATAATTGACGACATAAGGTTTTAACCTGGCAGTGCGTCGAGAACTTAAAGCAAAATGCTGTGAATTTCTATTTCTATTTATTTATTCATTTGCAAGTGTAGGTGGAACTGGTTGGTGATAGTTTTAAAAAAAAATGTAAAATCAAATCTCTGGCAAATCTGCTCTGGCTAATAAGTAAATTGCTCTGGTAAAACAGAGAGGGACGTTCTCCTGCAGTGGAGACTAAAACAGACCTGATGATGATGAAAGGCAAATTACACAAATTGATCTCGTTCGCCCCACACTAAGTTGTAAACTAAGGTTGTAAACTTGTGTCTTTGGGTACTAATAAATGTTCATAAAAAGATGCCTCATTAAAATAGTAGTAGGTATTTAAATAATTATTAACATTTAAATGTAAAAATAGTAAAATTTAAAAGTGACATACACTTTTTTTTCATGTCTTTAATATTTTTGATAAAGGTTTAATTATTGAATCCAAAGATTTAAATACCGGAAGCATGAAAAGAGCCTCTCCGTGTGACCTAGAGTACAATATGTCCGGCACACCCTGGGCAAAGGGTATTAATAAGCGAGGACAATCTAGGCAGTAACGCAGATGGCCTTTCGCTACGGAATGGCAATAGATAACATTTCATCTTGATAAGAAGAAGAATTACCTATTTTATAAGAATTCTTGTTTGACTCCAAAAAAATCGGCGGATATTATTCCTTCCAGAGATTTATTGGAGTGTACTTACATTACAACATTCTCAGATATAAGCATTAAAATCAAACTTACCTATACACTTTCTTGGTCCTTCACCAAAAGGTAGATAAGTGTAAGGATCAATTTTTCGCTTCCAATCGCCTAAGAACCTTTCTGGCTTGAATTCTCCCGGGTCAGGGAAATATTTAGGATGGCGGTGCATGTGGAACACCGGAATGTGGACTCGAGTGCCTTTCTCCAGCACTGCGCCACACGGCAGCTTATAATCCTCAAACGTTTCTCTAGTAATAACCCCCAGAACTGGGTAAAGCCGCATTGTCTCGTCTATACACGCATCAATATAAGGCAGCTCTGTAATGCATTCGTACCCAAGCTTGTTGTTATGCCTTTTGAGATATTCATCTACTTCCTGTACAGCGCGGTCTAACGCTTCGGGATTCTTAGCTAATTCGTAGAAGGTGAACTGCAGCGTCGACGATGCAGTCTCAAATCCAGCCGCGAAGAACAATAAACACTGAGCAACCAGAAATTCATCATCAACGTCTAAAGTAACCTTTCTGCTCGCGCCTTGTATATTCTTCAAACTATCACCAACAATATAATTGATTTTCTTCATTTCCAAAATCAGGTCGACAAAGTCATGTCTTGATGTTGGTTTGTACTGCCTTTGAGCGAATACCTCTGTCATAACTTTAAGGAAAAATCTATCAGCTTCGACAGGAAAAGATTTCATCCCGAGTCCATAGAACAAGGTGGGCCAAATTGATCGAAAGATTAGTTTAAATCCTCTGTATTTGGATGGCAGCAAAAGCAAATGGCCTATATTAAAGAAACTGTTGTCTTCAGTTCCATCTATTTGCATTGCATTAGGATTTATTCCAAAGGCACATCCACTGACCGCATCTATCGTAAACTTTTCTATAAGTCCTTTAATGTTGACATTTTTATTTTCCGTTGCTTCGTGATCAATAAGATCTTCAAAAGTGTGAGCACACCGTTCAATCAAATAAAACATGTCTTTCATTTTTGAAGACGAGAAAAGTGGCGACAAGTTTTGTCTGAGGACCTTCCACCTGTCTCCGTAGGTAAAGAAAAGATTTTGAGTGAATACTTCCTTGTGCGTGTGATCCGAGATTTCTCTGCTGCTGAAGTAGTAGAAATCCTTCGTCATGACGAGTTTGATGATTTCTGGGTCTTGGACGATCAAAGCTGGGTCGGTTCCGAAGTAAGTTCCAAAGTAAGGGGCATTCGGAAACTGTTGACATATTGACTGAGCGACTTCTCCGATGAACTTTTTCATAAGTATATAATCTCCATAGTTGCCGAGGATAGCAACAGGTTTGGGGTACGGTATGTTCCTCTTCTTCCAGTAATCGAATTTTCTTTTGGAGCCTTTGTACATAAAGAGAAGTGTGAGAATAAACACAGTTAAAACTAAACTTATCATTTTGGAGCTTGGAGAACGTGTGAGACATTAAACTCAGTTATTATATATAATTGTAGTTATCTTTGTTTGTCATTTATCACAACTTATCAAAGGTCAGGTTATTACTATATTTGATTATTTTACTCATATCATTTGCATTTGCTTGTAACTTTGTATGTGAGCTATTAATTTTATCAATATCTACCCATTACTAAGTAGTTTGACGCGAAGTTGGACATCGCTAACGTTTATTTACATATTATTAACTAACGAAGCTATTTGAACTTGAAATTTGAACCAATATTACATAGGTACATTCTAAACGTCCCGGTTCAAAAGTTATTGCGGAACAAACATAGCTACATCCTACATGCTTACATATCAAAAATGAGTTTTCATCTCAACTCTACTTGAGACAATGCTCGCTTCGCGCGCTCGGTCAGTATGTAGACCTAACTTACTTAAATACAAGTAGTGTAGTGTATACAATATAAAAATTACTTGTATGCATTCTTTATCAGGTACACTTTTTTTAATTAGCTTATTATGTCTTACTGCTGGGCAGAAGCCTCCCCTTTATTTCACCAAGTGTCTCTGTCCCAAGCCTTCTCCTTCCAGTCACTCTCATAGTGGTATAATTCATCCGACCACCCTGTTCTGGGTCTTCCTCTCTTTCTTTTTCCGTCTGTCGGATTCCAAAAGGTAGCGATTTGGGCCCATCTTTCTTGATCATACGGCAGACGTGACCCGCCTAATCCCACTTTAGATTACCTGACTTTTTGCCAACAACTACCACGTTTGTAATGGAGCGTAGAGTTGTATTTTTTTTATATCAGGTAGGTAGACTCCATCCTAAAAATATGAAGTTACCTACCTTACTTACCTACTTTATATAGGAGAGTACCAAAAAGTTAAACCAAAACTAGATTAAGTACTAGGTTCCATGAAATATTATTTTGTGGATTTTTATATCATTTAAGCAGAAAAAGAGTAGGTGTGGCTACAGAATTAATAAAAGTATAACGTAAGAAAGGATATTCGCAATCAGACTTTCTACTGCTAAATGCTTATTCGTAGGTTAAATGTAATAAGCTGCGCTGTTATTGTTATAAATAATTATTATTTTGTGTTTTTTTGATGCCCACGATAGAGGCCCAGCCTTATGTGTGATCAATTGGTAAATTTGTTTCTTCGTATCGATTTTAGAAATAAATCATCGTTCACAAGAAATCACGTTTTCTTTTATGGTCCACCACCACCATCATCATCAAATCACAATTTGTTGTCTATTGTTATCTCGAGCCCAGTTTTTCTGAGTTTCAGATGTGTTAATTTAATTACAATATAACAACTGTACAAATAAACACTCACTTACACGACATATTATAATGAAACAATAGCCAATTAAGTCAAAATACGTCGATGATTTTATTATAAGGAATGTTATACACAAGAACATATGGCATACTTACGAGGTCTTTCCCTTACGGGCGAACAGAGTCTACCACTATCTATGTTTGCAAACGGAATGAAAAGTTCATATTATTACATGAAAATAAAAAAATAAAGCAACCCTTTACCAGATTCACAATACTTTTGAACCAGGCATGTTCCATGTTACATTATGTGTGAATAAATACGTCAGAGGCAGGAGGCCCTATACATATATTAACATGTAGTCTCCTTGGGTTACTCTAAAAACATGAAGAAAAGTGTTTGCCCGCACTGGGTGGGAATAATAATTTCTTTAATAAAACCATCATTAATTTTATTAAGATGTGTTAACAACACGGTAATAAATAATATTGCAATAAACTTATTTGTGGCATCTGATATAGTATAGAGACTGAATCTCAGTTGCACCTTATCAATCGAAACCAAGCGTTTCTTGAATAGCTGATATTAATTATACAAAATACGAATACAGTAGTAAAAAAGTTCATTACGTTTGAAATCGCAAATTCTTCAAATTTACAATAATATCGAAGAAAGGCTTTGATGTTTCATGTGAATTACGGTTTACATTTTATCCTCATTTTTGTTCATACAAATATTGTGGTAATTGACTATCTACTTATTAGTTACTTATTGCAAGCAACGCAGAATACAGGCACGTAGATAACTTGAAGATGATAGGCATAGTGCTAATAACAGTATTAACTATATTTCTCCTAGTAGCATACTATTTTGCAACCAAAAATTACGACTATTGGAAGAAACGAAATATACCATACAACAAGCCGGTGCTTCTACTTGGAAATTATGGCCAATATATTCTTCAGAAGAAATATTTGGGGAAAATGACGCAGTCCATATGTCAGCAGTTTCCAACAGCACCCTACATTGGCGCTTACTACGGGACGGAACCAACACTCCTTGTCCAAGACCCGGAACTGATTAAACGCATTTTGGTTAAGGACTTCCACTACTTTGGTGGCAGGGAAAACTCTAAATACAGCAACACAGAACCACTCTTGCAAAATCTTTTCACATCTTCTGGGGATACTTGGAAAGTTTTACGACAAAACCAGACTCCATTGTTCTCTGGCTTCAAAATCAAGCAGATGTTCAAACACATCAGACAGTGTATTCACAAATTTGAAGATATTCTCGACAATGAAATTAATAAGGGTGATAATATCGAAATTAGACCACTTCTTTGTCGTTATACTGTCAGTTGTGCTGGTTCTTGTGCTCTTGGAATCGACACAGAAGTAGGAGATGAAACAAGAAATGTTCTTACTGATTTTGGAAAATTCTTATTTGGTGACTCATCTATTAGTGGTTGCAAGCTAGTATTAAGGGCTATTTGGCCAGGTGTTTATTATGGTCTTGGGTTTAAGAAATTCACATATGAATATCAGAATTTCGTTATGAGTATCTTAAATTCTGTGTTTGAAAGTCGTGAATACAAACCTTCGAACAGGAATGACTTTGCTGACCTTCTTTTGAATATTAAAAAATGTCAAGCCCCTTTAGATAAAAACAAACATGACAAGGAAACAAATACGGTGAATGTTGAGATTGACGATGCTTTATTAGCAGCTCAATGTATTAGTTTCTTCGGATCTTGTTTCGAAGCCACTTCAATAATTTTGCATTACGTTCTTTACGAACTTGCAAAGAATGCAAAAGCGCAAGAACGAGCTATAGAAGAAATAGACGAATATTTGAAGCAAAACAATAATAACATAGAATATGATTGCTTAACTAAACTACCGTACATTGAAGCTTGTACAGAGGAAACGATGCGTCTCTATCCAGTAATAGGGATAATTAGACGTGAGGTGCTCGAAGATTACAAGTTACCCTGTGGAGCTGTCCTTAATAAAGGTGTAAGAATTCATATTCCCATCTACCACATGCATCATGATCCCGATAATTTCCCTGATCCCGAGACTTTTATGCCTGAAAGATTTTTCGGAGATGCGAAGAGGGATATCAAACCATTTACATATATACCATTTGGCGATGGACTTAGGCAGTGCATAGGTGAGTATTACAGACTCTCCAGAATTTATTTCAGACCTTTTTTTAATCAGATTTTTTATGTATAATATAAATACCCATATAATCTTAGTCTTACTCATAGATACAGGGTGTAATCGAATTAATTGCCATCCGCAATAAATGATTACATGTAGAAACATTTCTAGCTTTAACGGTTGTGTATTGGCCTAAAATCACATTTAGTGCGTAAAGAAAGCTGACTGGCTAATTTAATACTGGGGGCCCTTTGGTAATATTGCCTATGAGGGCACTCTGCCCTCGCCTCAAACGTCCGATGAAGACGCGAAAGCTCATTTGCTACATAGTCCATGCAAACAAATAAAGAAGTCCTGTTAAATTTTAATAACACTTTTTTTTTGGTTGTCAGGAAACTATATAATTTATCTTTAGAATCATAATAGTAATACCTACTTTAAATGAATTAAAATATTTACAAATGATATAGTCCCTGCAAACCATCACCTCGCGGTAACGTGCCCAAAAGGCTGGCAGCATTGCCACGTTGGATGGCAATGCTAACCCTTTGTGCCAAGTAATTGCCAGCCCTTTGGTCACGTGATACCTTGATTAGCCTCTTTGACAGAAAGTCAAAGAGACGATGAGCTGATGCAACCCAAGGACCCTGGTTTCAACCCCAAAAGGCTCAAATATGTAGCTACTATATATTATACCTATATATTTGAGGCTTTCAGCCGCGGCTGCTATAATAACACTGATGTATATAAATTAATGCACACCTGAAAATAAACATAGATATATTTTTGTTCAGGGATCCGTCTCGCCAAGATGGAGATGTATTCTGCCTTCATTACGATCCTCAAGAAGTACCGCCTGGGACTCTCAAAGGATACTCCCAAAACTGTGGAATTTCTGGCCACCACGCTGCTGACTCGACCTGCCCGGGAGATCAAGCTACAGTTCATCCTAAGAGAAGACTGGCAGCAAAGAGTATTTAATAATAGTATTATTTAATAATAGTAGTATTTAATAATAATAAAAGTTGAAATCTAAGAGCTAGCTATAGAGATAAAAAAATATTGGCTTTTAACAGACACGGAGTTGAGTGGGCCACATTGAAATACCTACTTTTCGGAAGTATTTCGATGTGGCCCACTGTACTTCGTTTGTACTTGTACAAGTGTTATTGATATAATAGTAACAATAGTATGGGGATCGTATAATTTGCTTTGTGACCCACTGTAGATATATTTCCATGAAATAGACTCAACATAAATATTTTTTTCATATAATCCTAAAAATGTCTATATTTTACAATCATATTATCTTATTGAGCGTTGCTGCATATTTTGTAAATATGATTAATTCTATTAAAGTGTTCTTTTAGCTGTCAAATATATTAATTGTTTGTATATTTTAAAAACCTATCTACCTATACACACCAAATAGTTGTGTGTTGTATCAAATGAGGAGCCCGATGGTCCAGTGGGTGTGAGCTCTGTGAGCGCTTACGTATGTTAAGCAACCCCTGGTGCAGTCCCTACTTGGATGGGTGACCGCAAGTGGCATAAAAATATCTCGAGCTCCTCCGTGCTTCAGAAGGCACGTTAAGCCGTTGGTCCCGGCTGTCATCGTTGATGGCAGTCGTTAAGCTATGTCAGATGCCTTAAGGCAGCTTGAAAAATCTGACACTAGTGTTGGCCACTTACACATACGAAAAACAACAAAAACAAACCAAATAGTTTTTGTAAATTTGTATTTACTGATACGAGGTTTAACACTTAGTTTCTTATTTATTACATAGCTGTGGAGCTAGCAGTAAAGACTTGTTAAAGTCTGCTTCGGTCGTTAGTGTTTTCTCTAGAGAACGAAATTTTGGCAAATTGTCGACGGTATTCAAGAAGTGAAAAAAACGTGATGCAAAAAAAATCTGTGTTACATCAGTAACGCACGTTGTCTTGAGTGTGTCGAAGCGGAATCTATAATGTATTAATATAATTTAAATGCTAAGTAGTTAACAAAAATAAAACCAATCGTTCGAATCAGTCCCACCAAAAATATTAATTGAATGATGGGAGCCAAGTTCCCTATTATCGTGGCGACTTTTTCGATTTGCCGAAAAACAATTGAGATCTCAATATTCAAGATGTTCACTTCAACAATTGACCAAGCTAGTTGAAACAAATCACACATTAGAAAAAAAACATAACATGAAAACAAGTACGCGTGACACAAAATAATGATAAGCTAATAAAAAAAATTATTCAGAAAATAAAAAATAATATATAGGTAAATATTATTAATATAATAATTATTATAATCGCTTTCTCGTCACAATTTTCTTTTGATATTTAATCACAGGTATAATTACTTCGTCAGTAAAAGAAACGAAAAAGATGGCAAAAAGAATAATTTAGATAACAGATACAACAAGAGGCAGATAGGAATATCTTATGTAGTGTGATTTAGTATGTAGAAGGGTCAGTGAAATTGCATTGCATTAAAATTGATGCAATGATTTTGATTTTTCGTGTTGCGATAGTTGTGAAATATAAAATGCGAAATGCGAAAAAAATGCCAAGACAATAAATACACTAAGTACAGTTTAAAAGCTTTACCTAGCATTTTGCCGTTTTTAAAAAAAAAGAGCTATGAATAATATTATGTCCTCACATTTAATATAAAATTTTAATTTACATACATACATACATATATTAAATCTTATTCTCTTGCGGGGTAGACAGAGCCCTAGTCTATAAAAACCAATAGGTCACGTTAAGCATGTTAGTGGGCTGGTAGGTGGGGAACGGAATCAAAATAGTGATGGGTTGCTAGCCGCATCGCCTATTGTCATGATTCCTGATGCCCATTCCCTCAATCGGCTTTTACCCATACCAAATTTCAGCTTTCTAGTAATTATAGTCTCTGAGTAAAACCGCGGACGGACAGACAGACAGACAGATAGACAGACATGGCGAAACTATAAAGGTTCCTAGTTTACTACGAAACCCTAAAAAATTAATTTCAAATTTTTTGAATTTAAAATTGAAAAAAATTGAATGAAATTTTAATTAATTTCTCCATTTTCTTTTAAATAATTTAATTCAAATGGGGAAGTTCTCGATACTAAAAAATTCTTATATGCTCGTATGGTCTTAAATGAAGAGTGTAGAATTATGTTTATACATATGTATTTTTGTGTTATAAACGGAATCTTCGTAGCTGGTCTGGCAGAAAATAATGAAACGTAGAATGTACCGGCTGCTATTCTTACCGTGCGTTCTTTTGTTTTGTTTTTCGTGTGTGTAAGTGGCCAACACTGGTATCAGATTTTTCAAGCTGCCTTAAGGCATCTGACATAGCTTAACGACTGCCATCAACGATGACAGCCGGGACCAACGGCTTAACGTGCCTTCCGAAGCACGGAGGAGCTCGAGATATTTTTATGCCACTTGCGGTCACCCATCCAAGTAGGGACTGCACCACGGGTTGCTTAACATACGTAAGCGCTCATAGAGCTCACACCCACTGGACCATCGGGCTCCTCTTACCGTGCTGACACAGAAAGACATGTCTTTCTGTGTTCTGTGGTGCAGACCGTACAAGTGTGTGTGACTAGAAAAGACCAGACTTGAAATTAAAATGTCAATGTAACACTCCATTGTTTTGCAGTCGTCTTAACGACGTGGTTTATCGCTAGTAAAAAAAGAAGTGTAATTCAAAAAATATAAACCCGTTTTTTTTCCTAATAACTTAAAGACAGAAGAAAGTTAACTTTATTTCAACAAACTACTGAACCCGTTTAGTTAAAATTGCTCTGTTCTCTGAGTGGGACCATACCAAGCTCAACGAAAAAAATTACCGTCCAAACTTAAAGTTTTTGAGATATGTGGGCATACATGCAAATACGAGAAGCATAGAGTAGACTAACATATACAAAAACTGCAATTCTAACAAAATAACATACGTATGGGTCGGATTGATAGCCTCCTTTTTTCGAAGTCGGTTGATAATAAATGGGCCAGGAAATAAAAAAAAACGCTTGACCTAATTACATAAATATTGTAGTTTTTTATTGATAACTATATTTAGCACGTTGATATCAAATACATGCCGTATTTGATATCAACGTGTTACATACTAAGAGTCCTGTCTCACTATGTCACCATGACGGCGCCACAATCAAAATGTAATGTCGTAGGCCAATCGTTAAATTGGGCAGATCGTAATATACCATCATTTGGTTTTGGCCAATTATTTAATTATGTGCCTAATGTAAGTTGGGCAGATCGTCGAGAGCAGCCTATCTATCGAATTCCCCATTCATTTACTTGGCCGCATCATGATGTAGTTCCATTTTCCGACGCTTTTGCGCTGTCGCGCTCTTTAAATTCATGTGGCAGTCAGTAGACGTTAAACAAAACTTAAAATATCCCAAATATAATATTATAAATGCGAAAGTGAGTTTGTTTATTTGTTTGTTTGTTTGTTACGCTTTCACGCCGTATCTACTGAACCGATCATCATGAAATTTTGCATACACATGGGTTAGGGTACCGAGAAGGACATAGGCTACTCACGCGGGCGGAGCCGCGGGTAAAAGCCAGTTGCTAATAAAAGTGAGTTGGTGGAGAAAAAAGTGCGTAGCAGTTACAGACATTTTAACGAGAGCTACGTGATTTATATGAGAGTGACACAAGTTACACGCATAATGAGAAAATATTACTTATAAGATAAGCAATATTTTATCCTACCACTAGATACAAACGAAACTTTACATCTGTGCACATGTCAATGTGAGATTTAACAATCAGGGTCGCCACTGCAGAGTAAATTCATGTACTAACGTAAGTACGTATGAGAGGCGGCTCGAAACCTGCGACTAGCAACAGTAGCAGCTAACCCTGCTATTCAAAGCTATCAAATACACCCAAGAACAGGGGAGAGGTGCGAGGTCGCCATATAGAGGGGGACGCTGCGAGTTTCCGTTCAGTACTTATATTAATTCTGTGCTTAGGTATATTCATTTCTTCATGCCGGTTTGGGAGAAAAGAAAAACATAGAATATTTCCAGCTGTTTTTATTCCCGCACAGACCGGTCAAGCCGGTCAAGGGATTGGGCGAAAATATAAGGATTCACGTTTTATCATATATATATACTCAGACTCGGACTCGTCAGGAGTCCGAAACTATAGTCGGCAATCCCGACAAATAGCACGTGAGTGACCCGTTGATATATATATATATATATATATATATATATATATATATATATATATATATATATATATATATATATATATATATATATATATATGATGTCTTTATCTCACGTTAGTTTTAATGATATTCACGTTTTAGACGATGCGGGTAGCAACCTATTACTATTTTGATTCCGCTTTCCACCTTTACGCCCACTAACATGCTAAACGTGGTCTTTGGGTCTACCCCGCAAAGGATAAAGACGTGATATTATGTATGTATGTATTATTTCATAATTTCTGTCTGCTAAAGGCACATAACAACAATGTTGTGCCATCGGTGATACCATGATGGGTCAAATCTAATGAGATAGGGCTTTTAATTGCGTTGTGAACTCGATCTCAATTAATTGTAATGGTAGTGAAGTGAGCCAAGTTTGAACATTAGCTAATTTCTGCCATTCTTTTGAAATTATTAAGACAATAAACTTCTTCCATGCTGGTTTGGGAGAAAGGAAAAAACATAGAATATACCAGCTGCTTTTCTTCCCGCGCAGACCGTAAAAACGGTCAAGGGATTGGGCAAAAATCTAAGGAATCACATCAATAGGCGATGCGGCTAGCAACCCATCACTATTTTGATGCCGCTTTCCACCTTTACGCCCACTATGATGCTAAAAGTGGCCAAGTCTTATGACTTTCGGCTCTGTCTACCCCACTAGGGATTAAGACGTGATAATATGTATGTATGTATAAACCTATCGAGCCATTGTGATTATGCTACATTACATTAAAAAAAATATTTATTCTTATTTAATACCCATCGCTGTCACAATGTTGAGCAAATCTTATGATTACAAAATTTTCTATATTTTGCTAATGTGCGGCGGTTTTTACTAAATTTGTTTAGTTCGTCGCATTTTAATTTCATTAAAAGAAAGGCTGCCTAGACTACACGACAATCGTCAGTAATAACTACTCTGCAGTAGAGCTTTATCTTCAAGTAACGTTACTCAACCTTAATATTTGAGTAATATTTAAAACTTACAACAGAAAATGTCAGCATTAAATGTTAAAACTAAAATATGCATTAAACCAATAAAATACCCTTTATAATTGAGGAAACAAGACCAATTTAAATAAATTTAAATACCAAATATTTCAAGTAAACTTTATATACGAAACTTGGCTCTATTTGCTGTGTGTATGTTATCAATTCATACAACTTTCTGCGCATCATTTTGTGTTGTGACTGACAATGATCGGGACGGCACTTGCACTGTTTATAATCCTTCTATTTATTCTACTTTACCGTCTATCAACCAGTAAATTCGACTACTGGGAAAAACGGAAAATTCCATACATCAAACCGGTGCCTCTTTTCGGGAATTACGCCCCTTACATTCTCCTGAAGAGTTTTATAGGCCACGTAACGCAATCAATATGTCGAAGATTCCCAAATGCACCATACGTTGGAGCCTTTTATGGAACGGAGCCGACACTTCTGGTACAGGACCCAGATATCGTCAAGTTGGTCATGGCGAAAGATTTTTACTACTTCAATCCCCGAGAGATTGCCAACTACACACATAGAGAACCCATCACAACTAACATGTTCTTCACATATGGTGACAGGTGGAGGGTGCTACGGCAAAACCTTAACCCTCTTTTCTCATCAGCGAAAATGAAAAACATGTTTTACTTGATAGAGCGATGTGCGCGACAATTTGAAGGTTTGTTAGATTACGAAGTGAAGCAGAATAATGTGTTGAAAGTTAGAGCTATACTGGCACGATATACCATGGACTGTATAGGTACTTGCGTGTTCGGTATCGAAACGAAAACAATGGAGAAAGACTCCGATAACAACCAGTTTACGATAATAGGTCACGACTTATTCTTAGAGACGAAAGGAAGAGGCCTTATAATGATTGCTCGATGTATCTGGCCAAAAATATTTTACGCACTTGGCTTGCGAAACTTTCCTAAAAACATAAGCGACTTCTTCCACAATCTAATGACAGAAGTATTCCGAGGTCGAGACTATAAACCCACAGCAAGAAATGACTTCGTAGACCTACTACTTAATTTGTATAATGAAAAACATATAACTGGTGACAGCATTGAGAATATGAAAGGGGGTGGTAAGAAGATATCTTTGAAAGTTGACGATGAGATGTTGGTTGCACAGTGTAGTTTGTTCTTTGCTGCTGGTTTTGAAACGTCAGCTACAACAGTGCATTTTGTTCTATACGAGCTCGCTAAAAACCAAGAAGCTCAGGAGAAAGTAATAGAAGAAGTGGATGAATATCTCAAAAAGCATAATAACAAAATAGAATATGATTGTACTTCTGAATTGCCGTATGTTGAAGCTTGTATCGACGAGGCATTGCGACTTTATCCAGTGCTAAGTGTTATCACTCGAGAAGTTTATGAAAACTATACGCTTCCATGTGGCACTGTGTTAGACAAGGGTGTGAGGGTCCACCTGCCGGTGTACCACATTCATCACCATCCCGATTTCTTCCCGGACCCTGAAAAGTTCCGCCCAGAACGGTTTCTTGGAGAGGAAAAGCGTAATATAAGGCAGTATACGTACTTTCCATTTGGGGAAGGACCACGCATTTGCATTGGTAAGTTATTCTTCACGTGCGAAAAATGATCAGCGGGCCTATTTGTTAGCTTTTGAGAACAACGTTGAACAATGTTTTGATTACACTTCAGCATCCATTACGGCTTAGGTATATATTTTAAATAAAAATAGTCAATAATACGAAAGCCTTAATGGATGATGAAGTGACCATTAAAACGTTGTATATCGTGGTTGTCAAAAGTTAGCAAATAGGCCTGCAGGAAACTTTATTCATCTCTTTCTAAATAGGCAGACTGGGTGAACTTTATACGTTTAAAGGGGCGACTCGTCCTATCTATATGAATAACATTTCAAAGAAGGCCAAAGTAAACATATTCAGCCGCTCGTTCAAATTGCCCAAAGGAGTATAATTATAATCATGTATCCATACAATAAATTAATAAAACCCGGCCCAATTTTGAAAGGGGTGACTCATTCTGTTAATATTAACAACTTTTCCTATGGGACTACTGCTGGGATTTCGGAAAAAAATTACATTCCCATAGAAATATGTTTAGGCTGCAATTTGTATGAAAATTTGGATACTTTTTTTCCTTTTTGATGTGCTGAATCGCCTCATTAAGCATCGGACAGAGATTTATTAAGATATTGTATTATATTTATATACCCCCATGGGAAAGAGGCGTGATAGTATGTATGTATTGTATAACACAATCATTTATGTAACAATTTTTTTTTTGCTGGACATTGGCCTCTCTTAAGGGTAATTACGGTAATCCCTAGAAGAAGTATTTACGCTTCTCTATTCGCATGAAGAATTCAAAAATATTTTCAGGCATGCGTTTCTCCAAAATGCAAACGATACCAGGCATAATTACAATACTGAAGAAGTACAGAGTGGAACTGGCTGAACCAGCTCGCGAGTTGGACTTCTTCTCCACCACACTGGTCATCACGCCAAAGCAGGAAATCAAGCTTAGGTTCGTGGAGAGGGAAGGGTGGGAGACTAGGATGTTTAGAGACCAGTAATCATCAGAGTATACCTATCTTTGTGCTCTGATGATTACTGGTCTTTTCAGGAAATCAAGCTTAAGATCGTGGAGCGGGATGGATGGGAGACTCAAATGTTTCAAATGACCAGTAATCATCAGAGTATACCTACGTTCTCTGGTGATTACTGGTCTTTTCAGGAAATCAAGCTTATTATAGTAAGCGTGGGAGACTCGGATGTTTAATTAGCAGTAATCATTAGAAACCACACGGCGGGCGCCGTAATCGTGTGGTTCCTGGCAGAGTAGAAAAGGAAGTATCCAAGTCTTCCCGTGGATATCGTAGAAGGCGACTTATGAAACACAAGCTAAACAAAGCTCGTAGGCTAAAACCTCTTTGGCTAATATATGGCTCTGGTACACGGAAAGGGGCGTGCTCCTGCAGTGGAGACTAACAAAGACCTGATGATGATGAATCATCAGAGTATTCTCTGTTGATTACTGATCTTTATTATTTTTTATATATAGAGCGTGTAAAATGACCCTTGACATTCCCTTAAAGGGGTGACTCAAACCATCAATATGAACAACTTTTCCTATTGGACCAAAGCAGTGAGTTCGATTTTTTTTCTACTTTCCCATAATAATTACCTGAGCGGCTGAACGCTTTTGTATGGAAATGCCGAAATTTTTTTTGAGTATCCTTTGATCCCATTTGAACAGTTTTTCATATTGACGGGCTGAATTACCCCTTTAGGGGTATGTTAAGGGACAATTCACACACTGTATAATATATTATATTATTTAGTAGGAAGGAAGACCTAATGAGCCGATTAAGCTGACATTTGGTGCACTTTATACCTCACCATTTTAATTAAATAAACGTGTTTTGTAGACTGTATCGTTTAACAAATATAATTGTTACGAAAATCTGAAATATATAATTCTCAAAAAGCTATTTTTATTTTTAAATAGCTTTATAAATATTTTTTGTTTTTAGGTTTAGTTTTAGTTTTTTAGAGTCTTATTATGTTTACAAATGATAAAATGCGATAAAAAATATGTTTTATATAACATAGTTCTGGAAATATATATTTAATATTCGTGTTATTGTTTTAATTTTGAAACATTTAGTTTTAAAAATATTCAACATAAAAGATAAAAATTAACGCTACTTTAGGGTTGTGTAGCCGAATGACATAAAACGGAACCCTTATAGATTGGTCTTGTCTGACTGTCTGGTTTTATGCCACAGCCATTTTGTAAAAAAAGAAAATTATGACTATTTACTTGATAATTCGTAAGTCTGTATAATTCGTGTTTTGTAAACCACTTTAGGATGTGTATAAAAAAATAAAATCAATTTTAAGAATAAGGGGGCACCCCATACAAGGAACTGAATATTTAAAAAAAATCAAACCTATACGTGCGGGTGTCCTTACATATGTCTTTAAAATGACATTGAGGTTTTTAAAATTATTTTCTCAAAGTCAATCATTTGAAAGGTAGGCAGTTCCAAAGTGTATGCCCCACCCCCTTTAACTTTTTGAACAGGCAGTAAAAAATCTACAAAAAATATGTAATATGTAGATTTCTATGAACATTTTCATCGAAAATTGGTTTTGAACGAGATATGGTCAGCAGTTTTTGAGATATAGCATGTTTACATTAGTCGCATATACAACTTTGTCATTCATACAAACACTAATTTGTGCTGGCGAAAGTGGTATTTTGGCTTACCTATACTTGCTAGAATGGAAATTTTGATATATTACTTAATCTAAGTTTATACTGCTAACATTCGTGTGTTTTTTCTTTCCTTTAATCAATATTTTTTATTTATTTGTTTTCCGTGTGAGTAAGTCGCCAACACTGGTGTAAAATATTTGAAAGTTAAAAAATAACAGTTTTTTCTTAACTTTGACACTTTCCTATTTTTAACGGTTTAAGAGTTGTGCTTTTATGTCACACAAATTATAAGTTCAAATCTTCAGTTAAAATATTTTCTAAGCCTTAAAATTCTTAATAATCAAAGAGTTGTTTGTGTCAGGCAAAATAATACTTAGGTCAATTGCTGCAATTGATTGTTAAACTACTGGTAATTGAGCTAAATGAGATGCAAGCGTCGCACTGAAACTAGGTACTGCATTATTATTATGATTCTATAGGCATAAATATGCCGTGTCATTTCCGACTGAGTAGAATAAGACCACTGCAAGTCTTCCCATCGATGTTGTAGAAGATGACTTAGGAAACACAAGCTAAACAAAGGTTATAGACATCAAAGAGACATCTCCAACCCGCCTGGCCAGGATGTAGGGTGTAGGCCAAATCCTATGACTGCTCTGGCTAGTTATGGCTCTGGTAGTACAGAGATGGTCATGTTCATGCAGTGCAGACCAGAAGACCTGATGATGATGATGACAAGGCATAGATATCTCATCCGGCGACACGTACTATGATAAAGGCTCTGGCAAGTTTAGTTTCAAGTCATCTTAAGAGCCTTTCTTTATTTATTTCGCCAGTTGGCGAGTAATTCTTGTGTATCAACCAAATGATGGTGTGATTTATTTCCTTGGTTTGATGGGGACCCTGGCGACAATTCTTCGCGAATCAACTGGTTTTATCATAGAAGTGCATGCGCAACTTGCACTCCTATGATGATTGATGACACAGTTGATTGGCAGCCAAGCACCAGCCCGCTATAAACCGCGCTGTAGCCGCATGTTTATTCCACACAGCATTAGTTATTCCAACCAGCATAATATACTATGTGGAATAATTAATGCCGGGCTTAATCACACCTTTAAGGGTGAGTTAATTGACAACTGATTAATAATAAATATAAGTAAGTACTTTCCTTCCTTAGAGTGCTTATATTTATAACTTTTCCTATAAGACGAAAGCGGGGAACTCAACTCGGGGAATTTTTTTTTACTTTTCCTTAAAAATACCCGGTTGATCACTTTTGTATGTAATAATTGAAAAAAAAAACCGGCCAAGTGCGTGTCGGGCCACGCGCAGTATAGGGTTCCGTAGTTGCGAATGTCAACTTTGAGTTCACACTGTTTACACTCGCACCTCACAGTTTAACGACCAAAAACATCTAACAATAAAGATTGTATAAAATTTTACATTTTCCAGTACATTTTATAAGTTGGTTGCCTATAACTTTTTAGTTTGCACTTAGTACCCAGCTCTGATAGTTTTCCTTTCAACTTCAGTATATATACTACTGCTGTAATTTTTTTCACGTATCCATATATAACCGTTTAGCAGATAGAGGGGGGGGACACGTACCTCTAACAAAAATTTTCACTTTAAAACCAAATATTTCGGAAACGGATCCCTAAATCGAAAAATGGTGTTCTCAACCTCACAATATTTTTCAAAGACCTTTTTAACGATACCCCACACGATGGGTAAGTAGAGAAAAAAAATTACTCCCCCACTTTACTTGTATGGGAGCTACCCAAAAAAAAATTTTTTTTCAAGTTTTTTTTCTACGACTTTTTTGCCATGATTAATATACATACTCATACAAAATTACAGCTTTCTAGTACTTATAGTCTCTGAGTAAAACCGCGGACGGACAGACAGACAGACAGACAGACAGACAGACAGACAGACATGGCGAAACTATAAGGGTTCCTAGTTTACTACGGAACCCTAAAAAAAGTGATTTCCCAGCATTGATTTCATAGGGAAAATAGTTCATATTGACGGGCTGCGTCACCCTTTCAAGGGAATATCTAAGGTCAAGTTACACGGTGTATAATGTGCTCTCCATATTTTTTTATTTCTTCACTTTTTGTACTCTAGATAGCATTAAGGAACGCAGTAAGGTAGATTGTAATGTCTATTCGTCTAGTCGAGCTCCGTGGCGCAGCGGTCAACACGCCTGCCTGCGACACGGAGGTCCCGGGTTCGATCCCCGGACAGGTCAAGATGGAAAATGATCTTTTTCAGATTGACCTGGGTCTTGGATGTTTATCTATATAAGTAATCTATTATAAAATATAGTATCGTTGAGTTAGTATCCCATAACACAAGTCTCGAACTTACTTTGGGGCTAGCTCAATCTGTGTGATTTGTCCGTATATATTATTATATTATATTATTTAGAAAAAGGCGCATATCGGTCTTCTTAGGAAACATGTTATTATTCTACGAGTAGAACCCTAACCCTCGGGTTAGCAACTCGTTTCTATTTTGAATCATTTTACCATAAACATGCACATGGTCTTAAAATTGCATAAGTACCTATACAAAGTGATTCCACAAACCATATATCTATGGTTTGTGGAATCACTTTGTATTAAGATTTATGTTTATTTTTATCTGGATCTGGATTTTGTTATTATTAGGATACAATCTTTACACTTGGTGGTATTTTTATTTGGATAAGAATCTTAACACTTATTTTCAAACAAATTTGCGCTGTTGCCATCCCTCCCTGTCCAGGAGCTTTAAGGTTATCTTCTTCGTAGGCTGCGTGAGAAGCGACGAAGGTATGAACTCCAACTTTCTCGGCATGTCAGGTGGCATCTCCAACCGGTACCTTTTCAATACTGTTACTATTCCTGGAATCATCTGCATCTTCGCGAAACGGTTACCTAGACGAAGGAAACGCTTTGGTTATTAGGGTATCACAAAGGATTTATTTTATTTATTTTGAGCCATTACGTGTCCCACTGCTGGGCAAAGGCTTCCCTTCACTTCTTCCATTCAGTCCGGTCCTGCATTTTCTCTAAGGATTTTACACAAACGTTAGAAAACCTTATTACAAACATAATCAATGTTAGTTTCTGATATACACGGTGGTCTAAGGAGGAAAAACGGTCAAAAAAATGCACAATGTAACAATCTACGCAGGAAGGTAGATTGTAAATGTATGTTTAGAAAATGGCGCATATCTTAGGTCTTCTAAGAAATAGGTTTGTGTTTATTCGACGAGGGTTAGCAACTCATTTGAGGAGCTCCGTGGCGCAGCGGTCAACACGCCTGCCTGCGACACGAATGGCCCCGGGTTTGATCCCCGGTCAGGTCAAGATGAAAAATGATCTTTTTCAAATTGACCTGGGTCTTGGATGTTTATCTACTTGTGAAACGTGAAATGTTATAGGTATATATGTATTTGTCATAGAATATTGTATCGTTGAGTTAGTATCCCATAACACAAGTCTTGAATTTACTTTGGGGCTAACTCAATCTGTGTGATTTGTCCGTATGTATATTTATTTATTATTTATTATTATTTTGAATCACTTCACCACAAACACGCACACCACATGGCCTTAAAAATGGATAAAGTACCTATACAAAGTCATTTCACAAACCATGGCAATACTTAAATATCAAAATCCTGAAAAAAGGAAAAAAAGAGTAAGTATATATAAAAGACCCATAACTACTAATTCACTGATCAGCTGGTCTTTGTATAGTAAGACATATAGTCAAAGAGTAAAACTATTTTTTTTACTTAGTCCGCCATAAACTTACCTATGCACATCCGCGGTCCTTCTCCAAACGGCAAGTAAGTATAAGGTTGAATTTTGTGTTTATTTTCCCCAAGAAAACGCTCCGGCTGAAATTCGTCGGAATTCGGAAAGTACTTCGCGTTATGATGCAGATGGTATGCCGGAATGTGGATGCGAACTCCTTTGTCCAGAACAGCACCACATGGTAAGGTGTAAGGTATCATCACTTCGCGGCGTAAGACGGCCACGACTGGATAGAGACGCATTGCTTCATCTATACATGCGTCCACAAACGACAGCTCCGTTAGACAATCAAACATTAGTTTATTATCATGACGTTTCAGGTAATCATCTATTTCTTTAAAAGCTCTTTCTTGTGCTTCTGGATGCTTTGCCAGCTCATATAATGCGTAAGCTGAAACTGTGGCAGAACTGTCGAAGCCGCCACCAAAAAATGCAACACATTGTGATAGAATCGTGTAATCATCGATTTCCAATTTCTTTTTTGTATTATCCATAGTATCACCTGTTAGTCCCTCTGTTTTCATTTTAGCAAGAAGTTCGGTGAAGCCGCGGTTTTTTATCGTATCATTTCCTTTATATAAATCTCTCAAATAATTTTTAAAGAAGTGGTCTATGGTTGGTGGGAAATTTTTCAAGCCTAATCCATAGAAGATTTTAGGATACACAGTACGACCAATTATCTTCATGCCTCTTGACTTCGAAGTATTAAATATTAAATTCGCTACATGTATAAATGGGTTATGTTTCCAATCTTTCTCGAAAGCTTTAGTGTCGATACCAAATAGGCAATTGCCAGTAGTGTCCAAAGTGAAGCGAATAAGAAAACTTCTGACTTCAATATTTTCATGTTTTATTTCATCATCCAGAACTTTCTCGAATAAGTACGCGCACGATTTGACGAAACCAAACATTGTCTTTAGTTTTGATGAAGAAAATAGTGGGGTCATGTTTTGTCTCATCACCTTCCATTTATCGCCTGTGGTGAAGAATATGCTATTGACAAACGCTTCCTTATGGGTGTATTTGCTATTTTCCCGACTGTGGAAGTAATAGAAATCTTTATTCATGATGCGTTTGATTAATTCTGGATCTTGCACGAGAAGTGTTTTATTAATACCCTGGAACACTCCTATGTATGGTGCGAAAGGGTACTTCTTGCACATCGATTGGACAAATTTTCCAAAAAACTCCTGCAGCAAAATGTAAGGTCCATAATTCCCAACCAAAGGCCATGGCTCGATGTAGGGTATGTCACGTTTCTCCCAATAATCAAAATCTTTCTTTGACAAATGATAGCAATAATAAAAGAGAATTATCAAAAAAGCTATTGCAAATAATACGATCATTGTTACTGAGATTGTTTCAGAGAAGTAAGAGTGATTCAGACATGTAAGTATTTATGATGCATAGAGAAAGTAATAAAATGATATATAGGTAAAATAAAGGCAAAGCTATTCGGTTTTTAATATTTTTTTTTATTATTGGTTATTTTAATTAAGGTACAAAACGATTTATTGTTAACAACATATTAAGACTATCAGGAAGTAGAATTTTAAAGCGTGTAACTTGATCCTCGACATACCCTTAAATGGGCGATCCAGTCCGTCAGCATGAACAACTTTTGCTATGGGATCAAAGCTAGGAACTCAAAATTATTTTCGACTTTTTTATAAAAAAGTGTTCAGCCACCCGGACATTTAGTATGGGAAAGTCAATTTTTTTTCTTTTTAAATGTATGAGTCACCCGTTTATCATGGTTACACGCTGAATAGGTACTTAGCATACGACTAACGTGATTTTGAACCTTTTTGAGTTATATTGAAACCTCGAAATCAGAATCCCTAACGGAATACAGAATTGTGCAGTTAAAAATAAAAATCAGATTCAGCTTGGGCAAAAATTATTTCGTATGTCCAGCTGTCCAGCTTTACAGGATGCATTTTTCTGCAAAATTTAATCAAATGTTTGCGGGTAGGTTCGATAAGTACATAAAAGGAAAGTTATATTATTTTAAAAATAAAAAACTATAAGTACTTCTGTTTTTGACAGTTCACTTCCACAAAATTGAATTTTTGCTAACGTGACATAGCCTTTAACAGTCCAGCCCCCGTAGCATGGCACGCGCGACAACGTTTATCGACTATCGCCATCTTGTTTTTCGCAATACTGAAGAGCGAGAAGTGGATAGTTTATCGCGCGATATAAACGGCGGCGGCGTCGCGGAAGCCATGCTACGGGGGCAGGGGAAGGCTAAAATCTAATGACAGCTTACACTTCAAAATCGGTCAAGGACGAAAAAGACCCGAGATGATGATGACCCATCATCATCATCACCTCAGCCGTCAAGAAGTCAAGACATAGGCCTATTCCAACATGGAGGGTTTTGCCATATTCACCACTCTTGGCAGACGGGTTGGTAAGCGCAGTTTATTCGGCTTATCTCCGTCTCTATGCTGCCGCCCATCGGAACCGTTTATAAGCGTGGGACGGGTAGGTAGGATGTTTGTTGAGCTGGGAGGAACGTTATAAAGGGATGCTACTTTCTCGAGCAAGTAGCATCCCAAATAGGTACCTTTATCTCGTTCAGCCGCCTGCAGATTTTTTTTAAAGGACTATGTAGCTATCAGTTCACCGGAATTTTGAGGTGAGAGCAGAGTGCCCTCAACCTGTAAGGTAAACATCACCAAAGAGTCCCCAGGAGGGATGAACCTCGGCTTTGGGCGTTGCCTGGGTGAGAGACAACAAACTCTCCTGATGGGCCGCGATTTGCACGCATGGCCCGAAGGGCTGATCTGAAAAACAATGGCAAAGCCTTTAGAGAGCAGCAACTCTCATGTGTTGCCGTATGGGCGGAAAGCTACGGTGTCAGAAGGACCTATCCTGGGTGCAAGCCGTGCAAGTCACCCGGGACCGCCGGGCGCTCACCAGTTCTCGGAGCCAGTCCTACTCTACGCACTCTATTTCCGTGGCGAGTACGACGGAGTTGGAGAGTGGGATTCGTCTGGCTGCTCGAAGCCGGAGAGGGATCGGACTGGGCTTGAACGATGTCAATAGGGTCATCGGAATCGGTAAGATGGACGTCTACGACGTATAAGATCATGTCAGTACGCGTACGCGTACGGTACGCACTGACATGACGGGTAGAGATCTGCAGGCCGATTTGCTAACTCAATGTACAACGATTTGATTGTCACTTTAGCATCCATTACGGTTTTCATATCATAAATAAAAATAGTCATTCATACCGAAGCCGTAATGAATATTAAAGTGACCTTGAAAATGATATACACCGTAGTTGTCAAAAGTTAGCAAATAGGCCTGCTGACCCCCCTACGCACAGATTTTAAATTGTAAGGGTCAGATTTCTCTGCGGGCGACTGTTCCTCCCAGCCCATGGATTGGGGATAAGTATGTAGCAGCTCGGGAGGCCGGGCGCGCGTACTCGATGCCATACCTGCAACCACCGGACAGGCAGCTGAGCATGACGACACCCCTAACCATAACTTTCGAGGGTCACTCGATTCCAAAAGATGAAGTTGTGTGATACGTAATACAACTTGGAAGGGATATACCCGTAATAAATTGAACCACGGTCTATACTAGATCATTATAGCATAATGAAATTAAAATTACAGCCAAAAATAAATTTCGGCATTTCCATACAACAGTGTGCAGCCGCCCGGGCGATTTGTATGGGGACGTTGAATTTTTTTTGGTTTTTGACTGATAATTTAATTTCATTATACAAAAGTGATATAATATAGCCGTTGGTTCGATTTATTACGGGTATGTCCCTTCCACTTTGTATATGGATTGCCCCTTATACATGCTCTTACTGTTTGGTTCGCTAATTTTTATCGGCCAGCTGCCAGATAGACCCACCCAGATAAACCCACTAGGATATGCATTATTATCCTTACACAAAAAATAAATTAGATATATGAATGTCACTGTTTCTTAACTTTCTTCGTGAGGTTTTGTCGTGATTGCAAAATTAATATAACAAACATTGTTAATTTTTATGTCACATAACTTTTTATACCTTTACCAGCTTTCGCCCGCGACTTCGCTCACCTTGGGGTAATAATTTCGATGTCAAAAGTAGAAAAACAATTTTTCTACTCGTCGAGTTATTTTTCTTCTTGAAATGCCTCTCCATCACTGAAGGTTGGCAGTCAGATTTTCCAAGTCCTCTCTATCTCTTGGCGAAACAGTTGCTCACCTCTGGGTCAGAGGAGCCCTATAGCACTTTACTTATGTTAAGTAACCCTGTGCGCAGTCACCACTGGGATGGGTGAATGAAGGTACGTTAAGCTGTTGGTCGTGGCTATCATAATTGATGGAAGTTGTAAAGCTATGTCAGATGCCTATAGGCGGCTTGAAAAATCTGACACCAGTGTTTGCCACACACAGGAAAAATAAATAAAAAGAACAATTCTCCAACTATACTTTTTGTAAAAAAGTGCCCTGCCAGTCTATCCGATATTCCACCCACTGATAAGTTTTCGTACTCTCCCCTGAGCACTATAGAAGTTCCTAAACCGACTCCGGGCTGGTGTTGGAAAATGTCCAGAAAACAGAGCAATGCAGAGTTTCCCTACCAGCAATTTGTTTGACTGCGGTGCCATGTCCACCTCCTGTCATGCCCTGACTGCACCACTTACATAGTAAAGGACCTAAATAAAAAAGCGTCTTTTTGTCGAAGGCAAAAAAGACACGCCTCACTACTACCCGCGAGGCATTGAATATACACCTCAGTAAGCCAGTGAAGAGTAAAAGAAGAAAAGAAGAAAGTGGTGTCCAGGAAACTAGGATGACGAGATTACTGCGCGTTTCATTGGACGTCAACTTGAAGTTTGCTTAGGACCCTATCAATGTTTACAGCCACTGCGTATCGTTAACAGTGCGTCTGGTCCTGGGTGGCTGGATGAGGGCTGAGGGCTGCAAGCTCCAAGTTGACATCCAATAAAACGCGCACTAATATTAGTTTATTGGGCACGACTTTCTTCTTTTCCAGTTGCTATTCACTGATTGATAAGTTTAAGTATCACCTCAACGCAGACAATAAGCTACGCCATGGCTCTATAAATGACATCATCAAGAATACCCATTCCACTATCAACGTGCTCTGTATCCCTTAACCTCGAGATGTGGCACGTTTTAATGGCAAGAGGCTTGATGGTATATCGCTGATCCCTTGAGAACGTGGCACTAGTGTGAGACGCCACATGCGTCGACACACTAGGGCCTTCGTATTTTAGGGGATCAGCCACGAGTGCCGTGTCTTGTACCAAAGGCGTTGAAGTTGGCAAATGGCGCATATAAGCAACCTTGCCTGAGGATTATGTATATTTGTGCCAATTGGCGTTGAAGTGTTAGTTTCGTTAAAGAGACTGCCACGGACTGGCTGTTTTTTCGTCCAACTAATTCGCAAAACTATCCAACGGGGGAACGCAGCCAGCATCCTGGCAACCATGCCATACGGGCAGGACTTATTCTACATTTTGTAATATTTTTGTTTAATTGTTTTTCTCATTTTCTCATATTAATATATTATGTAGATAAGTATAAGTAGTTATATGTATCAATTACCTAATTGAATTAATAAAGTGTGTAAAAACAATTCAATTGGCAATTTCGATCAGAACCACCATATTCATCATTCGCAATATGTAGAATAAACTGTATTAGCAGATCTGCCAGGATAAAAATGAAACGATGTAATTAATAAACAACTCAAACGTGTAGATAATGATCCTTCTTTTTTATTTAAACTCAAGCGTATTTCCGCAAATGCCAGTCCTCTCTCTCCAGGAACTTCAGAGTAATTTTCTGTCTGGGCTGCGTGAGGAACGACGTGGGTATTAAATCCAGCTTGCGAGGCATGTCTGCCGGTAGCTCCAGCCGGTACTTCTTTAGGATTGTTATCATGCCAGTTAACATCTGCATCTTCGCGAAACGCATACCTGTTAACAATAAAAGAAAGTTAATTTTTTTAAAACCTATTGAAATTGTCCTGATTTATCTACTTATATTATATATATTTTATTTGTCGAGCTCCGTGGCGCAGCGGTCAACACGCCAGCCTGCGACACGGGGGTCCCGGGTTCGATCCCCGGTCAGGTCATGATGGAAAACGATCTTTTTCATAATGACCTGGGTCTTGGATGTTTATCTATATAAGTATATGTTATAAAATATAGTATCGTTGAGTTAGTATCCTGCGACACAAGTTCACAACTTACTGTGGGGCTAGCTCAATTTGTGTGATATGTCCCTATATATTTATTTAATTTTATTTTTTTAATCTATCAAATCTTTAGAAGTACCTAATATTTTTTGACTCCAGGAAAGAATATATTTGCGAGCCACTCTATATCCACAAAATGGAAGTTTATATTTTTGTGAAACAATTTACTTAACACATTTTTTTCTTTTTTGAAATTCTTGCCTTAATTATTCATTTAAATATCGCATTGACAACCAAATTAAAAAGTGATAAGGCAATAATAAATCAATCAGAGAAAATGTATCTGCTAAAGGTATTGATTAAACTGCAAATTATCCTGAAAAAATAACTACTTGCCAATACAAATTCTAGGTCCTCTGCCGAATGCAAGGTAGCTATATGTATGAATGTTCTGCTTATTTGACCCCATGAATCGCTCTGGCTTATATTCTTCTGGATTAGGAAAGAATTTTGGGTCGTAATGAAGGTGATACGCGGGGATGTGAATGCGTACTCCTTTGTCTAAAACTGCTCCACACGGCAGAGTGTAAGTCTCAGTCACCTCACGTCTCAGGACACTAATGATGGGATATAACCTCATCGCTTCATCTAGGCAAGCATTGGCATAAGTCATCTCGGACATACTATCGTACATTAACTTATAATCGTGTCTTTTCAGATAATCGTCTATTTCTTGAAAAACCCGATCCTGAATTTTTGGATGCTTTGCTATTTCATATAGCGTGTAAGCCAATGTTGTAGCCGAACTGTCAAAACCTCCACCGAACATTGCAACACACTGTGCCAGTATCAAATTATCATCCACATCTATTTTCATTTTCGTGTTACCTCCACTGATTTTCTCAATCGTATCTCCCACTAATGTTTTCTTTCGTATCATTTTGCCAAGCAGTCTATTAAAACTACGACTCTTTATGGAACTACTGCCCTTAAATAAATCTTTTAAATAGTTTCGAAAGAAACAATCGAAAGTTGTTGGAAAATTCTTTAAGCCTAATGCATAGAAAATTTCTGGATACACAGCTCGGACAACATTTCTTAAACCTCTTTGTTTTGTAGTTGTAAACATCATAAGAGCCATATGTAAAACTATATTATTTTGCCAGTCTTTTTTTAACACTTTAGTATCGATACCGAATAGACAATTTCCAGTTGTGTCTAGGACATAGCGCACAAGTAAACTTCTCAGTTCAACATTTTCATTGCTAACCTCATCATCTAAAGCTTTTTCAAACAAATTGATACTCCTTTTGAGTAAACCAAAACTTATCTTCGTTTCGGAGGAAGAAAATATTGGAATCATGTTTTGCCGTACAACTTTCCAAGTGTCACCTTTGGAGAAGAAAATGCTTCTAAGAAACGATTCTTTATGAGAGTATTCACCATTTTCTCGACTGTGAAAGTAGTAGAAATCTCTAGTGGTGATTAGTTTGATTACTTCAGGATCTTGAACGAGAAGAGTTGGAGTTCTACCGTAGAAGACTCCTATGTACGGAGCGTGAGGGAACTGATGACATAGCGACTGAGTTGTTCTTCCAAAAAACTCTTTCAGCAAAATGTAGGGCCCGTAATTTCCAACCAAAGGTAAAGGTTTGATGTACGGAATCTTTCGTTTCTTCCAATAATCAAAATCTTTTGTTGATAAATAGTATAAATAAGAAAATAAAGTCGTTAAAATGACGAATAGAACTGTGCCAATCATTGTTAAGACTGCATTGTTGAATAAGTGTGTACTCATTATAGTTCGTGAGGCGTTTAATATGTACCAGGAAATAATAAAGTTTCTAACATTACAAATGTGAAAATAACCCTGTGACGGTCTGTTTATCCACCTGTACCATCTCACCTTTCGTTTTTTGTTTAAAACTAACGTGAAATAAAAGACATTATTAAAATACGTAACAACGGGTTAGTCACGTAAATAGTCAGCTACTGGCCGATATTTTTTGACCTTATCCGGATGGAAGGAGGAGGAAGACCTCCGGATGAGTTTGAAACATGCTGGACAGTAACTGACTGCTGTTAAAGTGCGACAGGTCACGTGACCGACAGATTCGTCAGATAGAAAATTTGTTAGACGGACACGTGACCTGATCGAAAAACAACGTTAGTTGAATTTTTTGATTAAAGTTTTCACTTCTGCCGGCACTCTCGGAGTGCACGCATTGTTTTTTTTTTTATCTATGTAACGTATATAACGTAATTAGCCCACAACGAACGCAAACAGACCTCTGAACGCTTGAACGCCTGACCGCTCTCTATCTGGCAGATCCCAATGGAAAGCTTGTATAGTCATGATGACAGAAGTCACATGACACATTACAATATCTTATCTAACATCGTGACTAAGAAATTAAAAATAAAAACATAGTAAAAGATATCTCGCAGATTTATATCTTTAGCCCGATGTTATTTAGATTGAGCGCTATATGTGTGTGAATTGCTAACTCGGTGTATACAACGTTTGATAGTCACTTTAACATCTATTACGGTTTCCATATCTTAAACAAAATTGTCATTCATACGGAAGCCGTATGAATGTCAATTTCTTATGCCGATGATCCGTTACTATCATAATGATGTACATGTGTACGATGTGTTTGTTTATTTAAAAACTGGTTTTTTAGCGGTGGTTATAAGATCGTTTTATCAAAATCAAGCCAGTTGTTGAGGGTTTTTCATGTCAAGGGTTTTTTCTATATTACATGTGATTATACATGTAAATAAATACCATATACACATTAGCGTGAGATAAAGACATTTTATATAACAACTCACTCACGTGAAATTTTGTCGGGATTGCCGACTATAGTTTCGGAGCAGGCAGCAGTTAGCTTGCGTAACCAACCTATCGCCGGCGGCGATAGGTTGGTTACGAGCTAATCGCCGCGCGTCCCGCAATCGCCTTGAAAATGCGCTTCTGACGACTCGGTGGCAATCCCGACGAAATAGCACGTCGTTACATACACGCATTGTTTTTAAACCTATGAGCTTTATTGAAATCTCGGAATCAGAATCCTTAATGGAATACACAATTGCAAAATAAAACATACAAAAACGAAAAAAATAGGGCTATTTTTTTCCTTTTTGTATGTTTTATTTTGTAGTTGCCGAGCTGATCAGTGACTTCTTATAGGACTCCTATACGAAGTCACTGATCATCTGGGCAAATTTTTATGGGAAGTCTAATTTTATATCTGGATTTTCACCTTCTTTTCTTACAATTCGGTTTTCCATTGGGGATTCTAATTTCGAGATTTTAATATAGCTCATACTTAGGTTCAAAATGAGTTTGTATAAATACTACTTATATCCTTAAATGAAACACATTTCGTGTTTATAGGTTCCCGCAGTAAATAAGGAACCCCTAAAGTTTCGCCATGTCTGTCTGTCTGTCCGCGGTTTAGCTCAGAAACTATAAGTATCTAGTATAAAGCTGTTATTTTGCAGAGGTATGCAAATTTCATTTCACCTTCGTTGACGTGATTAATTTTAATAAAAATATATTTTTGACAGAGTCCATACTCTCTTTTTTTCTTAATATGATTTTGTGTTCACCTACCCTTGTCAATATAAAAGGTACAATATGATTTCTTTTTATTTCCAAACACGTTTTGATATTGCAGTTACTGGTCCTAAAAACCATATTAATACATACTAAATAAAACAATGAGTATTTTACTTATATATATTGGACTTAATTGTTTTTTGCCGTATGGTGGCACTGTGGTGGTATGGTCCAACTATCATAATTAAGATTATACAGGTACATGCGGTACGGATTTTAACATCTAGGAAAAAAACAATTCGCTTATTATTATAACTTTTATTTAAAAATATATTGTCATATACGTAAGTTGCTTTATAAAACTTAAAGCTTAGAATGTAAAAACAAGGCCACGACTGAAATTCACGACTTAGTGAGCAGATTGAAATATTTAGTTCTGTGAAAACCCTTAAACTTATTTATAAATTAATTTAACAAATTGCATTTTGAACCTGGAGGTCCTGGGTCTAGTTCAGACCCAGGAAGTAAAAGTTTCAATTCAAATTCAAATTTCTATAAAAGAAGTAAACAAAGTCTTGGAATTTGTTGTACTTGTTTTCTAGTCTTTTGAGCTATTAATTTTAGTTTAAGCAGTGAATTAAGTCTCTTTCAACGAACTACAGCTTGATCAACTTATTTGCGTCCTTAGGGTAGGTGGCGAAAACTGCAGTTTACGGTAATATCTTCAGTTATCTCCACTCGGTACCTCTTACAACTAGTCCGATGATCTGGTAACTATTTTGAAAAACACTTTTAATAATAGTGGTAAAGCTCTATAATAATAACGGGATGACAAGATGGTTTCCGGATATAATATTTAGAATAGAACCACTCCAATTCTTATGGATGTCGTAAAAGGCAACTAGGTAACACAAGCCGAACAAAGCCTACAAACATCAAAGAGACCTCTCCAGCTACCCCGTCTGGCCAGCGTGGAGAGTGTAGGCCAAATCCTCTGACTACGCTGGCTAATATAGGTAAGTATAATACAAAGAAGGTAATTCTCCTGCAATGAGAATTTTAAAAAACTGATGATGATGATGTTAATACAATTTTAAAAGCAATACCAGAGGTATTTGTTGTATTGGATTGGAATAAATCAATAAAATGGGATGATATGATTTAGGCTTTAAATTGTCTCGTCTGCCAGCCTTCTCTTTCAACAAACTTCAGGTTGATCAACTTCTTTGGTTGTGTCACTATGGCGGTCGGCGTGAACTCCAGCTTGCTAGGAGTATCCTCAGCGTGTTCCACACGGTACTTTTTCAGCAGGGTCACTATGCCAGCGAACATCTGCATCTTGGCGAAACGCATGCCTGAAAAACAAGATTTTCAGTTAAATAAATGATCTCAGAGGATGCTCTGGCTAATATATGGCTCTGGTATCTAAAACATTTATTTGCTTTCTGAAACACACACACACACACAACTTTATACAAAATTTAACTAAGGAGTCCTACCTAAAGCCGCAATCCCATACAAACGTAGTTTCGTTTTAGTTTTACAACAGTTAAGCCAATCTCAACCAAATTTCGTACATACTTACGACCGGATGCATATTGCTGTTTATAATCAGATTTTAATTTTAAAAACAATACTCGCTATAATTTTGTATAGGTATTGTTTTTAAAATTGAAATCTAATTATAAACATCAATATGCCTTATCCGGTCGTATGTACGAAATTTGGTTGAGATTGGCTTAACTGTTGTAAAACTAAAACGAAACTACGTTTGTATGGTATTGCGGATTTACGTGGGACTCTTAAAACAAACATGCATTTGTATGCCACAGACACACAAAAAGGCTACAGCTCAGCTAAACGCTACCCTCAGCAAGTAGCAGCTGATTTTCAGCTGGCGCCTTTGAGTTCGCGCGAACAAGAATACATACTGAGGTACGTTTTACAGAAAAAATATATTAATAATTAGGTACATCACAATCACATTGAGATTAATTCATATTATTAAATAACTTTGAAATACAGTTGCTATTAAATGTCATAATAATGAAATAAATAGGACAATAATAAAATTAAAACATGAAACAGAAGTAGGTATTATTAAAATTGTGATAAAATTAAGTTAAGTTAGATTTAATATGTGTGAATTTCAGCTACACAGAACAATTAATACAATACTACAGAGAGGGTCATGCTTCTGCAGTGAAGAATATATAAGACCTGATGATGATGAAATGATCTCGGGAATTGCAACTGCAGACCCTCGGCAGAGAAAATTGTGTGTCACCGTAAAATAACAAGAATCGTAAATTGATCAATTTTCGAGTTAGATGAACTAACTCAAAAATTGATCAATTTACGATTTTCTTTGATTTCTTTGATGAAACTTTCGGAAAATTATAAACGACGGTTGAAATGTATTAGCCTGTTGGTCTATCACATTAAACAATTAAACAATAGCCTTAGGCTCCATCTAAGCATGTGGGCCTTACTCCTAATTCGTACGATATTTCCTGACAGTTTCATATAGACACTACTGATAGCGTCACAACTTTGTATCTACCATATTTATATTATTGTAAGACAATTAAATTAGAACAATATTTTTGGCATAATATTTATTCTTTAAATCTCAAAGAAAATCGTAAATTGATCAATTTTCGAGTTAGATGAACTAACTCAAAAATTGATCAATTTACGATTTTCTTTGATTTCTTTGATGAAACTTTCGGAAAATTATAAACGACGGTTGAAATGTATTAGCCTGTTGGTCTATCACATTAAACAATAGCCTTAGGCTCCATCTAAGCATGTGGCCCTTACTCCTAATTCGTAGGATTTTTCCTGACAGTTTCATATAGACACTAATGGTAGCTTCACAACTTTGTATCTACCATATTTATATTATTGTAAGACAATTAAATGAGAACAATATTTTTGGCACAATATTTACCTATTCTTTAAATCTCAGTTTTAGCAAATAGAAAATAATGTGGATTAACGCCATCTAGCGATGAGTTGAAAACAACTGAGCACCGTCGTCTAACTACCTAGTAGCCGGCCCTAATTTGCCTTTTTTACCCGACTGACCCACAAAGGAGGGTAATGTTTTTCGCGAGTATCTATACATGTATGTATGGCTGTATTGTATGTATCTATGTATGTATGTAAGTCTGTTCCATTGTTGCATCCTGTAGCCGTAACGGCTTGATCGATTTTGACATAGGAGGTGTCATTAGATTCGTATTCTTCCCCGAAGTGTCATAGGCTATATGAATAAATAAAATAAATAAATAAATATAATAATATGACGTCAGCAATAATTCTAACTGGCGGGGTGTAAACTGTCAAAAAGTTTTTTAGTTTTATTTTTTGAAATGAATATGATGTTTGCCGTCTATACCATAGTAGGTATTATATTGTTGTAAAAGTCTCAAATAAACGTCAGTATAAAATGTAAAGTTTTTGTGTGTTCAAGGAAAACCATCCAAAATATGGTGTACCTACCTAAAAATATCTAATTACCAAACATTATTCGTATTGCGACCACATAGCGGACCTATGACATCATGTCTTGTCTACTTAGTCTTGTCTCGCATTTTAATGGTATATTATTTTGGTTATTTCCGTACTTATACCATAAGTAGGTAAGAACATCTATTATACAAAAATTGTTGAAGAGCGAGTCGGTTTCTGGCATTATTGGTTCCGTCCAAAAAGATTGTTATTGTTCGTTGTTACACACGCACGACTTTTTTATCAGTACAAGCCTTTATACTAATACTGGGTATAAGAATGGACACTCATGTTCTTCAAACGATCAAACCAGTCCGTCAAAATGAACAACTTTTTTAACAACTGTAGGACCAATGCTGGGAATTAAAAAAAGAATTCTATATTTTCAAACCAATGGACATTAAATAAATATAAATATATACGGACAAATCACATAGATTGAGCTAGCCCCAAAGTAAGTTCGAGACTTGTGTTATGGTATACTAACTCAACGATACTTTATGTTATAATAGATACTTATATAGATAAACATCCGAAACCCAGGTCAATCTGAAAAAGATCATTTTCCATCTTGACCTGACCGGGGATTGAACCCGGGACCATCCGTGTTGCAGGTCGCAGGCAGGTGTGTTGACCGCTGCGCCACGGAGTACGTTAACCATTTGCTATAAATAATTTGAAAATTTTGTTCAGCGAGGGCCTAGATAACCCTTCAACCTATAACTACTTAGCCGAAAATGGCCAGTTTTTACAGACGCTAAGAAAAACTTCACGTTAAATTATAAACAGTATCAAATTAGTTCATCAAATAGTTCCAAGGGTTATCTTAGGCTACGCGAAACTAATTTTATAGATGTCTTAGTTTTCTTTTCAAAGATTTATCCTAACTAATATTATAAATGCGAAAGTGAGTTAGTTTGTTTGTTACGCTTTCACGCCGTATCTACTGAACCGATCATCATGAAATTGGCATACACCTAGGTGAGGGTACCGAGAAGGACATAGGCTATATACCACGCGGGCGAAGCCGCGGGTAACAGCTAGTTTCAAATCAAGGCAGCACTGAACTCCTGTAATTCATACGGAACCCTAAAAACGAGACTAAAAATTATCATATTCGTTCTGTACACACAGATATTGTTTTGTTTTTAATTGTGTAAAAAAGACGTCGCCATGATGGCACAAGTTTTAAATAAGTACCTCATATGTAACGATTTTGCATGTCATTCTAGCTTAGCATTGATTCTTACAAAATAAACAACAAAGTATTTCTGTTTATCCGTTATCTCTTCACCCTTTAACTACTTAACCAAATTTAGGTAAAATTTGGCATTTTAATACAGTTTGAGGCCATTGAGGCTCAGAGTAGGGTTGGCAACTTTTTAGGGTTCCGTAGTAAACAAGGAACCCTTACAGTTTCGCCATGTCTGTCTGTCCGTCTGTCTGTCCGTCCGCGGTTTTACTCAGAGACTATAAGTACTAGAAAGCTGTAATTTGGTATGGGTATGTATATTAATCATGCCAAAAAAGTGTTAGAAAAAAAATCTTGAAAAAAAAATTTTTAGGGTATAGGCCATACAAGTAAAGAGGGAGTAATGTTTTTTTTCTGTACAAACCCACCGTGTTGGGTATTGTTAAATAGGTCTTTTAAAAATATTGTGAGGTTGAGTACACCATTTTTCGATTTAGGGATCCGTTTCCGAAATATTTAGTTTTAATGTGCAATTTTTTGTTAGAGGTAAGTGTGGGGACACTTACCTCTAACAAAAAATTTGCATTATATAACCGTTTAGCAGATAGAGGGGGGGGGGGGGCTCTATCTGCTAAACGGTATTATATGGATACAAAAAAAAATTACAGCAGTAGTATATATACTGAAGTTGAAAGGAAAACTATCAGAGCTGAGTACTAAGTACAAACTAAAAAGTTACAGGCAACCAACTTATAAAATGTAAAATTTCATACAATTTTCATTGTTAGATATTTTTGGTTGTTAAACGAGGTGCGAGTGTGAACAGTGTGAACTCAAAGTTGTCATTCGCAACTACGGAACCCTACAGTGCGCGTGGCCCGACACGCACTTGGCCGGTTTTTTTTTACAAGAAAAATGTATATCACCGCGGGAGAAATAAATTGAACGTAAACAGAACTTGCAAAATTTATTGTTAATTGCGATGCTGCCAGTCTTCTGGGAACATTGCCGCAGACCGCAGGGCAATGACCTGCGGGACATTTTCCATTTATAGATAGGATTTATTTGTACGTTTTATATATTGGTAGGTTTTACTTATAGGCAATCAATTGTTAGTTTTTAGGATTCCGTAGTAAACTAGGAACTATACGTACTAGAAAGCTGTAATTTGGTATGGGTATGTATATTAATTATGCCAAAAAAGTGGTAGATAAAAATCATGAAAAAAAATTTTTTTAGGGTAGCTCCCATACAAGTAAAGAGGGAGTAATATTTTTTTTCTATACAAACCCATCGTGTTGGGTATCGTTAAAACACCATTTTTCAATTTAGGGATCCGTTTCCGAAATATTTGGTTTGGTAAAATTTTTGTTAAAGGTAAGTGTCCTCCCCCCCCCCCCCCCCCTCTATCTGCCAAACGGTTATATATGTTGAAAGGAAAACTATCCAAGCTGAGTACCAAGTACAAACTAAGAAGTTATAGGCAACCAACTTATAAAATGTACTTGAAAATGCAAAATTTCATACAATCTTCATTGTTAGATGTTTTTGGTGGTGTTACACTGTGAGGTGCGAGTGTGAACTCAAAGTTGTCATTCGCAACTACGGAACCCTACACTGCGCGTGGCCCGACACGCACTTGGCTGGTTTTTTAGTTTACATAAGTTTGTAAAATAACTCTATGCCTTAAAATAAAATTAAAATAAATATTAAGATGAATGAAAATCCATTTTATATATTAATGGAAGCTCTGACTTTGTTCTGCAGCACGAATACAAGCTGTCATAAAAACAGAATTTACAAAAAACGCCTGTGGCTTCCGCAAAGCAACAATTGGATCAATTCATGATCCTGAAAGGGTACCGTTTTGTCACTCGCTCGTACGGAACCCTAAAAACCACTTATTATCGAAGATGATTGTGTGTATTGCTAGTTTTTTGTTTAAATAAGTTTGTTAAATACATGTAAGTATGCCTTACAATAAAATTAAAGTTAATATTAAGATAAATGAAAAAAATATATTATATAAATAAAATATAAGTTCTGGTTTTGTTTTGCAGCACGAATACGAGCGGTCACAAACTAGTATTTATAAAAAGGCCTGTGGCTTAAGAAAAGTAACACTTAGATCAAGTAATGATCCTATAAACTTAGCCATAAGTAATTACTGACGTCAACAAATTTCTAGTTGTAAATAATTATATGTATGACAATTAAGAACTGTTCTGAGCAACTTATGTTAAATAAACATTTGAATTTTTGAATTTTGAATATAAAATGGTTCCGTTTTGTCACTCGCTTTTACGAAACCTTATTACGGAACCACTTATTATAGAAGATGATTGTGTGAATTTAATTTTATCACACAATGAAACGATTACCAACAAATACTTTAAAAAAGACAAGTTAATTTTAACGCAGATTTTATCTTTATCAAATTTATAAAACCGATTAACCGATTTGTTACTTTGATCAAAGTTGTTGATTCCAAAAAGTAACTATCTTCAAATCTACATCAATTTGTAATTAGATGACTGTTTATTGTTTTCTTATCTCACTGTTATCGTATTCCTATTTTTTTATATCTATTTGTTGATGATTTGTTTGTGAATCAAATGTTTTCAATAAATTTTCCAAAATTTGAAGGAAACACGTTTCTGAATGTGAATAAAACTCAAAAAACATTTCTGTCCTATCAAATCTAGAAATCTAACGCTACCTAACCACGTCCAATTATGATAAAGTATTTAGATAATTCATAGAGCAACAAAAAAACTTACATACCTTCTTACAGATATACATTCATGCACTTCCTCCGTGGCGCAGCGGTCAACACGCTAGCCTGCGACACGGGGGTCCCGGGTTCGATCCCCGGTCAGGTCAGGATGGAAAAAGATCTTTTTCATATTGCCCTGGGTCTTGGATGTTTATCTATATAAGTATATATTATAAAATATAGTATCGTTGAGTTAGTATCCTACGACACAAGTTCACAACTTACTGTGGGGCTAGCTCAATTTGTGTGATATGTCCCTATATATTTGTTTATTTATTTATTATACTCCGATTTTGGGCAATCATGTAAAAATATATTTTACCGTCATTTATAAAGAATTTTTAAGTTGATGATAATATATTGAGGATGCAGATAGTAAATATTATGCAACGCTTAATTAGTTTGATTTGAGTATGTTACTGATAAGGAAACACAAGCTAAACAAAGCTTATAAACATCAAAAGGCTTAAAAACTGCAAAACAAAGCTTAAAAACTGCCTCCGTGGTCCAGTGGTTAAGGCGTTTGCCTTGTTGACCCGGGGGTCGTGGGTTCGATTCCCACGGGAGGCATACTTTGTTGTTTCCAGTTTGGCTAAGACATTGCAGGGATGAATCACCTGATTGTCTGATAAGAAAGATGATTCCGTGCTTCGGAAGGCACGTTAAGCCGGTGGTCCCGGCTACCATCTGGTAGTCGTTAAAGGATCCACGTCAGAGGCCGAGAGGCGGTTCCGAAGAACTCTGACACCAGGGTGAGCATGGTCGACCGACCCTGTCACCTACACGAAATGATGATGATAAACATCAAAGAGACCTCTCCAACCGTCTGTCCAGTGTGGAGAGTGTAGGCCAAATCCTCTGCCTGCTGTGGCTAATATTTGGCTCTTATAGTACAGAGAGGGTCGTGCTCCTGCAGTGGAGACTAGAAAGACCTGATGATGAAGTACAGAGAGGGTCGTACTCCTGGAGTGGTGCCTTAAAAAGACCTGATAATGATGACTAAAAATTAATTTTAAAAAATCGTTTATAATATTTGCAAGCTTACCTATACAAAGTCTAGGTCCCTCTCCAAACGGCATGTAAGTACTTGGCTTAATATTCCTTTTCTCTTCACCATAAAATCTCTCAGGACGGAATACCTCAGGATCCGGGAAGAAATCTGGATTATGATGCAAATGGTATACTGGTATATGGACTCTCACACCTTTCTCTAGAACAGCCCCACAGGGTAAAGTGTAGTCTTCTACCACTTCTCGCGTAAGAAGAGCGAGAACGGGGTACAAACGAAGAGCCTCATCAAAGCATGCTTCGGTGTAAGGTAATTCTGTAACACACTCGTATTCAAGCTTGTTGTTGTGCTTTTGAAGATAATCATCTATTTCCTTTATAACCCTGTCTTGAGCTTCTGGATTCCTAGCTAGCTCATACAATGTATAATGCAACGTTGTAGCTGACGTTTCAAACCCAGCAGCAAAGAACAATATGCACTGAGATACAAGCATTTCATCGTCAACTTCCAAACTCACTATTTTGTTCTCTCCTTTCATATTTGACACACTATCTCCAGTTATGTAATTTTCTTTCTTCATATTCAATATCAAATCGACAAAATCGTGCCTATCTGTCGGTTTGTAGTTGCGTTTCTCAAACACTTCCTTCATAATTTTGTGGAAGAATTCGTCTGCTTCTACAGGAAAACTCTTCAGTCTCAAACCATAAAACAGAGCTGGCCAAATAGCTCTAAATGCTACCTTAAAGCCCCTGTAATACGTTTCTGCAAATATAAGATTCCCGACGATCGTAAAAGGGTTCTTTTCCGCATTCTTTTCCATAGTCCCTGTATCTATCCCAAAAGCACAAGATCCAATGCAATCCATGGTGAACCTTGCCATCAAAGGCCTCACTGCTTTCACTTTCCCCGTTTTCAACTCATAGTCCAACATGTCTTCAAAGACGTGAGCACATTTGTCGATCAAATAAAACATGTTCTTCATTTTAGACGACGAGAAGAGAGGAGTCAAATTTTGTCGAAGGACCTTCCACCTGTCTCCGTATGTGAAGAACATATTTTGAGTGATCACTTCCTTATGAGTGTAGTTGGCTATCTCTCTGCTGTTGAAGTAGTAATAATCCTTGGTCGTAATATTTTTGATGACTTCCGGGTCTTGCACCAAGAGGGTTGGCTCCGTGCCATAGAAGGCTCCGACGTATGGTGCATTTGGGAACTTCTGGCATATTTCTTGAGCCAATTGTGCCATAAACTTGCTCTGGATGATGTAAGGGCCATAGTTTCCTAGGAACGGAATGGGTTCAGGATACGGTATGTTTCGTTTCTTCCAATAGTCGAATTTTCGTTTGGATACATAGTATAAGAGTAGAAACGCCAAGGTCAACAACGTGATCGCCACGGCAATCATTTTCGTGCGACTTGTATGATAAGTCGCAATTCGGGCCTTATATATCTTGTACACAATGTTGTAGTGTGTGTTGAGGTGACCACACGTTCTGTATTCATAATTTTATCTCGATGGAAATATAATCTTTTTTCTTATTAAATTGCTTTCTTTTTATTATATTGTTCTATGTAAGAGCATTATATAGAATTAAGTAAGAAAATCTTCTATACATTACATAGATCAGATAAATTAGATTAAAACCAAGTATAAACTATACTATATGATTTGTATTTTTAGGTTTTAAATTTTTTTTTTAGTTAGTTTTATTGTAAGAAAATGTATTTTTAAAATTGCAAAAAGAAATGCTAAAGAATTAAGAACGATCTTCGAAATCGAAGATTTACGATTGATGATTTATTTTAAAGAGTTACGTAGTATTTTTTCTCAGTGGTAGGCACTAGATTGGATTTTAATCATTAATTTAACTTTGCTAATGAGTATGTACGTAATTGATTTTATGTATTAAATACAAATATCAAATCAAAACAATGCCATTCTTTCGCTGATCGAACATTCATTCTTTCTCAAATTCTTGTATTGACCACATCTGTAACATTTTTTTTATATGATATTGGACCGCAAACGAGTGACTGGGTACCCTAATAGTAAGTGATCACTGCCTATTCCATATAAACAATAGGGTTCTGTAAGGCGTTTACGTACCTTTATGAAAATTTCCATTCTCTAACTGAATCGATAAAAATACTTTGCAATTATAGAACGCTTTCGCTCCGCCAATGAAGTATTTAACACTTGCCGCTTCTTCTTAGCGTTTCGATGGCATAAACATTAATTAATTTACTTGCTAATATGAGTATATATTCTATCTATCATTAACTTTATCAATAAAAACATGACATTCAACTCATCACCTATTGCAAGGTCAAATATTTCTTATTCTAAATTTATCTGTGTAACGTGTTTTTGGAACCTGTTCTATGTAATGTAAATAAAATCAGTTTTCAATGCATTTGCTAATACGGTACTTATGACATCGAAACTTGAAGCGTGTTGTATCGTAGTATTTTTTTATTCATTACAGCAATCATAGTGGCTCAATTTATTTTAAATCGCCAATGAATTTTAAAACGTCATATGATGCTCGTACTCAGTAAGCTGGCTATTATAGTCATCGGTTTATAATCAGCACTCGGCTTCACCTTGTGCCTATGAGCACCCCATCAATAATAGCAAGCTTACTGTATTTGTATCATAATACACTTTGAATTTTGTTAAAGCTATATGAACTTTAAATAACGACAAATAAGGCAAAAACATATTGTGTACAACATTTATAGGGAGACGATTTCTTGTTTTAATCTATGTTTATAGGTATATTTATTGGTATTTATTGTAATATTTGTATAAATGTTTAACCATTATCGATTAATCTTTAACGTCCCACTGTTGGGCAAAAAATCATATGGTAGGATTAATTGCATTGGATCTAAAAGGAAAATTTAAAAACAAATCAAACATTACTTAAATAAGGATACTTATCATCACATGTTCGTTTACATTTGATAAAATATTATAAAGATAAAAAATTTATCACTGAGTACTATTAAAAAGAAACATGCAGAGTCACAAAAAAAACATTATTTTGTCTGACATATATATTTAAATAATGATTAGGTACTTATTATGTACCTATAATAAACAGATTTAAATAGGAGATTGTAATAGGAATTGCTTTTTTTTTTTTTAAATAGGAATTGTTGACGTGGCTAGAAGAGCAGCTGGCTTGAAGTGGGACGCGATCGCTGGGCCAAGAGAGTTACAGACTGGAGGCCCAGTGGCAAACGGGGACGTGGTCGACCAAGGACGAGGTGGTGCGATGAGCTCAATAACTACAGCAAAGACTGGAGAACAAAAACGACGGACAGGCAAAAATGGAAAGGAGAGAAAGAGGCCTTTGCCCAGCACTGGGACACTCAAGGCTCATAATAATAATAATAATAAATAGGAGATTATCTCTGGGACCCAAGTACATAGTATATGTAATAATGTTAGAGTGGCTTGGTTTTCATACATGTTAGTCAAAATCAATACATGTGTGCCAAATTTCATACTTACATGTATTCACGTCTTTATACCTTGCGGAGTAGACAAAGCCTAAGGTCATGAACCCAAAGGCCACGATTAGCGCGTTAGTAGGCGTTAATCCGGAAAGTGCAATCAAAATAGTAACGGATTGCTAGCCGCACCGCCTATTTACGTGATTCCTTAGATTTTCGCTCGATCCCATGACTGGCTTTTACGTTTTGCGCGGAAAGAAGAGTAGCTGGTTTAATCTGTGTTTTTCCTTTTCTCCTAAACCAGCATGGAAGAGTTTCATAAGTATACGTTTTGTTTGCTTATTCACCGACTTCAAAAAAAGGGGGAGGTTTACAATTCGTCATAATGTTTTTTTTTATGTATGTTCCCCGATTTCTCGAAGACGCCTGGACCGATGTAAAAAATTCTTTTTTTGTTCGATAGGTTATACTTCACAAATGGTCCCATAAAATTTTAATCGAAATGTGTCGAGCACTTTTTGAAAAAATACACAAAACCCGAAAAAATGATTACAGGTATGCCGTTTGATTTACACTTTTTTCCATTTTATTCTTATTCAAACAAATTGATTGGGTTGAAGTCGGTTTCTGATTTTGTAAAAAAATATGTTAAATTATTATAGAAACTTCAAGTCGGATCGCAAAAATTTATATAGTTGAACTAGGTATAATCAAATTGAGGGAACAGTATAAGTTTTGCCAAAATTGTTTAGTAGATCGAGATAGAGAGTTAAGTATGTTTCAGTCGCTAGGAATATTTAATTAATTTATTACTATTTTTTAGTTTCCCTTTTTTCCTTTGAAAAATACGAGTGACGGTCACCACAGTTGTCCACTCCAATTATTACATTTAAAACAGGTAATAATGTTTAATAAGGTTAAGGAAGATTACATAGTTACTTATAATGAAGAGTTAAGGGGGCACACTAGGCACAGTAGCGACGCCAATCATTTTATTCCTAATACTTTACAAATAGAAAGAAATTCAAGAATGTAAATCATATAAGCCTTAGTAAATAACCTGAAGTATTTTTGGAATCATGTTTAATATTATCAGAATCAGTGAGAATTATGAGAATCAGATTACCTACCGCCACGTTATCACGTTTTCTCTTAATGACTGATTCTCATAATATTAAAACATGATTCCAAAACTACTTCAAGTTATTTACTAAGGCTTATATGATTTACATTCTTGAATTTCTGTCTATTTGTAAAGTATTAGGAATAAAATAATTGGCGTCGCTACTGTGCCTAGTGTGCCCCCTTAATGACATATTATCGCAGGAGAAAAACACGCGTGACATCTGTAAGGCATGAATTAGGAAAATTCGCAAAATGTTGACCTAAAACTTGGAAGTTTCAGTTCTTGCATTTCACGTAGGTGGGTAAATTGACGTGCGTTAGTCTTGTAAAAAGACTAACGCACTTGTTCGTGCGTGTGTATGGTATGTTCCCACGTCGCCAATTACCACGAAGTAGGTACTGTCAGCGAGTCGGCACGTATGGCTTTGACCTAAGATTAATAACTGCTTAAGTTATAGTTCTGTGGCTTTGACTGACATCTTCGAGCAACACGGCCTCCGTATGACATTGAATTTCATGTAGTGACCGTTGTAAGTGATTGAATTAAAGTATTTTATTATTATTTTTATTTATATTATTGCAGGAGGGAAATACCCGTAACACCTGTGAGGCGCACAAATCAGGAATCTGCGCCGAATGTTTTTAATTGAATGAATTTGATTAATGAATCGAATGAATTTAATTTTACGAAGGCGAGTAATATGACGTACCTATGTACAAAATAAAGACCTGATGTTCATCAGATCTTTGTTAGTAGCCATTGTAAGTAGGTACTTACGTGTGCCTTTGACCAACATTGAATTAGAGAGGTCATAATTTTGTCAAATAAGCCCATCGAAATGAACAACTTTTCCTATGAGAAACTCATAAACCTTGGAACCTTGGTTTGATCGTTTGAAGGAAAAGTGTTCATTCTAATATTATTGTGTTACTTCACAGCAACACACAAAATAAGAAGAGATACTATTACTGTACTTTCTCATTCGACGTGGCGGCGACTCGACGTAGCGGTACTTAATAAAAAATACTTTTTCAACCACTCGACGAGGCGGGAATAAAAGCGGGAATTTTGAGAAGTATACGTGACGGCGACTCGACGTGGAGGGACTCGACGTCGAGGCAACAAATCATTACTACTCAGTACCATAAGTCATATTCTGCCACCACCTGGTCAGTTTCCGATTTATTAATTAGTAAAGTTAAATTAGGGTTTTTTAATAAGATAATAAAAACAAAAATAGTTTATGATGAAAGACTATTTTCGTGGGTCAAAATAATAATAATAAAATTAATCCGTTAGTTAGATAATCAAAAAATGTTGGACTTGTATTTTTCTTTTGTTAATTAAATAATAAATGATAAAGATAAAGCGTGTCAAAGTTCATGAGTAGGGACTCGTGACTTCACAGTTCGCTAAGAAATGTACTGGACAGTGATGTCACACGGTACTTTAACAGGCTATATCTTTTGCCTTCTCTACATAATCGCCTTTTCACTGCACATTGCTGCGTAGGACAAAAAACTTTCAAGGGCTTCGGAGAGTTTAGCAGCTATGTACAATCAATCGTCACGATAATAGCCGATCATCGGCAATTGTGTAGAGCCATTTATCATTTTGTTTCATTGACAAAAGAAAAAATACAAGGATCATTGGCACTTGGATGACAATGAATGGGGGCGCTGTGTGTAATTACGAGTGTAATTAGGACTACCAGCTAAAAAATTGCTCTTACTTTTATAAATAGGATTAAAAAGCACGAAATATCCGCAACTAACATGAATTCGAACTGTTTTTCAAAAGTGACGCTTTACAAGATATCAGCAAGATTATGGCCACGTGCCTAAAGATCAGTGTACTATCAATAATGGGCTGTATTAATTCTTTTAGGAAATAGCCTATTCAATACTTTGTTTTTGTACGCGGCTTCTATGATGTGAATTTCGCATAAGAATAGGTAGGTGACGTTTAGTAGGTATCAACAGTAATCATAGCAAAATCATAAGTGACTTTATTTGTTACTTTAGATAAACTGATTTGATAACATTGTTTTGATTAGGACAATGTAGATATATTGAGGCAAGTTTAAGAATATACTAGATTTCGCCCGAGTATTTGCTCGCATGTGAATCCCTCTGGCACTGTCTTTTCTTTTGGACAAGATGACGTATGTCCTTATTGCAATACAAATTTTGGCATGTTCCGTTAAAAAAATCTTTGAATAATTAGTCCGTCTCAGTTTTGAATATTCGTAGATTGTCGAATATTAGATACGTATATTTTTCTTTTTTCAATCAAACAAAAAATTATAAAGATAAAGCGCATCAAAGCGGAGGTCATGAATGATGCGAATATTTCACGTGCATGCGAGTATTTCACTTGCAGTGCATGCGAGTATTTAATCACTTACCTACCCTAACGTTTACTTCCCTTCAGCACGAGCGAGGAAATCGCAACGAGTTCGCGATTCCATCTTGTTAATACTATACAGGTATAGATATCTCATCTGGAGGGACACGCTCTGGCAAGCTTCTTTACTAACATTAAGGCGTAGTGAGTTCACACCTGTGGTTCACACACTATTACTACGCGCGCCACCCAGCAATAGGGAATATGCATGAAAAAAATATCTGTTATTTTACCAGTTTATCCAAAAATATTCAATAGTAAAGTACTGAAAGTGAAAACAGAATAAAATTTGGTTGAAAAACGAACGAGATAAAATGATTTTACGATAATATGTCTATCTCACTCGCGAAAACACTATTTTGTATGGCAAATATATGCATGACATAGAGTATGACGTCACTAGTCCATATCGGACTTCTCTTTCTTATTCAAACTTTAAAGTTTCACATCTTCGTCGTTAATTAAGATATTTTAAAAGTTCTTTCATATTTTTTTTGCTGTGGTTATTAAGGATTATACTAAGCAAATAAAAAAATTACGTGCATACACCTATTAATTCTATAAGTCCTAAATCATATCAAATTTTAAAAATCTAACAGCGGAATGCCCTAATAAATTACTTGTAGTATTATTGGTACAAGCTTTCGGTATTTTTAATTTGATGCCATAATTGCCATATATGTATAGTTGGAACGCACTTTAGTTTATATTTGTCAGATCGCCGCGATAACATCGCCGAGTGTAGACATGAGTTGACATGAGAGTCTATAGAAATACGCGGCGTGGCACGGCGATAAAATCGCCGCGATTCGCTCGTATCTGGAGATGGCCACTGAGCAAGTCGAGTCACTTCGGGAGTGACTCGGCAACGTCAAGAAAAATGACAGGCCGTCTATTTGCAAACAAAATTGTTAGGTGACATGACAAAATACAGTAAAATAATATATCATTTGCATACGTCATTTGACGGACGATGTATTGGAATGAGTACGTGGAATATCTTAGAAATAATTATACAGACTGACAATAACTGATGTTATTAAAATGCACGTATGCACAAACAACGTTTTAGGGGTCCGTAGCCGGATGGTAAAAAACGAAACCATTATAGCTTCGTCATATCTGTCTGTCCATATGTCACAACTAACTTATTTTATTCCGAAACTATTAAGACGCTTACACCAGCCAACTAGCGCCACCCCTGGTTTTATTTCTCTTACTACTAAATAAGATCAAATTGAAAAAATCTACGTAAGTGCTTCACTAGTAAATGACTTGTAGTATTATTCGAATTGCTTTTCATTATTTTACACTTGGTATATCAAGAAAACTCTCTCAATCTGAAATGATAATATTGATGAAAAGTTCTACTAGTAAATTACTTTTAGTATTTTTACTACAAGTAATTTACTAAGGAAATACTTACGTAGTTTTTTTTTATTTGATCTTATTTCGAAGTCCAAGAATTAAATAACGGGTGTCGCTAGTTTTGCTGATGTAAGCCTCTTAAGACTACACTGTAGAAACTTCGTTGGTAGGTAGATGTATTTTGTCAACCGTTTTATGATTTTAATTCAACAATAAAAGAGAAAGACTATTAAGTTGTACCTTAATAAATTATTTAGGCTTGGTATATTTAGTGTAAGTCCACTTATTGACTCGTCTATAATATATACTTAAGTAAAATATTTTTTTCATATACTTACCTAAGTGAATTGTAAAATTATTTTTAAGAAATAAATTTCTGAAACCATACATTTTTCATAGAGGCTGATCTCATAGCGAGAATAAAGAAAAAATTTCCGTAAATAGCGTTTGAACTAAAAAAATTGACTTTCTGTACATATCGTATCGTCGGCATATATATATTTATTTATTTATTATTTACTACAGTATATAATAAATAAATAAATATATATACGTTATGGTAATAACACCCAGTATACAGAGTGTAACATGACCCTCGACATTCCCTTAAAGGGGTGACTCAGACCGTCAATATGAACAACTTTTCCTATCTAGAGGTCAATGCTGAAACACGAAAAAATTTGGAGTTTGAATTTACCATTATGTCTTTCCCATACATTTCGTCCGGGCGAAACACTTTTATATGAAAATGTCGAAAAAATTTATGAGTTCCCAGCATTGATCCCATAGCAAAAGTGGTTCATATTGACGGGCTGAGTCACCCTTTTAAGGGTATGTCGAGGGAACTAGTGAATTCTCGACGATATACTCGTACAGCGTGTAAATTGAACACGCTGTATATCGTCGAGAAGTTCACTAGTTCATGCACAGTTCATCCATAAGCGATTAAACCCGTTGTCTCCATAAATTATTCAGTTATTTCCAGATTAAGCGTGAAAGTTTTGGGGGTTCCCCAGGGTTCCACGGGACAACTGCCCTTTTTGAAATATGGTAACTTATTAAATATGTATGAGAAAGCAGTGCCGTAGCTTTCAGATTTGGCCTACACTCTCCACATTCTCCACGGTACTGACTGCGCATCGACTCGCGCGGTGTTCCGAGGCGCCTTAGTTTGAAGCCGCCAAAGCTTGATTCGGACTATTAGCTATTACTTCCTGTCATCATCATCATCATCAGGTCTTCATTAGTCTCCACTACAGGAGCACGACCCTCACTGTACTGCCAGAGCAGTCAGAGGATGTACTTCCTGTAAAATTATAAAATCAATGTAATTCTGGTCCGGGTCAACAAGGCGAACGCCTTGTTGACCCGGTATCTGGGGCTACCTGGGGGTCGTGGGTTCGATTCCCACGGGAAGCATACTTTGTTAAGTTGTTTCCCGTTTGGTTAAGACATTGCAGGCATGAATCACCTGATTGTCTTATAAGAAAGATGATTCTGTGCTTCGGAAGGCACTTTAAGCCGGTGGTCCCGGCTGCCATCTGGTAGTCGTTAAAGGAACCACGTCAGAGGCCGAGAGGCGGTTCCGAAGAACTCTGACACCAGGGCGTGCATGGTCGACTGACCGTATCACCTACACGAAATGATGATGACGATGATGATGATGATTGGATATAACAGTAAACAAAGTACGATATTTTTATAAGCGGCGGCTTTTTATACTTCACAATAAAAGAAAACAGGTACCTCTAAGATCGATATGATTAGATATCAATAAAATTATAATCAATTGGGGAGGCCTATGTCCAGCAGTGGACGAGTATAGGCTGATGATGATGATGATGATGATGAAAATTATAATCTACTAGCTATTACCCGCGGCTCCACCCGCGTGATATATAGCCTATGTCGTTCTCAGTACCCTAACCTATGTGTATGCAAAATTTCATGATGATCGGTTCAGTAGATAGGGCGTGAAAGCGTAACAAACAAATAAACAAACAAAACTCACTTTCGCATTTATAATATTAGTTAGGAAGTTAGGATAGGATAGGATTAGGATTCTTATTACTTTGTTTCTTTATTTATTTTTTATTATATTGATAATAATATATGAGTTTGTTTATTTGTTTGTTACGCTTTCACGTCTGGAGTAGGGAGAAGGACATACTTTCATCCCGGAGAAAAGTACTGCTCTCGAGGTATCGACATAACGCAAGTGGATGCAGCCGAAAGCACTAGCTTCTAGCTTGTTCCGATTTAAACCTTAGTTATTTAGTATTGTATACCACTTGTATTGTATACCGCTGTATTATCTATTTAGTAATAGATAATGTGGTTAAATCTTACAGCGGTTGGCCCCACACTAGCGACACCAATAATTTTATTCCTAATACTTTACAAATACGTTTTTGGCGGTATAATCACTCATAATATTAAAACCTGAGATTAAAACATGATTCCAAAAATACTTCAGGTTATTTACTAAGGCTTATATGATTTACATTCTTGAATTTCTTTCTACTTGTAAAGTACAAGGAGTAAAATTATTGGCGTCGCTAGTGTGCCTAGTGTGGGGCCTATTATTTATTTCAATTCAACTTAGATACAGCGCCACTGCGAGCATAGGTACTTATGTTTGTGATTGTGATGCTATTATCACATAGGACAAAAATTGTATCAATTGTACTTATCTAATTTAGTTTTATTACATTGTGTTTTATCTCATAAAGGTCATTGATATTATGTTTTATGTTCGTCATCCTCTAACGTACGTTTTTTGTTTGTTATTCAAGTTGGTGACCAAAACTTGATGTCAATTTTTTCTAAGCATCACTACAGCTATACCAAGAGTGAGTATAACAGCCCTGACTCAAATCTATATTAATTATTTTTCATTCATTCATCAGGTCATTTTTAGTCTCTACTGCAGGAGCACGACCCTCCCTGTACTACTAAAGCCATATATTAGCCAGAGCAGTCAGAGGATTTGGTCTACACTTTCCACGCTGGCCAGACGGGTTGGAGAGGTCTCTTAGATGTTTGTAAGCTTTGTTTAGCTTGTTTTTCTTAAGTCGCCTTCTACGACACCACGGGAAGACTTGGAGTGGTCCTATTCTACTCTGCCGGGGACCACACAGCAATTTAATCTTTTTAGGGTTCCGTAGTAAACTAGGAACCCTTATAGTTTCGCCATGTCTGTCTGTCTGTCTGTCTGTCTGTCTGTCTGTCTGTCTGTCTGTCCGTCCGCGGTTTTACTCAGAGACTATAAGTACTAGAAAGCTGTAATTTGGTATGAGTGTGTATATTAATCATGGCAAAAAAGTCGTAGAAAAAACCTTGAAAAAATATTTTTTTTTGGGTAGCTCCCATACAAGTAAAGTGGGGGAGTATTTTTTTTTTCTCTATTAACCCATCGTGTGGGATATCGTTAAAAAGGTCTTTCAAAAATATTGTGAGGTTAAGAACACCATTTTTCGATTTAGAGATCCGTTTCCGAAATATTTGGTTTTAAAGTGCAAAATTTTGTTAGAGGTACGTGTCCCCCCCTCTATCTGCTAAACGGTTATATATGGATACGTGAAAAAAATGACAGCAATAGTATATATAATGAAGTTGAAAGGAAAACTATCAAAGCTGGGTACTAAGTGCAAACTAAAAAGTTATAGGCAACCAACTTATAAAATGTACTGGAAAATGTAAAATTTCATACAATCTTCATTGTTAGATGTTTTTGGTCGTTAGACTGTGAGGTGTGAGTGTAAACAGTGTGAACTCAAAGTTGTCATTCGCAACTACGGAACCCTACACTGCGCGTGGCCCGACACGCACTTGGCCGGTTTTTTTTATTTATTAATTAGTATATATTCTGATTGACATGGTTGCTTGACCTGTTCCCGCTATGGTGAAAGAAAACAATTCACGGTGTCGTATAGAGGGTGCTCCAGTGAGTACCAGAAAAGTCTGACATCGCGAGGATCAAAGAAACCTAATGGTGGACCCCTTACTGCCTGCAGAAACGGTGGGGGTTAGGGGGATGATTTCTTTTCCAAAATTTAGAGGGTTTTAAGCAATTTCAAAATCAGCCTCGCGGGCTGCAGGCCGATTTGCTAACTCAGTGTACAACGATTTGATTGTCACTTTAGCATCCATTACGGTTTTCATATCATAAATAAAATAGTCATTCATACCGATGCCGTAATGAATATTGAAGTTACCATGAAAATGATGTACACCGTAACTGTCAAAAGTTAGCAAATAGGCCTGCTGGTTGCAGCCCGAGCACAGTGCGAAATACTAGTTATTATTATATATATATAACATTATATTATTATAAAGCTGAATAGTTTGTGTGTTTGTTTGTTTGGGAGATTAGCGCTATGTCGGAACCGCTGGACCGATTTCAAAAATTCTATCACGGTTGAATAGATCGGATAGATCCCTGAGTGTCAAGGCTTGGTATATACCACTGGCGAAGAACATAATAAAATCCTTTCTGTTTTTATATTACTTTAGATTAGACTAGCTGATGCCCGCGACATCGTTCGCGTAGACTTTATGACTCTAGCGTAATAATATAAATACGAATTAATGTAGATATACATATTTTTTTAAATATATATTGACATATATTACACAGATTGAGCTAGCCCCAAAGTAAGTTCGAGACTTGTGTTATGGGATACTAACACAACGATACTATATTTTATAATAGATACATAAACATATACATAGATAAACATCCAAGACCCAGGTCAATCTGACAAAGATCATTTTCCATCTTGACCTGTCCGGGGTTCGAACCCGGGACCATCCATGTTGCAGGCAAGCGTTTTGCTCGCTGCGCCACCGAGCTCGTTTATTTTTATTATATGTTAAGATTTTGTGCAATTATTTAATTTGCTTCAAGAATATTTTTGCTAGCGTTATAATAGGGAGTAGTACGGCCTTTATCGTAATGCCTTTCTATTTCACGGGACTGTCTCCTGTCGACACCGTTTTCCGTTTCCGTGAACCCGGATGTGACGTGACAGTCGTATCACGGTACCCTTAGGCTGGATTTCCACCTATGATGCGTCGTATAGCAGAGCGCTGCTTAGGTACGTGTCATCATCATCATCATCAGGTCTTTTTTAGTCTCCACTGCAGGAGCACGACCCTCTCTGATTACTAGAGCCGTATATTAGCCAGGACAGTCAGAGGATTTGGCCTACAGTAGTTTTTTTTTTGTGTTTTTGTTGTTAAATATAGCGAGGCTAGTAAATTGAAACGATACTTTTTAAACTTTCACAGTTATCAACATTAGAATTAAACATTTCGGGATATTTATCGTGATTATTGTGGTTCCTTCGTGATCATGTTCCATGTAACTGGACTGAAATATCGAAAACTCAAAGAAACCACAATAATCACGGTAAATATCCCGAAATGTTTAATTCTAATGAAACGATACTATTCGTGGAATTTTCGTTTTTGCCTCGCTGTCTCACTCAGCATTGGTGGAGTCACAGCCTTTTACGTTTATTGAATTGAAACAGATCGTGATTGGATGACGGCTTGACTTTTTTTGGAGCACGGTAATATTTGTTTTGTTCGACTTCAGAGAGCGTCATGTTCATCTGTATTTAGTTTTATGTATTTCCACCTCAAGGTTTTACAGACCTGGGCTCTGTCTACCCCGCCAGGGAAAAAGACGTGATAGTATGTATGTATGTATTTCCACCGATTTTTAAACCGACAAAAAACGGAGGAGGTTCTCGAGTCGACGCGTATATACTAAGGTATATATGACCGCCCATAACTTTTTCCAAAAAAAAACAAAATAGTAGGTAACCTATGTAGTTAACAAAATGAACAAGATAATAAGAATACAAATGTTTAGGTATATAAACGTTAAGAAGTTTCGAAGATTACTTTGAATAATAAAAAGAAATAAAAGCTAGGTAAGTATAGAAGACTGATCTAGTTCATAGCATAAATCAGTTCCATTGTATATGGAAGTGATACAGATAATTAAACTTAAAAGATAGGTGTTTTATTTTACTCTCGCAACGCGTAGCGCCTGATGTAGTACATTTTTTAAGTTACTGGGAGAGCATTCTCATATTTTGCTATGATAATAAGTAAGGTGACGACCTCCGATGTGCAGTGGTTTACACATCATCCTCATTATGCGAGCTGCACTGGTATCGATTCCCGGTGAAGGCAAATATTTGCACTCAATTTGAACAGGGTTAAAGAAGCTGGCCGCCAACCATGTCAAAATTACATTTTAAAAATAAAACTATTTAAATTTTTCCTAATGTCTGAAAGACACTTAACTCTCTGTTTTAAAGAAACGACAAAACTGATTTCCATGAATCCTGCACTGTTATACCTACATTATTTCACCTAAAAATGAAATACCTAGTGTCATCCAACTTTATTTCATAAATGAAATACCTACTGTCATCCAACTTACAGTTTTTGAGAAATTCGCGGAAAAACAAACAAACCTACAAAAACATATAGGTACATACCATATATTGAAAAAAATGTAAGTTACACATGTTTTTTTTACTAAACGAAAATAAAATAAGTACTTAAAATTAGAAGATTGAGGTTGAATTTAGCTACAAAACAATAATCAATTCCTATTCAAAAGATAATTCAAATTATAAAAGGTTATTTACTGTTGTCACTACTTGGCTGCGTAGCGCCTGAAGGTACATTCACTAATTAGCTGGAAAGGCACTTTGATATTTGCTATAACTTTTACTTGATTGCCCCACAGACCATGGAATGTCGTTCGTACACTACTAGAGGCGAAAGTATTGTTGACCTAACACATTAATTGTGCAAATAACATCTGACAGGACCCGATGCCTCAGGGCTGCCACCAAATATTTTAGAACATAGTCATTCGCCGAGCGAGACAGCGACCTTACTGAATCATTAAAATGGCCATCAAGCCCCTGATAGAGTTTAAACATTCACCAACTGGGTATTTTGCTATTACAAATAAGTCAGGCGAGTTGAATATTTATTAACTTTAGTCTGTGACTTAGTCCAAGTGTTTTACAACATGGGAACTTGCATACATTTATGTATTCTGTATCTTATTGTGTAACAGTGTTTATGGGTACAAGTGTGTCCGTCGCCCTTGAAAGGGCGACTCAGCCCTTTAATACAAAAAGGGACCAACGCTGAGAATTCTTTTTTTTTGATATTTCACTTTTGTTTTTTGAAAGCTTTCATTTTAAATAATCTATACATATAATAAAACGGTAAAAATATTTTGTCTGTACATTTAGTATTTTTGACTGAAATGGATGGAGGGACACTTTAAAAGAATAATAAGTAGAAAGCAAAAAAAAAAACTTTCGAATTTCTTGTTTGTCTTTCTGTCTGTCTGTCTGTATGTATGATCACGATTATCTCCGGAAGTATTGGACGGATTCGAATGAAACTTTTTTTTGCTATATAGCCATTAAGCCTGGGCAACATATAGGGTAGAAATTATTTTGGAAAATGGAACACTTGATGCAGCACCATAATTGTCCAACTGAAACTATAGGAAATATAAAAGTGGAGCGTTAGCAAAAGTGGCTTAACAACTTTTGCTAACGCTCCACTTTTATGAGAAATGATGAGCATTTTTGTTAAGGTATAAAAAATCTAAGATTTGGAACACCTCATGCAGAATCATAATGGTCCAGGTGAATTATAAAAATGACGTATTAGCCAAAGTTAGTTAACCTGATGAGCATTTTTAGGGTATTTAAATTTAAGATTTAGAACACCTGACGCAGAACCATAGTGGTCCAGGTAAACTATAGGAAATATAAAAATGACGCTGTAGCAAAAGTTATTCAGCCTGATTAGTATTTTTTGTTGAGGTATAAAAATTGAAGATTTAGAACATGTGATCTTCCAGCTAAAAGTCGGGGCAGACGAGATTAACTCCTTATAAAAAATACTTAGTGTTTCAGAGCATAACAAACCCGGAAAATTCTTGGTTATGTGAACGCGTCATATTGATACCAAATAACCCCTCCTTTTGGCTTAGCCGTTGTCGGGTAAAAACCCAAAGGATAGTTCCAACATAATATATAAAGTTTATTTTTGCAAAATACGTTGATATTTATTAATTTTACACTGCTACAAGTATTTTCTTATGTATCGACATTCGTTCGTATTAAGGTATATTAATACGCCGAAATCATTAAGTTCACGCGAACGAAGTCGCGGGCATCAGCTAGTATTCTATATGACGACCTCCGTGGCGCAGTGGTTATCACGCTAGCCTCCGATAAGAGTGGTCTCCAGTTCGATCCGCGGTCAGGATATGATGGAAAACGATCTTCTTCAGATTGGCCTGGGTCTTGAACGTCTATAATATCTATATAAGTAAGTGGATGTCTATTTTAAAATAAAGTAAGTATTGTTGACTTAGTATCTGCAACACAAGTCCACAACTTTCTGTGGGGCTAGCTCAATCTATGTGATTTGTGATTTGTCTCTATATCATCATCTGGCATTTTTTAGTCTCTACTGCAGGAGCACGACCCTCTCTGTACTACCAGAGCCATATATCAGCCAGAGCCTACACTCTCTACGCTAGCCAGACGGGTTGGAAAGGTCTCTTTGATGTTTATAAGCTTTGTTTAGCTTGTACTTCTTAAGTCGCCTTCGCCATCCACGAGGAGATTGGGAATGGTTATATTCTACTCTGCCAGGAACCACACGACATTATTATTTATCATATTATATTCTCCTCATACTAATGAGCATAACCCACTTATGAAATAAGTGGATGCACTCACTCGAAGTAATCGCGCACCGGCGCGAGCCACCCTTGTTGTTTACTCATACCTTTCACCCTCTTTTGATTCTTTAGTTTTACGAGTACGTATTATTTAGATTTAAAATACATTCTTGCAGTTTTCGTGTCTGTTAAGGCGAGGTGAGTTCACACACTAGCGCAACCCAGCAATGAATTCTAAAAGTCCTAAATAATATCAAATTAAAAAATCTAATAGCTGAATGCCCTAGTAAATTACATGTAGTATTACTGGTACAAGTTTTCACTATTTTTTATTATATGTATTAAGAGAACGAATTTTTACAAATAAAATTCGTTCTCTTATACTTAGGTTGTCATATCTATGAAAAGTAACAAAAAGGATACAACAAGTAATTTACTAGGGCAATCAGCTATTAGATTTTTTAAATTTGATTTGATTTAGGAGTAAATGAATAAATTGCTGGGTAACGCAATTTCATTTCATTTCATTTCATTTCACTTCGCCTTAAACCTAAATATAAATATATAAGTGGATCGTGGTATTTTCATTTTTTAATTGAAAGTGGAACCAGTCAGTAGTCAGTACACTACCCCAAGCCTAGTGGGACTATGAGACCGGTAGGAAATTATTAGTGGGACCATGAGTCAAAAATCGAATTAGCCCAATGGCCCAGAACTTGGACACACAACAATTTGAAATTCAACTAGATTTTTTTAAGTTATCAAACATTAAAGTGAATGATTTTAATAATAAGACTTAATAATACAAATAACTTAACTATCTTTTAAACCTTTTTGTATTAGTTAGGTACTTTGTACCAATAATAACTGGTGTAAGATGTGAGGAGTGTCTTCAGCTTGATTTTAAGCCCCTTGGCTATCTGTATCACCAAAAAGAACACACGCAAAAAATTATGAACAACCCTTCCCTTAGAAATTCGACCAAATGATGAATTTTGTATGAGTGGTCCAAAATTTCATCCAAACTTTCTTGAAAGAGTAGACTCCATAAAAGAGGCTTTCAACAGCGGGTTGGAGGTCTCCTTAGTCATCTTCTACAACATCCAAGGGATGACTTGGAGTGTTCCTATTCTACTCTGCCGGGAACCAAACATATATTACTTATTACTTTACTAATATAATTAAAATCTTACACTAGTGTTGGCTACTTACTTACATGAAAAACAAAAAAATAATATAATATTATAAATGCGAAAGTAATTCTGTCTGTCTGTCTCGCTTTCATGGCAAAACTACTGAACCGATTTAAATGAAATTTGGTACACAGATAGTCTAGAGCTTGATAAAGGGCGTCAGGCTTTTTTTCACGTGGACGAAGTCGTGGGCGGCATCAGCTAGTAAATAAGTATATGTAGGGACAAATCACAAAGATTAAGCTAGCCCAACGATAAGTTACTAGCTAAACGATACTATATTTTAAAATTGATACTTATCTACTTAAATATCAAAGACTCAGGCCAATCTGAAAAAGATCATTTTCCGGACCTAGAAGCCTGGTTTCGTAGGCTGGCGTATTAACCACTAAGCTACAGAGGGTTTCTGTAGCTAAACCACTTTTTTTTATAAATTTTTGTATTAGGCATTTGTCTCCCATCTCACTTGATGGTAAATGACGATGAAGACGAGGATGTTACATGTCTATCCATGAGATACCCATTTATTCTACTTTTGAATGTCCCTTGTCTGGGAATATAGACGCAGATGAACTGCCTGCGTCTATATTCCACACCTTTGACGACTTATCTCCTAGAGCACCATTCATCAGAATTCAGCAGTCGCGTGCTTCATTATTTCCATTATGGACGGCAAATTGGAGATTGTGATGATTCCTAGTAAACCTTGTCACCCTGGCCTCGTGTCGGATTGTTGACACCGTTATAACTATTATTAACCCCTGTCACTGCTAAACTGAATCACGACATACTTAGATCTTTAGCTGACACAAATGTTGGCCACTTTCACACACAAAAAACAGAAATATAATGGTGGTGATCTACGTATTGGAATTAATTCTATATTATATAAAAAAGACGGGTTTGTGACACTTGTAATTGACTGAATAACACTTGTAACTCGAGCGAGAAAGGTTTTACCGATTTTAATGGCTTTTAAATTGTTAGTTTTGCTATCTACCTTGAATAGCAGAATAACCATAATAACTTAAAATATTTTTAAAAACCGGCCAAGTGCGTGTCGGGCCACGCGCAGTGTAGGGTTCCGTAGTTGCGAATGACAACTTTGAGTTCACACTATTCACACTCGCAATAACGACCAAAAACATAAATGTATTGAAAATAGTATGAAATTTTACAGTTTATAAGTTGGTTGCCTATAACTTTTTAGTTTGTACTTAGTACTAAGCTCTGATAGTTTTCCTTTCAACTTCAGTATATATACTACTGCTGTAATTTTTTTCACGTATCTATATATAACCATTTAGCAGATAGAGGGGGGGACACTTACCTCTAACAAAAATTCGCACTTTAAAACCAAATATTTCGGAAACGGATCCCTAAATCGAAAAATGATGTTCTCAACCTCACAATATTTTTAAAAGACCTATTTAACGATACCCCACATGATAGGTAAATAGAGAAAAAAAATTACTCCCCCACTTTACTTGTATGGGAGCTACCCTAAAAAAAAATTTTTTTCAAGATTTTATTCTACCACTTTTTTGCCATGATTAATATACATACCTATACCAAATAACAGCTTTCTAGTACTTATATTCTCTGCGTAAAACCGCGGACGGACAGACAGACAGAGACAGACATGGCGAAACTATAAGGGTTCCTTGTTTACTACGGAACCCTAAAAAGCTAACTGTAGTTCGCTAGGATGATTCGTAACCAATATATTGAAGATTCCTGTACACCAGGTGGGTTACATTTTGATTTAAGTAATGTCTACAACTTTAATTTTGCATGCCACTATTGGCTAAATGTATGTGACATTTTATATACCTAACTGCATTATTTTTTTTATTTTATTATGACTACATTTAACACAATTATAATTTCAAATAAAACAAATCAAACATCTAAATCTAAACATATACAACTCAAAGGTGACTGACTGACATAGTTATCTATCAACGCACAGCCCAAACCACTGGACGGATCGGGCTGAAATTTGGCATGCTGGTAGATGTTATGACGTAGGCATCCGCTAAGAAAGGATTTTCATAAATTCTACCCCCAGGGGATAAAATAGGGAATGAAAGTTTGTATGAAGTTTTCATGCATAGAGCAACTATGACGTAGGCATCCTCTAAGAACAGATTTTGAAAAATTCCACCCCTAAGGGGATATTAATTCAGTGTACAAAGAAGTTTTGTAGGTCCTAATAATTTTTTTCACACGCTAAACAAAAGTTAAGCCGCAAAAACTATACTTCCTAACGCGAGCGAAGCCGCGGGCAAAAGCTAGTTACTTCATAATATGCTGAGAAAGTTTCATCAACTAATATTTAAACTTAAAAATTTAAAGTTAGGACATTAAACTTTTCTTAGCGTTTTTATCAAAAACTACCACTTTTGGCGAAAACGCTAAGTAAAGGTACACGTTCACCCTCAAAACCGTAAATAGTAGATAGTTCATGAAATAATAAGGGTTAAACTAGTACCTCGCAGAGCAATTTTTAAACTGATCTCTACGTTGTCATTCAAAATTATTTAATTAAAATAGGTGCAGCATAACATCCCGTAAATTTCAAATCTAAGTAATATTGTATTTATTTTGTGTCTCCTTTTGGGTCACAAGTGTTACCCCCGTCCTTTGAGAGGCTTGCGTGAGAATACAGATCCAACACGTAGAGGCCCTTTGGAGAAGTTGATGTAGTGAAGCTCTCCAGCCAGGAACACGGTCCTGGGAATACTAATGTATGATATGCCCTTGAACAGGTCTTGGCCGGAGGTGAGCTATTGTATTTTAATAGAGAAAAATAATGGGTTATGGGATGAAATTTATTTTTATTATTATTTATGCTTAAAAAAAAGCTTTCTCGATTACACTAAGAACATATCGCAGTCTCTGCTTAACCTTGACGAACTATCTTACCAAACGAGTGAGTAATTATCCAAACATTGTCTAAACACAAGGCCGAGCACTTTCACTATTGTCAATCACTTCCTGGCTATTTGCAAGCCCGCTCGACCGAGACCAGAGTAGTAACTTGGATCTGCGTGCACCGAAATATCATCAAGACCTTGGATTTTGCACGGTCTCGCTGTACTGAAGACTTAGTTGTAACTTAGTCTACCTGTGACCACGAACACTATTAAGTGTTCAAAACGTTAGGTCTATAAATAATGTGGTTCCCGGCAGAGTAGAATAGGACCACTCCAAGTCTTCCCGTGGATGTGCGACTTAGGAAACACAAGCTAAACAAAGCTTATAAACATCGAAGACTTGTCCAACCCGTCTGGCCAGCGTGAAGAGTGCAGGTCAGAATCAGAATCAGAATCAGAATTTTATTTGCATAAAATATGGTTACAAAGTTGGTACAGTAAATAATTATAAGTATCACATATTTTGCCAAGAGTGGCGAGCAAATATTAAATAGAAATAGGTCAAAACTACTATTATACATATACTGTTACTTACTATATTCATCAACAGCTCCTCCGACTACTCTGGCTAATATATGGCTATGGTAGTACAGAGAGGGTCATGCTTCTGCAGTGGAGACTAAGAAAGACCCGATGATGATGATGCTAAATAATGTAATAAACGCGATAAAATCATATTTAATTTATTTTATTTATAGTGTAACAATCGCAACATTTCTACTGAAGTATCTTCGTTTTCAAACATCCCTATTATCTACAGCATGAAACTTCATTCATGCAACCTCTTTCTCGAGCTCCGTGGCGCAGCGGTCAACACGCTAGCCTGCGACACGGGGATCCCGGGTTCGATCCCCGGTCAGGTCACTATGGAAAAATATATTGACCTGGGTCTTGGATGTTCATCTATATAAGTATACATTATAAAATATAGTATCGTTGAGTTAGTATCCTGCGACATAAGTTCACAACTTACTGTGGGGCTAGCTCAATTTGTGTGATATGTCCCTATGTATTTATTTATTTAAAGCGTGTAAATTGACCCTCGACATTCCTTTTGAGAGGTCACTCGGACCGTCTATATGAACAACTTTTACTATAGGACCAACGCTGGGAACTCGATTTTTTTTACTTCCCATACTAATTGTTCAGGCGGCTTTTTATGAAAATGTCGTTTTTTTTTATTTCCCAGCATTGATCCCATCGTAAAAGTTGTTCATATTGACAGACTGAGCACCCCTTTACGGGTATGTCGAGTGTCAATTTACACGGTGCTATACTAATATTAAAAAGAGGAAGATTTGACTGTCTGCTTGTTTGTTTGCATTGAATAGACTCCGTCTCCGAAACTACTGGACCGCTTTTCAAAATTATTTTTACCTAGAAATAAATTTTAGAGGCTAAATTTATGCGGATGATGTCGAGGGAAAATTGCTTGTAACTGATATGAAAATAATGTGTAATAATGTTCGGTCTAAATACAGGGTTACTTTTAAACCACCAATAATCCTTGCTGAACTAGATGGTTCAATATAAATAACACTAAGGTTTTGAACGTTTTCTAACAAGCTACGAAGAAGATAAAATTACTATGTAAAATTAGTAGTATCAGACGACCGATTCAATGATTTCTCTAGGCAATGGAAAGAAACTAGAGACAAAGTACCTTTCGCCTGCGTCTCCGCTCGCGTAAGTGTCGATCTGCCTCCGTGGTCCAGTTGTTAAGGCGTTTGTCTTGTTGACCCGGGGGTCGTGGGTTCGATTCCCACGGGAAGCATACTTTATTAAGTTGTTTCCAGTTTGGTTGGACATTGCAGGCATGAATCACCTGATTGTCTGATAAGAAAGATGATTCCGTGCTTCGGAAGGCACGTTAAGCCGTTGTACCCGGTTGCCATCTGGTAGTCGTTAAAGGAACCACGTCTGAGGCCGAGAGGCGGTTCCGAAGAACTCTGACACCAGGGTGTGCATGGTCGACTGACTGTGTCACCTACGCGAAATGATGATGATGATGATGATGAGTGTCGATCCCCCGGGAACAGTACTTTTCTCCGGGATGAAAGGTAGCCTGTGTCCTTCTCTGTATTCCAGACAACGTGTATGAAAATTTTCATGATGATGGTTTCAATCGATAGGGCTTGTAAGCGTAACAAACAAACAAACTCAATTTCGCATTTATAATATTACCTAGTTGATGAATTGATGATGAGATAGGATTGGGATAGTGATATTGGAATGAGGATAAAGATTATATGTAAAACAATTAAGTTTGAATTTCTATAGGGGGCCACAAATTCATTTTTGGTTTTTGTAGTTAAACGGAACCCTTCGTGAGCGATTCCAACTGTCACTTAGATGGTTCTTTTTTGCGTTTTTTCTCGTATATGAAAAAAATCTCATTCTTTAGCGAAACGTCAAAACCAGAGATGTTTTAGAACAATGGTGTTCCTGCAAGTCGCTTTGGTTAACCTTTCAAAAGAGGTTGCATGAATGAAGTTTCATGCGTATTTTAAAATCAAGGTTTCACAAAAAACTTGAGTTCAGTGGCGTTTTTTTATTAAGAGACTTTAAGTAAAGGAGGGTTATCAATTCGTACGTAATATGGTTAATAAATAATATCCAATCGTTTATTTAGACGACGAAAATAATAATAAATATATACGGACAAATCACACAGATTGAGCTAGCCCCAAAGTAAGTTCTTAAATAAATAAGTAATAATAATAATAAATAAATATATAGGGACATATCACACAGATTGAGCTAGCCCCACAGTAAGTTGTGAACTTGTGTCGTGGGATACTAACTCAACGATACTATATTTTATAACATATACTTATATAGATAAACACCCAAGACCCAGGCCAATCTGAAAAAGATCGTTTTCCATCTTGACCTGACCGGGGATCGAACCCAGGACCTCCGTGTCGCAGGCTGGCGTGTTGACCACTGCGCCACGGAGCTCGACTTGTGTTATAGGATACTAACTCAACGATACTATATTTTATAACAAATACATATATAGATAAACATCCAAGACCCAAGTCAATCTGAAAAAGATCATTTTTCATCTTGACCTGACCGGGGATCGAACCCGGGACCATCCGTGTCACAGGCCGGCGTGTTGACCGCTGCGCCACGGAGCACGTCATTCTTTTATTAATATTGACTGCGCCTTTGCAAAAACCTTATAACCTAGAAGCAATTTTCCCGCAACGTATTTCTATCAAATTATAGCCTATGTCAATCTCGGATAAATAAGCTTTCTATGGGTACAAAAATTTTGAAAATTAGTACTGTAGTTTTGGAGTCTATTTAATCTAAACAAACAATGGCATCTTTCCTCTTTATAATTTTAGTAGATAGGTATATACTTAGACGTTACTTGGCTCAGAGCGTCAACCATGAGTTTATACATTTCGTTTACGAGAGTAGTATACAGTAACGTTTTTATAACCGTCATAGTTTACTATACTTTGTCCACCATGAGTACGATATACCAGAGCGTCAACCATGAGTTTATACATTTCGTTTACGAGAGTAGCATACGGTAACGTTTTTATAACCGTCATAGTTTACTATACTTTGTCCACCATGAGTACGATATACCAGAGCGTCAACCATGAGTTTATACATTTCGTTTACGAGAGTAGTATACGGTAACGTTTTTATAACCGTCATAGTTTACTATACTTTGTCCACCATGAGTACGATATACCAGAGCGTCAACCATGAGTTTATACATTTCGTTTACGAGAGTAGTATACGGTAACATTTTTATAACCGTCATAGTTTACTATACTTTGTCCACCATGAGTACGATATACCAGAGCGTCAACCATGACTTTATACATTTCGTTTACGAGAGTAGTATACGGTAGCGTTTTTATAATCGTCATAGTTTACTATACTTTGTCCACCATGAGTACCTACGATATACCAGAGTAGTTTCCGAATCTCGTAATCGAAAACGACTCAAGGTTAATGTAAACAAATACGATCCTGTGTTTACAGGAACATTTTCTGCGGTATCAGCACCATGAGTTACAAAATTGACCTTCGTTTTCTATCGAGTAAGACAATAGTTATACTATTACGAGCCATCGAATAGTTTACTTTAGATCGAATCGTTTACTACTCACGTATTATAAACTCATGGTTGACGCTCAGAAGGTTGTGAAAATTCTAACCTCATTACGTCCAAATCTAATGACGCATTCAGAAGTTATGGTGGAATAAATTAACTCATAAAATACGTTATAGATACATACATGAACTCGAAAAACTGTAGGTCCTTTTTTGGCAGTCGTGTAAAATTACGATAGCTAAAATTTTGGCATAAATAGATCTGTAATATTATGATGAAGAGCTCCTTAACCTTGAACAGCCCGGTTAGAACATTATATACATTTTAAATACACTCAAACTTCAAAAAGGATTTCAAAAATCAAACTAAATAAGTACTTTACTATGCAAGTACGGTAGGCTGATTACTATTAGTGGGGCACAAGGCGAAACCGAGTGCTTACTTATAAGAGCGCCATACGACGTTTTTTCAATACATTAGCGTTTACCTTCAAAGTTTGTTCTTAGCTAGGTATGTTTTCTTTTCCCCTAAACCAGCATGGAAGTACACGTATTGGTATAATTGAAAACGGAATCAAATTAGTAAACGGTTCCTATCTGTGTGTCCTATTGACATGATTCCTTAGAAGTCCAGTGAGAAAACTTTACAGGGATACTGAGAATGCTAGCATATGTTTAATCATATAGGACAATAAATCCTAGATTACATAAATACTCTAAAAAGATCAGGCAGTAAAAAAACAACTGCCAGCGAACCTACGGAACCTTCAATATGCAGGTCTACTCGCTCCTAGCCAGTTTCATATCATATTGACACATGACCACACCCATCGTCCAATTACATAAATTTGCAATAGATACTTGCTGACGGAAGTGAACAATAAATACTAAATAAGAATGTAGCACAAAACATAGAGTACAGAGATAAAGCCCAGTGTTGTATATTTAAATATTAATAAAATACTTATACCGACAAATCACATAGATTGATACAGCCCTAAGTAAGTTCGAATCTTGTGTTTTGGTATATTTACTCAACGATACTATTATCATCAGGTCTTCTTTAGTCTACACTGGAGGAGTATGACCACGGAGTATGACCCTCTCTGTACTACCAGATACATATTTTATAACAAACACATCAATCTGAAAAATATAATTTTCTTTTGACTTGACCTAGTGCTGCAAGACGACGAATATTTTGGTATTTCAGACTTGTGAAAAAAATTATTATTTGACATTAGTTAGAATTATATTGTCTTTGACATTTGGTATAAAGAGACCATATTTCATAATAATAATATAGCAACATTTTAAAAATCACCGTGGAATTCGATTTCACAGAGCAGATCAGTGAGATCAATCAATGCTTCTGAGTGACAGTCTTGCATGATGGATGACCGACCATGGTCGTCAAATATTTCGACCAACGGTTGATGTGTTACTCGGTATAGGTAAAGGTAAACCCTTCTTATTCATGTGTTAGATTGTATAGGGTTGTATTGTAACCGTCATTAAAATATTACATAAGCAGTGAAAGCCATAGGCAGCCAAAAATGACTGATTAAGAAAAAATTATGCGTAGAAATGAGGCTTTATTTCTGTACTTATTGAATCGCTATATTATATTACAAAACATGACGTACATATGTTAAAGATCCAATGAACTGAGGTCCGCCTTCCGAGTTCCGGGGTTAGTCCAATTAATCTTAAATAAATTGTTAGTCATAGTTGAATAATTAAGTATTTTTTCGATATTATAAAAAGTTAAAAGATACATACATGTCGCAACTCTATGATAATTGATAACAATAAAAATTGACGTAGTATAAAAATTAATTTAAAACAAGTACTTACGCAACATTGTAGAAACGCAGCATGATAATATTTTGTATTATTTTAATATTAACAAGCTTATAAAACCCGTTTGCCGTTCTAACTTAACTTTTGCGATGCCCGACAGGGCTCATATTGTACCTATACTATAATTACAGTGCAGTGTATATTAAGAACTGATGTAATAATTACGATATGAAATGCAATAAACAAATTGAATTGAATTGAACTCCTCATTTCAGGAAAAAGCGAAGCAGCTGGTAAAATACCATTAAACGTTTTACCTTTGGCCCTACTCAAAAAAGGATAAATTTTGATCGTTTTGGACCTAAGAGGTGATTTAACACGTCATAGAAGAACTTTTCATATGGGATGGGATGAACTGGAAACGCATAAAATATAATTAATAATACTACTAACGTTTTACTGAACGGAAATTCGAAGCTTCCCGTACAATATGACGAGCTCCGTGGCGCAGCGGTCAACACGCCAGGCTGCGACACGGATGGTCCCGGGTTCGATCCCCAGTCAGGTCAAAATGAAAAACGATCTTTTTCAGATTGACCTGGGTCTTGGATGTTTAAATATTTATATATGTATCTGTTATAAAATATTCTATCGTTTAGTTAGTATCCCATAACACAAGTCTCGAACTTACTTTGGGGCTAGCTCAATCTGTGTGATTTGTCCGTATTTAAAAAAAAAAAAAAAAAAACAATATGGCGTATCCGCACTTCTCCCCCGTGCTAAGGAGTGTCAGTTACAGGTTTCGCGCCGTCTCTTATACTTACGTTGGTATACCTATGGTATACCAACTCTGGGAATTGCACTATACATAATTAAAGTAGAGCGGCCAAACTGACCAGCTTGGACAGTGTAGGGCAAATCCTCTGACTGCTCTGGCTAATATATGGCTTTGGTAGTAAATAAAATAAATAATAAATAAATATATAGGGACATATTACACAAATTGAGCCAGCCCCACAGTAAGTTGTGAACTTGTGTCGCAGGATACTAACTCAACGATACTATATTTTATAATATATACTTATATAGATAAATATCCAAGACCCAGGTCAATATGAAAAAGATCTTTTTCCATCTTGACCTGACCGGGGATCGAACCCGGGACCCCCGTGTCGCAGGCTAGCGTGTTGACCGCTGCGCCTCGTGCTCCTGCAGTGAAGACTAAAAAAGACGTGATGATGATAATATAAGTGAAGTAAGAAATGAACTACTTATGTGGAAACCAATAAAAGAATTTTCTCAGTTAAATAGTCACATAATAAACTAACAACGACCTTTTGTAACTAGTAGCAACGGTATTGTCATGTAACCAATTGATTTATATGACAATGCTGTCGTTTGAATCATTAATAGTTATCATTTCGTGACCAGGCAACGGAAGTCTAGTCTGTCCGTCCGACCCTGGTACTATGTGACCCCATGGTCGTTTCTATGCACACTCTACGGGAACAGAGGTCGGGTATTCAGTCTTTAGTAAAACTTACAGTATTTTAACGTCAATACGTCAGTATTTTTTATTTATTTTTTCAAAAATCAAAATCAAAATAAAAAATCAAAACGTTTATTCAGAAAATAGGCCTTTGCAGGCACTTTTTCACGTCAAATCATATTTAAAATTATCTTATTAGATAATAATTATGTATTTATTAATTGTTCAAAAGCTACAGACTACTAGCGTTTTTATTTTATTTGTTAGGTTCACCAATGGATGCTACAACATTACATTCAAATATTTCTTATTATCTAATACTTAAGCTAGATGTGCAAACCTTTGAAGGTGAACACCACTTGTTCATTATATTTATAAAATTTATGCTCCTTAACATGGATTGAAAATGGGGGAGACCTTTGCCCAGCAGTGGGACAGCATAGGTTAGATAAAAAAAAAAAACATGGATTGAAATTCATGTTAAAAAGCATAAAAATCATGATATGCCTTACACTCAGTTTATTAAACTATATGGCATGCACAATGCGTCTTAATTATTTACTAAGTATATCAGTAGTTTCGGAGCCTATTCAATGCAAATAAACAATCAAATCTTGCCTCTTCATATTATTAGTATGATGACATTCAGATGTTCTAGCTTTATAGCCGGTACACGCGCACCTGCCGTGTGGTTCCCGGCAGAGTAGATAACCACTCCAAGTCTTCCTGTTAATGTCGTAGAAGGCAACTTAGGAAACACAAACTAACAAAGCTTATAATTATCAAAGAGACCTCTACAACCCGTCTGGCCAGCGTGGAGAGTATAGGCCAAATCCTCTGACTGCTTTGACTAATATATACCTAGCTCTGGTAGTACAGAGAGGACCATGCTCCTGCAGTGGAAACAAAAAAAGGCCTGATGATGATGATGGCGGTGGAGACTGGCTTCACGCCCATCATCTCGAGACCTGCCTATCTACACGAAACATTTCTCTCTAGATCTTTTTTCTTCCGTATGCTTCCTTTTGCTGTTTTTCCCCGAAGCTATGACCTGGGATTTCTTCAAAAGATGGGTAGCTAAATTCCTATTCAAAAGGTCGACAGTGTTGTCTATTGGCGACGATGACTCTATTATATAAAAAAACCGGCCAAGTGCGTGTCCGGCCACGCGTAGTGTAGGGTTCTGTAGAGTTGCGAATGACAACTTTGAGTTCACTCTATTCACACTTGCCCCTAACAACAAAAATGAAAATTGTATGAAACTTTACATTTTCGAGTACATTTTATAAGTTGCCTATAACTTTTTAGTTTGTACTTAGTACTCAGCTCTGATAGTTTTCCTTTCAACTTCAGTATATATACTACAGCTGTAATTTTTTTCACGTATCCATATGTAACCGTTTAGCAGATAGAGGGGGGACACTTGCTTCAAACAAAAATTCGCACTTTAAAACCAAATATCTCGCAAACGGATCCCTAAATCGAAAAATGTTGTTCTCAACCTAACAATATTTTTTAAAGGCCTATTCAATAATACCCATCACGATGGGTTTGAAAAGAAAAATAAAATATTCCCTCTTTACTTGTATGGCAGCTACCCAAAAAAAAATTTTTTCAAGATTTTTTTTTACCACTTTTTTGGCATGTTTAATATACATACCCGTACCAAATTACAGCTTTCTTTTCTAGTAAGTACTTATAGTCTTTAAGTAAAACTGCTAAAGGAAAAACAGACAGACAGACATGGCGAAACTATAGGGGTTCCTAGTTTACTACGGAACCCTAATAAAGTCAATTTAATGCTTTTTTACCCAACAAAGATTTGATTGTTTGTTTGCAATTTGTTTCGGAGCCTATTCGGGCTACTACTGACCGATTTTTAAAATTCTTTCATCCATCTATCGCTACTTTATCTGCGGGTGACATAGACTATTATTTACGCGGACGAAGTCGCGGGTAAATTGCTAGTTTGTTATCAAGCTCAAGCCTCACGACTTGGCAACCTGTTATCAATCACAATGTACTTCCGCTGCAATACGGAAACGTTTATGTTGCAATTTTTATCTTATAAATATCTCCGATAGCTATCATGCCGTATTAGTGTGGACTCTAGAATTTATTGTCTATGTCTTATCGCCTTTTTTGGTTAATTGCTGATAATTATGATTGCAATGCACAATGCATTATGATACCTGTTTAAGAGTTCTAATTTAGATAATTGAGTCTACCATGGTGTCTTAATATTAAATATTATTATTGGGACCCAAATTAAGGGTCAAAACAAAGGTTCAGTTCTGGCCCATTAGCCATGACAACAAAAATATATAATACTTTACCCGATACTTTAAGAGCGGAAAAAAAGGACTCAATATTTATTAAAAAGATAAAAGAATTATGTTTAGATAAAAGTTATTACACAATTGACGAGTTTTTAAACGATACTGAATTAAAGTGACTGTAACATACTTGACATACAATACAACTAATAATTCTATATACTTATACTCACATAAAAATACGACATAAAACTACATTAAAAATTGCCTTATATTTAACATTAAAGTGACATCAAATAATAAATGTTAATAAAATCTATCTAAGAAAAAAGAATGACAAGTAACTAATTATATAACCATAAAGAGCAATCAAAAAATCAAGTAAGTAACACATATTAAACATATACACGATAAATTACTATTATTTCTTATTTTATTTTTTTTAAATATAATTATATTTTTAAATATCTTATAGTACAAAACCCGTTTGCCATTCCAAATTTTATTTATGCGATGCCCGACAGGGTTCATATTGTACCTATTTAATATAAAATAATTACAGTGCAGTGACATTATTGTAAGAGCTGATGTAATGTACAATACGAAACGCAATTTGAATTTGAAAAGTATTTCAGCCCACGAAATTTTACGAGTCGGTTTTTAATTCCGTGCCCTTCTCTCCCCCAAGATCAACTACCATTTGGCCACATGACAAAACCATTGGACGCCTTTTCTAGATTATCCTCCACTAAGGTCGAGTAAAAATATTTCATCACATTACAGGATTCCTGTCGGATAATTTTAAGACTCTAAGCGGATATCAGGTGGATTTGTATTAATGCGAAAAAATAAGTACTTAGAACGAACTCTTTGCCCGAGTCTTTCATATTTTTTTAAAGAACGACAATAGTCAGTGTGATTGTATTCAAGATTCAAGTAGGTATGTTAAGAAAAGTGCCATTTTATTTTTTTTATCCCTTTCTCCAGCAATCGTTTTCATTCATCATCTACCTACTCCGAAAAGGAGAAAGGCACGATACTTTATCAGGAAATTAAGTATAACAAGAATAAAATTAATAATTCCTACAGTATTCTTTGAATAGCAGTATATGAATGTATCCTTTGCATTTGCACAGACAAGTTATTGCATATATTATAATAACACCTGACAATAATTAGATATTATTACCATTCAAACCAGTTGCAAATGTAAATAAATAATAACTGAACAGACTGTATAAATGCTACCATTTCAACAGCTTTCAACTACAAGTATCATTACATTTTGAATATTTATGATATTTATAGCCAGTCCAGGGTCCAGGGCCATCGAATATACTAGCTACTTTTCTTCCCGCTCAGCCCGTAAAAACCGGTCAGGGGATTGGGCTAAAATCTAAGGGATCACGTCAATAGGCAATGCGGCTATTCAATTCAATTCAATTTATTTATTTTGTGAACATAGGTACAAGAGATGTTATGAAAAATACAGGGTCTACTATATGTCCCGCCCAAAGGCATACAAAATCATTAAAGTTGTAAATAATCAATTATACATTTTAGAATCTCATGCATTCACTAATAACATCCTAAATTAAAACATAATGTTAAATTCATCGTCAAAATAATTATCTATTACATAATGTCAAAAAATAATAAAAATGACAAAAAATTAAATTTATAAAAATGAGTACAAGTCCAAGAAGTTCAATTTATAATATATCACTAAGGAACCCAGCTATATTTCATTCCGCCAAAGACACTATAACCTATATTATATTGTCTTTGATTCCGCTTTCGACCTTGACGCGAAAAGTTATATTTCGTGAATAATGCTTTTTTTTCTCAAAATATCGTAGATACTAAGTTGTGACGCTACCAATACAAACGAATCAGAGGTTGGGACTACACCATAACGCTGTGTTACTTATATCTTATCATACTTGTATATATATACCTATATATATACATATAAAATGAAAAGTTTCCACTGACTGGCATAAAGACGCACACACAGCCGTAACCATTTATGATAGAAACGTAAAATTTGGACAGTTATTGTGAACGCACACTAAGAAGAGATTTAAAAAAAAATACCCTATAGGGGTGAAATAGGGGTTTACTTTGTATGGAAAATCTTTAAATGTGCATTGATTTTGATACAAAATTAAGTTTCATGCTCTTTAAAATATATTTTATTGAATACGTATTTCATGGTTTATTAGAATTCACTCCCTAAGGTTACGAAATAGGGTTTGAACATTTGTTAGGGAAATATTAAAAATCAGCATCTATTTTGATATAAATTAAGATTCATGCTCTTAAAAACATGTCATTGTTTAAAGGTTTATTAGAATTCACCTAAAGACCTAATGACGATAACAATTTACCAACAAGCCATACTTTACTTTCCGTCATTATAATGACAAAAATACAGAATTCCTAAAACAATAGATTCCCAAACGATCATACAATCATTAGGAATCGGCCGGCGGTATTCCCCTATTAATTTAAAAGCAATTATAATTCGTCTCGATGAAGAAATCAGATACCTACGTTAGTAATGAGGCACTGAGAATGACGATTAGAAATTCATGCTTTTATTGATTTAATGAGTTTTTTTTGTGCGCCATGTGGTTCCCGGTAGAATAGAATAGAACCATTCCAATTCTTCCCGTGGATGTCGTAGAAGGCGACTTAGGAAACACAAGCTAAATAAAGCTTATTAACATCAAAGAGACTCCTCCAACCCGTCTGGCCAGCGTGGAGTGTAGGCCTCATCCTCTGACTGCTTTGGTTAATACTATCTATCTATCAGCCAGGGACGTCCACAGCTGGACATAGGCCTCCCCCATAGATCGCCACAAATTGCGGTCTTGTGCATGCTGAGTCCACCGATTCCCGGCGACCTTGATGAGGTCGTCCGTCCACCTGGTCGGGGGTCGTCCCACGCTGCGCTTACCTGTTCGTGGCCGCCACTCTAAGACTTTAGTGCCCCAACGGCCATCCGTCCTTCGGGCTATATGTCCGGCCCATTGCCACTTCAAACGTGCAACCCTGCGAGCTATGTCTGTTACCTTGGTTCTTCTGCGGATGTCCTCATTTCTGATTCTATCGCGCAGTGAAACTCCCAGCATAGCTCGCTCCATTGCGCGTTGAGCAATTCGGAGCCTTCTAATGAGTCCCATTGTGAACGACCACGTTTCGGATCCATATGTCATCACTGGCAACACGCACTGTTCGAAGACTTTTGTCTTCAGGCACTGAGGAATATTGGACGAGAAGATGCGACGCAGTTTCCCGAACGCTGCCCAGCCAAGTTCGATTTGACGATTGACTTCCTTCTCGAAGTTGGACCTACCTAATTGAACTGTACCTATGACCCAGGTATATATATTTCTCGACAACTTGGTTAATACACGGTTAATATATGGCTCTGGTTGTACTGAGAGGGTCGTTCTGCTGCAGGGGAGACTTAAAAAGACCTGATGATGATGATGAATGAGTTTGTAAAATTTCATAGGTATTTAAAGCAAAGACAATATACATACATACATACTATCACGTCTTTCACCCTTGCGGGGTAGACAGAGCCCAGGTCTGTAAAACCTTAACCTGCTAAACGTTTAGCATGTTGGTGGGCTTGTAGGTGGAGAACGGAATCCAAATAGTGATGGGTTTCTAGCCGCATCGCGTATTGACATGATTCCTGACGCCCATTCCCTCGATTGGCTTTTTCTATGTGCGCGGGAAAAGAAGCAGCTGGTACTTCTACGTTTTTTCTTTTCTCCCAGACCACAATGGAAGCCTTGATTTAATGAGTTTGTAAAATGACATAGGTATTAAAGCAAAGACAATATACCTGATAAAAAAATAGTTAATAATAACCATATACAATGTCACTGATCAGTCCCATTTCTAAGGATAGACTAAAATTCTGTTTGCTTCTCTCATCATCATCACCATCATCAGGTCCCTATCAGTCTCCACTGCAGGAGCACGACCCTCTCTGTACTGCCAAAGCAGTCAGAGGATTTGGCCTACACTCTCCACGCTGGCCAGACGGGTTGGAGAGGTCTCTTTGATGTTTATAAGCTTTGTTTAGCTTGAGTTTCCTAAGTCGCCTTTTACGACATCTACGGGAAGATTTGGAGTAGTCCTATTCTTCTCTGCCGGGAACCACACGGCTTAAGAATGCTTCTCTCATTCTATCCTAATCCTAACTCCTAACTAATATTATAAATGTGAAAGTGAGTTTGTTTGTTTGTTTGTTTGAAGGACATAGGCTATATATTACGCGGGCAAAGCCGCAGGTAACAGCTAGTATGATTATAAATTTTGTTCCGAGATAAAAAAATTGACAGGTTATTACTAGGAAATTTTTTTACAAGTAGTCTCTGTGTACTCAACAGCCTCTGTGGTCCAGTGGTTAAGGCGTTTGCCTTATTGACCCGGGGGCCGTGGGTTCGATTCCCACGGGAAGCATACTTTGTTAAATTGTTTCCAGTTTGGTTAGGACATTGCAGGCATGAATCTCATGATTGTCTGATAAGAAAGATGATTCCGTGCTTCGGAAGGCACGTTAAGCCGTTGGTCCCTGCTGCCATCTGGTAGTCGTTAAAGGAACCAAGTCAGAGGCCGAGAGGCGGTTCCGAAGAACTCTGACACCAGGGTTTGCATGTTCGACTATGACTGTGTCACCTACACGAAATGATGATGATGATGAGTGTACATTTGTCACGTACATACACAAGGGCACCGAGGTAACGTCCCCAGACAGATAATGATAAAAAACCGGCCAAGTGCGTGTCGGGCCACGCGCAGTTTAAGGTTCCGTAATTGCGAATGACAACTTTTGAGTTCACACTGTTCACACTCGCACCTCACAGTTTAACGACCAAAAACATCTAACAATGAAAATTGTATGTAATTTTACATTTTCCAGTACATTTTATAAGTTGGTTGCCTATAACTATTTAGTTTGCACTTAATACTCAGCTCTGATAGTTTTCCTTTCAACTTCAGTATATATACTACTGCTGTAATTTTTTTCACGTATCCATATATAGCCGTTTAGCAGACAGAAGGGGGGGACACTTACCTCTAACAAAAATTTGCACTTTAAAACCAAATATTTCGGAAACGGATCCCTAAATCGAAAAGTGGTGTTCCCAACCTCACAATATTTTTTAAAGACCTATTTAACGATACCTCACACGATGGGTAAGTAAAGAAAAAAAATTACTCCCCCACTTTACTTGTATGGGAGCTATCCTAAAAAAAATTTTGCTTTAAGATTTTTTTCTACGACTTTTTTGCCGTGATAAAAATACATACCTATACCAAATTACAGCTTTCTAGTACTTATAGTCTCTGAGTAAAACCGCGGACGGACAGACAGACAGACATGGCGAAACTATAAGGGTTCCTTGTTTACTACGGAACCATAAAAACGATCTGCTTAAGATTGGCCTGTGTCTTGGATGTTTACCTATAATAAGTATGTATCCATTATAAAATATAGTATCGTACGAAACAAGTTCACAACTTACTGTGTAATAAAATATTACTAATCATAGGTGTATATTGTTTGAAAATAAAATATTTCCCTACGTTAATTAACTTACTGTGGGGCTAGCTCAATCTGTGTTATTTGTCCCTATATACCCTTATTTTTTTTAATCAGTACACAAACTTTAAGGGGTGACTCAGCCCATCAACATGAACAACTTTTGATATGGGACCAATTCTGGAAATACAAAAAAATACATACCTATACAAAAGTATCCAGTTGATCGGACCAAAATATGAAAAAGGTAAAAATAATATTGAATTATCAGCATTGGTCCCTTAACTAAAGATGTTCATGTTGATGGGCTGAGTCACCTCTTAATTTTATATGTTTTGAATTTAAAATAAGGGTGTATACTTATTTATTTAAAGTTTTAAAGAAATACCGAAAAAAAATATTGTTCATAAATATGTCACCGTTAGATGGCAGTAGGTCAACTCATAGTCATAGTTTACAAGAATAATCGGAATGTGTTGAAACGTAAATAGGATATTACGCATTTATTTGAAACTAGCTGACCCGGCGAACTTCGTACCGCCTAACAATTCATTACACATATCGAGTTTTCATTGTTTTTAAGATGTTTCTGCTATTCGGGGCGGAGACAAATCCAATGAATCAATAACCATGACAATTGGTTCAGCAGACCTCGAGTTATAAGTGTTGTAACAAACCCGTCTTTGTTTATTTTATATATAGAAGATAGATATAAAAATGTTTTCAAATTTAAGAATCTTCTAGGATACGTCAAAAATGATGATACCATCATGCTAATAATTTACGTTTCTAGTCTTAAAGATATACCAAAACATGGCCTACACCTCCCAGTCATCACAATATTCTAGGAAATAACTTAGACACCATCGAGTATGCGGACAAAAACTAGACTAGCTTCCCGGTACTAAAGATTAGCAGTAGAAAAAGTTCGCTCCTGCCTGTATTATGTCTTCTACGTGACATGATCGTGGCCACCTTTTGCTTTTTCCAGACGCTTTTTCTTTATAGCAAGTAAAAAAGTATTGTTAAATAATGCAACATCTAGGTACTGACTCAGATTTAGATGGCAAATGGAATGGAAATGGCAAATGTCTCCATCATATTCTGTCACAAATATCAAATATAAATAAGCAGGAAACCTTAACAATGATAAATTTAGAACGCAAATAATTAAGATTATTCAAATTAATAACATCAGTTATTATATATATAATATAAGCCTATTTATACATATATTTTAGTACTTATTAAGATTGTTTATTGACATTCCAAGACAAAACATTTCAGGTAGCTAGTGAGGAGCCCGATGGTCCAGTGGGTATGAGCTCTATGAGCGCTTACGTATGCTAAGCAACCCCTGGTGCAGTCCCCACTTGGATGGGTGACCGCAAGTGGCATAAAAATATCTCGAGCTCCTCCAAGAATTCGAAACACAAAGAAACAACCCTAGAGAGTAGAAGCTATAATAAATAAATAAATATATACGGACAAATCACACAGATTGAGCTAGCCCCAAAGTAAGTTCTAATGAAAGACTTGTGTTATGGGATACTAACTCAACGATACTATATTTTATAACAAACTAGCAGTTACCCGCGTCTTCGTCCACGGTGACTTCAGGTTTAATGTTACTCATTATTTTTGCCGTTCTCAATTCACACGAAATTTCATACAAATATGTCCAAGGAATAAAAAGTTTCATATAAACTTTAATCCTCTATTTCACCCCCTTAGGGGATGACTTTTGAAAAATCCTTCCTTAGTGGATGCTTACATCATAAGAGGAATACGTGAGCAAAATTTCAAATTTCTAGCTCTAAGGGTTTGGCCTGCGCGTGATCTTTGATAATTGCCCATTTTTTAAAGTATTAAAATGAATATACTATGTTATCCTTAATATATAGACATATGCCATCGCGGACTTTTCTGTAGACCTAAATAAGATACACAATTCCACGATACATTGTTTTGTTATATCTTAAAGGGTTTAGACAGCGTTTTCGTTGAAAGCTCCCAAACGGCTCATTTTTTACGACATCTCTAACAAATATCGTTGGTATATAAAAAAATATATACAAAAACTTAACAAACTATATACTAAAACCTTCCTCGAGAACCACGCTATCCATTGGAGAAAACCGCATTAAAATCGGTTCGGTAGTTTTGGACTTTATCGCGAACAGACAGACAGACAGACAGACAGACGCGGCCGGGGACTTTGTTTTATAATATGTAGTGATACATATATAGATAAACATCCAAAACCCAGGTCAATCTGAAAAAGATCGTTTTCCATCTTGACCTGACCGGGGATCGAACCCGGGACCATCCGTGTCGCAGGCAGGCGTGATGACCGCTGCGCCACGGAGCTCGTCAATCGTCAAAGCTATAATTTATATCTTTTATCCTAGAGCCTTTGCTCGTTACTCATATCTCGGAATAATCACAATTTTAATACTTCGATAACAAAGCAAAAACCAAGGACAATAGGCTCTATTACTAAGTTGATCTAATTAAGTCCGAAGAATGCGATAGCCGGGCGGGGCTTTCAGTAGGCATCAAGGTTGGGTAAGAACCTAGGCTAGCTTAGTTCAACCCGCGCACTGTACCACGGCGCACGCGCTCGCGTTACTGCTACAGCCTAATAATTTAAAAAAATAGAGGCTGTATACAGAACGCTGAAAATTAAAAAGAAAAGACAATTCAAATTGTGAACGAATTATAGTTTGAATTTAAGAACGTGAAGTTCAAATTCCGCGCGCTTTTATTGGCGGGAGTTTTGAAGTGATCGGTTTATTTTTTTAAATTTGTGTCTTTTTGGTGTCGACCAGTCCTTGGGTAAGTCAAATAATATTTTTACTATTTTTTAAGTTGATGAATCTTAAATAACGCAATACCTTAGAGCATTAAACCAACCAAAATTGGTTTAATGCTCTAAGCGCAATACTACCAACACCAGAAGAAATTCTATTATGGTGTTATGTGTTGCCTTTATTAATAAAATACAAACAATCAAATTCGTATTATATTCTTATAGGTCTTGGTACATACGTATAAAAAACTGTGAAAACAGTAACATACATTTTTTCAAAACAAATTTAGCGATTTAATGATTTTTACCGATAAAATGTACGCATGTAGTAAACATACACACACGCGAAGTTCGCGTGCGTGTCTGAGAAGTTAACTTTTCTACAAAAAGTTAGGTAGACTTGCAAATTGCATATCAAAAGCTTTATGAAATGATCTTGATTGTTTTTGGTAGTGAATAGTAGTGTAAATCGTCAGAATCGAGGCACTGTTTGAATCGTGGAAATAAGTACAAATGTTTCGTAGTTCGAAAGAGTATAATATAAAAAATTGCATCTAAGAAATATCGTAATTTATACGTAATTTTTTTTTTTTGGGAACATATTTAATGATTAATCCTTTATCTTTCATGATTGTCTAGGAAAAAATTAGGGATTCATATCAATAGACGATCCCGCTAGCAGCCCGTCTCTATATTTAATCTATTTTCCACCTACACGCCTCAGTGCGGTAAATAATAATAATAAATAAATAAAAATAATAAATATAAATATATACGGACAAATCACACAGATTGAGCTAGCCCCAAAGTAAGTTCGAGACTTGTGTTATGGGATACTAGCTCAACGATACTATATTTTATTACAAATACATATATAGATAAACATCCAAGACCCAGGTCAATCTGAAAAAGTTCATTTTTCCATCTTGAACTGACCGGGGATCGAACCCCCACATCCGTGTAGCAGGCCGGCGTGTTGACCGCTGCGCCACGCAGCTCGTCAGAGGACTAAAAGACGTTTGGACTTATAGGGCCAAGCCCTTTATGCTTTGCCCATCCGTTAGGGAATAAAGATGTGACACTATGTATTCTGTGCGCCGTGTGGTTCCCGGTAGTATAGGACCACTCCGAGTCTTGACTGTCTTGCCGTGGATGTCGTAGCAAGCGAGGAAACACAAGCTAAGCAAAGCTTGTAATCTTCAAAGATACCGTTCGCATTACAAAATATTATATTAAAATACTTCTACACTATACCTAAGAAACGCCAGAGTTATTTGGAAAAGATCGTAATCATAACGAAAGGTATAAGTTGTGCCTTTTTCTCCAATTAGAGCAAATTCTTCGGTTATTATCGTCCAAGGTCATTATAACTTCACATGTATTAATAATTTCTTTATTACAAACTTTTATTCAACTTGGGCAAGTTAATTAGGCAGTATGTTACTCTGTGGGGGTGAAATCTTGCAAGTAATTTTTGAAGCACTTATCTGAACCTACCTAGTAGACTACTTATGTTATTTGAATGACATTGCATTGCAATGTTTGTTTTTCGTATGTGTAAGTGGCCAACACTGGTGTCAGATTTTTAAGCTGCCTTAAGGCATCTGACATAGCTTAACGACTGCCACCAACGACGACAGCCGAGACCAAGGGCTTAACGTGCCTTCCGAAGCACGGAGGAGCTCGAGATATTTTTATGCCACTTGCGGTCACCCATCCAAGTAGGGACTGCATCAGGGGTTGCTTAACATACGTAAGCGCTCATAGAGCTCACACCCACTGGACCATCGGGCTCCTCGGGCAATATTATGGTACCTTAGACTTAAGGCCCCACACTAGACACACTAGCAATGCCAACGATTTTTTTAACCCAATAATCACAACATTTCTTCCTATCCGAATGTATGAAATTGGATATTTATGTTTACTAATGAAGTGCCTATCCATGCATAATAGTCTCCAACCACTATCTTATAATAAGAAAATCGCGTTGGAACGACGGCCTACTTTGTCTTAGCTGGCAAACCCTTTTCAGTAGTAACGCTCTTAAAAAAGCTTGTCACAAAGAATCTTATCTCTTGTTTAAGTGCTTTAGAGTCCGGGTCCAATATATCAATGATCACTCAAAGAATATTTCGACCTTTCCATAAAATTTGCCAACGTATTGTATCAAAATGTCGAAAAAATTTTGAGTTTCCAGCAATGGTTCTGCAGGAAAAGTTGTTCATATCGTCGGGCTGAGTCACCCCTTTAAGGAAATACCGAGGGTGAATTTACACGCTGTATAATAATAATAGTTTAAAAAACTAAAAAACACGCATTGTCATCAAAACTCAGAGCGTGTTCAAAATTTCATCCTAATCGAAGACCGGGAAGTGGGTCAAATTGAGATTCCAAGATTTTCTTACATACAAGTGAAGCTAATAAAAGCGTGTTTAAAAAAATTGATATCATAAAAGTCCTAGAAGATCAATTAAAAAAATAATGATACATCAACTGGTTTATCAATTAAAGACAAACATATAACTTGATGCGTTCTTTACAGAAAATCAATAAATAGCAAAAATCGGCCAAGGGCAGGTCAATTGAAAGGGGTTCCGTACAATAGAATGGTTGCCATACTTAATTTATCATTCGACAACTTCCTTATGTACGATGTCACAGAGATTTTCGTATTTCCGTCTTCATATTTCGATCTATGTTCCTTAGGTAAAGTTGTTTAGTATCAGTACAGATACGTAACGTATATCCTAATCCTAACTAATATTATAAATGCGAAAGTGAGTTTGTTTGTTAAGTACGCTTTAACGCCGTATCTACTAACCCGATCATCGTGAAATTTTGCATACACATAGGTTAGAGTACTGAGAAAGACATAGGATATATATAACGCGGGCGGACCCGCAGGTAACAGCTAGTAATATAATAAAAGGCAAACATGTTTTTTATGGACTATGTATTTAGCTCCAAGTGAGCTTTTACTACTTTTTTTTTATACAACTATGTTGGCAAACAGGCATACGGCCCACCTGATGGGAAGCGGTATACCCTACTTCACCTGACTGTAGGACTGACAATTATATATCAAGGCACAACCAAAACTACTGTCCTAGAAACTTAAATTTTGGTACAGGAGTTCCTTTCATGTTGTAAGTGAGCACAAATCATTTTAAGAAATTTTACGCCGAGAGGAGTGAAATAGGGGTCAAGTTTTACGCGGACGAAGTCGTGGGAAAACTACTAGTTATGTTTATACATGGCGAAATTTTGATCGTTCCGGACCATTAAAGGGGTGATTCAGTCTGTCAATATAAACAACTTTTCCTATTGGACAAATGCTGTAAACTCGAAAAAAAATTCGACATTCCTATACAAATTGCCCGGGCGGCTGAACACTTTTGTATGAAAATGTCGAAATAAAATTTGAGTTTCCAGCATTGGTCCCATAGGAAAAATGGTTCATATCGACGGGCTGAATCACCCCTTTAAGGGTCCAGAACGATCAAAATTTCACCATGTATACAGGACTAAGCACAAACCATAAAGCTCAAAAGTGTAAAATAAAAGAAAAAAGTAAAAAAAAAGTACTTTAAGAATTTCAGGGTATAATCTTAGTTTCAGGCTTACAGATTTACACGGTGTAATGTTACCTAAATCAGGAAATGGTCCACTCCAGACAAGGTTTACCCAAATCATTTTATTGGTTGAGGCGGAATCGAGAATCAAACATAAAACATTAAAATATTACTAAGATTGCATAACTTGCAACAACCCGCGCGGAAGTACCTATAAACCGGTCTATATAGGTATTTTATGAGGCAAATAACAATCAAGCTATTGTGGGCTTTGCATAAATGCTTTATTTAATATTCTCCGTGTCTTATAAATCTTTAAATCATTGTTTATCAAATACGAGTACATCTTATAAATTATACATTGTAAGTTGAAGGCAGAAATGTCTTGTACGATGTATAATAATAAAATATTATCATACATACATTCATATCAACACATCTTTATCCCTTGCGGGGTAGACAGATCCCAAGATCATAAAACCGTAAGTCTACGTTTAGCGTTTTAGTGAGCGTTAAGGCCCCACACTAGGCACACTAGCGACGCCAATAATTTTATTCCTAATACTTTACAAATAGAAAGATATTCAAGAATGTAAATCATATAAGCCTTAGTAAATAACTTGAAGTATTATTGGAATCATGTTTTAATATTATGTGAATCAGTCATTAAGAGAACTACTGATTACCGCCTAAAACGGCCGTTTTTGGCGGTAATCAATAATTCTCTTAATTCAAAATGATCAATCAATAATGAATCTTCTATTTTATTTCATCGTCAGCACCTCGTTTATTTTTATATTATTCAGTGTTAACTGTGTCGGAGGCTTATGAATACCATTTCAATATAAATATTAAAATGTTAATTGTGCAACAAATTTTAAAATGTTAACTTTATAACTTTAATAAGTACTGTTTACTTTCCTTAAATACTATTAATTTTATTTCGCCATCCGTTATATACTTTTTTTCGCAAAAATAGTTGGCAACCCTAAACATGATCCATATCATTATACTGTAAAATTACCGGACATGAAATACAGGATGTAAGAGTAAACACCGTTATCCCTCAAACCATCAAATCAGTCCGTAAAATGAACAACTTTTCATTTGGGACCAATGCAACAAAAGTGTTCGGCTGACCCGGATATTTGTAAATGACAAAATTTTGAGTTTGGCGACAATGGTGCTACCCACATCTATACTAATATTTCAAACAACCGACCGATTTAAAAATTCTTTCAATGTATGTTATTTCCAAGTGTCATAGGCTAGGTACCACATGTGACGCCGGGATGGACTACTAGTCCTAACTAATATTATAAATGCGATAATGAGTTTGTATATTGTTTGTTTGTTTGTTACCTCTTCACGCTTTACCTACTTACCAATATTCTCTTAATTTGGCATATAAGTAAGAAGGACATAGGCTATATATAACACGCGGGCATAATCGCGGATAACAACTAGTCTTGTATTAAACTAATAATATTCACTCATTGGCACGTTTCGTCTGACGCACAACACTGTAATAGTAGAACTTAGCCCTGAACTTGTACAGTCTCGATCGACTCATTATCACGAAAAAAGTAAAACTTACCTAATTAGCAAGAAATAGTGAAGTTCAAGACTGTATTTGTAGCAAATAATATAAAAAATCGCGCGGACGGCCCTGAACTTCACTTGGAGCCGAAGTGAAGGGGGCAAGCCTTATGCAACAGCTCATTAATCCAATTAAAGCGTTAAATATATAGATCTCGTGACAAAACAGAAACCCACGCGGATATAGTCACAGGCTAACCGCTTGTTTTATAAATAAGAATACGTCAATGACATAGTAGATAGGTATCCATGTAAATCATGAAGCATATTTATATAAATATGACGTACATTTACGTACAAAATTTGTTTGCATAATAAGAAAAAACAATGTACAGAAGTTCAGATTTTTTTTACAATACGGCAAAAAGGATTTTAAATCATGTAGTGTATTTTAGTTGCAACTATCTACAAAGCATTATGACGAGTAATTTGGAAATTGACAACTTATGATAGTTTCTAGCTTAAAATTCTTTTACGCCTTTTAAATAATACTCATAAAAATTTATATTCAATCAATGTGTACTTGCAAAGACCCTCAAAAACGGGCATTGTGGTCTCGTGATCTATGTACATACACTGATGACGTCATCGTTTGTAATGAGAGTAGCACCAACGGTCTAAGATTCGCAAATAAACTACATTATAAACTATCAAATAATTAACATTCAATACTTCGATAACGTCAAGTTTTCTGATTGTTGCAGAGTCAAATATACATACTTAGGTAGATTTTCCTCAGATACTTAACGAAAGAACACATATTGCATACTCCCATCCACAGCTGCATTGGCTTTGTTACGGTTATTGACCCAAACGAGATACAGTCGCAACATACTTATTGGCGTCTTCAAGTTCTAGTGGTAAAGTAGTAGATACTAGAGGTAAAGTAAAAATAAAAAGTCATTTATTTTCGTCCATAGAAGATAGACAGTTATACAGGTTTATATGCCGATATAAGTAAATTTACCGATGTAGATCTGGAGCTTGTCGAAGGTAAAAACCTGTGTTACAGTACTCCTGTACTGGGAGTACAGGAGTACTGTAACTCTGTGCTACTATACAAAATAGCTTACACATCGCATAGGGGGTCCCCATAATTGCGTTGTTTAGCAAATAAAATTATGAAATACAGTGCTAAAACTTAGAGTAATAGGTAATTATTACTAAAACTAGCAGCCCTACCCGGCTGCGCCCGGGCATGTATTATACCTTAAAACCTTCCTCGTGAATCACTCTATCTATTGGTAAAAACCGTATGATAATCCGTGGAGTAGGTTTTGAGTTTATTGCGAAGAGAGGCATTCGTGCAAACCTGCGTCATTCGTCATAAATGAATTAGAATTACGAAAATTTCCATTCAATTCAGTTCAGATTATTTGTTTAGTACGAATTTCAGTTCTTTTGATTTATAATAATATAATAAATAACACTTGCTAAATGTTTTTATTACGTGTTTTAATATTGGTGAAGAAAGCGAAAGAATCCTTTCAACCAATAGCTTCAAACAAAGACCATTTATGTTTCCCGATTATTTTCTTAGCTTATAAATTCTGTTGTTAGGTTTAAGTATCCATTGAAATTATCTTACTGTTTAAAAATTCTAACATCTTATACCCTTAATATCTCTTATTGATCCCGGCTGCCATCTGGTAGTCGTTAAAGGAACCACGTCAGAGGTCGAGAGGTGGTTCCGAAGAACTCTGATACTAGGTGCATGGTCGACTGACCGACGACCGTGTCACCTACACGATATGATGATGATGATGATAAATATCTCTAATATTGGCCAGTGGTCAAGGCGTTTGCCTAATGACCTGCAGGTGGTGGGTTCAAATCCAGATTCCATGCTTAGGAGGGCACGTTAGGCTGTGAGTCCCGGACACCATTTAGCGTTTGTTTAAACTTATCCTGGTAATAGTTATGGTCTACCGTTGGGGTCACGGAGGTCAGACGGCAGTCACTCTGTGTCATCATCATCAGGTCTTTCTAGTCTCCACTGTAGGAGCACGACCCTCTTTGTACTATTAGACCCATATATTTGCCAGAGCAGTCAGAGGATTTAGCCTTCACTCTCCACGCTGGCCAGACGGGTTGGACAGGTCTCTTTGATGTTTATAAGCTTTATTTAGCTTATGTTTCCTAAGCTGTCTTCTACGACATCCTCGGCAAGACTTGGAGGGGTCCTATTCTACTCTGCCGGGAACCACCCGGCTATCACTCTGTGTAAAAACCAGTAACCTCTCAGAGCACCTAGGATAAATTTCAGACCTCAGGCTCTGAAGCGATAGTGCTCAGGTTGCGACCGGAAATACGCTTGGATGATGATGATAGTGTTATCATCATCATCATCATCGGGTCTTTCGAGTATCCACTGCAGGAACACGACCCTCTCTGTACTACCAGAGCCATATACAAGCCCGAGTAATCAGAGGATTTGGCCTACACTCTCTACGCTGGCCAGACGGGTTGGAGAGGACTCCTTAATGTTAATAAGCTTTGTTTAGCTTGTGTTTCCTTAGTCGCCTTTTACGACACCCACAGGATGACTTGGAGTAGTCCTATTCTACTGTGCCGGGAACCACACGGCCTGATAGTGTTATAATATCACAAGTCAAATCACATTTCATTTTACTTTGTACTTTATTAATTATTTTTGATGTACTTATTTCCTTTCTCTTCTTTTTGTATTTGTAATGCATATCTAAGTTTGTATGTGTAAACGTATATATAATTATTGAAATATTTATATTCATGCTTTCTTGTTTCTCTTAATTTTTGCACCGTACCTAATATTTTTTCTCTTTAATTTTTTAATAACCCAAAAGAAGAGATAGCTGTGTGGTGAGGCCGCTTTTTGTAAATTTTTCATACTATACATTTTTTTTTGTTACCTGTTTTAAATCTATGCTAACACTAATAACATTTAAAGCTGAAGAGTTGCATGAGGTCCTATTTTGCTATGCTGCTACTAACAATGAATGACACATCATGTCATACTGTGTGTTTGTCTGTGCAACCTTGCGTTATTAATTATTACGCTCTAACTGTGGTCAAGTTCGTCTGTCGGCCTCCATGGTCTAACGCCTTGTAGTCGATGCTACGTCCGCAGTGCCTTCCTATCGAATTACGTACATTTTTGTATTTTTTTTATGATCTTCCATGCTGGTCTGGGAGAAAAGGAAAAACGTAGAATGTACCAGCTGCTCCTCTTCCCGCGCATGCCGTAGAAACCGGCTGAGGGAATGGGCGCAAATCTTAGGAATCATGTGAATAGGCCGGCGTCAAGCAACCTATCACTATTTTAATTCCGTATTCCAACTTTAAGCCCATCAACATGCTACACGTGGCCTTTTGCTCTTATGGCCTTAGGGTCTGTCTACCCCGTAAGGGATAAAGACGTGATAGTATATAAATATATGATAAAATGTTTGATGATTAAATGCAAGTATATTCCGTGACGTCAGCCAACATATTACACATTAGAAATGGAATGCAAGTCCCTCCCCACGTCGCTTTGATTCTTACAATTAAGAGGCTTACATCACCGAAACTAGCGACACCCATTATTTAATTTTTGTTCTCCGAAATAAGAACAAATTGAAAAAATCTACGTAAGTACTTCCTAGTAAATTACTTGTAGTATTTTTAGTCGAACTTTTCATCGACATCAGTATTTCAGATCGAGAGAACTTAGTAGTTCTCTTGATTTATCAAATGCAAAATAATGAAAAGCAATACAAAAAATACTAGAAGTCATTTACTAGTGAAGTACTAACGTCTATTTTGTCATTTTGATCTTATTAAGCAGTAAAAGAAATAAAACCGAGGGTGGCGCTAGTTGGCTGGTGTAAGAGAGGTTTTTATAAGGCAAAAGCACGAATAGGCATTAAGGCCCCACACTATGCACACCAGCGACGCCAATAATTTTAAATAATTTTGCTTAGGCTTATATGATTTACATTCTTAAATTTCTTTCTATTTGTAAAGTATTAGGAATAAAATGATTGGCGTCGCTACTGTGCCTAGTGTTCCCCCTTAAGTATTTGAGTTTGCGTATACCAAAAACTTAAACCTTCTTAAATCTTCTTTAATTATACTAAAAAATAATTGACAAGTGTAAGAACTCGACTGACATTGAACTCTATGTAATAATAAAAAATATAACAACCAATGTCAAGGTTAACTATATCATATGTACACACATAAATTATACATTAAAGACATGAATCATGTCGTTAGATCCTGATTTGTTAACATAGTAAATACTAGCTGTTTTCTGCGAATTCGTTCAAGTGGGATCCGGTATATTTTTTTATTATTCCGGGCTTTCGTGTTGACAAATCTTTGATATTTCGTGATACACTCTCCAGATAATCTGCTATATATTGGTAAAATAAACTTAAAATAAATCCAGTATATTTTCAGTTTATCCATGAACAACACACAAACATACAATAATAATAATCCTATGTAGCATATCATCTATGTATATTGATCACACAGATCAAGTCGCTAGATCCTGATTGTTAAGTAGGTACGTAGAGATATCGACATACAACTTGCTCGTGACTTTATACGCTTAGTTAACACTTAGGCAACATAAAATGCATCATCATCATCATCATCATCAGGTATTTTTCAGTCTCCACTGCAGGAGCACGACCCTCTCTGATGTCAGAGCCTGGGCAGTCAGAGGATTTGGCCTACACTCTCCACGCTGGCCAGACGGGTTGGAGAGGTGTCTTTGATGTTTTAAAGCTTTGTTAAGCTTATGTTTCCTAAGTCGCCTTTTACGACATCCGCGGGAAGACTTGGAGTGGTCCTATTCTACTTTGCCGGGGACCACTATTTTTTTAACAATTTATAGTTTTTTTAATACTTTATACACCTAACGTTTCCAGCACTTTACAGTGTTAAATAATGTAATAAACGCGATAAAAACGTATTAAAATAATTTTATTTAAATGTGTAACAATCGTGAAAACATAAGAAAACATTGTATAATCATTATGTTTACATTTTTTGTTACTTGCGACGTTACAGAGCTTTGTATCGCAAAACGAAAATTAAACTGACGAAATGTAGTACTAGAAGACAAAATAATTATACAGCGTGATTTTGAATCCCTGACCTGTTTTATCTAATGGATTACAGAATCACCAGAAAAAAAACTCGCGCAAGACGGGTACTGTTCCATTATCTATAAAACGTTATACTATCTGAATAGCTAGGCGGTTAAAATTCTACCGTGATCGGTTCTGATATACAGCCCGATGACAGACAGACGGACGGACAGTAAAGTCTTGTGAATAGGGTCCCACTTTTACCCTAAAAACGAAAAATAAACTAGACGATCCGTATGAACTCGCCCAACTGGTTGGTAGCTTTGTATGGGAAGTGTAATTTTTTTATAGGCACGTATCTTTGTATGTTTCTAGGTAGGTTCTACAAGCATACAAAGGTACGTGCAAAAAAACATTACTCTCCAATCGGTGTGAGCAATCGTTATTAAAAACATAACCAATATTATGTTTGACAAACTCGACGCGTTGATGTCTTTTGTATTACCGTAACTTATTTTTCATTTGTCCACTTTACAGATCAATAATACACTTTAAATTTGAGTTTTTAAATGGATTTATTTTCATTAACACGCCTGACATATATCTTCATGCTTATAGACTATGATATATTATTCAATCAGTCACTGTAAACACAAACAAACATTTAACAATATATAAACAAGACAATACATGCTCGCAAATGTGTGTTTATCACGATTCGAGCGCAAAAAATTTGTCCTGACAATGTCAAGTATACAGATCTTTTGTATGGTTGAGTGTGCTCTTTTGAAAATATGATAAGACATCTCCAAGTGATTATATGGTCTTTGAGACATCTTCAGTACGTAAAAGCATCTACTGTAGTTTAACGACTGCGTCATCTGACACTAACAGTTTAACGTATTTACTTCTTAACCTAGCTGAGTCCTGTAGAAGGAGGGTAATTTTTTTGCGCGTATGTATATTATGTATATCACGTATAAAGAAATACATATCTTTAATATGTATGTCTGTTTCACTTTTGTCTCCAATAGCCCAAGCAGCTTGACCGATTTTAAACTCTATTTCTGTCACTTATAGTATTCTTCCCCGAAGGATCATACACTATTGATGTTAGCAACGCAGTATGTGAAGTTTGACACGGACAAAATCGCAGACAGTTTTGTTTTTGAAATAATGGACTTGTAGTTTGTAGCTTTGTGGAAATAAGCTGTGTGGTTACCGGCAGAGTAGAATAGGACCACTCCAAGTCATACCGTGGATGTCGTAAAAGGCGACTAAGGAAACACAAGCTAAACAAAGCTTATTAACATCAAAGAGACCTCTCCAACCCGTCTGGCTAGCGTGGAGAGTGTAGGCCAAATCCTCTGACTACTCAGCCTAGTATATGGCTCTGGTAGTACAAAGAGGGTCGTGCTCCTGCAGTGGAGACTAGAAGGACCTGATGATGGTGATGATAATGAGTTTGTAGCTTTATACGCTTGGTAACCTTTCGATTATATTGTTTACGGCTTACGTTTAAGCTCTTCACCTTTTATAACAATCAAACCTTTTAAACGAAAAAAAAGAAAAGTCATTCATTGTTTTCCTACATACAAGAGTATTTTTTTTTCCAAATTACAGGACCAACTGCAGGGTATACAGTTTCCAATAAAAAGAAAGAATAATCAAAATCAGACTGCTCGGTTAATAGTTATGCGTCATCATCATCATCATCAGCCTATACTCGTCCACTGCTGGACATAGGCCTCCCCAATAGTTATGCGTGGTCATACATAAAAAAATATACGTGTCAACTGGAGAACTTCCACCGTTTTTTCGTCAGTTAAAAAGTTTGACAATTTGAGGCAATTAGTTATTTGACTTAATTCACAACATTCATGACCACAAACTACGAAGAAAATACTATTACTAGTATCAGACGACCCACTGCCTTATGTTTTCTCAAGGCAATAAAGATCATAGACAAATAAGGGAGTGAGGGTGAAAATGAAAAAAAATGCCATACAATTACGTTTGAGTTTCTATTGGGGGCCACAAATTCAAACTCAATTAACGTGTGTTCTATGCCCTAAAATCCGTAAAAGCAGTTTTTCGGCAGTGTTCATGACCAACTTGTTATGTTATGATCCAATATGACTTGTCGGGTTAGGTGACAATTCACCCGAAAAAAAATTCATCTAAAGCTGAAACGTCACAAGTTTCAGCTTTAGATGAATTTTTTTTCGGTCCTTAATATTTTTTTTTTTCCTTAAATTGGTAGTGGTCGATTCATCCGACTTTTTTTTGCCGCAGAAGAAATGTCACCTTCTTCAAATCACTAGGAGTCAAATCATCCGCTGCTACTTGTGGTCATACATAATTTAAGATATTTTTAACAAAAAACAAAAACCGACTTCAACCCTATCAATTTGTTTAAATAAGCGTAAGAATAAAATTAAAAAAAGTGTAAACCGAACGGCATACTTGTAAAAAAATTTTTGGGATTTTGTGTATTTTTTCAAAAAGCGCTCGTCGTATTTCGGTAAAAATTTAATGGGACCATCTGTAAAGTATTATTACCTATCGAACAAAAAAGAATTTCTTACCTCGATCCAGGCGTCTTCGAGAAATCGGGGAACATACATAAAAAAAAAGATTATGAGGAATTGAGAACCTCCTCCTTTTTTTGAAGTCGGTTAATAAAAATAACATACGCGTCGACTTGAGAACCTCCTCTGTTTTCTTTATCCGTTTTCTTCAAAAAGTTTGACAATGCAAAGCAATTATTATTTGACTTAATTCACAACATTCCTGACCAACTTATTATGTTATGATCCAATAAACATGAGTTGTCGCTTCAGATTATATCATACCGCCCACTGGAGGTTTTATCAGCTCTATCTAAAGCCTTTAGTCACGATAAATAACGTTATTTCATTTACTTTAGTATTCGATCTGGAAATCCTTGGGGGAGGCCTATGTCCAGCAGTGGAATTGTTCATGAATGAGTATTTTATATTGTTTTTGGTTTAGTTAAGGAATCCAAACTTATAAAATCAAATCAATATCAAAACGTTTATTCAGAAAATAGGCCTTTGCAGGCACTTTTTCACGTCATATCATATTTAAAATTATCTCATTAGATATATGTATTTATTAATTGTTCAAAAGCTACAGACTACTAGCGAACAATAACTACTAACTATAGTGACTCCACTCCCATGTTAATCCTTCAACACAGTACTTTTTCAAGAAAGAAAAAACAAATAAAGAAAAATCTTATTTTTAAATATTCCGAAACATAATGACACATAATTGTTAAACATTTCTAAAATCCCAACTAATATTATAAATGCGAAAGTGAGTTTGTTTGTTACGCTTTCACGCCGTATCTACTGAACCGATCATTATGAAATTTTGCATACACATAGGTTAGGGTACCGAGAAGGATATAGGCTATTTAAATCGCGGGCGAAGCCGCGGGTAACAGCTAGTATATCTAATAAATAAAATTTGTCATTTCCCTACCCCTTTCAGCTTGCTTATAAATACTTGTATCAATAAGATAGATGATCGTGCTATTGAGGTGGCCAAATTTTGGTCAAGACTAGTTTAAATTATAGCCATTTTGACTCGAAAAGAAGAAGAATAAGATAGATTTAATGCCAAAATATTTTCTCTCTCTGTACTACCAGTGCCATATATTAGCTAGAGCAGTCAGAGGATTTGACCTACACTCTCCACGCTGGCCAGACGGGTTGGAGAAGTCTTTTTGATGTTTTTAAGCCTTGTTTAGCTTGTGTTACCTAAGTCGCCTTCTACGACATCCACCCTATTCTACTCTGCCGGGAACCACACGGCACTAGGTCATATACACTGAATTCCTCGCACTATGACAAGTCTAATTGCCTAGATGTCTACGTCTGATATTCTATTGTATTAATTTAAGACCCTATTACGACATCACGAAAGAACCATTGACTATGGCTATGCAATTAACAATTTGCTTACCTTATTATAATTTATCATGTTAATGGTGTATTGTAAGATTTATTACTGTTTATTACTACAATATTTGCATTTGGTTTTATCGTAGGTACTTTTGCTTATATTCTCTCCTTTATTTCGATGGTAAAAAAACTGACCCTGCTTAACAGCTTTGTGTTAGCCATAGACTTAAAAAATTGCGTCGTTAGTCCATGCATCATGTCAACTTATACCATCCAATCAATAGCTAAGTGTTTGTATCATATTCTATGAGTTGTACACATTTTTTTTTCTACGCCTTTAGGCTAATAGAGTCTATCTAGAGTTTATATAATCTAAGTCATGTTCCTATTTCTATAAGACAAAGTTCAGACATATCTGTTTTATATTATTTGTCAATTGAATTATACGTTAAGAAAATAGGTAAACAAATACGATTTTAATATTTCTCAGCATTGGTCCCAAAGGTGTTCAACTGGCTGAACCACCCCTAAAAAGGGCCCAGAACGATCAATATTTCACCGTGTATTGCCGTGTTGTTCCCGGCAGAGTAGAATAGGACCACTCCAAGTCTTCCCGCGGATGTCATTGAAGACGACTTAGGTAACACAAGCTAAACAAAGCTTATAAACATCAAAGAGAACTCTCCATTGTCTAACCTGTCTGGCCAGCGTGAAGAGAGAAGACCAGATTCTCTTACTGCTCTGGCTAATATATCGCTCTGGTAGTACAGAGAGGGTCGTGCTGCAGTGGAGACAAGACATGATGATGTATAGGTAATTTACGTCTTGTCTGCTAATAAAGACTGTAATCATAAAATTCATAACAATGAAGACACACTATCATTAGCTGCAGCTATATAGCACAGTGCATGGTCAGTGTCAGTCCTTGGCACGGATATGTGATTCACGCGGTTTCAGTACTTAGGAATAACTCGGTAAACAATCTAGTAAATAAAATCAACACATAGATTTATAAAAATTATAAGAAGTATTAAAGTATAAGAGGGTATACTAGCAGTGCGTTTTCCATACAAATGTATTTCTCTATTTTCTCGCTGAAAACTGCTTCTAGGGGCACAATTCTTTTTTACATACAATCTATTACTAAAATAGGTATGTCCCTATGTTTTATTTTTTTCTAAAAACCTATTAAGAAGAAAAAAAAATTGTACAAAAACAGTTTTTTTGGAAAAAGTAAAAAATAGGGGCATTCCTATTTTAGTACTAGATTTTATGAAAAAGAATTGTGGCTCTAGAATTAGTTTTCAGTGAGAAAATAGAGAAATACATATGTATGGAAACCATATTGAAAAAATACTGCTAGTATACGCTCTTAATAGTAATATGATTACTGGCGTTATACAATTTTTCCGCGATTTCGTACGCGTAAAACTTTACCCCCCTCCCCCCATTTCACTCTCTTAAGGGATTGAATTTCTAATAATCCTTTTTAGTACTCATTTACAAAATGAAAGGAACCCCTGCACCTGATTTCAAGTTTCTAGACAAGGTCAGTAGTTGCTGTCAAATAAATCAGCGACTCACTCAGGTTTGCCTTATAAAATATCTAAGTTAAAAAAACATATTGAAAGCTTTCTACATATTAATTGATTTTCAACTCTATTGTTTAATGAGTTAAATCAAATACCACAAACAATGGTGTGCTAGTTGTATTAGCTGTCGCAATATGATGGAGAAATTCGTCGTGTAGGATCGAAGTGCAGTGGCCTATTGGTAAGGTGTCACACACAGCCAACCACATTAACAATTCCAAAAATAAATAAATAAATATAAATAAAATATATAGGGACATATCACACAAATTGAGCTAGCCCCACAGTAAGTTGTGAACTTGTGTCGCAGGATACTAACTCAACGATACTATATTTTATAATATATACTTATATAGATAAACATCCAAGACCCAGGTCAATATGAAAAAGATCTTTTTCCATCTTGACCTGACCGGGGATCGAACCCGGGACCCCCGTGTCGCAGGCTAGCGTGTTGACCGCTGCGCCACGGAGCTCGACAAAGTAAAGAAAAAAATTAAAGAGAAACATCTCACAGTCTAGTCAATTTATTTAGTTTATTGGGCTCATTAGCAATTCCAAATTTATATATCCGATTGGAAAACTTTAGGATTTAGTAGATTTGGCACTCATGCGTGGTATCGTGGGTCATAAATTTTAAAACAACACTCCACTGTCATAATTTGGGCGTAATAGAATTTGTACGAAAATTTTATATATAGCTCGCTTTGTAGCATTTAATGACATTGTTTAGGAGTAGGCGTAATGAAAAAATCTACTTCTCACCCAAAAATAAAAAGGCCTCTAAAAATGTCTCAAACTAAGTAATAATTTTTTTTTAAGTTCACATGTACCTTCTTTATGTATATTTTTTATTTACGGAAGATTTATTATAAATACAAATAACAATAAAAATAAGTAATAAATTATATCTGGCAACAAAAACTTACTATATAGGATTGTATGAATGATCAGAAGTTATTTTGCAGTACCTAGTATTTAGGTGAAGGATATCATAACGTCTCCGTACGTGTTTACGTGCATCTCGTGATGAGATCCGCTATCACTGTTGCTTCACGACTTATATTTTCTTTATTTTCGTTAAACATAAAATAAGCTGACAGGTCGTTGGCGACACAGAGCAGGAAATATGACAGTCGCAGAGGTAGTTTTTTAAACTGTCACTTCACGGTTATCAACATATCGGGATAGTTTCTTTCTTCTTTTTAATTATGGCTTCCACCGAGATTTCAGTGATACTGCCAATGTCCAGTATAATGAGATACTAAGTATCGGTGTTGTTCGGTATGTGGCATCAAAGATGGCGTATGTTCTTTGGCAGCCTCGTGGGAGATTTTGGCGACAAATCTATACGAGTCCATTTAACAGTCTACTTTAACTATTGCACAAATTGTTCTCGAGCACGAGCATTTATAACACCAAACTACACCAATTTCATATTATAAAGTCCATTTAAATCAATTTGCAAAATTGTATAAGGCAAACGACAACTGAACCCCTTGACTTCCCACCAAAAACTCCTATCGGGATAGTTACCGAGATTATTGTTTTTTTTTTAATAGTAGTAAATATTTCGATGTATCTACATGGACCATGATCACTAAACATTCATGGTCCATGTAAAATATCCAAAACTCAAAGAAACCACAATAATCAAGGTAAATATTCTGACATGTTTAATTCTCATACTTACTCAAATAAAGGTTCAGATACACATGGTACTTAATAGTTAATAGCATGCTTCCGTGCTAGTTTTGAGAATGTGCCACTTAGAAGCATGTGGATAAAAATAAGCAGGCTACTTAAAGCGGTGAAAGGGTTTTCTTAGAGTATAAGTACACCGCAAACAAACATGCATATTTTTAACACGTGTGTGCAGGTTGTGTGCGTGACATAAGCATACTTATGTACACATCTCTAGTGTAACACGCTTAAAAATCGTGCTAATGAAATACTCTTCCCCCTTCCACCCCGCCTCTGGTAGCATGCTAAAATATCGACCCGCGATCGAGTTTTGAGCATGCTACCAAGTAGCATGCTTATTTATATATATATACACGTGCTACTCATCATTTCGTATGGCAGGTTACCTACTGCAAGTATCATATACGTCTAATTTTAAATTCTTCAACTATTCTTCAGCTTTCTAATTCAAAGAGTGAAGTTCGCTCAGTCTTTCGGGGACACGATGTACTTAGTGGGCTCTTCGGCAATATGCCGTAAAGTTTGTTCTATTAAGTAACCCGTGCTAGTTAGTAGTATGTGCTTAAAACTAGCACAAGAGCATGCTACTAAGACGCATGTGTCCTTCCGTAGCTGAGAGAAACCCACATAAAATACTTCTGAAATCGTAGCATAGCTTAGGCATTTGCCTAAGCATTGCTACGTTCTCATAAGTAAGTTGTTTATAACTACCCACTTCTAAAGACCAATATGACAGTTATATCATTGAAACTAACATGAGATAAATACATAATGTTGAAAAACGGGTCAATCACGTGCTACTTTGTCGGGGTTGCCGACTATAGTTTCAGTTAGGGCCCAGGATACCTCGGCGTCGCGCATCCCGAATTCGCATTGAAAATGGACTCCTGATGAGTCGAAAACTATAGTCCGCAATCCCGACAAAGTAGCACGTGAGTGACCCGTTTTTAAACATAACAAATATGACAGCTTTATAACAGGAAAACATGTACTTAAGCAAGCCTGGATTTTCCCACTGCATATTTTATGACCGAGTTTGATGCATTAACGTCAACATAAGCCTGAACGACATTTAAATCTTTCCATTCTAGCAATAATTATAAAACAATGCGTCATGAAATGTGGTTGAGTCTAAATAGATAAAAAAATATGTTGATAGCGAGGTAATGCAACAGCTACTGACCACGAGCGTGGTCAGCTAACCCATACTAGACTAATAAATATTATCTACTAAACCAATAAATTTGCTCACAAAATTTCACGAAATACGGTATATATGTAAAATATGACCAGAGGAGAACAGGTGCACAGACAATGACAGACTAAATGTATAATTACCATGATCTATTGAAGTAATCGACGATCTCCGTGGCGCAGTGAATAAGAAGATCTCCAGTTCGATCCCCAGCCAGATCCTGCTGGATAATAATCTTTGTCAGATTGGCCTTTGGTCTTGGATGTTTATCTATGGTAAAATTGGTTTTAAAAACCATTTTTCTTAAATCCAGGCACCATTCAAAACATTTTGCCCAGTCGTGTGTAATTATGCGTAATACAATGAACCTAATCGAATACATTTAAGGGGTCTGTAGCCGAATAGCAAAAAACGGAACCCCAAAAGAATTCGACTAGGTACATTGTATAAAAAATATGTACTAAGATACTTCTTGACATAATATGTTTAGAATGGTTCTCGGATTTTAAACGAGAAATTACGTGACTGGCGTACAAAATTTTTCTTAAATGAACATGGTCGGCTCTTGTAGTTGATGCAAATTCCTAGATAGTTGGATAAGTGTTGATCCTCTAACTGATCTGGCTAATTTATGGTTCTGATAGTACAGAGAGGGTCGTGCTCCTACAGTGAAGACTAACAAAGACCTGTTGATGATGATGATTGCTCAATATCTAAGGAAATTCAGCAGACAAGTAAAAGTGGCTAGATTACTAATGATGCTAATGACGCAGTAGCTAACAACGTGATGCGTCATGTGACGTGAAGAGGGTCAAGGCTGCAACCGTTGACGGAAACGTTGGAGTGAAAGAGGGGTCCGCACGTTTCGGGCGTCTGTTTTAGTCTAATGCAACTAAAAGTTATATAGCCCTCGCCTCTCTGTCTCTAAGTCTTTGCTCCTATACAACTATACAACGTGTTTGGTATTGAGTTAGTGATTATTTAAATTCACGTTCTTAAAATGAAACACACTTTAAATCGGTCTAGTCGTTTGGGCTACAGGAAGCAACAATACATATATAGATACATACATACTCGCGAAAAACGTATGATACGTTCAATTGAGTAGCATGAAGTTTAATTTAATAGAAATTATTGCTCAATATCTGAGGAAATTCAGCAGAAAAGTAAAATTGGCTGTACTGATGCTAATGACACAGTAGCTAACCACGTGATGCGACATGTGATGCGAAGAGGGTCAAGACTGCAACCGTTGACGGAAACGTTGGAGTGAAAGAGGGGTTCGCACGTTTCGGGCGTTTGTTGTAGTGTAGTGCAACTCTAAGTTATATTGATCAAGGCTGTACACGTGTACAGCGTGTATATTTGCCCTCGACATACGAACGATTAAAGGGGTGACTCAGCCTGTCAAAATAAACACATTTTCTATTTATTATAAATAATACGTGAAAGTAAAAATAAAATTGTTTTTCCAGCAATGGTTCCATTGGAAAGGTTGTTCATAACAACGGTCTGAGTCACCTTTTTAAGGGAATCTCGAGGGTCAAATACACGCTGTATATTCCTGCAGGACTACTCGCTTACTATTGACAACTACGGTTAAGTACGTTTTGATTGTCACTGTTGTGTATGTTTGCCAAATCAGCATCAACAGATATAATTTAAGTAAGTACCTATTTAAAATACAAATTGTCAATCAAAACCAAAATAACTTGTATTTTCTCGTGTATTTTCTTTTAAAAAAAAACTTTTATTGGAATGCTTTAAAATTCAGGGAACATTAATTGAGGGAACATTATTAAATAACAAAAAGTACGAAACAGTGTCAACCTTGTTTATCGGGGATAGTTGTATAATCCATTCGGTAATGCAATCTGATGTTTTACTATCATGACGACCTCCATTGTCAGCGGTCAGTGCTCCTATTATGTTGTCCATTCTTTTATTTTTAACAGATTGTGTAGCTATTGAAATAGAATAGGACCACTCCAACTCTTCCCGTGGATGTCGTAGAAGGCAACTTAGGGAACACAAGCTAAACCAAGCTCTCAAAGAGACCTCTCCAACCCGTCTGGCCAGCGTGGAGAGTGTAGGCCAAATCCTCTGACTGCTCTGGCTAATAGTCTCTGGTACTACAGTGAGGATCGTGCTCCTGAAGTGGAGACTAATAAAAGACCTGACGATGATGATGATCATGTTACATTTGTGAGACCCAAATTCACATTTCAAGTGATTCTTTTTATAATACCTCTGACACTTCTTAATTTGTCTCATGCTCTCAGTCAAAGAAGCTACTGAGAATCAACCTGCATATAAAAAATCATACACGTTTCGTACTTAGTAGATAAAAAAATAATAATTCTAAAGACATAGTGGGATATCAAATGGACATCAAACAGCTTGAAAAACATTAAGGAAAATACTCTTACGAGTATTAAATGTTTGTTTTGTTTTTCGTATGTGTAAGTGGCCAACACTGGTGTCAGATTTTTCAAGCTGCCTTAAGGCATCTGACATAGCTTAACGACTGCCATCAACGATGACAGCCGGGACCAACGGCTTAACGTGCCTTCCGAAGCACGGAGGAGCTCGAGATATTTTTATGCCACTTGCGGTCACCCATCCAAGTAGGGACTGCACCAGGGGTTGCTTAACATATGTAAGCGCTCATAGAGCTCACACCCACTGGACCATCGGGCTCCTCAGTATTAAATGAAGTAATAAGATATGACACAAAATCCACGCGGGCAGCATTTAAGACTTTTAAGAGTCGTCTGGACGCGCATGTCTCCATACAAACGGAAAAAGGGAATTGTGGCAATATTTGATAATTTTAGGGAAAGTGTTAAAAGTAAAGTTTGAGAATTATACGCCTCACAAGATTTTCATACAAATTTGTAAAGGCTTGTAATTCTCAAACCATTGGTATTTTTACCAAGCTGTATAGGAACGTACGTAGATTATAATGAGATTAATTGGTTAAATGCTTAATTTTACTCCAAAATTATCAAATATTGCCACAATTCCCTTTTTCCGTTTGTATGGAAACATACGCTTCCAAGCGACTCTTAATTAAATCTAGCGTCTTTGGTCTTAGTATGACTAACGTCTTTACAGTAACGGATTTTTCTCTATCTTATTTCTTAATTTAATAAGATACATACATATTATCACGTCTTTGTCCCTTGCGGGGTAGACAGAGCTCAAGGTCATAAAACATTAAGGGCACGTTTAGCGTGTTAAGGGCGTGATGGGTTGTTAACCGCATCGCCTATTTACGTGATTCCTTAGCCCAATCCCTTGACCAGCTTTTATGGTCAGCGCGGGAAGATAAGCTGCTGGTATATACCATGTTTTTTCTTATCATATATATATATATATGGTTAGGGCTAGGGTGTTAGGTGTTAGGGTTGTTTGTAAGTAATAAGTATAATATAAGTAATATAATAGTTATCCCTCTATTAATAATTTTCTGTACAGGCAGCTAGCTATTACAGCACATTACATTACAACTCAGAGACACTTTGAATCATACTACACATACTCCACAGTCACACATAGAAATAGCTAGTTGTTCGTACAGATTGGATGCTTAATTTTGCCCTAAAATTATCAAATATTGCCACAATTCCCTTTTTCCGTTTGTATGGAGACATGCGCTTCCAGGCGACTCTTAAAACACTTATAAAAATATTACGGAAAATGATTATTTTTTAACATTTACCTACCAATAGATCCTCAAAATAGCTCCTTTGCAATTAGTCATGCGATCGAAGGTAAAGCACCTGACCTTTAAGTTCTAGTATAGAATTAAATAGTTGAAAAAATAAGGCCATTGCTAGCTCGGACAGCGAAACACAATAGGATGGGAACCTATAGGTAACTCTACTTATTGTTGAATAATTTATTATTGGGGTTGGCCTTACGACACCCATTTTCCGATAGAATGCGTAAATATAATATTAATTTATTAGCCGCTTAGAATATTTTACGCCTTGATAAATTGTATGTTTGTTTGATGAAGCATCACGCTAAAACTGTAGTGACCAATTATAATAGAAATTTTATATCGAGCTATGTTCGCAATATACCTATGCATAAAACTATGGCTGCCATTACAATTCTAAATTAGATAAGCAAAGCATGGATGTCGTGTTATTTGTCTATACTTGTATATTTATTAATTTTTGGCTATTGCCCCGTAACAAAAAAAAAACAAAACACTTAACGCAGAATAAAATAATATTAAAGAGGGCTTACATACAATAGAATCTGGTTTTTGCCGTTTTTTGCTCGATATTAATAATGGCCATAGGTAGACGCTTTATATATTTACAGAACATAAAGTAGTATATTTATTTTAAAAATTTAATCAAAATAAAATAATTATTAATGGAGGCCCCCACTGATTTTACTAGAGGGCTCCCATACAACAAACGTGATTTTTTTTGTTGTTGTGTGGTGTGACCATCAATGATGACAGCCGGTACCAAAAGCAATGCCCCTCGAAGCCCGAAGGAGCTCGAGATACGAGTATATTTATACCACTTGCGGTCACCCATCCAAGTGGGGACTAGAGTCTCTATGATATCAATAAATAGCTATAAAGCCGTAACTTTAATTAATTGCCGTGTTTTACTACTAACTAGATAAACTATTATCTACTAGTTCAACAATTATATGACTTATCCTAAGATTAAAGATAACTATAATAACTTAGTTCAAACAAACAATTATCAGAAAAATTAAAAGTTAAGTAGGTATGTTACTGAAGCTTATTCAAAGAATATTATATAACGATATCAGAATATTTACTAGTCAGTAAATTACCGACTAAGCTCAAAATCGACGTCAAGGAGCCTATCTCAATTTATTTAATCAATAAATCATATTCCTATGTCATTGATTCGTATTTAAAAAATCCAGCGTGTATCTCACCTCAGTGAGGACATCATCATCATCATCATCATCAGGTCTAAGTATTTTAGTCTCCACTGCAGGAGCAAGACCCTCTCTGTACTCTTCTTCTTCCTCACCTTATCCCACTTTATGTGGGGTCGGGACAGCATGTAAGTTAAGACCCTCTCTGTACTACGAGAACCAAATGTTAGCCAGAGCAGTCAGAGGATTTGGCCCGCACTCACCACGCTGAACAGACGAGTTGAAGAGATCTCTTTGATGTTCATAAGTTTTGTTTAGCTTGTATTTCCTAAGTCATTTCTACGACATCGACGGAAAGACTTAAAGTGGTCCGGGAACCACCACGGCACTGCAGTGTTTTGATGACAACCATTAAAAAGAACAAGTTGTCTTCGGAAATAACCTCGAATGATACAGATATCACTTAATCTAGATAGTGGAAAAACTCGGAACTAAGGTCTGAACTGGTTCTCTGGGCCTCATTGTTTCTCGTGACATAGCCGCGCCTAAATCGCAGCAGGAAGTAAATTGATATCGTGTCTAGTTATTGAGGTCATAAGTATAAAACTTATAGCCGTATAGTAAATAAATCGTAGTACCAGTAACTATTTTAACCGACTTCAAAAAAGGAGGAGGTTCTCAATTCATCGTAATGTTTTTTTTTTATGTATGTTCCCCGATTTCTCAAAGACGCCTGGACCGATTTAAGAAATTCTTTTTTTGATCGATAAGTAATACCTTACAGTTGGTCTCATAAAATTCTTATCGAAATGTGTTGAGCGCTTTTTGAAAAATACACAAAAACCAAAAAAAAATGTGTACGAGTATGCCGTTCGGTTTACACTTACATATTTACATTTTATTTATAATTTTATTCAAACAAATTGATAGGGTTGAAGTCGGTTTTTGTTTAATGTTAAAAATGTCTTAAATTATACAGCATACTATATGCTCTATGCTACTGCAACAACCGTGATTTCATGTCGTTTTTTGCTCGACTTTATAATGTTTTATAGATAAATGGTACGGAACCCTTCGTGCGCGAGTCTAAATCGCTCTTGACCGATTTTTTTGAATACACACATTCCTACACTCTACCGTGCTTACACACGACTTTTTAAGCGAATTCTATATAGAGTTTTGCGGTTGACCGTAACTCCATGAGTTCATTTATTCACCATAACAAAAGTAAATAACTGAAAAAAATAATAATGGCAGCGGCTTACTTTTAAATGGAAAAGGCCATGGTGGTTATTTAGCTTTTGTACATCGATATGTATTTAATTTCTTATAACATTTGTACTTGCTCCCGGCGGAATAGCTTAACGTTTAGACAAAAGAATAGACTTAATAAAGAACAAATAATAGAGCTTATTGAAAATCAATACAAAATTAATCATAACGATAAAAAACACTTGCTGTTTAAGATTTCAAAGATTTACCTCGTTTGTTTTTCGTACTCAATAATAATTGCATATTGCAAGTGCAACTCCTTAATTATAATAAACGGATTCAAAACATAATACATAAGATGGTAATCAAATAAGTATTTAAATCGATACAGCTGCGCTAAGGATATTTTAGTTGCTATGCTAAAATGGCTTTTAAGACGTAGCTCATTAGATATGTCAAGAAAATATAGGCGAGCAGGATTTGGACCAGCGACATAAGGTCTATGTACGACCTACGTAGACTAAGCTAGCTGTTTTTTGAACCAGCTAGTCGTGGACTCTTTTTGCTATTTATTATTTCCATCGAAGAATTTTTCCTAATTTAATAAGTACAAGGGTGCTGGGTGGGGTGTTCAGCCGTGTGGTTCCCGGCAGAGTAGAACAGGACCTATCCAATTCTTCCCGTGGATGTCGTAGAAGGTCACTTAGGAAACACAAGCTAAACAAAGCTTATAATAATCAAATAAACTACAAACCGCCTGGCCAGCGTGGAGATCGAAGGCCAAATCCTCTGACTGCTCTGGCTATGGTAGTACGTACAGAGAGGGTTTTCTGACAGCTCTGGCTAATTATATGGCTCTGGTAGTATAGAGAGGGTAGTTCCTCCTGCATTGGAGACTAACAGAGACCTGAATGATGATGGTTATTCTGTCAAATGTTATATAGTATGAACACTCTTATCCTTCAAACAATCAAACCAGATCGTCAAAATGAACAACTTTTTTAAGACCAATGCTATGAAATAGAAAATAAAACAACATTTTCATACAAATTGCCGAGCCGTATCCGAACACATTGTATGACAATATCGATTTTTTGAGTTTCCAGGGTGCGTCCCGTAGGAAAAGTTGTTCATTTTTATTGGCTGGTTTGATAGTTTAAAGAAGAAGAGTGTTCATATAACATATACGGTATATATTTTAAGAACGTAAAACAAGGGCAGATTGATAAAGTAACTATTTAGTTATGGTCAGTTAGCTTAGTACCTACTTAATTATAATTATATTATATTTATTTCTTATTGTATTATTCGTCATTAAATTTAATTTATTATATTGTGATGATGTCTGTTCGATATGAAACACGAGGAAGTCGTAAATGTGCGTGCGAATATTTTTTATGACACCAATTATTTTTGTAAAATAACTTAATAAGCAAGAAAATTGAAATATGTGATTACTTAAACACTAGATAAGTGTTATAAACCAATTAAACCAGTTCATTTACATTTATAATTACAAATATGCCAGTTTATATTTAAGACCTGGGATGTTACCGATGTCAGTAAGTGGTAAAAAAACTCACTGGTTATTATATATTGGATATTTTTGGGTAAATACTGATCAAGTCAAATAAATCCTATAATATTTGAATTTATCTTTTACAACACAAACAAACAAACACAAAAATCTGTCCTCTTAATAATATTTGTTCACATAATGTTTCTGCCCTATTGACCACAGTCGCTTCGATTTTTTTGCTCATAAATCCTTAAACCATTAAATGAATGGGTTGAAATAAAAACTATTCAACAATCTATTTTCGTCCTCACGACTAATTGCAAGTTAGTGAAGCGAACGATTTAAAAAATAACTTGAAGTCACTCCGAGACAATAAGTTTTTATGGTAGGTTTAACTCCCACTGGTTCTCTTACAATTAAGGTACTGGAGCGGAAAGAACTGGAGATATATTGGTCACGATAATCTTGCCAGATCAGCCAAGTACCAGATGGAGACATGATACGATGGGGACCAAGGTCGGAAGTTTATCTACCGCGTTTATTATGGCCTTCTTTTTTTCGAAGGGACTATGTAGCTAGATGGTCAAGAGTATCATCCTTAACTACCTATACGGTGGTCGTGAGTTTGGCATCAAATACGCGCACCCAGTCTCCAGAACTGCTAGTTTCCCATCCCTAAACCACCGAGCAAGTGAAGCGAATGCAAGTAATCCTGTCCTCTTTCCCGTTCCCCCAGTCCAACCAACTCCTAACCTTCCCTTGCTTGAAAACAGCGTTGCAGCGTTGGAACCGATATAAGCCCATCAAGCTACTCTCAACAAACCCGTTTGCTAAGCATGCTGAGTATGGCGAAACCCTCTCAATGACAGAAATCCTTGGAAGAGGCATAGGCTAAATTTTTACGGCTGTAATGATGATGAAGCTAGCTCCAAGTGAGCTTCCGCTACAGGGCGTTTAAGGAGAGGGCAGAGTGCCCTAAACCTTTAGAGGCAACATCACCAAAGAACCTAGGAGGGATGGACTTCGGCTTAGGGCGTTGCCTGTGTGCGCCAGGCTTGGAGAGGCGGAAAACTCTCACACCTACCAGATGAGCCGATTTATACCAATAAAATGCATATACAAATTTTCGTATGATTGGTATAGCAGTAGGCGTAAAAATGTGATAAACTTTCTTTAGATTAATTGGTTATTAGTTATTATGCAGTGTGGTGTGGTTCTTGGCAGAGTATAATAGGGCCACTCCAAATCTTCCTGTGGATACAGAAGGGACGGACCTCAGCTTTTGGCGTTGCCTGTGTGCGCAAGGCTTGGAGAGGCAGAAAACTCTTACACCTAATACCGATAAGCCGCCTCCACTTTTGATCTTTCATCCGCGGCTACGCTCGCGTTTATGTAGATTTCTTGGGAATAGCAACTTTTCCCGGGATTAAAAGAAGCCTATGAAGAAGGGCTTCTTCATACTCCAGACAGAAAGAAAAAAAAATATTTCAATGTGATAATTCTTTTCAACAAAGGAACTTTAAAATATTTTGGTTGAAACACTTACTTGTAACGACTTTCTTTCTTTCGAGAAAACATGCAAATGCGTGTCATTAAGCTAGATCTGTACCGCAACTGCCAATTAAATCCCTTTGCAATGGCATTGCATTTGTCACAAAATCAGAGCGGGGTCGTATAATTTACTCTTCATTTATCATGAATTCCTGGTACCCATTAAGGCACAGCACAGTTGACAAATTATCTCGAGTATTGTAGCCTATTTTAGAGACAATAGAATTTATTTTGAGAATGGCATTGGGCACGCGCGCCTGGTGTACTATTTTTGAACGCGGGACACTCGTCTTCGTACGATTTTTGTATGCGAAACTCGTTCCAAGATGAGTGTCCCGCGTTCAAAAATATTACCCCTGGCCTCCCGAGCTGCTGCAAACAACATCCCAAATTCCTTTATCCTCTTAGTCTTAGTCCTAGTCCTAGTCTTAGTTTTAGTCCAACAAACACCAGCCCTTCTCCGCTTAAAGAATGGTTCCGATGGGCAGTAACTTTCACAAAAACCGCGCTCACCAACCAGTTTTCTTAACATGGTGAGTATTGCAAACCCTTCAATGATGGATATACGACGATGGATATAGACGAGCTCCGTGGCGCAGCGGTTACCACGCCAGCCTGCGACACGGGGGTCCCGGGTTCGATCCCCGGTCAGGTCATGATGGAAAACGATCTTTTTCAGATTGACCTGGGTCTTGGATGTTTATCTATATATGTATTTGTTATAAAATATAGTATAGTTGAGTTAGTATCCAATAACACAAGTCTTTCTTAAGAACTTACTTTGGGGCTAGCTCAATCTGTGTGATTTGTCCGTATATATTTATTTATTTTATTTATATCCTTGGGGAAGACCCGCAGTCCAGCTGTGGACGACTGTTATTTTTACCAGCCATAATAAGCATAGTGAAATTATAAGTAAACTAGCTGTTACCCGCGGCTTTGCCCGCGTGATATATAGCCTATGTCCTTCTCAGTACCCTAACCTATGTGTATGCAAAATTTCATGATGATCGGTTTAGTAGTTTGGGCGTGAAAGCGTAACAAACAAACTCACTTTCACATTTATAATATTAGTTAGGAGTTAGGATTATCTATTGCCGTTAATGATTTTGTTGATTCGCTTCATTAAGCAACCTTCTTATTTAATACTTAAATAAATAAATAAATATCTACGGACAAATCACACAGATTGAGCTAGCCCCAAAGTAAACTTGTGTTATGGGATACTAACTCAACGATACTATATTTTATAACAAATACATATATAGATAAACATCCAAGACCCAGGTCAATCTGAAAAAGATCGTTTTCCATCATGACCAGACCGGGGATCGAACCCGGGACCCCCGTGTCGCAGGCTGGCGTGGTAACCGCTGCGCCACGGAGCTCGTCAACTTATATTTACTTAGTTGTTTAAAAACAATAACTTCCAGGAAGTTTTTTTTGTTGCAGTGTGAACGAACTGATGTTTTCTGTTATGTAAAAAGTTCTTATGTCAGAGCGTTGACCGCTGACTGACCTTTTGTCTTCTATGTTAAGGGGGCACACTAGGCACAGTAGCGACGCCAATCATTTTATTCCTAATACTTTACAAATAGAAAGAAATTCAAGAATATAAACAATATAAGCCTGAGTAAATAACCTGAAGTATTTTTGGAATCATGTCTTAATATTATGAGAATCAGTCATTGAGAGAAAAAGTGATAACCGCCAAAAACGGCCGTTTTTGGCGGTAATCAGATTCTCATAATTCTCACTGATTCCGACAATAATAAACATGATTCCAAAAATACTTCAGGTTATTTACTAAGGCTTATATTGTTTATATTCTTGAATTTCTTTCTATTTGTAAAGTATTAGGAATAAAATGATTGGCGTCGCTACTGTGCCTAGTGTGCCTCCTTAAGGCCCTTACACCAGCCAACTAGCGCTACCCCTGATTTTATTTATTTTACTACTAAATAAGATCAAATTGAAAAAAACTACGTAAGTACTTCACTAGTAAATGACGTTTAGTATTTTTTGAATTGCTTTTCATTATTATACATTTGGTAAATCAAGAGAACTACTCATTAACGTCAAAAGCGGCCACTTTTGGCGGTAATCAGTAATTCTCTCAATCTGAAATGATAATATTGATGAAAAGTTCTACTTAAAATACTACAAGCAATTTACTAATGAGGTATTTACGTAGATTTTTTAAAGTTGTTCTTATTAAGGAGAACAAAAATTAAATAACGGATCTCGCTAGTTTCGCTGATGTAAGCCTCTTAAGAAATTATGTAATTGTTATTGCATTATATTATAATATCTATGGTCATAGTTACTTACCGCGGACCGCTTCTTATACATACTAGCAATTTCCACCCGACTTAGTCCGCGTAATTTATAGCCTGTGTCACACGCAGATAAATTAGCTTTTTATTAAGGTATTGCTCTTCCATGCCGGTTTGTAAGAAAAGACAAGAACCCATCAAAATCAAAACGTTTATTCAGAAAATAGGCGTTTGCGGGCACTTTTTCACGTCATATCATATTTAAAATTATCTCATTAGATAGGTATATGTATTTATTAATTGTTCAAAAGCTACAGACTACTAGCGTTTCGGAACCGACCACTGCAGAGAAGAAACGCCGAAAGAAATTCTTATCAACAATTTTGGTCGCCTACTCGCCTGAAGGGCTTTATATGATTTCGAATATTTATTCCTTATTGTCTTTTTCTTTCTTTTTTCTGTTTTCATGTTACAATTTCAATATACATAGATTTATTATTTTTGGAACATGTTTATGTTAACGATCGAGTGTGCAAAGATAATAAACGACATATGATAGTAGTCTCAAAGAGGCCGAGCAGACCAGTCCCCCTGACAGCAATAATATACCAGCTGCTTTTCTTCCCGCACAGCCGTAAAAGCCTGTCAAGGGATTGGGAGAAAATCTATGGAATCACGTCAATAGGCGATGCGGCTAGCAACCCATCACTATTTTGATTACACTTTCCACCGTTACGCCCACTAACACGCTAAATGTGGCGTTTAGGACTAATTACCTTGGGCTCAGTCTACCCCACAAAGTCGTGATATTATGATATGTATCTTATCTTATCTTAATTGGGGCCGATTATAAATCGCCGTGTGGTTCCCGGTAGAGTAGAATAGGACCACTCCAAGTCATCCCGTGGATGTCGTAAAAGGTGACTAAGGAAACACAAGCTAAACAAAGCTTATTAACATCAAAGAGACCTCTCCAATCCGGCTGGCCAGCGTGGAGAGTGTAGGCCAAATCCTCTGACTGCTCAGGCTAGTATATGGCTCTGGTAGTGCAGAGAGGGTCGTGCTCCTGCAGTGGAGACTAGAAAAACCTGATGATGATGATGATAAATCGGAAGCACGTCTAACCTTTGGGTTATTTTGTACTTACCCCATACCTCATACTCACCCACACGGTGATTCCTGAAAAAGGACTGCATGAGCTTCAGAATATCACCTGGTGCGTAGTGCCTGTAGTCCTCCAGCCGGCCTATTTACTAAATCGGATGACAGGTGTCGATGCCTATCAATCTAGGATTTGCTGTTACAATGCGGTTTTTGTATGTCAAGTAAAAAGTTCGAGCAAGCAAAACCCGCATTGTAATTGTAAATTCTAGATTGATAGGCATCGACACCTGTCATCCGAGTTAGTAAATAAGGGGGCTGGTGCGTAGTGCCTGTATTCCTCCAGATCAGGATAAGCGTTTAGGACCTATCACCTTGGGCTCAGTCTACCCCGCAAAGACGTGATATTATAATATGTATGTATAAAAATATCGAAAATATATAGTTAGTCCGCTTAGAAAAGTTGTTCATACTGAAAGGATGTTGTTTGTTTCTCGTATGTGTAAGTGGCCAACACTGGTGTCAGATTTTTCAAGCTGCCTTAAGGCATCTGACATAGCTTAACGATTGCCATCAACGATGACAGCCGGGACCTCGAGATATTTTTATGCCACTTGCGGTCACCCATCCAAGTAGGGACTGCACCAGCGGTTGCTTAACATACGTAAGCGCTCATAGAGCTCACACCCACTGGACCATCGTAATGTATATTTTCTGTATATTTTCATACTTTCCTCATCATAATCATATGTATCAAAATATCGAAAAAATATAAAAATGCGAGCGTTCATACTGAGGGGCTGACTGGACTCTTCAAGTCAGCTGTATATTTCCATAGTTTCCTCATTTTTAGCGTGTCAAGAGAATACTGACTAATCCATAATTTGCATTGAATGGACCTTATTATCGAATTATTTGCAATTAAATCCTGCTTACTCAATGTAGATTATTGATGAGATAAATAAATAAATAAATATATACGGACAAATCACACAGATTGAGCTAGCCCCAAAGTAAGTTCTTAAGAAAGACTTGTGTTATGGTATACTAACTCAACGATACTATATTTAATAACAAATACATATATAGATAAACATCCAAGACCCAGGTCAATCTGAAAAAGATCGTTTTCCATCATGACCTGACCGGGGATCGAACCCGGAACCCCCGTGTCGCCGGCTGGCGTGGTAACCGCTGCGCCACGGAGCTCGTCAAAGATATTGCGTCGGAGATATAAGCGTTGGAAATCTACAGCTTTGTAATATGCAAAAGTTTAGGCGATGAGTCTTGGAAACTCATTTCCATCGATTTTAAAATTGTGAAATAGGTAGATCGTTTTCGAAGCTGGTCTGGGAGAAAAGAAAAAACGTAGAATGCATGAATGAATGAATGAATAATTTATTTGAAGACACACAGCACAGGACATAAAACATTATACAATTAACACACTTATTTCACACTGTGTACGTCTTCAAATAGGTACAAGCTGCTTCTCTTCCCGCGCAGATCGTAAAAGCCGATCGAGGGAATGGGCGTAAGGAATCATGACAACAGGCGATGCGGCTAGCAACCCATCACAAGTTTGTGTCCGTTCTCCATACGTACAAGCCCGCCAACATGCTAAACGTGGTCTTTAGGATTTATAGACCTGCCCCCCCTATTTACTAAGTCGGATGACAGGTGTCGATGCCTATCAATCTAGAATTTATAATTACAATGCGGGTTTTGCTTGCTCGAACTTTTTATTTGAAATACAAAAACCGCATTGTAATTGTTAATTCTAGATTGATAGGCATAGCCGTATTATGGTTCCCGGCAGAGTAGAATAGAACCACTCCAAGTCTTCCCGTAGATGTCGTAGAAGGCGACTTAGGAAACAAGCTAAACAAAGCTTATAAACATCAAAGGGACCTCTCCAACCCGTCTGGCCAGCGTGGAGAGTGTAGGCCAAATCCTCTGACAGCTCTGGCTATATGTATGATATTTATAATATATATGGCTTGGGAAGTGCAGAGAGGGTCGTGCTCCTGCAGTGGAGACTTGCAAGGACCTGATGATGATGCATTGTAAGAGCAAATCCTAGATTGATATAGGCATCGACGCCTGTCATCCGAGTTAGTAAATAGGCCGGCTGGGCTCTGTCTACTGTTGTAATTAAATTCTGATTACTCAATGTAGATTATTGATAAGAGAAATCTACGGCGCTTTGGATATTATTTGATATAGTATGCTAGCAATTGTTCAGCGACTTCTTCGGCGTATATTGTAGTCTCTATCACCCGCAGTGGCGGTACAATAGGGTGGCAGGGCTGGCAAAATGCCACGGGCCCCCGACCCAAAAGGGCCCCGGCCCAAGAGGCCGGGAGCTCAAAAATATTTTTTTACATTGTACCTGAGTATTTTATTTTATTTGAAAAGTATCCTAACTAATATTATAAATGCGAAAGTGAGTTTGTTTGTTTGTTTGTTACGCTTTCACTCCGTATCTACTGAACCGATCACCATGAAATTTTGCATACCCATAGGTTAGGGTACCGAGAAGGACATAGGCTATATATTACGCGGGCGAAGACGCAGGTAACAGCTAGTATTTTTATAAGTTCTGCTTAAAAACCCAAAGTGAGACAACTAAAGAACATAATACAATTTCAAGTTAATCGTTAAGCATTTCAACCAGAAACCAAATTCAAAAAGATTTTGATTCGTTTTTCCCATCAAAAGAATTAGCCACGGGCCCCAGATGGTATAGTTACGCCACTGATTTATCTGCGGGTGATCAGTGGGCCACTAACACAGATAAATTTACGTCCTATTATTGAATGCATTTTGAAAATCGGCCCAGTTAGTTTCTGACCCTATTCAAGGCAGACAAACAATCAAATCTTTCCTCTTTATAATATTAGCGAAGACAATATAATACTAACGTAATAGACTGCCTACTTCATACAAAAATATTGGACCAAATTAAGGTTGCGAAAAGCAGGCGAATGTATGGCGCAGGAGAGTTGCTTGCTACTCGATACTAGATGGCGGTAATCTGCGTTAGCCTTTAACTTACTAAATATACGGTGTCATTTTAAAATATTATGCCTAAAATATTTGTTTTGTTTTTTAATAAGATATATTTTGTGAATCATGTTTTATGTTCTCATAATACGGTAGATACAATGTTGTGTAGTTTCGAGTGGCGCCATCTATGCGAGTCTCTGAGAACAAATCGTACGATTAAGGCGAGACCACGTGATATTAGTAACTCTAGGCGATGGATCTTAGAAAAATGAAACGCGACAATTATAAAACCGCCGTTGAATCTTCTCTGCACGGCATAGTTAATACTAATAAATAAACCGTACATTTACCCCGACATATGTTTATGATAGGTTTATATTTACCTACAAGCATGTATAATTGTGTCATTGTGCATTGTCCCATCACCTAACAAAGCTGACACGCAAGATGTCCCACAATTGGGTCATTGCTGTGTTTTGTTGTACCAAAAATAGAATGACATGAAAATTGCGGAATTAGGGACGGAAAAAATTGGACAAGTGCGAGTAGGGCTTGCGCACTAAGGGTTCCGTACCATTATCTATACAACATTAGAATATCGAAGTAACAGCAAAAAAAATCAAGTTTGTTGTATGGGAGCCCCCTTAAATATTTAGTATATAGTATAATTTTTTTGTAAATATTTCAAGAGTTAATCTGTTGCCGTTATTGATATCGAACAAAAAAGTTTATTTTTATTTTTTGTATTTTATTCCGTTTTAAGTAATTGTTGTTATAGCGGCAACAGAAACACATTATCTGCGAAAATTTCAACTGTCTAGATATCAGATGACAGCGAAGTCTCATGAATGGGACCTTTTACCCTTTGCGTACGGAACCCTCAAAATCACGTTTGTTGTATGGAAACTCCCTTAAATATTTATTTTATTTTGATTTAATTTATATCACACCTTTTTTACACCCTAGTGTAGTTAGTCGGCTAATGTAGCTATCACTACTTGTACACAGTTACTACTTCCAAATAAAGTGTAATGCCTAAATACCTTTTTGACTTGGATAAAATAAAATTAATGCCAATATTTTGATTGTTTCAGGAAAAATTCATAATGTTCCAAGGAGGCCTCTTGTTGAAGTTCCAGAGCGTGTATAAGTGGTATGTGCTGGGGCTGGTTTCCATCGGCTACATCCTTGGCGAGTTGGGGCATTATCTTATTGGTGAGTTAATATTTATTTAGGCAAAGTCAAGTCAAGTTTTTTACAAGTAATGTTGTCGATTATAAAATAATACATCCTTAGGAAAATGTTTAATTATTTTAGTGTAAACATTGTAGGCAAAGTTGTATGGTAGATTTCTCTTTCATAACTTTTTAAAGATAATGGCCAACAGGATGTTTTAAGGTGCCTAAGGCATCTGACAATAACGTTAAGGCTGTCAATTAATGGTGACAACTAGGCAAAAGTTCCTTATAAATTGCCTATTTTATTTATTTGCTAGCCTTTTAAATCCCACTGCTGGGCAAAGGCCTCCTTCTCTGCTTTCCATTCTTCTCTGCTTTGGGCTTTGTTTGGCCAGTCTTTGGAGTACAAATCTAGGTCGTCGCGCCATCTCCGTCGGGGTCTTCCAGGTCGCCGGTGTCCATTAGTTGGGGTCCACGATGTAGCAATTTTGGCCCAAAGCTCTGAAGGCATGCGACTAACGTGCCCGGCCCAATCCCATTTCAGCTTTGCCTACATAAATATAATATTTGTCATACTATTAAAGGGCTCCGTCTAACCAAAGAAAAAACATAACAACAATAACTCGCCAACCGGTGAAATTAATGAAGAAAGTCTCTAAAGGACCCGTATCCAGGCTCGTTTATTAATTAAAAAAACAGTCACCATATTCTTAGACAACCTATACCTACTCTTTTCAGGGTTTCTAATTTTGCTATCATCAACCACTGTAATTGGTAATCGAAGGTATTCAATAAACAATACTTGTTACATACTCTAGTGGGCCTATTAGTCTAGTTTGATGGCCTTGGACAACCAAGTGTGTGGATGCAGATCGCAAGAACCGTGTGAATATGTTAGCACAAAATAATGAGGGTGTAGAGATTTATCCCGTTTACAAGTTATAATTTATAGCTCGGTGAATTTTCTTAGGAAATGAAATATGAGATTTTATTTAAATTTGGATATTATACATCTCTTTTTTTTAACGACATATTATTTTTATTCCTTTTTTTAATATTTTCAAATACGACAAACTAGCGTTTCGGAACAACCACTGCTGAAAAGAGGCTTTTATCGTATGACTCATCTGTATCCAGTTTAATGCATATAATGCAAGGAGCTTGAAATAATTTAGATCTTATAATATACGAATAGAGTTTACACGCTAAAGAAATATAATGTTAAGAAGATGGCAGAAAAATAATTTTTTTTTACTCAAAAAAAGCTAAGTATATGCCACTCAATACTAGCAAATCGATACAGACTTAAAAAAAGGAGTAACCACAAACAAATTATAACGCTTGATTATTTTTACGCTAAGTGGAAATAGAGTTTATGAGATTAAACGCAATTATCGTCATAGCAGAGCTATAGATGTATAAACTAGAGTAGATTGAAAGCGTAGCCAGGATTCTGTTAGGAAAACAGAAGTTTAATAATATACATTTTTACAATTATAAATATTTTGCGTTATCTTTTTTTTCATAGGTAATCTATACTTACATATTCCTACCTCGCTAGACTCGTGGTATACTGATCTTATCTATCTATGAAAATAAAGATAAATGTCTCTACTGTTTTTATTCTGTGACACATATAACTAACATGATACTTGCATACAAGTACACAAGCGTTCTAGATTTTGACCTAGATCCAGTTTTGAGTATAATTGATCATATGATTAGCTCAATGCTAGTTAAATGTGATTAATCTTTTTATATTAATTTCCTTCCTTATGTTATTAACCTATTTACAAGTACATAATTTATTCAAAAAAGTTATGGTAATTATGTAATACTTGTTTATACATTCACACATAGAGTGTGTAAATTTATAGTCGACATTTCCAAAAATTAATTAAGCCCCTCAAAACGAACAAGTTTTCCTTCTCTCTCTGATGCGAGCGTTATCCCGGTTGCATCCTTAGCTGTAGTGCTTCGGACCCCAGGGTCCGCTTTCCGGCTTTTTCTTCTCCACTTCGCAAGGTCTTTACCATCCCTGCTTGGTAGACCATTTGGCACGCATATCCTCCTTAACGATATCAAGCCAGCACTTCTATGGTTTCCCCCTTCTGCCGGGGCCCGGAGGAGGTGGCACAGCCAGACATTTGTTCTCTAAGTAATTTTCCGGTTTTCGCAAAACGTGACCGTAAAATGAACAACTTTGCCTTTGGGTCTACTGATAGGAAATTTAAAAAATGTACAATTTGTATAAAAATGTATTTTTTTTTTCTGATTTCCCAGTAATTCCCAGCCTTGGTCTTTATACAAAAAGGTGTCATATTGATGGGCTTCGTCACCCCTTAATAGGAATGAAAGTTTACACTCTGTATGTATTAATAACTACAAGAATATTACTACATTTACACCTTTTTTTAACGGATCTTCTAACATACTATCAAGTTTATTTTCAATCAATACACTAGAATATTTTAGAAGTGATGCGATACTAATTTGATGTTTTATTTTTAACATCTATACATCTTTTGAAATTGTTATTATATCTATAAAAGTTTATTTATACCCTAATGGCTGGCTCCTAAATGTTAAAACCACAGTCGTACTCATAAATAAGATTTCATCACCACCAATTTTGTTTATATGAGTTTTTTCAAAATATTAAAGTAGTCAACTCACATAGAGCTAATCTATTCAATGTGAGTTTTTATTGATTGAGCAATTTAAGGCTTTGAAACAATAGCTATATAATTATAACATTATAAGCGGACCCCGGGCCCTAAAACATCACGGCTGAGGATGCAACCGGTATTACACTAGTTAGTTTTTATATTATATATTATAATTTGAATGCTTCACTTTTACCTTAGTAATACATATTTTTTTGAAATAGTGCAGAATATTACAGCGATATTCTGTTACTTATAATAGGCTAGATTTCTTTAAAAAAATATATTAGCCCTTAAGAGCGTATACTAGCAGTATTTTTTCAATATGTTTTCCATACAAATGTATTTCTCTATTTTCTCGCTGAAAACTGATTCTAGAGCCACAATTCTTTTTTCATAAAATCTAGTACTAAAATAGGAATGGGCATTCCTATTTTAGTACTAGATTTGTAAATATATACAAAAACAGTTTTTTTGGAAAAAATATAAAATAGGGGCCTATTTTATATTTTTTCCAAAAAAACTGTTTTGTATATATTTTTTTTCTTTTAAACAGGTTTTTAGAAAATAATAAAACATAGGGACATACCTATTTTAGTAATAGAATTTATGTAAAAAGAATTGTGCCTCTAGAAGCAGTTTTCAGCAAAAAAATAGAGAAATACCTACATTTGTATGGAAAACGCACTGCTAGTATACCCTCTTAAATAATAATAGTTTTCTCATGCATATTCCTATTCGCGTATTCGTTGTCTGGAGTACGGAGAAGGACATGGGCTACATTGTATCCCGGAGAAAAGTACTCTTCCCGAGGGATCGACACTAACGCGAGCGGAGCCGCGGGCGAAAACTAGTAATTTTATAAATTGAACTGTACTTTTACGCAAACCCATACAGCAAATGGTTCGATAAACCAGTTTCTATGCATTTTTTGCACTACTCTAGAGTAATTATGTAATTTTCGCGTAACATTGGTTAGCTTAGCTCGATCAGTAATTTATACTACAATAATTAATATTTGTAAGATGTTTGATATTTTTTTTGTAATCCTGGAAAAATACAAACTAAGATACTATATATAATAGCGATCTTTTTTTAAGGGTCTAAGGGCAAAAAACGGGTCCCTACGAGACTTCGATGATCTACATATCGATACACAAATAGGTTTATATTGTGTGTGTTGATTGTCTAAAGAAAATAATAACTAAATAGATAACCGTTGAATAATATATTAAAAAGATGCATACGAAAATATCTAACAAGCCATGATGATTGATTGATTGATGATTTTGGATTCAGCCAGCCAAAAGTCTTAGTACTTATAGAATTTAATTTTTCTGTTACACCTATATTCATAGCTCGTGTACGCTTAAGGGGGCACACTAGGCACAGTAGCGACGCCAATTATTTTATTTCTAATACTTTACAAATAGAAAGAAATTCAAGAATGTAAATCATATAAGCCTTAGTAAATAACCTGAAGTATTTTTGGAATCATGTTTTAATAATACGAGAATCAGTCATTAAGAGAATTACTGATTAAACACGGCTGTTTTTGGCGGTAATCACTTAATGACTGATTCTCGTATTAATTTATGACACACACAACATATCGCTGCCGCATCCAGGCCATTGGTACCTACTCGTACTCTATTCTAAATATAAACCGTATCGATTGCCGGGAGTGGCAATGACATTTTGAAGTGGGACACAACCTGATTCAGTATGCATAGGCTGTATGACACGGATTCATTGATGTACTTTACACGCAATCAATTTTTATTTCTCGATTTCTAATACGAAGGTTTTTTTTTATTTTTAAAATATCTAACATCGCCATTGGATTTTATGGATTCAGCCAGCCCAAAGTCACGCAATTTGAGCACTTCTATTTTAACCGATTTCAAATATCGATCTGTATGTACCTATGTCATCACTTCACATCATCACCTTTTAAAATTTACATAGGTAAAAAGGTTCATATCGACAGGCTGATCAAAATTTTGCCATGTATTTAAAGGACTTCAAAAAACAAGGTTATCAATTCGATCTGTATGTTTGTAGTTTGTCGAAATTGCTATAACGTGTATATGACCTTTTATTTACTACTATTAAGAATTTAACTCCGATGTGTGTGTACCTACCATAATAACATACTTAGCAAATAAATCATTCAAAGATTGGTGATTCATCATCGCCTGAGAGTACGAATATGGAAACGGACAGTGATCGTTAGAGTTGCAAGATTTATCTACTATACTAATACTAGGTGTATCCGTGACTTCGTTTGCTTAGAAAAAAGTAGACTATGTCCTTTCTCAGGCTCTAGACTATCGGTATATCAAATTTCATTGAAATCGGTTTAATAGTGTTGGCGTGAAAGCAAGAAAGACAGACAGACAGAGTTACTGTCGCATTTTTAATACTGTGGATATGGAAGTATGGATTATTAAGAAGGAAGATTTGATTATTTGCACTAAATAGGCTCCAAAACTTCGAGACCATTTTTAAAAATTCTTACAGCTATAAAAACCATATTTATCTGTGCGTGACATAGGCTGTAATACACGTGGTCAAAGTAGCGGGAAAATAACGAGTGCATAATAAATAAACCAATACTGATAGTGATAAATTTGCCAACAGGAACCACGTCAAAAGTGACGGCGGATGATCTGCACTACGGAGACAAGTCTTGCATGCTGAACGCAACCCATCTCACCCTGAGCCAGCTACCCGTCATCTGCGAGAATGTCAACTCTTCGGAAATGTAAGTGTTTTCTTGGCTTACAAATCTTCAACATCAAAATTTAAGACGACGACTTATTCGATTATGCGACGCTCTTATCGGTGAACCAGTCTCCATCTTTCTCTGCCCTCAGCCAGTCTTTTGACATCTTAGTACGACACCTTTTTACTTTTTCTTTTCATCATCAGGTCTTTTTTTAGTCTCTACTGTAGGAGCTCGACCCTCTCTGTACTACCGAGTCATATAGTGGTCAGAGCAGTCAGAGGATTTGGCCTACACTCCCCACGCTGGCCAGACGGGTTAGAGAGGTCTTTGATGTTTGTAAGCTTTGTTTAGCTTGTCTTTCCTAAGTCACCTTCTACGACATCCACGGGAAGACTTGGAGTGGTCCTATGCTACTCTGCCGGGAACGACACATAACTCTGTCGGGGTCTTCTTCTATTCCACCTTCTGTTTTGTCTTCCATGATTGTTTTTATAAACTCGTCATGTCTCATTAAGTTTACCTATACTCATTAGTTATGATATTACCTACCCTTTCTATTTTCATTGGTTGTCAAAATAGATCATTTTGCTCCTACTCTATTTAAAACCTTTTCTTTCGTTATTGTATCTTACAAATAATAGCAAAACTTATTTGTGAAGTTACACGTTGTGTGGTTCCCGGCAAAGTTTAGGACCACTTCAAGTCCTTCCGTGGGTACCGTAAAAGGCAACTTCGAGTTTTATGTATAAAAACTTTAAAATATAATTTAATTGTCTCACATCAGTTTTTGTCCAAACCACATCATAGTTAACCTGTTATTACATTGAATGAAGTAATAAAAACAATAATAATCCTATTATAGTTTTTGTAACAATATCATTGGATTTTTAAGGTGTCATAAAGTTTTTTTTTTTTTAATTCAAATTGTCTGGTAACTTTTCGGATTAAAATACTTGGTTGTAATACTTGTACGCAAAAAACTAACTAGGCGGAAAAAGTAGTAGCTAGGTACCTATTATTTTTTTGCATTTTATCGTAGGTAGTTCACATTCTGTTCTAAAGATTTCAATTGTATGTTTTACGGAGTTATTCACACTGCATAATAGAATCCAACTGAGCAGACAAATAAGTTAAAATGAGGCAAATGTAACATATTATCTCCGATTCAAGAGTTCTTATTAACGTTTTTATAACATTAGTTTCTTTAGTAAAAATACAGCGTCTAAATTAATCTTTGATATTTTCTTGGATAGGTGACTGCCCGTCAATATGAACTTCTCTTATGGGACCATACTTTTATGGGAAAATATAAATAAATTTAGTCTATCACTTCACCTCACTAAAGTGTTAGGCCCGCCGGCAATTTCTACGATTTTTTTGTTTCCAGCATTACTTAATAATATTAAAACTTACGCGAGATAAATTATTACGGAAACCCGGCTTTACTTACGTTTTATTTCGTCGGATTCGCCGACCAGCTAAAGTCTGTTACGAAGACCATCATCGGGGCGAGTGATAGGGGTGTCGACACGACGTTTACGCTTTCCTCAAATCAGTCATAATTTCCAGCATTTGTCCAATAAGAAAAGTTGTTCATCATGATGGGCTGAGGCAGTTATAAATTTACACGTTATGTCTGACCAGCACGGAGAGAGTAGGCCAAATCCTTTGACTGCTCTGGCTATAATATATGGCTCTGGTAGTACAGAAAGGGTCGTGCTCTAACAGTTTGTTTGTTGTTTTTCGTATGTGTAAGTGGCCAACACTGGTGTCAGATTTTTTAAGCTGCCTTAAGGCATCTGACATAGCTTAACGACTGTCATCAACGATGACAGCCGGGACCAACGGCTTAACGTGCCTTCCGAAGCATGGAGGAGCTCGAGATATTTTTATGCCACTTGCGGTCACCCATCCAAGTAGGGACTGCACCAGGGGTTGCTTAACATACGAAAGCGCTCATAGAGCTCACACCCACTGGACCATCGGGCTCCTCGTGCTCTAACAGTGAAGACCTGACGCTGATCAGTGGAGACTTAAAAAGACCTGATGATAATAATGATGATGTTAAAACAGACTGTGGCGGTCTAAGATTAAAATACGATCCTAAATTCATTAGTATTATACAATGTGTTTAGATAGCGATAATTTAAATGCGCGTTCTCAACCAAAGACTTCTACTTATAAACTGTTTAAAACATGAAAACGAAAAACTTTTGTTTTGTAAACAAGCCTGAAATCGAGAAAAACATTTCTGCATACATTTTGGATCACAGGTATTCACATACTGTAGAAATGCTCATTAATTTTTCTCGATTTCAGACTTGGTCACAGAACAAAAGTTGTTCGGTTTCTTGTTGAGAACGTGAATTTAAATTATCGTTAGTTCAATACCACATTGTATTGTCTAGAGTATTGTATTGTCTTTGCCAAAACTACACAAGTTGTAACGACTAAACCTCCATCAGTAGTTCTAGCACAAGTATCAATAGCTACCGCCAATTAGCAAAACACCGTGTAGCTTTATAGCTACCATGATACGAGTCTTTGTTGTTCGCCGACGAACGCAAAGTCATACTGTGATGTTGATCATATCGCGAGCGGACAAATTGATACTAATAGATCGAGAACATTAGTCATTTCGTACAATCTTGCACACAAGTGTACGGTGAGATACAGCCCAGTCTGCCCGGACAAGATTATACAAAGACAAATTAATATTTTTTATTCAAATTGGATAAAATGTGATTATTTGAAAAGATTTATTTAATATGTATTTCCAAAATCGACAACCTATGAAACGACGATTGCAGGGAAGAATGCGATGTACAGAAAGTAGATAGGCCTTCTGAAGCCCAAAGTTAGGTGCATATGTAGAGTATTGAAGATAATGAAAAGCAGCAATATCGAATATGCCTTAAACTCTACTCTTTGTGTAAACAGAATGTAATACTTTTGAGTTTTAATAAAGATTTTTATTGTTATTATATTATTTAATTATGTATCTGATATAAAATTGTAATAGCAAAATTGTCAAGCACAAACTACGAAGATATACTACTATTACTGGTATCAGACGATCGACTTCCGTTTTTTCAATAGAGACCATAGACAAAATTAAATATTAGAGTGACGTTAAGGCGCTTTTATAGTAACACTAAAGCCACCCAACAATCAAATTCTTTAAATCCTAAATTGTATCGAATTTAAAAAATCTAACAAGTAGGTACATAACTATTAAATAACTTGTAGTATTTTGGTATTCGATTTCACTAATTTTCGTTTGGTAAATTAAGAGAAAAACAGGTTAACGCCAAAAGTGGCCACTTTTGGCGTTAATCGATTTTTCTCTTTAAATACGACAGTAAAAAATTACTCGTGATAAATAAAAAATACTACAAGTAGATAATTTACTAGCTTTGTACTTGTTAGATTTTTGAAATTTCTTTTTTTTCGGCGGGTAGATGTGAAAAAGATAACACGTCTTAATTTTCTCTCCCAATTTAATATTTATTTAAATTATTTAAAGTCAAATTATTTTGAAATTTATATGCTAGGAACAATAGTATAAACGTACATTACCTGCTAGTACTATAATTCCTTTCAAATCTCACTTATTAAACATGGAGGCACTACAAAGGTCTATGGAGGCAATGGCCCAGGAGTTTAACACAAGAATGGCAGCGTTCCAGAAGAGTTTGGAGACCCCCACTACCAGTCCCAGTACCGTGGCCACTCTTTCTGCAGAATTCGAAAGCTTCAAAGCTTTTGTCACTCTGAATCTCGTCAGCCTTCAGGAGCAGGTGTCGTTGCTGGCTCAAGTCCAAGATGGCTACGAAATGCGCTCTCGTAGGAAGATGTTACTGCTGCACGGAGTCCCAGAAGGCAAGAAAGAGGATACAGCTGCAGTTGCCACCAAAATCCTTGCAGAGAAACTCAACATGCCAGACATTACAACCAAGGATGTGACTCGCTGCCAACGATTAGGTAAATTAGTGAAAGATAAGCCCCGGTCCATCTTAGTAAAGTTCTCGTCACATCAAATAAAAGATAAAGTGTGGTTTGCCAAATCCAACTTTAAAGGCAGCGGGGTGACACTCTCTGAGTTTTTGACCAAAAGTCGGCACGAGGCTTTCATGTTAGCTAGACAACACTTCGGCGTGTCTAAGTCATGGACACGGGATGGGTTTGTGTACATCATCTTGCCCGATGGGGCCCGGCATCGCGTCAGCACATTGGACGCAGTGAGGCAGCTTGTGGATGAGTCGTCTGAGGCTGCCCAAAATGTAGCAGGCGCGTCTATGAAGCCTTCAACATCTACAGCAGACACCGCCCCGACTGCGGGGCGCCCCAAGCGTGATAAGAAGAAGTGTTGAAGCGATGTAAATCTGTCTCGTTTCAGTGTGTGGTACCTAACTTTATTTTTACACATCTTGTCTTTATAATTATTTAACAGTACGTATGTACCTGCATTAACTTTATTTCTTTTATAAAACTGCCCGAATGTTACTTTATTTTGTTTTCCATGTCACTTCACTTTTTGACATTTGACAGTTCTTGTTTAGACGTACGTCAGGACAATGTTTTCTTTTTTTTTTTTAATCACTGTGATCACCTGTTATTCTGCCAAAGTGTAGTTGTCATTAATTTTTTTTTTGTCTTTTGTCAGTATCTAATGTAAACTTTTATATTTCTACTGGCGGGTAGATTAGAACCATAGTATACATTTTATATATTATTTTAGAACTATATTTGTTTTTTTGGTATATATTTGTAGTAAATTAAAATTTATATATTTTTATATTAATAACTTACATTACATAATACAATGCATGATGATTTAGGTGACTTATATCACTCTATGTCTTCATCTTCTTCTTTAGATGATAGCTTTCATAGTTTGCCTACTCCACTTGATGATCTTCTTAAAGCTCAGTTTGAAAATTTTCCCAAAAACTTCAATGTAGTGCATATTAATGCACAAAGTATTCCTGCTCACTTTGCTGATATGCTAGCGACATTTGATATCAAAAATATTCATGCAATTCTTGTTTCCGAGTCTTGGCTAAAGCCGTGTCTCCCTTCCACTTCTTACTCTCTACCGGGTTTTCAATTAATTCGTCACGATCTCACCGGAAAGGGTGGTGGTGGTGTTGCTATATATCTACGTTCCTATATCCCTTATAAAATCCTTAGTGTATCTTCTTCTGATGTCTTTGAATATCTTGTACTAGAACTAACTCTTGCCCACTCCAAAACTCTTTTGGGAGTTTTTTACAGCCACTCTTCGACTGTAAATTATTTTTCTGAATTTGAAAATCTGTTGGAAAGCCTAATGCCGTCATATAGCCATACAGTCATTATGGGTGATTTTAACACATGTTTGTTGCTAAATGACTCACGAACACGGCAACTTAGGTCAGTTGTAGACGGCTGCAACTTAAAAATACTTCCTCTCCTATCCACACATCACTTTCCTAAATGTAAACCTTCTCTCCTCGATCTCATTCTTGTTTCTTCCTCCGAGCATGTTGTAAACTTTGGCCAATGTACAGCAGATGCTTTCTCCTATCATGATCTTATTTATCTTTCCTATAAAATCCGTCCTCCTAAATCCAAACCCAAAATCCTTATGCAGCGTAACTTTGGTGCTATCGATATTGAAAAGTTTCGAGAAGAAGCTCGTGACTGCGACTGGCAGCGAGTAGTTGATGCAGAGTCGGTTGACAAACAAATTGATTTATTTAACTCCACTGTCATAGACCTGTTTGACAAGCACGCACCAGTACGCCCGGTTCGTGTGAAATATCTCCCTGCGCCTTGGTTAACCGATGATATTAAGTTGATCCAAGCTAAGAAAAATAAAGCTAAGTCCAAGTTTAAAACAGATCCTGACACTCATCGTGAAGCCTACATTCAAGCTCGGAATCACTGTAATAAGGTGTGTAGGGAGGCTCAGAAACGCCACATACATCAATCCGTACAAAACGGAGATCCAGTTAGAATCTGGAAGTTTCTTAAAACTTTAGGAGTTGGGAAGACCAAGAGTAACAATCCTAATAATTTTGACATTGAAGCCCTTAATAGGCATTTCTCATCTTCTGTTGCTCTTGATGACAACATAAAATCAAATACACTAAATTCTCTTTCTTCTATTCCCACTCCTAACATACCTTCTTTTGTTTTTAGTCCGATTTCTGATTGCGACGTTGAGAGTGCGGTACGTTCAATTACATCGAATGCCGTCGGTAGTGATTGCATTAGTCGGAAAATGATCTTACCCATCCTTGATATCATTCTTCCTATCCTGACCATAATCCTAAATAATTCATTGACTGCCGGTGTCTTTCCAAGGGCTTGGAAAAATGCCAATATTACTCCTATTCCTAAAAAACCTAATCCATCATCTTTGTCCGATCTCCGTCCAATATCCATACTCCCATTCCTTTCTAAAGTATTGGAAAGAGTAGTACAGCAACAACTCAGTCACTTTCTCACAGTTAACAACCTACTCAATCCACTCCAGTCTGGTTTCCGTCCTGGTCACAGTACGACTACTGCTCTCATTAAAGTAACCGATGACATTCGGCATGGAATGGACAATAAACAGTTGACTGTCTTAACGCTTCTGGATTTTAGCAATGCTTTTAATACAGTTGACGTCGACATTCTGCTGGGTATCTTACGTTCTCTCAATGTATCTTCAACAGCTATCGACTGGTTTCACTCTTACCTGTCTGGAAGACAGCAGCGTGTGCGCATTGAGGATGAATACTCTTCATGGTGTTCAACGTATGCTGGTGTTCCGCAGGGTGGCGTATTATCCCCTCTTCTTTTTTCCATATTTATTAACTCTATCACTACTCAGCTTCAGTCTTCCTACCATCTTTATGCTGACGACTTACAGATATATACACAGTCCAGACTCGAATCTATTTCATCAGCGATAAGTACGACCAACACTGACTTGGAACGCATTTCTATCTGGAGTAAGAATCATGGACTCATTGTCAATCCTTTGAAAACTCAATGTATTATAGTAGGTAGTTCCAGATTATTATGCCGGTTAGATTATGACAAGCTTCCACATATTGTATTTAATGGTGCTGTTATTAAGCTCAGCGATACTGTTAAAAATCTAGGGATTATTTTTGACAAAACAATGTCTTGGAATTCACAACTGTCTGAGGTTAGCAGGAAGATATTTGCAACTTTTGGTTCACTTCGGAGACTCAGTAAATTCTTACCAATAGACACCAAAATTACGCTTGCACATTCCTTGCTTTTCCCTATCCTAGATTATGCCGACATTTGTTACTTGGACATAACTGAGGAGCAATTAAACAAACTTGAGCGTCTCCAAAATCTTCTTATACGATTTATATATGGACTTCGTAAATACGACCATGTTTCTCAATTTCGCAATGAACTCAAGTGGCTCCCTGTTCGACGTCGCCGTGACGGGCATATCCTTTCAATGTTATATACCATCCTTTTTAACCCTACTTCCCCTAAATACCTAAAAAAACTTTTTACTTTTCACAGAGATGTTCAAAATCGTCCCTTGCGCAGCGCTGAAAACCTTCGTCTTAAAATCCCTGCTCATTCTACGGATTTTTTCTCACGTTCTTTCTCCGTCCGGGCTGTACTTCTTTGGAACGCGCTACCACTAACTATCCGGTGTGCTCAAACGCTAGCCAGCTTCAAATCCCAAGTAAAGTCACATTTTCTATCTTTATGATTGTTTTCCAACTTAGGCATCTGGCTATCATCATGGCTCTCCGTTGTTTTTATGTAAGTTGTACGTATTTATGTATAGTATTTTATGTTTATTTATGTAAGTATATTTTTGTTATTATATTTAAGTATGTTTACTGTAGGTTAGACGATTTCATTTATTAGTTTATATTTTCTACCCCGCACTTTAATTTTCTTCTTGCATTGTTTCTTTTTTTTGCAAAGGTTGCCTGGAAGAAATTGCATTGCGATAAGGCCGCCTTTTGCACAATTTGTAAAAATAAAACGGAATTTATGTTAACTGTTTCCTTATGTTGTGCAATAAAGGGTATTGTATTGTATTGTATTGTATAATTTAGGATTTAAAGAATTTAATTGTTGGGTGGCGCTAGTGTTACTATAAGAGCTCTTTAAGATGATTTAAAATAATACGCGACTTGACCAGTCTGAAAAGTTGAGGTGACATATTCCCCCGGTGTTTCATAGACTATGTGACGTTGGCAAAAATCAACTTGGTGGATAGTTTATACTGTCAAAGGTAAGGCAGGGCAGTAATGCCACTTGTCATGCCTTTGTTCAGCGACCATCCGTAGCTCCCATAAAATAACGGTGATTTACTTTTCTCTCCTACCTCTTCCTAGCGAAAAATAATCATAAAAGAAATAACAAAACACTGTTGGCACTGATTGTACAGCCACGCTCAACTTTAAACATTCAAAACCGTTTTTAAGGCCGCACACTAGGCACAGTAGCGACGCCAATCATTTTATTCCTAATACTTTACAAATAGAAAGAAATTCAAGAATGTAATTCATATTAGCACTAGTAAATTACCTGAAGTATTTTTGGAATCATGTTTAATATTATCAGAATCAGTGAGAATTATGAGAATCAGATTATCGCCAAAAACGGCAGTTTTTGGCGGTAATCTGATTCTGAAGTATCACTATCACTACATCACTATCACTAACATATTATAAAACAAAGTCCCCGCCGCGTCTGTCTGTCTGTCTGTCTGTCTGTTCGCGATAAACACCAAAACTACCGAACCGATTTTCAAGCGGTTTTCTCCAATGGATAGCGTGGTTCTCGAGGAAGGTTTTAGTATATAGTTTGTTAAGTTTTTGTATACATTTTTGTATATACCAGCTATATTTGTTGGAGGTGTCGTAAAAAAATGAGCCGTTTGGGAGCTTTCTACGAACGGAAACGCTGTCTAAACCCTTTGAGATATAACAAAACAATGTATGGTGGAATTGTGTATCTTATTTAGGTCTACAGAAAAGTCCGCGATGGCATATGTCTATATATTAAGGATAACATACTATATTCATTTTAATACTTAAAAAAATGGGCAATTATCAAAGATCACGCGCAGGCCAAACCCTTAGAGCTAGAAATTTGAAATTTTGCTCACGTATTACAATAAAAATAAAATTATAACTTACTTTGGGGCTAGCTCAATCTGTGTGATTTGTCCATATATATTTATTTATTTATTCATCTATTATTTAATAATAATATTAATAAAATACGCGATAATGGTTCTAGTCCCCCTTCAAGTTTGAGGTTGGCTCCTCCAGTTATATATCCATTATTTGTTTACTTTTAGTCTTTTGTTTCTTTTTTTTATATTTATTGTTGTATATAATGGTGCAATAAGTGTTTATTCATTCATTCATTTAGTAGGTAATTTCATTAACATATCTCTTATCCAAATGTCTACTTCCTACTCAAAACCACAAACGCAATATCAAAACGACGCATCAAGAGGAACTAATTATCATTTTGAAAATTCTAATTGTTGTCATTATGTTTATGGGCGTGACATTGAATTAATTTGTCGTTTATTTTGACTATGCGCTTAATTACTGTCATTGGCATTGGATATATCAGTTAAAGTCACGTTTAAGTTATCTTTCACTACATTTGCGCTTTTGTTTGTTTATCGTGTGTGTAAGTGGACAACACTGGTGTCAGATTTTTCAAAAGTCGTTAAGCTATGGTAGATTCCTAAAGGCATCTGCTTAGCTTAACGACTTATCAACGATGACAATGAGACTAACGGCTTGACGTGCCTTCCGAAGCACGGAGGAGCTCGAGATATTTTTATGCCCCTTGCGGTGACCTATCCAAGTGGGGACTGCGCCCGGGGTTGCTTAACATGCGGAAGCGCTTATAATGCTTACATCCACTAGGCCATCGGGCATCGGGCATTTGGACTTGTAAAATTTGATTTTCCGCAGTTTGTCTCGTCCCATTCCATGAGGATCCCGGAAGCAGCGGGGACGAAAAGTGATCTAGGTACTTATTAAAAATTTCTTGTCCAGGGACTCCACATTATCTTTTTATTTTATTTTTTTATAGCCGCTCTATAGACATTGGTGAAACCAATTACGGTACCAAACCAACCATTTACGGTTCAAAACAGCGCTGTGAAAGAGCGGCCGGACGGAAGGATAATCGGTTCTCGTTTTTACCCTTTCGGTACGGAAACCCTAAAAAGCATTACGCCTGCGGTCCATAGGCAGGCGTAAAAAAAGTGAAAATACTGCTTGGTGCCTCTATATTTAAAATAGTCATAGATATTTTAAAAAATCCTCTCTCCTAGTCTATGTTTTTGCTGTGCTCCACTTCTATGTAGGCAATGTAATTGCATTTACAACAAACTTATTTTTTATCTGTCCGTCTGTTTATCAAGATTACTTGCAGAAATCAGTATCGTAACGAAATCGGCGTTAAATTGGCTACCTAATGAAATGACTCGCATAAAGCTTGATCATGACCTTGACGCGTTGAAGGTCAAGGATCTCAAGGTCAGCCCTTTACTTTCAGACGTACCTAAGTTGCCTAGTACTTATTTTTATTGTTTTACTCGGAAATCGCAAGTCATTTGCGTCGTTGGTACGTACGTTGGTAGGTACATACCTACGCACTTACTATAGAGTTACTAAAGTTTATAGCAGACTACCACTACTACTTGGACGAAGCAATTAAATTTTATACTATAAGAGCGACTGTACACTGCCATACGAATAAATAAATAAGTAATAAATGAATAAATAAACTTCGAAATGAAGAATGTCATTAATGTATTTTTTTGGAGAAAATAAACCTGAGTAAATGTACCTGATAATTACAAATGTATTTTTACAAACTACTTTAGTTATAACTAAGTTACCTAACTTTTATAAATTCCTTATTTGCTGAATTGCAATCTTGTTTTAGTTTATGGTAATCGCAAATGTATTGAAAAACGTCGTATGATACCCGCACGGTAAGCTGTCTATTATATGTATATGTCTAATCATCTCGACTATAATATCCAGCTTACCGTACTTGTACCATAATGTGCTATTATTAAAGTAAAAACGGCATTTATGGAATTATTTTCTTTTGTCATTTGCATAGATACGTATCTACGCACTATACCACAAAGATACTATTTTGATAGAGTTCAAGGGGTAAGTAAATTATAAACAAGTGAATTCTGTTTAAACAGTTTCATAATTAGTTAAATTGTGGTAACTGATATATGGTATGGTGACTCTGAAAAATTCCCAGGATCAGCTAGTTAGCTGTGTTTAATTTAATAAAAATCATATATAATTATAATAATTTTTGAATAAACTGGTGTACTAGTGGCCGTGTGGTTCCCGGCAGAGTAGAATAGGACCACTCCAAGTCATTCCGTGGATGTCTTTAAAGGTGACTTAGGAATCAAAAGCTAAACAAAGCTTTTTTAAACATCAAAGAGACCTCTCCAACCGTCTGGCCAGCGTGGAGAGTGCAGGCCAAATCCTCTTGACTGTTCTGGTTAATAAATGGTTATGATAGTCAGAGAGGGTCACGCTCCTGCAGTGGAGATTAAACAAGACCTGGTGATGATGATGATGATGAATAAACTATTTACTTCCCCTCTATTGCCCTTCTGCGTATCGCAAGTTTTTGCTTAAAGACATAATTTATTATTGTGTAACCAAAAACTCGTCGGTGTCTCATCGATTCAATTTACTATTCAAATAAACAGATTAAAATACATTTCCTCATTGATACCACAAAAAATTAAAAATTCACGAATTTTTCACTGACTAATGTGTTATAAAGGCCCAAGGATTTTGAAAAATTAGTAGACTTGTAGATAAAAACTAATTTATATTTAAATGACGCATTTACATACCCATTGAATCGAAACAGAAAATAAAATATGCACATGACTACCTCAATACTTAACAAAAAGAACCGAGGATTTATAAATAAAACCTTCTGCTGCTACTTTTTTCCTATAAGCTACTTTTTTTCATATTTAAATAAAGCATTAACATACAATTCCATTTTTTATTTGAACCTTGAAAATCAAAAATGTATGACAGTAGTTCTGAATATTTATTTAACGAATCAAAAGATCAAGGATTTTTAAATTTTTACCGCATAACTTGAAGTTATTTTATAATTATTAAAATAAGGAAGTGACAAAGGACAAATTAAAAAAGTGTGGAATGTAAAACAATAAAGTGATATGTCATCATTATGGTAGTTACTTATATATTTATATTGTTATTTATGACAATTAAAAAATATTGCGCAATTAAAAATGTTAATGACAAACGTGAATTAATTATTTATACAAATAAAGTAATAATATTGTAAAGAGAGAAGATTTGATTGTTTGTTTTGTACGCATTAAGTGGGCACCATAGGCACAGTAGCGATGCCAATCATTTTATTCCTAATACTTTACTAATAGAAAGAAATTCAAGAATGTTAATCATATAAGCCTTAGTAAATAATAAATAGCTTGAAATTTTTTGAAATCATGTTTTAATATTATGAGAATCAGTCATTAAGAGAAAAGGTGATTACCGCCAAAAACGGCCGTTTTTGGCGGTAATCACCTTTTCACTAATAATCACCTTTTCTCTAATATTTCGGTAATCTGATTCTCATAATTCTCACTGATTCTGATAATATTAAACATGATTCCAAAAATACTTCTGGTTATTTACTAGTGCTTATATGCTTTACATTCTTGAATTTCTTTCTATTTGTAAAGTATTAGGAATAAAATGATTGGCGTCGCTACCGTGCCTAGTGTGCGGCCTTAAACCTACTGGACCAATTTTCAAAAGAGAACTTTCCTATGGGTCTCATTATCAACCCCTTTTTTTTATTCTCCACTGCAAGAGTCCTTTACCCTTTTAACTACTCTAAACTACCCGAGCCATAATATTAGCCAGAGCAGACAGAGGATTTGGCCTTTGGGACAAATGGTGGGAATTATAAGGAAAAACAAAATTTTCATACAAATTGCCGGCTGAACACTATTTTATGGGAATATTTAAAAATATTTTCGAATTTCCAGCATAAGTCGTAGTTTTATACATTCATGAACTCTTAAAATAGCAGTCGTATAAAAAGTTGTCAGCCACACGGAAGTTATAAAAATATAAAGTGATACGAAGAGAGTAAAAGCAGAGTTACAGAAAAACCAGGCTAGGACACCTAGTTTTTGTGTCTCTATTTTAATATTAAATGTATCAAAACACTATCCATGTTTGCTTTAAAAGTTTTCTGCTTGGCAGCGTTCTGGAAGCTCCACAGTGTTTTGTCGTCCAAAATACCTCAATGCCTAAAGACGAAGGTCTATAACCAATGCGTATTACCAGTGATGACTTACGGGTCCGAAACGTGGTCCCTTACTATAAAATAAAATATAAAAAAAATATAAGAAAGCTTAAGATCGCTCACAGAGCTATGGGCTAAGCTCGATGTTTCTCTACGAGTCTGAATCAGAAATGAGGAGATCCGTAGAAGAACAAAGGTCACCGACACAGGTCAACGTATTAGGTCTTTGAAGTGGCAGTGGGCGCGGCACAAAGCGCGCATAGCCGATGTCCGATGGGGCGTAATGATTCACGATTGGCGACGGCACGTACCGGCAAGCACAGCGTCGGTCACCCATCTACCACGTGAACAGACGACCTGACTAAGGCCGCAGGAAAACGCTGGATGCAAGCAGCTTCCAACGTATTGGAAATCCTTGGGAGAAGCCTTTGTCCAGCAGTGGACTTCTTGAGGCTGAGATGATGATGGTGACGTACCTACCGGCAAGCGCAGCGTCAGACACCTCCGGACCATGGATGGACGACCTGACTTAAGTCGCAGGGAAACGTTGGATGCAACCAACCGGTCACTTAGGAAATCCCTAGGAGAGACCTTTGCCCAGCAGTTTACTTCTTGCGGCTGAAATGATGATGATGATGAAACAAATTTCAGGAAGAAAGAGATTTGCTTATAGCTTTCTCTTTAGTCTCAAGGTCAACGAAGAACACCGTGTCCTGGACGGCCTGGGACACATCAAATTTCTGACGATGAGGATGGGAAATATTTAGACAGAACGAGAGTTACATCGGTGTTGTCCTACTTAATATTAATATTGTTCGGATACATTTCCAAATAACTTTTATTTGTTCGGATACATCACAGTAATGTAATGACCCTAAAAAAACATCAGTAAGGAAATAATATTCTTCATTCATTTCACTCGAGAAAATTACAGACCATGACAGATATCATGATACACAATGGCACAGACAGACTAATTCATCGCCAAGGCTTCCAATCAGGCTGTAATACAAATGATAAGGAGGAAGTATGCGCCACAGAGCAAGTAATTCAGTTCGCGCACTACTAGACTTTAACAGGTATCAGCCGTATGGTTCCCGGTAGAGAATATGACCACTCGAAGTCTACCCGTGGATGTCGTAGAAGGCGACTAAGGAAACACAAGCTAAACAAAGCTTATAAACATTAAAGAGACCGGCTAGTAATTCTGTAAAAATAGAAATTCTGTGGCGAAAATCGCAACTTGGCAATTCCTGCTCCAAAAAACGTACAAGTACCCCAATATGCTGTGATATGGTATCATAATTACAGTAAAAAGATTAAAAAACATAATTCTGATGTAACCATATATTTCTGTGAACCTACCCATCTCTCAAGTAAATAGTAAATTTCTACTACTCTGAAACCCAAATCTTCAATAGACGGTCATGGACCTAGGAATAATATGGACCCAGCATTAGACACATCAAAAGTGAAGCATAACTTACGTCACATCAAGTCACATGTGTGCAGCATGTATTTGACATTTGGGAAATTTGACATTTCGTTCGACCGGGGAAAAGTGTAGGGATTTTTGTGCCGATGTGTGCGTGCGCTAGTGTCGCGACACGAGTGTACGGATTTTTATGTGCGTCACTGTTACATTTTCCAAGGGCATATCCTGATTATTCTTAGATCCATGTAGACGGTACCGCCCCCTGCCAAGATTTTTTCGTATGAAATGTGTTGAAAAAGCGTCTCTTGTAGCGCACGAGCGAGTCACATTTCCTGGTCTGTGGTATGCGCTTACTACCGAGAGGTAGTAACTGGTACAAGAATTGATTTTCCTATTACGACAAGAAAAAACAGTTTTTGTCAGATAAGCTTATTAATTCTAGATTGAAACTGGTTGGCGAAAAAAATAGGTACCAGCTAAAGTTGGCATAACAGCTTTTTATCCTCTATGAGGAAAGAAACTGTAGTTATAAGAAAAGGGGAAATTAAACTTTGTAGTGTCGTCAAAATTACAATGTAATATTCAGGACTCGTAGCGCGGGGGTGGCGTGTCCTGTGGCTGAAAAATTTTGTATGACAATGTGGAGGTTTCTTTTTTTAGTTTCATTATTGAACCCATAGGAAAAGATTTTGATTTCAACATTAATATTTTGTCAGGGAGTTTAGAATCATCCTGCATTCCTCGTAAGATTATTGTTAAATAAATAAGATACATTTGATGATCAAATGTTTGAACCTCCTTTTGTTCCAGATGCGAGACCCTCACCCTGAACGGCACTCGATACTGCGAATGGGGCTACAACGGGCTGGGCATCGACTACCAAATCCTGGCAGGGCCAGCGTTCATGGCCGTGTTCACTGTAGTGGGCGTCATCTTGGGCGTCGTCGCTGACAAGTAAGTAGAACTATAGACTAAATTCCTTGAAATTTTTATGGGTTTAGACCCTTAAAGAGGCGATTCATTCAGCCCGTCAATATGAACTTTTCTAGAAACAATTCTGGAAACTAAAGGCAACCTCCAAGGCACAAGTGTTATCCCATCCGGTCTCTTGCCATCATTCCGAGCCAGTGGAATCCAGAACGACTGGCACCTGTATGGTGACAAGAGCTCGGTGAATGATGTTGTTAAGGTTGGCATGGCGTGCAATACGGCCTGCGTTCCTGGAGCAGGAGAGATCGTGATGGCCTAGGCGGTCGACTGTATTATCAAACTACGTCGTGCTCATTTAAATCATGAAAGGAACCTATGTACAAAATTTCAAGTTTCTATGTGCAGTAGTTTTGTCTGTGCGTTGATATAGGTATAAGTCAGTGGGTCAGGTTTGGCCTTTATATGTATAGATTTTACAAACAACCCTGACTAATCCTAATGTACCTACTTTGTCAACAGGTACAATCGGGCCCGAGTCCTCGCCTTCTGCACTCTGGTGTTCGCCATCGCCATCCTGCTCATGGGGACTGTCACAGAGTACTGGCATCTCGTTGTGCTGAGGTAAGGCTAATTCTTTCATTAGTTTTCACCCACGGCTCGTGATGTATGACGAAACAAAAATGTTGTTGCTTTTTTTTTCTTATATAAAGGGGAAAGTCAGCGTAACACATATTTTTTTAATTGTGATCCTTTTTACTGACCCTAGCAGAGGATGAGAATTGAAAAAAAAAAGGAAAGGACTTCAAAGGGAGCGGTAACTCTGAAATTATTAGGTCAGAGGTCAAAAGTTTCGGACGGTAGGCCTGATATACTTCATTCAGCAATACAGAAATCATATATAGCTGGCTGGCAGCTGCCCCCTTCGCCCTCCTCCTCATTCTTATCCTGTCGAAATGGTTCTCATAATACATGTTTTTGACCAGTACTTGGCCACGCTGATCGCTATCGCATTGGCTCGTTAAACTCCTAGACTGTGGACTGGACTGTTTGATACTGCAGTCACACAAATTGCTGTGAGAGAAATCCCACCTAACTCTGTGGGCAACTCCCAACATTAGCCCGAAGTCAGTTTAAGGACTTTCACACTTCCGAGTAGAGATCTTTACCGAGTGGGTGGTACCCCTCATTGGTCATAATGATATCTTTCCTCAGTGGGAGCCCTTCATTGTGACGCCCTTAGTCGAACTTACTTAATTAATCTTCGACTCTCTATACTTTAGAATGATCATGGCGGCCGGAGAGTCTGGTTGCAACCCACTAGCCACCGGCATCTTGACGGATCTGTTCCCTGAACACCAGCGGGCGTTAGTGCTGTCCATCTTCAACTGGGGGATTTACGGAGGATACGGGATCGCCTTCCCTGTGGGGAGGTACATCCCGCAAGTCAACGCGTGGGGATTGGTAAGTTGCTTTGACTATATACCTACTCTCTAGACACCGTCATGCCTTTATTTCAATGATTAAAAAACAGGCTAACTTTTCAATACTTGTGTGTGTGATAGTTTTGGGTTATCACACGCGTCCTGTCAATTTATATGCCCTCAAAATCCGTCAAATTGGTAGCTGTGTGTGTGCGCGACCGACTATGGGTTGGACACTAGTTTTTTCTAGGCTTTTAGGCTAATAGAGTCTAGATAGACTCACGGTTTAGGTTTCTATAGGTTTTATATAATCTAACGTAGGTATGTTGTTTGTAACATGCCTAACCCTGAGGGATCTCAAGGATCACAACTCGAGTGACACAGTAACTATTTAGTAATCTGTGGTGACACTGACTGTGTTTTTATTGACACAAGCAAAAAATATACAGAATGATTTTTAACAACCTAACAATATTAAAAATCTGGATATTGCGCATAAATCTTTGATTTTTTATGGGTATAAATATGTATAATCTATTAGGAACCCTGATGCCATTATTAACATTTTACCAAGTTGTTCAGAATCGATACTGGTAGGTATATCGGTAGGTACCTAGTACCAGTGGAAACAAATGATAATAGGCTAGTTTCCTGGGTCACAATGATAACATTAAAATTATTTTTTTAATAGACTTCAAAAAAAGTTTTAAATTCAGAATTAGTGTTTATCAGCTTCTAAACTTTTGTTCCAAATTTCATAAGTGTATGTATATTTGTAACCTTGTACGCGCATATCTCTAAACTATAAGTCGAATTACAAAAAATCCTTTTCATTTAAAGTACGTCCTAAAAAAAATTTTGGTACCCTAAGATGGAGTATCTTAGGGTACCTAATTTTTTTTAAATCGTTTTATTAACATCGGTTCAGTCGTTTTTGAGATACAGAGAAAATTTTGTGATTTTTTAAATTATTAATATCTTGTTATTGTAATATGGTGACTGGAACCCAAAAATTCTATGACATGGTAAATATAACGCACGTGTAAATGATGACGTTCCTGCAAACCTACATATGATCGTAAAAGGAAACGGTGATTACTATAATTGAAATACCTCATCGACAGGGGAATGTAAATATTCATTGATCATAAGCTGAATTCCATTTACATTATACAAAGCTGGGAAATGTATGATTATGAACATAGGTATATGATTTATCTCTTATTGTACCGCCTAGATATCGACATGCCCTTATTTCAATGATTAAATAACTGGACACTAGTTTATTTTTACTATTTTAGGCTAATAGAGTCTATCTAGGCTTTTTATAATCTAAAAGTACGTACTTACAGCATAAATGGGGAACGTGCTCACATTTTCGTTGTGCTATGAAAAGAGCTTTCAAAAATAGGGGTACCTATCAGTAAAAAATCGGCCATTTGCGAGTCGGACTCTCGCACGAATGATTATCGCACCATTATCTTAAAAAATAATCGCGTTTGTTTTAATTGAGCCTCCCTTAAATACATATTTTATTCTGTTTTTAGTAAGTATTTGCTATAATAGCAACAAAAATACATCATCTGTATTTCAACTGTCTGTTCATGAGATACAGCCTGGTGAGGTGACATACAGAAGGACAGACATGTCATCAACTCAACATATCTTACAATAGATAGTCAGTTGTTATGCCGTGTAAAGGATATCGAAGTCTCAAGAAAAGGGTTCCGTTTTTACCCGACTGCCAGGAGGGTTATGTGTTTAGCGCGTATCTTGTATGTATGTAATATTCTTTATTACCTTGTATCTCTAGAACCGTTGAATGGATTTTCACATTTGAGGTATCGTTAGATTTGTCTTAATAGCCCGAGTGTTCTTAGGTAGGTGAAATATAAAATAATTGTAGTTATCCATGCAGGCGGGTTTTTTGTTTTTTAAATCATTAACTTGTTACTTTACCATCGAGATATAAGTACTACGTACTAGAGAAGGCACCGCAAATCCTTACTTTGTCCCGTTCAACTACTTTACCATCGAGATATAAGTACTACGTACTAGAGAAGGCACCGCAAATCCTTACTTTGTCCCGTTCAACTGCGGCGATGTGTGAGCTCTATGAGCGCTTACGTATGTTAAGCAACTCCTGGTGCAGTCCCTACTTGGATGGGTGACCGCAAGTGGCATAAAAATATCTCGAGCTCCTCCGTGCTTCGGAAGGCACGTTAAGCCGTTGGTCCCGGCTGTCTTCGTTGAAGGCAGTCGTTAAGCTATGTCAGATGCCTTAAGGCAGCTTGAAAAATCTGACACCAGTGTTGGCCACTTACACATACGAAAAACAAACAAACTGCGGCGATCGCGCCGCACGCGACTCACTCAGTCGGTTGTTAGTTCTTTCGCTTGTGGTACTTTGAACACTTTCTTTCTTCTTTTTAATTATGGCTTCCACCGAGATTTCAGTGATTCTGCCAATGACCAGTATAATGAGATACTAAGTATCGGTGTTGTACGGTATGTGGTATGTGGCATCAAAGATGGCGTATGTTCTTTGGCAGCCTCGTGGGAGATTTTGGCGACAAATCTATACGAGTCCATTTAACAGTCTACTTTAACTATTTCACAAATTGTTCTCGAGCACGAGCATTTATAACACCAAACTACACCAATTTCATATTATAAAGTCCACTTAAATCAATTTGCAAATTTGTATAGGGCAAACGACAACTGAACCCCTTGACTTCCCACCAAAAACTCCCTTTGAACACTTATTAATTGTCATACTTGCGTTTACAATTTTGACAACAAAAAGTTTTTGTTGACGTCAATAATTTACTTATGACTAAGTTTAAGCCGCTTCCAAAGCCTGAAACTTACATGAACTTTTCTTTGCAGAGCTGGCGAGTATGCTACTATGGGGCTGGTATCGTGGGGCTGGTCATCGCTTTCTTCACATTCCTCACTCTCCGCGACCCACCAAGGACTACTATTGGAGAAGAAGGTAAGTTGACCCAACACTAAGAAAACACAAGCTAAACAAAGCCTATATACATCAAAAAGACCTCTCCAACCCGTCTGGCTAGCGTGGGGAGAGTAGGCCAAATCCTCTGACTGCTCTGGCTAATATATGTCTCTGGTAGTACAGAGAGGGTTGTGCTTCTGCAGTGGACACCAATAAAGACCTGATGATGATAATGATTCTTGCAGTAAGTACCATGCCAATCATGTACTTGAAATTTCGGGTGTCCATCCACCACAGGTAACATAATGTCACAGGTATGACGCTTTATATAAGCGGAGTAATATTTATGTAATACAAACAAACCTTTACAAACGTGCACACGTCAGTGTGTGACTTAACAATCAGAGTCATCTCAATACCAATGTACGCGAGACAGCGAGTAAAGTTTTTCGCGAGTATGGATGTATACTTAGAATGTATGTATGTAAGTCCATGTCTGGTTCTTCCATTGTTGCCTCCAGTACTCTAAAAGGCTTGACCGATTTTGAAGAATGGGGTGTAATTAGATTCTTATTCCTACCCGTAAAGTCTACATATGTAACGTTCCAGCAAAAATCAATTTACATTCGCCATATTATTTTTAAATAGCGCTAGGAGTTTTTTGGTGGAAAGTCAAGGAGTGCACTTTAGGTCTGCCTTAGACGATTTTGCAAATTGATTTTAGTGGACCTCATAATATGAAATTGGTGTAGTTAGGTGTTATAAATGCTCGTACTAAGGACAATTTGTGATATAGTTAAAAATGACTGTTATGTGGACTCGTATAGTTTTGTCATCAGAAGCTCCTACGAGGCTATCAAAGAACATACGCCATCTTCGATGCTACTTGTTAAAACTTTACCGTACAACACCGATACTTAGTATCTCATTATACTGGATATATCGGCAGAATCACTAAAATCTCGGTGGAAGCCATAATATAAAGCAGAAGAAGAAGTAGATAGTGTGCCGTGTGGTTCCCGGCAGAGAAGAAAAGGACCACTCCAAATCTTCCCGTGGATGTCGTAAAAGGCGACTTAGGAAACTAAAGCTAAACAAAGCTTATAAACATCAAAGAGACCTCTCCAATCCGTCTGGCCAGCATGGAGAGTGCAGGCCAAATCCTCTTACTGCTCTGGCAGTACAGAGAGGGTCGTGCTCCTGCAGTGGAGACTAATAAAGACCTGATGATGATGATGATGATGAAGTAGATAACGCTGCTTTTTTCATAGGTGCCGTTAACAACAAGGCGCAGGACGCAGCCCTCGAAGCTGCCCAGAAGATGCCTCAGATCACCATCTGGCACGTCATCGCCCAGCCCAGGATCTTACTGCTATGCATTGCAGCCTCCATCAGACATTGTGGTGAGTTTTACTGTCACCATGTCCCCCTACCCCTTAAGGGCCTGCACTAGGCCAACAAGCGAAACTATTTTTTTAAAAGTTTATAAATAAATTAAGAGAACTACTGATTACGACGCCCGTTTTAGGCGGTAATCACTAGTTCTCATATTGACTGATTCTCATAATGCCTACTTATTAAAACATGATTCCAAAAATACTTCAGGTTATTTACTAAGGCTCAATTACTTAGATTCTTGAATTCGCGATTGTTACACATTTAGGCAAACACAGTCTAGTATTTTATAAGAACTGCAAAATCTACCGCCTAAATCAATAAATATTTTAGGCGGTAGATTTTGCAGTTCTTATAAAATACTAGACAAATGTCAACTTAGTCTACCTGCGACCACGAACACTGTAATGTGCTCGAAACGTTAGGTGTATAAATAATGTAATAACGCGATAAAAAACGTATTAAAATAATTTTATTTAAATAGATTCTTGAATTTGATTTTATTTGTAAAGTAATGATTGGTGTCGCTAGTTGGCCTAGTGCAGGCCCTTAATCGTACGATTTGTTCTCACAGACTCGTAAAGATACAATGTTGTGTAGCAGAGAGTGGTCTACCGTAATGAGAATATAATCAGCGATGGCTGATCCACACGTCAACTCGTGAACGGGTGCTGTCAGGGGGGACTGGTCTGCTCGGCCTCTTTGAGACTACTTTAAGTATCATATGTTGTTTATTATCTTTGCACACTCGATCGATCGACATAAACATGTTCCAAAAATAATAAATCTATGTATATTGAAATTGTAACATGAAAACACAAAAAAGAAAGAAAAAGATAATAAAATATATAAAGCCCTTCAGGTGAGTAAGCGACCAAAACTGTTGAAAAGAGTTTCTTTTGGCGTTTCTTCTCTCGTGGGTGGGAGGTTCCGAAACGCTAGAAGCCTGTAGCTTTTGAACAATTCATATAAATACGTTTATCTAAATATGATATGACGTGAAAAAGTGCCTGCAAAGGCCTATTTTCTGAATAAACGTTTTGATTTTTGATTTTTTTTTATTTTATTTAATAGTATTATTCACGAAATGTCTTATAAAAAATAGCTCAATATTTCGGGCATAATATTTTAAAATAACACCCTAATTTAAGTAAGTTAGGCTAACGTAGATTACCGCCATCTAGTATCGAGTGGCAAGCAACTCTGCAGCGCTATACATTTGCCTACTTTTCGCCACCTTAATTTGGTCCAATATTTTTCTATGAGGTTGGCAGTCTATTACGTTAGTATTATCTAAGTACATATAGGGTCTATATTATGTTAGGGATTCTGATTCCGATATAAAGAGATTATTGATTTTAAAATAACCCTGTTTATTACCAAAGACAATATAATACTAACGTAATAGACTGCCCACCTCATACAAAAATATTAGACCAAATTAAGGTTGCGAAAAGCAGGCGAATGTATGGCGCAGGAGAGTTGCTTGCTACTCGATACTAGATGGCGGTAATCTGCGTTAGCCTTTAACTTACTAAATATACGGTGTCATTTTAAAATATTATGCCTAAAATATTGTTTTGATTTTGAATAAGATATATTTTGTGAATCATGTTTTTATATTCTCATAAAACGGTAGATACAGTGTTGTTTAGTTTCGAGTGGCGCCATCTATGCGAGTCTCTGTGAACAAATCGTACGATTAAGGCGTTGAGACCACATGGTACACAAGTACATATAGGGTCTATATTATGTTAGGGATTCTGATTCCGAATTAAAGAAGTTATTGATTTTAAAATAACCCTGTATATTACTTAGTCAAACCTTTTTAATTAAAAAGTACACCAACTACGCTGAACTTTAAAGTCTTCCTTACAAACTTTTAATGGCTCTCGAATTTGCTGTTGATTAAGTAATTAAACACTTACGAATTTCCCCAAACAACCCTTCAGAATATCTTTGTAAAATGTTAGTTATATTGAATTACGAGTTGTTTTTAGAACTTAGCTCGTTTCTCGGTAACGTAAGGAATCAAACACGTGTAAGATTAAGTTACTGACACAGAATTCACTGATCTTACTTTGGGGCTTGCTCAATAGCAAGCCCCAAAGTAAGATATTCATATTTTTGCTAGTATATATATATGTAGCCTTTTCGACAAGAAATAAGTGCATAAGAATAGTGACAAATCATTTGACCTCGTTAGAAAATTTTTAAAACTTATATTTATTCCCTAAACAATAGATATACAAGTAGGTATACTATAAAAGTTTTAGTTTTTATACAATAAATATGTAAAAATATCGGAAAATGGCTACTATAACCATTTCAATAATTCAATAATTTTACTAGACTTGGTCAGTTTATGGAGGATTTTTCTAAAAGTCCATTTTTTCCTTACATTTGACAGTATTTTTTTTTTGAACAATCGTAAACACCGCCACTCTTGACAGTTGTCATTGTCATCCCCATTGCGCATAACTAGCTTAGCTAGACAATAATGCATTGAATGTACACAAAAACCAATTCGTTAAGTATTACAACATTATCAAACTATGTGAAAACTGCGCTCATAATGACCAACACAATGGCTACAAAATCTAGTATTCCTTCGTCAGAATTTATCATCTACAACGAAACTGGTATTCGCGCCTATTTAATTATTAAATTATGAGAAATAACAAAAAATCGAGTTGAATAAACTATATAAGTAAGTAGGTACATAATGTACTATATTTTAATTAATTACCATATTAAAATATTGTACATTTAAAAAACGGCTGGCATAATATTTCGTCCACGTGCATTGTCCTTCAAAATCCTTGAAGTTTTTGCGTCAAGCGTCAACTAAGCAAATAATAGTTAAGTTTTTGTGGTCGCGAAACAATTGTCGCGTTCAAAATTAATCTACATTGTCCAGGCATTAATCACCAATAGATTAATGAGCACATAGGTAGTAATGCTTGACGAGCGCCGTGGTGCAGCGGTCAACACGCCTGCCTGCGACACTGATGGTCCCGGGTTCGATCCCCGGTCAGGTCAAGATGGAAAATGATCTTTTTCAGATTGACCTAGGTCTTGGATGTTTATCTATATATGTATTTGTTATAAAGTATAGTATCGTTGAGTTAGTATCCCATAACACTAGTCTTACTTAAGAACTTACTTTGGGGCTAGCTCAATCTGTGTGATTTGTCCGTATATATTTATTTATTTAATGCTAGTACGGTAAGCTGGATATTACAGTCGAGGTGTTTAAAGGAACGAGGCAAAGCCGAGTTTTTGTAATAAACTGATATTTCTGAAATCTCTAAAACAATGTGAACAGCACCGACGTCTGATAGTACACGGCGCCGTTCCCTTACTTACTCCTCTAGGTCAGCAACGACACGGTAGAACGGTGGACTGTAGCTTGTGGGCGAAGATTCTCGAATATTCCACCTGATTGACTGTCAAAGAAACCTTATCAAAGAAACAGGATAGAAAATGGTGGAATAAAACACGATTTTGCTGATACACCGACAGGGCGACAGGCGTGGCGGACGGACAGAGCGGCCAGGCAGAATTATTAGTAGAAGAAATCTTGAGGCTTCTTTCTTCCAGAGTTTCTTCTTTCTTGATGGGAACCCGACGACTGAACTGCCTGTACGGCGAGCTACGCTCGTTTTTATAGCCGCGGCCGCGCTACCTCATCCCCCGCGCCCCGCTACCTGCTAATCTTTATTTTTCCAATTTTCTCTTACAATTTTATACATTTATTAATAAAACTTATACTACTAGATAGGTCTCTACTTAGGCTACCTAGATACACTATTTCCTAAGTGCGGAAAACGCTAGTTCGCGAGAAAATCACCCCGGAAAATTGCCACTATAAAATGCGCGGGCAGCGGCGTCTACCCCTCGCCCCGCGCCAGAGGGGGGCCTTATAAATACTATTCCGCGAGTCTGAACGTCTCGCAGTCTAATCCTAGCGTTTCCCGCGCAAACACTAGCCCTAAACCTATGCCTATGACCTAATCAGTCTTAGACCTAATTCTAAGACCTAACTTTTATCTATTTTCACAAGAATATTAAAGAAAATCTATTTTACCACGTTCTAACTATTAGTTATTATGGGAAACCTAACTCTATTCTAGGTTCGCTATATCTAAATTCCCTATAGCCTGTCCCATTTCTAAATAAAACAACAGAAAACCAATTCTTTATTTGAGGTACATAGGCTATAAATACAATAAATTTCTTATCCTACCTAAAAACCTAAAAATATCATATTAGTATACTAAAAAATTATTACGTTAAATCACTATCTAACAAAAAATGAAAGCAAACCTTAAACATAACACGTTATCAAAGATAAGAGATTAGATTTAACCGACTATACAAAAAAGAGTATTTACACAATCACTAATTTCTTCGTATCTCTGTAACCGCTGGGCCGATCTCGATGATTCTTTCACCGTTGACTGCCGTCGTGAACATTTCTCCCGCCGTCGCCGCCCGGCGATACTCCTGGTATCACGACGATCTTCCTTGTAGCTCTCTGGAGGACGTTGCCGCTGCTCAGCTGGATGTCGACGATTCGCACCTCGCCGTCTGCGCCAGGATAAACTCGAACGATTTTTCCTCGTGGCCATGTGTTCCTCGGCAGGTTGGGGTCACAGATGAGGGCGTAGTCTCCGACCTTCGGTGGAACGTCAGCATTGTGAGGCTCCCGCCGGTTTTGAAGTATGGGTAGGTACTCGCGCACCCACCGACGCCAGAAGATGTCTGCCAGTGCTTGTGCGCGCCGCCACTGTTGTTTGGCGGTCAGGTCCCCCATCTCGAAGTGCCCTGGTGGTGGAACATGGCAGTTTGGCCCGATAAGGATGTGATTAGGTGTTAGGGCCTCGGGCTCGTCCGGCGTAACTGCGACATGCGTGAGCGGCCTGGAATTGACCGTGTTCTCGACTTCGATGAGCAGCGTGGCCAGGGTCTCATCTGATGGACATCTCTCGTGCAGGGTTGTCTTCAGGGCTTCCTTGACGGCTCGTACCATCCGCTCCCATGCCCCTCCCATGAACGGGGCTCCGGGTGTGATGTACCTCCATTTGATATGGCGCGCCGTGACCTCGTGCTGTAGCCCGTCCAGCGCCGCCTCCGCTAGCTCCTTTTCAGCCGCCTTGAAACACGTCGCGTTGTCACTCCACATCTCCTTTGGGCAGCCTCTTCTTGCGATGAAGCGTCTCAACGCCGAGATAGCCGAGTCCGCGCTGAGTGAGTGAGCGATTTCGATGTGTATCGCCCGCGACGTCATACACGTGAACAGTGCGCCGTATCGCTTTTCTCGGTGTCTTGCCACGGTGACTTCTATGGGCCCGAAGTAGTCGAGGCCACAGAAGGTGAATGGCCGCGCGTGATGAGCCAAGCGCGCTGCAGGTAGGTCACCGGTGACTGGGCACGATGGCTTCGTTCTCGCAATTCTGCACGTGATGCACGACTTGATGACGTCGCGCACAGTTGGCCTTATTTTCATTATCCATGCGCGTTGTCGTAGCTCGTTGACCACCATCTCGACGCCGCCGTGGTGAAGTTTCTCGTGGACGTGTTGGATGTATAGGCGTGTATAGCGGTGTCGTCCGTCTAATATCGCGGGGTTGATTTGTTCTGCCTGTATGCCGCTCGCCGCCGCCACTCTGCCGCGCAGTCGTAGTATGCCTTGTTCGTCGATGTAAGTAGCTAACGCAGCTAGCCGGTCGCCACTGGGAGGCTTAATATTCTTCTCCATACGAATTATTTCTTGTTGAAAGCTATCTTGCTGGCTGGCTTTCATCCATAACTTCTCGGCCTCGATGAGTAGGTGAGCCGGTAGCTTCTCGTAGGTAACTTGCGGTGCGGGGGCGCGGGGGGAGTGCTGTTGCGGCGGTGCGTCTTTCTTTTTTATCTTCGTCCAGCTGGGATCGGCGTCTTTATTTTTTCTTGTGCGTTTTCTTGTAGCGTGCGTCGACTCGATATTTTCTTTCTTGACTTTTCTTATAAACTGCAAGACGCGAGCCGTCGTGCGGATGAGTCTTGACCACTTCGAGAATTTTTCTACGTGTGGGAGGTGTGGATGTCTTCTGTCTTCATTCTTCAGCTCTTCGACATGGCATTTTTCAGGTTTTCTTTCTTCATCAGCTTCCATAGGGACCTCTTGCTTCGATTCTTGCGGCCACAGTTCTTCTGGCAGTTTGAGGAATGATGGGCCCTCAAACCAGCGGTGTTGTGAGTCAAAGTCGGAAGGGGTGGCCCGCGTCGCGTCGTCAGCTACGTTGTCTTTCGTAGGTAGCCATCGCCATTCATTTTTCTTCGTTGTTTCTTCAATTTCGGCGAGTCGATGCGCCACGAATGTCTTGAATGATCGTGGCTCGGCCCTTATCCATGCTAACGCCGTGCGCGAGTCGCTCCAATACACTTTTTTCACCACTTCGTACTCGTGCTCGTCCAAGACCGTTTGTGCGAGTCTGGTCCCCAGGAGTGCGGCTTGAAGCTCGAGGCGTGGTATGGAGACCGGCCGGGTCGGAGTCACGCGACTTTTGGCTGCCGCGAGCGTCACTTTCACGCTGCCGTCGCTGTGTTCTTGCCGCCAATACACGGCCGCGGCGTATGCTTCTTCACTGGCGTCGACGAACGTGTGAAGTTGGCGCGTTAGCACTGGCTCGTAGTCGTAGCAGCGGGGAATGCGTAGACTCTCGATGTTGCGTAAGTTCTCCATCCATTTCTTCCATCTTGGCTCGAGTTCTTCAGGCAAGGGGTCGTCCCAGTCGATCTTGTACTTCCACGTGTCTTGAAATATCCTTTTGGCCGGTGTAGTAATAGGAGAAATGAGGCCCAATGGGTCGAAAAGGGCCATAATGATGCTGAGTGCTTCTCGTTTCGTAGGTCTTCTTTTGCCCTCTAATATGTCGACCGGCGTTTTCAGTTGGTTGGCTCTGAAGCTGAAGTAGTCCTCGTTGACGTTCCACTGTAGTCCCAGCGCCTTTTCTGTTTCTTTCCCGCCTATCGCTACGGCGTCATTGCTCTCTTCATTCTTGCAGGCGCTTTTTCTTATCTCTTGACTGTTGGACGCCCATCCATCGAGTGTGAAGCCCGCTTGTTTGTGTACGAAGTCGACTTGCTTTGCTATCTCGATCGCTTCTTTTTCTTCTCTAAAACTTTGCAGGTAATCGTCCATGTAGTGATTTTTCACGATAGCTGCCGCCGCCCGAGGATACTTTTCTTGGAAGTCTTCTGCGTTTCTATTCTTGATGTATAACGCCGTAAATGGTGACGATGTCGCGCCAAAAATAACCGACGTCATTCTGTACTCGTCGGGTTGGCCCTCCCGCCGGTCGCCTCTCCATAGAAATCTGAGTGTGTCGCGATCTTCTTCTCGCACTTTTATCTGCATAAACATCTCCTTCAAGTCGGCAGACACGGCGTATGGATGTTGACGAAATCTCATGATGACTCCCGGCAGTGATTGTAGTAGGTCCGGCCCGGAGAGTAGCATGTCGTTGAGGCTGACACCGGCGTATCTTGCGGCTGCGTCGTGTACGAGGCGCGGCGGTTTGTGTGGCTTCGCTGCGTTGACGACGGGAAAGTGAGGTAGGTACCACGCGCGTCCTTGCGGTGGCGGGGATGAAACTCGTTCCGCGTAGCCCGACTTAAGCAAGTTGTCCATTCTTTCTTGATATTTTTTCTTCAAGTCTTCATCGCGATCTAATTTTTTCTCTAGCGAATGAAGTCTTCTTTCGGCTTGCGCGAAGTTGTTGGGTATGGTGAAGTTTTCATCCCGCCACGGCAGCGCTGTTTCGAATCTTCCGTCCGGCAAGCGATGACTTTTCTCGCGTAGAATGATGAGAGCCCTTTCTTCTGGATCTTCTTTCGGCTTCTTGGGTTCGATGCAGAGTGACTCGAGCTTGAAATGGCTCCTGATGAGTTCCTCCATGTCTTCATCATTCCTCTTGACTTGCTTGAGGTTGCCGCAGAAGTCGATCTTGTCAGTGAGAGAGCTCTGACAGCCGTGTAGTACCCAGCCCAGCTGAGTATACGACGCCACTGGTTGGTTTTTCTTGCCCGCTCGCAGCTGCCTTGTGACGATAAGGTCGATGTTGTCTTGGCCGAGTAATATTTTCGGCGACGCGCGTTCGTATACTATTTCGTCCATAATGTCTTCTAAGTGAGCGCAGGCTTCCATATCTTCTCGCTTGACTGACTCGGGCGCAAAGTCCAATCTGTTGACCGTGCGCGCAGCTGTTATCTTGTATTCTTCTGACGAATATTTTCCTCTTATTTTCATGCTGACTAACTTGCTGTTTTCTTGCCGCATTTCGCTGCTGATGCCTTGTAGCCACATACTCTTCTTAGGGCCGTCGGCGCCGATGACATCCGCTATTGAGGCGTCGACGAGTGTGACTGTGCTGCCTTCGTCGCATAACGCGTAAGTTTCGATGCTCGATGTCGGTCCGCTGAGCACAACTGGAACTATTTTTAGGTAGGCGCGGCGACTCGACGTGTTGCTTGCCGCGGCGGTGATTTCTTTTGCTGACGTCACCGCTTCACGTTGTTGCTGTTCTTGCGGCGCCGACTCACGCAGATCGTAATGAAGTAGCTTGTTGTGTCGCATGGCGCAGCCCTGTTTTCCACACGGCGCGGCTCGGCAGGCAAACCTTCTGTGTTTGCTCTTCAGGCAGCGAAAACATATGCGATTCTTCTTTGCTATTTCCCATCTTTCCTTGACCGTAGCTCCCAGGAATTCTTGACACTCGGTGAGCTTGTGCTGCTTCTTGCACGACGGGCATTGAGTGTAGTCAGCTTCATCTTTTTTCACGGTGAAAGCGCGTTCCTTTTTGAAGTTTTTTCTTTCTTGAAAACTTCTTTCTTCTCTTATAGTTTCCGGTAGAGCGTAAGCGCCGCACTTGTCCGCTTCTTCGTTGAGGAATATTGACAACTTCTTAATGTCCGGCGATTCTTCTTTTTTCTTGGCGGCGTAGTCGTACCACTTGCTACGGAGAATCGGCGTCAATTTCTCTACAACGATGCGCGCCAACTCGGGGTTATATAGGTAGTGCGGTTTCTTCAATGCTTCTATAGTACCGACGATGTTGCTGACGCTACCGGCGAAAATGCATAAGTCCCGTGGATTGTCCGTGAGCTTGTGTAGGGACTTCATTTTCTCAATTTCGGCGTGGATGAGTGCTTCTGGCCTTCCAAATCTTCGCTCCAGCGCATCCAACACCACTTTCGGGTCGGGCTGACTCAGTAGTAGACACCCGACGGCTTCTTTGGCGACACCTCGCAGACTCTTCCTTATGCGGGCGAGGTTTTCGGTCGGCGTGAAGAAATTGCTTGATCCCTCGTACGCGGCCCGGAATCCAAGCCACTCATGACTGCTGCCGTTGAAAAATGGAAGTTCTTGTATGTACTTCGGCGGTTCCCGACTGCTGCGCGCGGCGTTAAGCAACGACGCGGCCAAGGCTGCAACATCCACGACCGGCTGAGTAAGATGGGTGGTCCCTTGTTCATCCGAAGCCCGTCTTGGCTCTTCCGTCTTGTCGTGTGCCTTATCCTCTCTATGTTGCACTTCTTCCTCGGCGACTTGTTTTTTCTCCTCGGGCGGCGGCTGGGCAGTCTCTTTTTCCTTGAGCGGCGTCCTCTTAATCCATTCTTGGATTCTGACCGACTCAAATTCGTCTTCACGGTCCTCTTCCGACTGTTCATCTTCTTCTTCAATTTGCAGGCGTCTCAGGCGTAGCTCTTGTAACTCTTTTTCGGCCTGGATCTCCTTCATACGTAGTTCGGCCAGTCTCTCCTTGGCTTCCAACTCTGCCAAAATCCTTTTTCGCGATACCGTTGATCGGACAGACTGGGCGCCGCGTGGCCTTAACGTGCTTGATCTCGCTGAGCCTTCTCTTATGCGGGCGTGTACGCTTTCTTCCTCCGTAGACATGCCTGTTGACTCTTCGAGGGGCGAGACTCGGCTGGCGGCGGCGACGGCGGCCGCGGCGGCGGCGGCGGTGGATGACGACGACAAAAACGCGTCCAATACAGGTGGCGGGCGTGCGACGTTCTCGGCGGCCCCAACTAATACACCTGGCTGAGCACGATCGACCGGGTTCCTCTTCGTGGTGCCTGGTTCCGGCCTCTCATCACCCTGTTGGCTGCGTGTGACGACCATTTCTTCCGTTTTCTTGTTTCTTGAACCCGGGATTCTTCGAAAATCTTCGATTCGCTGGCGTAGATCCGACGAAGAAGGACCAAATGAACAGCACCGACGTCTGATAGTACACGGCGCCGTTCCCTTACTTACTCCTCTAGGTCAGCAACGACACGGTAGAACGGTGGACTGTAGCTTGTGGGCGAAGATTCTCGAATATTCCACCTGATTGACTGTCAAAGAAACCTTATCAAAGAAACAGGATAGAAAATGGTGGAATAAAACACGATTTTGCTGATACACCGACAGGGCGACAGGCGTGGCGGACGGACAGAGCGGCCAGGCAGAATTATTAGTAGAAGAAATCTTGAGGCTTCTTTCTTCCAGAGTTTCTTCTTTCTTGATGGGAACCCGACGACTGAACTGCCTGTACGGCGAGCTACGCTCGTTTTTATAGCCGCGGCCGCGCTACCTCATCCCCCGCGCCCCGCTACCTGCTAATCTTTATTTTTCCAATTTTCTCTTACAATTTTATACATTTATTAATAAAACTTATACTACTAGATAGGTCTCTACTTAGGCTACCTAGATACACTATTTCCTAAGTGCGGAAAACGCTAGTTCGCGAGAAAATCACCCCGGAAAATTGCCACTATAAAATGCGCGGGCAGCGGCGTCTACCCCTCGCCCCGCGCCAGAGGGGGGCCTTATAAATACTATTCCGCGAGTCTGAACGTCTCGCAGTCTAATCCTAGCGTTTCCCGCGCAAACACTAGCCCTAAACCTATGCCTATGACCTAATCAGTCTTAGACCTAATTCTAAGACCTAACTTTTATCTATTTTCACAAGAATATTAAAGAAAATCTATTTTACCACGTTCTAACTATTAGTTATTATGGGAAACCTAACTCTATTCTAGGTTCGCTATATCTAAATTCCCTATAGCCTGTCCCATTTCTAAATAAAACAACAGAAAACCAATTCTTTATTTGAGGTACATAGGCTATAAATACAATAAATTTCTTATCCTACCTAAAAACCTAAAAATATCATATTAGTATACTAAAAAATTATTACGTTAAATCACTATCTAACAAAAAATGAAAGCAAACCTTAAACATAACACGTTATCAAAGATAAGAGATTAGATTTAACCGACTATACAAAAAAGAGTATTTACACAATCACTAATTTCTTCGTATCTCTGTAACCGCTGGGCCGATCTCGATGATTCTTTCACCGTTGACTGCCGTCGTGAACACAATGGTTTACTATGTATTTCTTACGGACTGGGCCTTTTTTCTTTACATCAATCATATTCCTCAATTTATTTTAAGATAATCCGTATACCTTTGTCCATTAAAAACAACATTACGTTACGATCCAAATTTAGATGTCATACGGACTGCCGAAAGTTAAAAGTCTAAAGAATAGGTTGTTCAGCTTCAGCTATGACAATAATTTTGCGTGTGTAAAAGCAATTATATTCTGTTTTGCTATAAAGATACTTAAGAACATAAAATTGTAGGTTAGAAAATGTATGAAGTCAATCCTAAAATATTTTATTTTTTTACTGGAACGATTTTATTTATTACCTATTCATAAAAAAAATATTTTATTACTATTTATCGGTCATTGCTTTATAGAAGTAGCATAGATGAGGGATAGATAAACTTTAGCAATATCCATAATTTCATGTGGATGCCTCGTTTAGAAGTTTTGTTTTGTTCGTTAAAATCATGCACGTCTAAAACTTTACTCTTATTGACGATATGTATTTCATAGTCTGGTGACGCATCTACAGCTTTATACGTCAGTGGTTTTAGATCCTATTCCTTTCCAGTCACCAAAGCCTTCAAGGCCGTAGGCTAGGAACCGGAAGTTGGGTTAGTTATGGCAATTTCTAGGTTCCGTCAGCAAAATCGTGTTATTAAAGTTACAATGAAAATTGACAATGTGGAAGAATTTCCGGGTTCATATAATAATAGCTTGTTACTTATGTTTAAAAAAGAAAAATCTGTAGATATTATTAATGAATGAGAGACAAGCCGATAAGCGATTCTGAGACATATTAGTTTAATAATCAGTACTAAATTATGGCGCTCTCGTCTCCCTATTTCATTAATATTAATAGGTATCCTGACTTTTCGGGGGGGAGGGGGAGGGGAAGTTTGAACCCCCAAAACCCTTCTCCTGGCTTCGCCCGTATCACCAGTAACGTATCGTACGGCATTGTTCATAGTCATAGTAGTGACCTCATTTAGTGTAGAAAGACAATTACTTGTATTACAGGTATAAAGATATTGGAAATTGGAATGAAAAAAAAATATGATTTTGGTTTAAAAAATAAATGGTATCAGCAGCATCGCTAAATCCGATAACATTACCTAGACATGGATTTTCTATGGATCAACTAGGTGAAAGTCTATACTTGCCTGTACCAAAGATAATGATTCCTGGCCAAGGGTCATCCGTTAAAATTCGAATGGTCCGCCATCGGTGTGGTGTGCCTATCAAACTTTTACTAGTACTTACATCGGTGATTCTTGTTGTTCATCAACGACGAAGATTTTTGTAAATTGCGTTTTATTTTTATAAAAAATTGAATATTACAATAAATATTTTACAGTTTTACTAACATGACTAATATTTCTGCAGGTGGTATGTGCTTCGCCTACAACGCCGACCTGTACTACCGTGACTACTTCCCCGACGTCGATCTAGGCTGGTGGCTGTTCGCCGTCACCGTTGGCATTGGTTCCGTAGGCGTGGTCGTTGGAGGAGTCGTGTCTGACAAGTAAGTTTCTTTAAAACTCTACACCGTTTATAAAAGTCTAGTAGTTATAGTATAGGCATGAATCATTTATGACCACTCTAGGTATAGGTCTACAACGTAGGTGATACAACGCTCTTGCCACTGCTGTTGCATTTGTATTTTTTTATGAATCAATTGAATGCGTTTGACCCCTATTTTGCCTGATGAGAAGCAACAAGAGAAGAGAAGAGGTCTAGGGTACACGCAAACTAGACTACAAATAATGCCTATTCACTCTGTCCATGGGAAGCGGTGATCACTTCACCATAAGGTGACCAGCTTACTCGTTTGCCGTCTTGTATCATAAAAAATCCAGTTGGTGACTTTTGGTCCAAATAGTTGTGGTACTTAGTATTTCATAATTAGGTAATACTTACTTTAAAAATTCTACTTCGCATCTTATTTCAAAGGAAGGAAGCCTGAGTGAAACAAAATCGTTTATACGATTTCTTTCACTAACGTTAATGATTTGAAAGAAATGGTAACTTTCCATCTTTAATTCATTACAATCCTAACGATTAATTACTTTCAGATTCGTAGCTAGGATGGGCGTACGTTCCCGAGTGTTGGTTCTGGCGCTGTCACAACTGGTTGCCACTCTGCCTGCCTTCGGTTCCGTCGTCTTTGGACCTCTGTGGGCTATGATCACTCTCGCTATCTCGTACTTCTTCGGTGAGTAACATTCCTTGTCCCTTTAATGCTATTTCATTATATGCTTGCTACTAGTTCTGTCAGAAAATATAGAATGCAATCCATAAGTCTTTTTTGATCATGTTGTTGTTATTTATTATAAATATAAATATATATAATATAAATATATACGGACAAATCACACAGATTGAGCTAGCCCCAAAGTAAGTTCGAAACTTGTGTTATGGGATACTAACTCAACGATACTATATTTTATAACAAATACATATATATATAAACATCTAAAACCCAGGTCAATCTGAAAAAGATCGTTTTCCATCTTGACATGACCGGGGATCGAATCCGGGACCATCCGTGTCGCATGCAGGCGCGATGACCGCTGCGCCACGGAGCTCGTGGTTGATCCATAGTTGATCCTTAACAGTGACACATACGATCACTGACTTGCATGCAGTAAGTCTTCCATTAGAAAGTGTTGATTTTCTGACGGAGTTTTATGTAACGGAAGACCTTTCAAAGTCATAACACCACACTTCCCTATTACGGATTATTGGAAGAGATTTGGACGATGAGGCTTTTTCTAATCTCTTGCTTTTTTAATTCGTTGTACTTACACAGTTCCTTACAAAATGAATTACTTTACAGCTGAAATGTGGTTCGGAATCGTGTTCGCCATCCTCGTTGAGATCGTTCCGCTCTCCGTCCGTTCCACCACCGTCGGAGTCTTCCTGTTCGTGATGAACAACGTCGGTGGAAACCTTCCAATCCTTGTGGATCCTGTCTCCAAAGCCATCGGATACAGAGAGGCCATAATGATCTTCTACGCCGGATTCTATGGCATCAGTAAGTATCATCTACATAAAAATTACTGACGAACATAAGGCTTTCTTAGTTAATTTAGAATTACTGTTTATTTGCAACCTGTGTTCTATCAAGGCATCCAAACATTTTCCTAACAGTCATTACATAAAACCACATGGTCATTTACTAGGTAAATATTTATACTTGTCATCCGTCAAAATTCGTATGGTCCGCCATCAGCATAGAGTGCCTATCAAACTTTGACTAACACTTCCACCGGCGATTCTACTGATAATTGATGATATTATGTGTTACTTGACTCCGTTGTGTTCGTCAAAGAGTTTTTTTTTTATCTGTTTTACTTTTATGCCTAGTGAAAAATTACATTCAATATTTTAACTTGCAGGCAGTATCCTGTTCTTCCTCACAATGTTCCTTATGGATGGACCCGTCGAGCCCAAGCCTGAAGTACCTGCCAGCAAGCCCTCAGGCCTTGACAACACTGCCTTCACTCATGACGAACTGCCCGTCAGAAACGGAGGACGAACTCTACCAGTCGCTCCCCAGGATAGCAGTAGAATGTAGTGATAAGACTCTGTCTGCTCCGTAAAGGTTGCTAGTTGTGTAAATAAGAAAGTGATTTTTTCGATTGTTTGGCTACATTGTGATTTTGTATTTATTTATAGGGCAGGATACCAAGTCTAGGGCAGGTCTTTTCTCTTATAATACGACTTAAATATGTAGGTTTAGAAAGACAGACCAAGATCTTATTTGGGATTTATTGGGCACTCACACATAAAGCCCTTAGGATTGTTTTTCAGCGGTGTTTGATTATTGAAAAATGTTAGAGGTAAAAATCAACCATACAGTAATCAGGGCTCTACTAAATCAAAGATCTCTAACCACATTTATTATTTGTTAGGATTTTACCAATGAAATTCTGGAAAGATCTCGGAAAAATCCATTTACTCCGCAATAAATATAATGCCTTAAAAGCCGATGGTTGTAGATGAAGGGATAACCAATGAGTTTTATTTTAATGATTATGATATTTCTAGGATATGAACAAATAAAGTAAAACTTAAGATTATTCTCGAGTTTCTACGTAACTCAGACAAGTAAGACAAGTAGGTAATATTATAAGTCTTGGGTATAAAAATAAATTAATATCCGTTATTTTATTTATTAAGAATTTTTAGTGTCGTGCCAATTTCCATACAATAAAAAAAGAATATTTTATTTATGCAGCGAATAACCAGATTTTTAATCTAAACGATAGTGCCCACTAAATATTTTTAAGTTATTTTATTAATGTATGTTTGTTTGAGTGTGTGAAAGGATACTGTGTTATAAAATATCTCTCTAAAAGCTCAGAAACTACCTTTTTTATCTATATTACAGCCTGTGTTCAGTTAGTATAGAATAAACTTACAGAATTAATTCCAAATAGGGCTACTGTCGAACCCCTAACAAGGCAGTAGGTATATTCAAAAGTTATTGTTTTTCGACCTTATCACCGGTGCTTAAGGTTAAATTTTTGGTGGTTGTATATTTGCCACTGCCTTGGAAAGGTTTAAGGTAGATATTGAAGTTGAGAACCGATGGCCAATGTGGCAGAAAGGTGACCACGTACCGGCAAGCGCAGCGTCGGACACCCACCGACCAGGTGGTCGGTGGGTGTCCGACGCTGTGTCGGTGTCCGATATAAATAATGCCTATTCACTCTTGCCTTGAAAATCCTTAAATTGTAGTCATGTAGAGAAACAGTAAGGCAGGGAGGGAGTTCCATTCCATAGCGGTTCGCATAATAAAGGAGGAGAAGAATCCAACCTACTCACCGCACCTCTAGATTCTCCTATCTATAAACCTATATAGACCACATAGGGGATGGAATCCCTGCCTACGCAGCGTCGTACGACGGTCAAATGATAGAAAATCAGATCAAATTGAAAATATCCAAATCTCTAATTCGCTAGTAAATTACTTCTAGTATTTTTGGTATATTACATTATTTTGCATTAGATTAATTATGGGAATAGTCGATATTCAACAACTCTTAGTTTGTAATACGTTCGTTTATACTAAAAATACTACAAGTAATTTACTAGCTAAGTACAGATTAAGACTTTTTCAATCTAATCTGATCTATAAGTAAATTGCAAAAATATAAAATGATTGGTGACGCTAGTTCCGCTCACGTAAGCCCTTCGAGCAACACGGAAGGGAGTAGCCATACGCTACGTTCCCCTCTGTCAAGGTACAAGCCAAATTAAGCATATGCATGTCTAAGTGTTAGTTGTTGTGACTCATCTGTACACAAATTATTGTTTCTTTTTTATGTCATTTCTTGTGACAATGTCATAATTACTATCAAGTGACAGTTTAAGTTTTGTATGTAGGTGTGCGAAACTAAACTTGTGTGCATATTTCCCCCCGCAAAAAACGCCAGAAGAATTGTAATAGTAAATTGTCGCTTTGCCCACTCCCTCCATATGGAGTGCGTGTTGCTCGAAGCGTAAGCCTGTTTAGCACCATTTTCAAATTAACCAGGAAAATCTCCATTTAATTAAAGTGCTGCTGAGGATATAATTAAATTGTAACGTTGCAGTTATTGATGTGATATGTTGTTTTGTACATATTAATTTGTTAATTTAGTGATTAGTGTAAATAAAATGTTTAACGTTTATATTGTATTTTCATTACTAAATACCCTACCCCCATTATTATTTGATGATATCTAATTTAAATACCCTCACTCATCCGGTATTTCCGGTTCTCGCGTATCCATATTTCCTGGTTGCATCCTCGGCTGTGATGCGACGGAGCTTGGGGCCTGCTATAATGACAGCATTTCATACTGTAATATGATTTTCAATACATTTGCCATTAATATGTCCTTATGACATCGATACTTGGGTCGTTATAGCATATTTTACGGACTAGGCCCTTTTTCTTTACACCAATCACATTTTTAAAATCACAAATGTATTAAAAAACGTCGTATGAAGCTAAAACTCAGTAAGCTGGCTATTAAGTCATCGGTGTATTATAAGCACTGGGTTTCGCCTCGTGCCTATAAGCACCTCGGCTATAATGTCCAGCTTATCGTATTTGCATCATTATGTACTATAAGCGAAAGTTTAACAGTCGGCTGCCTGACTGTCGCAACTTGGGGATGCCTCCTTATACCCTTACAATTAGCACCACTTAAGAGTCCCACGTAAAACCGCAATCCCATACAAACGTAGTTTCGTTATAGTTTTACCGCTTAATTTAAAAACAATACCTATACAAAATTACAGCGAGTTGAAGTTTCGTATCGAAAACTTCTACTCGCTGTAATTTTATATAGGTATTGTTTTTAAAATTGAAATCTAATTATAAACATCAATATGCCTTATCTGGTCGTATGTACGGTTGAGACCGGCTTAACTGTTGTAAAACTAAAACGAAACTACGTTTGTATGGGATTGCGGCTTTACGTGGGACTCTTAATTCATCATCATCATCAGGTCTTTTTTAGTCTCCACTGTAGGAGCATGACCCTCTCTGTGCTACCAGACCCATATACATTTTTTTTTTTTTTTTAAGTATTGTTTTACGGCCCTGGATACAAGTCCTTTAGAGCCTTTCTTCATTTATTTCGCCAGTTGGCGAGTTATTCTTCTTGGTTGTCAACGAAATCATGGTGTAATTCATTTCGTTGTTTTCACGGAGCCCCTGGCGGCAACTCTTCGCGAATCCACTGGTTTCATCATTGACGACGCAGCAAGGCGGACAACCACCAGCCCGCTATGTAAATCTCACTACAGCCGCACAATGACAGTCTATTTTAGTTATTCTACACATTGGTCATAAGTATGGACATTTATAACACAAAATAACACCAATTTCACATTATAAAGTCCACTAGAATCAATTTGCCAAACAATCCAAAACAGACACTGTGTAGTCCGCTAAAATTCCCGCCAAGAACTCTCGACCCATATACATATTATCCAGAGCAGTCAGAGAATGTGACAGATGAGTATAAAACAAATGATACGCGATAGAATTTGGGACCTCACGTTCAAATGATAACCACAAGCGATGTTGTTCAACATAGCAGGCGCTCATAATGGGTGCTGTATAAATGAAAAATAATTTGTAATGAATACCTATTTTATTCTATAGCAATCAGAACATTCCCTTGCTTTTTGTACTTGAACACTTTCTCTTTCCGCCTCGATTTCCAACTCTTTATTTCCTCTTTTGACAATACGTATTCACCATCAACAGCTACAGCTTTTATTTTGTCTGAAAACAAATATTTCAATGACTATAAGGCAACTAGCAGTAGAGTATGGTACAAGGTGGACAATATTATCGTAATAAATTAAACAAAAGGTAATAATACCATGGTGGTATCTTCTTTAACGTGTCCACGAATTTACATACTAACGGGAGTTCTACTCTAACTATACATAGATGGTGCTACGTGCTATATTTAATGGATTATTACAACTAAAATAAAAACCGGCCAAGTGCGTGTCGGGCCACGCGCAGTGTAGGGTTCCGTAGTTGCGAATGACAACTTTGAGTTCACACTGTTCACAGTCACACCTCACAGTTTACCGACCAAAAACATCAAACAATGAAAACTGTATGAAATTTCACATTTTCGAGTACACCTTATAAGTTGGTTGCCTATAACTTTTTAGTTTGTACTTAGTACTCAGCTCTGATAGTTTTCCTTTCAACTTCAGTATATATACTACTGTATTGTTTTTTCACTTATGCATATTAACCGTTTAGCAGATAGAGGGGGGGGGGGCACTTACCTCTAACAAAAATTCGCACTTTAAAACCAAATGTTTCGGAAACGGATCCTTAAATCGAAAAATGGTGTTCTCAACCTCCACAAAAATTTTAAAGACCTATTTAACAATACCCCACACGATGGGTTAATAGATAAAAAGAAATTACTCCCACTTTACATGTATGGGAGCTGCCTAAAAAATTATATATATCATAACTATTATACATACCCATACCAAATTATAGCCTTCTAGTACTTATAGTCTCTGAGTAAACCGCAGACAGACAGACATGGCGAAACTATAAGGGTTCCTTGTTTACTACGGAACCCTAAAAAGCATTTAAGATTATTGTATGAAATCAGAATTACATTTTTACCTTCCAAATAAATACGTAAGTAATAAATGCGCACTAAAGTAATGCCTATTCACTCTTGCCTTGGAAATCCCTAAGTTGTACCAGTCGGGGAAAAGCAAATGGGTAAGGAATTCCATTACTTTGCAGTTCGCATAATGAAGAAAAAGGCGAATCTAGTGGTATGATGTGCAGGAATATCGAGCACATTCGGATAGAATCCCAGCTCACGCTCCGTGTCCTCCAAAGATGGAATGGTGCAGAGGGATTAAATCGTGCAGCGTCCGTAGCATGGCACGTTTATCGGCTATCGCCACCTTGTTTCCCGTAATATTAACGAGCGAGACGAGGATGGTTTAACGCTCGATATAAATGGCGTCGCGGGCGCACTGCTACGAGTGCAGGTCCTGTGCACATTCCCCGCAATACATGTTAGAGACACACAGATTTGCTACTAATCGGCGATGTCACTAAATAACTACGCCACGGAAGCCATCATTTGCCCACTTTTATCTACATAGACTAATATTATAAAGGTGGAAAGATTTGCTGGCTTGTGTGTTCGTTTGTAACGAATAAAGTTAAACCTGATAGACCGATTTAAAAAAATCTTTTAGATTTAGGAAGCTTCATCATCGGGTCACAAGGCTCTAATTGGCACGGACGAAGTCGCGAGAAAAAAAAATAAGCTAGTAAAAGTAAAGGAAATTTGGCTGAAAAGCCAATGAAGAGCCTTCCTGCGAAGGCTCTTGCAGGGCTCTGCCAACCAGTCGTATTGGAAATCCTTGGGAGAGGCCTATGTCCAGCAGTGGACTTCTTGGGGTGAGAAGATGATGATGTTGAAAATAAAATGGTAAAAGAGTTACCATGTTCATCCAAATCCTCTTCCTCTATCTGCCTCCTTTTCCTTTTAATTTTCTTGGACTCCGCATTGTGTCCCTCAGTGTATGTGTCCAGGGGGTCTTCAGCCGATAGGAAGCCTTCAGAATTCTTAAAGAGCTTCACTCCACCTTTGATCTTGCGTTTTCTGTAATAATGAACATAATGTCTAACATCAATCATTTTAAGTGCAGCAAAAAAGAGTTATAACCGGTGTCAGATTTTTTGACGAGCTCTGTAGCGCAGTGGATACCACGCCAGCCTGCGACACGGGGGTCCCGGGTTCGATCCCCGGTCAGGTCATGATGGAAAACGATCTTTTTCAGATTGACCTGGGTCTTGGATGTTTATCTATATAAGTATATGTCATAAAATATAGTATCGTTGAGTTAGTATCCTGCGACACAAGTTCACAACTTACTGTGGGGCTAGCTTAATTTGTGTGATATATATATTTATTTATATTTAAGCTGCCTGACATAGCTTAACAAGTGCCATCAATAATGACAACAGGACCAACGTCTTAATGTGTCTGTAACATGTTACATACATAGATTCAATGGTAGTTTTTATTCAAGAGATATTTTTAATTAGCCTTAAAATACTTTAAACTGCATATCCTTACTGACTTGAATGTTTGGCGCTGAAGTATCAGACACCAGCTTCACCCAGCAATTAATTCTTTTAATCTTTAATGACATCAAATTTTTAAAAAATTCTAATAGCTTAATGCCCTTGTAAATTACTTGTAGTATTCTTGATATTACTTTTCAAGATATTAAAAAAGCGGGAAACCACTTTTGGCGGTAATAAGTAGTTCTCTTAATTCATCAAATTAAAAATAGAGAAATTTCTACCAAAAATACTCCACTAGGGCATTCAATTATTAATTTTTTAGATTTGATTTAGGAATAAAATAATTAATTACTGGGTGGCGCTAGCGTTTACCACCACCACAGCGCCTTAAATGCTGTGCTCCATTATTTTTAAATTGGAAATAATATTTTGTTTCAGAGCCCTTCTGTGAGTAGTTTCACATGACGTGTGTTTTGCTTTATATTTTCTTTATCAAGTCTTAAATTTTTACTACATTTAGTTGTTTTATTATGATCTAGCTTTGACCCGCAGCTTCACACACATTGCAAACTTTGGACCCCCATTTAACCCTGTTAGGGGGGAATTATGGGGAATCCTTTCTTAGCAAATGCCTATGACATAATAACTATATGCATGACAATTTTCAGCACATTCTGTTAAGTGGTTTGAGCTGTATGTTAAATAGTTCAGTGGGTAATGGTCGCCTTTATAATACAGATACAAAATAGATAATGGAATTCGTAATGCTTTTGACTACACCTTTCTAAATAATCAAATGTTGTTATCAAAGGTATACACTCAGCAAGCTGCTTCTCACTTTTTTAATTGGATTTAAAAGTACTTTGAAATTAATAGAATAAAAGAAACATGCTCATTAGGGTACTTTATTTTGCACATAGAAAAATATATGTTGTTTGCACTTCATCATCATCATCAACAGGTCTTTGTTAGTCTCCACTGCAGGAACACGAACCTCTCTGTACTACTAGAGCAATATATTAGCCAGGGCAGTCAGAGGATTTGGCCTACACTCTCCATTCTGGCCAGACGGGTTGGAGAAGTGTCTTTGATGTTTATAGCTACTTTTAGCTTTTGTTTCCTTAATCAACTTCTACGACATTCACGGTGAGACTTGGAGTGGTCCTATTCTACTCTGCCTGGAACCACACGGCCTGGCGCCATGCCTTGCCTATTGGTTCCCGGCAGAGTAGAATAATAGTTATTTAGTTAAATTTTGTACTTGTTTATTTGTACTTGTATCGTATTTTTTCCACTTACTTGACTTCATTGGCCTCAACGTCAACAAACTTAATGTTCTTGCTGATCAAAGCTGCCACCTTGGCACCAATCTGTCTCTGAAGCTCTTCAGGCACCTTCACATCATTGTAGTGGCTGGCTACTTCCAGGTATCTTTCTGATTTTGGCTTGTCAGCTGTGGAAATAGGAGTATATATATTTTTAACTAGTCATCTCATCCCACTGTTGGGGAAAAGCCTTCCTTTCTCTCTTCAGATTGGAAGAAGAAAATCTTGTGGATTAATAGGCAATACTGGCGTCATATTTTTGCCATATCCGGCAACATATATCATATTTTGTCGGCTTTTGACTGTATAATATTCTTCTGCTTTGTATTATGACTTCCACCGAGACTTCGGTGATTCTGCCAACATCATGGTTTGAAGAGACACAAAAAAAAATTATAGTCGCGTTTCATGGAGATATATCATCATCAGGTCTTTCTAGTCTCCACTGCAGGAGCATGATACTGTACTACCAGAGCCATATAGCCTAAGTAGTCAGAGGATTTGGCCTACACTCTCCACGCTGGCCAGACGGGTTGGAGAGGTCTCTTTGATGTCAATATGCTTTGTTTAGCTTGTGTTCGCAATGACATCCACGGGATGACTTGGAGTGATCCTATTCTACTCTGCCGGGAACCACACGGCGAATAGAGATATATGTACGTCGGGATATAATCAGTATAATAAGTAGGTATTATTTTATTTTACCTACCTTGTTCTTTGGATGTTTCTAAAGTTTTATTTCGCGAGGCGTTAATTAATATTGTAAATGAAGGATCTACAGCCTCGCGAAACCGGGACATATCTTCATCTTCTGAGGAGTCTGACATGGTAAATAATGTGGAAAATCAAGAGCCTTTTAAAAAAATATTATTGTTAGCTAAATTCAGCACGTGTTTATGTGCAAAGCTAGACTTTTCAGATTGTTTATTTTTGTTTACAGATATAGTTTGTTACCTAAAAAGCCTTGCGAACAAACACAACATATTAAATCTATCTATTGATGTTTTTTACCATTTCATCTTTTATGTCACTTTTAGTTCTTAACAGTAAATTGGAATTGAATTATCATTATAAAGTATTTTATTTTATATTCAACGATTATGTAATTTTTTTCCTGGAACCTAATTTCGAAACAGGTTTCGTAAACATTGAACAGCTGATCGATGACAGTGACAATGACAGCTGTCCAGGCAGGTTAAAATATTATTGATTTTTTAGGTTATGCATTGTATTTCTGAGCCAAATAATTAAATAAAATACCTTAACAGCGCTCTTAATTAGAAAACAAACAGTGTCAACTCCTACAAAATGACGGAGTATAAAAAGCCACCAACGGACCCGGATTTAAGAAACTTTATGGAGAAGAATGACTACGATTCCCTCGCTAAGTATTTGGTCGGTAACCACAGTCGTTTTCGTGAGAATATCATAATACCGAGGATTTTGGGGCCTATTGTTATTAAAACAAACGAAGAGAAGATGATCGAGGCTACAGTTGAAAGTTGTCCATTCAAATCATTAACTAGCTGCATCATTGGTAAGTTTTATACTACTGCTCCCTTAAGTATAATTATATATTGGATTATGGAAACTATGCCTACACCTTTTTTCAGTGACCACAGGTGCAAAACATGACGAATAGAAAATTTGTTAGTACAGTCCAAATTAAACTATGGCAGCTCGGAACGCGATGCGCAGTACACAATTTTAGGTTCAGTGGGGCGCGTGCGGGGAGGTAGGGTTTGTTCTGTGCAGCTGGCAACTTATATCTGAGCCGCCATAAGGTTTAATTTGGACTGTACCTATCTAAAATTATTATATCAAAGAGCACTGTTCCAAAATTCAGAAGACAGACTGACCAAAATAATTCAAATTTCTGGACCCACCTTGTTTTAATATAATTGACTGTTCAGTTAAGAGAAATAAAAGAATGAACCACCCAAAGTAATTGAAATTTTATTAATAAAAAAATATTACCTAGTTAAGTGATCTAAAAACGGCTGTATTATTTACATTCATATTAATGTGAATAATACAGCCCTTTTTCGAGGAAAATTAGGAGGGATAAAATTTTAATAAGTATTTTCTTTTATTTCAGGTTATGGTCTTGGAGCAGCTGTTGGTCTCTTCACATCATCACTAATGCCCAACGTAACAGACACAACAGCCCCACAAACACAAAGTGCCAGAGAAATCCTCAGAGAAATGAAAGGAGCTATGTTGAGTTACGCCAAAAATTTTGCTATGCTGGGAGCCGTTTTCTCTGGAGTTGAATGCTGTATAGAGTCTGCTAGGGGGAAGTCAGATTGGAAGAATGGTACATATGCTGGTGGTGTTACAGGTGGATTGATTGGTTTAAGAGGTAGGCACTTGATTTCTATATACTATCCATACTGATAGTAGGGCTGCGCTACACTGGATTGGCATGGGATGGCATTGGAAGCGACGCGTCAATTTAAAACCTTTTTGATGTATATATGAGTAAAAAATCCTTCTTGCTAGTGTTCTTAGGCTTTTCTGAAACATAATAGATTAAGAGCTAGCGAACCATCTGACTAACCCGTTTCCCACAAAGCTAGAAATTTTTTAAATTATATTTTATTATCTGCTAATTATAAAAGTACCGGTCTGGCAGGTATATCGCGGTTGCGTCATCATCCCAAAAATTTTTGAAAATGCAAAAAAAAATTTTTAGTAATCTTCTCCCACAAGGCTACAATTTTAATATGTTATAATTTAAGTATGTTTAGGTGTAAAAAAAAAATCGCCAGCCTCTTTTGAGGGTTGCAAGTGTGTGCCAGACGATAGCAAAGTTGTCATGGGACGGTAATTCATAACCTGCTGCCACAAGCCTGCTGCAAGCTGCCAGGTTAGTCAGGTGGTTCACAAGCTCTTCCACGTCGTCTGGCAGGTACTTGTAACCGCTAGAATGGTCTGGCTGTTTACATATATTTTTTAAACAATTGAAAGAATGTTCCCTCAAAATTGTAGCCTTGTGGCAGCAGGTTATGAATTACCCTCCCAATGACTACTTTGCTATCGTCTGGCATACACTTGCAACCCTCAAAAGAGGTTGGCGATTTTTTTTTACACTTAAACATACTTAAATTATAGCATATTAAAATTGTAGCCTTGTGGCAGAAGGTTATGAATTACCGTCCCAATGACAACTTTGCTATCGTCTGGCACACACTTGCAACGCTCAAAATAGGTTGGCAATTTTTTTTTACTCTTAAACATACTTAAATTATAACATATTAAAATTGTAGCCTTGTGGCAGAAGGTTATGAATTACCGTCCCAATGAAAACTTTGCTATCGTCTGGCACACACTTGCAACCCTCAAAATAGGTTGGCAATTTTTTTTACACCTAAACATACTTAAATTATAACATATTAAAATTTTAGCCTTGTGGGAAACGGGTTAGTCAGGTGGTTCACAAGCTCTTCCACGTCGTCTGGCAGGTACTTGCAACCACTAGAATGGTCTGGCTGTTTACATATATTTTTTAAACAATTGAAAGAATGTTCCCTCAAAATTGTAGCCTTGTGGCAGCAGGTTATGAATTACCGTCCCATGACAACTTTGCTATCGTCTGGCACACACTTGCAACCCTCAAAAGAGGCTGGCGATTTTTTTTTACACCTAAACATACTTAAATTATAACACATTAAAATTGTAGCTTTGTGGGAGAAGATTACTAAAAATTTTTTTTTTGCATTTTCAAAAATTTTTGGGATGATGACGCAACCGCGATATACCTGCCAGACCGGTACTTTTATAATTAGCAGATAATAAAATATCATTTAAAAAATTTCTAGCTTTGTGGGAAACGGGTTAGTCAGATGGTTCACGAGCTCTCCCACTATAACGTGACAGTACTGAAATAAGTTTTAGTCAAATAGCTGTTTTTGTAGTACTCAACCATTGTTACTCATGTCAATAGTAATCCGGAACTGGGGAAATATTCTTGAAGTTACTTCATAAGAGAAATGATTTTTCCATACAAAAATCATTTGTTTTTGAGAACTGAGAATTCAAAATTCCCTCTGTTTTTGTTTCATGAAGCATGTCACATGTTTATGGCGGCTCGGATACTAGCTGCGAGTTGCGCAGTACGCGCCCCGCCTCCCCGCGCGCGCCCTCCTGAACCTAATATTGTATGCGCATCGACTCGCGCGATGTTCCAAGCCGCTATAAAGGTTGATTCGGACTGTAGTGATTATGTGCTCTTTTCAGGTCATTATCCTAATCCTTCCTAACTAATATTATAAATGCGAAAGTGAGTTTGTTTGTTTGTTACGCTTTCACGCCGAATCTACTGAACCGATCATCATGAAATTTTGTATACATATAGGTTAGGGTACTGAGAAGAACATAGGCTATATATCACGCGTGCGAAGCCGCGGGTAACAGCTAGTCTTCAATATATTACTTGGCAAATCAATGGCCTCTAAACTATCATAACCACTGAAACCTGAAATATAGGCATCACCAGCCGGCCTATTTACTAACTCGGATGACAGGTGTCGATGCCTATCAATCTAGGATTTGCTCTTACAATGCGGTTTTTGTATTTTAAATAAAAAGTTCGAGTAAGCAAAACCCGCATTGTAATTGTAAATTCTAGATTGATAGGCATCGACACCTGTCATCCGAGTTAGTAAATAGGCCGTGATGCCTATATCATGGCAGTTCAATTAGATGTCAACTCAATTTTCTTTTTTTTTGCAGGTGGTTTGAAAGCTGGATTATTTGGAGCAGCGGGATTTGCAGCTTTTTCAACAGTTATCGATTATTACATGACCCAACGAGGATAAATGTTGTATTTACAAAATATATTATTTATAGTTATAGTTACATATTACGTTGTTTTGATAAACTATTTCCTATTGTCCTCCTTTTAACATGGCTGAAATAGATGGTTAAAAAATCATTACCTTCATTGCTCTTTGCTTCTCCCCACAGGACAGGGGGAGACAAGGCAATAACTTTAGTCCTCGTTTGTTCTGTGTATGTCCCGTCTTGGCTTTCCTTTATGGTCCTATTACACAAGGAGCCGTGGGCAAAAGCTAGTTAATTATGAATGACGTAACCAACCAATAGGAATCACGGTCTCGCTTGGGAACTGGCTGCGTGTAAATGATCCTCCGTTTGCAAAAAGCCAGGAGCCGGGCCAGCGGGGGCTGGCCCGGCTTTACTAACTCGGATGACAGGTGTCGATGCCTATCAATCTAGAATTTACTGTTACATTACATACAAATTATACACACATACAAAAGATGAAGAAATATGTAAAATATTTCTCCAACTACCAAGCCATGCCAAGCCACACAAAAAAGCCAAACCAAGCAAATAATAGAAGAACGCAGTCAATGTGTTAAATTAAAACGAAAACTGACATTTTATATTCTTGCTGTGGCATGGCAACACCGGTGCAACTGTCAGTTAGTTTAAAAAAACTTATTGAAGCGCACAGCAACGGACAAAGACTGAGGTGATTGATTTTATCGAATTTCACCGAAATGTGTATAAAAGCGTGATTTTTGCTTACACACACCGTTAGAAAACTAAGTTTAGAGCTTATTGAAGTGCATATTTTATTGTGAATCGCCGCTTTAACCGCCGAAAATGAAGGATCCCTTCGCTGCAGACGTCGCTATCGATTCCCCGTCTCACAGTCTGAAAAACGTTGATGGATGTTACAATAACAGCCTATTTAAGGCTAAATCGTTTGCGAATTCACGTCGTGCCTTGCAGTCGGGCGCTGAGAAGATCTCGAGGACTTTTAGGAGCGTCAGGAATACGTTTGGAAATCTTTCGCAGGTGAAACATTAATACAATTTTAGCCTATTATACCACTATTTCCGATCAATACTTTTGTAAATAGTTATGACATTGAAACAATAAGTTTACGACCTTGGGTTTACTGTTCGTAAAGGCCAAATTAAGTAGGTTTTACTACACCTAATCATGCAGGGAACATCAATCAATGAATAAGATCCAACGACTATGATGAAAACAGTGAAATTATATATTAGCCATGAGAATGCTCACTTTTTTAGGAAAAATCTTAACTAAAAAAGAATAAATTGTTGCATTGAAATTTGATTACATACTGAGTACTTACTTAAATATCCAGACAAATATTGATATCAATATCTTTTATTGATTGAACAGTAATAAAAAAAAAGTTTACCCAAAATAAATGTTTGAATATTCACACATCCCAAATTGGCATACTTAATCTATCTCATTTCCATATATGTATAATCAAACTATGTGCTATAGGTACCAACATAGTATACTGGAATTTTAATCAAGTCTATGAATTGTAATGAAAACAGTCAAAATTTAATGTTTCATTTAAAATTATAAAAAAAATCACCTTTCTGTAAAAAAATAAACAACCTGTATTTACTTGCTGTATATTTTAGATACCAAGTTGACCAATCTGGCCAGTGTAAAGAGTGTAGGCCAAATCCTCTGACAGATCTGACTAAAACATGGATCTGATAGTACAAAGAAGCTCGTGCTCCTGCAGTGGAAACTAAATAGACCTGATGATGTATCTCAATCTCTCTTAATACAGCATTTCAGGCTGGGTGGTAGGCGCAGGCATCGGTTAGCAGAGACAGGGTCGCCGTGTCGACCGCCTTCTACACCAGTAGCCAAAAAGAAGGTAAGATGCACTGCAAGGACATGGCACAAACTATAAATAGTGATAGAACAGGCAATCATCAAACGATGGAAATTTACATCAAACTTGTTTTTTTTTTCTTATCTATCAGTAAACATTTTTGAACCAATGTAACCAACACAAAAATAATCTCATTTTTAATACACACAGGATTGGGTAAAGCATAAGTTTAGTGATGTAGCCTTATTGTTAAGGGTAAATGTCGGTCGAAATTTAATTTGACAGTTCAAACAGGAGTTTCCATGCAGGTAATGTTATGAGAACACAAGAGAGGCTGTAGCGTTTTGGCCGCTTTATGATTTATTTAAACTTTAATGCTAATTGCAAGGAAAGGTAACTTTACCGGAATCTGTGATAAGTGCTTCAACAGTTTCAAAAATAGACTTGATAAACATTTAAAAACTTTTAAAACACAAGTGCAGTGATATACACGCATCAGCTTTAAGCTGCTAGTGTATTTATAATAAATAATAATAATATTTTACTTTTTATATAGTTTTTATAATTCCTATCCTAAGAATATAAGCAAATAAAGAGAATAATAATAAAATAAGATTGCTTAAGAACAGCCTGACATAATTTTTAAAAACTTGGAAAATACCATATAGAAGTCGATTTAATGTTATGTATTTAGTGCCAATGTAAAATGTAGGTAACACTGAAGACAGATTCGACAATTGCCTAGGAATCTTTGAATGTATGCTAAATTGAGACTGAGAAATATATGAGAGTTATTTAATAATGCTTAGTTATAATTGAAGTGAGTTTTTGGTGGTGCAATCACTAATAATATATGTCATATCGGCCCACTGAACTAGCATCTTAACTTACATAACTTTGTACTACTATTGCAGGTACTAGGCAGGAGCCCCGCGAAGCTGTACAGCCCGTTTGGCATTGAAACCCCTCACAGCCGTGACTTCAGGATGTCTCCATACATGCCCGACACACCAGATCATGGGTAAGTATCAAGTTTCTTCGGAATCAGCAATATCTATGATATGATGCTGTGGTGGCTAATGTGTCAATTGGAGGAAATTAGATTCTCTCAGTTTGAAAATTAATGAAAAATGGATGAATTACTTGCCGGCTTGTGACATGATTTGTTGTGTGGTTCCCGGCAGAGAAGAATAGGACCACTCCAAATCTTCCCGTGGATGTCGTAAAAGGCGACTTAGGAAACTAAAGCTAAACAAAGCTTATAAACATCAAAGAGACCTCTCCAACCCATCTGGCCAAGGTGGAGAGTTTAGGCCAAATCCTCTTACTGCTCTGGCAGTACAGAGAGAGTCGTGCTCCTGCAGTGGAGACTAATAAAGACCTGATGATGATGATGATGATTGTGACATGATTTCTAATATTATCATAATTCCATTTCCCTCAACTGGCTATTACGAGTTTTGCGAGGAGCATTACGGTTTTATTGCGTTTATTACATTAGTTATACACCTAACGATTCGAACACTTTACTGTGTTCGTGGTCGCGGGTAGACTAAGTTGATATTTGTCTAGTGTTTTTTATAAGAACTGCAAAAACTACCGCCTTAAATTGATGGATAACACTCCGGATGTACGCAGTATTGGCTCACGGTGTCTGAAGGTCTTGCAGTTGTCTGCTTAGCTTGAGATTTAATCAAATTTTTGACTGGATCCCAAGCTAGTGGTAACTGCCAACCATCCTCTTTATTGAAATAAGGATGTTTTTTTTTTTATTTCAATAATCAATAGAGAGGATACTTGCTCTAATTTTCTTCCGAATGCAGCGTATTGTAAAAATAATGTTGTTTGCAGATTATCACCAAAGCGCCGCAAAGGCGTCTCGCACTCGTGGCACTTGCTCGCCAAAAAGCGGCCGCGGGCGCTCTTCCACTGACTCTGTCTGTACCGCCATGTGTAAGAGGTGAACAGTGAGAGTTTATGAAATGCTGGGTAGCAGTACTGAAAAGGTCCAAATAACTTTTTTGATCAATACTAACGTGAGATATACACATTATTAAAAATACGTAACAACTTAGAAAGACCTCCGGATGAGGTCGAAACATGTCGGCCAGTAGCTGACTGTACGTATTTTATTAATGTCTAATAACCTGTTTAAGAAGGACGTAGATACCATTGACACCCATGTGTTAGGAAGGAGCCCTTGTCAAACATATTGATAGGAGTGGGTAAAGTAAATCGTACTATGGGAGGTCCTATCGATCGTAGCGACCTCAGATATGGGTCCGTTATAATCTATACCTATGCTTTAAAATAGTAAACTAGTACTGGAACTGGTTATTGGACAATTGTTTTATGGTTGCTGTTTTCAATTATTGCCTTTAATATTCATTATGGAAGAAAACCATACAAACGAATTGAGAACCTCCTCCTTTTTTTAAGTCGGTTAAAAACTGGCTTTACTCACGTTTTATTTCGTAGGATCCGCCGACTAGTTTCGGTCTGTTACGAAAACCTTTATCGGGGCGAGTGATAGGGGTGGCGACGCGACGGTTACGCTTCCCTCAAAGCACTCTGCCTTCATTCATAATTCATAAAACCTTCATAAATAAGGATAAAAACGGTTATGGGACATGATATTCAGTGCTACTGTCTTATAGCATTACAGAGACTCCTCATTTGTGTATTGGAAGAAATCAAGCCTTCCGAATACTGTAAAGTATTCATCTCTAAATGTAACCCACCGCTTATGTAAGATGCTTCGAATGAATTGACGAATATATGGTTTGGTTGAAGGAGATTTTGTTTTGTAATGGACAATAATTGAAAATTTACAGCAAGGGCACGGGTTGAGCCCTGTCTTAAATGCGAATGAGAGTTTAAAATTTTATATGCATAGTGAGAGGCGGATTTCATTCCCAACCTGCCGGCCTATTTACTAACTCGGATGACAGGTGTCGATGCCTATCAATCAAGAATTTAGTGTTACAATGCGGTTTTTGTATTTCAAATAAAAAGTTCGAGCAAGCAAAACCCGCATTGGAACTGTAAATTCTAGATTGATAGGCATCGACTCCTGTCATCCGAGTTAGTAAATAGGGGGGCTGGTCAAATAAGGTCGTTGATAGAAGTAAAAGACGTACGTCAGGCGCGACATGGGTAGCCTAGCCCTCCTCAAGCGCCTTCCGCCCGGTTCCTCTTAGCATCACCGCGGGTAGCAAGACCCCGGCTATTGAGGATATACTACTCTTCGCGACAAGATAGGAAACATAGAATTAAACATATCGGGATATTTACCGTGATTATTGTGGTTTCTTTGAGTTTTCGATATTTCGATCCAGTTACATGGACCATGATTACGAAGGAACTGAAGAATTGCGAGTGGGAGCAGGCACAAGGGCAGATATATCTGTCTACCTTCCTTCTCGTTCGTATCACGATATGTTTAATTCTAATGTTGATAACCGTGAAAGTTTAAAAAGTTACATTGATTACCGGTACGGGCCGGAATGTGTAAGACACGAACGAGAAGGAGGGTAGACAGGTCTGCCTGCTCCCAATCCGCAAATTCTTAAGTTCCTTCGTGGTCATGTTCCATGTAACTGGATCAAAATATCGAAAACTCAAAGAAACCACAATAATCACGGTAAATATCCCGATATGTTTAATTCTAATGTTGATAACCGTGAAAGTTAAAAAAGATGGGAACCATTCGGGAAGATAAGCTGAACACTGACCTCACCAATATTCGCATTGTCTGTTATACCTTGTTTCTCCTTCATCCAAGCCATGGTGTATGCAACTGGTGCTATATTCGCTTCGTACTGCTCTGTGGCAGCTGGACTGTGTACTGTAAGGCTGATGTAGGGTTTGACCGAGACTATGTATTTATTCATCACACGCTTTTACTCCAATTAAATAAGAAATTTGTCATGGTAATGAATTCCACGTGGGTAGGATAAGAACCAGCGTCATGGTCGCGTCGCGTGATATTTACGCAAATCATTTTTTTTTATTTTATAAAAGTACTAGCGGCGCTTGACTAACCGGTGTTGGATTAAGCTAAAATTTAACACATGCATCTCAATATGGTATTTCAACAATGATCATAGAGCTCACACCCACTGGAGCCCGATGGTCCAGTGGGTATGAGCTCTATGAGCGCTAACGTATGTTAAACAATCCCTGGTGCAGTCCCTACTTGGATGGGTGACCACAAGTGGCATAAAAATATCTCTAGCTCCTCCGTGCTTCGGAAGGCACGTTAAGCCGTTGGTCCCGGCTGCCATCGTTGATGGCAGTCGTTAAGCTATGTCAGATGCCTTAAGGCAGCTTGAAAAATCTGACACCAGTGTTGGCCACTTACACATACGAAAAACAAAACAATTTCAACAATTACGAAATCCTCAAAAAGTCGCATTAAATGAGTAATAAATACACAAAAAAAAAAACAAACTTGCATGGCTGGAGATTTTTATAGCTCAGCCTACTCAAACAACTTCAATTTAAGGGGGAATACTAGGCACAGTAGCGACGCCAATCATTTTATTCCTAATACTTTACAAATAGAAAGAAATTCAAGAATATAAACAATACAAGTCTAAGTAAATAACCTGAAGTATTTTTGGAATCATGTTTTGATATTATGAGAATCAGTCATTGAGAGAAAAAGTGATAACCGCCAAAAACGGCCGTTTTTGGCGGTAATCAGATTCTCATAATTCTCACTGATTCCGATAGTAATAAACATGATTCAAAAAATACTTCAGGTTATTTACTAAGGCTTGTATTGTTAATATTCTTGAATTTCTTTCTATTTGTAAAGTATTAGGAATAAAATGATTGGCGTCGCTACTGTGCCTAGTGTTCCCCCTTAATGATCAACCAGCGAATGACTAGCTACCGAAGTTCATGAATAAATAAATGCATAGTCTATGTCAAGGGAAGTAGATAGGTATTTTTATTGTTATAACAATGTACAAGGAATCTCGAAAATAGCAGAAATTGAAGGCTCTCTAACGGACACCACAAACTTTTTATTTATTTCTATCGTAAAGAAGGCTGTAATACTTATTAAATAGAAAAGAAATGTACTGCAACCGTTTCACTTAGCGACTCACGAAATTTTGGCCGAGGGTTTCATACAAGCGTTTGATACAAGCGGAATACTACTTTAAAATAAACTTTACATCCGTGCACACGTCAGTGTGAGAGTTAACAATGTGGGTCACCACCGCAGTAATGAAAGACAGCGCGTAACGTGCGACAAGCTTTCAAACCACAGAGCAGCAATGCGACCGTCGCTCGTGCGCGAGCAGCAGTATCCGTGCTATCAAACAACGGGGAAGAGGTGCGAGTTTCCGTTTTTTAAGTTAGTATTTATTAATGTTGGGTCGAGGGTAGGGTTGCCAACTTTTATTTAACAGAAAAACAGTATATTTTAAGTGGCGAAACAAACTGAACAGTATATTTAAGAAAAGTTGTAAACAGTATTTATATCTTTTGAAGTTTTACAAATCCTTGCAATTTTTTAAATTTCATAAAGTTAAAAAATACCTACTTATTTCAAAATTATTTAGGTACTTATATTAAAAATAGAAACTTATTTCTTGTCCCATCACTTTACATAAGGCCTGCAGTTCTAAAGTACCAGTAATCATAAAAACAGTATTTCGCATACTTTTTTTTATTGAACAGTAAAAAGTATTAAGGAGCGAAAAAAGTATAATACTGTTAAAAACAGTATGGTTGGCAACCCTAGTCGAGGGAGTCCGTTAACACGTGCACTGATCACCTCCCCCTCCCCTCCCCCCCTTGCAACCTTCAATTCAAGGAGAATTAGTCGGAATTCGATCTTGTATCTCCAGTTAGTATCTCTTGCGCCATTTGATCACACAGGCAACGCCCAAAGCCGAGGTCCACATTGACATCTCATCTCTTGGGGGCTAAGTTAAGCGGTCGCGGTATGATAACAAGCACAAACTTTTTTAAAAACTTGAATTATTTAGACATTAATAACTATTTTTGTCAGCAATGTTGAAAATTGCCTGTAAGGGCCGATCGGAATGAACGAACGTAGATTATAATGAGATTAATTGATTAAATGATTAATTTTACTCCAAAATTATCAAATATTGCTACAATTTCCTTTTTCCGTTTGTATCGAGACATGCGCTTCCAGGCGACTCTTAAATCCCATGAAAACTAACTCTTCTCTAATTATGACTATTTTAATGTGTGAGAGGTTGCTTTAAATGTGATCGAAGGTGAGAGGGATATACATTATTGCAACATTTTTAAAACGAAACCTATTAATCGCTCAATATCGTCATTATAAATCCGGCCGTTCGAAATTTAGTATAATTTTTAGAAAACCATTTGTGAATACATTTTTTTTAATATTCCTATCCTTTTTTTATGTGACCGTAAATGCCGGTGGTCGCTTCGTTTTTAGGGTTCCGTAGTAAACAAGGAACCCTTATAGTTTCGCCATGTCTGCCTGTCTGTCTGTCCGTCCGCGGTTTTACTCAGAGACTATAAGTACTAGAAAGCTGTAATTTGGTATAGGTATGTATATTAATCATGGCAAAAAAGTGGTAGAATAAAATCTTGAAAAAAATTTTTTTTTAGGGTAGCTCCCATACGATTAAAGTGGGGGAGTAATTTTTTTTTCTCTATTTACCCATCGTGTGGGGTATCGTTAAATAGGTCTTTCAAAAATATTGTGAGGTTGACCCGACCATTTTTCTATTTAGGGATCCGTTTCCGAAATATTTGGATTTAAAGTGCGAATTTTTGTTAGAGGTAAGTGTCCCCCCCTCTATCTGCTAAACGGTTATATATAGATACGTGAAAAAAATTACAGCAGTAGTATATATACTGAAGTTGAAAGGAAAACTATCAGAGCTGAGTACTAAGTACAAACTAAAAAGTTATAGGCAACCAACTTATAAACTGTAAAATTTCATACTATTTTCATTGTTAGATGTTTTTGGTCGTTAAACTGTAAGGTGCGAGTGTGAATAGTGTGAACTCAAAGTTGTCATTCGCAACTACGGAACCCTACACTGCGCGTGGCCCGACACGCACTTGGCCGGTTTTTTAGATTAGGCAATCTCGACAAATTACTACGGTGCTTGGGCGTCATCTATGAAGGAATGAATAAATTTAACATTCTGGTTGGCCTATAATATAAGTTGTTGTATTTTTGCGTAATTATAAGCCTAATGCTCAACTGAGTCTGTTCCTGAGGTATGGGAGTGGCTCGGGAGGGGAGGAGTTGTCCGAGCTATCTCAATGTTGCTATAAGCCCGTCAAAGCGAAGCCATGCGTCATTATCTGTACTTATATAAAAATACCCCGGTTTTTGTGGAGGGAAGTCAAGGGGTTCAGGTTAAGTTGGGGTTCGCCTTAGATTTTGCAAATTGATTTGAGTGGACTTTTGTATGATGTTGGAGTAGTTTGGTGTTATTAATGCTCATGCTCGATATCAATGTGTGAAATAGTTAGACTGTCATATGGACTCGTATAGATTTATCACAAGAAGCTCCCATAAAGCAAACAAAGGACCTACGCCATCTTTGATTGATACTTGTTACTGTATACCCGATGCTTTGTATCTCTTTAAACGAGACATTATCAGAATCACCGAATGGTCGGTGGAAGCCATATATCTAATAGAAAAATCGAAGAATACCCCTCCCGTGCCGTTCCCATACCACAGAAACAGACTAAGTTAAGCGCTAGGCCTATACTCCGAATATTCGATATCCTAAAACAAGTATTATGATCATCATATTCAGTATTAAAACGCCAAATTGTATCGGAAACAAGTGAGGCTTGTGATTTTGTACTCATTACGCTTTGCTAAGACAATATTCGTAGGCCGCTAATGCGTAGCTATAAGATGCCTATTTTTAACGTAATATAACATATTTTTTAGTTTATTTTTTAAGAAATTATTTACTGTGAAGTTACGAGGTACCATGCATGTTTCGTTATTAACTAAAAGGTTTTCATTGCCCGTTGCTGTTATAATGTATTATTTTCGGCATAGGCATACCACGGGATGTATTTGTATGAAAAGAGGAGACACATAAGAGTAAAAACTGACTTTCACAATGCAATAGCCAATTCGTAATTGCGTAAGCTATGGAAAAATATAACATTCCTGAACGAAATTGATTTATTTCAATAAAATTTCTTGTGTTTTCGACAATCGGTTAAAATATTACGTACCTCGTAACTAGATGCTACTTGCGTAGCTTTAGCATTTTATGATTTGAAGTGATTTTATTTTGTAGGTACCCAACAAATCGTGTAAGACTGATTTTCAGTAATCAATATACACATTATACATTTTTTTTCACGCATTGCCTTCGTTTTATAATATTTGTATTACTTGTCTTCATATTTTCGGAATCGCAGAAACATTTTGTGTACAAGAAAAAACGGGGGAGCAAAAACGGATTTATGAGGGTATTCCGAAATAATTGGCGGCAAAACTAAGGCGTCGGGTCCAGTAAGCTGTGATTGGGTCACAATGTGTCAGTTGTTGCTGCTTGACAAATATGAACCAATGACAGCGGCTCATCGAATCTCAATGCCTCAGTGCTGCCATCTGGAGGCGAGCATTTCAGAAAACCCTTATTTATTATGGTGGGACTAACCCTGAAAAAGTAAAAAATCAGTATCAGCTATTGCTCGACCAATTATATAAAAAAAACCTCGCCATATTGTAGAAAACTAATGGAGCTTTCTTAAACTGGCCTTGTCTGCTTCGGGACATTGTGGGTTATTTCTGCGAAAACACAATTACTGTACAATCCAGTGCCGAAGTTTCATAGGGAAATTACAAGTATATAATACAGGGATTGAATAACCGAAAAAAATACGGTTAAGTCGGTAAGCGGTATGACGTCATACCTTTATATTTCGATACCTTAGAATAATGTTACCTTTAAATTACCATACCATAAAGAAACGGTACCTGTACGATTTTGGTGATGTAATATTGCGGTATCTTTATCTTTTTCGATATTGGAATTATGAAATAAAGGTTTTCATTGAATTTTACCGCCGAGGATTCGCCTCAATGTTCTTCGTCGCATAATTTTTTCGGTACTGAAAATATTTCAGTTAAGGTACCAGTAATTATAAAGGTATCGATACATAACGATATCGTAAATTTATAAATACCGTTATTTATATTTAGCTGTAACCGTAATTGTCAACCGATTTGGTTCTACCTTTAAATCTAAGGTGTATCGTAATTTTATAGCGGTACCATACCCTTATACCTTTACCGTTTTCAACCCCTGATATAATATCACATACCTTGTTGACAGACCAACATGATTGATAGGGACATCTAGATTATAAGCATGTGTACAACTTCTTATGCCTGAATACTGAAAGGCATCAAAAACGTTCAATTCTCGTTCTGTCACGGTCTACATTATCTAGTTAGACAAGGACAGCCTGAGATTTAAGAATGTCATTAGATTATTTTGAGTATTCGGGGGTAAGTATTGATCGCAATATAGTTAATTTAGCGCTACAGGATTTATGGGCTTGGGTAATTAATTGAGAAATATGTAGCGGTTTTTTGTGATTTCAGGGTTGGTTCCATTGCTTCAACCTGATTTTGTAGGTAGAATTTTCTTACGAAGGCATAGCTATTTGTGTTTGAGGCTCAAAATGTATTTTAGTTTTTAGCAAATGGTGTACCTTAATATTTTTATGAATCTATGTATTATTTCTATTTACAATGTAATAAGACATTGAATACATATGTTTTTTCTACGAAACTGGTTCTTTTTCTTAACTTTTCCTATGACGGTTTGTATAAAGTAATCATTTATAATTAGTTTAAAGAACTAAAAAAACACGCTTTTAGCACGCTAGTCATGTATTGTCATCAGAACTCAGAGCGTGTGCAAAATTTCATCCTAATCAAAAACCGGAAAGTGGGTCAAATTAAGATTCCAAGATTTTCTTAATACAAGTGAAGCTAATAAAAGCGTGTTAAAAAGAGGGGGGAAATACTACATACAGATTATACAACGTGTAAATGTTTACCTACGACGTTCTCAGCCCGTCAATATGAACAACTTTTACTATGGGATCAATGCTTGGAGCTCAAAAAATTTTCAACATTCTCATACTAATTGCCCGGGTGGCTGAACATTTTATGAAAACGTCGAATGTTTCACACAAATACAAGCTATAAGTACATTTGTACCGGGAAGGAAATGGCTGTGTAAACCTAAAATAGTGATTAGTTCACTGGTGTAAATAGTCAATTCGAAAGGAAACCTATCCCCCTTCGATGTTCTAGGGTAGATTAAAATGTAACTGGTATAACTGTAAAAGAAATTGAGAATGGTCGAAAAAGGAAAAGGCAATAAAAAAACAATGTTGATATTTCGTTTTTATTACAAAAATTATTCAGTTTTTCCGCTGATAAAATTCAACATTTTTTCACATAACAAAACGCCTAAACTTACAAAAAAATAAACAAGTTATCTGTATTTTTAGGTGCTAGTCACAAATGAAGATATGGCTTAAAAAGAAATTCTGGCGCTTACACTAATTTATAGACTTACTACTAATATAGGTTGAAAGGAAGTTGGTAAGTTTTATTTCCCCAACGTGTCTTTCGAGTACTTTACATAATAATATACTTAGTTTACCACTGATTTCCGAAATTATCCTTTAATAAAACTATAGCCAACATAAAATTGGAAGATATTTTGAAGCGAGCTCTTTATTACTCTTGCATGTCTGTGTGCGAGTATTTTTGGCATTATAACTATATTTATAATTTTTCTCATAACTGAGTTTGAGACGCTGAGATTGATCAAGTATGAAAAACTGGATACACAATAGTCCCAACTAAATGTAAATGATCATACTCGACATATGGGTTCTCATTTTCCATTAAATTTGAATTTCGAAAACTGAAGATGGTCAGATTTTGAAATTCGACTTTAAAGCATGCAAGTAAGGTTTGTTTTGCATTGTGTTTAGAACCTAACAATATCTTCTATCTTCTAAATATTTGTGGACAGCATGAAATGTTATTTTGTTTGTGACTGTGTATCTCGTTTCTTAGACGCAAAACCGACAGATATGGCGCGTGGCGCATATACGGCGCTGACATGAAACACTGTGATAGGATTTAAGCCTTTAAAAACGACTACCATCCCGAGAAAAATCGCTATCGCAAGATGCCACGTGCGGGCAGAAGAGGCGTCAATTTGTTCTTGCGATATTGGTCGTTTTCAGTATGACAATAAGGCTTAAAATCCTATCATAGTGTCCCACGCCTGCACCGTATCTGCGCCGTGCCTTCGCCGTACGCCTTTTCTGTGTGTTTTATGTCGTATATTTGATCACGCTGTAGCACACAGACACGAATGCGGAACGGAAGCAGTCCGGAACGAAATACTGGCGAAACCGCGAACCGCTATTTTATGATTCTGTTCCGGTTTCGTTCCGTTTGCGTTGTGAGACGCACCAAATAAAATCTTACTAGACAGCGTTACTCGGTTCCGCTAATGTTTCGTTCTGGAACGCTTCCGGTCCGAATTAGCAGCTGTGTGCTACCGGCGTCAAAACCGGGATTTTACAATCATTGTTTCATTCTGTAAATTAGTTGCAGGATGCTACTATCAATAAATGACACCGTGTGACTTAGAAGTCCATCCGTTCCGCAACGCCCACGAATTTCAAAATTAGTTTCATTCACTGTGACTTAAAATTATTTTGTGTTCTTCCGCCACCAGTTGCAAACTATTGCTGGCCAGCGCCCACCCACCACCAATAGTTAATGCGTGCATTAACTATTGGTCGCGGGCATGATGTGGTGGGGGGCGCTGGCCAACAATAGTTTGCATGAACTTGGTGGCGGAAGCACAAAAAATTCATCAAAATCAAAGTGAATGAAACTAATTTTGGAACTTGTGTACGTCTCGGCCGGGCGCGTCGCGGCAATTTGCCGGACCCATGACTGGGACGGTACTTACGTACTGAAAAAAGTACATGAACTGAGAAAACGGTCAGTATCAGTCAACGCTCCCTACCCTACTGACATCAAATATAATCACGACACACAACGTTCAGCATACGACCTTATAAAGTTATATTATAACTAATATAAGTGGCAACTAGGTACACGACACGATATTCAGTCTCTGACGAGAAGGACGCTGCTGTAGAGACGTAAAGAGATATAGCATACGTGTCTAACGTATTGCGGCGTCCCTCTCGTGTCGTGTTATACACTTAATAATTACATACATTGATACAACATTTTTAACTTACTCAATGTAAGCTCTAATACAACGCATTAAAGTCGACTTTAGATAGCAGTTCGAAATTAAAAATAGAACCCTATGGATTTTCCATATACTTAAAAGTAATATGACAGTCTTGAATGAGAATTGTAATGTTTTCTAACTAGTAAAAGCAAAGTTGACACTGTGTGTCGTTTTGTAAAAAACTATATACTTTGTTTGCCAGGCTTTTTTATCACATGGGTTTTTAAATATCTAAGAATTTTTATATACTTTTTCGAATGAGCATTAGATTTTCAACTATGTCGTCCTTGCCTTAAAACTATTAAGTGAATATAAGTCGTTGTTGTTTTGTTTGTATGTAAATTAAAAAAGAAAAAATTTTTGCTCATATTTGTATTTTTTAATGTCTGATATTTATAAAAATGGTAAATGCTATGCACATTAATTTAAGTAAGGCTAGAAAAGCGCGAAATTTCCTTAGAGAACATCCTACGTGAGGCAGACTTAAAACCTTCCCCCACCAAATAAAGTGGCAGGTGAGAACGTGAAGGTCTTCTTAGCTTAAAACACCACTTTTGGCAGAACTCGAAGAAAAGCTTCGCAATCTCACCTTAAACCATAAACAGTAGTTCATAAAGTAGTTTTAGGAATATCTAGGACCTCGCAAAATGTATTTTTAAATGATACATCAACTTTCATTTCAAATGCTGCACTGGAGCCAAAAAGAAAATGATGTATGGCTCAGAGATTTACTTAGAGACCCCAAGTACAGAAATTACAAGTCTAGAAGTAACACATACCTATTTACATTTATACACATTTATATTTTAAGGATGTATCTAGTCTGTTTGCGTCCAGTTACCCGTAGATTAAAAAGGATAGCCTAATATTCAATATATCGAAGTTCCACCTTTACGCCCACTACGATGCTAAACGTGGCCTGTAGGGTTTATGACCTTGGGGTTTGTCTACCCCGCAAGGGATAAAGACGTGATAGTATGTATGTATCGAAGTTATCTTCTATACTAATATTAGAAAGCTGAAGTTTGTTTGGTTGAACGCGCTAATGACAGGCACTACCGGACCGATTTCAAAAATTCTTTTGCTGTTTGATAGGTCGGTTATCCCTGAGTAACATAGGCTATCTATGTACCACGGGCGAAGCCGGGCGGCCTGTTAGTCTTCTCTATATTATAAAACTGAAGAGTTTGTTTGTTTGGTTGAAATCGGTCCAGCAATTACTGAGACTAGCGCAGTCTCAGGAACTGCTGGACCGATCTCAAAAATTCTTTCACCGTTTTGGGTCAAGACATAAAATGGTTGGTGGCGCTAGTCGGTTGATCTAAGCCTCTATCCGACTGACCCACCCAGAAGAGAGTAATGTTTTTTGCACGTATACAACGTGTTAATGAATAAACGCAAAACCTCTTAGGTGGTGATTGTGCTTATGAATATGAACAATTTTTACTATGGGACCGACTCTGCAACTGGACTAAAAAAAAAACAGATATTCCATATATGTATTCTGGTCGAGTAGGTATTGACAATTTGTATGAAACAGCAGATTCATTTCTGTCGAGTTGCAGAGTCGGCCCCATAGTAAAAATTGTTCATATTCATTAGCACAATCACCACCTAAGAGGATTTGCGCTTATTCATTAACACGTTGTATATGTATTATGTTAAGTATGTGTTAAGTATGGCGCAGCGGTCAACACGCCTGCCTGCGACACGGATGGTCCCGGGTTCGATCCTTGGTCAGGTCAAGCTGGAAAATGATCTTTTTCAGATTGGCCTGGGTCTTGGATGATTATTTATATAAGTATCTATTCTAAAATATAGTATCGTTGAGTTAGTATCCCATAACACAAGTCTCGAACTTACTTTGGGGCTAGCTCAATCTGTGTGATATGTCCGTATATATATATTTATTTATTCTGTTCCATTGCTGCCTCCTGCCTAAACGGCTTGATCGGTTTTGAAGTGTGAGGTGTCATTAGATTCATTTGCTTCACCGGAGTGCCATAGACTACGCAATGTCAGCAAAAAAGAATATGAAGGACGAAACTGTTAAAAAGGGCAGTCGGTATCTTATTTATTACATACTATTTTTTAAGAACTTTTACTCCAAATTTCATAAAAAAACCAGTAGGTAATTTAAAGAAACTTTCTTTTCATAAAACTGAATCGTCGTGTCTTACGACATAGATATTAGGACTTCTGCAATGAAAAAAAATCCAAAAAATTATATTTCACAATTTTTTATGAAATCGAACATGCTAACAAATTTTCACGAGATTCTGTTGAGAAATGAAACCAATAATATTGTGAAACGGAAAGCTGTGAGATTCAAGATTGGAAATCAACATTACGTTAAAGGTTTAAATTTTTTACAATGCTAGCTAGCTTAATCAACCTTATATTTGTGGGTATAGATATAGATTGGAGAGAAAAATAAAGCATTTTTGAATTTTGAATTTGAATATAAATTAAAAGAATAAATGTTATCTTAATTAAAAATCGTACACTCAGTACACGTAGCGCAGGTATCAACTCTATAAAGGACACTATTACCAAATATCAAAAGTGTCTATTTATATTCGTCTGTTTGTCCGCACATATTTTGAAAACATAAAAAAAAAATCTTTTTTGTATTTGATATTCAAATTAGGTTTCTTGAAAATCGGCACAGTAGTTTTTGAGATAGAGACTAGGTAATATTGAAGTCGGTTAATTTTTTAAATACTTTATTTGTTTTCTTCAACCCTTTAACCGCCAGCGACAGATTAATCCGAATAGTATAAAACAAGAACTAACTTTAGTACCAGGTTTAAACCATTATCCACCGAAAACAAATTGATAATGACAGTTATGGAAACGTCAAAGTGATAGGTGTTGACTTATTTTGGTCGGATAATGTTAAACCACCTGGTTTAGTACCTACTAAAGTTCGTATTCCTTTTATAATAAGGCGGGTAGTATTCATTTCGCCAGCGTTGTATAGTCTTGACTGGCTCTGTAGGCACGAAAACTGATACAAAGTCTGGCGGTTAGAAAGTTAATTTTTAGGTTATTTCATATCCATTGGTGCCCTGACAATCAGCGCCAGTCATGTGTCCTATGTTATAGAAAAAGCGCCATAGAAACTTGGCAGGAATCCAGACAAGACTACATAATGCCTAACATCAGACTCGATTACATCAAAGTCCAGAATAAAACATATTTTACATATAATATAACTCTTACAACTCTTTTGCTCTTAGATCAAATACAAGAAAATTCACCAACTACGCTAAGCACCCGTTTGCAAGTCATAAAGAACAATCACTGCCATGTCAGAAATCGATTATAGTTCCACGAATTATCGAATACAATTTAGAGCGCTGTATTGTGACACTAGCGCCACCTAGCAATTAAATTCTTTTAATCCTTAATTATTTCGAATTTAAAAATCTATCATGTACATAACTAGTAGTAATGTACTACACTGCACTTCTAGTATTTTGGTATTACTACTAGTTATATAGTAGTGCATTATTTAGAAATAAAAACCGGTTAGCGCCGAAAGTGGCCACGGATTAAAAGAATTTAATTGCTGGGCGGCGCTAGTATGACTATAAGAGGGCCTTAAACACGGACAACATTAATATCGAACTAAAAAGTTTCCTTACAAAAGTATTTATAGCGTAACTTACATCTAAGTAATTCTAGTAGGGTCTGGGATGACGCGGGAAATTCTGAAACAAAACAATCTGTATTAGAATTACGGACAGATTAGTTTTTAGTACTTTAGGTCAGGTATTTTAGAAGCAGATGTTTCGCGATCTCTGGGTTGGTTTTATGGTAAAGTTGTATTTAGGATCTTGATCCCGCGTGGGCTTGATATACTCTTGCTTAACATAGTAAGAAACAAAGAAAAAAAAATTAGTATCGATTAAGTAACGTATAGAAGTCATGGATTTCATTATAAATACTTTTAAACTTTCGCGTAGCATATTTATGGATCATTAATTTAAAATATTTCTCAGCAACCTCCAGAAAAAAGTAAAATACAATTTGTGTTACTTTTAAAACAGATCTAAGCATCAATATTTTTTCGGAAAAATACAAAAAGGTACTGCGCCATATCATCCTGATCGTAATGGCATAACAGAGAGAACAATTCGAACATTAATTTGACAAATACAAGACTATATAATTAGATATTGATTACAATATGAGAATCAACTTTTTTTTTTGACACATTATATAAACCGCGCCATATTATTCTGATTCTAATGGCATAATGGAAAGAATAAAGCGAAGATTCATAAAACAGCTACAAGACTAACATAGTACAGACTTAAAGATATTATTAATAAATGGATCAATAATAATCAAATATACTTACACAACAAAAAAAATAACTAATTATTTACTTGGTTAGTACACATTAAAGTCAGTCCTATTCAAACCTGTAAACTCCTTAAATCTAACTAAGACTTGTACATACGGAAGGGCTCCTTGCATATGAAACTTGTCTGTCCATCCGCCTTTTGTTTTGAAACCGTTGCGGCGATAGCTTGTTGAAGATGCTCATATCCCTCCAGGATTTGAAGAGAGAGTTGGGTTTGGGCGTTCTAGGGTGTTCGTCCATACTCTCGCTCGATGAAGAGCTGTAGTTTATGGTGGGGAAGGAGTGGTTGAAATGTATCGTTCTAGTTATGATCGGCTCGTCAGGCGGTTTGTTCTGTGGGATTAAAGTTTATTTTGACGATAGTAAATAAATAAATAAATATATAGGGGCAAATCATACAAATCGGGCTAGCCACACAGTAGGTTGTTAAATATATAGGGACAAATCATACGAATTGGGCACACAGTAAGTTGTGAACTTTTGTTGTAGGATAGTAACTTAAAGATAGTATATTTTATAATACGTAGATACTTATATAGATAAACATCCATAATCAAGGCCAATCGGAAAAAGATTGTTTTCTATCATGACACGCCTATTAATAACGTTCATAGGCAAGTTGTGAATTTATAGATACATTTATTAAATTTAGGTAAAAATGAAAAAATGCATTTATCATACGCTGATACTATTCTGTTATGGGTGAAATAATTTCTTAAAATCAGTCCAATTCTTTTTGAGTTTATACAGTTTACAAACAAACACACAAATCATTCCTGTTTATAATATTAGTCTAGATTTCCTTTAGATTTATAGACTAGATCTGCGCTTAATTGTATGTTTTTAGCCAGAATATATTACCAACAAGAGGAATCAAATGAACACACTAGACATGGCTTTTAAGTTTTATGACCTTGGGCTGTCTACCCCTCAAGGGATAAACACGTGATAATATGTATGTATGTAAGTAAGTAATACTTTATTGTACATCAAAACATACAAGTACTTCTTAGAACTTATCTAAGACTTATGTACAATGGGCGGTCTTATTACTAAAAGCATAAAATGTATGAAATCAACTCACCATGGGATCCAGATGCGTGGTATCAGGCGAGGTGTACCGCTGCATCCTGTCTGGGTACAGCGGACTCTTCATCATCTCCACCTCTTGCCTGATGACCGGCGGCGGCACGGCCGGGTTGAACTCCGGACTCACCACCATCCTGTTCATCCCGGCCTTCTCCTTCACCTCCAAGAACATCTCGAGCAATTTCTGATTAGGTGCCAATTGCTTCTCGAACTGACCCATCATCGGATTCTCATATATCACAGGATCCGTATGCTCTATTATACTTATCAACGCCCGAGCCAACGGCTCCTCAAACGGCAAGATCACCACCCTCTCCAAAATATGTATAGCGACATTTATACTAAACTTTTCTTTGTTACCGATGATAAATTCAGTCAGTTTTATAAACACGGGCTTGAACCTCGAAAAGTTTTGTGTATCAGCAATTGCTTCCATGAAAATATGGCAAAATTGCTTATTCAAAACAACGTATTTAAGAAGGTGTTCGTAAGTATGAAGATCAGCTTGATTTAGTAACAACAGAGCCTCTTCTAAAACGTAAGTTTTGAGCCATGCGTCTTCCCTCGAGAGTTGGTTTGTCTTCGTAACAAAATCCATAGCCATTTCTAACAAAAGCCTGGTCAAGTCCCGTCTTTTACATTCATTGATGAAACATAATCCAAATTTTCTCCTAAGAGCTGGCCAGTTTTTCATGAGCAAGTATTCTTGTATGAAGAACTCTTCACTCAGTCTCGCTAATCTTGCACTTATATCGTCCGGGGAGGGCTTAACGTGTTCGAAACGGCATCGTTCATTATTCTTACAGCTATCTATCAAATTGAAGAAACACATTCCTTTGAACAGCGTGCTTTTCGTTCCATGTACCGGTCTGAACATGGATGCTAACAAATAAGGACCTTTTTTCATTTGTACACTAACTGGCGTAGGATTTATAGGAGCTGGTAACTTTTCAATGCCTTCAATATGGTTCATATCCTGATTTGCTTCTCTAAATACTGAGGTAGAATCTGCATTTTGTTTTTCACATATCATTGCAACTGTTTTAACATTTTGAACGGTTTCAGGAAGTATATTAGTATTAGTACTGATTTTGGTAGGGTTATAAACAATGGGATTATGAGGTAGGGGATTTTTGACTGGTTGGGGTATATATTCTTCAAATTCAGTAGGGTTATGGGGCGGCGATGAAATACTGTTCCTATGAGATTCGAATCCTATACTTTCTGCGTACAGTGATAAAGCATCTTCATCGTCAAACCTTTGGTCAAATGGCACATATGGAATATTGTCTAAAGCAAAATTTTCATTCACGTCATATTTATTTTCAATCTCATTAATGTGCTCACTACTGTGAGTAGCTTTATCCAAATTAGTGTCACTCGTTTTATGAACAGTTTTTGGTAAAGTAACATCGCTTGGCTTAACGAAATTTGCTTCATTCGTTTCAACTTCGGTATTTGCTGTCACACTAGCTGCTTTACTGGGCATTTCTTCATTTTCGGTCAAAAGTTTATTCACATGTTGACATTGAAGAATAATGTTACTTTCCTCTTGTAAATTTTGAAATATTTTGTCTTTTATTTTCCTATTATTAATATTGATGTCTTCATTCTGATACCCGACCCAATTGATAATTTCCATGTCTATTTTCTTCAAACTCATAGCCAGTTTGTCTAATGCCCTATCGATCTTGTCAACACTACTATTAATAGTATTTATTCTAATATTTTTCTGCGTAATAATAGGAGACCTATGGGATTCAGAGGAAGTACTTAAATTTAAGGAGTTGACATCTACTATTTCACTTTCTTTTATAGAATTACATTTGTTGGTGCTTTCAGAGTCTGAATCACTATCGGTATCGCTACTGGACGATGAGGTGTCGTCACTTGGCGTTCTAGGTAAAAACTCTATGTCAACACTTGGTGTTCTAGAGTGGTGTTTAACAGGGTCTACTTTACTCAGTGATAAAACAGGTAATTTGTGGTCAATAAGTACAACATCTGAAGAGGAAACAGCAGTCAGGAACGTTGTATTGCTAGAATCTGATATATCTTTGGTCCAGGATAGCTCGGAATTGAAAGATGTTTTCCGGGATTCAATCTGACTAGCGGGCTTGGCTGTCTCAACAGCTTCTTGTTTAATTGCTGGTACTGCTTGTGGTACTGGTACAGGTTGCGTTAGAATAGACGGGGACCCTATCACTGAATCTTCAATACTTTCTTTTTTCTTACCTCGTGGACCTCTTTTCTTCATGACCTTTGAATTTGCGATGGTAACAGTTCGTTTTTTGTCACTTTTAGGACTAGTGCCTAGGGATTGAATGGAATCCCTCCTAACGACTATCTTCATATCAGTTATTCTTGACTGTGTCCATTTCCTTTTGAGTTTCTTTGCATCTTTTGCGATTTCTGGAAGCACAGAAGTATGTGTATCAATTAAAGTGTGGTAAGATAAAAAGTCTTATTATTTATTTATATATTATTAATCTTTATATTAATCTTATTTATTATTTATATATATCTTAGAGTTCTCGTCTTTATCGCTTATGGAATCTCATCATACGCCCGTTTAGCAAGACTTATAATATGGCAATGAGATTCGGAATTAGTAATAGCCCCAAAATGATGACAGCCTTCACAGAGCAGAGGATAACACGCTAGCCTGCGATAAGACAACAGACGGGTTCGATTCCTGGCTGACTATTCCATAATAGGACAGGCCCCAACGCACTAAAGCCACAGTGTTGACACTCCCTGTATGCGAGTGTTCGTGCACCAGTGACCCCAAGGTCACGCCGCGGCGGCCGGGCGTGTAAGCGCTAGGGTTGATACCACGGAATAATGCAACACGGCTTGCGGTGCCAGCCGTGCGATAGACGCAAATAAAACCTACAGCCCTTGACTAAGGCAGTAAGGCAAGGTGACGGCCAGTTCCACGCCCCGCGCGCCCTGCCTTCGCGCACATCCAGACACCCACACATAGCCGCAAGCGATTTTACGTGCTCACCATGCTTTTCGCGTAGTATACGCCGTGAACGCAAATGGGAACACACACAGACGAAAAGATAAGTATTTACCATCAGTGGGGCTGACTAGCTTCCGCTTTAGGGACTGAGCAGCTTTCTTTACTGGAACCGCTGGGGCTGCCTTCTCTGGGTTGACTGGAACTTTCCTGACGTATTTCCGCTTTGGTTTTGGGTCTGGTGGGATTGTTGTCGTTTGTACACCACTTCGGCTAGGTTGTACTTCTGGAACAAAGTTTGTAAGAATAAGAATATTTATTTGTGAGTCATAGTTAACATTTAAGTACAGTAATCTAACTTCCTAACTAATATTATATTCATTCATTAATTATTTTTCTATGTTGTTTTAATAGAGTAAAAATTAGGTAATCCATACAAATAACATAGAAAAATATAATTAAAATTATATTTTTTATCCGATTGACCCATCCAGAAGGGGGGTAATGTTTTCAGGCGTATTTATGTATGTAATTCTGTTCCATTGATCCTTCTTCTTCTTCTGTTTTATAAAATGGCTTCCACCGAGATTTCAGTGATTCTGCCAATGTCCAGTAAATTGAGATACTAAGTATCGGTGTTGTACGGTAAAGTTGTAACAGGTAGCATCAAAGATGGTGGTTACGCCAAGTGGTGTAACTATTCGAACGCAAATCCAGGAGAGGTCGCTAATTGGTCATTCTCTTGAGATTTTTAAATATGGCAAACCACGCTAGGTTTTGTCGCGCAACAAACAGTTCCGCACATGCACTTTGAGGGATCACACGCGTGTCCTTCCCGCTAGGTCATTCAAATTGGCCAAGTGCTCGCAACCGCCGGTGCCTTCGCACGCGTGAAGCACCACCCGCTGGGCCTGACGCTCCAGGCCTTCCGTCCGCACTTTCTCTCGCCTAGAGAAAGCCTTTCTTCGTCGCGTATCGCGTCGCCCGCAACCCACGAGGAACGCTGATCTTTGTCGCGTCCCGCCGCTCATGGACAAACTTCCCTAAGGATCCACAGGACATTTTCGTGCGTGTATGTGATTGTGTAACATCAAACTAAGGCGCCGTCCAGGACTCTGCTGCTACATCGGGAGCCGACTAGCCTGCTACGGTGAGTCTATTTAAAGATTTTCGAGGGTTTGCCCATTAGTGACCTTCAAAATAAGGGATTTGTAGAATTGTAGTCGAAAGGAATCATCCTGGTATTGTTCTAATAATATCAGCCGCACCGCAGAGGCGCTAGCACGCTGCAGCGTCTCCATAAGTTCCTTCGAGCCGGATAGGTATTTAGAACCATTTTTGATTTAATTTCGAATTACAGTAAATTCATTTTTTTGGTAGAAAAATTTACTGCCAATATATCTTTGTTGCACATCGTCACACGAATCTCACCCGTCCTGCCTTTGATATAGGGATCAGTTTGTCGTAAGGTCATTCTGACACCGCCTTTGAAATTATTCATCTAATTTCTTATTTACGCATATTCTATAGGTAATCTATACATTATTACTAACAACCGCATTGATTCATATCGCCAAATAAGTTTTTTCCCGCTTAAAGTGTTAATTTCGTTGAAATTACATTTATTTTTTCGCCGCGCTGCCAGTCGGCGGGTAGAAATCGCTGTCGTCGCGTGGCTGGCTGGGACACGCCCTGGTCTATGCCGCGCTTACATTTATAATTCTAAATTCGAAATAACTTACGTGAATATTGTTTATAGATTGCCAACGCTCTCGCTTATATATCGTAATACGATTTACGTTACGAGTATATTTTTTGGTAGTCTACATAAACATAACTTGAATTATTTCAAACTTTAATTAAAATAGTTCAAACATATCTTATTCGCTATCGCTCCGCTCCGCTCCGCTCTCCTCGCATTTAAGTGTGTTCCCGGTTGCATCCACAGCTAGGGTGCTTCGGAACCCGGGGTCCGCTTTCCGGCATTCTATAGCTTTCCATAGTTGATTTGGCTGTAGTTTAGCAGCCGGCCGCCTAACTGGCACTAACCCTCCTTGGGTATCGCCCCGTTCTGAAGTAAACATACTCGTACGCAACTTCTTAATAGTTACCAACCCTCCTTGGGTATCGCTTAGCCCGAACAGGTAAACATATTCGCTGGCTGGTTTGACGATTGCATCGAAATCATTTCTTCTCGATAGATAACAAATAAGTTACGTAATAACCGGTTACGCAGCCGGCTCGAGTCATCAGTCGCATTATTGATTTGCTTGTTCGCGCCTATAATAATTCCGGTGCATCTGGAATTGCATTCTTATTTCAAATATTTTGAAATATACCGCATAATATAATCGCATATTAAATACATATACAGTCCATTTCGCTCGCTTTCACTCGCAATTAAATAAGTTTGGAGTGTTTAAACTTCCAACACACAAAATAAAATTTGTTTGGTTTCTTTATACGCAGTATTTGTCTCATACGCTTAGTAGGGTATCGCGCGTTTCTGATATTGGTTCCGTACACGTATTATAGTTTGTACAACTTGACCGCTTAATTTATTATTATTCCTTTGAATTTATATACGAATTTGTCACTTATCGCATCATTAAAAATCTATAAGGCCGTGCCTAATAACAGTGTACAAGCAGTGAATGCCACAGACACTTAGTTGTTACACTGAAATATTCTTTTTCATATTCTGCTTTTATATTCTTTTTCCGCTCGTAATAATGGGTGACGAAATTCAACTCAAGTTGTACATAGCTAAGCGCGATTCTTATTTCGCTCGCATTCAATCGATTTATGATTGTTCAAAGACGCTCGCTACAGAAAGGCAGCGTCAGAGTTTTGTCGCTAAAGCCAAACAAATAGACACACTGCGTCCTGAGTTTGTCGAGATACTTGACAACATTAATACACTCTCGCTGTCATTAATAGACTCTTTTGAGGCCAGTTATAGTACGTTAAATTCATTTGATGACTTGGCCAGTGAGATAAAAAATACTCTCAGCTCATTGCTGGAGCCGCTAGAAACCGCTCCTACCCCCAGTGGGAATTTAGGTCACAAAACCTTTAATATAAAGGTACCGCGCATCGAACTTCCTAGTTTCGAAGGTGACATTGAAAGTTTTCCGTATTTTTACGAAACATTTAAACGCGTCATTCACACTAATTCTGATTTATCGGACAGTGAACGAATTCACTACTTATTGCGTTGCCTAAAGGGTAAGGCGAGGAACGTAGCCGCTGGAATTACTCCATCCGCTGAAAATTATCGCATCGTATGGGACGCTCTCATCGATAAATATTTGGATAACCGCGCGCTCGCGACCAACTACTTACAACAGTTGTTCGCGCTTAAACTTACCGGCGCTTCAACTCCGGCAAACGTTGAAAAAGTTTTTGATAAATTTACCGCTATTGTGGCCGGTCTAAAACAATTAAAAATCGATGACTTAGCTGACTTTATTTTCACGCACCTCGGTCTTAAGTTAATAGATTCGGATATAGCTAAGCATTATGAAATGTCATTACGCTATCAAAAAGACTCCCATAATGTCGACTATGACTATTTTGTAAAATTTGTTCGTGAACAAGTTAAAATATTGTATCGGACCGCGCCCGCGCGCCCCGTTTCAAGCAGTTCCTCTGCCGCGCCCGCCGCTAAGGTAACCCACGCACACGTGACAACCAACGCTAAATGCTCCCTTTGTAAGACGGTTCATAATCACCTGTTCCAATGTAACGCTTTTAAAAGCATGACGGCTAATGCTAGGTTCAATTTCATCAAAGATAAGAAAATGTGCATTAATTGTTTGAGCCATCGACATACAGTAACTAACTGTCATTCGAAAGGTACATGTATGGAATGTCAGGCCAAGCATCATTCTCTTTTACATTTTGAGTCTTCGTCATCACCGAAGAAGGACACTTTAGCCGCGCACTGTCTTGATGCCGCCACCATGCCTGCCGTCGCGGGCGTTTCTCCGCCAACAGCCCACGCCGCTTCTGATCGTGTTGCTTTATGTACGCACTCTGCTGCCTATGGCACAAACCGTACGACAGAAATTCTCGCTACTGCTAAGGTGGTAGTAGTCAATAAAAAGGGAAAAAATATGTTAGTGCGTTGCCTGCTTGATCCCGGATCGCAGAAAAATTACATAACTTTGCGCTGTTGCCGTATGCTCGGTTTGAGCATTCGAGCTGATGACATAAGCACTGTACGAGGAATAGGTGGAACTTCTCAACCCGTACGAGGTTCCGTTGATTTTACTTTTAGCTCGCGACTCCGTTCTCAACCTAAGTACACCATCGACGCGCTGGTGCTCGACCAGATAACGGGTCAGATTCCTTTGTGCTGTATTAACATTAATGAATTACACCACATCGACCCTGAGTTGCTGGCTGATGACACTTGGGGAGCTCCGGGTAACATAGACGTGTTGCTCGGTGTAACGTTGTTTGCTAAGTTGTTGCGTCCGGGTCGTATGAGTGGTAAGCCGGGGTGTCCCGACACTTTAGAGACCGTCTTGGGTTATATTCTTATGGGTCAGGCACCTATTTTAGAGTCTCCAAAAGACACGCTTTCATTTACTGCAACATCCTGCCCTAGCAATTGTTGTGATTTACGCAAATTTTGGGAAATTGAAGAGGTGTCACCGCATTCCACTTTGAGTGTGGATGATAAATATTGTGAAGAATTCTATCGTACCACCACGACTCGTGCACCATCCGGTAAATATGTTGCGGCTTTACCGTTTAAAACTGACGCATCCGTTTTAGGGAACTCTTTTGATGTTGCCCGCCGTAGATTTACTAGCCTTGAACGAAAATTCAAATCGCATCCAACTGTAAAATTACTTTACGACGAAGTAATTAAAGAATATTTAAATAATGGCTATATTTCGCTCGTGAAACATGATCTCCATGACATGTCACAAGTAGGACACGCTCGTGAGCGTCAAGTTACCTATCACATTCCTCACCATCCTGTGATTCGCGAGGATAAATCGACCACCAAACTACGAGTGGTTCTAGACGCAAGCGCACGTACTGATAACGGAACGTCGCTCAACGACGTCTTACACGCCGGTCCCGTCCTACAGGCGGATCTTCTAAATATTTTGTTGAATTTTAGACTTTTTGCTGTCGCCTTTTCGGCCGATGTAAAGGCTATGTTCCTCCGTATAGGTATTCGTCCAGAAGACCGCTCATGTCAACGCATCTTATATCGCTTTAGCGAAGACGACGCAATTCAAGTTTTTGAATTTTCGGTTCTGCCATTTGGGCTTAAATGCTCACCGTTTATAGCTATTCGTACTATCCAACAATTATGTATAGACGAGGGTCAGCAGTATCCGCTCGCTAAAGAAATATTACAACGCGATATTTACGTAGATGACATCGTGAGTTCTGTCGCTAATACTGAACTTGCTGTCATTTCTGCACATCAGCTGATTAAAATTTTCTCTCTGGGGGACTTTCAACTTACTAAGTGGTCAAGCAATAGTGACGTGGTTCTTCAGTCCATTCCAGAATCATTGCGACTCTCAAATAGTGTAGATTTAAGCAGGGACCCGACGCAAAAAAATACTAGGGCTCCGTTGGTACCCAGATGAGGATTATTTTGCATTTCAGGTAACTCCTGATACTCGCCCCTGTACTAAAAGGAATATCCTTTCATCCGTCGCTCGCCTTTTTGACGTGTTAGGTCTCGTGGCTCCTTTGATTTTATACGCAAAGCTGCTTATTAAAGAGCTTTGGCTACTCAAGCTTGATTGGGACGACGTTCCACCAACTCGCATTATTCGCTTGTGGGAGCAATTCCAAACTGAGTTGCCCCTTATTTCGCAATTAAGGTTTCCGCGCCACGTCGGTGTTGTAGATTACTGCAAGATATCTTTGGTCGGATTCGCTGACGCCAGTGAAAGGGCCTACGGTGGGGCCGTCTACGCCCATGTGGTCCGACCTGATGGTAGTATCGTCGTATCTCTGGTCTGCGCTAAGTCCAAACTGTCCCCGTTAAGGGTAGTCAGCTTGGCTCGCCTTGAATTGTGCGCTTCCCTTCTCTTATCAACTCTACTTAAAAGAGTTTATTCGCTTTACGCGGCTCGACATGCCATTGAGGCTGTTGTAGCTTTTTCCGACTCAACTGTGGCGTTGAGTTGGATTCATTCCGCTCCGCACCGCTGGCACACGTTTGTGGCCAACCGCATCGCTAAAATACATGACAATTTGTCAGCAGAGCACTTTTTTCATGTAAGAGGATTGGAAAACCCTAGTGACTGCCTTTCGCGCGGACTTACCCCGGCCCAGTTAGGCCAGCATTCCTTGTGGTTAACTGGCCCGCCATGGCTTGCGCTACACCGCTCTGAATGGCCTATAAAGCCTTTCATATCAAGTGAGTCACAGGAGCTTCCTGAAATGAAGCCTGTCGCTTTACCAGTGCTCTCACACGCAAGTTCGAACGGAGCTACTCCGTCCGAGAATATACTCTACGCAAGAGCTGCTAGGTTCTCTTCTTGGCAGAAGTATTTAACAACAGTTTGCTTTGTTTATAAATTCGCGAAGCGGCTCCCAAGGGGGCCGATAACCGCATCTGATTTGGATTTCGTCGAAAATGTCGTATGGAAAATGGTACAACGGATTCATTTCGAATCTGATATTCAACGCTTGTCTCGCAACCAACTGTGTTCTAAACAAATACAGAAACTTAGCCCATTTCTTCATAATGGTATTATTCTGGTTGGAGGTCGACTCACAAATTCTGAGTTAGAATTTGACGCTCGTCATCCTATCCTTCTACCAAGTCAGGATCATATAGTAGAACTTTTAGTTTCCCATTATCACGCATCGAATTTTCACACAGGTCCTAATTTGCTTGTTTCTGTGTTAAGGCAGCGCTATTGGATCCTATCCGCAAGACGTGTCGCACGTCACGTTACTTTTCGCTGTAACATTTGCTTTCGGGCCAAACCAAAGCCTGTGTTTCCTGTCATGGCTGACCTTCCGCATTTCCGCGTGGAAGCTGCTCCTAAAGCATTCACACACTGCGGAAGTGATTATGCAGGGCCCCTAACTATCACATCGGTACGGGGCAGGGGCCAAAAAACCAGAAAGGCATATATATGCCTATTCACTTGCATGACTACACGAGCTTTGCATCTTGAAGTCGCTTCAGATTTGACCACAGCGAGTTTTTTGGCTGCTTTCAAACGCTTTCTCGCTCGCAGAGGTCCAGTGGAGGTTTTGTACACTGACAACGCTACTAATTTTATCGGTGCGAGGTCCTACCTTCGTGAACTCTATCGGTTCTTGACTGGAGAGTATCAACCTGTATGGGTAAAAGAACTCTTGGAACATAGAATAATGCTAAAAACTATTCCTTGTAGAGCTCCTCACTTTGGTGGCTGCTGGGAGAGCGAAATAAAGAGCGTTAAGACACATCTACTTAAGGTTATTGGTCAACAAATACTGTGCTTCGATGAGCTTAATACGGTCCTCACACAAGTAGAAGCTTTATTGAACTCTAGACCCTTGTATCCACTTAGTTCTGATCCATCAGAACCAACGGCATTAACTCCCGCGCATTTTTTGCATACGAAACCACTCGTGTTTCTGCCCGCTCGCGACGTCGACGAAACGCGTTTACATCTTATTACGCGATATGAATTAATGGATAAATTAGTTCATTCGTTCTGGAATCGGTGGCGTCAAGAATACTTGCACACCTTACAATCCAGACAGAAGTGGAACACTCCTGCCTGTCCTGTGAAAGTAGGCATGGTAGTTGTATCTATGCAGGATAACGTCATACCCTTGCAATGGCCTCTAGGTATCATTACCGAACTCTTTCCAGACAAAAACGGTATCGCTAGAGTCGCCTCAATAAAGACTAAAGGCGGCGTTATACTCAACCGCCCAGTCGTAAAGTTATGTCCTTTACCGACTCAATAGTTTAATTTAATACTTATCTTAGGTTAATTAATTTATAATTTAGGTGTAAGTATCGCTTCGCTTGCACACACGTGCATTAGATTAGTTTTTTTTTCCTATCGCTTTTATACCGCCCCGCAGGGTCGCTCGGGATCATAGATTCAGATAGAGTTTGTGACGATGTGCAACCCACCGCTATTTTATTAAGTTTAGTTTTATTTCGCTTTTCCTTATCGCGTTTTGAAAGTAGGTTCTTTCAAGCCGGGGGATGATGGTTACGCCAAGTGGTGTAACTATTCGAACGCAAATCCAGGAGAGGTCGCTAATTGGTCATTCTCTTGAGATTTTTAAATATGGCAAACCACGCTAGGTTTTGTCGCGCAACAAACAGTTCCGCACATGCACTTTGAGGGATCACACGCGTGTCCTTCCCGCTAGGTCATTCAAATTGGCCAAGTGCTCGCAACCGCCGGTGCCTTCGCACGCGTGAAGCACCACCCGCTGGGCCTGACGCTCCAGGCCTTCCGTCCGCACTTTCTCTCGCCTAGAGAAAGCCTTTCTTCGTCGCGTATCGCGTCGCCCGCAACCCACGAGGAACGCTGATCTTTGTCGCGTCCCGCCGCTCATGGACAAACTTCCCTAAGGATCCACAGGACATTTTCGTGCGTGTATGTGATTGTGTAACATCAAACTAAGGCGCCGTCCAGGACTCTGCTGCTACATCGGGAGCCGACTAGCCTGCTACGGTGAGTCTATTTAAAGATTTTCGAGGGTTTGCCCATTAGTGACCTTCAAAATAAGGGATTTGTAGAATTGTAGTCGAAAGGAATCATCCTGGTATTGTTCTAATAATATCAGCCGCACCGCAGAGGCGCTAGCACGCTGCAGCGTCTCCAGATGGCGTATGTTCTTTGATGCCTCGTGGTCGGGAGGTTATGGTGACAAGTCTATACGAGTCCATATAACAGTCCACTTTAACTATTTCACAAATTGTTCACGAGCACGAGCATTTATAACACCAAACTACACCAATTTCATATAATAAAGTCCACCAAAATCAGTTTGCAAAATCGTCCAAGGTAGACCGCACCCCTTGACTTCCCACCACAAACTCCCATTGATCCTTCACATAGCCTTAACGGCTTGACCGTTTTGACGTGTTAGGTGTAATGTCATGGTTAAGTACCGTTACAAAATATTAATGTGGCAAACGTAAACTGTTAATAATTTATAATTATTTAAAAACTAAAAAACACGCTAGTCATGTATTGTCATCAGAACTCAGAGCATATGCAGAATTTCATCCTAATCGAAGACCGAGAAGTGGGTCAAATTAAGATTCCAAGATTTTCTTACATATACAAGTCATCATCATCATTTCGTGTAGGTGACACGGTCAGTCGACCATGCACACCCTGGTGTCAGAGTTCTTCGGGACCGCCTCTCGGCCTCTGACGTGGTTCCTTTAACGACTACCAGATGGCAGCCGGGACCACCGGCTTAACGTGCCTTCCGAAGCACGGAATCATCTTTCTTATCAGACAAACAGGTGATTCATGACTGCAATGTCCTAACCAAACTGGAAACAACTTAACAAAGTATGCTTCCCGTGGGAATCGAACCCACGACCCCCGGGTCAACAAGGCAAACGCCTTAACCACTGGACCACAGAGGCAGTTGCTACAAGGCAGTACATGCAAGTGAAGCTAATAAAAGCGTATTAAAAAGGCAGTCGGTGCCACCGACTATCAGTTGACCGCGACCTTTCGTATACTTTTGAGCGATACTTATAGTGACAAATGAGATTATTTCCTACGACCCCAGAGTCGAACCAGAATACCTATTGCTTTACGTATTGGGCATTCAATGTGTTGTAAGACCAGTCAGGTGTCAGTGTTGGGATTCCGTTGTGCGCTCTGCTAGGAGTTCGTTTTCCTTCTTATGTGTTAGCGTCCAGGCATCGCAGCCAAATGTCATCATCATCATCATCAGGTCTTTCTAGTCTCCACTGCAGGAGCACGACCCTCTCTGTACTACCAGAGCCATATACTAGCCTGAGTTGACAGAGGATTTGGCCTACACTTTCCACGCTGGCCAGACGGGTTGGAGAGGTCTCTTTGATGTTAATAAGCTTTGTTTAGCTTGTGTTTCCTTAGTCGCCTTTTACGACATCCACAGGATGACTTGGAGTGGTCCTATTCTACTCTGCCGGGAAACACACGGCTTACTTAAAATCCAGAACCCTATCCACGTAACATTGGCTTCAACATTAAAACAGTAAAAGACTAATAAAATCTTTTTAACAAATAAAAAATAAACCGCCGAAATAAATTGAAAAGCCAAAAGTTAATCACACCCAAAATATCCGAATAAATTTGGAAACAAAACATCCCAAACTTATATGGTACCAACTACCAATTTCGGGGTGTTTAAAGATTTAACAAAATCGGACTACTCTTAAAGTTAGCGTGGTCATACATACAAATTATGCGTCGAATTGAGAACCTCCTCCGTTCTTTCGTCGGCTGTAAACATACGCGCCCAAAGTCACGTGCAAGGAATTTTCACTTAAAACTTTATACATTATTTGCAAGTTCGCATGTGCATTAAAAACGCCAGCTGATTATTTATATGGATTTGTAAAGAAAAGGTAAATCCGCATCGGTCAGTATAGCATTGCAAAGACGCTGTGCATCACAGTGTAGAAATTTAAATGTAAACTATAAATCAGAAATAAATATATACAGAAAAAACCACACAGATAGAGCTAGCCCTAAAGTAAGTTAGAGGTTTGTGTTATGTGATACTAACTGAACGATACTAAATTTAAATAAGAAATTCATAGTTAAATACCCAAAACTCAGTTAGACTTGGAAAAGGTTATTTTCTATCTTGTCCTGAACGGGGATCAAATCCGAGACGTTTCCGTGTGCCTGGCATGATGACCACTAGGCCACAGAGGTCGTCACATCACTTTTATTTCAATCTTCACAAAAATCATCGAACTTCACTAGGTGAGAATATTTTAATTTTAATTAAGTATATCACACTTGAACTGCTAGTACTGAATTGAAGCGTTATTTCTGCTAAAACCAAAAGTAATTCCATAATATGCCGCGCATATTTATATGCGCCATAGCACTTCTTAGAAGCGGAAGCACGGCACGTCACGGACAAGTTCTAGCCTCTAAAGCGATCGAATTCTGCTGCAGTATAGTGCGATATAACCCATTTATATTAAAATAAATAATAGTTTGCTGCTTCGCACAGCGTAATGTCGCTGAAATGCAATGCGGACTTACCTACACTAAAAGAAGTTTCCTTAAGTAATATCTTGTAAATAGTATTAAAACCAGAGTTGTGGCTCAATGTCAAAGTTAATTTTTATATCCAATTAGTTACATTAATCACTCTGATTGTTATATTTAATATTGTAATTTTCTAATATTTGTATTTGCAAAATCAACAAGTACAAGTGTCAAACTTAAAAATGTAGGTAGAAACATAAACATTTTTTAAGTACCCACATTTGTATTTTTTTTTATGACGAGTCAAAAATGCTTGAACACAAATTATTGTATGTGCCTTATTATTTTTGTGTGTTCTCTTGGTAAGTTTACTTGTTTTCAAACAAAATAACTATTAGATGAATCTGAACATCCTAGTGTATTATAATTAGGTATGTAACAAATAAGATATTAGAATGTGACTAATATAAGACACTTCAAACCAATAAATTATGCGTTTTACTACGTCAGGCATATTGAATACATTTCTTGTCGTGTTGCTATGAATAGACCTTCCAAAGTTTTAAAACACATTATGAAAAAATATTATTAAATTTTTTGCACACTGAAAACACATTGCTGTAAAATGAATTAAGTCTTAGAAAAAAAACTAGCAGTCTGACGTGTATTGGCCACTTACACACACGGACAATAAATGACTCACTCTAACTAACACTTTAGATCTCAACAGATCAGCTTACAAGACAGCATTACTTGCTGACCCCTCTATACAAACATGTTTTATAGGATTATTTTGTAGTCAAATATTGTTTTGCGGTACGGAACCCTTTACTTCGAACATTGTCCACTCTATTTAATTAATTTAAGTGTTATTAAAACTATAATGTAGTTATATAGTTACGAGCTCCGTGGCGCAGCGGTCATCACGCCTGCCTGCGACACAGATGGTCCCGGGTTCGATCCCTGGTCAGGTCAAGATGGAAAACGATCTTTTTCAGATTGACCTGGGTCTTGGATGTTTATCTATATATGTATTTGTTATAAAATATACCTAGTATCGTTGAGTTAGTATCCCATAACACAAGTCTTTCATAAGAACTTACTTTGGGGCTAGCTCAATCTGTGTGATTTGTCCGTATATATTTATTTATTATTTAAATCACTTAATCCTATCCCGGTTTATTATTTACTTATTTAATGGTAAATTTCAACAGTTCTGTGATCATCATACAGGATGTAATTAAAAGGCACAGTTATTGTTGAAAAATAACATATTCGAGTTTGTCTCTTATCTCATACTTGGAGAAAGTCTGAAGACTCCTGCGGCAATACCCCATCCGATCGTCTCAGTCGGTCTAAGATGGATAAAGGGATAAAATACGCAACGCGCGATATCTACGCGAAAAATCTGTTCGGGCAATAAAAGTTTTTTTCACTATGTCTATTTATGAGAGGACTCTTAATAGCAGAGCGATAAAATTATACCTACATTCATGTCAAAAAATTTCTCTATAAGTGTATTTCTATCAGGGTCATACTATAGTAGTCTAATTCATAACCAGGACAGTCAACTGGGGTGCATAGGATCAATGCCTTTATATTAAACACAAGAAGGCTAAACATCTACTTACCTTCCAAATATGTATTAACATACGCCTCAGTTGCTGATTGATCATTGTTCTCAACCACTATCTTTTTCCTGGGGCCTCTCTTCTTTACGACTTTTACTTGTTTCTGTGGTTCCGGCTCTGGTGGGAAAATGACAGGCTCCGACTTGTCAAGTTGGGCTCTTGCAACTGCATAAATAAGGTTTTATATGTATAGCTGTTTCTATGGGGGGTACAGTAGTACCCATTGTGTGTGAAGTAAAGACATTCATTATTGTTTTAGTTTACTAACCAAAACAATAATTAATGTCTTTACTTCACACACAATGGGCCTAAACAAAAGGCCTAAGTTTTAACAATAGCCTGTTGGAATTTATTTCATTTCGAGCCTGCCAAAGAGTTTGTTAAGTAAGAGTTAAAGTTTGTTGTTACACTTTGACTCCTTAAGAGTCCCACGTAAAGCCGAAATCCCATACAAACGTAGTTTGGTTTTAGTTTTACAAAAGTTAAGCCAATCTCAACCAAATTTCGTACATACGGCTGGATAAGGCATATTGATGTTTATGATCAGATTTCAATTTTAAAAACAATATCTATACAAAATTACAGCGAGTAAAAGTTTTCGATAGGAAACTTCTACTCGCTGTAATTTTGTCGGTCGTATGTACGAAATTTGGTTGAGATTGGCTTAACTTTTGTTAAACTAAAACCAAACTACGTTTGTATGGGATTTCGGCTTTACGTGGGACTCTTAACTACTAAACTGATATTAGTGAAAATTTGCATATCCTTTGTTTGATGTTCAGAGAAGGACACAGGCCACCTTTAATCCCAGAGTAAGATACTGTGTTAGAAGGATCAACATTCATCATCATTTCGTGTAGGTGACACGGTCAGTCGACCATGCACACCCTAGTGTCAGAGTTCTTCGGTTAACACAAGCAAAGCCGCGGCTGTTAGTTAGTTTATAATAAGCTCTTGCTTGGCCATGTGGTTCCTAACAGAATAGAATAGGGCCACTACAAATCGTCCTGAGGATGTAGTAGAAGGTGACTTAGGAAATACAAGCTAATCAAAGCTAACAAACATCAAAGAGACATCTCCAACCCATCTGGCTGACGTGGAGAGTATAGGCCAATTTCTCTGACTTCATCATCAGCCTCTTGCAGTCCACTGCTGGACATAAGCCTCCCCAAGGGCACGCCTAATTGTGCGATCTTCTGCTATTTTCATCCAGCCACTACCAGCAACCTTTCACAGGTCATCGGTCCAACTGGCAGAAGTACGTCCCACACTGCGTTTGCCGAAACATGGTCTCCATTCATGAACCCATCTGCTCCAATGGTCATCGGTCCTATGACAGATGATTCTTCTGACTGTTCTGGCTAATATATGGCTCTGGTAGTACAAAGAGAGTCATACTCCTGCAGTGGAGAACCAAAAAGACCTGATGATGATGATCAAGATTCACAAAACAACCCTTCATCAACTCTCACGTGCCTTTTGCTGCTGTGCAATCTGTGTCAACTGAGCATTTTCCCAGTTGTATCCTCAGCTTTAATAGCATTCATGATGCTTACATCAACAATTTGGCATTGCTTTTATGGCCCGTCTCCTGCTAACTAATACTACTTAAAATAATAAGTGCTTGTAATAAACACAGAGAAAGTTGCAAATTATTCTGAATAAAAAATAAGAAATCAAAGGCCGGTACAGCAGCAGCCGCGCCAGAAAGCCTCAAAAGGCGCAAATATGTTAGTATTGGGAATAGCTACACATATTTGAGCCTTTTGGGGTTGAAACCATGGGTCCGTAGGGTTCATCAGCCCATCGTCTCTTTGACTTTTTATCAAAGAGGCTTATCGAGGTATCGTGTGACCAAAGGGCTGGCAATTACTTGGCACAAAGGATAAGCATTGCCATCCAACGTGGCATGCTGCCAGCCTTTTGGGCATGTTACCTCGAGGTGATGGTTTGCAGGGACTATATAATTTGTAAATATTTTAATTAATTTTTATTTACTATTTAACAACAAAGAAATCAATGAAAGTTCTGATAATAGCACACCCTAGGGTCTGACACATCGCAGTTAAAGATAAATCCAGGAAAAAGCTTGGATGAGAAAGAAAGCAGTGTTGTGTGTACATACTTGTATTTGCTAGCTGAAGTTTATCATCTGTAGTTAGGTCCTTAGCCTTTTTATTGAGGACTGCATGGTTCTGTAATATACCATTAGCCACCGACAGCACTGCTGTTTCAGTGGGATCTGAGAATACAAAATATTTGTTTTCAGAAGTACCCTATAGATAAATACATATATTTAGTTGCTGCTTCATGTATATATTGTTGTTAAGGTTTAAGGTTATAGCAGTAGTAGTACAGTCGAAAGCTAATCCATAGTATTCCAAAAAATTATCACAAGAATCTAGGTATATGTTTAAAATGATATTTGTCTGTGTGTAAATCATGTAGATTTTTACATAAACAATAAACATAGCGGAAAATCGTAATGCACTACAACAAGAGCAAACAAACAATCAAAAGATAACAAAATATTGCAAGATTGGCATAATTTTAAAACTTACTTTTTTTCGGAATCTTGACCTTGACGATGGTTGGAATTTTTAGCTTGGGTTTCTCTTTAACTTGTTTTGGCCTTGGAAGTCTCCCTTTGGGAGCTGTTCCAGTTTTAGGAACAGTTTTCTTAGGTGCCATTTTTCGCCTGCAAAAATTCCTTTTTCACATAACCAACAAAATTAAAGTACTGAAAATTAATCATTCGCCATTCTCAGTACTGCGACTCAAAATTTGGGGAGGTTTTTATGCCGTGTTAAGTTATTATTCTTCCCAAAAACACTTTTAAAATTGAAAATTACTATCTTGAGGTTACGATAAACCATAGATAATACACGATACACATTTTTTTTTACATCAAAAACAAAATTAGTTTTTTTTTATCATTCACTCACTGATTGGCTTGATGGAGTCAAGCCCAGAATACACATTCATCTATCAATTTTGCTGTAATTTTTGGCAAAGAATACTGGCAACACTAAATGCAAAGGTCAAAAAGGTTGTATCTGTCAAAAATCGCAGAACGGTAGGGTCATTTTGTAAGCCGGTTTATTCTAAATATAATCGAATTTCAAAATCAAAGATGCCAGCTAAATACAAGATCGTTATGATTCGCCACGGCGAAAGCGAATGGAACCAGAAAAATCTGTTCTGTGGCTGGTACGACGCTGACCTCAGTGATAAAGGTGAGTGAATAATTGCTTAGAATTTTCGCCTTCAATATGTTTGTCTTCTAAATTGGCGTTATCTAATAGGTCGCGAGGAGGCTGTGGCTGCCGGCAAGGCGCTGAAAGCTGAAGGTTACCAGTTCGACGTCGCTCACACGTCGGTTTTGAAGCGAGCTCAAATTACCCTGAACACCGTTCTTCAGGAGATCGGCCAAACTGACCTGCCCGTCAATAAAACTTGGCGCCTCAATGAGAGACACTATGGTGGTCTCACCGGCCTTAATAAGGCCGAGACTGCTGCTAAATATGGTGAACAGCAGGTACATATGTTATAAAATATTTATGAGAAGGCCTAATTGTTCATGGTTTAATAAGTCGGTTCTTGTCCTTATCGTTTATAGACACAGACCCTTCAATATGCAGTAGTACAGATACACAAAATTGACTGCCTCTAAGCAGAGATCATTTTTATTTACTACTTACTACTAAATGTGGATATGTGATAATAATATAACTAATATAACCCAATATAGGTCCAAATCTGGCGTAGAAGCTTCGACATCCCTCCTCCACCGATGGAGAAGGACCACGCCTATTATGACACCATCGTAAACGACCCCCGCTATGCTGGTGACCCAAAGCCTGAAGAGTTCCCCATGTTTGAGAGCTTGAAGCTGACCATTGAGAGGACACTACCTTACTGGAACAATGTCATTGTGCCCCAGGTACTTTTATTCTATCTTACCCCACATATTCAAAATAATCTTAACATATTACATTGGCAACACAAAATGCAGTACAAGTTGCCGAATACTGGGCAAAGAAAAATATTTAAATTGGTGAACATCGACACGCTAAGAAGAAGATTACATTCTTAAATCTCAGACTGTGTTTTATAGACAGTGACAAGATTTGAGAACAATTTTAGTCAAGATGTAAGATGCCTTAGAATATTCGGGTGTTAGCCTTAAAATCTTAGAAAGAGATCTATGAATGAAATTTTGATATTAATGTGGAGGCAAAGCAGTTCCAAATTGTTCATTATTCTAAAAAAAAAAAGGTTTTCTAAAATCACAACGCTTTTTATTCACTTAATATGACTGGTGATGTTGACCCTTGACCTTTAGTAGGCCTTCAGAAGTTTTATCTCCCAATCCAATTAAAGTATGGATTTTCTAAAAATGCATGAATGAGCTAAAACATGTTAAATCTAACCTAACATAAAGTATCTGTAATTTAGGAACTGTGTTCTTGTCGAATGAGTGCTCATGTCTCTCGGTTCTCAGCCATTCTCTTGATCTCTTAGTGATAATTCCAGCCTTTTCTATTTATTAAGTTTAATTTTATTCAAGCAAACATATTTTTCTATAGTTGACATTGAAATTATTCTCAATTTCAGATCAAGGAAGGCAAGAGGATAATCATCGCCGCTCACGGCAACAGCCTCAGGGGCATTGTCAAGCATTTAGATGGTAAGTTTGAAAGTAAAACCAAGTAAATAAATATATAGCAGACAAATCACACAGAATCGCGGGATACTCAATCAATGACACTTCATTTTATAATAGACTAGCAGCCCTCCCTGGCTGCGCCCGGGCATATATTATACCTATAAACCATCCTCATGAATCACTATCTATCAGTGAAAACCGCATGAAAATCCGCGCAGTAATTTTTGAATTTATCAAACAGACTTCTAATTAAGTTTCTTTAAAACAGAAATAAATGTTTTAAAGAAACTTAATACAAAAATAAAATGTTTTCAGAGCTCAGTGATGCCGCCATCATGGAGCTTAACCTGCCAACTGGAATTCCATTCGTCTATGAGCTGGACGAAAACATGAAACCGGTGGACTCCATGGTGTTCCTCGGAGACGAGGAGACGGTGAAGAAAGCGATGGCTGCCGTCGCGGCGCAGGGCAAAGCCAAGTAAACCATAGACAATTTGAAACAATAGAGTAAGGATAATCTGTTATTTATTTAAGAAATGTGTCGCTGAGATTATTGTATTGTTATTAATTTTAAAATATCAAGAGTTCTTTATAGATATATAATTGTATCCATATTTATTTTTGTCTCTGACAGTTCAAAACATACAGTTTTCTATTGAATAAGATCACACATTAGTTTAGCTATTGCAGATAGTCAAAAAATATCAAAGGTATGATATTGCAAATGAATATCCTTTAATGATCTCCTTACAACCGTATGTGTTATAAAGATGCTGTTATATCATCTCCAGCTGTATGTTTATCCTAGCTGCGATGTGTCAGAGCCCGAGGTTCGCTATTATGACAGCATTAATGAAGAAGACTCAATAAAGTTTATACGGCTGGTTTTCTACCTAATGTCAACTCTCCTTAACTCCAGAACTGCAGGCAAATATTTATGAAAATTAGGGGGAGGCTATCAAAACTTCTATTGATCTGTCAGGAGTTAAATTACTTTGAATAGAAATGACACCTAGTAATATGTAAATAGCATAAATGTTTTTAGAATCCGTGCAATCTAAAAATAAGCTGGATTTGTTAAAGAAATGCATTAATTTCATAGCTGGGTCTATGCCAAGATGTTTCATAGATATTTATTCTAGTACGTGCTTGTGGAATGATAATAAAGTTAATCGAGATGTGTTTGTTTTTTTTTACACTTTTGACTGGGATAGGATGGAGTCAATGAAAATAATAAAAATCGTAAGTTGATCAATTAGCTATTTATTGCGTTAAATAATACATTTCAACTGCTGTTTATACTTTTCCGAAAGTTGATTAACTGACTCGTAAATTGATCACTTCACGATTCCTGTTATATATCCGTATCCGGTGAGATATTGTGTATGTTTTAGCGGCGGATAACTTGTCTTCATCATCATCATCTTTGTACCTATGATCTGTACTATTCAGGCAAGCTTTCTTTCAAGTCCTCCATTATTTCATCAACATTGACATGGCTTTTTGATTTTTCTTCCTCGTTTCTAGTGAATTTCTTGCCAGTGTAAGCAAATTTTTGTTTACTATTCCTAAAATTAAATTGTTTTTCTTCTTTTTCGCCGCCATCTACCTAAAAATTAAAAATATATATATATATATATATATATAATACATATTTAGAACAAACATTTTTATTAAAGTTTTGTGGTACATAAATTTTGTAAAAAAATTATTCCCCATACAGGTGTCTCAATGAGATTCCTCAGTGGCAATATTTTTTGCCTGTAAGAGATAGAGAAAATGGTCAAAAGAACAATAACACCGATTTCCGAGAATATTTAAACACCCATCAAGATTCATAGGTTTTCAACCCCATAATCAAATTAGTCATTTTAAAAATATACAAGGATATCCTTTTTGGATATTATGCACCATAGAGGTAAGATGATCCATGTTGTGGGCAAGCATTTTCTATAAGAGCCCTGGATGGAACCGATTAATTTTTTGTTATACGATATTAACTCATATTTAGCTTCTATTAACAAGCATAATTCTATACACAGATTCATAGTTGACTGTAAAACGGAACTCGCTCGCACATATGCAATTGTGTAAAAAACCGAAACTAGTCGGCGAATCCGACGAAATAAAACGTGAGTAAAGCCTGTTTCCATAACGAATTTATCTCGAGTCATCATCAGGTCTTAAGTCTCCACCAGAGCCTCTCCAGAGCAGTAAGAGAATTTGGCACACTACACTCTCCACGCTGGCCAGACGGGTTGGAGAGGTCTGTAGATTTAATAAGCTTTGTTTAGCTTGTGCTTCCTTCGCCTTCTACGACATCCACGGGAAGACTCATCATCATCATTTCGTGTAGGTGACACGGTCAATCGACCATGCACACCCTGGTGTCAGAGTTCTTCGGAACCGCCTCTCGGCCCCTGACGTGGTTCCTTTAACGACTACCAGATGGCAGTCGGGACCAACGGCTTAACGCGCCTTCCGAAGCACGGAATCATCTTTCTTATTTTTCATCTTTATTAATTTCTTCAGACAATCAGGTGATTCATGCCTGCAATGTCCTAACCAAACTGGAAACAACTTAACAAAGATGCTTCCCGTGGGAATCGAACCCACGACCCCGGGTCAACAAGGCGAACGCCTTATCCACTGGACCACGGAGGCTGAATAATATTAAGACGGTCTTGTTCCAACAAAACAAAGCTTACCTCCATAGATTCAGGTTTTTTCTTCAGCTTTTTATGTTTCTTAGCTTTAGGCCTTTGCTCGAATCTGAAGTCTTTTGGCAGCTTATGTTCTTTGACGCAGTGCATCAGTCTCTCTTCGGGGGTCCTAAATTTCTCCTTGCAATCTTCTATGTAGCAGCAATACTGAAATTTAAATATACAAATACATACAGTGGCGTAGCTAGGCGTAGGCTAAGTGGGCCATAGCCTCCTGCCTAAAGGCCTTATCCTGTATACGCTCTGGCTGCTGTAAGTAATCTACATATTATGTTTCAAAAGACGCATTTTTTAAATTAAATCTTTTGTTTCAATATAAACTTTTCTTTAATACCTAAACCTTAAAATTGTAATGCGTGCTAAGGGTCATCATCATCATCATCAGGTCTTTTTATGTCTCCACTGCAGGAGCACGACTCTGTACTACCAGAGCCAGACCAGTAAAAGGATTTGGCCTACACTCTCCACGCTGGCCAGACCGGTTCGAGAGGTCTCTTTGATGTTTATAAGCTTTGTTTAGCTTGTGATTCCTGAGTCGCCTTCTACGACATCCACGGGGAGACTTGGAGTGGTTCCTATTCTACTCTACCGGGAACCACACCGCTAAGGGCCATATAAAATTTGAAATAAATGAATTTTAATTAAATGTAGTTTAAAAGTTAGAAAAGGAGCGATAAATACTACTATCAAGTAGGAAGACTAGCAAGTGTCAATGAATCTTTATCACATATTTAACCAAGCATAAGGATACGCACGTGTAACTCTATTGTTGAATAAACATCTAGGTACCTACTATGTTTATACGTTACATAATAAAGTAGACAGGTGACTACGTAAACTAATTAGGTCGGGGGAAAAGTAATTTCGTATTTAGTATGTGTAAAGTTGTAATAAAATATCTGCGGTTATGTTGTATGTACCTACCTTTATGGATTTGATACGAGAAGAAAGGTACACTTTTTAAGCAATAATTAAATTGTTATAAAAAAAATTTCCGCCTGTGTGCATTGTGTTAATGTCTATCAAAAATTTATAAAATTAACTAAGAAATTTAGACATTTTTAAAAGTTTATTAAAAAAAAGAAATACTTAATTCAAATAAATTTTGCTGTTTATGGACATACTAGAGTTCCAACAAGAAAAGCACAATGTTGGTTCAAAAGCTTTTTGTCTGAGAAATTTGATGTCAAAGTTACAGCTCTTTGGTAGGTAGGGGCGGGTAAAATCTTCATACAAAATACGAAAAGCCTTTTCCCCCCACCTAATATACATTATACCTATACCATAGTGCGTCACATTATTGCTGTAGAAGTATAATAAAAGGTTGTGTGTTTACAATGGAACAGACAGACAGATGAATGGAGATGAACAGTTTTAAATACATACATAAATACATGCGCGTGAAAAACATTACCCTCTTCATGGGTAGGGTTACCACCTTCTTTTTGCAAATAAAGTACATTGGTTATTATAAGTACTTACGAATAAACAATTTATTATTCTTTATTATTATATTTAAAAACATATTTTTTATTGCTTTTTGCAGTTTGTATCAAATTAGAATCTCGACTAAACAATTGCACAGCATCTTTACAATCTATATTTAAATTAAAATAAATAACTAATTCATTTTTTAACTATAAATTCTTCATCAACTATTCAAAATCACAAAAAAAATAAATCATGCGAAATAAAGTATTTTCGTGTACTTTATTGTTCTCATAAAGTACAGAGTACAATTGCCTGAAATAACGTACAATACTTTATTATGAAGTACGGGTGGCGGGTTAGCCGTGTGTTTCCCGGCTGAGTAGAATAGGACCACTCCAAGTCATCCCGTGGATGTCGTAAAAGGCAACTAAGGAAACACAAGCTAAACAAAGCTTATTAACATCAAAGAGACTATCTCCAACCCGTCTGGCCAACGTGGAGAGTGTAGGCCAAATACTCTGACTACTCAGGCTAGTATATGGCTCTGGTAGTGCAGAGAGGGTCGTGCTCCTGCAGTGGGGACTGGAAGGAACTGATGATGATGATGACGGGTGGCAACTCTATTTATGGGTGGGGCAGTCAGGTAAAAACTCACCGAAGGTTTTTTCTCTGCCATAACAGCGAAGAAAGAATCATGATTCTCTTGCAAATGCAGGTCCAAGAGGTGTGGGGACGGCATGATTTTCTTGCATTGGCTGCACGAGTACCGGTGAGAGGAATTGTAATGGTTCTCGAAGGCTAGCAGGGACTCGGACGTGAATTTGCAGCCGGGGACGCTGCATGTTGAAGTAATGCTGTAAAATTAAACTTAAAATGAGTTTAAATAAAATTAACTTAATGCGGTTTTCATCTTATTATGTGTAACTATCGCGAAAAAATTAGAAAACACTAATGTTCTAAATAAATTCACACAAACGACTTGTTGTCTTTTATCCATGTGATATATGTACGTATCTGTTTTTCGAGTTTATGGAAGTATAAAAAAACAAAAAAATGAGAGCCGACATTACATGTTGATTTTTGACATATTCCTTATATGTACATTAAATAAAATTAAGTCTAATACGGTTTTGTAGCGTTTATTACCTACATTACACTTTACGGTGTTTGAAACGTCGAAAGGTGTAAAAATAATGTAATAAACTCGATAAAATCGTGTTTAAAATAATTTATATTTGAATGTAGAACATTAGTGTTTCAGACTACTTACACCTCGTGGCACAGGTCTTCGTCGTCTTCATCGTAAACTCCGAGTCTGGGCGGCGTGGGATCGTCACTGAACAACTTGTCGTCCAACTTCCGACGCCCAACGCCATAAAGCTTAAGTTGCTCCAGAAGAAATGCGCCTAGATCCATATTTCTGGAAACATATTAAATATATTTGCCGTGTGGTTCCCGGCAGAGTAGAATAGGACTTCCAAGTCTTCCCGTGGATGTCGTAGAAGGCGACTAGGAAACACAAGCTAAACAAAGCTTTAAAAAATAAAAGAGACCTCTCCAACCCGTCTGGCTACCATGGTGAGTGTAGGCCAAATCCTCTGACTGCTCTGGCTAATATATGGCTCTGGTAGAACAGAGTGGGTCGTGCTCCTGCAGTGGAGACTGAAAAATACCTGATGATGATGTTGAATATTATATAGATAGAACCGATCATCATGAAATTTTGCTTACACGTTGTCTGGAGTACGGAGAAGGTCATAGACTCGGTACATTTCATCCCCGAGGAAAGTACTGTTTCCGAGGCATCGACATAAACGCGAGCGGAGCCCGAGTGAAAGCTTAAATATAGTTTACCTACTTCTTAAAGCATAGTAAAGAGTATTTTCCAAAAGTGCCACTGTTTGTCAGCCAGACCCAGATGGCACAGTGGGACTGTGCGACCCAATACCAAGTTGAAAAACATTTCATGATACATATCTACATCAGGGGTTCTCAAACATTCAGCCCCAGTGTAGCTACCCCATTTTTAGGGTTCCGTAGTAAACTAGGAACTCTTATAGTTTCGCCATGTCTGTCTGTCTGTCCGTCCGCGTTTTTACTCAGAGACTATAAGTACTAGAAAGCTGTAATTTGGTATGAGTGTGTATATTAATCATGGCAAAAAAGTCGTAGAAAAAAAATCTTGAAAAAAATTTTTTTTTGGGTTGCTCCCATACAAGTGGGGGAGTATTTTTTTTTCTCTATTTACCCATCGTGTGGGGTATCGTTAAAAAGGTCTTTAAAAAATATTGTGAGGTTGAGAACACCATTGTTAGAGGTACGTGTCCCCCCCTCTATCTGCTAAACGGTTATAATATGGATACGTGAAAAAAATTACAGCAGTAGTATATATACTGAAGTTGAAAGGAAAACTATCAGAGCTGGGTATACTAAGTGCAAACTAAAAAGTTATAGGCAACCAACTTGTAAAATGTACTGGAAAATGTAAAATTTCATACAATCTTCATTGTTAGATGTTTTTGGTCGTTAAACTGTGAGGTGCGAGTGTAAACAGTGTGAACTCAAAGTTTTCATTCGCAACTACGGAACCCGATACTGCGCGTGGCCCGACACGCACTTGGCCGTTTTTTTTTTCAAAACAGCAAACTGCTTTAAATTTATGTGGGACCAAAGAAAATTTAATATATGTTTGAGGCGCACTATTTAGTTATGATAGATCTTAAATAGATTCGGAAAAAATCTAATGTACCTATCTAATCAGTTACCAGGTATGTACTTATCAATAAATTTTATATTAAATGTTATTAGAATATTATAAGAATAATTTTGTTTCCTCAAATTTGTTATCTCAGTTCCATTTGCTGCACTTGAAGATATCGCCGTCTACTCACGACAGACTTATTAATTTATTATGCCAAGTCACGGAGACTATTATATTTGCTTTCAAGGCCGTCTTTAAGTATGACATCATTTATGTTAGAAACATTATTTTAAAACTTGTGATAAGCGTTGCGATCAGAAATATTTGGTCACGCACGATAGTAAGTTACTTTAGTTTGACTGTGACTATTCCATATTAAATTCTTTTTAGTATGTTACTTACAAATTAAAACCTCCGCTAATTGGTGTATTAATTGATACTAGTTTGTACTACTACTAGTAAAAACTAGTTTGGCAACATTACCTTACTTACCATCGTTGATTCAATCCATACTAATGTTATAAATGCAACGTAACTGTCTGTCTCGCTTTCACGCCAAAACTACTGAAACAATTTACGTCTATCTATCTATCAGCCAGGTCCACAGCTGGACATAAGCCTCCAATCGCCACAAATTGCAATTGCAATAAATGAAATTTGGATCATAAAAAGTCTAAAGCCTGACAAAGACAGGCTACTTTTTTGTACTAAGTACCTACCTACTCGTACCCTACAATTACACAAGTGCAGCCAGGCATGCCTCTCCCTGAATTGCTTGGATGATTGATGGTCATATTAGTTTGCAGTTGGACGTGGTTAACGAAAACGATCCAAACCACTAAAGGTCTTGAAAAACAGGGGTCTACTGTTCTTAGTCGCACGCTACGCGCAATTTCTCGTACTAGTCCAATAAGTACCTAATTGAATTAATTCTGCGGAGTCGACCACAGAGCAAGGAATCTCAATGTAGTTCGCGAGGGTGCGAGCGAAGACACTCCTTGCTCTGTGGTGTCTTAGAGTTAACTCACACACAGACGTGTGCATAGATGTAGGTAAAGTTACATTTGTAGCAGTTTTAGGCACAGAACACAGTGGTTTGAATGAAGCGCCATTCCTCGAACCAACCTTGGTCGGTATACAAAAAATGGAGGTGCCCGCCGAAGTGCACGGAACCCTTTTTAGGTGGGTTGTGTAAAATAATTACACTATGATAATACTACAACCTGATATTTAGACTTCGAGATAATAAGCATGAATTTTTAAGTATTATTTAGGGTTCCGTGAAGTCAAAGTCAAAGATTTTTATTTAAAATTGGATAATAGTATCTCTTTTTGAACGTCATTTTTTCTTTCTTATTATTTTTAATTTTTAATATGCAAAATCGAAAAACTACTAGCGTTTCGTAATGACCACTGGTGAGAAGTCCGTGGTTGCCTTACTGCAAAATGATCTTTAACGACTTGTTAACGACTGAAAAATCCATAAATTTAAGACATATACGTAACTATATCAATCAAAGTATTTATGGACCACCAGCCAGATTTAACAGATACCTACGTTCAGTTTTTTTTTTTTTTTTTGTAGATACTATACAGACACGGCTCACACGGCAACTTTGCCGATGAGCGTGCGATAAGGGTACGCACGCACCGCGACGCGATTTGCTGTCGCAAAATTCGCAACGTATGGAGTGCCATAGAAGTGCGCGCACCGCGACGCGATAGTCGCGCCGTCGCATACCTATTGTTGCTATTTTTGCGACAGATTTGTCGCAAACGCGTTTGCAACGTATGGAGATCTATGAAGACGCGCGCACTGCGACTCGGCAGTCGCGCGATAATGTTGCCATTATATTAACATTTCTTACATATTTGTAACTTTCATACCCTTGGCGTAACTTCAAGTTACATTCGATTTTTGGATAATTAACCCCTTCGAACATACTAAGATTTTTTTTATTTCTTTATTGAGTTCCCAGTTACTTTAATAAGCCATGCCTAAGCAATTTTAAGTTCTAAGTAGTGTTTACATTTTAATACTCCCGTATTTAATATATCCATAATACTGTAAAATATCGTTGGAATTATAACTTAATATTACTATTGCAAATAAGCATAATAAACGATAAATCCTTATTCAGTATTGTTTTTTAATTGTACCAACTGATAAGTATCTTTCTCAAAAAAGTAACAAAAGTAAAACCTGGCAACATTGCGCAGGACATAGCCAACTAGTGATGTGCCAACTCAAATAAAAACGTGTTTTCTAATGTTAATCGAGTTGAGATTCAAATATCCTGAATAGGTGTGGTGTAGCACCGTACTGCAAATTTTATTGGAGATGTTACGGGGTCGGGAGATTTTAATATTTAATATTGAATAATTGTATAGTTCGAAGACACAAGTATAATAAACCAAGTCATATTGAAACAAACCGACAGAAACACACAGTGTCAATTCATTGCCTACGTGTTTATGTTTACTACATACATACATACATATTATCTTGTGTTTATCCCTAGTGGGGTAGACAGAGCCGAAAGTCATAAGACTTGGTCACTTTTAGCATCATAGTTACTGTTTCGTGTAAAGATGTTAAACATTCACCGTGAAGCATTTCTCCAAAGCAACTTTTGAAGATCGAAGTAGGTTCATCGCGATAATGAATTTTCTCAATCAGTAATTCTTCAAAGTAAAGTGTCTTTTTTTTCACTTCTATTAGATTTTGAAACTAATTAACTATTGTATGTCTATTAAGACAGGTCACAGTGATGCCATATTATTTTGTAACACCTTTTTATTACCTCTGTTCCACAATAAAGATATTTGATTTGATTTGATTTGATTTAAACATTATAACTTTCATAGTAGTTGTGTTTCTTGTGTGTTTTCATATGTTTGATTTTATGCGCCAAAGAAATATATTTCTTTCTTTCTTTCTATGATAGTAATTTGTATCATCATCGTCATCAGGTCTTTTTTATTCTCCACTGCAGGAGCGCGACTCTCTTTGATCACCAGAGCCATTAAATTAGCCAGAGCAATTGGCCTACACTCTCCACGCTGGCCAGACGGGTGGGAGAGGTCTTTTTGATGTTTAAAAGCTTTGTTTAGCTTGTGTTCCTAAGTAATTTGTATACTTACGTTTATTTTTACGACAAGTATCGGATAACAGTTTCGTAACGATTCTAAAAGTTAACGAAGAAGTAAACAACGTAATACAACAAGAAACAAATAACAGTTTCGTTACGATTTTAAACGAAAAGTCATAACGCCCCATCCCTAAAACGCGACTGCCGAATCGCAGTGCGCGCACCCATGATTTGCTCTTTTCTGTCGCGCGACGCGACGCGACTATCGCGTCGCGGTGCGTGCGTACCCTAAGAAGCGCGGGTCACGGTCTTTGGACTCCGGATGGGACTGTTCAGTTTATCTTGATTGACTATAACACTTATATAACTAGCACACAGGTTTAATTATGTATTTCAAAACCCGACAGCCCTCCCAATTTTAAATATCTCTAAGGATACTTTACTTTGACGAGCTCCGTGGCGCAGCGGTCAACACGCCTGCCTGCGACACGGATAGTCACGGGTTCGATCCCCGGTCGGGTCAAGATGGAAAAATAATATTTTGCAGATTGACATGGGTCTTGGATGTTTATCTATATGAGTAGGTATCTATTATAAAATATAGTATCGTTGAGTTAGTATCTCATAACACAAACATGGACCTAGGAATAATACTTATTATTTGATTATTCTTAGATCCATGAACACAAATCTCGAACTTACTTTGGGGCTAGCTCAGTCTGTGTGATTTGTCCGTTTATATTATTATAGCTACTTGGGTTATTGCACGGTTTTTGAGTGTGTATTTTATTTTTCATATTTTTCTATTCGTATTTTATTAGTGAATAATAAAATACTTCAACCGAAGTAAGCAGGTAAAACTTATTATTTATCGTACCGTATCCGTGCTAATAGTATTAATGCGAAAGTTACTCTGCTTCTTCGTCTCACTTTCCCGCCAAAACTACTGAACCGCACAAATACTCTAAAGCCTGAGAAAGGATAAGCCTACTTTTTTCACGCGGCCGAAATCGCAGGCACTGCTAGTATTTATTATTATAAAACAGAATAGTTACTTAGCAAAATATAAATGTTATGGTATAAAAATAGTGCCTGATCTGCTAAAGTTTTATTGATAAAAAAACGGAAGGATAAAAAATGCCTGCGGAATCTCGATGCTGCGGAACCATATTTCATTCACGACTTAAACTTGACCTTTGATTACTCTATCTACGACGACGACGACGACGACGCCGACGCCTGCTATGAATATGATACAATCTAGTACCTAACTCAGTGTCATTCTGAATGGTGATGTTCACTTTATTGTTCGAATTCACTTTATATAGTTGTGCAATGTATATTGAGTGAAATTAATATTATTTTGTGTAAATATCTGTGAAAAGTACGGTATATAAGCATTTAAAATGACTGTGAGACAGAGAAAAGTAAGTACCAAATTAATTCACTAAATTGTAAAGTAGTAAATTATTATTTTAGTCAATTAAATTGTGATAAGTGGACCGTATGAATATAACCTATAAATTTAACTGAGAAGACGTGTGAAAGAATGTAAGTTATGATTAAAACATGCAAATTAATAAAAATCTTTCTTACTTTTTTTCCAAAGTCCTGTAGGAAAAGTGCCGCGCAGTCGTAACTTTTCTTTTGTTTTTGTTTGTTTTCTTGGGTTTGAGTATTGCTTTCATTCATTCATCAGAGAGTTCATTCAGGGGTGGTGGCTTGAGAATGGGGATGGCAACTGTCACGTTGACAGTTTAGTAGGGTTGTTCCGATACAACTGTCAAATGTATGGACTTTTACACTAATCAATATTTTTCTTCATAATCAGACCAAATTTCGTGAAATAAACTATTAAATTGTTTATACTAGCTAGTTTCCCACAAATTGGCATATATATTTTATTGTTACTATAAAAAAAATATTATTGTAGGTTATGTTTGCAAAATACCTAAAAATCTTTTGATAAGGGAACATGTATGCGTTTTATACATTTTTTTACGAAAGGTTTAATGTTTTGTCACTATTCTTATGCACTAATTAATTGCATCAAAATCTAAAAATAAAGATATTTATATTTTTGTTAAGGATGAACGTACGCAGCGACATCTACAATTAGCTTTGCGCTGCCACCCCTATTGAGATTGTCTATGGAAAAACAAAACCAAACGGTTTGATTTCTTGATTTTGACGTTTGTCCTGTTTGACATTGACAGTGACAGACAACCAGTTTACTTGTTTTCGTCGTGGAGATCACATGAATGTTTGAAATAAAATAGTATATTTTTAAATGAAAACATTATGATACAAGACAGTATTACTTCAAACATAAGAATTATTTAATCGTTGTTTTCTGGTTGTGATGTTAATTTTACCTCGATATGGGAAAATTCAGTACTTACAGGTATTTAGAGGTGAGTAAAATAATAATTGATTTTGTACACTTATGTGGGGTATAATTCTGAGAAATCACCGTAAAAGTCTGATTTACGATTTAATACCATCAAAAATGATATATTAAAACAGCTGAAGTGAAAACAAAAACAGGTTTATGATATTTTTACTGCACATGAAATTTCTCATCCATCAGAATTTGGAATAATTTTACTGCCTCTTTATCTAGGTACTTATAGCATTTATGTCGAGTACATTGATAATTTTTATACTTTTCTAGAAATCCTTTTGAATACTTTTACATTATACAACCTATGTTACTAATGGTTACCGCAAACAACCAAAAAATTGCTTAGTGTTGATAACTAACGGGATGGAAATAAAATAGAAGCACCCTTTTTATTTCTGTATGTATTTGGAACTGGACGATTATACTCTTTAGAGAACTCACTTACATAGGTACAACATTTATTATGTAGGCGAAATCTCTACATGGTATAATAAAGATATCTCTTAGGTTTGGGAGTTGAGCTCCGTGGCGCAGTGGTCAACACGCCAGCCTACGACTCGGAGGTCCCGGGTTCGATCCCCGGTCAGGTCAAGGTGGAATATTATCTTTTTCAGATTGACCTAGGTTCCTCACCTGGTTTCGTGTTCCGTGGACAGTTTTCCACACTTAGGCCTCTTGTTTGGGCCCATTGTGTTTGAGTGTGAGATTGACCTGGGTCTTGGATGTTTATCTATAAAAGTATATATTATAAAATATAGTATCTCGTTGAGTTAGTATCCCACAACACAAGTTCACAACTTACTGTGGGGCTAGCTCAATTTGTGTGATATGTCACTATATATTTATTTAATTTATTTATATTTAGGAGTCATGCGGGGAGTAAGATGCAAAAACTGCTATTTCATGTTATAGCAACATAAAACTGCCAATTTTTTTTTATACTTCAGATGCCTTTGCAAATGGCCCACCTGATGGAGAGAGAATATATTCATTTGCCATTGGTATTTGTTTGGACTATTGAGACTCAACTGTTTCTAATTATATCTTTGGTAATGCAAAAAACAGGATGTTTACAAAAAATTGTAGGAGTGGTTAATCTGTGATCATTTAGTTGGTTGTTCATCACAAACATCTATCTATCTATCAGCCAGAGAAAAAATGTCATAAACTCCAAATTGTATTAATCTTATAAATACTTTTCCAACACAACAAATGTTTGTGGTGGGAAGTCAAGGGGTACAGTTGAAGTTTGCCTTAGACAATTTTGCAAATTGATTTTAGTGGACTTTATAATATGAAATTGGTGTAGTTTGGTGTTATAAATGCTCGTGCTCATGAACAATTTGTGAAATAGTTAAAGTGAACTGATAAATGGACTCGTATAGATTTGCCGCCCCAAGCTGCCACGAGGCGTCAAAGAACATACGCCATCTTTGATGCTACTTGGAAAAACTTTACCGTACAACACCGATACTTAGTATCTCATTATACCGGACATTGGCAGAATCACTGAAATTTCGGTGGAAGGCATAATATAAAACAGAAGAAGAAGAACAAATTTAAAAATGACTTGATATTATAGAAAAAAGTAGGTTTGTAGGTATAGGCCACGCCAAACTTTAATGCGCGTTCGAAGTCGCGCGAGTCCATGCCTAGTACAATAAAATAGGTTAAGCGAGGCATGCGCAGGAGGCGGGGCGCGTACTGCGTAGCTCGCAGCTAATACCCTTTTTTTTTTTTTTTTCAATCTATTTTTTTCGAGGCTTCAGTACACTTGATGTGACTATGCCAGCCTCATGGGGGACCTCTAGTATAAAATTTATCTTAGCAACGTTATACACCTCCATAAGAGAAAAGTCTTATCATTTACCATGTACAGGTTGCGCCAAAATTTATTGCGAGCTAATATCCTACTCGCAATAAATTTAAGCGCAACCTGTACAGGATAATGATAAGAAAAAATTTTTGTAAAGAGTACTTTTTCCTGGTTGAATTTTTATACCTATGGTTCTATTCTATAAATCTCTTACATACTGGTCTAGGATACACCTGCTTCTCTTCCTGTGCAGTCTGTAGAAGCTGTGCAAGGGAATGGGCAAAATTCTAAAGAATGTTTTTATAAGGCGATGTGGCTATCCACCCAATACTATTAAGATTCTGTTTTTCACCTATATGCCTACTAACACACTTCTTAATGTGGCCTTGGCTCTGTCTCCATAAGGGAACAGTAAAAAGATGCAATAATATGTATGTAAAAAAAAATATGTTTTTCTACTGGATAACGAAAAGAAATAACATTGACTGTGTACACAACAGGATTTAATTTGCATCTGTAAATCAAGATTTGTGTGTAACTGTAAATATAGATGTGTTTTAAAACATGTTACAAGTAGTAATGGATACATTCCGAAAAGTGGTTCTTTTTACAGTGAACAGACATTCGGTGTAGAGTATCCCAATGTTGTAAGACCTAAATAAATACCACTTAGCGTGTTTGTAGGTGCCGTGTGGTTCCCGGCAGAGTAGAATAGGACCACTCCAAGTCATCCCGTGGATGTCGTAAAAGGCGACTAAGGAAACCCAAGCTAAACAAAGTTTATTAACATCAAATAGACCTCTGCAACCCGTCTGGCCAGCGTGGAGAGTGTAGGCCAAATCCTCTGACTACTCAGGCTAGTATATGGCTCTGGTAGTACAGAGAGGGTCGTGCTCTTGCAGTGGAGACTAGAAAGACCTGATGATGATGATGTGTTTGCGGCTTTACTAACATTATAAATTTTTTGTTTTCAGTTAAAAGATGATACCTCATCGCCACATATCAACTTGAGATCGCGAGTACTGAAGCAGCCGCGCCGCTTCAAGAAAGTGTTCATTCTCCTCATAGTATTAGCGTTATGTGTCACCTACTTCCTGGGTAAGTAAATAAATAACTCATTCTCAATCATGGACCTAGGAATAATATGGACCCGGCATTAGACACATCAAAAGTGAAGCATAACTTACGTCACATCAAGTCACATGTGTGCAGTATGTATTTGTCATTTGGGAAAATTGACATTTCGTTCGACCGGGGAAAAGTGTAGGGATTTTTGTGCCGATGTGTGCGTGCGCTAGTGTCGCGACACGAGTGTAGGGATTTTTATGTGCGTCACTGTTACATTTTCCAAGGGCATATCCTGATTATTCTTAGATCCATGTTCTCAATGCATCCGAGCAAGTAGCATCTCTAATAAGAGTACCTTTGAGAGAATCGACTACCTGTAATTTTCATACAAAAAGCGAGAACTCCTTTTTGTATGAAAGTTTCCTTATTTCGTAAAGGTTTAGACCTTTACGAAATAAGGAAATTTTGGTGTCATTCGATTTTGCACACCTTAATCTAAGGCTAACCGTTTTTCTTTTTTTTGATACGGTTTAGATTAATTTGAAAAAAAATTAAATGCCGGGTATTATTTAGGTAAAAAATAAGGATATTTACGATGCTCATAACTTATGTTGTAAGCAATATATCTTAAATATCAAAACGTACAGCCCTACTTCTCCAATTTATCGATAATGTGTAAAAAACATATTGAAATTAGACTATGTTTAAGGGGTGGTAAGCATTATCGCTTTTTGTATGAAAATTTACAGGTAGTCTATCTTCTTAACCCGTTCCCCATAGTTCAACAAAGTCCTACCCTTTATTCGCTTAAAAACGGTTTTGACAGGCAGTAGCGTCTGAGCCAAGATAAGCCAAATAAACACAGGATTTACTAACACGTCTGCCAAACATGGTGAGTATGGTAAAACCATTCCACGATGAAAATCCATGGGGGAAGCCTATGGCCAGCAGTGGACTTCTTATCGCTGATATGATGTCTTAAAATGACGAAGTGTCTTCCTTGAAGTCTTATAATGAAACTGACGAGCTCCGTGGTGCAGTGGTCAAGACGCCAGCCTGCGACACGGACGTCTCAGGTTCGATCTCCGGCCAGGCCAAGATGGAAAATGATCTTTTTCAGATTGGCCGGGGTCTTTGATGTTTATCTATATAAGTATATATTATAAAATATAGTTTGTTGAGTTAGTATTCCATAACACAAGTCTCTAACTTACTTTGGGGCTAGCTCAATCTGTGTGATTTGTCCGTATATATTTATTTATTATATTTATTTATGTAATACATCTGTAGCTAAATTTTGGCATCGATTAAAGAAACCCTTAACCATTAATGATACAACTATTAAGGCTGATGCTCCACTGAAGCGGAACACTAGAATTGTTTCTGTCCTGTAGCCAATTTTTTTCTACCCAATTCAATTCTGAATGTAATGCGAGTGTGGATGATTCCCATCCCAATCTAATTTGAAGCTAGAACCAGTGTTCTCAAACTTTTTTGTTACCTACTCATTCCTGCGGCCAAAATAAAAATGTTCAGATCAGGGCCCTCTTCGCTATGATTATAGAAAATTAGGCCATTCCATTTATTAAGAAGTACCTATTTAAGAGAAATATATAGTATTTTATTTCAACTGACTCAGAAAAGGAACAGGTTCTCTCTTTGACACAGCAAAAAATATATTTGTTTGTTACTAATCTCGTCATTTATGAATCGATTCGTTTTTATTATTTTTCTAATATTCATCAAGTCAGTTCTTTACTTCGGTTCAAATTCATAACACTACTTTTAGTAAGACATCACCTTTAACAAGCACGGAGCTCCATTCGCCATTTTTATTTTTTTGCAAACATACAGCAGGCCCTTGTCGGCCCGTTTGAAAAACAATGGGCCTAGAACAATAAGCCAGAGTAATATGATTACCTAGATATCTCAAGTCTAGCGTGTTCGCTTGCTCTAAAATAAAATCGGTCAAGCGTGAATCCGACTCGCACACTAGTGGTTCCGTACCATTATCTATACAAAATCATGTTTCTTGTATGGGATAAAATATTTATATTATTCTGTTTTTAGTATTTGTTGTTATAGCGATAATGGGTATACATTATATGAAAAAATTTCAACTGTCTAGCTATCAATGTTTATGAGATCCGCCTGGTGACAGACATACATACATCGAAGTCATGTGAATAGGGTCCCGTTTTTACCCTTTGGGTACGAAACCTTTTTTACCCGTTGGGTACGGAACCCTAAAAATTGGCCTGACGTTTGATTGAGCGGAAATTGAACGCCGAGACTGAATAATAAATATTGACATTGCGTGAAGTTGTGTGCTCGCCAAACAATGCAACGTGAATTCGCGATATTGTAGACCAAAGTCACACAACAACGAATCATCATCATCAGGTCTGTTTTAGTCTCAACTGCAGGAGCACAATACCCTCTCTGTACTACCAGAGCCATATATTAGCCAGAGCAGTCAGAGGATATAGCCTACACTCTCCACGCTGGCCAGATGGGTTGCAGAGGTCTCTAATGTTTATAGGCTTTGTTTAGCTTGTGTTTTCTAAGTCGCCTTCTACGACATCCATGAAGACTGTGAGTGGTCCTATTCTACTCTGAACCACACGGCAACGAATGAATATGTTTTTGTAATTCGAATAACTTAAATTGTATTACTGGCTGTTGTTTGTTTGTTTTTCGTGTGTGTAAATAGCCAACACTGGTGTCAGATATTTCCAAGCTGCCTAAAGGCATTATTAGTGATAAAAATAAATACTTTAATTTTCATACGGATTGCATTTATTTTAATAAACTCAACAAGTTGTTGTAACTCACTGATAGATAATGATAGCTTTTTATTAGTGAAGCGATTTTAAAATCGCACTTAAGTTTATCCATTATAAACAACAAACAATTTATACAAAGGTACATACATAGACTAGAAAGACCTGATGATGATGATGATGATGATGACATACATAATTATCACGTCTTTATCCCTCGCGGGGTAGACAGAGCCAAGGTCATATAACCCAACGGACACGTTTAACATGTTAGTGGGCGTAAAGGTGGAAAGCGGAATCAAATGGGATGTTAGCCGCATCGCCTGTAACGTGATTCCTTAGCTTTTCGCCCAATCCCTTGACCGGCTTTTACGGTCTGCGCGGGAAGAAAAGCAGCTGGTATATTCTTTTTTATTTTTTCCCAAACAACAAATTTTTAAAAATAAATATACTACTCAACCTGTCTGAAGTATGTAGAATTGTAAACTTCTTTGAAATAAGTAGTGTACTCTGTGTACTTGTCTCAATAGAATATTTACATGCATTTCATGTACCGTAACATTGCATAGTCAAGAGTACGAAACGAGGCCTCTCTAAGCGAGGCTATTGTTTTAACGTTTACTGGAACACGCCTGATGTCCTACTAAACAGAGCAAATAAACACATTAAAGATATATTTTAGACTTTATAGATATTAAGAAAGACGTATAATTACGTATAATAACATTCAGAACTTACGTTCGTGTCTATTCTGTTCCAACCCTCAGAATTGTGCGAGCTCCGTGGCGCAGCGGTCAACACGCTAGCCTGCGACACAGGGGTCCCGGGTTCGATCCCCGGTCAGGTCACTATGGAAAAAGATCTTTTTCATATTGACCTGGGTCTTGGATGTTTATATATATATGTATCTATTATAAAATATAGTATCGTTGAGTTAGTATCCTGCGACACAAGTTCACAACTTACTGTGGGGCTAGCTCAATTTGTGTGATATGTCCCTATATATTTATTTATTTATTTAATTTAGAAATCTCCAGAAGCCTAGCACTTTTGTATGTACTTTCACGAAAGTTTCATGCAGGTCTGGGAGAAAACAAAAAACGTAGAATCTACAAGCTGATTCTCTTCCCGCGTAGATCGTAAAAGCCGATCGAGGTAATGGGCGTGAGGAATCATGTCAATCTCAATAGGCGATGCGGGTAGCAACCCATTACTGATTTTATTACGTTTTCCATCTACAAGCCAACATGCTAATTGGGCCTTGAGGCTTTATAGACCTGGGCTCTGTCTACCCCGCAAGGGAAAAAGACGTGATAGTGTATGTTACTTCGTGTATTATTTAGAACTGTTACCCGCAGCTCCGCCCGCGTGGTATATAGCCTATGTCTTTCTCAGTAACTACCCTAACCTATTTGTATGCAAAATGTAATGATGATCGGTTCAATAGATAGGGCGTGAAAGCGTAACAAACAAACTGACTTTCGCATTTCACTACATATTATAAAACAAAGTCCTCCTCCGCGTCTGTCTGTCTGTCTGTCTCTGTTCGCGATAAACTCAAAAACTACTCCACGGATTTTCACATGGTTTTCACCAATAGATAGAGTGATTTACGAGGAAGGTTTTAAGGTATAATACATGCCCGGGCGCAGCCGGGTAGGGCTGCTAGTATAATATAAGTTAAGATGTCCTTCTCAATACCCTAACCTATGTGTTTGCAAAATTTCATGACGATCGGTTCAATAGATAGGGCGTGGAAGCGTAACAAACACACTTTCGCATTTATAATATTAGTTATGATAGGATTTAAATTAAATTAACGATAATTAATAGTAAAATATATTTTTCTTTTAAAAATATGTATAGCTCTTCGTTTAATTTGCCGGTGTCGAAGTCCTGGAATACGTGAAACATCGATCTGTTTGTTGATGCATGGCATTATGTATGCCTCTTGCTATCACGGCGCAAAGTTTTACATTAATTATAATAAAAAATATAACTGCCTCCGTGGTCCAGTGGTTAAGGCGTTTGCCTTGTTGACCCGGGGGTCGTGGGTTCGATTCCCGCGGGAAGCATACTTTGTTAAGTTTTTTCCAGTTTGGTTAGGTAGGACATTGCAGGCATGAATCACCTGATTGTCTGATAAGAAAGATGATTCCGTGCTTCGGAAGGCACGTAAAGCCGGTGGTCCCGGCTGCCATCTGGTAGTCGTTAAAGGAACCACGTCAGAGGCCGAAAGGCGGTTCCGAAGAACTTTGACACCAGGGTGTGCATGGTCGACTGACGGTGTCACCTACACGAAATGATAATAAAAAAATAATAATGGTATATACATGTGATAAATAAAAAAATCTTATACTATCAATAAATAAAACTAATACACTAAACTACTTTTAACATAAAAAAAATTAACTTATAAATCTAAAAATTCATGCCCATGTGGCATGTTGGCAAGGACGCTGGCTGCATTTCCACGCTGGATTGCGACGCTTATCCTTTGCGCGAAAAAACAGCCAGCCTTCTTGTCACGAGCGACGGTGATCAGGCGAGGGGCAATAAACAATAAAAAATAAACTAATACAAATATAAATGAGCTCAGTTTGTATGCGACATTTTGCGTGAAATAATTTCAAGATCGTGTCTAACTTTCAGTATATCAGTTTACATTGTGTCGTAATGACAAAACAATTGTAGCAGTCTCATATCTTTATGCCCAATAGAAATAATAGTTTAAAAAACTAAAAATCACGCTTTGTGATGACGTTTCTTAGCTAGTCATGTATTGACATCAGAACTCAGAGCGTGTGCAAAATTTCATATTATCATATTATCATTCCTAATCGAAGACCGGGAAGTGGGTTAAATTAATATTCCAAGATTTTTTACATAAGTACATAGTTAGTTACAAAAAATCGTGTTAATAAAAAATATACGAGTTTTTTATCTAAATTTTTATCTAAATCCCTTGCGCCATTTATAAATAACTAAGTGTTGCTCGCGTGATATATAGCCTATGTCCTTCTCCGTAGCCTACGAAATATTGTGTTAAATTAAACTGATTCAATTCTTTCGAGAAAGATGACATAAACACTTAATATCAAAAACTAATGACCCAATTTTGATGAAACTTGCACACATAGGGAGTATGTTAGATTTTACCTTCTTCTTTTTATTTAAGAGCTTTGTAGCTCTTGTCGAATATTGGAGTTTTTTGGCCACATTGCAAGAAAAGACGGTCACAACATAGAGCAACTGATGGTGACAGGCAAGGTTGACGGAAAACGAACTAGAGGCCGCAGCCCTACGAGATGGTCGGACCAAGTACGATCATCTCTAAACACGAACCTACATAAGGCCCTCCACGTGGCAAAAGACCGTAACAGGTGGAGGGAATTGATTAGAAAAAAGGTGATTCTGCGGGGGAGTCACGACCCTCAGCAATGAGGAATACGACGCGAGGAGGAGGAGCTCTTGTCGATGGAATATGCGCCAAGCTTCGCTATCCTCTGCTTTAGATAACAAATTGATACGTTTGGCTAAACAAGTTGCTAAAACTTGTGATTTATACATTTCATCTTCCGGAAATAAAAACTACATTAATTATACTCATTATGAAAGTATGCATATCTTCTATGACGGTCGATCTTATTATCATCATCATCAGGTCTTTTTTAGGCTCGCAGGAGCACGACCCTCTACTACCAGAGGCTTATACATGGCGAAATTTTGATCGTTCTGGACCCTTAAAGGGGTGATTTAGCCCGTCGATATGAATCATTTTTCCTATGGGACCAATGCTGGAAACTCAAATTTTATTTCGACAAAAGTGTTCAGCCGCCCGGGCAATTTGTATAGGAATGTCGAATTTTTTTCGAGTTTACAGCATTTGTCCCATAGGAAAAGTTGTTTATATTGACAGGCTGAATCACCCCTTTAATGGTCCGGAACGATCAAAATTTCGCCATGTATATTAGCCAGAACAGTCAGAAGGGTTTGGCCTACACTCTAAACGCTGGCCAGACTGGTTGGAGAGGTCTATTTGATGTTTAAAATCTTTGTTTAGCTTGTGTTTCCTAAGTCGCCTTCTACGACATCCACGAGAAGACTTGGAGTGGTCCTATTCTACTCTGCCGGGAACCACACGGCAGCATTATGTGTTAAGATAACTCGGTGACTAATATGTCTTATTTTCTAACTCAGTGACTAATTCTTACATGTAATTTCAATGACTAGGCACAGTTTCATGCATGAGTAGTTTAGATTTGTCCCGGTCGTTGTAATGCAAGACGTCAGGGTCATGAAGGTGGTTTCAGAGTTCCGTATTCAAAGGGTGCCATTCAGAGATATTATTATAATTTATCTATTAGTTTTGAAAGTTTGTCTGTCAGTCTTATTAATGTCCTCACATAACTCAATAACTAAACATTACAATGTTAACTGAATTGCCATTACTAATGAATAAATATATACGGACAGATCACACAAATTGATTGAATAATGAGTAGTTTAGAATCGTTTTGGTCGGTGTAATGCAACATGTTAGGGTCAAGGTGGTTTCAGAGTTCCGTATCCACAGAATGCCATTTTAAAATATTTATTAATCGTCTTAACGAACCTTTTTTTTGACAACCAGTCTTATTTTGATCTAAGATAACGCAGTGACTAATAAATACATGTAATCTGAACGAGCAGGCATTTATGAGTAGTCTTGATTCGTTTCGGTCGGTGTAATGCAACACGTCAACAGATTCAGGAATGTATTATGTAATTCTATCCAGTTCCCTAAGTAAATTATTCTCTTATTTATTTCCTTCTATACTGACTAATGAAAAAATGACTACTGAAAACATGCACATTCAAAAATTAAATAGGGATCTCAGTCATGAAGTCATTAACCCTAAATACGTGTGTCAGCGAACTTAAAAAACCACAATGTACGGCCGCGTCTTGATAGAACGCGACTAAAGCGGACGAAAGGCCCCGGGCCGCACTGGTTCGTTTAGTTATTGATAACATTGGGGCATTTAACAGTTCTTTGAGCGTGACCTGACAAGTCGAGTATGCACCCTAAACCTACTAGCCGGGCGAGGGCTGACACGCGGAATTATTATTACTTTCGTTTTTAGTAGGGCGTTGTCTCTTTTAGGGCGTGAGCGACATTCCCTGCTCTGTGGGAGAGACGGCCGTGTGACGTCATAGGGCGCGAAATCGCTCTCAATCAAGACACACGCCTACACCAGTCGTCTAGTCCGGTTATTTATTCTAAACTAGCGGGCAGTATACATGCTACCACTGCCTGTGTCAAAAGTTTATAGGAGTATTAGAGTCACACAAAAGGAGAGCCGGTCGGGTGACGTCATAGTTTGCGTTATCGCTCTCAATCAAGACGACGCATAGAACAGTCGTCTAGTCCGGTCAGTTAGTCGAAACCGGCTACCACTGCCTGTGTCTAAAGTTTATATCAGAGTTCGTCACACAAAAGGAGAGACACTCGCGTGACGTCATAGATCGCGTTGTCGCACTCAATTAAGACGACGCCTACAACAGCCGTCTAGTCCGGTCAGACCGACGGGCGGGCAGTACACTCGCGCCCAAGTTGTGTGTTCAAAGTTTATATCTGATTTCGTCACACAAAAGGAGAGACAGTCGCGTGACGTCATAGTTTGCGTTATCGCTCTCAATCAAGACGACGCATAGAACAGTCGTCTAGTCCGGTTATTTATTCTAAAGTAGCGGGTAGTATACATGCTACCACTGCCTGTGTCAAAAGTTTATAGGAGTATTAGAGTCACACAAAAGGAGAGCCGGTCGGGTGACGTCATAGTTTGCGTTATCGCTCTCAATCAAGACGACGCATAGAACAGTCGTCTAGTCCGGTCAGTTAGTCGAAACCGGCTGCCATTGCCTGTGTCTAAAGTTTATATCAAAGTTCGTCACACAAAAGGAGAGACACTCGCGTGACGTCATAGGTCGCGTTATCGCTCTCAATCAAGACGACGCCCACAACAGTCGTCTAGTCCGGTCAGTTAGTCGTAACCGGCGGGCAGTACACTCGCGCCCAAGTTGTGTGATCAGAGTGAATACTATTGTTTGTGATCGCTAAGTTTATTCAAGTGTATATGTGTTTGTGATCAAAGTTGTGAAAACATGAATTCGACTGCAATGCATGTGATCGGCTCGGTGATGTTGGCAGGTGTGTAACGGATATGAATGCAGAAAGTAACATTTAACTTATATAAGCAATCCTGCAACCCCGGCTGCGCTTGGATGTGTATGGGGAAATGATGTATTAGGGAGTTTGAATAGGATAAAATAAATAAATAAATATATAGGGACATATCACACAAATTGAGCTAGCCCCACAGTAAGTTGATAACTTGTGTCGCAGGATACTAACTCAACGATATTATATTTTATAATATATACTTATATAGATAAACATCCAAGACCCAGGTCAATATGAAAAAGATCTTTTACATCTTGACCTGGCCGGGGATCGCACCCGGGACCCCCGTGTCGCAAGCTAGCGTGTTGACCGCTGCGCCACGGAGCTCGATATATATTAGGATATTTGAAACGTTTTTGATGCGTTCCAAAAGAAACGATTGTCTGTGCTTCTTCATGAAGAAATGGTTGTTTTGACACAGAAGTTGTCTTCCGTAGCTTGTACGAGGACATACATGTGAATGAATATTTAATTGAAAAGTAAATAAAATATAATATAGATGCAGTGTTATTCTTTTTAGCACGAAGCCCTACTTACCCGTTAGAATACCTTACTCATGAATCGCTCTATCTATTAGTGAAAACCACATGAAAATCCGTGCAGTAGTTTCTGAGTTTATCACGAACAGACAGACAAACGCGGCGGAGGACTTAGTTTTATAATATGTAGTGATAGTGATTATTGGGTGATTTTTTTTATCGTCCATGCTGGTTTAGGAGAAAAGGAAAAACAGCAAATACCAGCTGCTTTTCTTCCTGCGCAGACCGTAAAAATCGGTCAAGGGCGAAATTGGGCGTAAATCATTCAAAATCATCAAATTATTAGGCGAAAGTCTAATAGTCAATAGTGAAAAATTATATTCATCTTAAGATATTTTAAATATCATTTGGTGAACGTCACTTTACATTTACAATTGGTTTACAATGTTATGTTATTGTTGATGTCAATAAGTCACTTAAAGCTAAGTTTACACCGCTTGCAAGGCGGAGTGCAGAAGAAGCGGCAACAAACTGCACAGCGCATTTTCTCCAAATGACGTCAACTTACAATCTACGACATACAAGTACCTACTTAGAACTAATATGTGGACGTGAGCTTACATTGTCATGTGATAATTTAAAATTCAATTAAATATGTCGAATAATAATTTAAAATTCAATGAGACCTGTCAAATAATAATTTTCGAAAAATGAATTATTAAATAAATGTAAATTTAATGTGATCTAAGGATTAACTTTATAGGCGATGCGGCTAGCAACTCATCAATTTAATTCCACTTTACAACTTAACGCCCACTAACACGCTAAACGTGGCCTTTGGGTGTTGGGCTTGGGCTTGGGCCTTGGGCTCTGTCTACCCGGTAATGGAAAAAGACGTGTTAATATGTATGTATGATATTTTTTCATGTTGCCTAATATGACACGGGTAATTCTTTATTTTCAGTATTGCTATACCTAGGTAAAAAGTTTTCTCTTTTCAGGATATGATTTCATTGTTTGTGATATGATAAAACCAATCATGTGCTACCAGTCTAGCGTTATCAAATTGGCCATTGTTCCATCGGCTAGCATACCACAAAGAATGCAGTTTCGTTTAAAAAAACAATTATACTTTTAATAGGCCAGTTTTATCCCGCGATTTTATCTGTAACTTGTAAATATAAATACATATATTTATTTTATTTATTTATAGAGCAACACAACAGACACTAAGTAATAATATTACAAAGTTTCTTATCAACTAATAGTAGGTATTCCAATTTAGCATCCTAAGCAGTGCAGTGCAATGCAGTGTATGCACTATTGCTTTAGCTAAATAGTTGAGTATATCTGTTTTGAATTTACTTAGACTGCAATTAAATACATCAATGTCTTCGCTGTAGGATATCTCATTGTATTTTTTTTTATATACTTGTACCTCCAACGTGATTGGAGCCTTTGGCTAGTCTAATCTTTCATTTCAGTTCTATCATTTATCCTTCTCGTACTTCCATGCTTCATACGTGCCGAGCCGAGGAGCCCGATGGTCCAGTGGGTGTGAGCTCTATGAGCGCTTACGTATGTTAAGCAACCCCTGGTGCAGTCCCTACTTGGATGGGTGACCGCAAGTGGCATACAAATATCTCGAGCTCCTCCGTGCTTCGGAAGGCACGTTAAGCCGTTGGTCCCGGCTGTCATCGTTGATGGCAGTCGTTAAGCTATGTCAGATGCCTTAAGGCAGCTTGAAAAATCTGACACCAGTGTTGGCCACTTACACATACGAAAAACAAAAAACGAAAAACAAACGTGCCTAGCATTCATCATCTGGCTTACCATCGCGGGTGGGACTTCCGCCTATTCTGTATCTTTATTTTCTATATCAGAGGATTTGTCCTACACCCTCCTACGCTGGCCAGACGCGTTGGAGAGTTAATAAGCTTTGTTTAGCTTGTGTTTCCTTTGTCGCCTTTTACGACATCCACGTGATGACTTGGAGTGGTCCTATTCTCCAGGAACTCGCCGGGAACCACACGGCGCAGAAATACATCATCTGTGTTAAATTGTCGAGCTATCATGGCTCATGAGTTACAGCTTGGTGGTAGACAAGACGGACGGACGTCGAAGTCTTGCTTTTTTTTTACCCTTGGGTCCATAACAAAAAAAAAAGAATTTCATTCACAGGCGTTTTGGCCAGGTTTTAGCCCAGAGTTACGTATATTTCTTATCATACATACGTACCTATTTGATATAGAATTATTTTTATCTAGCAAACAGATGGTAGTGAAGGTCGTCGACTATTCGGATCTTAGACCAAATTTAAACAAAGACATTTAATTTTAATTGGCGTGTTTTTATTAAAGTTTTTATCATATTTTAGTTTTATAGTACTATTATTTTCCTGTGTATAACTGCCGAATACTCAAAGGTATCTAAGGTATATAAGGTGCATATAAACTAAAAATGTTTTGAAGCTCTGTCTACATAGTATAAACCTATCGAGACAAAGATATTCTGATATTTTAAGAATTCGGGGAAAAGTGGCCAACACTAGGTATGCTTATGGCAATTAAACAAGTAGCATTATTTAAAAAAAATAAAAACTGTCTGCCCTTTTTTAAAGTTTATGTCCTTGCTAACGTCACAGCAGCCTTAGCAGACAACGTCACACGCCGGTTACGAATACGAATAAAAAGATACATTAGCCGTTTAGGCTTAGGTGACAATGAAACAGACATACTTACATACCTACTTTCTACATACTTACGCGCGAACAATATTACCCTTCTAGGTGGTCAGCGGATAACAAGTCCGTTGTAATCATGGAGATATTTGTGGTTGTAATCTAGTTTAAGAGGTTTATAATTGGATGACACAGATGTTTGACATCACTGTAAAATATACAGGGTGGAATCGAATTCGTTAGCATACGTAAAAAAAAGAATACACGTAAAAACATTTCTTTCGTTAAATCGTTGGTTATGTATCGGCATGTGGTCTCAACGCCTTAATCGTACGATTTGTTTTTAGAGGCTCGCATAGATGGCGCCACTCAAAACTACACAACATAGTATCTACCGTATTATGAGAATATAAAACATGATTCACAAAATATATTTTATTAAAAATCAAAACAATATTTTAGGCATAATATTTTGAAATGACACCGTTTATTTAGTAAGTTAAAGGCTAACGCAGATTACCGCCATCTAGTATCGAGTAGCAAGCAACTCTCCTGTGCCATACAGTAGCCTGCTTTTCGCAACCTTAATCTGGTCCAATATTTTTGTATGAGGTGGGCAGTCTATTACGTTAGTATTATATTGTCTTTGGTATCGGTCAAAAGTCACTTGTTTTGCGTAAATTTCACCAACCGATTGATTTAATACTGTTTAAATGGATTAATTTTTCGGTGTTTTTGGAAATTCAGTCCTGTTTCAATTTTTGGTTTTTATCTAAAGTAATAACCTCATTCAAAGCGTTTGAGGTAGTTGAGTTTTTCTTAAATTTGAAAAATGTGTAATTTTAATTTACTCGAAAGATAGTCTTAAATTACTTTCAATCATGGGTAAAGCCTATATTTAAAAGGGTGCCAATGAATTAAAAAACACCTGTATATATATATATATATATCATATTCACTTACGTATAAATATAAAATACCTACATACTATCACGTCTTTATCCCTTGGGGGACAGAGCCCAAGGTCAGAAAGCCCAAAGGCCACATTAAGCAATGTAGTGAGCGTAAAGGTGGAACACGGAATCAAAATAGTGATGGGTTACTAGCTGCAGCGCCTGTTGATATGATTCCTTAGATTTTAGCCAAATCCCTTGACCGGCTTTTACGGTCTGCGCGTGGAGGAAACCAGCTGGTATATTCTACGTTTTTTCTTTTCTCCTAAACCAGCATGGAAGATACTAAAGTTTGCTAAAACTAAAATGCGCATAGAGGTGGTTTGTTTCATCGTTACTATAAAACGTGCAATGTAACGAGTTAACGACTCGACGTATTCGATAAAATTCGCAATATCGGGGTTTACGAGGCTCAGAAGTCGATTTAGCTCGATTTCAGTCGTCTTGTTCCTGGTAGAAATATTTTCTTGGTATGTGTGTCGAGTAAACTTCGCTTACTCTACTAATCATCATCAGGTCTTCCACTGCAGGAACACGCCCTATCTGTACTACCAGAGACATGTCTGCTATCCAGAGCAGAGCTTCTTCCTTCTTCGAGACATAACAATGTGTTTCTTTTTGAATTTTTTACGGCTCTGGACTCATCATCATCAAATTTAAGAGCTGGGCTCTTGTCGGTGGAGCTTCTTCCATTCCTCTGGACTACAGTCATTTAAAGCTTATCTACATTTACTTCACCAGTTGTCGAGTTATTCTTGTCATCATCATCATCATCAAGTCTTTTTTAGTCTCCACTGCAAGAGCAAGACCCTCTCTGTACTTACTACCAGAGCCATATGCTAGCCAGAACAAACAAAAGATTTGGCCTACGCTCTCCACTCCACACTGGCCAAACGGGTTGGGGAGCTCCCTTTGATGTTGGTAAGCTTTGTTTAGCTTGTGTTCCCTAAGTCGCCTTCTACGATATCCACGGGACAAGACTTGGAGTGGTCCTATTCTACTCTGCCATTAGCTCTTGCATCTCTCGTCTTCGAGGCAATATTTTTTGTCTTACTGCCCTGGATTGAGTCCTTTAGAGCCTTTCTGCATTTAATTCGTCATTTGGCGAGTTATTCTTGTCATCATCAGGTCCTTCCAGTCTCCACTGCAGGAGCAGGACCCGCTCTGTACTACCAGAGCCATATACCTGAGTAGTCAGAAGATTTGGCCTACACTCTCCACGCTGGCCAGACGGGTTGGAGAGGTCTCTTTGATGTTACTAAACTTTGTTTAGCTTGTGTTTCTTTAGTCGCCTTTTACGACATCCACGGGATGACTTGGAGTGGTCCTATTCTACTCTGCCGGGAACCACACGGCGAGTTATTTATTCTTGTACATGAACGTAATTAAATTGTAGTTTATTTCGTTGATTGGACTAAGCACCTAGCGACATTGTCCACGGATCCATTGATTAATAGACGTAGTTCGCTTAGTAAATCTCACTACAGTCGCACCAAAACAGTTTATTTTAGTTGTTCCATACATTGTTCATAATCATGGGCATTTATAATACAAAATTGCACTGATTTCACATATTAAGTCCAATAAAATGAATTTGTTATATACCCGAAAATTCTCATCATGAATTCCCGTAACAATGTAATGGTTCATTAATTTGACCAGTAGTTTTTCCCTGAACAATTAAATAAATAAATATATACAGACAAATCACACAGATTGAGCTAGTCCCAAAGTAAGTTCGAGACTTGTATTATGGAATACTAACTCAACGAGACCCAGGTCAATCTGAAAAAGATCATTTTCCATCTTGACCTGACCGGGGATCGAACCCAGGACCATCCGTGTTGCAGGCAGGCGTGTTGACCGCTGCGCCACGGAGCTCGTAAATTTTACAACACATCCTCCCAATTTTTTACATAATATGAGTGCATTGTAACAAGGCTATAAAAAGATCGAGATTCAGTCTGTTTGTACGAAAAGGTAATGAATGAATAGTGCCGATTAGACTCGTACGTAACCATGACCTTTACAAACAGGTGGGCTACAAAACGGTTTGAACACCACCTGCGCGGGATGTACTTGGTTAAAAATACGTGAATAAGTCTAGTTTTGTGTTGGGATGTTTGTCCTTATAAAAACTGAAGTTTATATTTATTAAAGACCTTGATGGTTCGCTTTGTGGGCCGTATGACAGTCTACATAATCTCAAGTCTGATTTTGAATTAGAGGTGATAGTATTGATTTTGTGAATGTGATGTCACACGTATAATCAGCGATAAATCTTCTGCGAAAAGAACACATTTTAAATTCAGTAATTAAAGGGCAAGTCATCATCACTACATATTATAAAACAAAGTCCTCCGCCGCGTCTGTCTGTCTGTCTGTTCGCGATAAACTCAAAAAACTACTCCACGGATTTTCATACGGTTTTCACCAATAGATAGAGTGATTCACGAGGAAGGTAATAAGGTATAATACATGCCCGGGCGCAGCCGGGTAGGGCTGCTAGTTAATATATAAAAGAAATAATATGGACCCAATATGCTTCCTTGTGGAACACCTCTAGCATTAGGATGTAGAGGGGATTTGTTAATGGTTGTGTTATAAGTTTGACCGCTCAGTTTGTGTGTGTGTGTGAGTCACTATAGCTTTGAAAGCAAAATTATTAAAATCAATTTAGCCGTTAACAACATGAAAAGGTTTTCTAATCGGGGGTTGAATAATTTTTTGATATTCTATATCGTGTTACCGACACAGTTCGACCGTCGTCTCGCCTCCGCAACCCAATGAGTAGACTAGATCCAATCCTAGGATAGGTTTAATCAAACGCTAGATGTTCTGGACCCCAGCTTAATGTGGCCTCCGGACATTTATTAATGATGCTGTTTGTTTGAAATGACAAATGACTTTGTAATGATAGTATTATTTAATTATTATTTGACATCACGATAAAGTATACTGTGACATTTGCACGCTACATTACGAAGATTTGATTGTTTGTTTGCATTGAATAGGCTCCGAAACTACTGTACTGATTTTCAATATTCTTCTAACCTTAGAAATGTAATTTATCAGCGAGGGATATAGGTATAGGCTATAATTTACGCGGATGGAGTCACGGGAAAATTGCTAGTCTTGAATAAACTTTGTCCTGGCAACAAAAATACCAAGTGCTAGCAACTTGCGACTTATTCCGTGTAAATTATAGCCGTAGATAAATGAGCTGTCTATACGTGAAAGCAGCTTAGCTGCAAAAAAAATGGTTTCATGTGCAAGGGTATAAAGCCCATGAGCTAGAAGCATCTAGATAGGTACATAATGATAATAAAAATGTTTTTCAGTATTCTCAAGCCGGCCTTTTCTAAAATAAATTATCATTTGTTTTTAAATATAAATCATTTACTTGACAATTAAACAATAAAACCAGATGGCTGAGTAATAATTATATGGTTAACGTATTTGCACTTGACGTAGCATTCACCGTAGACACTATATGCCTATTCCACACGTGTTCAATCAATTTAATCACCTGTTACAATGCAAATAATGATTTATTCACTATTAACAGGCATGAAATTGCGAAATTTTAATAACTATTACATTAGTTTTTTGTTAGTTTTTTATTAAGAATGGTGGCTGTAACGTTTTTGACCGTGGCTTTAACGTTTTTGATGTGTTTATTGTTCGAAGGAATGTTCGCGGGTCAGGCGCAGTGGCTGGACGGTTTGGCGAAGACCCTAGGTTATGAGAGCGAACATCACTACGCAGTCATCATCGATGCTGGATCATCAGGGTCGAGGGTGTTGGCGTATAAGTTTAGAGTACCATTTACAGGTTAGTAATATCATCACAATTTTTCGTGTTGTAATTTTTAGATGGTACCAGGAGAGCATGAGACTAAGGTTGGTAAGGCAGGTGCAATGGCTGGATGATATAGCAGAGCGTGGTTTATGTAGCGACAGGAATCACTATGCACTGCAGTCATCATCATTGTAAGCTCAAGAAATCTTTAGGAGGTAGCAGAAGAGCATGAAACTAATGTTGGTTAGAGGGTCGGGCGCAATGGCTAGTCGATATACTAGAGCGTGGGTTATGAAGTGATAGGATTCACTATGCACTGCAGTCATCATCATCGCAGGCTGGTCAGGGTCAAAGGTGCTGGCGTCTTAGTTTAGAGTACCATTTACAGGTCAGTATCATCATCACTATCTCAACGAGTTCAGTTTAGTAATCTTTAGAAGGTACCAGGAGAGCATGAGACTACGGCTGGTAGGGCAGACGCAGTGGCTAGAAGGTATAGCGTCTTCGTTTCCTAGAAGACCCTAGGTTGTGAGAGCGAACATCACTACGCAGTCATCATCGATGCTGGATCATCAGGGTCGAGGGTGCTCGCGTATAAGTTTTGAGTACCATTTACAGGTGAGTAATATCCTCACAACATCATAACGACTTTAGAAGGTACCAGGAGAGCATGAGACTAAGGTTGGTTAGAGGGTCAGACGCTGTGGCTAGCCGATATAGCGAAGAGCGTGGTTTAGTGAGCGACAGGAATCACTATCCACTGCAGTCATTATCATCGCAGGCTGTTCAGGGTCATGGGTGCTGGGTACCATTTACAGATGAGACATTAACTTTAGTGAAGTCATGTTACAATGCATCCAGAAAAGTGGACAATTACAACAGCATTTTGGCAGCCCAAGGGCCGTAGTACGGTTGGACCCAGACCAAGATAGCGGGACGATCTGGATAAGTTCTTGCCTGGCTGGCAAATGATAGCAGCGGATGAAGACGTGTGGAAAAGTAAGGGGAAGGCCTTGCCCAGCAGTGGCACACAGCAACCACAGGCTAAGAAAAAAAAGTCATGTGTTACAATAAATGTCTTGCCCTCGAATATGTAAAACTAGCTGTTACCCGCTTCGCCCGCGTGATATATATAGCCTATGTCCTTGTCAGTACCCAAACCTATGTGTATGCAAAATTTCATGATTGCCTGTTCAGTAGATAGGGCGTGAAAGCATAACAAAAACAACTCACTTTTATATTAATAATATTATTATGATTAGAATAATTTTAATTAATGACATGCCTAATTAAGAACGTTTTTAGTAAAGGTGCTTTTCTGCCTTTGAGTATTAGGGCGTTAGATAAGAGAGAAAATGGTACCAGGAACACAGGTACTCACATGATATTGGTCTATATAAAATCGAGTATGAGAAGCGACATACTTAGTATCCAAACTGGTAGTTGTAGTGGTCTATGGCCACGCTACTGGCAAAAATCACTTTAGCTGGTAGCATGAATGGGCCGGCTCGTCCGGGGAAGTACCACACTCTTCCAGAAAATCGACGTTTGAGTAGTAGCTTTATAGCTTCTATGCTTCGTTCGGTGAGTGAGAGCGCCGGAGACCCATCCCCCCTCCCCTCTGGGGAGGTGAAAATAAAAGGGCGGCAACGCTTTTGTCATACCCCTGGTGTTACATTAATCCATGGGCAGCGGTGATCACTTACCATAAAGTGACCCACTTGCTCGTTTGCTGTCCTATGGCGTTAAAAAATATGGGCAGCGTGATCACTTACCATCAGGTAACCCGCTTGCTCGTTTGTCATCCTATGTCAATAAACTAACGGGTATATCCAACGTATTTTTGCATTACAGAATTTATTCATATATGTATATGGTATTCTATTTTCAGTATTTGGCCTCGGCAACTTGGACTTAGTAGAAGAATATTTTGAGCAATCCAAGCCCGGCCTGTCTTCTTTTGCAGACAACCCGGATAAGGTGAGAAATTTAATAAAATTAAAATAAATTAAATATATACGGACAAATCACACAGATTGAGCTAGCCCCACAGTAAGTTGTGAACTTGTGTCGCAGGATACTAACTCAACGATACTATATTTTATAACATATACTTATATAGATAAACATCCAAGACCCAGGTCATTCTGAAAAAGATCGTTTTCCATCATGACCTGACCGGGGATCGAACTCGGGACCCCCGTGTCGCAGGCTGGCGTGTTGACCGCTGCGCCACGGAGCTCGCCAAAATGAATCAAATATCATCATCATCAGGTCTTTTTTATTCTCCACTGCAGGAGCATGACCCTCTCTACTACCAGAGTCATATATTAGCCAGAGCAGTCAGAGGATTTGGCCTACTCTCTCCAGGCTGGCCAGACGGATTGGTCTCTCTTTGATGTTTGTAAGCTTTGTTTAGCTTGTGTTCCCTAAGTCGCCTTCTACGACTTCCACGGGAAGACTTGGAGTGGTCCTATTCTATTCTGCCGGGAACCACTCGAAGTCAAATACTAACGTACGGATAAGAGACGCTGCGTAGCGGGCAAGTGAGTACAGTAGCAACTAACCCAATTTTTTGAAACCTTAATAAGTTCTTAGCACGGGGGTGACGTGCGGGATGTCATATTTCGAGGGACGTTGCGAGTTTCCGTTCTGAACGTTAATAGTACTTACATACATACTATCCCTTGCGGGGTAGACAGGGACCAGGTTTATTAACCCTTAAGGCCACGTTAAGCGTGTTGGTGGGCTTGTAGGTGGAGAACGGTAACAAAATATTGATAGGTTGCTAGCCGCATCGCCTCTTGGCTTTTTCTCTCATCGTGCAGATTGTATCTGCACGGGAAACGAAGCAGCTGGTACATTCTACGTTTTTTCTTTTCTACCAGACCAGCGTGGTACAAACGTTAGAGACGTACTTTACTATTTATACAACTTAGCGTCAACCATGAGTTTATACATTTCGTTTACGAGAGTAGTATACGGTAACGTTTTTATAATCGTCATAGTTTACTATACTTTGTCCACCATGAGTCAGAGTAGTTTTCGAATCTCGTAATCGAAAACGACGTTGATTGAACATTTTCTGAGGTATCAGGACCATGAGTTACAAAATTGACCTTCGTTTACTATCGAGTAGACAATAGTTTACTATTACGAGCCATCGAGTAGTTTAGATCGAATCGTTTACTACTCACGTATTATAAAAGTCACAGTTGACGCTCTGTTTACAATTTCTGGAATTCACGTAACGTATAGTTGCCCGATGCAAATTATTATGGAAATATGGAAGCTACAGCTTGAACGTTTGTTATAGTGTTTACAAACTGGGTATCCTCAGTTTTCCATTGTTTGCCCTTCCGTTGCTAGCTTGATATCGACGTCAGGATGGAAAGGAAAGACGACTTATTTCGATATATAAATATGTTTATAGTTATATTATATTTCGACATCAGTCGTCTTACGTTTCTACTATATATATTAGGTCCTTACCTATGAAATTGGCGTTTTTTATAGAGAATTTCGTGCAAAGTGAATTTTTCATACTAACGTTTTTAGTATTATTTCGGGTTTGATAAATTCAACAAAAATAAAATTTTGCATGTAGATACGGACAGTATTAAGCCTAATTTAGACATTTTAAAAATTACAAACTATTAATATAAATATGACTTATAATAGAATTATGACTACATTTTTGATTAAAACGGACAAACTTGAAACGAGTTCTTTCCATGGGCATTTTCCAATAATTAAATACACAAAAACAAAAAATTAATACATGCCGAATGATAGTACTATAGGGCACATAAAAAATGTGTTTTTAACCTGTACCTGTTTGTATTCTAGAGGGCGCCATTTTGAATTTGTTATGTGTGACGTCACAGCTGAGGGTGAAAGATAGTCTGCTATAAATGAAATAAATATTCCGTTACTTTATATCAGTATTCATATTTTCCCTCCTCGGCTTTCTCAGTCGTCTCCTTCATGTATACACATTCTAAAACATATAGGCTTCAACTGCACGAGCGAGAGAATCGCGACCATTTTAACGTCGTACCACCTATTTCCATACATCCCATCGCCGCGATGCAACGAGTGGCAAAGTGCGAGCGAATGTCAATCGTATCGCCGACTGAATAGAATATAAATTAATAAAAGATAGAAGCGCCGACTCGTCGCAATTCCCTCACTTATGGAGGCAATCCCTAAATAGAATATGCTCTTTAACAGATAAAAAGAAATATTGAGAGAGTAGTTTTAATTAATAAATGAATCTTATTCTTGTCTGATCAAAATGTGATTACCTTTTGACCAATAGGCCATGCTTATCGCCCTGTCATTGGCCTCATGACTCTTATTTATACATTTTTCTTCTTTTTTAACAGGGTGCCGACACGATAGTACAACTAATTAAAAAGGCTGAGTTTCTCATCCCCCAAGAGAAACGCAAGATGACACCACTCATAGTGCGAGCCACTGCCGGACTGAGATTATTACCTGAAGACAAGGCACAGGGTCTTTTGGAATATGTCTATTCAGCTATTTCTACGTGAGTATACCTTATGTCAAGGCAATAAAGTTCATATTTGAGCTGTAAGTTTCGCTTCAGCCGAGAAACGCAAGGTGTACAACTCATACATAACCAGACTGAGATTTTTGTCTGAAGAAAGACACAGGCTGTTTAGGAACATGTTTTTTCAGCGATTTCTAAGTGAGTATACCTTATTTCAAAGCAGTATAGTTCATATTTGTACGGTATGCTTCGCTTCGCCCGAGAAACACAAGGTGTCCTTCTAATACGTAGCCGGACAGAGATTATTGTCTAAGGACAAGGCACAGGGTCTTTTGAAATGTCTATTCAACTATTGCTACGTGAGTATATCTTATGTCAAGGCAATAAAGTTCATATTTGAGCTGTAAGTTTCGCTTCGGCCGAGAAACGCACGATGTACAACTCATACATAGCCAGACTAAGATTTTTTTTCTGAAGACAAGACACAGGCTCTTTTGGCACATGTCTTTTCAGCTACTTCTACGTGAGTATACCTTATTTCAAAGCAGTATAGTTCATATTTGAACGGTATGCTTCGCTTCGCCCGAGAAACACTAGGTGTCCTTCTCAAACGTAGCTGGACTGAGATTATTGCCTAAGGACAAGGCACAGGGTCTTTCGGAATGTCTGTTCAACTATTTCTGCGTAAGTATATGTCAAGGCAAAAAAGTTTATATTTGAGCTGTAAGTTTCGCTTCAGCCGAGAAACGCAAGGTGTACAACTCATACATAACCAGACTGAGATTTTTGTCTGAAGAAAGACACAGGCTGTTTAGGAACATGTTTTTTCAGCGATTTCTAAGTGAGTATACCTTATTTCAAAGCAGTATAGTTCATATTTGTACGGTATGCTTCGCTTCGCCCGAGAAACACAAGGTGTCCTTCTAATACGTAGCCGGACAGAGATTATTGCCTAAGGACAAGGCACAGGGTCTTTTGAAATGTCTATTCAACTATTGCTACGTGAGTATATCTTATGTCAAGGCAATAAAGTTCATATTTGAGCTGTAAGTTTCGCTTCGGCCGAGAAACGCACGATGTACAACTCATACATAGCCAGACTAAGATTTTTTATCTGAAGACAAGACACAGGCTCTTTTGGAACATGTCTTTTCAGCGATTTCTATGTGAGTATACCTTATTTCAAAGCAGTAATAGTTCATATTTGAACGGTATGCTTCGCTTCGCCCGAGAAACACAAGGTGTCCTTCTCAAAAGTAGCTGGACTGAGATTATTGCCTAAGGACAAGGCACAGGGTCTTTTGGAATGTCTGTTCAACTATTTCTGCGTAAGTATATGTCAAGGCAAAAAAGTTTATATTTGAGCTGTAAGTTTACTTCGGTCGAGAAACGCAAGGTGTACCACTCATACATAGCCAGACTGAGATTTTTATCTGAAGACAAGACACAGGCTCTTTTGGAACATGTCTTTTCAGCGATTTCTACGTGAGTATACCTTATTTCAAAGCAGTATAGTTCATATTTGAACGGTGTGCTTCGCTTCGCCCGAGAAACACAAGGTGTCTCACTCATACATAGCCAGACTAAGATTATTGCTTGAGAAGAAGACACAGGGTCTTTTGGACCATGTCTTTTCAGCTATTTTTGCGTGAATATACCTAAGTAATAGAGTTTATATTTACTCGTAAGTGTTACACCTCATGTAGGTCGAGAAATGTACATAGACAACGCTTATAGTCCGTGCCGCCGTTAGATATTATTGCCCGAAAAAAAAGGCGTTGTTTGTCTTGAACCATACCTGTACAGTCAGTTCTACGGGAGCGAGCTTACACTCTTAAACAATGTGAATTAAATTTCCACTTGGCTGAAAAATTAAAGATGACATCAGTTACACAAATACTCGTATTTAAGAGACAGTATACCTTATGCCTAAGCAGTGGAGTAAAATTTGGAATGTGGGTCTTATCTCGTTCGAGAAAATCGAAGTGATGTCACTTACGCAACTATTTATATGATAGTTAACCTTATGCTTAAACAGTAGAGTTCATATTTGAACTTCATTACCTCTTTCACCTCTCAACGTTCATTTATACGAGTATTGACGATTATCGCCTACGAGTTTAATGATTGCAATTATGTGATTAGTCCCCTACAATTACTCCATTGATCTTGCTGAACCTATCTATGTGTAGAATTGTAGATCGAACAAATGGTCTTCATTTCAAATTATAGTGTTGTTTGCGAAAATACGTAACAACGGGTTACTCACGTAAATAGTCGGCTACAGGCCGATATGTTTCGACCTCAGACGTCCGTACTGTGTCGTCCCAATCCGTGCGCGCGTCTCGATTCACATTCGCCCTGAGGAAGACCTCCGGATAAGGTCGAAACTTGGCGGCCAGTTGACTATTTACGCGAGTAACCCATTGTTACATTTTAATAATATCAATATCTCACGTTAGTTTTGATCAAAAATGTGTTGTTTACTTTTGGTTTTTAGTTCGCCGTCATGTCCCACTGCTAAGCAATAGTCTTTTCTCTCTGTTTCCAACTTTCTGTGTCCCTTGATGTCCTTCAAGATTTCGAATGTTTAAATAAAATTATTTTAATATGGTTTTTATCGCGTTTATTACATTATTTATACACCTAACGTTTCGAGCACTTTACAGTGTTCGTGGTCGCAGGTAGACTACGTTGACATTTGTCTAGTATTTTATAAGAACTGCAAAATCTACCGCCTAAAATATTTATTGATAACGTTCCGGATGTACGCAGTATTGGCTCACGGTGTCTGAAGGTCTTGCAGTCGTCTGCTTAGCTTGAGATTTGATTAAATTGATGACTGGATCCCAAGCTGGTGGTAACTGCCAACCATCCTCTCTATTGAAATCAGGATGTTTTTTAATTTCAATAGCCTCACGAAGCATTCTTGGAATGTATTTGTTTTCTTTTGCAAGGACTTGAGGATTATCAAAACGCATATAATGGTTGGGTTATAATGTTGGGTTTAGGCGGTAGATTTTGCAGTTCTTATAAAATACTAGACAAATGTCAACTTAGTCTACCTGCGACCACGAACACTGTAAAGTGCTCGAAACGTTAGGTGTATAAATAATGTAATAAACGCGATGAAAACCGTATTAAAATAATTTTATTTAAATGTGTAACAATCGCGAAAACATAAGAAAACATTTCGAATGTTGTTTACTATGGTTGTAAAATTTGCTTTCATCCGGTTCGAAGGACCAAACATATTAGGTGGGAAATACAGTTACTGACTTGGTAATGTCGGACAGGCTGCTGGCCGATTCTTTTCTTCTCTTTCTGGTCAGCTGTAGATCGAAGGGTGGAGGATGATGCTGGTCTCAGATACGCGTTGGGAGTAACGGCCTAAAACGGATTTAATAGCGCGCGCATCGCTAGGGAGATCAGAGAGAGAATGTTTTAGACTTTTTTGGATACTGATAGATGTCTATGATAGTTGTGATGGCGCGACGTTTTCCTCACGCTCGTCAGGCCGATTTGCTAACTCGGTGTACAACGATTTGATTGTCACTTTAGCATCCATTACGGTTTTCATATCCTAAAAAATAGTCATTCATACCGAAGCCGTAATGAATATTAAAGTTACCATGAAAATGATGTACACCGTAGTTGACAAAAGTTAGCAAATAGGCCTGCAGGTCGTAAGGTCTGTACGTCCACATCAATTGTGAATCGCCGCTGCCCATGGACAACTTCAACACCACAATGCACTTCGTAGCGCCAACACTGATACCGATTATTATTTTGACAACTGGTCGACCATTACTAGAGCACTGTTATGTTATAGTGAATGCTTATGTGATCAATGGTACAACACTGGCAACAGTTGCAACTTAGATAATGATGACAGTGAATAGAAATATGACTTAAATGTAAACGCATGTATATTTTTTTTTTGAGAGAGTTTGGTACTTCCCCGTAGGAGCCGGCCCATTCATGCTACTAGCAATAGCGGTAGTAGTAATAATAATTATGTCGGTAGCGTGGCTCTACCACAAGACAACTAAAATGAACCTTAAAATATGTTTTTTTTTTAACTTTCTCGGTTATCAACATTAAATTAATCATATCGGGATATTTACCGTAATTATTGTGGTTTCTTTGATTTTTTGATATTGCGATCCAGTTACATGGACCATGATCACGAAGGAACTGAAGAATTTGCGGGTGGGAGCAAGCAGCTGTCAAGGGCAGACATATCATATAAAGAAACTACAATAGTCACGGTAAATATCCCTACATGTTTAGTTCTAATGTTAAAATATATTGTTTTTTTCAGTCTTGGTTTCGACGTGAGCGTTAATAGCGTCGCAATAATGGAGGGCTCTGATGAGGGAATTTTCATTTGGTACACGCTCAACTTGTTGCATAGTAAGTAAAACTTTTTCGTCTCTATGGCTCGACGGAACTTACTTCCAAGCTGGTCTGGGAGTAAAGAAAAAACATTGAATCAACCAGCTGCTTCTCTTCCTGCGCAGGTCGTAAAAACCGACCGAGGGAATGGGCGAAAATCTAAAGAATCATGGCAATAGGCGATGCGGCTAGCGACTCATCACTATTTTGATTCCGTTTTCCATCTCCACGCCCACCACCATGCTAAACGTGGCCTTAGGTCTTATAGACCTGGGTTCTGTCTACCCCGCAAGGGAAAAGACGTGACAGTATGTATGTAGGCTTGACGGAAATAAATTTTGTCTCTTCAGTGGATTGCAACTTTACACCATCCTCTGTTGCGATGTATTCGTCAATTTTTGTGCAGATTATAATGTGCACCGACAGATACATGATAAGTAAGCAGAAGTAAGCATACAATATAAGAGGTTGATTGCATTCCAAAATCTAGGTATATTGTAATAAATTATTATTATTCATGTGTTCCCGTCGTGTGGTTACCGGCAGAGTAGAATACTGCTGCAAACCATTCTCTGTAATGACGTTTTTTTAATGTATTAAAATTAAATTATTTCAATGTGTAATAATTTATAGTGTGTATATATATATGACGAGCTTCGTGGCGCAGCGGTCAACACGCCTGTGACATGGATGATCCTGGGTTCGATTCCCGGTCAGGTCAAGATGAAAAATTATCTTTTTCAGATTGTCCTGGGTCTTGGATGTTTATCTATATATGTATTTGTCCTAACTTCCTAACTAATATTATAAATGCGAAAGTGAGTTTGTTTGTTTGTTACGCTTTCACGCCCTATCTACTGAACCGCTCATCATGAAATTTTGCATACACATAGGTTAGGGTACTGAGAATGACATAGGCTATATATCACGCGGGCGAAGTCGCAGGTAACAGCTAGTTATAAAATATAGTATCGTTGAGTTAGCAGAGTTTAGCATCCCATAACACAAGTCTTAGGAACTTACTTTGGGGTTGCTCAATCCTTGTGATTGGTCCGTATATATTTATTTCTATCTATCTATCAGCCAGGGACGTTCACTGCTGGACATAGGCCTCCCCCATAGATCGCCATTTATCGCCATAGATCGCATATTAGGTCCACCGACTCCCGGCGACCCTAACGAGATCGTCCGTCCACCTGGTCGGGGGTCGTCCCACGCTACGTTACTCTACTTTAATGCCCCAACGGCCATCCTTCCTCCGGGCAATGTGTCCGGCCCATTGCCACTTTAAACGAGCAATCCTGCGAGTTTTAAATATTTATTTATTAATAATCTTGAAAATATAACAAATCATAATAATTATTATGCTTGTAGATTTGATGGGCGGCAACACCATGGCCGCTTTGGATCTTGGTGGTGGGTCGACCCAAATCACCTACCAACTGAGTGACAACGACAAGACCCACTTCCCTGCCAAGGACCAGTACATCGTGCCTGCTGGAGACAACATCACCCTCTATACACACAGGTACTGTAAAAGGTGTCCCAAAAGTAGATGAAGGAAGATTTTTTTAAATAAAACGGGAACGGATTGAATTTTTGTCGTAGATGTATTTTGTTTTAAAGAAGAGACTAGTACAATTTTATTTGAATAAAATATTTGCCAAATACATCGTGCCTGCTGGGGAGAACATCACCCTCTATACACACAGGTACTGTAAAAGGTGTCCCAAAAGTAGGTGAAGGAAGATTTTTTTCAATAAAACGTGAACGGATTGAATTTTTTCGTAGTTTTATTTTGATTGCCGATTCTTTTACCGAAATTTCTCAGAAATGTGTGAAAGTATAGTCGACGTAACTATAGTCGGCAATCCCGACAAATAGCACGTGAGTGACCAGTTGCTATATAATGTGTGAAAGGGTCATGATTTCACACATTTCACTGCTTATTTCACTAATAACTCTACGAATATTTTGTTTCAAGTCGTCTATATTTTGTGGATCGTTGGCGTAGACCTTATCTTTGATGTAGCCCCAAAGAAAAAAATCCAGTGGCGTCAGATCGCAAGATCTTGGTGGCCAATTGACATCACCTCTTTGAGAAATTACGCGGTTCGGTAACTTCTCATGCAGCAAAGCAAATTTTCATAAAATATTTGTACAGTTTCTACTCGAGTTTCTAAGCGCTCTTTTATTGTGAAACGCTCCTTAATTAATTTTACATGTGCCTAGATGACATGTGTCAAATTTCAACCCGCCATCTTCTATATTTTAAAAATAGAACGAACTTCAAATCGTATACGTACTTTTGAGACACCCGTTATTAATTGTATGAGGGGTTTTCAAAGTGACAAAGAAAAAACAATGATAACTTTATTTATCACTAAATGGTGTTGATCCAAGTCCAGCGTCAAATGAGGCCATATAGTTCTTCTTCTTCTTCTTCTGTTTTATATTATGGCTTCCACCGAAATTTCAGTGATTCTGCCAATGTCCAGTATAATGAGATACTAAGTATCGGTGTTGTACGGTAAAGTTTTTCCAAGTAGCATCAAAGATGGCGTATGTTCTTTGACGCCTCGTGGCAGCTTGGGGCGGCAAATCTATACGAGTCCATTTATCAGTTCACTTTAACTATTTCACAAATTGTTCATGAGCACGAGCATTTATAACACCAAACTACACCAATTTCATATTATAAAGTCCACTAAAATCAATTTGCAAAATTGTCTAAGGCAAACTTCAACTATACCCCTTGACTTCCCACCACAAACTCCGAGGCCATATAGTTAAAAAATAAAATGACTATAAAATTTTGTCATCCATGGCATTAACACTTGCCTTTTTATCAACGCCGTCTAGCGAAAAGCGAAATCAAAGTTTTGTTGTTTTCTAAATGTCACTTTGAAAACCCCTCATTATCATGGTGGTCTTTGACGTGTCCACGAATTTCCATACAAACGGGAGTTGTACTCTAACTATACATAGATGGCGCTAAGTGCTATATTTAATAGACATTCATTATGGCAACTAACTAATAAAAGCATTTTGTATTATTGCATTAAATCAGAATTTTATTTTTATCTTAAGCACTATCATTTTTACGCTTAAAACATTCTTATTAGTCTTGTTGACTATTAATAGACCCACTTCCATCTAGCGGTGGCTTCTTGAAACTTAGTTTGCCAGAGCGTTTACCAGAATGTATGCCTCTAGATGAGATATCTATTCCTGTAGAATCATGTCTCATGACCATAAAATATAATATTACTCCTACTATTATTTAAATACGTAATAACGAGTTACTCACGTAAATAGTAAGCTACTGGCATCCGATCGCTAGCATCAGTGCGGATTGGGACGACATCGTGCGCACGTCTCGATTCATATTCGCCCTGAGGAATACCTCCGGATAAGGTTGAAACATGTCGGCCAGTAGCTGACTATTTACGTGAGTAACCCGTTGTTACGTATTTTAATAATGTCTATATCTCACGTAAAAATACACCTACTATGTAACAAAAAGTTATTTTTTGTTGACAGCTACCTGAAACTCGGCCTGCTGGCGGCACGTCTCGGCATTTTCCAGCTAGAGTCAGAAGACACAAACACCAGTGAGTTCGAGTCGGTTTGCTTGGAGCCCATACTGAAACGGGAGCCGTGGACTTACGCCAACAAACAGTATTATATTAGGTGAGTCTTGAACAATGTACTTTGTCTCTCATTCCAACCCTAAGGGAAGAAAAATAGGGGATGATTGATTTTTTGTTTTTTTTTTTCAGTTATTTCGGCGGGTTAGAGCGTTGTTAAAAAGTTTTATTCTTTACACAAACGCAACTGCTCAATTTATTTTAAAGTAATCGGTAATGTTTTGAAAAAATCGTATGATTATGGTATTCAGTATGCTGGATATTATAGACGTTTAGTTATTATGAGCACTCGGCTTCGCCTCGTGCCTATAAACATTTCGAATATAATATCCAGCTTACCGTAATTCCATCATAACCTATTAAAGTACATTATGATGCATTTACGTAAGTGCGCAGTGGTTATCACGCCAGTCTGCGACCCGGGTGGACCCGGGTTCGATTCCCAGTCAGGTCATGATGGAAAACGATCTTTTTCACATTGGCCTGGGTCTTGGATGGTTATCTATACAAGTATCTGTTACATAAAATCACAACTTACTTTGCAGCTCGCTTAATTTGTGGGATTTGTCCCTATTTATTTATTTTTGACTATTTGGAGCCACACACAAAAGAAAAAATACATTCCATTTAGTTGTACATCTATATCCTAAAGCGAGGCGCCAAAAAGGGGCCACTCAGCTTTAGGCAGTAATGAAACTGACATCACGCCGCTGATTTTCCGTGACACTTTTTAAAATGAGAGTTAGAGCGCTGCTGGGCATACAGGTGATAGAAATCAAGTTCAATAATTTTAATTTTACATGCCACTTGCGGCCACCCATCCAAGTGGAGACTGCACCCAGTGGAGACGAGCTCCATGGCGCAGCGGTCACCACGCCAGGCTGCGACACGGATGGTCCCGGGTTCGATCCCCGGTCAGATCAAAATGAAAAACGATCTTTTTCAGATTGACCTGGGTCTTGGATGTTTATCTATATATGTATTTGTTATAAAATATTCTATCGTTGAGTTAGTATCCCATAACACAAGTCTCGAACTTACTTTGGGGCTAGCTCAATCTGTGTGATTTGTCCATATGTATTTATTTTATTTATTTATTTTTATTGCTTTAAATGTACTAATGATAATGATGTACTTTTATTTCCAGTGGCGCGCCTCGCGCCCAAAATATAAAGACGAACGCTGCTATGAATCGCTGCCACGAGGTGGTGAAGCGCTACGTCATGCGCACGCGAGATTGGGAGCCCAAGCAGGCTCCCAAGGGGGCTGTCGCTTGTATGTCGTACTTCTACGATATCGCTGCCGATGCTGGGTTGATTGGTGAGTCAATAATCCATTATGTATGAAAAACGGGTCTCTAGTGCTATTTTGTCGGGATTGCTAAAGAAAGAAGAGGCTATAAGTCGCTGTCATGAGGTAGTGAAGCGCTACGTCATGCGTACGCGCGATTGGGAGCCCAAGCAGGCTCGTAAAGGGGCCATCGCTTGTATGTCGTACTTTTACGATATCGCTGCCGACGCTGGGTTGATTGGTGAGTCAATATTCCATTAATTAAAAAAAGGGTCACTTACGTGTTATTTTGTCGGGATTGCTAAAGAGAGAAGAGGCTAGGAGTCACTGCCACGATGTGGTGAAGCGCTACTTCATGCGTACGCGCGATGGGAGCCTAAGCAGGCTTGTTAAGGGGCCGTTGCTTGTATGTCGTACTTCTATGATATCGCTGCCAATGATGTATTGATTGGTGAGTCAATAATCCATTATGTATGAAAAACGGGTCACTAGTGCTATTTTGTCGGGATTGCTAAAGAAAGAAGAGGCTATAAGTCGCTGTCATGAGGTAGTGAAGCGCTACGTCATGCGTACGCGTGATTAGGAGCCCTAGCAGGCTCCCAAGGGGGCCGTTGCTTGTATGTCGTACTTTTACGATATCGCTGCCGACGCTGGGTTGATTGGTGAGTCAATATTCCATTAATTAAAAAAAGGGTCACTTACGTGTTATTTTGTCGGGATTGCTAAAGAGAGAAGAGGCTAGGAGTCACTGCCACGATGTGGTGAAGCGCTACTTCATGCGTACGCGCGATTGGGAGCCCTAGCAGGCTCCCAAGGGGGCCATCGCTTGTATGTCGTACTTCTACGATGTCGCTGCTGAGAATGGGTTCATTGGTGAGCACTGATTATCATAAACAATATGAAAATAAAACCCTGTCCTTAAAGGGGGGGACTTAGCCCGTCAATGTGAACAACTATTCCTATGTGACTAATGCTGTGAATTATAAGGACGGAAAATATGGACAAATCACACTGATTGAGCTAGCCCCAAAGTAAGTTCTTAAGTAAGACTTGTGTTATGGGATACTAACTCAACGTTACTATATTTTATAACAAATACATATATAGATAAACATCCAAGACCCAGATCAATCTGAAAAAGATAATTTTTCATCTTGACCTGACCGGGAATCGAACCCGGGATCATCCGTGTTACCAGCCGGCGTGTTGACCGCTGCGCCACGGAGCTCGTCGACTCGAATATTCGAGTCAGTGTGTGAGCGGGATGGAATATACGTGTCTACAGGATGGACGATTGATTGACGAGCTCCGTGGCGCAGCGGTTAACACGCCAGCCTGCGACACGGGGGTCCCGGGTTCGATCCCCGGTCAGGTCATGGTGGAAAACGATCTTTTTCAGAATGACCTGGGTCTTAGATGTTTATCTATATGTCGTGGCCATATCGTAGAATTGATCTTTTCAAGAAACGATTGACATTTTCATGAAATGGTGGCATTTTATGATGTGACCAACTTAATTTGATAAGATTATTGAATAGTCAACGTTTAACGATATTGTCATTCACGTTTGGCCGGATCGTAAAATAGGGTGTCCAGGAAATATAAATAACAAAAATTCAGAATATGTTAATAAATTTTGTATTTTTTACGTGTGACTGACACAAAATTAAAAAAATATAACAAATTCAACATAATGTTCACATTTTCACTGCGGTTTTCACCCGCGGCCGCCATCTTTCGACATAAACAAAACAAACAAACCGTTTGTAGCGCCTCTACCGGTAATTAAAGAAACTATTTTACGATATAATCAAACAATCTTGACCATTTCATGAAAGAGCCACGCGTTTGGCTGCACATATCGTTAAACGATATATTGTCATTGATCTGCCCAATCTACATCATGATGTGGCCAATAGACAGTTAAATATTTCATGAAATGAGACCATTTCATAAAATTGACAATCACTTCATAAAGTGATCGATTCTACGATATGGCCACGACATTATTTTAATACGGTTTTTATCGCGTTTATTACATTATTTATACACCTAACGTTTCGAGCACTTTACAGTGTTCGTGGTCGCAGGTAGACTAAGTTGACATTTGTCTAGTATTTTATAAGAACTGCAAAATCTACCGCCTAAAATATTTATTGATAACGTTCCGGATGTACGCAGTATTAGCTCACGGTGTCTGAAGGTCTTGCAGTCTTCTGCTTAGCTTGAGAAATTGATGACTGGATCCCAAGCTGGTGGTAGCTGCCAACCATCCTCTCTATTGAAATTAGGATGTTTTTTAATTTCAATAGCCTCACGAAGCATTCTTGGAATGTATCTGTTTTCTTTTGCAAGGACTTGAGGATTATCAAAACGCATATAGTGGTTGGGTTTGTCTAGGGCATGTTCACAGACTGCAGACTTCGTTGAGCGCCTATGCTTCATGTCAGCAATATTTTCTTTTATACGGGTACCGATGCGTCTCTTTGTTTGCCCAATGTATGATAAACCACACTCACAGTCAATTTTATAAACTCCAGCATCTTGTAACGGGATATTAGATTTGACAGGTCTTAAAAGTGGGTTTATTTTCTTGTGCGGCTAAATAAAGTATATTACCAATTTTGTCTGTAACTCCCTTTACATATGGTAAGATGGCAGGAAAGCGATCAACTGTGTGAGGCTTTGGGCGGCTTCTGTGATGTGTTTTTGGGAGGTTGAGGTTGTTGCTTCTTAAAACCGATTTTACTCGTTGAAGCTCCTCCTTGAGGTGGTGGGTGTCACAGATGCCATGTGCTCTCTGAAACAAAGATTTACCAACGGTAGCCAACTGACATGGATGGTGATGGGATTTGCCATTGAGATATTTGTCGTTATGGGTAGGCTTTCTATACACAGTAATATTCTATACGCGATAAAAACCGTATTAAAATAATTTTATTTAAATGTGTAACAATCGCGAAAACATAAGAAAACATTATATAAGTATATGTCATAAAATATAGTATCGTTGAGTTAGTATCCTGCGACACAAGTTCACAACTTACTGTGGGGCTAGCTCAATTTGTGTGATATGTCACTATATATTTATTCTTTTATTAATATGTTTGAGTGTGACAGACGATGTTCGGTAGGGTTCTAGACTAAACTATTTTGTAATTAAAATAGGTAACAACGGGACACTCACGTAAATAGTCAGCTACTGGCCGACATGTTTCAACCTCATCCAGAGGTCTTCCTCAGGGCGAATGCGAATCGAGACACGCGCACGATGTCGTCTTAATCCGCACTGAAAAAATAGACTATTCTATTCGCGAGATTTTAATGGAAGTACTAAATGTTGGTTCTTTTTTATTATTATTTTAAGGGGGAACACTAGGCACAGTAGCGACGCCAATCATTTTATTCCTAATACTTTACAAATAGAAAGGAATTCAAGAATATAAACAATACAAGCCTTAGTAAATAACCTGAAGTATTTTTTGAATCATGTTTATTACTATCGGAATCAGTTAGAATTATGAGAATCTGATTACCGCCAAAAACGGCCGTTTTTGGCGGTTATCACTTTTTCTCTCAATGACTGATTCTCATAATATCAAAACATGATTCCAAAAATACTTCAGGTTATTTACTAAGGCTTGAATTGTTTATATTCTTGAATTTCTTTCTATTTGTAAAGTATTAGGAATAAAATGATTGGCGTCGCTACTGTGCCTAGTGTTCCCCCTTAAGCTGTTTGTTTGTTTTTCGTATGTGTAAGTGGCCAACACTGGTGTCAGATTTTTCAAGCTGCCTTAAGGCATCTGACATAGCTTAACGACTGCCATCAACGATGACAGCCGGGACCAACGGCTTAACGTGCCTTCCGAAGCATGGAGGAGCTCGAGATATTTTTATGCCACTTGCGGTCACCCATCCAAGTAGGGACTGCACCAAGGGTTGCTTAACAAACGTAAGCGCTCATAGAGCTCACACCCACTGGACCACTGGACCATTTTAAGCTGCTTTTATGTTGGTTTCCAGACGTGATGAAGGGCGGCACGGTGTCCGTGGCAAAGTACCGCGAAGCCGCACTACGCGCCTGCTCAGACTCCAACGTGGACCAGCCGTGGGCCTGTGTAGACCTGGTCTACGTGGTAACACTGCTGCAGGACTTGTACAAGATTAAGGATAACGAGCCTGTGTCGGTGAGTGCAGTTATATGTACCATAGTCCTCTAAGCTCGCTGGTCTGGGAGAAAAGAAAAAACGAAGAATGTACCAGCTGCTTCTCGTGCCGTTGACGAGGCACGGCACTGGCAGGGCCGCCATGTAAGGGCGTACCAAATGAAATACGTTGTTTAAGTTCGACGTTTAAATCTTACGTCGAACAACGTGTTTCATTAGGCACAAGCAATACATATTTATATTATACTGGTGAGAGGCAAGTGAGGCGCGCTATACACTACAGCAGATCGTAAAAGCCGATCGAGGGATTTGGCAAATAAAGGAGGAATCATTTCAATAGGCGATGCGGCTAGCAACCCAACAATATTTTGATTCCGCTCTCCACCTTAAAGCCCACCAACATGCTTAACGCGGTCTTAAGGTTTTAAAGACCTGGGCACTATCTACCCCGCAAAGGATAACGTGATAGTATGTATGTAAAGATAGTATTTCTTTCTCTTTCTATCTTTTTTTCGTGTGTACACGCACATATGAAGTTATAACTTCATATGTGCGTGTACACACGAAAAACAAACAAACAAGATGTGACGCACACAATCAACATGAACAACTTTTGTTATGGGACCAATGCAATTATTATTATTACAATTAATTATTACAATATATTTGGTCCGATCACCTGGACACTTTTGTATGGGGTATGTCATTTTTTTTTTGATATCCCAGCATTGGTCCCATATCAAAAGTTGTTCATGTTGATGGGCTGAGTCACCGCTTAAAGTTTGTGTACTGATAAATACGGGTGTATAGATACTGAAAATCCGAAACATTTCATAATGTTTAGACAAGTAGACCATCATTTTTTTTTCTTTGCAGTTATTCAAAAAGGTGCACGGGCATGAAGTATCCTGGGCGCTGGGCCTCGCCTACACCACGGTGATGAACCGCCTGGCCGCCGCCGCCGCGGCCGCGTAACAATCAACCTTATTGCACATAGCTTAAGGTACATTCTAACATACACTATCGGTAGCTTCTAAAAGTTGTGGTTCAGTCATGATTAATGGCAACGTACGTGAGAACACATATGGGACTGTCACTATAGTGTATAACACTATAGTGACTATAGTACCATAGATATTATAATCCGTAGTCCCTTAGCCTCATAAGCTCAAGGTCGCTCAAAGAACTATGGAGAGCTAAGCTCGGTGTTTTTCTGCGAGATCGAATCAGAAACGAGGAGATCCGTAGATGAACAATGGTCACCGACATAGCCCAGCAGTTTAGCTCTTTGAATTGGCAGTGGGCGGGGCACATAGCACGAAGAACCGACAACACATTGAAGACAACATCTTTGACCTTGACTTTCATATATCTCCCTAAATCTCTTTTCGCACCGTTTGTATGAAAGAGAAAGATAATGTTAGGAAAGAGACAGATAACATACAGGTCGTCTTCAAGGTCCAAAATTTTGTCTTTACTTTGTGTTTATAGGGAACTAGCTGTTACCCGCGGCTTCGCCCGCGTAATTTATAGCCTAACCCCTGTTTATACAAAATTTCATGATGATCGGTTCAGTAGATTCGGCGTAAAAGCGTAACAAACAAATAAAAAAACAAACTCACTTTCGCATTTATAATATTAGTTAGGATAGTCTCTTTAATATCACCGTTCTATAACTTTTACTTTTAAAAGTGACTGACCCATTATTTTTAGAAATTGTCTAAATCGAACTATTACCTCTACGGTTCTATGTGATATACAAGAGATAAGAATCCTAGAATGTTTTGTTTTACTAGCAATATTGAGTATTTATTTGTAACGTTCTTAATAAAAAAACTCATGTTTATTATATAAGATGCCAGTTAGAACGTCAATAACGGCCATTGACCCATCTATATTTTCCTATTGCTGTCATATATTTTTGAGCAGTTTTTAGTGCAACTTGGAGCTAGACAATTTTATTTTTCGTTCGTGATTAATATATAACTATTTAATGACGTATCATATACGTATTTTTTTTCCTCTGAGTTGAAAAATAGGTATCGCACAAGGACATAACTCAATGTCCATATTGACACGTCATCTGGTAGCTCGTATAATAAGCTAAACAGGTGGCCTATTTGGTTTTTAAAAGAAGACTCCAAAAGGAGGCAATGTTTTTAAATACTAGCCTAATTTATAATTTTTTTGTTAATTATTGAATAATAATAATTTTAATAATTATTTGGTATGAATAATGCACTTTTGTTTATATCATGCACAATATTTTAAATTTTTAATGTCTTTTAGCAAATATTGTATAGCTTGAAAGATAAAGTTGTGTGCTCATGTAAGGACTTCGCTAGACCACGCACCAAACATGTTTTTAAAAGTTTTTTCTACTAATGTACTTTTATCTGTCATTTAAATGATCAAGAACACAAACATAAGAACATCCATAATAAGTCTATACTCTATTCTCCATAACAGTACGGCACAGCCGTACTATAATGTCGATATTACGATACGCCTAGCAGCCACAGACTAAACCTAGATTTCGTGACTGCAAAAAAAGTTTTATGCTTTTTTTTATGAGTTCAGCGAACATCAGTTAAAAAAGAAGGTAACCATAGACACAAAATTTTGTCATATTTACATTTCCCGCGAGTTGGTTGTCAAATTCAAAATTTATGTTTTACTAGTTTTGCATTTTTTTGAAAGTCATAGAAAAAATATTGTATGCAACAGTTTATAATTAAGTCTTCAAAGGCGAGTGGCGCGGGTAGCGATATGAGCGAGCAAAGCGAGCGAATATCGCTAATAGAGGCGCCACGAGCCTCTATTATAAAACCGTTGCATAAAATACTATTGTAAATTGAGCGTTTGAACCATAGAGCAAGGATTGCGACTGTCTCTCGCGCATTACTAGAGACGCCTTTTCTACATATTTCATACGAAACAAGCGTGTCAGGGGGCGGTACCGATTTTCGAGTATTTTGGTTTCAAGGTTATTGGAGAAATACAAAAGTATGCTATTTTCTAGTTACTTTGAGATATAGGTTACATCAGAATTTTGTGTTGTTGTAACAGCCTCCGTGGTCCAGTGGTTAAGGCGTATGCTTGTTGATCCGGGGGTCGTGGGTTCGATTCCCACGGGAAGCATACTTTGTTAAGTTGTTTCCAGTTTGGTTAGGACATTGCAGGTAAGAATCACCTGATTGTCTGATAATAAAGATGATTCCGTGCTTCGGAAGGCACGTGAAGCCGGTGGTCCCGGCTGCCATCTGGTAGTCGTTAAAGGAATCATGTCAGAGGCCGAGAGGCGGTCCCGAAGAACTCTGACACTAAGGTGTGCATGGTCGACTGACCGTGTCACCTACACGAAATGATGATGATCCGAATTTTGTAAGGTAGCGAAATCACAGCACATTAGGGCATTTTTATGTTACTTTTAAGCACGAAGCACAGGCCGAGTATGCGCTTTTCGCCTACCAGCCGGGCAGGGGTTGACACGCGGTATTATTATTACTTTCACTAGTAGGGCGCGAGCGATATACCACAAACTATGAAGAAGATACTGTTACTAGTATCAGACGACCCACTGATGTTTTCTCTAGGCAATAAAGATCATAGACAAATAATGGAGAAAGGGTGAAAATGAAATAATGTCAAACAATTTCGGTTGAGTTTCTATTGGGGGCCACAAAATCAAACTCAATTGACGGATGTTCGATGTCCTAAAATCCGTAAAGGCAGTTTTTCGGCAGTGCTATATACCGTGTTGTTTGGTTGGTGTTGGTGAAGATTTTTATAAACAGTTGTTTGGTTTTTGATCGTAATGTAGCGAGATCTTGTAGGATGTGTGGGCAAGGAGTTTTGGCAACTTCTAAGGTGCCAAAGTAATGTGAAAAGGCGGAAATTTTGCATGAATACGTTTTTTTGGTAATTCATGAATGTATGTTGTGATTTTTTGTATCTTATTGAATTATAAATGTGCATTTGTTTTAAACAGCCAGTGCAATTAAAGCGAAGTGAGTTCACACACTAGCGCCACCCAGCAATTCATTCTATAAGTCCTAAATCATATCAAATTTAAAAAAAATCTAATAGCTGAATGCCCTAGTAAATTACTTGTAGTATGATTGCTACAAGTTCTCACTATTTTTAATTTGATGAATTAAGAGAACGAATTATTACCGCCAAAAGTGGCCACTTTTGGCGGTAATAATTCGTTTTCTTAAACTTAGATTATAATATCTATGAAATGTAATAACAATAATACTACAAGGAATTTACTAGGGCATTCAGCTATTAGATTGTTTAAATTTGATATGATTTAGGACTTATAAAATTAATTGCTGGGTGGCGCTAGTGTGTGAACTCACTTCGCCATAATGTTTACATTTTAATTTAGATGGTTGTTTCTCTTTTGTTATTGTTTCCTATTTTTGTAACCCCCGACGCAAAAAGAGGGGTGTTGTAAGTTTGACCACTCTTTGTGTGTTTCTGTTTGTATCACGCTAGCTCTAAAACGGGTGAACCGATTTGGATGCGGTTTTTTATTTAAAAGCAGAATTCTTGGCGATGGTTCTTAGAAATGTTCTATCAAAATCGGTTCAGTCGATAACAAGATGGAGAGATATTTGTTCGCCTTCGATATGTATTTTTTTTTTACTAGCCTGATAAATCCCACGACTAGGCAAAGGCCTCCCTCTGTTTTCCATTCATTTGCCATTCAAATATGAAATGTATCTACTTTGAATAAGGTACAATTTTACTTTGTCTAAAGTTACTTGCGCTCCGGCGCGCGTCGGTTGGTGAATATGTTTCATATGACTTCAAAAAAGGAGGAGTTTTTATGTTCAACTGTATGTATTTTTAATTGTATGAATACCGATTTCTCTGTCTTTTGTTTTTATATAATATAATTTGTTTTAACATTCAAAAGATCGCATCGCTGTAGATTTTCAAAATGAGCGGTTTAAATTTCAAATAATAGTATTATTAAAATGTACAGTATGTATTTGTGTAAGCATAAATTCCTTTTGTACTTTTACAATATTTTAAATAATGATTGTATGGATGTATTATTCATATAGTGTATTTACCTTCTTATGAAATACAGTTCTTAAGATCTAAGATGACTTAACAGATACATAATGCGTGCTAAATTTACTATATTGAATATTATTTAATTATTGCTATTTATTTTTGGAACGAAGTTCCTTATCGTGCGTTGCGAAAGGAGCTAAACGGAAAAATTAAGACCAAAAGTTGTAACGACACTTTTAAGCCGGTGTCTGTTTACAATGGTGGCGATCGAGGAATCCACACTTCTCAGCTTTCCGTCAATTATAACTTGAGCCGGGGTCAGTTAATCTGGTTGGAATCGAGAAGTTGGTACAAATTATTGATCCGTCCAGTGTAACTGAGCTCCTACTTTTTTAAAAGACGGTGCGAGTTTAAAATTTTATTACAATTCCTTCACTAATTAATTGAAAGGAACTTCGTTCAATCCGGGTGTCCCTTGACACCTCTCATGTTTTTTTTTTAGCTTTTTAATACTTACCCCCTGAATATTCAAAATAACCTTAACTAATTACAATCTTAAATCTCAGACTGTCTTGGTCTTGTTAGGTTATGGAGACAGTGACAAAAAGAGACTTGAGAACGATTTTAGTAAAGATGCGTTTAATGAATCGGGTTTAAGTCTTCAAAATGTTCTCACTATTGTTGCAAAATATTACTTTAAGGCCGCATACTAGGCACAGTAGCGACGCCAATCATTTTATTCCTAATACTTTACAAATAGAAAGACATTCAAGAATATATAAGCCTTAGTAAATAACCTGTGAAGTATTTTTGGAATCATGTTTAATATTATCAGAATCAGTGAGAATTATGAGAATCAGTTTACCGCCAAAAACGGCCGTTTTTGGCGGTAATCACTATTTCTCTTAATGACTGATTCTCATAATATTAAAACATGATTCCAAAAATACTTCAGGTTATTTATTGGCTTATATGATTTACATTCTTGAATTTCTTTCTATTTGTTAAGTATTAGGAATAAAATGATTGGCGTCGCTACTGTGCCTAGAGTGCCCTCTTAATATGGTTTTATCGCGATAATTTATACACCTATATATAGGCTGATTTTGAACCTATGAACTATATTAAAATCGCAGAATACAGAACCAAATAAAGGTGAGAATCGAAAAATATAATCAGAGTTCCCATAGAAATTCGCCTGACTTTGTATGGGAGGTCTAAAATTTTTACGTTTTATTCTAATTTTTTCTTATAATTCTGTATTCTATTAGGGATTCTGATCCCGAGATTACAATATAGTTCATAGGTTTAAAATCAGTATGTATAGCACTTTACAGTGTTCATTATCGCAGGTTCAAATGAAGAGAAAAATGTCGACCTAGTTATTACCAATCGATATTTATTTACGCTATCAAAAGGTTCTTTTAAATAGAAATATAAATGAGAAACGCTTTGGGTTCACAAATATTTACTAGACTTTATAACACAAATTAGAGAGTGACGTATTTTCAAAACCAAAGGTTAAAAAATATAATTTAAAATAAAGAATCTAAAACTAAAGAGTTCGCAATACTAGTCTAACTGCAAACATGAACCCAGAAGAAGATAATACCCACTTTTTGTAGTTATGCAGATCTCATCTGTATACAAAAATAAGGCAATGGTTGTTGACGTTCAAGATGACTTGTATGTCCTCTGGCTCTCTCCGCACCCTTTGTATGAAAGAGAAATATAGTATTCCTGTCTTTTTCATACACACAGTACGGAAAGAGACGAAAAGAGAGAATGGCGTTTTAACTTTGTTGTATGTAGGTGGAATCTCTATAGAATATAATCTTCGTGTATGATACTTAATATTTCTGTCGCTTCCTCTACATCCATTCTAGACATTGGTTATCATTTGAAATTGTATTCAACAGACATAGGAATAACTATTATTTTGCAATGCATTATGTATTTGTTAACATATTTCTTAGATCGGACGGACTGTAGCACTCTAGTATAACAAAGCTATCCAATATTTTTATGATCGATGTCTTTCCCATTTTTGACGCAATATATAAAGTTTTCTATAGCTTTCTGCACTTAGGTATGTGTATATGTACCTAGCGACGTGATTTGGTGTTAATGTGTAAGTTGTACAAATTTAATAAATGTTGGATCTAAATGTGTGGTTTTAATAATTCCCATATTTTATGATTAACACAGATAACAGATATGATTAATCAGACAAAGTTAACTAAGAAAATAGCTCAAAATAACGCGTTATTGTTGATTTTTTTTACGCTTGAATTTTTTTTATATATCCTCTAATTATTTTCATTTATGGCGGCAACAAATGTAAACTTTTGTGTGAAAATTTCAATTAAGTAGGTTAGGAGAATTATCTAGAGAATTATAAAAAATAATATAACATCAAGCAATTTATAATATGATTTTATACTTCTTCATACAGAAAGTGCAGTATCCGTATACTTCTTAGTTTTTGAATTTAAGGTCGATGTCTCGGAGTCCCTCTTCCATCCACAACTCAGCTTCCTTATCCATTTCCTCGTCAAAGTAGTCGCGCCAGCCGCCGACTTTACCTGTGTAAAACCGAAGACATTATATTAGATAAAACTTAATAGGTACATACATACGTATATACGAAAACACTGAAAATAGGAATGTTCGTATATTCAAAATTATTATTTATATATATTAATAAAAATATATATAAAAAAAAAACAAAATTAAAGTATATAAAATAAGTGATTATTTTTTTTTTTATTTATTTAATTTATTGCACATACAATCATAATGATTTGTACAAAAGGTAATAACTTAATGCTAAGCATTGTCTACCAGTTTTACCCTAGGGATGTGGTGAAAAGTTGATAGTAGGGGTGCAAGTTGTAAAGATAGATGTAAGAAACAATTATTAAGTTTGACTTAAAATATTATAGATATTAAAACATGTTATTTATTATACATACGACAAAAAAAAAAGTTGTTATTTTTAATTAGTTATTAGAATTGAGATATATATACATACCTACATAAATATTCATATATCATAACATAAATAAACATACATATATATATATATATATATATATATATATATATATATATATATATAGATATCCCTTTACGGTAAATGTTGATCAGATGCGACTTCACGCGAGCACTTTGTTGATCCGAAAACGCATGTTGATCCGGCGCCTTTTGTTGATCCAATATGCATCTCTGGTAACAAATGTGGCTCCGACCGGATCAACATCTGCACTATCGGACTTCTTACCTAGCGTTCGCTGAAGTTGATCCGATATACAAATCCACCTTGCGATAGTTACGGATAATGTTGATCCGATTTAAATGAACCAATCAGAGCACAGGAAGCGATCTGATTGGTTGAAAGCAGCCGCGACGTTGCCGTTTTGTATCTTAAACTATCCCAAACTACACAACATTTAATCCATCGTCTTTAGGCTCGTTAGACGAGTTTGGGCTCGTTGGATTTGTCTTGACAAGAGCATTAATTTTTATTAGTGTCGAGGGTCTGATGATGCTTCTTGAAGGTGGCCATAACATCTCCTGAACTACACAACATAACCCTATCGTGTTTGGGCTTATTTAATTTGTTTTGACCAGAGCAATACAGTGCCTATACAAATGACTAAAATATAGAAAATAAAATTACATAAACGTAAAAAAAAATTTAAAACAAGCTTTTATTTAATGCTCAGTAAAAAATAAACTTCAAATATCCATCAATGTACTGGTACTTACTCGTACTTTAATTTTTTTTGACGAATGCCTGGACCGATTTAAGAAATTCGTTTTTGTTTGATGGTTATTCTTTATAGATGGTCCCATTGCATTTTTATTGAACAGTGGCGAGCGCTTTTTGAAAAAATAAACAAAAACCAAAAAAATTTTTACAGGTATGCCGTTCGGATTACACTTATTTCTATTTTTTTCTTATGCCTATTAAAAAAAATTATAGGGTTGAAGTCGGTTTTTGTTTTTTTGTTAAAAATATCTTAAATTATTTGATTGTTAGACATCAAAGCTTTTTGTTTGTATGGTGAACGTCTGGTGTTCCCCATCGTCTAGTTTGTAATAAATATAAGTACTCATAATCGTAGATTCCAGGTCCACATCTCATCCGACCAAAGCCGATGGCGATTGCAACGGAACGGCTTACCACAGGGCAGTGTTCTGGCTCCTATGTTATTTAACATGTACACTAACGACCAGCCCATCTCCCAGTCCGCTGCAAGCATCCTTTACGCCGATGATTTGGCACTAGTAGCTCAAACCAAATCGTTTGAGGAGTCAGAACAAAACCTCACACTTGCTCTCCAAGAGCTAGATAAGTACTACGAGGTTAACTTTCTAAAGCCCAACCCATCCAAAACGGAGTCATGTTTTTTTCACCTGAGAAACCATTTTTCATCCCGTACTCTAAATATTGAGTGGAGAGGGGTTCCGATAAAACATAACAGTCACCCTAAATATCTAGGTGTGACACTTGACAGAACTCTGAGCTACAAGCAGCACTGTCACAACACCCGACAGAAAGTGTGTGCCAGAAACAATTTACTCCGCCGCCTCACTACCTCAAAGTGGGGTGCTGCTCCAGGAGTTCTACGCACTACGGGGATTGCTCTTTCATTTTCGGCAGGAGAGTATGCGTGCCCTATATGGGGTAGGTCATCACACGCAAGGCAAGTGGATATAGCACTCAACGAAACCTGCCGAATAATAACAGGATGCCTAAAGCCAACTGCGCTAAACATGCTATACCCACTTGCTGGCATAGCTCCTCCAAAAGTCCGCAGAGATGTGGCTAGCCCCGCCGAACGCAAGATCCAGGAGCGAGATCCAATCCACGACACCCTTTGTTTGGCTGGTCTCCAGCCCCACAAAGACTAAAAAGCCGCCATAGTTTCCTCGCAAGCGTAGTTGCTTTGGATGGCAATATTCATACGGAGCGGATAAAGCTGTGGGGGAGAGACCACACTGCGGCTAATTTTATCACCCCACAAGAGCATCTTCCCCCTGGCCATGATTTGCCCTGGCCCATCTGGAAATCACTCAATCGATTACGAAAACAGATGGGTCGATGCAAAGACAATCTGGCTAAGTGGGGAATGATTGACAAGTCGCAAAACTGGTGCGAGTGTGGTCACTCGCCTCAAACTATGGCGCACCTACTTTCATGTCCCAAATGCCCGAACACCTGCACCTTGGCTGATCTCCATACAGCTTCTGAGAAAGGCATTGCAGTGGCCCATTATTGGGCTGAAAAAATATAGTCAATCGTACCATCGACACGAAAAGAAGAAGAAGTACTCATTTCCATTACTTACTTACTGCAGCGTCTCTTGCTGACAGTTTTACTTGTCAGCTTGCCTCTTGCGCAAAGGCTCTAATGATGTCTTCACAGTTGCTATCTCTTTCTTTACACGCCGCCTCCGTTATCTCATATCCCCAACTACTCTACTGTGCCCCTCTCTTTATTTTCCTATCAGATCAGATGACCTTGACTCAGTTACTCAGTTTGATGTTGAGAATACTTCTTTCAATTTTCTTTTGACCATACTTTTAGACTGTTTCTCTGTTATGAGGCTTACATCAGCGAAACTAGGTAGACTCTGAAATTCTTCATCTCCGTCATTTGATCAAATTGAAAGAAGTCTACGAGAGTACTTCGGTAGTACTCTCGTAGACTTCTTTCTATCGTATAGTACATTACTTGTAGTATTTTTAATATAACTTTTCATCAATTCAAATTAAGAGACCTGCTGGTAATGTGTAGTTCTCTTAAATTATCAAATACATAATAATAAAAAGTAATTCCAAAAATACTAAAAGTTATTTATTTCCGATGTACTATAGTAGATTTTTAGATGCGATGCGAATGTGAACAAGTGAACTGTCGCACGCAGAACGCGACGTTGCCGTTTTGTGCTCGAGTACCTATTGGTCAATTTTGGCTCCGGATCCACATTGTCCAAGTAAATGTCGCATATAATTTGAATATACTCTGGATCTAAAAAGTCATATCCAGTATGATTTTTTAAACCGTATATATATATATATATATATATATATATATATATATATATATATATATATATATATATATATATATATATATATATAGATATCCCTTTACGGTAAATGTTGATCAGATGCGACTTCACGCGAGCACTTTGTTGATCCGAAAACGCATGTTGATCCGGCGCCTTTTGTTGATCCAATATGCATCTCTGGTAACAAATGTGGCTCCGACCGGATCAACATCTGCACTATCGGACTTCTTACCTAGCGTTCGCTGAAGTTGATCCGATATACAAATCCACCTTGCGATAGTTACGGATAATGTTGATCCGATTTAAATGAACCAATCAGAGCACAGGAAGCGATCTGATTGGTTGAAAGCAGCCGCGACGTTGCCGTTTTGTATCTTAAACTATCCCAAACTACACAACATTTAATCCATCGTCTTTAGGCTCGTTAGACGAGTTTGGGCTCGTTGGATTTGACTTGACAAGAGCATTAATTTTTATTAGTGTCGAGGGTCTGATGATGCTTCTTGAAGGTGGCCATAACATCTCCTGAACTACACAACATCTTCGTGTTTGGGCTTATTGAATTTGTTTTGACCAGAGCAATACAGTGCCTATACAAATGACTAAAATGTAGAAAATAAAATTACATAAACGTAAAAAAAAAACTTTAAAACAAGCTTTTATTTAATGCTCAGTAAAAAATAAACTTCAAATATCCATCAATGTACTGGTACTTACTTTAATGTTTTTTTGACGAATGCCTGGACCGATTTAAGAAATTCGTTTTTGTTTGATGGTTATTCATTATAGATGGTCCCATTACATTTTTATTGAACAGTGGCGAGCGCTTTTTGAAAAAATAAACAAAAACCAAAAAAATTTTTACAGGTGTGCCGTTCGGATTACACTTATTTCAATTTTTTTCTTATGCCTATTAAAAAAATTTTTGGGGTTGATGTCGGTTTTTGTTTTTTTGTTAAAAATATCTTAAATTATTTGATTGTTAGACATCAAAGCTTTTTGTTTGTATGGTGAACGTCTGGTGTTCCCCATCGTCTACTTTGTAATAAATATAAATGAAATGAAATGAAATGTTTATTTGCTAGGGTCTTCATATAAATTCCCGCCTTTCATAGTAGGCATGCAAAAAATTATATTTGGGAAGGCAAAAAAAATAGAGTACAAATTAAATTATGAGATTAGATACAAAACAACACACAAATTTACTACACATCAAAATAAATACAATTCTAAGATGTCAAATATTCATTTATGTCATAATAGCATTTGTCAATTAACCATTTATTCAATCTATGTTTAAAATGTTTAAAAGTAAGCATCTTTAACTCGACTGGTAGTTTATTATAATTTTTTATCGACATGAGGTAACAATTTTTATTATATATTGTGCCTTTACACGACGGATTTAACAAAAGCGTAGGATCTTTTGGTCTTAATCTTGGATTTACGGTTTTATATGATATGATATATGTATAAACCAGTCAGAGTTAGTAAGTTTAGCTTCTTAAATAAGGGTCTACATGATACAAGGGGTCCCACACCCTCTAAGGCACGAATACATTTTTTTTGACACACAAACACTTCGGTTGAGTTTCCCCACAGTAACAAGCCATATCTAAGCAAGGATGCGACATAACCATGATAAGCAGTCAGAGCAGATTTAATATCTGCTGTACATTTTAGTCTTTTTAAAACATATGCAAATCGTTCTATTTTAGTGCAAACGCTGTTTATATGTGACTTCCAGTTACAATGCTTGTCCACCATTATTCCTAGAAATTTTGCATTTACTGTTTCTCTTATTTCCTGATTTTGATAGTGTATATTTAACTTAGGGCTATGGGTTTGGTAATTTGAAAATTGTATATAATTTGTTTTTGTTAAATTAACTTTTAATGCATTATCTTCTAAGTAGTCATATATTATTTTAACAGTTTTATTAATTTCATTTTCATATAATAAGTCGTCAATATCATTTGATTGTTTCATGTCTCTGGGTATTATCACGGATAGATCGTCAGCAAATAAAACACATTTATAGTCAGTTATTTTTGGCAAGTCATTTATATACAGTAGAAATAGTAAGGGGCCTAAAATACTACCCTGAGGGACGCCTGTCGTATTTTTTAAAAATGAGGATCTGACATTAAACATTTCTTTTCTTTTATCTATACTAGATATTGCCACACTTTGAGATCTATCAGTCAAATAACTAGTCAACCAGTTAAGTGCATTTCCTCTGATTCCATATTTTTCGCATTTGCTCAATAAAATATTATGATTAACCATGTCAAAGGCTTTAGACATGTCGATAAATATGACTGTCACTGGTTTAAATACTAAGATAAGTACTCATTTCCATTACTTACTTACTGCAGCGTCTCATGCTGACAGTTTTACTTGTCAGCTTGCCTCTTGCGCAAAGGCTCTAATGATGTCTTCACAGTTGCCTATCTCTTTCTTTACACGCCGCCTCCGTTATCTCATATCCCCATCTACTCTACTGTGCCCCTCTCTTTATTTTCCTATCAGATCAGATGACCTTGACTCAGTTACTCAGTTTGATGTTGAGAATACTTCTTTCAATTTTCTTTTGACCATACTTTTAGATTGTTTCTCTGTTATGAGGCTTACATCAGCGAAACTAGGTAGACTCTTAAATTCTTCATCTTCGTCATTTGATCAAATTGAAAGAAGTCTACGAGAGTACTTCGGTAGTACATTACTTGTAGTATTTTTAATATAACTTTTCATCAATTCAAATTTAGAGACCTGCTGGTAATGTGTAGTTCTCTTAAATTATCAAATACAAAATAATGAAAAGTAATTCCAAAAATACTAAAAGTTTTTTACTTCCGATGTACTATAGTAGATTTTTAGATGCGATGCGAATGTGAACAAGTGAACTGTCGCACGCAGAACGCGACGTTGCCGTTTTGTGCTCGAGTACCTATTGGTCAATTTTGGCTCCGGATCCACATTGTCTAAGTAAATGTCGCATATAATTTGAATATACTCTGGATCTAAAAAGTCATATCCAGTATGATTTTTTAAACCGTTGATGGATCAACATATACTGGTGAAATCACCGACGAGTATGTTGAAAACCTGCAAGTGCAGATCCACCGACGTCACACGCGCATCTAGAACGGATCAGAGTATATCAGTTTGCGCGACGCGGATCTGAGTAAACACGTAAAATAGGTGGATCAACAATTGTTCTAACTTCTCACTGGATCAACATTTACCGCAAAAAGTTCATTATATATATATATATATACTATATCATAAATAAACATACATATACTATTGCAGCTAAACTTGATCGCGATAATGTCTAGTAACAAGCATTTTGAAGTGATCACGCGACTGCGCCCTCATAATGTTGTCAGGGAGGGCGTCCCAAAGTCGTATAGCCGTAACAGCGAAAGAATTGGAAAGAAAATTAGTGTGATGACGTGGAATAGCTAGACATAAACTGTCTGAAGAGCGCAGAATTCTTTCATGGGTGGAGCATAGAATCTGAAATTGTGAGGTCAAGTAAGTGGGGGCTAACGGATTATAGAGAATGCTATGAAGATGACATAAGATATGTAAATTTCTGCGCTGTCGGATGGTGAGCCATTAAAGCTGTGAACGATAAGAGGATACATGATCATACTTGCGTAAACAAAATATGAACCTTATGGAGTTGTTTAGAAGGCGGTCTAATTTATTGAGTTGATTTTCAGTTATGTCTACATAGCACACATCAGCATAATCAATGATGGGAAGGATAAGGGATTGGGCCAGCATTAATTTGGTTTCGAAAGGAAGAAAATTCTTGAGGAGCTTCAGTTGATGCATAGAAGTAAATACTTTGCGACTGACTTCTGCGATATGGGTATCCCAGCTTAACTTTTCATCGATAAAAAGACCTAGATTTTTGAACGATTTCGAAAAAGGTACAATATTACCATTATAAACTATGTTAGGTAATGAATCAGGGTCAAGATGTGCTAACTGTCGTTTACTACCTACAATTATGGCTTTGCACTTTGAAGAGTTAACCGCAACGCCATAGCTGTTAGACCATTCATATATACTACGAAGATTAGTATTAAGTGATGCTATAGCACTGCTTATGTTATTTACATATAATTACTTATTGATTTACTTAAATATATAATTAATTTAAATAAGTAATTATATTTATAATTACTTATTTATATACTTAGAAAAAACGTATTCCTTTTTTCTGATTTATCTTATCTCTACAAAATATATATAAAATACGAAAATCTTATCCCTAGAGCTATTAACAATAACACTTCCATATACTGTTGGTTCTCTCGGGGACCAACAGTCCGAAATGATAAATCTTAACCGTATGTTAAGTAAGATTTATTAATTTTGTCTCATATTAGGTCAGGGAATGTTTTTTCGTATTTTGTATGTATAAGTTTTACCTATTTAAAAAATATTGGTTATTCTGTATGTCTGGTGAGTTCTCTTTATACTTTTAGAACGACAAAATAAATTATTCAGTACCATATGTAAAGGTAAAAAATATCCCGCTATTTTTGATTTTATTTTTTTATTAAAAAAGGTAATAAATAGCAGACTATATCTTGTGAACAAAATTGTGATGTTTATGGACATACTGCAATCTCAGTGAGACTGGGGCCATTTAAGTATTACGTAAGCAGAAAAATAGCTATTTTTAACCCCCTCCCCCCTCCTGTCAGCAAAAGTAATAAATGTTCTTCCTCCTCCCCCTATGCTCACGTAAACATTGAGATAATTTTTAGGAAAAATTTTGTGGATTTTCCAATATGTCACTTATGTCATCACCACGTCAACCCCCCCGTCCCCCATGTCATCAAAAATAATCCAAGCCTAGACGCCCACGCCCTTTCATTGCTTACGTATTTGAATGACCCCACTAGAACAAAGTTGGTTGAATTACAGTAGTAGTAATACAGTATAGTTTCTGTATTTTCCCTGTAAATTTGAACATTTTGATGTTAAAGATCAAAATTTTCAGATTTACAGGTTTTTTGTACCAATGTAAATGTGAATAAAAAATTACCTTTGCGTACAAAATGTTCATCTTTCAAATATATACCGAGTTGCTTTTGGATATCAAAATTAACCATCTTATTTTTCTTGAAGTTGTCAAATTTGAGATGTTCGCATAACCCAAAGACCTGTTCTTCGGTCACGGCAGGCTTGCCCAGGAACTTAGCCACTCGCCGGATGACGTTAGGCATATCCTAAAAACAATATTTTTTATAATCATTAGCATAAATATGTAAACTAATAATCTTTCTAATAAAAAAACTACTTCGTCCAAACTACTGGACCGATTATGATGAAAATAGCAGTCCGCTTCGGCTTTGCACGTACATACTTAACCTATGGCATTCAAGAATAACGTACCCATTTAACAGTGAAAGAGTTTTGCAATCGGTCGGGTATAGATTAAAATGGGACCACTTGGAAAGAATACCATTTCATAATGTTTTCTTATGTTTTCGCGATTGTTACACATTTAAATAAAATTATTTTAATACGGTTTTTATCGCGTTTATTTAGGTGTATAAATAATGTAATAAACGCGATAAAAACCGTATTAAAATAACTTTATTTAAATGAATAACATTTCAGATAAAAAAAAATCAAATGGTTTCATAAATGACAGGTACTTAAGAGGTAAAAAACAAAAAAAACCCTTTTGAAGTCGGTTAAAAAATACCAATAATTTTGCTGCATAGCGGCTCTTCGTACTTACCTTGGAAAGTTCTTCGTAAAATAAGAACAACATGTTAGGATGATCTTTCAGCTTCCACGCTTCTCGTAAATGTGCGAAATAGGGGGCATAGATAACTGGTAAAAGAACGAAATAAAAGTTAGGAAGTAAATTTACAAAATAATGTTCTAACAATTGACTTCCAATGTTTTTGTGACTACTTGAGTTAGGTTAGTCTCTAGAATCATCTTTTCGGTCAGGATTCGTTGAGATTGTCCCGACAATTCTTACGATGTCCAAGCTAATTGTCTTGACAAATATTAAATGTTTTAATACACCATGCAGTCTGTGTACCCACGTGCAACAGTGATTATGCCGCCCCGTTGTGACAGGCCGCCGTAAGCCTGCTCCACACTCTCATCGAGAGGTTTTGTTCTCGGTATTCGCCGAAACAAGACGAGATCGAGAACAGCTCGCAGTTGTCTGTTCGAGGACGTTGAAGGTGTAAGTTTAAACTGCTGCAGCCTTAGAATGCTAAGGCATTATGATGTCTTGTAGCGTATTATACTTTTTACAACGAGAAAAATAGTTATTAAAATGCGTTGAAATAGGCGAAATACCGCCACCATACGGACAAATCACACAGATTGAGCTAGCCCCAAAGTAAGTTCTTATGAAAGACTTGTGTTATGGCCTGCCTCCACACTCTCGTATTCGCCTATTCTCGTGTAGTTTTGCCGAGAGTGTGGAGCGGGCTTTAGAGATGACGAACTGACAAACCCAGGAGACTCAAGTAGGTAGATGCAAAAAAAAATATGGTCAGTTGATTAAAACACTATTTCTAGGACATCATTTGAAATGTCGTGACAATCCCGACGAATCCCGACCGTCTGGTAACCTTAGGCCCCTAGGCCCTAGGCCTGGCGGGATCCAAATCTGGGACTTTTTTTACCCATAGTTTGCGCTGTTAGTTAACTGAGTTAACAATACACTATCTATACTAGGTGATTTGACGAGGTACCTAACTCTTGATTTTCATAGATCGACTGCCTTCTGACCTCCACACACAACCCAAAAGGGTAGATTAGAACTAATCTTAGGATAACTAAAACAAACACTAGATGGCTTTTGAGACCCAATCTTAACGTGCCTTCTGAACGCACGGAACCATCTTTTTTTTTTTCGGATAAGTCAAGCTTGCAATATCCTAAACAGACTAGAAACAACTTTTACATAGACGATTCCGCTGTGGGCTTTGAACCCACGACCTCTAGATCCTTAGGCAAACGCCTTGACCCCAGAGGAAGTCGATAGCACCAATACTTACCCAGGTTATTCTTAAATAAGCTCCTCCAGAAGTCTTTGAATTCAACTTGAAGATCAATTATTCTCATGTTCCTCCAGTAATAAAAGAAGGAGACAGCAACGTCTCTCGGATCCCGCGCCACAAATACCACTCTCGTTTCATCTAGAATACTTGGCGGTAGTAAGGAAAATGGCAGGTGGGTTTTGAAGAATCGAGGCGACGGCAAATGAGCCAATTTATCCACAGAATCGTTTCGCTGTGACATCAATTTTGCCGCAACTTTGTGTTGGTTGTCAGCTTCACTAGCTCGTTTTATAAACTCCTTTGTTACAATATAGTCAAAACTTTCATATCTGAAAAGCAAATGATTGATTACGATTAATTTTTTTTTTCAGCTAGCTCACAAATACCGACCAATATCGAAACTTGGTGTCTCTTCAAACCATGACGTTTGCAGAACCACCGGAATTTCGGTGGAAGCCATAATATAAAAAAGCAAGAAAGATATATTTTTTTATATACCTAATGTGACTTAAAAAGCATGCTAAACAAAGCTTATAAACATCAAAGAGAACTCTCTTACCTGTCTGGCCAGCGTGGAGAGTGTAGGCGAAATCCTCTGACTGCTCTGGCTAATAATATGACTCTGGTACTACGAATAAGTAATAAGCTCTGGTAGTACAGAGAGAGTCGTGCTCCTGTCGTCGAGGACCTGATGATGATGATGATTACGATGGATGTGTTCTTTCTTTTACAATAGTTATATACTTAATACGACTTAGGAAACGACATGCTAAACAAAGTTTATAAACATCAAAGATACCTCTCCAACCTGGCCAGCGTGGGGAGTGTAAGCCTCTGACTGCTCTCGCTAATATACGGCTCTGGTAATAGAGAGAGGATCATTCTCCTGCAGTGGAGACTAAACAAAACCTGATGATGAGTATAATCAAAATGGCAAATACAGCTATCCCCAGGGACATAAATTACAAAAAAAAAGTTTGGTATCCCATAAAACCTTGATGATCGGTAGATTGCTCGGATTGCTCATTCAGTTAATAGTAGTTGTCATTGAAAGTCGATTTTGTTTTCACCAGACTGACCCAAACAGGAGTGTAATGTTTTTGCGCGTATGTACCTAAGTATTTTAGTTCCATTGTTACTTGTTACCATACACTGTCAAAAACGGCAGTCAGGTTTTTTTTTATAATGCGATTTGTTCATTTTCCCTTGTCGTAAAACGAAATGGTAATAAAAAGGAATATCAAGGAGATTACCCTAGATATGGAAATCTCTGCATAAGTGGAATAGATGTCGCTGTTCCATAATCGAAGTCATTAGCAATCAACCATACTAATTCTTGGGTCCAACTTGTACCTGAAAAATAAAACACATTTCACAATCTATGTCAGCTGATTCAGGCTAAGTCAGGCTCTTTAATTCAGTGACCGGCTACATTGTTAGCCAGACTATTATTTAGGCTTTAAATAACACATAATTAAGCAACTCACGGGCGTATCCAGGTGTTAGTTTCGAGTGTTCAAGAAAATAAAAAAGACAAAGTGCATAAAATCCATATCCATACTTCCATACTTCCATACTTCCATACTATCCATACTATCCATACTTCCATACTAATTACTAATTACTAATAATTACTAATTACTAATATTTTATATTATTATATTATTATATATTATATATTTATATATAATATATATATTATATATATTATTAATATTATAAATGCGAAAGTAACTCTGTCTGTCTGTCTGTCTGTCTCGCTTTCACGCTAAAACGGCTGAACCGATTAAAACGAAATTTAGCACACAGATAGGCTATAGCCCGAGAAAGGACATAGGCTACTTTTGATTTCGATAACGTAGGTTAAGCAACTCTAACCATGGTTCTAATTAGGATGGGTGGCCAAAACTAAAACGGCTGAACAGATAAAAACGAAATTTGGCACACAGATAGGCTATAGCCTAAGAAAGGACGTGGGCTACTTTTAATTACGATAACGCAGGTTAAGCAACTCTAACCATGGTTCTAATTAGGATGGGTGGCCAAAACTAAAACGGCTGAACCGATTAAAATGAAATTTGGCACACAGATAGGCTATAGCCCGAGAAAGGACATAGGCTACTTTTGATTTCGATAACGTAGGTTAAGCAACTCTAACCATGGTTCTAATTAGGATGGGTGGCCAAAACTAAAACGGCTGAACAGATAAAAACGAAATTTGGCACACAGATAGGCTATAGCCTAAGAAAGGACGTGGGCTACTTTTAATTACGATAACGCAAGTTAAGCAACTCTAACCATGGTTCTAATTAGGATGGATGGCCAAAACTAAAACGGCTGAACCGATTAAAACGAAATTTGGCACACAGATAGGCTATAGCCCGAGAAAGGACATAGGCTACTTTTGATTTCGATAACGTAGGTTAAGCAACTCTAACCATGGTTCTAATTAGGATGGGTGGCCAAAACTAAAACGGCTGAACCGATAAAAACGAAATTTGGCACACAGATAGGCTATAGCCTAAGAAAGGACGTGGGCTACTTTTGATTACGATAACGCAGGTTAAGCAACTCTAACCATGGTTCTAATTAGGATGGGTGGCCAAAACTAAAACGGCTGAACAGATTAAAACGAAATTTGGCACACAGATAGGCTATAGCCCGAGAAAGGGCATTGGCTACTTTTGATTTCGTTAAAGTAGGTAAAGCAACTCTAAGCATGGTTCTAATAAGGATGGGTGGCCAAAACTAAAACGGCTGAACAGATAAAAACGAAATTTGGCACACAGATAGGCTATAGTCTAAGAAAGGACGTGGGCTACTTTTAATTACAATAACGCAGGTTAAGCAACTCTAACCATGGTTCTAATTAGGATGGGTGGCCAAAACTAAAACGGCTGAACAGATTAAAACGAAATTTGCCACACAGAGAGGCTATAGCCTAAGAAAGGACGTGGGCTACTTTTAATTACGATAACGCAAGTTAAGCAACTCTAACCATGGTTCTAATTAGGATGGATGGCCAAAACTAAAACGGCTGAACCGATAAAACGAAATTTGGCACATAGATAGGCTTTAGCCTAAGAAAGGACGTGGGCTACTTTTAATTACGATAATGCAGGTTAAGCAACTCTAACCATGGTTCTAATTAGGATGGGTGGCCAAAACTAAAACGGCTGAACAGATAAAAACGAAATTTGGCACACAGAGAGGCTATAGCCTAAGAAAGGACGTAGGCTACTTTTAGTTACGATAATGCAGGTTAAGCAACTCTAACCATATTTAAATAAAATTATTTTAATACGGTTTTTATCGCGTTTATTACATTATTTATACACCTATATATATATACTTTATTTATATAGGTGTATAAATAATGTAATAAACGCGATAAAAACCGTATTAAAATAATTTTATTTAAATGTGTAACAATCGCGAAAACATAAGAAAACATAACTCTAACCATGGTTCTAATTAGGATGGGTGGCTAAAACTAAAACGGCTGAACAGATTAAAACGAAATTTGGCACACAGATAGGCTATAGCCTAAGAAAGGACGTGGGCTACTTTTAATTACGATAATGCAGGTTAAGCAACTCTAACCATGGTTCTAATTAGGATGGGTGGCCAAAACTAAAACGGCTGAACAGATTAAAACGAAATTTGCCACACAGAGAGGCTATAGCCTAAGAAAGGACGTAGGCTACTTTTAGTTACGATAATGCAGGTTAAGCAACTCTAACCATGGTTCTAATTAGGATGGGTGGCTAAAACTAAAACGGCTGAACAGATTAAAACGAAATTGGGCACACAGATAGGCTATAGCCTAAGAAAGGAGGTGAGCTACTTTTAATTACGATAACGCAGGTTAAGCAACTCTAACCATGGTTCTAATTAGGATGGGTGGCCAAAACTAAAACGGCTGAACAGATTAAAACGAAATTTGGCACACAGAGAGGCTATAGCCTGAGGAAGGACATAGGCTACTTTTGATTTCAATAGCGCAGGTAAGGAGCGGCCGCATATTATCAGAAATTTCTGTTAGAAAAATTCTGACGCTCGCCGGAAGGCACTCCGTGATACATTTTGTATTAGCTCCCGCACACTGTTAGAAAAATTCTAACGGGTCGTCCGTTTCTGATGCCCGCCAGATGGCACTTCAGCCGGACGTCAGAATTTTTTCTGATAGAAATTGCGGAAGGCGTGTTTTCTATACATTTTGTACTAGGCCCCCCCGCACACTATCAGAAATTCGCGTCAGTTTACCGTCCGCCGCCGTACGCTTCACACGTGTTTGTTGTATTTTAGGAACCTACGTTCTTGACGAAAATGAGTTAAATCACGATTTAAGTGCCGATGTGGAAAAATATCTATGTTTGTGGAACGCGATGTTGAAAATGACCAGAATAAAATACACAGAGACTTAGCTAGGAAGCGAATATGCCAAATATTAATTGAGAATTGAAATCCATATTTCAATATCAAGGTTTTTAGGGTTCCATGTCCAAAGCGTAAAAACGGGATCCTATTTACGAGATTTCAATGTCCGTGTGTCACCATCATACATAAACCGTTGTTTGTTTGGTTATTCGTATGTGTAAGTAGCCAACACTGGTGTCAGCGATATTTCAAGCTGCCTTAAGGCATCTGACATAGCTAAACGACTGACATCAATGATGACAGCCGCTACCAACGGCTTAACGTGCCTTCCGAAGCACGGAGGAGCTCGAGATATTTTTATGCCACTTGCGGTCACCCATCCAAGTAGGGACTGCACCAGGGGTTGCTTAACATACGTAAGCGCTCATAGAGCTCACACCCACTGGACCATCGGGCTCCTCAAATACCTCTCCTCATAAACCGTGATTACTATACAGTTAAAATTTTCATAGATGATGAACTTATTTGCTTTTGCCGTAAACACTAGAATCAGAATAAAATCCTAATACAATATTATACGAGTAAATGCGAAAGTGAGTTTGTTTGTTTGTTTCTTTGTTACGCTTTCACGCCCTACGAGTATCTACTTAACCGATCATCATGAAATTTTGCATACACATAGGTTAGAGTACTGAGAAGGACATAGGCTATAATTCACGCGGGCGAAGCCGCGGGTAACAGCTAGTAACTAATATTAGTAAGAGCCAAGCCGCTCAGTCTGACTGGGATCTGATAATCGACTGCAGTCGTGGGTAGAGGAGAGGTCGGCTCCAAAATACATATTGAATTCATTTAGGCATTACTTTACGGAAGTCAAAGTAACATGCACATGATTTCAATTATTTTGTGTGGTGGTGGAAGCACCCAAAATAATTTAAATCAAAGTGCATGACTAAATACCTATTAGAGTAATAATTTGTAATAAATTATTGTGCTCTCCTCTAATAGCTTAACATTTCGGGGAGGGTTTAAATCCCCAAAATTCTCCCCCTGGCTACGTCCGTGAAGTTACTAGAAAAGTAGGTAATGTCTGTACCTGATTTCGGAAAACTCACAACAAAGATATCGTCCGACCGTAGCTTCAAATTAAGTATTTGTTGTATATTATCCTTGTACTTATCCCATAAAAGGTAGCCATGTGGACCAACGCGAATCAGATTATCTAGAAGCTTTAGAGTACCTAAAACAACAATTTATTTAAGTTAGGTAAGTATCGCGCATTTTGTATGGATTGACAGCGACACTTGTCGCGTCATACCATATAACACTTATCCGTGCTTTATAAAAAGTCAAATATATCTAAATCGCACATATTTTTAAACTTAAGAGGTCAAGGAAATGCCTGAGGGCCCACACTAGGCGCACTAGCGACGCCAATAGTTTTATTCCTAATACTTTACAAATAGAAGGAAATTGAAGAATGTAATTCCAAAAATAACCTGAAGTAGGTATTTTTGGAATCATGTTTTAATTTTATGAGAATCTGTCATTTAGAGAGCTACTGAGGCTTATATGATTTACATTCTTGAATTTAATTGTATTTGTAAATAATTAGGAATAAAAGTCGCAAGAGTGGGCCCATAAGAAGCAAATTTATGAAAATTGATACGCTAGTCATTTTTCACTTTTCCTTTTCTTAAATGAAAATCTCCTTAACATGTCACGTTAGTAACTCATTTGTTTTAATAAAGAGGAGCAGCGCCTATAAAACCATCATTATAACTATGATTAAGTGTATAATATGTAAATGATAAGGATTTTATAATATAAAAACATAACTATTTTATTTTTGGATGACAAATAAATAAAAAATTGCGTGTCAATTTTCTTTAATGTTACATCATCATCATTTCGTGTAGGTGACACGGTCAGTCGACCATGCACACCCTGGTGTCAGAGTTCTGGGGAATCGCCTCTTGGCCTCTGACGTGGTTCCTTTAACGACTACCAAATGGCAGCCGGGACCACCACCGGCTTAATGTGTCTTCCGAAGCACGGAATCATCTTTCTTATCAGGCAATCAGGTGATTCATGCCTGCAATGTCCTAATCAAAGGGAAACAACTTAACAAAGTATGCTTCCCGTGGGAATCGAACCCACGACCCCCCGGTCAAACAAGGCGAACGCCTTAACCACTGGACCACGGAGGCAGTTACGGTACACTATGACCCGCAACATTAGGTATAAGTACATTGATTTTTTTTTCTTTTCTTGTTTGTGGCGCTCAAACTTCATTCTAAAGCTTATTTTATAAGTAAGTACATTGTTCTGTGATTAGCTTTTAGTGTTTTTCTCTTTTTTTGTGAGTACCCACTCCCTCTGTATTCTGCACATAAACGAAGCGGAACCATGAAGCTTGAAGTTCTAATTTCCTTACTGCATGTTCCACGGGCATGTTCCGCGCCACAGATTAAAAAAAATCGTCTTAAGTTCCGTGCGTTCCTCTGCGCTGTTAAAAGAGAAAATAGTAGGTATACTTGATTTACTCACCTTTTTTGTTTTTAACCTCCGCCCTCTCTTTTTCGGTTACTGGGCGTACTTTTAAAGGAAAATTTCCTTTGTCGTCGATATCCATTATTAATTTTAAAAAAGTTTTTATTACTATTCAAAAATACTAGAGTTAGTTGATATGTGTGTTTCCTAGATAAATGAAAACGTGAAGTGATCAATTGATCGTGAAAGTAATATGACATAAAATTAATGGCACCATTAAAATAAGTTTGGTGTTGTTGCGCATATTCCTTCTATCGATATTTCAGTTAAGAGATAGATAGAAATAATAACTTTATAAAACCGGAAAGACACACAAACAAACAAAAATACAAAGACGAATGTTAATGGTATTTTATTTTTAATGTTCAAAGAGCGAATAACTTAGTAAGATTATTAATAAAAAACCGGCCAAGTGCGTGTCGGGCCACGCGCAGTGTAAATTTTAATTTAATAAAAATTTTACATTTTCGAGTACATTTTATAAGTTGGTTGCCTATAAGTAACTTTTTAGTTTATACTTAATACGCAGCTCTGTCTGATAGTTTTCCTTTCAACTTCAGTATATATACTATTGCTGTAATTTTTTTCACGTATCCATGTATAACCGTTTAGCAGATAGAGGGGGGGGGGGGGGGGGGACACTTACCTCTAACAAAAATTTGCACTTTAAAACCAAATATTTCGGAAACAGATCCCTAAATCGAGAAATGGTGTTGTCAACCGTACAATATTTTTTAAAGACCTATTTAACAATACCCCACATGATGGGTAAGTAGAGAAAAAAATAATTACTCCCTCACTTTACTTGTATGGGAGCTACCCTTTTCTACCACTTTTTGCCATGATTAATATACATAACCATGCCAAATTACAGCTTTCTAGTACTTATAGTCTCTGAGTAAAACCGCGGACGGACAGACGGACAGACAGACAGACAGACAGACAGACAGTCAGACAGACAGTCAGACAGACAGACAGACAGACAGACATGGCGAAACTATTAGGGTTCCTTGTTCACTACGGAACCCTAAAAAACGTTTAGCCCTTAGGTTAAGGTATGCTAAATCGAATGACACCAAAATTTCCTCATTTCTTAAAGGTTTAGGGGGGTGGAAGAGTTGTCGCTTTTTGTATGAAATTTACAGGTCCTCTCAGTCGATCCTCTTAAGATGTTAAAGTTCAAAATCTACATATATGTCGCAGTCATCTGGTTGAATCTGCTATTAAAAATTATGAACCAAAAGCTTGTGTGTCAATCTATATTAGGAATATAAAAAAATAGGGGAACCAATATAGACCCGAGACGAGACGAGATTCGTCACGTCTTTCACCAGAAAGATCTTATCTTATGGGAACATAAGATCTTTTGGGAACTTCGTGAAAAAGAAAGGGATAGAGATAGGTCATTTTCTTTCCCTCATTGGTTGCCGCTTTTTGGAGGAAAAGGCACAAACTTTGTTCCAGTTTAAGGGTTGCTCACATTTTTTGAAATCACTACACGATTTGTGCAATAAATGTACAAAAATATGGGAAATAAAGATTTTTATTATGTAGCAAGATAAAGTTGATATACTTGAATTTGTGTGAGTACTAAATATTTTACGAGCTCATTTTTAACTTTAACGTAAAAATAGTGTAACGTTTTCTACATAAAAAACCAATAGCTGTCAATAAATTCGAGTAAGTAGGTTATTCCAGCACCGTTAAAGCGCTGTTAACAAATTTCAGGTGGCTCTGACCTGAAAATGTGTGGTCACCGAGCTGACGGCCCGACCCTTAACTGAGCAGTCGAGATCATAAAAATCCCGTCAGGCACGGGAACCCGGAAATGTGTGTGTAGCGCTTTAAACTTGTACATATATATTATTTTTGAAGGACACCTATATCTTACAGTCACGAAAGTATATGTGTATCTCAATGCTTACAGTTTTACATCAGTGTGAAAGTTTATGATTACAAACGTAACCATGACGTTTTTTTAGCTAGAGAATAGATTCGTGTGTTTTTGTGATTTTTTTGGTATTGATTAAGCTCAAAAGAGTCCGATGGCCCAGTCGTATGTAATATTACCACTTGAGCGTGTTAAGCAGCCCTAGGTGCAGTGGAATAAAAACATCCCGAGCTCCTCCGTGCTTCGGAAGGCACGTGAAGCCGTTGGTCCCGGTTGTCATCATTGATGAATCATGAAGCTATGTAAGATGCCTTAAGTCAGCTTGAAAAATCTGACACTTATGTTTGACAACAACTACTACACAACTACAAACGAGAGTTTGTGGTGGGAAGTCAAGGGGTGCAGTTGGGGTCTACCTTGGACGATTTTGCAAATTGATTTTGGTGGACTTTATAATATGAAATTGGTGTAGTTTGGTGTTATAAATGCTCGTGCTCATGGAACAATTTGTGAAATAGTTAAAGTGGACTGTTATATGGACTCGTATAGACTTGTCACCATAACCTCCCGACCACGAGGCATCAAAGAACATTCGCTATCTTTGATGCTACTTGTTACAAATTTACCGTACAACACCGATACTTAGTATCTCAATTTACTGGACATTGGTAGAATCACTGAAATCTCGGTGGAAGCCATTTTATAAAACAGTAAGAAAAGAAAGAACTACAAACGAACAAAAACAGCAACAATACTCAAAAATATTGGACCGATTTTAAAATTCTGAAAGCTACATTATCATTAAGTAAAGAGGCTCATAATTATGCATATTGCCAGCAACTTCGTAGTGAACATTCTGATATAGAATTTTCAAAAGTTTTTTTTCTTTTTAACTGTAGAGTCCTGGCCCTCATATCAAAGTCTCCCGCATAATAACTGTCTCAGGGAGAAGGGGTCCCTGAAAATCAGCTACCTAAGACGCCTGTCTGAGACAGTACAAGCTGGGGCATTCCTTTGCTTACATTCATAATACTTAATGTACCTACGTAAAGTATGGCAATAAATGGCTCTTTTTAATTAAAATGTGAAACGGAAGTGTCAAGAACAATAATGAAATTAAATCACGGTGGGTTCAATGAATGCGACATACAATAAAACACAGATTCAATTTAATATTTATTAAGAACCATTCAGTAGGTACAATAAAAATGTAACTCTAATGCACTTCATACTTAAACACTTGAGTCGTTCAGTCTCATCTAAAATGATTAGTGGGCTGAGCTTCACATGTGCTTTTTGGCCTCTATCCATCGAGCCTTAATCACGTACGTCCATTGCTGTTTCATTATCATCATCATCGTCAGCTTTCCGTGGTCCACTGCTGGGCATAAGCCTCCCTTTGTCTGCGCCATTCCGTTCTGTCCCTTGCTATCGCGAGCCAGTTCTTCCCAGTAATGGTCTTAATGTCGTCAACCTACCTAGCCGCCGGATGTCCCACACTTAGTTTGCCATTGCTGTTTATACATCATCATTAGGTCTCTTACTCTCCACTGCAGAAGAACGACCCTCTCTGTACTACCAGAGCCATACTATTAGCCAGAGCAGTCAGAGGATTTGGCCTACACTCCGTATGCTGGCCAGACGGGTTCGAGAGGACTCTTTCATGTTTGTAAGCTATGCTTGTGTTCCCTAAGTCGCCTTCTACGACATCCACGGGAGGACTTGGAGTGGTCCTATTGTACTCTGCCGGGAACCACACGAGATCCTCCTCCGTCCATCGAGCCGTAATTAGCCAAGTCCTTTGCTGTTTATACATGCTTGATTTAATTGATTGAAAATAAGAAAGCAGCATTGTATAACAAAACGCTCGTGATTGTATCCTATAATGCACTGAGGCTGTTCTTGCGCTTTTAGCAAAATATTCTTAGTTTTACAAATGGAATTAATAGCACAAAATATCCGCAATAAACATCAATTGAGCCATCTTCCAAAAGTGACGCTTTACAAGATGACGGCAATGGACGCGTTTAGTTCCGATTATGCCACGTGCCAAAATATCCTCGTGAATATGCAAGACGAATAAGCACAGTGTTAGCTCAGCCTGTAACGCTAAGGTTCGATTACATAAATCTATTATTATTAAGCATCCAATCAATAAAACAAGAATCATCTTGAACGTTAATAATACACTGTTGCTTGAATGCTAACACATTTTCTATGAATAAAAAAAAAATATATGTATCAAAATATGAACGTTGGAAAATTAATGTAAGTATATATTTCAACGTACACTTATTCTGTTTCTTTCTTATCTAAAAAAAAATACGCTGGAAAATGAATGTAAATTGTTCAACGTTCATTAATTTTTTTATTTCTTATCTTAATTTTAGCATATCCAATGTTCTTGTTTCATTGATCGGACACAAGTTTTAAAAGGATTTAAAATTGAGAATTGCTTAATATAACACGATTCTTAAACGTTGATCTAATCGCTATTGTACATGCAAACTAACGCATGCAAAGTTATTGCTAAAATGAGTGTATTTTTATCGAGATTTCCTCCGACCGAGATAAATATTTTTCGATATTGAATCTTCCTTATCATATATTTAACAATTTGTTTTTGTCGGTGATTTTATATACGGACTAATCACACAGATTGAGCTAGCCCCAAAGTAAGTTCTTAAGTAAGACTTGTGTTATGGGTTACTAACTCAACGATACTATATTTTATAACAAATACATATACAGATAAACATCCAAGACCCAGGTCAATCTGAAAAAGATCATTTTTCATCTTGACCTGACCGGGGATCGAACCCGGGACAATCCGTGCCGTTGATCAAATTGACCGCTGCGCCACGGAGCTCGTCATATTTGTAGATACAAATAAACAGTGCCTAGAAACTGGGTTTACTAAATTTATTTAAAATGTCAAGATCATGTTAAATCATTCATTACTAATTTTGTTTTAAAATAATTCATTTTGTAGTCACCTCATACTTATTTGCGTCTACTCAATTATAAAATAAAATGATTAATTTATTAAGAGGTAGAGCCATCGACTCTCCATTTTATGGTTCAGCTGAAAATCAGCGTGTCATACTTGTGTATATATGACAAAACGCTGAGCTGAAACCTTTTTGACTTCATATCATAGAAACTAGCTTTTGCCCGCGGCTTCGCTCGCGTTAAGAAGTAAAATTGTTCAAAATCCTTTCTTAGCGGATGACTACATCATAAGATCTACCTGCATGCCAAATTTCAGCCCGATCCGTCTAGTGGTTTGGGTTGTGCGTTGATAGATCACATGATAGATGTTAGTCAGTCAGTCACCTTTGAGTTATATATAGATGATATTATATTTAGATGGAACTATGTTTAAAATTAAGCCTAGTACATAATTTGTGTTTGTTTGTGTTCAAAAAATTAAGTATAATATGTTTGTTGACTTTATGCGCCAAATAAAATATTTCTTTCCTTCTTTCTTTCTCATACACAAACTTACCTTTCGTCCCAGGACACTTTCCCATACTAAGTACTTTTCATCCCGATAAAAATACCAACATTTAGTTATACAGCATTATTGCACTTGTCAAGTATATTAAGTAAATACAGAACTAACTCCTTACAATGATAGCTCAGTATTGTAACATGACACTTAAAGTATAACATGACAAAATAGGTAATTATTCAATTACTCGATAACTTAAGCTATTTTGAAATGTACCACACTTATCAAAAGTATGCTGAAAACATTAGCAAAACATCAAATACGCAGAAAGTTTCGATCTTAAACTGACTAGCGATCGTAATGAATTATTCTTTCATACATTTTTATTGGGCTTTATTTATTTTTGACTTTTATTTGTAAAAACGGTATTCATTTAATCGCGTTACATAACTAGTCCTCGCTATAAATGGTCATACTACAAAATCTGATTTTTAACTATTTACACATAATATTCTCTTCCGTGGAAACATAGAAGAATCACAAGCGTCTTGGGTACGTTCAACAAACCAATAATATTATTATACCTATGACCACGTACTCTCTAAAAAACTGCGAAAAATTAATGACATTCAATCTTAGTAAAATCAATCATCTTATTCACAGGGAACGCTAATCAAGTTGGTTTTTCGTGTGTGTAAGTGGCCAACACTGGTGTTAGATTTTTCAAGCTGCCTAAAGGAATCTGACATAGCTTTATGACTGCCATCAACTGCGATGACAGCCGGGACCAACGACTTAACGTGCCTTTCGAAGCACGGAGGAGCTCGAGATATTTTTATGCCACTTGCGGTTCACCTACTCAAGTGGGGACTGTGTCCGGGGTTGCCTTTACCTGCGAAAGCACTTATGATGCTGACATCCACTAGGCCATCGGGCTCCTCGCCGGTAACAAACAGTAGCGTCAGATTATAGATTTCCCAGTTTTTTTAAGCATTTATTGCTCTATTCTTAATATTGAAAATATTCATCTCGCTTTTAACATTTACTTGAGCGTATGCCGTAGCCTACGAAGGTAACGAACAATTTCCCATCAGATTTACTTTTCGGAATCAGATAATTCATAGCAGATTGTTATTGCCTAAAAATCTAATCAAACGGAAATGAATTTCAAAAATTGATATGATCAAAAATGCTTTGGCAGTCCGCACTAATTTTGTCATAAAAATGTACGGTCAAATTCTCTATCTTACACACCAAAAGTTCTCCAACATAAACATTTATAGAGCGTTTGTTAATGTGGCTGGAAATAGTTATGATGATATCGGCCAAGGTAAGTAAATATCAAGTAGCGATATGCTTATTATTGTAATAAATTACCCTCACCCATTATACACCGAATACAGCACCCGTAGCATGGCTCCCGCGACGCTGTGACGCGCGATAAACTATATGCTTCTCGCTATTCAGTATTGCGAAAAACGAGATCGCGATAGTCAATAAACGTTGTCGCGCGTGCCATGCTACGGAGCTTGTAATTTTTACGTTCTCTCCAGATGTGACAGAAGATTACATCACAGATCAACATTCAAATATGCTAAAGATTAAAAAAAGGGTTCTGACATCATCACAACAAAATTTTCTTGAAAGATTTTGATATCAATGATGTGAAGAGCGGAAGAAACCAGGAGTGTGATCTACGGCTCTGGTGGTAATTTACAGCTTCTTGTACCAAAACAGGTAGTGTTCTCCATCTTCCACTAAGAGATCATCCACACCTGGAATAAAGAAAATAGGTTTCAGCTCATGATATGGCATCCAAGGTTTTCAAACAGAAGAACGGGAGAAATATCCTCAGTTATTTTTGAGGAAAATTGTACTACCTGGGTGAAAAGATTAATTGTATTACGGTGCTAGAATATCTTAATCTGTGGCATACAAATTTATATTTCACATGTGCCTTCAAAGACGCTGCTGCGATGTAAAACTTCTAGAACGATTTTACAAAGCGAAACTATTGGTTATTTTTAATTTCTTTAATTAACATCACTACCTAACCCCCAAATATTAAAAAAAAATCATGTGCATCTAAATTGCCTTCTGGTGTTTTCGGGTGCTAACGCTACTCTATTAAAATTTCTGGATGTCTTAACTTCCAGAAATTTTAACAGAGTGGTTGCGAATCGAAATACTAACCAACTGGTGCCACAAGCTGGTTGCCAGGAGGGCTCATAGGGTCTGGTATCTCAGGCAGGCGGTACAGCAACCAATAGTGATATCCCATGGGTTCCTCTTTATGTCCAGCCAAGGTGTGGACGTAGTGACCGTTGGGCCATTCGCTGGCCTCGAACTTGAACTTCGGGTTTTGCTCAGCAGCCATTTGCATCACGTGGTAGAATGAAACGTTGCTGGAAGAATAGAATGAGAGAAAATCTCAATAAGAAATGACGCCATGTAGAATTGCAATGCTATCTTCTTCGAAAGGAAGTCAAGATGTAAAAATCATTTAAAATTGTTGGTATAAATTTGCTTTCCTCGTTTTTTTCCCAACGCTCATTTGTTATTTGGGCTTTTTTTTCAAACATTCTTTTGTTGTCTTTTCACATTTATTTTTTTCGGCATTGTTTTGTTCTAAATTAAGCATATTTTTTGTGTGCATTTAATGATGAATGGCATGACATGAGTATCACCTAGTCCTATCTAGTAAGATAGGACTGATAGGACTAGGTGGACAACAAAAAGGGAGGCTAAATATTTTTTCCTGAAAATATTTAGCACAGAACAATATTACTCCTGGCGGAGATATTTAGTGTATTGCAAGTTTAATTTCTTATTCGCAAAAACAAATTAACATCAGGAAAAAAACGAGGAATATTGCATTTCCTGAGGTAGGTATATACTGGGATAGAATAGATAAATGGAACAACAATGGTAAATACAGTGCACTAATTTTGTACAAATTTAAAATAATTATTTATAACGAATACTGGCCAATTTTTAAATGCTTGTGTGCATGACAGCTTTGTGTTATTACACGGGTTCTGTCAATTTATGACCTCAATATCCGTCAAATTGGTAGCTGTGTGTGTGCGCGACCGACTATGGGTTGGACACTAGTTTTTTCTACGCTTTTGGCTAATAGAATCTATCTAATAATCTAAGGTTACTGGTTACTAACCGAGGGGCAACCATGTGAAGAGTGAAGTTCTCGGTGACATTGGTGCCAAGCCATAAGGTGTAGGTGAAGGACACGTTGCGGGCGTCGGAGTCGTTGCTGGCGTGGGACTGGTGGTATGCCAGCTTCAGATTGCCATCTCCACCGTTGCTGTCTGCAGATTAATAAATATATACGGACAAATCACACAGATAGCCCCAAAAATACACATAGATTATGTTAGAGTATGTGTTTATTGAGTTAGGCTTAATCAATTATTCAAATTCCTGGGACAGACTTTGCAACGTCTCACCTCCATCCACTCGATGGTGGATGTCGTAGAAGGCGCCTTAGGAAACACAAACTAAACAAATTTTATTAACATCCAAGTTATCTCCCCACCTGTCTGGCCAGCATAGAGAGTGTAGGGCAAATCCTCTGACTGCTTTGGCTAATATATGGCTCTGGTAGTACAGAGAGTGTCATTTTCCTGCAGTGGAGACTAAAAAGACCTGATCTCTCTTGTACAATCTTTATTGTTCCCTTTGCTGGATTATGCAGATGCTTGTTATCTTAACATTACAGAAGAGCAACTGAATAAGCCTTCAGAATTTTTGCATTCGGTTCATATTTGGACTGCAAAAATATGACCATGTCTCCCACTTTTGAACACAACCCAAGTGGCTCCCGATTCGACGTCACCGTGATTGGCATACCTTATCCCTTCTTTATTCTATTTTGTATACCCCTACATACCCCAGGTACCTAAAGGACCGTTTTGTTTTTCGCAATCCGCAAAATTATTCTTTGCCTGATGACCTATTTCTGCGTCTAACTACACCTACTCACTCTTCTGATTTCTATTTTAAGTTACAGTAAAAGTACTGTCCAAGATGTGTCCAAGCTATTCATCTATGGAACAGCCTACCACTCTCCATTCGTTGTGCTCAAACTTTGACCAGCTTTAAATCCCAAACTAAAGCTCATTTTCTCGCTGTAACCTAAATTAACCGTTTCAGTATCCTGCTTTTCGTCTATCTCATATTCATTGTGTAAATTGCTATCTTTCATTATAATATTGGTATATATTTTATATATAAGTATAATATGGGTATATTATAAGTGTAGTTTATTTATTTATTGGAGTTTAATAATGGTAATTAAATATAATTTCTCCGAACTGCACCACCTGCTCTTTTGCAGTCTTTACTCTTTTTCCATTTATAAGGTTGCCTGTAAATTTTATTTTGTGTACTTTTATGTTGTATTTTTAATGGTGCAATAAAGAATTTGTATTCTATTGTATTTTTATTGTATTGATGATGATGATGAAATAAAGAGGTTGGATATTTACCTAAGGGTTCATGTCGGCTGTCAAGCAGCTTGTCACTGCAGTGCGGTGGTCGTACAGCAGCTAGCGAAGCTGGAGTAAGTGCAGCGACGGCAGCGGCCGTCTTCGCTACGTCTCCCCAACCTCCATCAGGGTTCTGTCGCTCCAGTAGCCACTTCCTGGCGGCTGGGAGGCTCCAGTGTTGGTGGGCGCCTGGGCCACTATCGGAGTCTTCAAGCGCCTGGAATCAGATAGTAAAATATCTTGACTTATGTGTATGCAAAATTTATGTGCACATTAAGCTAATTGTGGATGTGACTGACCTGAATTGCTAGAGCAGTGGTAGTAAGACTGCCGAAGCTGCCATCGGGATGCTGTTGTCGAGCTAAACCAGCCATGGGCCGGCGAACAAAGTGGATCAGGCTGCGATGACGGTGGTCTTGCACCACGCACCTTAGAGCCAGGATCACCATGGAGATAGTGTCTGTAATATGAAAGGAATAACTAAACTAAATTTAAAAACCGGCCAAGTGTGAGTCAAACTCGCGCAATGAGGGTTCCGTACAATAAGCTTCGTGAACACACACACAATGTGCAAAAAATGTTTTATTCAATTGACTAGCGCCATCTAGCGGTGTTTTAGTGAACTGTTTCCCTAGATGAACTTATTATTGTGAGTTTTCCAGTTAATTTTCAAGTGATAGAATTCTTATTATTTTTCCTGTAATCTTCAAGGAATGAACTATATTATGTAATTTTTTCAAAATTTTCGGCCCAGTAGTTTCGGAGATCAGGGGGGGGGGGGGGGGGAATGGTCAATTTTTGCCTTCTTTCGTGAATAAAATCAAAAGTATTGATTTTACCCGAACAAAAAAAAATATTTTTGAGATCCTCATAATGAGCCCTTTCATTTGAAATATGACACAGTAAGGTTTGCAACACTTTTTTTTTAATTTTGTAATTGGGCCCCTTAAAATGACCCTTATTTAAAAAAAATCTTTATTTACTTTGCACATCCGTGTTTGGGTCATAGGATTACACTATCTTACCAAATTTCATCTAATTTGGTTCAGTAGATTCGGAGAAAATCGGCTGTGACAGACGGACGGACGGACAGACAGACGCTCGAGTGATCCTATAAGGGTTCCGTTTTTCAACTTTTGTACGGAACCCTAAAAACAAGTGTTTTAGTATCTAATCTCTACACAAATGCCTAACTGAAATGTACTTGTTGCAATTGTAGAAATGCTCTAGATAAGAAACTATCAATGCTCATGACACACCTTTCATAATTTTATTGAACTACTACATGACTGGGTTTCATGCAGCTATTAAATTAAATTTTTGAGATTTGGTAATTACATTCTACTCCACATCGTCGTTGTTGGCATTACATGATCTTGTGGTGAAGTTCGATATCCAAATTAGAATGATTTAGATCTTTTAATTTAGTATGACTTCGTCTTTGGTATAACTTATATTTACCCAGGCTATGATCAGCCGCAGCATTAGCAATATCCAACAGCCTCCGGATGTGACGCCTTCTGACGTGAGCTGCGGAAGAGCACGCAGCAAGAGTTGCATACGCAAACTCCAGATCATGAGGTGGTTCTCGGTGCAGCAAAGCGGTGACGAGGTCCCGACCGTGAAAGCAACGAGGATCCTTGCAGAGAGCCCCCAGAGCGAGGGTATAGGCAGCTAGGCGGCCTAGCGGTGGTGGAGATTCGTGGTGTCTGAAAAAAGGAAAACAAAACATCAATCAAAAGCAAATTTTCTAAAAGTGTAAAAAAAAAACAAGAATCTGATATTTAAGTGCGTTTGATCCGTCGTGTGGTTCCCGGCAGCGTGAAAAAGGACAACTCCAAGTCTTCCCATGAATGTCGTAGAAGGCGAATTTGGAAACAAAAGTTAAACAAAGCTTAAAATATCAAAGAGACTTCTTCAACCCGTCTGGTCAACGTGGATAATGTAAAACAAATTGTTTGATGGCTCTGGCTAATATATGGCTCTGGTAGAACAGAGAGGGTTGTGTTCGTGTATTGGAGACTAAAAAGACTTGATGATGATGATGATGAGAGTATTTGTTAGTGTAATTGTGCAAAAGAATCTTGATCGAAGAAAAGGATTGAAAGGGTATCAGTATTGAATCTTGAATGCTTCAAGAACCTTATATAATTTCACAACGACTATGTTTTGCAGTAATATTAAAGTTATTTGCCGTTGCCGCATTCCATTGCTATTTCATACACTGGCGAATAGTCTACTGGTATGCAGGTTACCTCATGATCTGTTCCTTCATCAATGACATCAGTCAAATTGTACTACAGCTCGGAGGTATGAGTAGTGCCACCCGGAGTTTAAAATAAATACAATTGTAAGTTCTAAAATGGCTTGACCAATTTCAAAACAAATTTGTAAATAAATGCACAACCTGTTATTTATTATTTGGCACAACCTTTATACTCTAAGGCACAACCTCAAAAGCTCCGCGTTGTGCGTGAGGCGTGCAATATGAAACTATCGATCACTCGAAACTACTTGAAATGATTGTTTGTTTAACACTTACTTGGATATCATCAGCAAAATTTCTATTTCCATCTGTTTTGCGGACAGCTGCATCTCCAGACCTTGCTGCTCAATCTCTTTTCCGGTGTTGTTCGCCAACTGTAATAATCATATTAGTATATTGTTTTTATGTAACACATGTGAACCTACTACACACTTTCTGATATTGCAAAGTTAAGTAATAAGACATGATTTCAAAAACTGACACATAGCATAGGCACCTGTTCAGTTTACAAGACATGGTGCGTGTCATTTCTAATGCCAGACCAGCTGGTGTTGCTGAAACAAATCATGCAAGGCCTTTTGTATCGCCTCACCCTTAGCTATGTTGCAGCTAAAATTAAGGTCCGTCTATTTTGTTAGATGTGTCTAATAGCCTGAGACACATACCTACTAATCATTAAATGGTTCGTATCATTACCTCGGCGTTTATCAAGCTGGCGTTGCTGCAAAAAATACTGCAACGCCTGTAATCATCATTTCGTGTATGTGACACGGTCAGTCGACCATGCACACTGTAACAGACGCTGTCTTGTACAGAATTTTCTTTTAAATATTTTATTAAATACCATGCTTAAAAACATTAAACTCCTTTTCTAGGAAGGGGCGTTTACAAGTAAAAATAAAGAACTGTTATATTTGCGACTACGCATAAGAGATGATAACCAATCGGAGTCGTTTCTTTTAGTAAAGTCAAGTATTAGGGGTGTGGTTTGAAAATCAACAAATGTAGGGGTAAAAGGAGGCTCGAGAGACGGGATTAGGCAGCGCGCGCGCACGGTCGTAGGAAAATAATGAATTAGACCACTCGCGAGTGTCATAACATACTATATTCGGTATTAAATTAAATCCTCGCGTAAAATTCACAATAAATAAAGTGTCTCGTGAGACAGGGGCGACGTCATCACAGCGCTGTGAAGATTTTGGTAAACTATAACAACTACATACGAAGGTCGTATAAACATTTTTTTTTACTATTTCTTATATATTATATACAGGACACATTTAAAGCGAAGGTCGTGAGTCCAGTCGACGTTGTTAAGTGAGCTTATGAGTCGCTGAATATATTTTTCGTTTAGGTGATTGTTTTACTGTGTATACCATCAAATATTGATGTTGTATTAGGATTTGCTAGGGGTTTGATAGGGACGTAAATATTACAACGATACTTGTATCGTTTAACATTTCTTAGATTCTCTAAACTTATTATCTAGTACAGAACCTGCATATTTACAATCTAACTATTGTTTCCCCATTACTAGTTAGAATGTCTGGTGACTTTTGTAGACCTTACCATATTACGGGTTCTAAAACCAATTAAACCATAATCATCTTGCAGTCATAAGACATAGATGCTACCATATTTCACTCAATGCTTCATCAGCCTTCGTCTAGTACGGCAGTAGCCGCAGCGTGGGAAGCTGGCCGTATTAGACAGCCGCGGCCCTAGGGACATTTTGTCGAAGGAATGTGGTATTGTGCTCGGAATTGATAGCTGTAAATATAGCCTGGTGATCTGGAAGAGTCACTGACGTCAAATATAGGACAATAGTAGGACAAAGACGTCTGCAGACGAAGTAGGATAGGTTATAGGGTCTAGGGCTTAGGTTATACGGTCGGCTCTAAAAGGTTGCAGGCACTGATAGTCAGGTGCGCGTGGAACATCTGCACCCTCCAATTCTGCCTTGGAACTGACTATAGTGAGGACGGGTTGCTAGGTTGGATGGGAGACCCGGATATATCTATTTTTTATAGGAATTCTACAGGTCTTATGGCCTGCGCTCAATAAATTCTCTAAGGCGGAGTCCAGCAGCTCGATTGGTCGTTATGTCTAACTTTAAGTTAAGATATTATATATTTTATTTTCTTTACTTTCACTTTCTTTTTCTATGACCTGTTAAAACCTAAAATACTACTACTATATGAATATGAACTTGCGGTATAAACCTGTTTCATGCGTGAACGTGAATCGGGACGTCCCCGTGTACGACGGCGGCATAGGCGAGGCGACAATAAACGCGGCGTCAAATCATCGGGCGGATATTATGAGAAACGCGAATTAACATCGTGGCGCAACGACATCAACAGCAGTTCTAAGCTAAGTGATAGTTTTAATCCAGTTTTATAATTTTATGCTTGATATATTGTATTGAATTATCAATTAACTCTTCTGTAACTTCCATATATGTATCACAACGTGCGGGTCTTTTTAGATAATAGACGATCACATTTTCTGGCCATGCGGACGATTATGTTTTGAAACTTAGTTTTCCATGAGGATTAGTGGGGTATAGGGTGGTAGGAAAATTAAGATAGGGGTAGGAAGAGTACAGAGTGGTGCCGTGAATACCAGGATATGCGTCATACAACCTTGAATTTTTTAAAATTCAAGAACGCATTCTATAGAACCTAGGTTTCTTTAAAAAAAACATTGTAGGGTTAAGTTAGTTAGACGTAGTGTTAAGAAATAGAATATTATATTTATTTTTAAGTATTAGATTAAGCTCGACTTTATACTAAGACAATATAAAAAGCTAGGGGCGATATAGTTGACAACATTTAAAAGTAATGTTAGGATTGTAAAATACAATACAAAAATTCAGAGGTTCAGAGCGCGAGAGAGTGAGTTTAAAGACTTTTAGTTAGATTCGATTCCTGACTTAAATTTGAAGAGCTAGGAGCGAAACAGTTAAGGCCGTTTATGAAAAATACTAGCTGTTACCCGCGGCTCCACCCGCGTGATAGTTATATGGCCTATGTCCTTCTCGGTGTTCTGCCCGGTGTGTATGCAAGATTTCAAGATGATAGGTTCAGTGGATGCGTCGTGAGGGCGTAACAAACAAATATAGTCACTTTTGCATTTATAATATTAGTAAGGATTAGAAATAAGATCGTAGAATAGAAAAGGTAGAAACATTCAGAGAGAGAGAGTTAGATGTTGTGTTGATTATTTATTAGTATTGTACCTAAATAGGTGATAGTTGATTTTCCTACAGTGTTTACTATGTGGTCTGGAACACGCTGTTGTCATTTTCTATGTCTAAATATTAGGAATTATTTTAGGTAATTCTCTGTTTGTGAGTTCAAGTTTAGGTTCGACTCCTAAACAATAATAATATATTATTATTTCCTTTATAAGAAATAGTTATTATGTGTAGTTGAATAGTAGGTTCGATTCCTACTCAGAATAAGGTGATGTTATTCAGTACTTAGATCTGGTCAGGTTCGATTCCTAGACAAAATTTCTGATGTTTCGAAAATAATATACTGTCAGGATCATTCACTGCAGAAGAATATGTGGTTAAATCACCTAATTTATAAATATAACATAGTAAAATATATGTTTTAATTTAAAATTTCTGCAAAATAATAATATTAGTAATATCATCACTTTCCATAATTTTAATCTAGCATAGATAGTGTTTAGAGAGATTCGATCCCTTCTCAAGAGATGTGGTATTTTATTATGGAAATTGTTTGTTATATTCAGGTTCGATCCCTGATCAAAATTATGTGGACGTAGTAACTTCATAAAGATGGTATTTATTATACGGATATACTATATAGTCAGGTTCGATCCCTGTACTAAATACTTGGTACTTCATAACTCATTATATGTGATTTGTGATGGAGGTTGATTAGAATATAGTGGTTCGATCCCTGATTAAAATAATGTGGTACAATACGTTATAATTTAAATAGATGCCTACTTTTCTTAATTAATTCTGTAGTAATTCAGAAGCGAATTATAATATCATAGATTTAGATTATTATAGAAGAGTTCAGTGAAACGCATAAAATCTGCACGAGGTGATGATTAGAACAAAGGCATTTCTGTTGAACTAAGAAAAAAAAATACTTTGTTAACAGTTTTAAAATGGACAGGGCTGTGGGAACGATAAGTTATCTGCACATGTTGCTAGAGTTATTGACTCAAAATGCTGTAAACAATTATGCCGTTTCCTGAGAATTCTCCAAGTTATTGACGGCAATAAATAAAATGCCACTACAAGAAAAAAAACATTGAAAGAGGACTCAGCGTCGTTTCTCATACCCATACCCACTTTAAAAAGGTCTCGTTTAACACTTCACAGAAAACTAAAATGAGACGTTTAGATAAGTGGTAACTCAAATATCGGATTTGGATATTTAAAATAAGTCACACCGCACAAGTGGATACTTGACGGTGTCATAATACATATAAGACGTCAAAAAGGTATTTAGACGGCACTTGGGGACTATTTTAAGAATTCAACTGGGTAAAAATAACATAATTGAACGCTTATAAACCAAGGATTCAAATTAATACCTTATACTAAATCGGAATCACAATATTATTTACCCAAATATTAGAAAGTACACATAACAAACACGAGTTTTGTACTGGGGGATATTGGTGTTAGGTTAATCTTATTTTCCATGGATTATTATTTTTCCTTTGGAAATAATCCCAAGTGTTACAACACCTGTACAAAACTCCAGACTCTACAAGCCTATGACGAGACTAAACTACACACTCTCCAAGGCAGTATTGTGGGTTTGTTTAATAAAAGTTTTGGGTGTGACTTCTGGATATGCATTATAATTGTTTTTTGCTATAAAGGCGGTTCAAGTTTAAGGATGGATATCATAATAGATACGTTTCTGATTGGAATGTCTACTCTGTGCGTAGCAAAATACGTATGGTGAGACAATCCGTTTCCGTTCGTATATGTTATATAGGATTAATAGGATCTGAGAGCCTCACAACCTCTTATCGTCCGAAAGGTTGAACTGACCCTGTAAAAAGCTATTGTCATTGATAAACTGAAGTATTGAGCTTAGAGCTTGAGTTTGAGCAATAACAAAATACTCTCTTGGTTTAAACACACATTACCTTCGAAATACACACATTAGGGCTACATATAGGTACAGTTCTAGTATTTTGGGAAAATAATATAAGTTTGATATGAAGTCATTATAATAAAGAAAAATATATTACATATTATTAAACAATGGAGGGCTAATAATATTCTGGTGCATCCTTTGTCATTATACGACACAAAAGATCAGTATCGACTGCAATCGAGTGCATATTTCTTCATGATTTTTATATATAAATTTGTTAAAGCCGGAATGTTAACATTTTATTAATGATGTCACTTAAATACCAATCTTTGATATTCGTTTTAGCGCTTGTTATTTTAGTTACTTTAGTTTTTATCTTTAATCTACCTCGTTTGTTTTAATATAAAAGATTCCATTGTACTGAATTTTGTTACACAAAAAAAAATCCAAGAACCATAATTGCAGTCAAAACTTAAAACAAAAAAATATTCTCATAAACAGTCAAATGTGCAATTTGGGTTTTACCATGGAACAAAAGCGTATTGATTTATAGCCACTGCAGTTAAGGTAAACACTTCCTCAAAGTACTGCATGCACATGTGGCAAGACCCTTTAAAAAGGGGACCTCTTTATTTTTTTATTATTCGGTTAAAATTCTAAGATTTGGTTGCATAAACATAAAGTACCAACTTCAATTGTTAAACTAGTTTAGAAACAATTTATATAATATTATTCATTAGTAATATTTGTTTATGTAAAACAATTTCAGGTTGCAGTAGCCAGAGGGCAACATAAAATAAAACATTACTGCTAAAGACCGGAATTGGAATGTCTCAGAAAAATGAATTCAGTTAAGTAATAGTTTAGTTTCCACTTAATTATCTGCTTTTATTGAACAAATGAGGTTTAGATAAAATAGCATGATCGTCTGTATGGTACAGATGATGTAATCCGACAGTAAAAAGGGAACAATGGAACAAGGTCTTGAAAAATATATTTATCTCTTTAATGAATACATTACTTTGATATGCGATACGCTTCATCAACCATAAATAAAAAATAAATTTGGATTTGATTTTTTAATGATCGAGTCTTATAAGATTTTGATAATATCCTAATGTGATTCATTCAAAATTTCCTTGAACATAAAATTTATCATTCATCAAGGGGCGCTCTGTAACAGACGCTGTCTTGTACAGAATTTTCTTTTAAATATTTTATTAAATACCATGCTTAAAAACATTAAACTCCTTTTCTAGGAAGGGGCGTTTACAAGTAAAAATAAAGAACTGTTATATTTGCGACTACGCATAAGAGATGATAACCAATCGGAGTCGTTTCTTTTAGTAAAGTCAAGTATTAGGGGTGTGGTTTGAAAATCAACAAATGTAGGGGTAAAAGGAGGCTCGAGAGACGGGATTAGGCAGCGCGCGCGCACGGTCGTAGGAAAATAATGAATTAGACCACTCGCGAGTGTCATAACATACTATATTCGGTATTAAATTAAATCCTCGCGTAAAATTCACAATAAATAAAGTGTCTCGTGAGACAGGGGCGACGTCATCACAGCGCTGTGAAGATTTTGGTAAACTATAACAACTACATACGAAGGTCGTATAAACATTTTTTTTTACTATTTCTTATATATTATATACAGGACACATTTAAAGCGAAGGTCGTGAGTCCAGTCGACGTTGTTAAGTGAGCTTATGAGTCGCTGAATATATTTTTCGTTTAGGTGATTGTTTTACTGTGTATACCATCAAATATTGATGTTGTATTAGGATTTGCTAGGGGTTTGATAGGGACGTAAATATTACAACGATACTTGTATCGTTTAACATTTCTTAGATTCTCTAAACTTATTATCTAGTACAGAACCTGCATATTTACAATCTAACTATTGTTTCCCCATTACTAGTTAGAATGTCTGGTGACTTTTGTAGACCTTACCATATTACGGGTTCTAAAACCAATTAAACCATAATCATCTTGCAGTCATAAGACATAGATGCTACCATATTTCACTCAATGCTTCATCAGCCTTCGTCTAGTACGGCAGTAGCCGCAGCGTGGGAAGCTGGCCGTATTAGACAGCCGCGGCCCTAGGGACATTTTGTCGAAGGAATGTGGTATTGTGCTCGGAATTGATAGCTGTAAATATAGCCTGGTGATCTGGAAGAGTCACTGACGTCAAATATAGGACAATAGTAGGACAAAGACGTCTGCAGACGAAGTAGGATAGGTTATAGGGTCTAGGGCTTAGGTTATACGGTCGGCTCTAAAAGGTTGCAGGCACTGATAGTCAGGTGCGCGTGGAACATCTGCACCCTCCAATTCTGCCTTGGAACTGACTATAGTGAGGACGGGTTGCTAGGTTGGATGGGAGACCCGGATATATCTATTTTTTATAGGAATTCTACAGGTCTTATGGCCTGCGCTCAATAAATTCTCTAAGGCGGAGTCCAGCAGCTCGATTGGTCGTTATGTCTAACTTTAAGTTAAGATATTATATATTTTATTTTCTTTACTTTCACTTTCTTTTTCTATGACCTGTTAAAACCTAAAATACTACTACTATATGAATATGAACTTGCGGTATAAACCTGTTTCATGCGTGAACGTGAATCGGGACGTCCCCGTGTACGACGGCGGCATAGGCGAGGCGACAATAAACGCGGCGTCAAATCATCGGGCGGATATTATGAGAAACGCGAATTAACATCGTGGCGCAACGACATCAACAGCAGTTCTAAGCTAAGTGATAGTTTTAATCCAGTTTTATAATTTTATGCTTGATATATTGTATTGAATTATCAATTAACTCTTCTGTAACTTCCATATATGTATCACAACGTGCGGGTCTTTTTAGATAATAGACGATCACATTTTCTGGCCATGCGGACGATTATGTTTTGAAACTTAGTTTTCCATGAGGATTAGTGGGGTATAGGGTGGTAGGAAAATTAAGATAGGGGTAGGAAGATTACAACACCCTGGTGTCAGAGTTCTTCGGAACCGCCTCTCGGCCTCTGACGTGGATCCTTTATCGACTACCAGATGGCAGCCGGGACCACCGGCTTAACGTGCCTTCCGAAGCACGGAATCATCTTTCTTATCAAACAATCGGGTGATTCATGCCTGCAATGTCTTAGCCAAACTGGAAACAACTTAATAAAGTATGCTTCCCGTGGGAATCGAACCCACGACCTCCGGGTCAACAAGGCAAACGCCTTAACCACTGGACCACGGAGGCAGTTTCAGCAACGCCTGTGAAACTGTCCCTCATTAAGGGTCTCCTCCCACGCTATATTGCAGCTGTAGTTATGTTACGTCTACTCCGTAAGACATATCTTATAGCCTGATACACAATAATGATATCTGAAAAGTAAGTATGACATGATCCGTATCATGCCTTATCCCAGTACGGCTGGTGTTGCGGCAACTAATTTTGCAAAGCCATTTGTATCACCTGTCTTACATAAAGGGTTCCTTTCCACGCTGCTGGTATTAAACTCCGTCTACTCCTTGAGACGTGTCTTTCTAATACACATTACAAATACCTGTAGAGTAAGCACGACACGATGCGTATCATTCATTATCCTTGTTTGGCTGGTGTTGATGCAACAAATTCTGCAAAGCCATTTGTATCACCTATCTTACTTAAAACCCTTTAAGTAAGACAGGTGATACAAAGAAAGCGTGGAAAGGAACCCTCCTTTTCACGCTTTCTTGCAGCTGGAATTAAGCTCCGTCTATTCCGTAAGACGTGTCTTCCTAATACACATTACACGTACCTGCAAAGTAAGCATGACATGGTGCGTATCATTCCCCCAGCCCCAATCGGGCTGCCGTTGCTGTAATAGGTACTGCAGCGCCTTCTGTATAGCTTGCCCTTCGTTCAGGGTCTCCTCCCATGCTATGGTGGAGGTGGAGGTCACAGCAGTGGTGGTAGACGGCGCTTTGGTGGTCGCGGTTGTAGGTGGCTCCGTTTCTGTAACGCCATAAGTGAGTTGTTAAGAATGGTTTTTTTTACTGATATCTGTGAGAGGTAGAGAGAGATAATTATATAGGGACAAATCACAGTAAGTTGTGGTATAAAATACTTGTGCCAAAGAATATTCATTCAACGATATCTGAAAAAGATCATTTTTAATGTTGACCTGACCGGCGATCGAACCCGGTACCTCGTGTCGCAGGCTGGCGTGACAACCACTGCGCTACAGAGACATTAATTAACAGCTAAAAGTAAAAGGAAATTAAGGACTCACCAGTTTGAGCATTAACAATAGATGCAAACAGAAGAACACAAAGCGATATGTGCAGGTAACCCATGTTTATCTGAAACAAAGAAAATAATTACATTATTTTCAAATAGGAATAAAAAGTAAGTAGCCTATATGTGGGACTCGAAAGCTGCACTCTTTCTCAAGAGTATCGAAAATCAGACATCAAAAGTTAAATTAAGTTCGGCGGACTGTCTGCCAATTCTTAAGTCTTTGTCGCTGTTTAATTTATTAGACTTTTGAAACTATCTATTTTGAATTTCGGACAGTTGACTCGTACAGTTAATTTCTTGAATGTTTATTCGATAAGGCGCAAATTTACATAAGAATGACCTAAGAGGAGAATTTTGGATTTACTAGGGCTCGTCAGATAAAGATATGGGGCACAACTTGCATGAAGTAGAAGTAACCTCCACCATCTGACTTCTAGGTGAGGAGGTTATCTTTTAATTTTTAGGATTCCGTAACTCAAAAGGTAAAAAAGAACCCTCATAGAATCACTTCGTTGTCCGTAGGATTTGAGTGCAATCTTCGAGGGCTTACGACGAATGAGAAGCGGCAAGTTAAATTAAGTTCTGTGGACTGTCTGCCAATTCTAAGTCTTTGTCGCTATGTAATTTATTACACTTTTGGAACTACATATTTTGGATTTCGTACAGTTGACGCGGTGAGTTTATTTCGTGTTTATTCAATAAGTCGAAAATCGCAATAGTGACCCAAGATGGAAAATGATGAAGATGGAAATCCTTGAGGGAGGCCTATGACCAGTATTGGCTTAGATGATATGATGAAGGGGGAAGGGTTGAGATTTTTTGATTTTTGGTTTTTGACCAGACAGATAGACAGACGGACATCGAAGTCTCGTGAATAAGGTCCCGTTCTTATCCTTTGGGTACGAAACCCTAAAAAGTGTACATTACAATAATCTGTCTGACACTTTGATCTACATGAAAAAAAGCGGGAGGGTTACAAATATGATGTCTTCTGTTTCTCTTCTTCGATCGGAAACCACAAAATCGATAGAATTACATAAACGTTTACTCAATCAGTATTCCAGAGGGAACACTGGGGTGCATTATTTAGCACTTTATATTATAAAACACTTCCGCACTTAGCCGATCATGTGGTGGAGCTGTAAATAATAAAACACGAATTTATACTGGGGTACAGTCAACATCAAAATGCTGGCAAAATATTGATAACGTTTTAGATGCGTCATATGGAACGTTATCAATAAAGTATTATTGATAACGTATTACGTTATCAATAATACTTTGTTGATAACGTATATACGTTAGTTTTGCCTAGTTCTTACAAAATATCTATGAGTAGTTAACACACTTTCCACACTTCTTATACAGATAAGTTTAAGGTTTTCGTCTTGCCATCATAAGTGGGTAATATTTTATTCAATAAATCGTAATTGAGTGGTTGCTGCCCTGAGGCCGATGCTGAGGCTATCCTAGCGGCAGCTGCTGCTAGGTTCTTTAAATCCATAGCACCAAGTTGTGTCATTTTTGACTAATCAGTTTTTACAGTATTATCTATTAAGGTATGCACAGAGTTAGACACAATTAATGTCAACTATCTGCGAACATGAACACTGTAACGTTTTCGAAACATTAGGTGTACATAATTTGTATGTATTAAACGTGATAATTTATTTAAAACCAACTGTTATCCACGGCTATACCTATGTTCTTCTCGATACCCTAACTTATTTAGGTAGTGCTTTTTTTTGATGAAATTTCATGATGAATGAATGATGAGATAGGGCGTGAAAGCGTAACAAACAAACAGACTCACTTTCACATTTATTATATTGGTTAGGATTATACAATGCTTTTTGATTTGAGAATTGGTTTTAAAACTAGAATACAATTTTATTTGGTCCTAATTTCGGTTTCCTGTAATCTTTTTGTCGCTGACTGTACCGGAATGCGCCAAAAATTACGCCGTTTCCCAACAATGACGGTGCACATTCTCGCAAAATGCTCAGGAAATAATTATTAAAATTTAATAAATAAATACATAGGGACAAATCCCACAAATTGAGCTAGCCCCACAGTAAGCTGCGAACTTGTGTAGGATACTAACTCAACGATACTAGGTTATTAATAGTTACGTATATTAATAAACAACCAACTTTATGTTTCCTTTCTTTTTAAGATTTTAATAATAATACAAACATGATCGTATTTTGTTACGCACTTATTGAGAAAGCAACAGAATAATTTATTGATCGAACAATTTTAAATACTATTTAGTCTCAATAATAGATAGGCAATGATGATGGGGCTGATGTAGAAAGTGTCTTCCAACAATTAAGGCACCTTATTTTTTTTTTTTTAATTAAGGAGGTAGGTACTTTTAAATTTAAGATTTAATTTCGGCAAAGTGTTTTTTTATTTATTTATTTATAACAGCAATAATAATCTTATGTGAAATTTGTCGCCGACTGTACCGGAACGTCGATAACCAATATTATTGATTACGCCGTCCCCCAACAATGACGGTGCACATTCCCGCAAAATGCTTAGGAAATAAGTTATTATTATGTTTCCTTTTGGGGCTTATAATGGATTACACAAATATTCGAAGGAAATTTCAGATATACATTTATATTACAGCTAGCAAATTTCCCGCGACTTCGTACGCGTTAATTATAGCCTATATCAACCGCAGAACAAATAGGTTAAATAGCTATGGGTGAGTGAATTTTGAAAATCGGTCCCTAGTTTCGCAGTCTAATCAATGCAAACAAACCCTATAAACATCAAAGAAACCTCTCCAACCCGTCTGGCCAGCGTGGAGAGTGTAGGCCAAATCCTCTGTCTGCTCTGGCTTATATATGGCTCTGGTAGTACCTACAGAGAGGGTCATGCTCCTGCAGTGGAGACTAAATAAGATCTGATGATGATGATGATGATGAATCAAACAATCAAAGTTTTCCTCTTTTGATGATGAGAGATAAGAAGAGATGTCATCTATAAGCAATCTGGATTACAATAAAGATTTTTTTTTTGATCTGATCCATGTTTATTCTGAAAATAAAATATTCCCAATGTTACTTGCCGACAGTGTTACTTTCTATTGGTGAAAGAAAAAAACGGTTCAGTAGTTTTTGAGTTTATCCATCACAAACAAACACACAAATCTTTTCCTTTTATCTTTATAATATTCGCCTAGATAATATAAATAATTTCAATTAATAGTTACGTAATATAGGGACAAAACACACAGATTGAGCTGGCTCCACTGTAAGTTGTGAACTTGTGTCGAAGGATAATTATTATTTTATTATATATACAACTAAGCAACATCCACCGAAACCGAAGTATGTAAACCGAAATATAACAATTAATAAGTGTTACTGGGTTGGCGTGCATGAATGATAACAGTGTATGAGTTTAACTACTTTATTACTTTATTCGAGTATAGGTGTTACAGTGTTCAAAGAAACCTGTATTAAATAAATGTTTGAAATCTTGAAACCCAAGATTCAAGCCCATATGAAAAAGATCGTTTTCCATCATGACTTATCTTATCTTATTTTACAGACCACAGACCATACTCAATTCAACATATAAAGGCATCAAAACATCACCCTACTTTGGCAGTTAAGTAATGGAAGGTGGTGTGTATCTAATCCTTCATATAAACTTAACCATTTGAATGTAACTACATCATTTCCATACCACTTAAGATTCCACTCACACTCTACCTTCTGAATTACGCATAAGCAAGCACTGCTAATGAAAACAGGTGGCAAGTTGAAATGACGTAACAACTTAGATACTGTAAATGTAGTTTTCATTGTTAGATGTTTTTGGTCGTTAAACTATGAGGTGCGAGTGTGAACAGGTTGAACTCAAAGATGTCATTCGCAACTACGGAACCCTACATTGCGCGTGGCCCGACACGCATTTGGCCGTTTTTTTTGTTCTTATTTCAAAGTTGTATTCATTGGAACAATAATAGAAGAATGTCGTTAATTCCAGTTTTCTAAATTCTTATCACCAAATGACAGCACTGAATTATACGGTACGATATCTGAAACAACTTATCTTACGATCCATTAAGACTTAACAGTTTATATATTCACGGGTTGAGCTATGCCAGGCTCTCGAAAAAAATGTCAAGCCGACGATAAAATATTGTTTCAGGACATTCGTTTTCCAAGGTCTTCATATTGACGGAGTGAGTTGCCACTTCAAGTGGTAACTGTATCTATACAAATGGCGTATACAAGGTGAGAAGTATACCGTCAAAAGCAAACGCCCCCGCACCATATCTCGTTCTATTTATCGTTGTAATGTATTCTCTGTAGTGATGTATGTCTGTACGTGATCCGTGTGTTGAACACGGATACGGTAAATCTTCTTATCTAGTACGTAAAGTATCTATTTGTGCGCAGAATCCGCTTCGTTACACCACCTTATCCTTTTGCGAATATCTGGAAATCTAGTTGGTAGTTCGAATATATACGAAATCTCTTCGCGAAGGGCTTATTAGGGCTCAAGATCAAATCCTCCTTGAATTCGAAAAAGAAAACTAAAATTATTAAAAATCTATCCATCTATCTAAATATATATAACTCAAAGCTGACTGACTGACTGAAATAGTGATCTATCAACGCACAGCCCAAACTACTGGACGGATCGGGCTGAAATTTGGCATGAAGGTAGATGTTATGACGTAGGCATCCGCTAAGAAAGGATTTTGATCAATTCTACTTTTGAGCGAAGCCGCGTGCAAAAGCTAGTTATGGAATATATTTTGCAATAATTCCAGCTCTTAGCATAGATATCATCGGAAAATACTTGAGTTCTCATATAAACTCATTAAATACAAAATAGGTGTAGGCTTAAGAAAAGCTTAACACGGATTTAGATATTCTGCGGATTGTAATCGATAGAATTATAAATATATAAATATATACGGACAAATCACACAGATTGAGATAGCCCCAAAGTAAGTTCAAGACTTGAGTTATGGGATACTAACTCAACGATACTATATTTTATAACATATACTTATATAGATAAACATCCAATACCCAGGTCAATCTGATGAAGATCATTTTCCATCTTGACCTGACCGGGGATCGAACCCGGGACCATTCGTGTCGCAGGCAGGCGTGTTGACCGCTGCGCCACGGCGCTCGTCAAACTCGTCACTTTCTTCTTCAATAATACGCCATTTTTGAGGTTCTTTGAGTTGCGCTTTTTTCAAATTAAGTATAAGCTCTTTTTCACATTCATACTTTGGCTATACAAAATGACAATTATTGTTTCCTAATGGTATTTTACGAAAAAGAAGAGGGCAAACTCGATTTGGGCGTGGAGGGGCACCTAAGTTTTAACTTCACTTAGGTGCCCCCTCCATTCCAAGGACCCCCGCCACACCAAAATTAAGTTGGTCAGATAAGGTAGGTTAGGTTCGTTGGTTTCCTTGTAACCAAAGAAGAGCGAACGAGCTTCGCCAACTATGGGCAAAACCCCAACTTTTTTGTTCCTTGTTAAAATAATGCAAAAATTTTGTATATGTTAAATAACAAAACCGCGATTTAAAAATCATATTGCGGAGAAGAGCAAAGCTAGAAAATGCAATCTTCCTCAGAATTTGCAAATTCCTGCTAAGCTTTTGTAAACCTCATCCCAGAATAGTTTTCAAAATTAACCTATACACTATTATATATATTTGCCGCCAATATCTAAAATATAAATAATAAATTAATAAATATATAGGGATATATCACACAAATTGAGCTAGCCCCACAGTAAGTTGTGTACTTGTGTCGCAGGATACTAACTCAACGATACTATATTTTGTAACATATACTTATATAGATAAACATCCAAGACCCAGGTCATTCTGAAAAAGATCGTTTTCCATCATGACCTGACCGGGGATCGAACCCGGGACCCCCGCGTCGCAGGCTGGCGTGTTGACCGCTGCGCCACGGAGCTCGTAAAATTATTTTCATAAAGTTTATGGGTGGGAAATAAATTAAAAGAAACACTCGTTTCTAATCAAATAAGTTTCGTGTAGGTATTGTGCATCTGAGTTTTTTTTTCCAAAAATCTAGTACTTAAATCTGAATCTAAAAAATCTGCTTGTTTTTTTATCGAAATAAAGAGGAGTAACGATAGCTTAAATACGAAAGATAAGTAAGTTAGGGGTAGTTCATAGTGCTCCTATAGGTACTTACTTTTATAGTTCCTTAGCAAACGGTGAACCTCTTATGTAACAGCCGTAAGACGTTCGTGTTCATACATATTCAGCAGTGCTTACTTACTGAAAATGTGAATAAAAATATAAGGTAAATAAACATCGTGCTCGTAGCCACGTACGAGCCTTGAGGGTTTGAATACGAGTACATCTCCATGCAACATTTGCTTTACAATCCTAAGACGTGTAAATTTATCTTCGAAGTTACCATATAGGGGTGATTCAGCCCTTTATGAAGAAGTTGTCTTTAATTATCGTAGTAACTATTTTGGTAGGTTATAAAAGAACTTTAACATGTACAAATACGAGAAGTTTGTCACAATTTTTGACAGCACAGCGCTCACAAATAACAAACCAATTGGTCATTTTAGAAGTCCTTAGGAGTGGCCTATGTCCAGCAGTGGATTTCTAGTGGCTGAAATGACGATGATGGAAATGCAAAAAAATTTGGGCTATTTACATAATGGTCTCTCCTATATAACCGGTTATTTTCAGCCACAGAAACCATTTTACTAATGTTTGTTTTACTAATGTAAAGGTAGACTCTGACACCAGGGTGTGCATGGTCGACTTACTGTGTCACCTACACGAAATGATGATGATGAGCACTACTATGAGTGAACTTAGTAATTCTACAATGTGGTATTCTAGTGGACTTTACAATGTGAAATTGGTGTAATTTGGTGTTATAAATGCATACAATTATGAACAATGTGTGGCACAAATAACTAAAATAGACTGTCATGGTGCGGCTTTAATGAGATTTACTTAGCGGCGGTTGTCCGCCTAGCTGCGTCGTCGACGATAAAACCAGTGGATTCGTGAAGAATAGTCGCCATGGGCTCCATCAAAAAAAACGAAATGAATTACACTATCATTTCGTTTGATACACAAACATAACTCGCTAACTGGCGAAATAAATGAAGAAAGGCTCAAAGGACTCGTATCCAGGGCCGTAAAATGATTATTAAAAAAAACAATGTGGTAAGTATAGTTTCTGAACCGTAACTAGAGATAGGTAAGTATACGATTACACTGTACACCCAGGGTGCAATAAAGTTAAGCGTAAGTCGATGTTTTCACGCGCGGGCGCCCTGACACCCTTCATCAGTCCACTAGACGGAAAATTGATATGTTGCAGGTGACGTGTTTGAGAATATTAAGCTAGCCGCATGAAGTTGCTGAGAAATAATCGTGTTTGAGAGACGTTAGGATGGCATCTGGAATCGGTTGCTTTGTGTTATTAGCCCTTTGTATGTCGCATTAAGGACCCATAATGTAAATCGTTGATCTCTCACTCTTCCTGGCTAATAATCTCACATGGTGCTGAGATCAGACTTCTTTGATTGTCTATATTAAGTCCTATTGTAGTACAGGTGTGTTATCTATACTATCCATACTAATATCATCGTTTATTAGTCTGCTTGTTTGTTTGCATTGATAGGTTGCTAAACTACACCAATCTTCAAAATTCTTTCACCTATATAGCTAATTTATTTGCGGCTGACATAGGCTAATTTTGACGAAGTCGCGGGAAAATTACTAGTCTGTACTAAATGTGAACTAGTGATAACTGTAATGGTATACACAACCCAAGGCTCAGTGAGCATTAACCGTAAACCGGCGTATTCACGCCCATGTTCACGGCGCGGCGCACTTACGCCTCTCATCAGCTCACTAGACGAAAAATTAGCACTTGCGTCCAGTGGTGCATATTATGATGCCTTTTAAATTAGCCAAAGCTAAGGTAAATGACGATCTAAAAATAAGGTTATTTCCGAGTCTTTTTCAATCTAACATAAAATTACAGGAATAGGCACTGCTGAAGGGCTAAAGATATGAAAAAACTTTACATCAGAAGAATACGACTATAAGTGATTGAGGAACGATGTAAGAAGTAGCGGAATTACTGCTACTACTAAACTCCTGTTAAGTCCGTTATATTAAGAAAGACGTGTTATCTGTTGTACTAAATGTAAACTAGGGATAAATTTAATGGTATTCACAACCCAAGGCGCAGTAAGCATTAACCGTAAACCGGTGTGTTTACACCTATGATCACGGCGGGGCACTCTGACGCCTCTCATCAGCTCACCAGACGGGAAATTAGCACTTTTTCCAGTGTCATATTTATTAAGGATACGTTTTATAATTACCAAAACACAGATAAATAATGAAATGGTTTATGCAAAGAATACTGAACTGCTCGAGTTGATACATTTATATTCCGTTTACGATGATATGGTTACGGCGTGTTTACGCCCGTGTTCACGGCGCGGCGCCCTGACGCCTCTCATCAGCTCACCAGACGGAAAATTAGCACTTGCTTTCGACGACGAGAAATTACACGGCGGGCCGATCTTGATTGCTTTTAATTTTGTTTTTAGAAGTAGGTAACATTTTATAACATTGAATGATGTGTTTTTCTATTTGATCAAGAAGTCTGTCATCATCATAATCATCATGAGATCTTTTTTTGTCTCCGCTGCAGTCAAAGGACACTACACTCTTCACGCTGGCTAGACGGGATGGAAAGGTCTCTTAGAAGTCTGTAGATGTTATATATAATATAGTATATCCTTTTTTATGTTGTTTTGTGTTGGAGAAAATAAACATTTTTTTTAGTACAGCATATCTTCTATATATATAAAACAAAGACGGGTTTGTTACAACACTTATAACTCGAGATCTGCTGAACCAATTTTCATGGTTATTGATTCGTTGGATTTGTCTCTCCGCCCCGAATAGCAGAATACATCTTAAAAACAATGAAAACTCGATATGTGTAATAATTACTTAATCATTGACTGTTAGGCGGTACGAAGTCGGGTCAGCTAGTTAATAATATAAGCAGCAATAAGTTATTAATGTTTACTTACGATCCCATATTCATTTACTTACGATCCCACACCCATTTACTTACGACGCATATAATCTTAATTCATACTGAATTAAGATTATATGCGTCGTAAATAAATGGGCAAAAATGGCTTCATGGTCAGCTTTTGCTGCTCGTCAAATATTATCCAATAATAGCGATTTATCGTACCCTAGGACTCAGTGCTGTAACTAGAGATAGGTAAGTATACGATTACACTGTACACCCAGGGTGCAATAAAGTTAAGCATAAGTCGATGTTTTCACGCGCGGGCGCCCTGACACCCTTCATCAGTCCACTAGACGGAAAATTGATATGTTGCAGGTGACGTGTTTGAGAATATTAAGCTAGCCGCATAAAGTTGCTGAGAAATAATCATGTTTGAGAGACGATAGGATGGCATCTGAAATCGGTTGCTTTGTGTTATTAGCCCTTTGTATGTCGCATTAAGGACCCATAATGTAAATCGTTGATCTCTCACTCTTCCTGGCCAATAATCTCACATGGTGCTGAGATCAGACTTCTTTGATTGTCTATATTAAGTCCTATTGTAGTACAGGTGTGTTATCTATACTATCCATACTAATATCATCGTTTATTAGTCTGCTTGTTTGTTTGCATTGATAGGTTAGCAACCTATCAATGCAAACAAACAAGTACACCAATCTTCAAAATTCTTTCACCTACATAAAGCTAATCTATTTGCGGGTGACATAGGCTAATTTTGACGAAGTCGCGGGAAAATGACTAGTCTGTACTAAATGTGAACTAGTGATAACTGTAATGGTATACACAACCCAAGGCTCAGTGAGCATTAACCGTAAACCGGCGTATTCACGCCCATGTTCACGTGTTTGTAATGTTTACTTACGATCCCATATTCATTTACTTACGATCCCACACCCATTTACTTACGACGCATATAATCTTAATTCATACTGAATTAAGATTATATGCGTCGTAAATAAATGGGCAAAAATGGCTTCATGGTCAGCTTTTGCTGCTCGTCAAATATTATCCAATAATAGCGATTTATCGTACCCTAGGACTCAGTGCTGCCGCTCGGTAGAACAACCGTACTTGTATCGTTAAAAATGAAGACATACCACGTGAAACTACATGGATTTTTTGCGGTTACGGCAAACGAGCGGATCACCTAATGCGTTACCATTGCTTGCTTATTCGCCGTCATATATCATAAGAAAATCCAATTTATTGGTTGTGTTTCAGAGTTGATCCTATGAAAAAGTTGTTCAATGATCAAACCTTTTCCCGACTCATCCTATAAAGTCATTCAAAACATGTTTCCCCGCGTGTCCCTCGACGTATCAGGAGCATACGTCCCGTACCGGCGCTCCCGGGGGAAATTCCGGGATATCTAGCTGACAACAGATTGCTATTAGCCTGTGAATAATGAATATGGAAAGTAAAATACGAGGATTATTGCGATCGGGAGTAAGCATGTTTATTTGAGGCAGCATGCCAGAGGTAAATATACAGGTTTGGCACCCGTGGGCTATTTAATTTTTACCACTTTCGATCAACCGACCATGATACGTTTACATCCGTGGCGATGCCATTAACACGCGACACTATGGGGCCCGGGTTCGATCCCCATTCTAGTCATGATGGAAAAACGATCTTTTGCAGATTGGCCTTGGTCTTAGATGTTTATGTTTATAAGTTTCTATTATAAAATAAGTATCGTTGAGTTAGTATTCTACGACACAAGTCACAACTTACTGTGGGGCTAGGTCAATTTGTGTGGTTGATGATGATGATGAGAGACGACAGTTGGGGTTGGGGGGTTTTGTCACCCTTAGGCTATTGTCGAGCTCTGTGGCGCAGTGGTCAACACGCCAACCTGCGACACGGAGGTCCTGGGTTCGATCCCCGGCCAGGTCAAGATGGAAAACGATCTTTTTCAGATTGGCCTGGGTCTTGGATGTTTATCTATATAAGTATATGTTATAAAATATAGTATCATTGAGTTAGTATCCCACGACACAAGTTCAGAACTTACTGTGGGGCAAGCTCAATTTGTGTGATATGTCCCTATATATTTATTTATTTATCTATGTATAGCCACCTGCCATCAAACCTGGAGGGAGGCATGCCACGTGCCTACTTTACCTGTAATCCGCTACGTCGAAATATTTATATCTTTCTTTCATATTAAATTAAGAAATAAGATATGGAAAAGAATTCCACGCGCAGGCGTCTTTGTTTTTATACGACAGTCCCAACTAATATTATAATTGAAAAAAGTGAATTTGTTTGTTACGCTTTCTTGCCGTATCTACTGAACCGATCATCATGAAATTTTGCATATACATAGGTTAGGGGTACCGAGAAGGACATAGGCTATATATCACGCGGGCGAAGTCGCGGGAAAACAGCTAGTTATAGTATAAAGACAAAGACACCTGCCCGCGTGTAATTTTTTAAGAATATATCTGAATAGCATTGTGAATGAAACAAAACACCTATAGAAATTATTTAGAACTTCGTACCTTTTTTGTACACATCTAATCATAGGAGTAAAGCGCATTCCACACCGCTAGCTAGCCAGCAAGCGAGACTTGTGAGAGTGAGCTAGACGGCTTGGTGTGAACTAAAGTATGAAAGGGTTTTTTTTTGGTGGGAAGTCGAGGGGTTCAGTTGTCGTTTGCCTTATACAATTTTGCAAATTGATTTAAGTGGACTTTATAATATGAAATTGGTGTAGTTTGGTGTTATAAATGCTCGTGCTCGAGAACAATTTGTGAAATAGTTAAAGTAGACTGTTAAATGGACTCGTATAGATTTGTCGCAAAAATCTCCCACGAGGCTGCCAAAGAACATACGCCATCTTTGATGTCACATACCGCACAACACCGATACTTAGTATCTCATTATACTGGACATTGGCAGAATCACTGAAATCTCGGTGGAAGCCATAATTAAAAAGAAAAAAAGAGAAGTATGAAAGGAGTATGTATGTATGTAATTTCTTTATTGCACAAATAACAACTTAAAAGAAACAGTTTTCCAAGAAAAGGACCTTTGTACAAACGAGTTTCATAGTTTCATGTGGAACTACAGAGATAAGCTATGTCACCGATTTAAGGATGCAAACGAAAATACCCAACGATTCTAACGTAGTTATTAGCAAACCTCATCAGCGTAGCTAGCTTGATGTGAAAAAAAGTATGAATATAGGTAAAAGGATGCTCGTACGGCTCGCCCAGTCATCCACTCCATTTGACTCCATGGATTTGGCTCCTCTGACCATAGTACTTCCGTCCATCCGTTGCGGGAACCTATTCTTCCTCCCGTCCATAGAGTGTACCTCATAGTTCAGTGTAATGTTTTACTTAGTTTACATCACTTTCATGTCGCCTCGCTGTGGCCGCTAGCTCACTCGCTCGCTCGCTATCTGACGGTGTGGCCTGCCCTTTAGCACGCCTGCTAGGCTGTCGAGCTTTTCATAAAACTAATCCCATTTTGATATTTGCGTAGGTAACTTACATAACCGTATGAGAGTGATTTATCTTTGTGAGCATAATTGATGTAGAGAGGAGACGATTAATCTTGTACATATGTACTTATACACTTACAACGAAAATGTGTTCTTTTTCACCGCCAACGCAAAAAGAGGGGCGTTGCAAGGTTTAAGTGTATGTTTGTGTCTAGTACTTCCAAACGGCTGGACTGATTTTTAATGCAGTTTTTTTCAGCTCCAGTGGTAATTGATTTCAAAGACTGCTTTAATAATAAACTTCCGGGAAAACAATAAAATATACAAACAAAAACAAAAGGTTGGACTAGTAGTTGGCTACCATTCTCGATAGACGACCACACCAAACCATCGATTTCAAAACAGTCGTCTCGGCCAAGCCACTTGCTCTATTTTGGCACTCCATTCTAGGCTACACGCAGAAAACGATAAAAAAAAAATTAAGAGAAATTTTCTTTAAGCTTCTCGAACCGTTTTTGGATGAACAAAAATCATGGAACGCGATTTCCATAGTCACCGAACGCTTTGTACTTTTTGGGTGAACAACTTCAATCGATAGTCAAAGACTGCCCCGCATGTTTTCTTTTTCCATGTCTTCGTTATATCCATAGAACACGAAACTAAAAATGTTTCATCATCATCATCATCATCAGGTCTTTCTAGTCTCCACTGCAGGAGCACGACCCTCTCTGTACTACCAGAGCCATATACTAGCCTGAGTAGTCAGAGGATTTGGCCTACACTCTCCACGCTGGCCAGACGGGTTGGAGAGGTCTCTTTGATGTTAATAAGCTTTGTTTAGCTTGTGTTAGTCACCTTTTACGACATCCACGGAATGACTTGGAGTGGTCCTATTCTACTCTGCCGGGAACCACACGGCTAATGAAATAATATGGATAAAAATGTTTGCATATATTCTATTAAGGTATTCTTATTCTAAAACCGTACGACGCAAACGAATACCACTCCGCAATAAAATGTATCTTCACGAATAACCTTTTCTCTGCAACCTTGTATTTTTATAGAAGGTGATTTATCACGGAGAATACACCTAACAATCACTATACTGTATACAAACCCTAGATTTAGGTCAGCGACAAATTACGCTCATATATATTCAGTATTGCGTTCCACGGATAAAATATAGTACACATAGGTAATGTTACAAGCCCTAAGTTGATGAAAGAACCTGAATATTTTATGAGTCTACGTTTCTTTACGTTGTTATCGTATTTTTGGGTCTAATATTAAGGTAAATTGTAGCAAGACGTAATTTTTCAAGGGATCTAAAGATTGTGACCATTATTGTAGCCATGTGGTTCCCGGCAGAGAAGAATAAGACCACTCCAAGCCTTTCCGTGGTAAAAGCCGATTTAGGGAATATAAGTTAAACAAAGACCTCTCCAATCCGTCTGGCCAGCGTGGACAGTGTAGGCCAAATCCTCTCACTGTTCTGGGTAATATTATGGCTCTGGTAGTTGACTAGAGGGTCGTACTCCTGCAGTAAAAAGACAGGATGATGATGATGATGATAAAAGATCGCAAAGATTTTTCCGGTTGCTCAGCCATGACGGGTTGTATGTAGTCCGGGGTCCATCATAATAAAAGCATTTGTAATAATATGATTTGGTATATTTTTACGCTCGGCCTAAACCACGGACATCATTATTAACCGCATGAAGTCCTTTGCTGGCTGGATGCAGGCCTGTCCCAAGGACATCCATCCATTCGATTCATCATTGGAAGGGTTTTGCTATACTGTTTTTTAACCGAGGGAAGGGTAGGAGTAGGAGTTGGATTGGGGAAATAATTAATTAAACTAATCAGAAGGTGTTTAAGCGTAAAAAGAATAGGCTCTAGGTTCCATCAGCTTACTTTGCGTACTGGCAATCCAGTACAGCATAATAGAAAGCAGTGGACATAGGGGATGGCAAGCCGCGCATCGGCCCATCCGGCTTAGGGTCTGTTTCCATTCCATTTCTAACATTTTTGGAGACTGTTTGCGTGCCGTGTGGTTCCCGACAGAGCAGAATAGCACCACTGAGAGTCTTCCCGCCGACGTCTTAGAAAGCGACTTAGGGAACACAAGCTAAACAAAGCTTATAAACATCAAAGAGACCTCTCCAACCCATCTGGCCAGCTTGGAGAGTGTAGGCAAAATCCTCTAACTGCTCTGGCTAATAATATATGCCTCTGGTAGTTCAGAGAGGGTCATGCTCCAGCAGAGGAGACTATAAAAAATATCCTAATGACTTATTAGGGAGTCATGCGAAGAAACCGTCACTTATTGTTAAGTACAATACATACAACCCTCGTCCAAGGCAGTCAACTATATGTGAGATTTTGGATATTCGTGGGGCCATCGAGAGGCGGGCCGTCGCCGACTGCCTTGGTCGAGGGATATGTGTGTTGCTGTTGTGTTTGCTTCTCTTGCACGGCTCGCACCTTAGACCATGTTGCGTTGTTCCGTGATATTAAACCTGACGCCACGCCCTACATGCCCCGGCTCAAAGTCAACGGTGCCCGAACTAGGAGTATCACCACTGTGGTCATGTCCTACGAACCGCGCCTGGTATGCCCAAACCCCCCTAATATTTGTAACAAGAAAGCACCTGGTTCATTCAAAATTTAATTTAATTCTTTCAGTTCCTTTTTGCCGAAAAGCAAAAGATCAAAACATACGAGCAACCTTTTAACTGTTGCAATCCAATCATAACCGAAATAAATTTATACAAACACAAAAAGGCAAGCGGCGAAATAGCGGCGACCATCGCATATGGAGCAACAATGACTTCTATAGTGAAGTATACTGGACTGAATATATGATTAAAAGTAAGAATACGCTTGGGGATTAATGGCACACGTTATTTTTTCCTTAACACACCACTATTTTTCCCCCAGCCAAGGGGAATGAAGTATGAATATTATGCTCCTTAAAGTGATAATATATCGTATATTGATGCTTAATACTGTGTGATATTGTAACACCATTTCCGAGTCTACACCTCCAAGCGGTACTCTCTGGTTATTGGGGAGAAATTGTTTTATAATATCCTACAAAATAAAACTATAGCTCAGGCCAACGTGGCAGGTAGAACCTGCCAAGATGCACTTGCCATATGGCTTCCTCTTCTTTGTCATAATGACAAGTACGCTCATCAAGGAGACAGTGTACAAATTAAGAGTCGCAGAGACAGCCATGAAGCAAGCCATGCTCCTAGATCCGGTTCCAAACACAGTAAATTCGAAAAAGTACTAAAGTACAGGATATGATCAGATCATGAACCTCAAATGGAACTGATGATAGGTGGAGCAAGGAAATAACTAAATGGTTACCTAGAACAGGTCAAAGAAGTGTTGGGAGACCTCCTATGAAATGGGTAGACGATAGAGTCAAGGTCGCGGCTTTGATTATATCGCGGGTCACTCCTGGCTGGCAGACACGAAGAAAGGCCTATGCTCAGCTGTGAGCAACCGAGAATATTTGGAAGATATAATTCTGATTCTATCTTAGGTATACTAATAAATTTCCAAAGTAAACGTTTTGAGAACCAGCAGAATATATCAAACATTAAATTACCTCATTTGGAAAGGGATCACTCCGATCAGTTTGCCTGAAGCGCTCCAAAGCACTGCCTTTCCAAAGCATTTCAAAGGATCAATCCAGTCCAGTGCACAGTTAATTTAAGTCAGCGGTCAGCATACATTTCCCTCGGGCGGAAACGTATCTGTGAAACATGCTGTCCGAGATGTCAGGCGATATTCGCGGAAATATTTAAAATTCGTGGTGAAGCCTTTTTACTTCCAACCAAAAAGAGAGGTCTACAGTGAAACCTGATTAAATGGCTCTTGGATATATGAACGGAGCTTTATTTACCAAAACCAAGTCTTTGTTTCTTTTTAAGTTTGAATCCCTGGATAATTGAATCCTACCATATTAAAACAAACTAATATTAACTAAAAAAAAAACTACCTATAAAATTAAATTGCCAATAAATAAAACCTACTTGATAATGTCCCGCAGGTCATTGCCCAGCGGTAATGTACCCAGAAGACTGGCAGCATTGCCACGTGGAATGGCAAAGCTGGAATTGATTTGGACAAAATTCCTTTCTCAGTGTACTGACGGAAAAGATTATGCCAAGCAGAGGTTTTCTGAACTGGAAAAATGTCTCTTTCTCTCCACTCCTCTTTAAGATGGAAGGGATATATTATATATATACAAAATTACAGCGAGTTGAAGTTTCGTATCGAAAACTTGTACTCGCTGTAATTTTGTATAGGTATTGTTTTTAAAATTAAAATCTGATTATAAACATTAATATGCCTTATCCGGTCGTATGTACGAAATTTGGTTGAGATTGGCTTAACTGTTGTAAAACTAAAACGAAACTACGTTTGTATGGGATTTCGGCTTTACGTGGGATTCTTAAATAAAGAAAATAAGAAATGCTGAAAAAATTCCACGCGGGCAGTACTTGAACCTGCGCCTAGATCTCAGTACGATCTATGCGTTGCCAATTACGCCAACGCGCTTAAATTTTTCACCATTTCTTATTTTCTTTATTTAATAAATAAGGTAAAATAGTACTGTGAATGCAAAATAAATCCCATATAAACTAGGGATATATCCATACTTCCATACTAATCCATACTTCCATACTTCCATACTATCCATACTTCCATACTATACTATATACTATTATACACTATATACTATATTATACTATATACTATATATACTATATTTACTATATATATATTTATTACATATTATATATATATATATATATATATATTTATATATTATTTATATATATATATATTATATTTATATATTATTATTATATATTTATATATTATATATTATTTATATTATTTATATTCACTTTATTTATTTACAATCTTAGGATTAGGTTTTTATAAAATTGATATAAAAAGTAAAATATAAAAATATAATACAAAACATAAAAACTTTATAAAAACCTAAACCTAGTTCGCCGCCAGCAGCGGGGCAGGGCTCAAGCTACCGGCGGTTAAGGCTGCAGAGAGAGGAACCTTCTAACAATACGTGCCGTGTCTAGAAGTACCGCCTTCTGTATCTGGCCCTTGATCCAGCCATCCAGCGAGAGTCTCTTGAGATGTTGGTCGAGACTCTTCGCTATAAGACCGTTCACAGATACGACTATTGGGACAATGATCGTCGAATCCACATCCCACATGGCGGTCACCTCGTGGGCCAAGTCTAGGTACTTACTAAGTTTGTCCTTCTCGGCCTTCACGAGATTCTCGTCATGCGGGATGGTTATATCAACGAGCACTGCCTGGCGCGTCAATCGATCTGTCAGCACGATATCAGGCTTATTGGCGACAATAGTCCTGTCCGTGATAACAGATCGATCCCAATAGAGCGTTGCACGACCATTTTCAAGAACCGGCGTCGGTGTGTACTTGTAGTACGGCACCTCAGATTCTACAAGACCATATCGAAGAGCAAGTTGCTGGTGGATAATCCTGGCTACAAGGTTATGTCTGTGCAAGTACTCTCCGTTAGCCAGATGAGAACAACCGGAAGTAATATGCCTGAGTGATTCACCAGGACGGCGGCATGCCCGACAGATGTCGACCGTACCGTCCCTCAGGATATACTTCCGATAGTTGTTCGTCATCATGACTTCGTCAGCAATTGCACAGACAAAGCCCTCGGTTTCCCCAAAGAGGTCACCGAATCGTAGCCAGTTTACCGACGCAAGCAGATCCACATCGGGCCCTGTTAAGGCCCGATAGAACCGCCCGTGCAGCTCTTTGCTCTTCCATATGCTCTTACGATCTTCGGTGCTCAACACCGTTGGTCTACGCCAGTTCTCGTTCGCTAAGGAGAGCGGCGTTAAGTTTCTGTCTACAACTACAACGTCGCGGTGCATCCCACACTCACTATTCAGGAAGTAATCCCTAAGACTGCACACCTCACGGTTATGGAGTGTCTTGGCGTTCAAAAAGCCACGACCTCCACACTTACGTGGGATGTACAGTCTCATAACTGATGAGCGTGGGTGAAGCATGCGATGCGTTGTGAGTTGTTGACGAACTCTCCTATCCAGAGCGTCCAACTCAGTTTGAGTCCATCTTAGTATGCCAAAGGAGTATGTGATTAGGGGCATCACCCAAGCGTTAAAGGAACGCGTCTTATTGCCGCCTGACAAAAGGCTTTTAAGAACCTTTGTCAGACGACAGAAGAAACGTTCCTTTACCGCCTGTTTTAGGTCCCCATCCGCAATACTTAAAGCCTGTGACATACCAAGATATTTGTATGTTTCTGCCTCCGAAATAGACCTGAGAGATATTGTCTCTGAAAGTTGTAAATTTGTTGAATTTACAACTTTCCCCCGTTGAACATGCATGACAGCACATTTGTCTACACCGAACTCCATCCTGATGGAATTACTGAAATCTTCTGTGATTTTCAGTAGCTTCAGCAAGTCAGGGCGTTTCGGTGCAAACAATTTCAAGTCATCCATGTATAACAGGTGAGAAATAATCTCACCGTCTCTTCGAAGGCGGCAGCCTAGTCCTGAATCCCTCAACAGGGTGCTAAGGGGGTTCAGTGCTAGACAAAACCACAAGGGACTCAAACTGTCGCCCTGGAAAATGCCTCGCTCTATCCTTATGAAGTCCAACGGGTCCAAGGGACCATCACCACCACCCAGTTGACGAAGGGCTGTGGTCCACCGTCTCATACACGAACCAAGAAAGGATCTTAAAGTAGCATTAACTTTATACAACTCTAAGACCCTTTCCAACCATGAATGAGGCACTGAATCATAGGCCTTCTTATAGTCGATCCAGGCAGTCGAAAGGGTTGCCTTGTTTCGTTGGACTTGCTTACAAATGGTCGTGTCAATGAGGAGGAGCTCCTTAGTACCACGGGACCCAACCCTACATCCATTTTGAGAAGGAGCCATAATGTTGTTCGCAACAATATGCGAATTAATTTTTGCTCTCAAAATGGATGTAAGGAGCTTGTTTAATGTCGGCAAGCATGTGATGGGTCTAAAGTTTTTAGGATCCGTGGTACTGCCAGACTTGTGGAGAAGGAAGGTGACACCTGTTGTGAGGAAAGCTGGTAGGAAACCGAGCTCGAGGGCTTGTTGGAACTGTGTCGCTAAGCGTTCGTGTGAGCCTCGAATCCACTTTATCCAAAAGTTGTGCAATCCATCCGGTCCAGGACTTTTCCAGTTCTGTGCCGTACGGATCGCACAACTTATGTCTTCGGGGCTGATAGTTACAGCCCCCATGGACTCGATGGACTCACACTCACGCTCAATAACACCCATCCAACCACCCTCGGTGTGTTCAACTGGCACTGACCAAATACTACGCCAGAAATTAATCATAGCAGCAGAATCTGGCAGTTGCCCGTCGATCACACGTCGGTCAGTTCCCTCCCACTTTCTATACACCTTCCTTTGGTCTCTTAGGAACAAGCAATTCTGCTGAAATCGATCCACACGCTCTCTGTAACGACGAATACGTCCCGCCCACGCATAGACTTTCTGCTTCAGGAAGTCAATACGTTCCGTGACCGAGGCCATGTAATTGCAGGGCCTTATACCAGTACCCGCAAAGGCCTGAGTCACGAAACGCATGACACGGGGGCGGTTGTTGCCCCTCCTGAAGCAAATTAGCTTTGCAATGAGAGTCCTGAATGAGGCAATACGTCGTTCAATCCGTACTTGCCACGCAGGACCATCGCTGGTGGGCCGAGATGCACGGTCAGAGTCCGGAAACTTGACACACGCAACACGGCACGCCGCGATGGCCCCACAATACATGATTGAATGCGTATCGACCAAATCTTGACTAACCTCGAAGTACGGGGCTAGCAGATCATTCAAGGCTCCCATTAGCGCTAAATTACGCCTATTCGTAGGCAGACGAGGTAATCGTGGCCTAGAATCGCGTGTGAATCGATACTGCCCAATTGCCTCCTCCAAAGCCCTCCTCAAATGCTCATGGGTATGGGTACTTACGCTTATGGTCACACTGCTCTCACCATCAACAATGGGGACACTACCACTAATTTGCGGTGTCCGTTGTGTAGACGGGCACGAAACCACTGTAATCGTGTCTCGTGTATTGGTGGGAGTCGTGCGAGCAGCTAGTACCTCCAGACGTAGCCTATCAAGTACAGAGTCATCCAGCCGTTTGCACCGTTGAATGACTCGCACTTGATCCGATAGTCGCTGTGCGGAGACGGTGATGGTCGGCTCAAGAACCTGAAACAGAGCCAGCATCCGATCACGGTACGCAGTCATGTTGGTTTCCCCCTCTGTAGCCTCGTAATAGGCACGCATGCAATTCTCATTATTTTGTTGAGACCATCGCATGCGACGCACTACACCGCCGGTAGCGGGAGCCGGGCGCGGGGCAGGTTGCCTCGCAGGCCCCAAGCGTGCCGGCAGCGGGGGTCGTCCTCGTCGCGCAGGTGGTGGCGGCGGCGGGGGCGACGGCCCGCGCTCGTCGTCGCTCGACTCGCTGGTGCCGGGTGCCGTGGCAAACTCGTCACCCGACGATGTTGGCGAGGAGCTAGACGACGACGTGGGCAGAGGTGGTGGGCGTGCGTGTCGTTCCGCTTTTGATCGTGTTATCATCTTACATTATATATTTGATTTCATAGCAGATAAATTTCTTGAAATTAATGACATAATGTCAAATCCTCAGTCCGAATGTCATCTTGTCCAGTATAGTTTTTGATTTGTTTTCATCTGTAATTTTCATTTCCTTTTGTGTAATTATTAATTTGTTTGATAGGTCCGTTATTGTAAACACTTTATTATTATTATTATGTTCGCTCAAGGTTTTTCCTTCACGGGACGAATCCCGGACCTTTGAGGCTTGCATGGGGACATAGGTCCAACACGTAGAGGCCCTGTGAGAGTTTTTGCTATAATTTGTGATGGGGCACAACCAGGGCATGACAGTAAGGACACTATAACAATGTTCTCACTGACAATTCCCAATAAGTGCAGGACTATGGAAGGACAATGGAAATACTACATTAGGACTATTGGGATGATATGTTAGTGGAATGGAAAATGGGCTATGGAAAGGACTATTGCACCTGCCTGACCAATGTTTTAAAACACGGAAAAATAGGCAGGTGGTGACTCGCCAACTCAGTCAATGGGCCCCCGAAAATGGCTGCACGACGCAAAATGTGCAGCAAGAAGGGCAACACTAGTTGAGCGGCTGAAGGGTGGAGAGGTGTCACTGGACTTTAAACAACCATCATTTGCTCCCTTAGGGTCCCATCAGGTACGCCCACTCGCCACTTACGTTTCACATCCACCCCTCGAGCATAAAGCTCTCGCGACTCCACTCTGGCCGGCCGGTGAAGGCAAGCCAGAGGTAGGGATTCCTGTTACCTCTTCGGTTTCCACTCCGACCGACCCGCTAAGGCAAGTCGGAGGCGAGGAACAGGGGCCTCCCCTAGGAGCACTCAGGTCCGTGGGGTCGCTACTCCCCAACAGCTCGCCACAAGCTGCCCTGCGGGCTTATATTATTATTATATTATATATTTTATATATTATATATTATTTATATTATTTATATTATATATTATATATATTATTTATATTATTATATTATATATTATATAT